>CM063180.1:9459500-10700500 GCA_031835075.1 Saguinus oedipus
TACCTTTGAAATGCTGCTGGTTGGGAAGGATTGGACAGGGGAGAGGCTGTGTTAAGCTGCAAGGAAAGATACCCGGAAGGGTGTTTGTAGCACATTTTTATTTGCTTTCAGAATTTTAAAAAATGTTTTGAATATGTCAATCATGAAGGCATGCCAAGGGTTAAGCAGCTAAGCCCCTTGTTGTTCCCTCCCCCTACTCTAGGTTGCAAATGCTGGGCTCATCCAGAAGTCCAGCATCTCAGATCTGTGAGTGTATGAACATTTCCAATTAAATCAGCTACACACACATGCAGTGTTTCGATTTGGTTTTGTTTTCCTCACCAGGGTCCTGCTTAAAATATGTTGCTCTTTTACATATGGGCAATAATTATGTCTCTAATGTGAATGTGGAAAGCCTTGTTGTTTAAAGAACATATTTAAACTTACCAAGGGGTGGGGGATGGGGGAAGCCTCCCTGTAAAAAGCATCTGTTCCTTTAATTTTCCATTCTTCATCAAGATTTCACTGTGCCTAGATATGGCATAGTCAATGGTAAGGGTATACACAACTACCATTTACAGGGTGCGTTCTCTGAAGCTCTAACTTTGCATTTGGACTGCTTCCAGGGGTTTGTGCAGAAAGCAGCAAGTGAAGTCTTAAGGTTATTCCTCCTTTGACCTACAGTAGAGGATCTTTCCTGCAGTAGAACTACAAGTTTGACCATAAATTATCTTGATTAACTTTTTAGCTTTAATGTCCCTTCTTAGGATCCATTATTGATTTATAAATGCCAGCCACAAACATCCATCATCCATACCTCTTTCATTAAAATGGTGATGAAAAAGGTTAAATATTTTGGGAGAAAGGGGTTTTAGGTTCCTACAAGCAGCAAAAATTCTTAAGGTTCAACCCACAAAATTTCAGAGACTTCTTCCAAAGTTCCTGAGAACTTTGGCACTTCTGATTTTGGACCTAGGGACCAGTTGAGTAGGAAGAATTCTGAACTACAGCTCGGAGATCATGTGCAAGTATTTTTCAGCAGAAGAGGGGCCAAGACAAATACATGTTTACAAGAAAAGTGCCTGGGAAGGTATTACTGCAGTTCTTTAAATATTACAACTGACTTTCCACCCTGGCATCTCCACCACTCCCAGCCCAGTGCATCCCAACTGCACAGGCCGCGCACCGCTATTAACCTCTTTTCCCATC
The DNA here is from genome assembly GCA_031835075.1 of Saguinus oedipus. Lineage (NCBI taxonomy): Eukaryota > Metazoa > Chordata > Mammalia > Primates > Cebidae > Saguinus > Saguinus oedipus. The sequence goes on from CM063180.1 coordinate 9,460,689, forward strand.
TGTCCCCACCATTTTTCTCCACACCCTCAGTTTGGAAACAAACGCATCCTCAGAAGCTGTACACCGTGTCTCCAAAGGCATTAAAGAAAGAGCCACCTTTTTCCTCCCTGTTTGAAGTCACTTGTCATTTGTCACTGGTGTAAAGTGTTGATAAGGCAGGAAAACTAGGCAACAAAATCAGGGGAGACGGAAGATGTTTTTCTTATGCCCCGGGTGACCGTATTAGGGAGAGACTTGTGGGCAAATCAGTATCGCTGATGATTCATGGTCACATTTCTCCCTGCTCTGTTTTGTTTGCTTTTGAAATTTATCACTCGTCTGCCTTCCATAGAGCTCCGGAATGTTCACATGTATCGCTAGAATTTCCATTTCCTTTCCTTCTGTCTCATTTAATGTATTACAGGTAGTCATGCTTCTCCCATATCATAAATTCCTAACTTTTTCTGCAGGATGAGAGGGAGCAGGAGGTAACTGATAATCACCAAGATTAGGGCGCTACAGACAGGGGCTTCCAGCAGGCACAACTGCCTTTCCCTAGAGAAACTGACAAGGAGCAAAAGTCTTTGGAACGCGCCCTCTTGTGGCCGCTCTTCTCCATTATTCACAGAAGAGAGCCTGTAACCCCTAAAGGCATCCCTAAGGGAGAGGTGATTCACGGAAAAGTCCGGAAGATGGGCATGGGATGGTGGGAGTCAGCTCCATTTAGAGATGGCTTTCTTGGGGTGGGGAAAATGGTCATCCAAGCAAGGCTTCTTCGACCCTTGTCTGGGCAGTGTCAATTTCTAACTCAAATCTCCCATGCATAGTATTCCCTGAGGGGTAAACTTTTGTGTTGCACTCAGCGACAGACACCTAGGCTATGTGAGCACATCCATTTCTTGGTGTTTCATTTGTCTTTTTTTTTTTTTTTTTTTTTTTTCTATTCTTTCTACAACAAGTGCTAACAATTGCTAAGCTAATTACCAGAACCCACGTACAGGTTTGACAGCATATGGAGACTCAGAGGTACGTTATTATTATGTGCTGATGACCAGCTACTGTCATGAGTCAACATAAAATGAAAATAAGCTGTATCAGCTAAGAAGGTCACTGAATTTAGTCATTGACATTTATAGTGATAGGTGGCCTGGCTTTACTTGTTCCTTCTATCTTTTCTTGTGAAGGCCTCTATAGGCCTTAAGGTAAACACTGACGGTTTTGTGCCAGCTGTGCAAAGAACACACTAGCTTTGGTGAGCAATCTTGGTCGATGTGACATACATAAAAGGAAAATCATTTTTGTTTGTTGGGATACATTTCAGGGAGCCTTAGAGTGATTCCCCAGTGTTTAGTCAATAACAACTTGCATCAGCTTTACAAAAATTGGGCACTTTTTTACCTAAGCAGGATGGGACAAACTCAATTAAAAGAGTCCCGAGAACTTGAGTTTTGCAGGCTCTCTGTTTCTCCGGCCATGCCCTGGCTTTATCCAGCAATCAAGGAGAGAAAAGGCCAAAATTAAACGTAGCCTCGAATTGAAGAAACTTGGGATTGAAAGAGGCCGCTATGGGTCTGCATCTGTGGCATGCTCATGGGGACAATGTCTAGATTCTTTGCTGCCCAAAATGGTTTAAAGGGAAAGAAAAATACATGCTTTTTTCTATTCTCCAAAAACTCTTGACATTCCACATAGTTGGAATGTTATTAAAGTTGAATTATTCCAAAAGCAACAAGACATAGGTCTTTGCTATTCGTGCTCATATATTCGCTACAGTTATCTGGATGATAAATATCTTTTCCTGGATTAGGGAAATCGGCAGCAAAATGCTCACATGGTTTTCTTCTTGAAGGGTAGACTGTCCATATAGCAGTCATTAAATCTGTGAGATTATATTAAATCAACTTGAAGTAGATGTGTGAAATCTCTCAGAGAAAAATAGTCAATTGTAATAAATGTTTTCTAAGAATCAAAAGTCAAGTTGTAAAGTCAACTAGTAGTTTCGCATTACAAATCTTAAACTTGACTCAACGTGAACGTCCAATGAGTCGCTTTTTAAAAAATTGCTCATTTTCTTTCAAACTAAACACCTAACAGAGAAGTACAAAATGACAAGATCTCATACAACTGAGAGAAGACTGGCACTGAAAGGAAGGCCATACATAAGAAAGAATGTAAATGGTCAAATTTTTTCACTGCCAAATCTCTAAATGCTAAGAGAGTGATTTGCTTTACAAATCCAGTAAGTCAGAAAGAGGGGCATACTGATAGGAACAGTCGTGCGGGTAAAGTGGTCAAAGGCATAGGTATACTTAGTTATATGACATGGTTAAGGGTAAAAGTGGTCAAACGCATAGGTAAACTTAGTTATATGACATGGTTAAAGCCAACTGGATAGGAGCTGCCATATATAAAGACACGAAGCAACCCTCTAGACCTCTGAAATCTGTTTCACACATGCAGCCGAGTATCATAAATATTTTCTTTTTTAATCTTATCCCACCACAAAAAAAAGAAAATGAGAAAAAAATGGCTGTCAACTTGAAAATTTCTACCCTAGCTTTCTTCCTCAAAAAGCTTCAGAAGATAGAGTCCTAATGATCCTGCCTTTCGGGGCTGCATTAAAAAAACAGCTTTAGGGAAAGAAAGTAGACCTTCCCTAAGTGAGAGAGGCTGCTGGTGAGAGAGCCGACCTGGGAAGCTTGTGGGACACCAGGGCTTCTCCTATAAGGGGAACCCATGCTGCCAGCAGACTATCTGCACCCTCAGAAAGATGCCCAGGTCTTTCATGGTTTTCTTGAAGACAGAACATCTGAGTCAACAGGTTTTCAGGATTGGAAATTCTGAGTGTTGCCTTGATTGTTTATACTGCTGCGGCAAACTTTTAAACAAAAATGCTGGGAGTCCCTGCACATACTTTACTGGCCATATGCTCTACCAAACAAAACAATGGCATTCCTTTCAAATGGAGTTGGCAAAGGATGCAATTCTTTAGCCTGGCATTACCATGAAAGTAACACAGTATTAACACATCTGTGTGCCTGACGTGCCTGGGCTTGCAGGCATGCAAAGGGATCTATGTCACTTCACTATAAAAATAACCTGGCTGCAAGTCTATGGACCCACACTTTTGACAGGTATTGCTATTCAGCAACAGGTTAGTGTGGTCCTGAGCCAACGATTCGAATCCATTTATTAAAGTTCTTCCTCTTACGGATTGAGTGAGTTCAGCAGAGTATCTGAGAGTACTTTGTCAAGGTTGAGATTCTTGGCAGAGAGCTCTTAGTAACTTTACAAAGAACAAAACTGGTTGTTTCCTTTTCTTTTTCCTTCAGAGAGCAAAAGTCAGTGTCCTAAAAGTAACTGCTGGTTCTTTGGCAACTGTCCCCCAAAGTAGCTCTTCCCTGACTAGAACACAGTTCCTGTGCACTTACAGACAGTTTCTAAAGGTAAAAATGATTGTTACTCATAGCTGTGCACTGCTTCTCTGATGTGGCCCCAGATTGGACTTTTAAAGGGGAAGCTTTGTTTTAAGAGAGTGACTTCATATGTGCCATTCCACTCTGATCCTGGCACACTCACCCCTCTACCCTCAATCAAAACTTTGGATGGGGTCCGGAAGCCTCCTCTGCTCCCCAAGCACCTGAAAATGCCCCGCTTTCATCAGGCTGCTCAGATCTGGTTTCACAGGCAGGGCAAGGCAGCCCCTCACAGTCTGCCTTCCAGCTCTACGTTGGCCCCGGAGCTTCCTCCCTGTGTGACCGGCAGAGTTTAGCAAGTATAAGGCAGTCATCTCCATGCAGAGCTCCACCGAGAATTCCTTTTCTGCAAAGTCCTCTCCCCCTCCCCTGCCTGCCCTCCGTCCACTGGTCCGCTACCATCACCTAATAACTAATAACCTTCCCAGGCAGTGTCCAGCTGGAGGGAAAAGAAGTTCTTCCTGAGACTGTCAAAGAAATATATTCCCCCCCCCACCCCTCCCCACCCCCTGCTAATGCCAACACCAACCTGACTCGGCAAACGTGATGATCTCCGAGGTCTGCTCCATAAGTTCATTCATTTCTGCCCTCCTTCCAATGTCATCCTCTATCTCCACATACCCGTTCTCCCCGACTTTGCCTACATGAAGCTTTCTGATCGCGTTCAGAAGCGCCGCCTTGGGCACCGGCTGGGTGACATCGGGTCTCTTCTTCAAGTGCAGCATGTTTAAAATGTGCTTCTTGACGGCCTCCACCATCTCTGGCTGAGAGTTGGGTACATCCTTTGGGAGGGCGGCCAGCGCACAGGACGGACAGTCGGGGGCCGCGCTGTGCCCCTCGGATCCTGGGGTGGGGGAACTCCTCACTATTATCCAGCAACTTGCCAACAGAAATCCTCTCAGCCAAAGCAAGGGCATCCTGGCAGCAAAAGTTGTTGTGATTGCCTTTTTAAAAGGCCCTGCTTTTCCTCCCCCCGCACGCACAGGTTTTTTTGTTTGTTTGTTGGGTTTTTTATTTTTTGGTTTTTTTTTCCTTCTCCGCTTCAGCAAATTCTCTGGAACAAGAACAAAAAGTTTTCTGTGAAGTTTTGTTTGCAGGTTGCTCTCTGAATGCAGTCAGTGCTGTAGGTTTGTGGCTGTCAGGAAGGAGAGTTCTGACTGTCTCCGAGTAAGAGAGAAGGAGGGAGGGAGGGAGGGAGGGAGACAGAGAGGGAGGGAGGGAGAGACAGGGTTGGGGGAGACAGACAGAGACAGAGAGAGGATGGGAGGGAGGGAGAGAGACAGGGAGAGAGGAGAGAGGGGGAGAGAAGAGAGAGGGAAAGAAGGGGGAGAGGGAGAGGGAGAGAAGGGAGGGAGGGGGAGAGGGAGTGAGGGAGAGGAAGGGGGGGGAGAGAGAGAGAGAGAGAGAGAGAGAGAGAGAGAGAGAGAGAGAGAGAGAGAGAGAGAGAGAGAACGGATTGGCCCTAAGTAAGTGAGTGAATGGAGAGGGAGGGAGTTTGCTGTGAGTAGGGCTGTGATTAGGGAGGGAGGGACAGCCCGTTTTCTGACAGGCTGCTCTCCTTCTGCTCTTAGCTTCCTCACAGACACCTCTCTTCAAATATCACCATTTTCGGGGGTTCTACTTTCCCTTCTAAAATAAATTCTCCTAATTTTGTTCGCTTTTTTTTTTTCTTTCTCTGCCCGGTTTCCTGGTTTCACCTTCTTCCTTTTTTGGAAGGGAGGGGGAAAAAACCCCAAACAAATGCAGTGTCTCAATCAACAAGGATGACTTGATTGAAAAAGTCTGTCCCCATCGTCCCTCCACCTTGCCTAGCCACAGCCCTAGGTGGTAAAATGCCCACCTAGCCACACAGTGGGGCAGAGGGCACAGGGAGGTCCGGTGGACAGGTAGTGGAGGTGGGGGAAGAGGGGCCCAGGGACCACGGAGGTGCCCGGGCCAGTCGATCGTTCTGGCCGGATGGGATCCAGGGGAGATGTTCTATCCCCCCCATTCATTCATATTTAAATGTTCAGGTCATCAATACTGGCAGTCGATCTGACGGGAGTGCAAGGGAACTTTTCTTTGGGGGTCATATAATACACTCCACTCTTCCCAACTGTAAAATGCAGCTGGGCACTGAAGGACCAGCGGGCAGGCAGCATGTCACAAGCCCAAGTCCCAGAAGCGCTCTCCCCATCCCCTTCAGCTGCCCCCTTCGGCCCGGGACCCACTCACTCTCACACATCACAGCATAGCACCGCTTGGACTTCACAGATAAAATGCAAAATTCTCTTGGCCTTTCCCACATCCTTTTATAAAAAGAGTGCACTCGTATGACTTGAATAACTGGTCCTATGGGAAAAGACTCTCTAAAATATATTGGCAAATTATTTTTCTCTGTCATGTGGTAGTTTTTTCAGCTTGCCTCGAGCCTGTCCCGACCAGGGCATTCATAGACAGCCTCCTTGACTGTTTCTTTTTCCCTCAAAGGAACAGTGCAGATGAAATCATCATGGATTTTAGTGTGCACAGAAAAAGAAAATTGTGAATTTTTTAACAATGCCTTTCTCAGGCTTAAAAAAAATTCTTCCCCCTCCCCTTTTTTTTCATTTTCTGTCTTATTGCTTTTATCTTGCAGAAGAATCTTTAAGGGGTCCATCTGTCAAAGCGTTCCTTCCCTCTCGGATTCTTTCCCACACATGAGCCCTTTTGGTTTCTGAAGATACAGTCAGCTTATATCTGACACCTAGTGTGTTCATAGCATTATAGTCAAGCAATGCAGTTTAGGTGGAAAGAATGAATAAATATCATTACTACAAGCATAAGATCTGAGTGCAAGGGGAAGAAGGCAAGATCATTGTGACATTAAGTTAACATTACAGTTTGCACAGGTTAACAAGGCTCTCTGAACTGTATATACTGTCCCCTTTTCCAAAACAACTCTTTGCAAGACTTTTTCTGTTACAAGTCACCTAACACCTTTGGGGTTTCAGCTCCAGGAGCATCAATTACTCCACCATTATTGTTAAAACTTTGTGAACATTGCCTAAAAAGCCTCATATTTTTAGTGGGGGACGGTGAAAGAGAATGGGGGAGGCAGGGGCATTTGTGATAATGGTTTCATAAAACATCTTTGTGCCATAACACTAAACATCACCCACCTATTTGGAATCACACATACAGCACCCAAAATGTTCTGTAGTCCAGTTAAGTTTTACAAGAAAGTCTGAAATACAACCAAAAGTTTAATTACTCTAAACAACTCAAGAGTCCTAATAGCAGCATTTAGATAAGTGCAACTTATCAATATTTGGATTCTCTCTGCATCTGAGTATGTGTGTGTTCCCTGAATTTACTGTTTGCGAATGTAACTCTTAAAAATAGCTTTCTCTTTGGCATATGTACTTGTATATATGTGCTGAGTGGGTTTTATAAACACATAATCTATTTGCATGCTCTAGGACTATTAAAAGCTATATTAACCTGCCTGAATAATATAAAAAGGTACAAATCACAATGCACATTGGAAATGCCAATTAGTTGTAAAATTCCTCCTAGCTATCCTATCTCTGAATGTGTAAAGAGCTGAGAAGTAAGAGTTAAAAAGCATTACCTTTCTGGTCCCCACTCTTCCACCAGCCGGCTCTTGTATCATGTGGTAAGAGCCCTCTGAGCTCCTCTTCATGGTATTGGCACTGTGAAGTTTTATACTGTACTACTTATTTGTACACTCGCACATTGGTACCACTGAAACAGAGGAGGGCTGGGGCTTTGTTTGGGATTGGTTGGAATCAGCATGACATCAGCGGATGACTGGTTTTTCCAGTGTGAGACATTTCATAATTCATTATCTAATGGAAAGCCCTTCCTGGCTTCTGAGACACTACTGGGTGATGCAGTGAGCCAGTCAAACCTCTGGCTAGGATTACTCTACCGTTTTAGAAAAATATTGGAATCAAATAGATATATCTCAATGAGTGTGTCCAACTTTCAACTTTTCTTTTACTGCTCGCACACACGTCTCGTTATTTCAGGTTCAGCTTTATGTCTTTACATAAAACATCTGTTACTTCATGAAGTTGCTTCTATTTACAAAGTATTTTATTGGTTCTTTCAGGGAAGGAAATTGGTAGTGTTCTTTATGGGGATTCTGATTTTATTTTTTTTAAATAAGCTATTTCATTGAGGAAAAAAAATGGGAAAATCTGTATAGTCATATGATTATGGTCTCCCCGCTCCACCAACTTACACTATTATTTTACATCTTGAAATTGAATGCCTGCTTCATAAATCATTTATCACCAAGAACTTTGGAAATAGTCATTCTCCGTAAGTGAACTTTATAAGTATCCTTCCTAGGTCTTTAGAATCTCATCCTAACTAACCACACACACACATACACACACACACACACACACACCACCACCAACAACAACAAAGAAACCCTCAGGCATCATTTTTTTTTTTTTTTACCAGAACTTCAACTCCTATAATTTCTAAATTGTTACAAATATAAGATGAGCTTAATGAAAAGAAGTGAACACCTGAACACCCCTTGACATAGGGGTAAAGCTGGTCAGGCTTTTTTTGGGGGGAGGGGTGTTGGCAAGTCTGGTAGGAGGAAGGGGTTATCGGACAAGGATAGCGAACAGTTGTTTGAAGGAGTATAGTTGAAGCATAAGCCCAGTTTTCATGACAAGTTGGATAAAATGTACAAAATTGGGAGCTAATGAGAGCCATATGACCAGATACGTTGTTTTGTATGCAGGATTTAACATGCATAAAATAAACTTTTCACTGTGCCCACAAGCAAAATGTAGAGGCTCTGGTCTCCTGATGTGTGGCTTAAGCAAGTTCCATTAGGACACCAGAAGTTTTCTGGGTGAGAGGGTCTCTCCTGGCTAGACACAGAGAAAGCGTGGGTGTTGAGCTGCATGGGGGTGGGGGAAAGGAGATTCTAAGAACTGCATATGCAGAAATGAAGTAGGAAAAAAAAAATCATTAGGTTGTAGAGCAAGAGAGTGAATCTGAGTGGCAAAGACAGAAATGGGATTAATGATGGTGAACTCCAAACCTGCCCCTCCGTTTAGCACTGGCTGAACTCAAACCCTTTGTAAGAAAGGAACTTCTCCACCCTTTTAGCTGAGAACTAGTGGAGTCAATGACCTTCAGGGCATCTAAACTCACCCTGTACCCCACACATGAACGCTGGTGTCCTGAAAACATCCTCTCCGTCCCCCCACAAAGTGGTGTGTGTATGTTTGTGAGGGTAGGTGATAATGGCGGGGCGGGGGGCGGGGGGGGGGCGGGTAGGATGCGCGAAACAAACCCAGATCAGATCCCAGTTCTTCTGTTCACTCACCGTGTAAACTCAGGCCTCAGTATTCCCAGCTATAAAATGGGATCCATAATATGAACCTGTGGGGGTCAAGTGCAGCGGTCAGATAATAATAAGTGACATTATTTCTGAGAAGCCTGGTGGCTCTTCTTAAACATCGGTGTCACAGGAGTCTGCAGCACTCTGACCAGAGGAGCCACAACACAAGTGTGACACCGAAACTCTGCTGGCCCTCTGATGCCACCAAGTGCCCAGCTGCCAGGCCAGCCTACCAGGCGCGCTGCCACCCCTCTACCTGCACCACAGTGGCAACGCCTCTTCGCTCGGTGCAAATCAAGGTGGGGGCGGTGGAGGAAGCAGGCAGGTTAAAATAGCTTCTGTGGCATATTCTAGACTGGAAATCAGCTTTTGCCTGCGGAACTCAAGGGGCCCGGGGCACAAGCTGGTCAGCCCAGTCCTGACCAGAATCTCCTTCTCCTTCCTTGGTTTGGTTTCTCTTTCACTTCCCCCTCCCCCGGAGCTTCCCCGCACCCCAGGCCCTTCGGGTCCCGGCTTCTCGGCCCTGCTACTGTACCTTGAGCAGCACCTGCTGGCAGCTTCCAGGGATCACGCCGGAACGCGGCCGCTGCTCGAGCCCAGCTCGCGGGATGCCTGGAGCCAGGGCCAAGCCGGTCTAAGCGGCCGCCTCTATTTTTACCCTGAGCACCAGCAAGGGCAACTTCTTTTAAGAGCAGCTCTTGATTTTTTCCCCCCTTTTGGCAGCTAAAGAATTCAGGGAGGGGAAAAAAAATCACTGTTCAGTGAGTGCAGCTGGGAATCTCTGAACCCAGCCCTCAGTGCCAGGGACTGAAACCACAGCAAATGTCAGGGCGCGGGACCTGCGCAGGGGCCGGCTGGCTCCCCGCGGACAGAGGCGAGCCGGGAGCGCTCGCGCACCAGCCAACTGCCCCCTTCTGAGTGCGGAGCGCGGTCCTCCAGCGACTGCACTAGCAAAGTGGCCCGCTGCCACCGCGTTATTCACCTAGTGGAGGCGGCCTGATTTACTGGCGACTTCACAACCCCAACTCCACGCTGGAGCATTTGCATGGCTCTGTTCTCGCCTCGAGGAGCAGCCACTAGCGAACCCGGTGGAGCAGCTTGCTGCGAGAAGGAGCCGGGAGGGAAACTGTGGTACCTTATTTTACTGTAATTGCAAAAGGAACGATGTGCCAGAGATTTATATTTAGAAGTTGTATGTTTCTACTTTTATGTAAATGGAGCAATTAGGGCCTGTCTTGCTGCTGCTAACTCCAATGCGTGTGCATTGCTGGGGAGCTGGTGTTTTCAATCACAATTAGTGAGCTGGTCAGAAAACAAAGTTCGTTTAAGGATAAGAGCTCAATTGTGCGAATGGGGGAGAGGCCAGCTTTCCCGCGCGCGCCTGTGGCTTGCGGTGACACCTAGCTTAGGGCCACGGCCAACCTTGTAGTGGTGTTTACCTGTGGCAGCAGCTGTCCCTGTTCAAAGTTGACAGAAATGAGGAAGCAGGAATGTTCACTTTTCTTCCCAAGCAAACCGTCTGTCCTTCAGCTTTCATCCACGCTATTAATTGGGCTCTTTCCTCACTACTCCTGGAGCAAGGAGACAGGCCCAGAAAAGTGTGGGGGGGGGGGGGAGCATTTTTTCAGGGCTCTATTATTTTAGCTGCTGCCCACAGATTGCTGTTATTCAGTCAAAAATACAAGCCAGGAGACATAAATGTCCCAAGCAGGTGACTGGGATGTTGTCCTCTGATTCAGCTGAAATGACACAAAGCTGGGGGTTCAGAGGCACGGACAAGAGTGCTGACGAGTCAGGGCGTTTTCGTTCCTTCCTATGAAAAATCTGTTTCCAAAAAAGCATGATTTCTGGTTCATCCCGTCTGGAAAACGGAACATGAAACGTGACTATGGAGAGAAATCAAATGGACCAGAGGTGTTCTCAGCCACTGACCTGTTTTTCTGGGGCCCAGGCCGGAAAACCTGGCCTTGTTGGTGAGGGGTGACTCCCTTGAGAGGCAGCTCAGAATCCAGAGAACGTGGGCAGGATCCAGAGTGCTGTTTGCTGCAGGGAGATGGTGAGAGTCTGTGATGAAGGGTCTCATCAAATGGTTTCAATCGAACATGGGATTGGCAAACCCTGCCTGTTTCCTGGACAGCTGCAGCCTGTACATAGCTTGGGCTGAATGTTAGGTAGAAAGATTTGGGACAAAGAATAATCAGCTGTTTTGCTTTTAAGTTAAATCAATGAATGAATAGCCCCAGTCAAGGAGAGAGAAACATTAAAACTCCCCTACAATTCATTGAGAACAGCAGGACAGCAATGGTTAATCCAGAACTTGACTCCTAAGCCTCACATTTCTTTCAGAACCACCCGAATTTCCCACAAGGCCTTCTGCTGTGTAAGAGTACTCTGTTTCTGAGTATTTGGGAATGCTGTTTTCTGAACCAAGGGAACCCAGATACTAGAACTAAAACAATTAGGAAAAGGAGACGAAGGAAAAAAAAAAAAAAAAAAAAAAACAAACCCAGCAAGCAAACGATTGCTCTTCATTCTACAGCAGTGGTTCTCAATTGGGGTGATTTTCCTCCCTGGGAGACCTCTTGCCATGTTTGAAGACATTTTGGTTGTTCCAGCTGGGAGGGAGATTCTACTGGGCCACTAGTGGGTAGGGGCTGGGGGTGCTGCTAAATATCCTACCATGCACAGGACAGCCCCCAACAACAAGAAATTATCTGGCCTGAAGCTCTGCAGTTGAGATACCCTGATTTCATGTTACCATTTTAAAGTTTCACCCAATCTTCTCCCTATCCATCTCCAAGAGACCTTGGAAACAACAACAAAAAAAAATGCAACCTCTACAAAACATTAATAACTCAAGTGATTCTGCTTCCTCTTGCATCTGACATTTTCTGAGCACTGGAGACTACAGATGCGATGTTCCTCTTGGGCAACATCGTTGTTCCAACCAGCTTTCGCCTACGGCCTCAATACATTTTCCTGCTGGCTTTTTGTTCTAACCCAAAGCAGAACCTTGGTGACCAGCAACAAAATGAGATGGTCTGGCCCACGCCCAAGTTGTTAGGAGACAAGAGACTCATGCAAAAGAGTAAATGAATAAAGGATTGAGTTGTTCATTTTAGCAATTCAGTATCAGATAAATCCACGCAATAGAGAATTCCCTGAAGTAAAATTCACAAAAGTGAGATTACCATGCCGTTCTCCTACAGCAAACAAATATGATGTAGCTCGATTTTATTTGTTTAATACCTTAGGGGAATGACATACAATCAATATCCAAAGAGATAAAACAGCGCTTTGCTAAATCCTAATGGCTGTTGCAAGCAACATTATATTCTCTAAACTTCCTTTGTAAAGGAAGTTGTGTGGCTGTTAAAGGAAGGCCATGCCCTTCCAGGTGTTGCTTTCCTGTGAGGACTGGGGAAACTTGTGAAGGATTCCACCTCGTGGAAAATCATAATAGTAATCAACAAGTGTTGGTGAAATGCACAAAAGGGCAGTTGCCAGGATGAAACTAGCTTAGACCGAAATCTTATTGTCCAGACCCAGACAGTGAGGGCCTGCTTTCCTGGTTCATCGCTTGGCTCCTGAGTGACATGGGTCATCCAGAAAGGAAAGGGTAGGTCAGAGATCATTTTAAGATGAAGGGAGCCATGAGGGGAATGTCTTAGACACTCTGACGCCGTGTCATCTCTTCCAACATGTGAATCACTGTCTCCTCAGGTAAATGGTCATTTTGGAACCAAAGGCCTCAATCAACTCTCAAATGATTCAGAAGTGCCTGGATTTCTTCCCAAGAAGTAACCATGTAGTAAATGTAAAAAAAAAAAAATCAATATTGAGAGAAATACTCATTTACAACCACTATAGAAAAACATATATTGAAAAAAAACCCAGACTAACTCAAACTGAAGAAATACGCCCTCAACATTCTTCCTGACCAATATATATTTCGCAATTCTTTATTGTAACTCTCAGTTCTAACCCAATCAGGAAACATCTGCTTCAACAATTTATCTTCCTATTGCCCCAGAAGATTATTGAAAAATACTTCCCAAGGAACATAGAACAGATTGTTGTAATCATTTTTCTCACCTGGATCCCCTCGGGTAATAAGTTCCCTTGGTGACTTGAAGACATAGTGGTTTAGTATGTAGATTCCACTGGACTGATAAGAGAGCAGAAATCTTGATTCACATCCAGTTTTCCCTGTCCACAAAGATCCTCCCACAACCTGTTCCCAAATCTTCACTTGGAGGGAAAAAGCCCCACAGAAAAGCCTGGGGACTGTCCTGTGTGCATTTTTTTCCATCAGTGAATTGCTGCCTCCCTCATGTCCTGGCAGAGTCCAAAGGTTCTGCCCTCTGTGGGAGCAGCTCCAAGGCATGGTCTGAGTGCCGCTGTTCACGAGTTCTGTGGACTCGCGTGGACGCTGGCAACGACTCACCTAGGTTGGTAAATATTTCCAGGTGGCCCACTCTAATTTTAGGAAGGTCGAGTTTGCAAAGGGGAAATAGCAAGCAGTACTTCTGTCACTCTTTATTGGATTGGAAAAGCAAACTGTAATTAAGCACAATATTCTTACAGAGTTTAAAATGAACTCACTGAATTCAACAACCAGCTTTAAACTTTCAAAAAAATAACTTATGGCCACAATCCCTCTTTTACTCACTGAGTTCCTCTGGAAAGATGGAAGAGTATAATGAATGAGGGAGGAGTCATTATAGTAGAAGGAAAAAAATGCTCCAGAAAACCTCTCTCCCAAAGGCCAGGGGTTCATTTGTGATCCCTTAATGAAACAGGGGCGGAAAGCCAATAAGGTAATTTTGGCCAACTCCAACATCAGTTAACTGTGAACTGAGAATAATTAAAATGGTGCTCCCTGTAGAAAAGAGTTCACCCAATAAGTTTCCCAAATTTCAAGGAGCTTTTGTTTTATTAGATGCTGTTAGCTTCATGTTAGTCACAGGAAAAAAAAATGCCCACATACACACGCACAACTAAATGTAGTCAGTTTGCTCAGCTGCTGCTGACGTCACTGCTGCCCACTAGGAATGAGTTACTGTCATAAGCCCTCTTTTATTAATCATAGGCTGGAGGAAGCACAAAGTGGGTGACATCATTAGGCAAAGGACCGGCTAACTCATGCTCCAATTTACTCAGCTTTATTATAACATTTCTCGAGTGTCATATGCAAGTGATTACCATTTCACACTTTCCCCATCTGAGCAATCATCCCTAACCTTCAATTCAAATTCCCAGAGAAAAGCTTAGTTTTTCAGATGGAGGTGCATAAAAGCCAAATCTCACTAAGGGTCCTTGTCCCAAGAAGGAATGTCCTCCTCAGAATTCCTTCTTCCTGGGTTTGAAACAGAGGCAGCTTCTAGAACCATACCATACTAAATAATTCTCCACTGTCTCTGGCCTTGGTGGTGGTCTCTGAATGGAGAAGACCCTGCATCCAGATGGGTCCAGCCAAGTATGGCCTCCTGGTGACCAAGGGCACAGGTACCCCAGTGCTCTGAAGTATGAAAAATACCATTTAAAGATGAGGTAAAAGGTAGTGGTTGAATGTGTGGGTCCTGCAGCCAGACTACCTGGGTTCAAATTTAGGATTCAGCACTTTCAAACTGGAGGATGCTGGGAAATGCCTTGGTTTCCCGATTAGTTTAATAAATGTGGATAATAACAGCACCTCCCTCACAGATAGGGTTGTTGTCAGGGTTAGCTGAGTTAATCGTGTGAGCCACATAGAATGTACTGGTACATAGTCAATGCTGTTTTCTGGTATTATTTCTCTTCCTTTTTTAAAAAAGCTTTATTGGCTGACCTGAACTCCCTGCGTCCTACTCTGTAGAGCCTTGGAAAGATGGGCAAATGCTCTGTGACAAGCCACCAGGGCAGACTGGTACTGGGGAGACCCCACTACACATTGGGCTCTGTCCCTGGCTGGAAAGTTGCAGGTCAGTGCACCTCTCGGTGGTCCAGTTTCCACACCTACTACTCTTTATCCCATGAGGAGCTTCTGGAAACTAAAAAAGTGCATAATCAAAACCAAAAGAAGACATTGGTTCAATGATTCCCAAGAGCTCAGGATCATGTTTCTGTTGTTTCTTTTCGAATAGACAAAATTCTCAGAGTGTTCAGTAGCTACACACACACACACCACAGAAAACTAACATCTCCGCAATGTTGGATGCATCCAGAAAAGCAGATGTTTTTACCACAGGCTGGGCTATGCTTCATCCTCTTAAACCAGCATCTGGAGGTCTTTGCAGAAGCCATTTTATAGATGCCTACACTCATCCCCTTACTTGCATTCTCATCCTGAGGGTATTTTAAGGAGTCAAAATAAAATTGACTTAGGTGTGTGTGAGAGACAGAATGCTAGACCACAAGAGAAGGCTAGGGCTTCGTAATATTTAGATAATGATGAAACTGAAACAGCTGATGCAGAGTGCAGTAATTATATTGGATACCTTATTATTTGGGTTTACCTTTGCTCAGTAGTGAATTATAAGCACTCTACTAGGTGAGAGGTCTGGCTTCCAAAATGATCAGCTGGTACAGGATAGAACTGCAAGACCATGTCACCTTGTAAATCAGATAATAATACACAGCAACTTTAGGATCTCCTAATTGGAAGCTTCTTTTCGACAACAAAAGATGCCAGGATATCTGCTGCCCCCTAACTGGTACCATGAAGAATAGCACATAACATTTTAAGAAGCAAAGTCCAATTCAGGTACAGTTAAGTTGGTGGCTAAGTCTGCCTCCTAAGTTACGGTTGTGAATTTGGCCTTTTCTGTGAACCTGTTGCAGCTAAGGCAAAGCCGTCAGGTAGAGTCCTGTTTCCTGTTTGCTTCTGTCTTTTCCTGACAGAGGCACTCCTGATTTGCAGCAGCTGCTGGGATAGAACAGGGTTGACCAAAGCACACATCACCAACACAGACTGTTAATCATGTGACTAGAGAAAACTCTTGCGGGGGGCATTCACATTTCCATAACTTCTTCTATGGAAATTTCTGAGAGACCCAGAAAAGGAACGTAATCATGAGGGAAAGTGAATCCTGCAGACTTGAACATTCCAGACTTACCAGGTGATCCAGCTGTCTGTCAGTAGGAAGAGGCTGAGGCGCCCCCTTCTGGTGCATGCGAATAGGAAGAAACCCTGTGTAGAAAGAAAGAAACCCTGTAGCAACTGGGCACCTTCTCTGTGATCCATCCACAATGACATCCATCTAAGTTTAAAAAGACATGCATTATTTGTATAAAATGTGAAAGATGTAGAACAAAAAATGTAAATCACATTTAATCATCCCTCCCAGAAATAATCATTATTAAAATTTCTGTGTATATGTAAAACAAAATTACACTCCTACTGTAATATAATTCCGTATATTGATATTTTTCACCTATCATTGTATGCTGAGCATTTTCAATGGTCAAATTATTTCTTAAAAATATTAAGGACTGGAGAGTAACCTTTTAAACAGGTGTGTCTTTATTTTTAAACCAGTCCACAATTATTGTATATTGAAGTCATTTCCCAAATTTTGCAAGAATAAGTATTGCATCCATGCTCTTATATGTTTAAATGCATCTCTTATTAGTTCCTTGAGATAACTTCCTAGAAGTTGAATCACTGGACCTAAAAATATGGACATATTTGGGCCAGACGTGATGGCTCACCCCTGTAGTCCCAGCACTTTGGGAGGCCAAAGCAGGTGGATCACTTGAGGTCAGGAGTTCAAGACCAACCTAGCCAACATAGTGAACCCTATCTCTACTAAAATTACAAAAATTGGCCAGGTGTGGCGGCATGTGCTTGTAGTCCCAGCTAGTCAGGAGACTGAGGCAGAAGAATCATTTGAATCTAGGGGGTGGAGGTTACAGTGAGCCAAGGTGGTGCTACTGCACTTCAGTCTGGGCGAGAGTGAGACTTCATCTCAAAAAATAAAAAAATAAAAAATAAATAAAAATGTGGACATATGTAAGATCTTCATATATATTACCAATTGCCTTCCTTGAAGATTTTACCTGTCACATTCCAACCAATGGTATAAGGACATCACTCTTTCTCTGTGTTTAGCCATGCATGTTATCAAAGTTCTCTCCCACCCAGGCCAAATATGGGATATGCTTTGTTTTAATTTGAATTTTAAAATTATTATTTAAAATGGACATTTTGTGGTCCCTTTGCACAACTTTCTTTTGAGTCACTGTTCATGTTATTTGCCCATTGTTTCTTTTATTGATAAGAACCCTATTCTTATTTTTATATTTTCAATAAAATTTCATCCTATATACATTTATATTATCTATAATAAAGTGTATTTTATTATTAATGATAACTCTTTTTATATTAAGGACCCTAACCTACTCTCTGCTACATATTATTATAATTTTTTTCCCCTGTTAGTTCCTGGCCCTTTAATTTTGTTTGTATTAATAATATTTCAGACCAAAAGAGAGTTTACATTTTTATATAAACGAATCTGGGAATTGCTATCTTTATGCTGAGGCTTCTCCATCAGGAAATCAAATGGTATTTATGTATATTTCCCACTAAATATTTTTTGGCATTTTGTTCTTTAATCCAACATATCTGGAATATATTTTGACATACAGAATAAGGAAGAGCTATGACTTTTAAGAAATTTTTCCAAAGATTGAATGAGCACCATTTATGAACCTTTCACTTTGGAATGCCATTTTCATCACTTATTGTATGTGTACAAATATGAGCACTAATTTCATTCAATTTATCTGTAGTGTGTTGCTAAGCTTGTGATCCCATTTCATTCGTATCTTTTTCCAGTTTTAATGTTGTTCATTTCACTCTAGTTCTGTTCTATCCCAGGTCTTTTTATGTATGTGACTCAAGTCCACGACCCAACAGTTATCTTGATTAAAATATTATTTCTAAATGCCAGGGCTTTGTAACAACTGTAGATAGTTCTAGGTTTGTCTCTACCTGTAGTTACTCAAAATTTGTCATTTAATGATAGCGTATCATCGAATAGTGTGTTTGTTTGTTTGCTCTTTGAGACAGAGTCTCGCTCTGTCATCCAGGCTGGAGTGCAGTGGCATGGTCTCAGCCCACTTCAGCCTCCATCTCCTGGGTTCAGGCAATTCTCCTGCCTCAGCCTCTTGAGTAGCTGGGACCACAGGCACGCACCACCATGCCAGGCTAACTTTTTGTATTTTTAGTAGAGATGGGGTTTCACCATGTTGTTCAGGCTGGTCTCGAACTCTGAGCTCAAGCAATCTGCCTGCCTCAGCCTCCCAAAGTACTAGGATTACAGGTGTGAGCCACTGTGCCCGGCCTTAAACAATGTTTTTCATTAAAATAGCTTCTTCCCAATTGTAAAAATAACACGTGTTCACTTTTCAAGTACAAACACCACGGGGGAAAAAAGGAAGAAAGAAAAAGAGGAAGCAAAGAAAGAGAGAGAAGGAGGAAGGGAAAAGAGGGAGAGAGGGACAGAGGGCTCCTACAATTTAATCATCCAAAGAAAACCAGAAACAAAATTATGGTTTATGTCTTTCCAGAAATGGAAAGATCTTTCCTCATTTCAGGAACATTTTCTTCTATTGCATTTTTGACAAGTGTTTTTGTTTGTTTCTAAAATTTTCTTGAATGTGTAAATTGTTGATTTAAAGAGTCTTTAGTTTTGAGTGTACTCTTTAGCTTTCTTTGCTCTTTTGTTTCGTTTCTTCTTGTTAGTTGAGGAATTTATGCATAAGCCCTATGTTGCTGTTTATTCTTTTCTGTTAACTCGTTTTTGAATGGAATAAGACAGCAGGTCTACTGTTTGCCCTAAAATAGCATGGACGTGTTCTCATCTATCCTCCTTTTTACTTCTCTAAACACCATCTACATCTTGTCTAAGGGCCTAGGAAGGACAGGAGCTGAGGTCATGGGTCAGAGCTTTCTGGTGACCCTGCAGCCAGGGCCTGTCCCCCCAAGTTGGGAGCGTGTCTCGTCTGTTGGAGGAATACCCTTCAGGTCTCAGCTTGTTCCCTCGTTTTGGAATGGACTGGGTTAGAAAGATGTTGGAGTTCGCAGCCTTTTTATTTTGTACTGCTGCATGTATTTAATTCTTCATGATGTCTCATGCTTACTGCTCTCCCTCCTCATTTCCTTTTCTTACCTGTGACAAAGCCTCTTTTCCTCCATCTTTCGATGTAAGCTTATCCTATCATTAACAAAACTTAGGAAACTAAAATCACTCATGCACTACAGGCTTGGCAGATGCTCATACCTGACT
Organism: Saguinus oedipus; assembly: GCA_031835075.1. Taxonomy (NCBI): domain Eukaryota; kingdom Metazoa; phylum Chordata; class Mammalia; order Primates; family Cebidae; genus Saguinus; species Saguinus oedipus. The sequence continues at coordinate 9,479,774 of CM063180.1, forward strand.
CATTCTCTTGTTTTTGGGTCCTTCCCCTGATGGCTGCTACAGCCATCTGTTGGCCGGCTGCCCCCTGGTCCTCACTTGGACTCTGCTTCCCTGCAGTCCCTTGCATACAGACTCTGTGGGACACATTCTCCTCCCGGCCCATCCTCTTGGGTGGGACCTAAAACAGTACCAGGCCTTCCTTCCCTCCCATGTACACCCTACTAGGTCCATGGGAAACTCATGCATTTCTAGCCCACTATTGGAATGTGGTTTCTTCACAAACATAGCCCTCTCCTCCTTTTATCCTTTACCTTGCCATAGACCAGTTTACATTTTTTCAGGCATGAATCAGGCATCAGTATCCAGGGTTCCTCAACTATAGAAGGTGCTGTTGAAGCCTATGTTATCTTCCCTGAAGTTGAAGAAAGTTAATTAACCCTGCCCTAGAGCTGGGATTCAAACATACCTGGCAGGTGCGTCTTCTGAAGGCATCTCCTGAAATCCACCCCCAACTTTCTCTCTATTCTTTTAAACTTTTATATTCTCAACATCTCACCAGACTCTCAAAGATAATGGAACTTTGTCTCAGATATCTACTTTAAAGATCCCTTTGCAATAGTCCATATCCCCTTCACTCTGGTATCTGACAGCTGTCTAGTGTGTAGGTCCCTGGGTTAGAATTTCAATTTTAAAACGTTATACTAGTTTTAAAACACTAAACACTTGTTTTCTATTACTGCTTGAGTGAAAAATAAGCCTTTGTTGATTTTGAGGCATCATCATTTTGGGATCTATTTCTTCTAGCAAGTATTACCTTCAAGAGAGAGAAAGAGCAGAAGATTAGAAACTTAAAGGCAGAGCCTTGGGAACCTTCGTATTTATGACGTGAGTGGAGGAAAAGGAGACCATGAGGAGCTTTGGGAAGAAGTCAGATGTGTAGGAGAAAAACAAGTAGGGAATATTATCAAGGAAGCCAAGAAAAGTGAGAGTTTTAAAGTGTCACATGACACACGGCGTGGTCAAGTAAGACACTGACAGGAAGGCCCACTAGGCCTGGCAATACTGGGATCAGAGCTGGTGCTAGCCCAAGCAGAGCAGCTTTGTTCCCTGGGGACAGATTTTAATGGGAGGAGGCGGAGATGAAAGACTAAGATGTACTCTGTCCAAAGTTGTGAAGAAGAAATTGAGTCATGACTAGAGAAGGAGACACAGGATTGAGAGAAAGCCCTTTTAAATTTTAAGATAACGATTTAAGCTTCTCTTCTGAGAGAAGTGAGCTGGTAAAGGTAAATAATTTTACAATATGAGAGGAGACAGAGAAGCGAGTTTCCTGCTTAAGTAAGAAATGATGGATTGATTTCAAAATAGACCCATGTTCACACCAGTTCTTGCCACCTCCCTCATTGTCCCTCGGGCCAACCTGACATCCCTGTTGACCTAAATATACCACCACACCTGAATAACTACAGTAGCCTCCTAGCAAATCTCCCTACTCCCATCCTTGCCCCCATAGACTATTGGGAATCCAACAGTCAAAATGACCCTTTCAAAATTGCAAGGCAGATGAGGTCTCTCCTTTGCTCCTCCCCTTCCATGGCTTCTCTCCTCGCTCACTATTGTGGCCAGAGAGAAGCTACATGACCTGGCCACATCTCTCACCATGTCTTCTTTGTTTCTCCTTGATCTCTGTCTTCCTCCCATGTGATCCCCCTTGCTATCCTTCCAACAGAATGAGCATGTACATGTCCCAGAGCCTTTGCTTTTGACGTTGCCTCTGCCAGGAATGTCATCATTTTCCATCAGACACCCTCACAGCTCACTCCCTGACTTTCTTGTTATTTGTCTCCAGATCACCGAAGCCTTTCTGGGCCACTCAGTATAAAATAGCAATGGACTCCATCCCGGTACACCCTAACACGCAGGCTGTTTCATTTTTCCCTGTTGCATTTATTACCATCTGAGGTCTTTGTTTATTGTGACAACAATATTACCATCTGAGGTCTTTGTCTATGTGACAACACTAGAATGAGGGCAGAGACATTGTTTTCTTAACAGCTAAATCTTGGCACCTAAAACTGTCTGGCATGTAGTAGTTGCTCGATAAATATTTGTTGGCTGATGACTTAATCCTAAGCATAGGTGGTAGGATTAGCCTTAAATGAAACAAGAAGAAAAAATAAAGTGTGGGCACAGAGAGACATGATGATAACTGACAGAGAATGGAATTAAGAGAACTTTCATCTTAGTGATTTTGCAGTGAAAAAGAAGGTAAGTTCATCTTCTAAGAGAGACGTCAAAGCTGGTGAAGGTGGTGGGGTGGAGGGTTTGAAAAGACAGGTGAAATTTTATAACGGTGGCAGAAGCGGGTAGGAGGTGAGGGGGATTCCGGACACCTCCAGGCATTCTGGAAGACATGGAGACTGAACGCGCTGAGGTTTCAGGAACACCAAACCACATAGCTGTTCCGTCTTACCTAGAAGAGTTCTTTACCGTAAGGTGTAGAAGAGAGAAGGTCAGTTGTTTAGATAAAGCATTGCTGTTGAGTAGAACTTTCTGCAGTCATGAAAAGGTTCTACAGTCTGTACCGTGCAGTCGAGTAGCTGCTGGCCACATGTACTTATTGAACATTTGGGATGTGGCTATTGTGACTGGCTGCACATTACATAGCATGCATAGGGCGACCCAGGCTCAGGTTCCGGTAGAGCAAGAGCTGAGAAAGGACAAGAAGGAATGGGAGTAAGAGGAAATGTCAGTAAAGAATCTGAACAGTGCCCTCAGGAATGAAGCAGAGCCAGAAAGCAACCGGGTTGTGAAAAAATAGCATCATCCAGGAATCAGAAATATTGATGATGTGGAATGTAGGTATGTTGAGAGAGAGTGAGAGCTGCTAGGCATTGGTTCTTAGAAAATGGAATACTAAAGATTAAGATTTCAAAGGACAATGCGTTGTGGATAGTGAAACAGCCCAGGGCATGGTCAGGGAACGTGTTTCTTATGTGGAATGGTTGTGAAAGTCTTTGGTGTTAAGAGATTCAAAAGCCTGTAAGAGAGGGTTAGCTTAATAAAAAACCTGGGGAACGTGTCAGGCACAAAGATGCATAATGGAAAAACCGCAACCTTAAGGCTGTTTTTGTATGAAGGTAGAAATATAATGAAGATGATGCTCTGTTAGTTATCATTGATCAAGCACTCATTTCTGCCAGGCTTGGAACAAAGTGCTTGATGTAAGTGTAATATTCTTTCACCCTTCAAATAACATGTTGAAATAGGTTTCCTAATTATTGCCAAATACAGATGAAGCCACTGAGGCTGGGAAAGACTAGATAACTTGTCCAAGTGTAATGAAGCTATGATTTCAATCCAGGCTGCTTGACATAAAAGCTCATGCTGGCTGGGGGCTCATGCCTATAATCCCAACACTTTGGGAGGCTTGAGGTGGGTGGATCACTTGAAGTCAAGAGATCAAAACCAGCCTGGCCAAGATGGTGAAACTCTGTCTCCACTAAAAATAAAAAAAAACTAGCCTGGCGTAGTGGTGGGCACCTGTGGTCCCAGCTACTCGGGAGGCTAAGGCAGGAGAATCACTTGAACCTGGGAGGCAGAGGTTGCAGTGAGCTGAGATCGCACCACAGCACTCCAGCCTGGGCAACAGAATGAGACTCTGTCAAAAAAAAAAAAAAAAGAAAAGAAAGAAAGTTCATATCGTCCAGCACTAAGCTCCATTGCTTTCTTTTTCTCTATATATATCTATTTCATGTTCTCATCTAAGCCTTTGTACTTGGAGCAGCAGTGGTCAGCAACAAAAGTCCTTAGTGGCTATCACCCACCCCCATTGTCATCCATGTCTCCCGGGTCAAGGAGCTGAAGGAAAACATGTATGCTTGATAGGAGGGCCAGTGTCAGAGAAGTTAGCTGGTGGGTGAGCACTTAGAGTCAAAACTGACAGTGCAGCGATTACAATGGAATGAGTGGGAAAGTAGAAAGGGGTGCAGTGGGAGGAAGAGGGTGGGGATACGGAGCTCACTGGATGAGATTCCTAGAAAGGAAAGGTCCTTGGAAGGCCTTCATTTGGGATGGTGCAAAGGGCTGACAATCTAGTATTAATTGACCATAAACTTTAATACTTAAAATGTAATATGTATGGCATGTACAATACTCATCTCTCATGCCATGAGAACCGTTTAAGTATAATGCTTACGTATATTAACAGATATTAGAATGGCACTAACATGAAACATTTTTTTAATTTAGGAGTGCCTGGTTAACCTAGTAGCAGCCAACCAGTTCTTGCCACACCTGCTTCTGTGAGAGTATGACACAAGATAAAAACTTCCAGAAGCACGAGATAAGAGTGAGGAAGAATCTTAATCTACATACACAGGTGGTCAGGATAGGTAATTTACCTTACTTTTCTGTGATTGCATTAAATTTCTACCCTGCACCTTTAATTTGCCATATGCTGGTGAATAAGCCTCACTCTATTTGAAGTCCTCAAATTTTTTCTGTACCTAAATTCAGAAATGGAGGAGGGTGGATGGGATAGAGCAAAGGGATGAGAGAGCTTATCTGTTTTGTCGCCATCTTGAGCTAGAGAGTGTAACTTGTGGCTTAGCACAGGTTCTTACCTGTGTCCATGGAGAACCTTTCTTCCTGCCTGGTCTAGGCACAGAGCTGACTTGTTCCTCATTTTTTAACTGTGAGGCCTTTTATTATAATATTTTTCAAGTTCTGATCAGTATAATAAGGAAAAAAATAAAAATATTGAGCAAAACGCAATAACATGATGACAAATTTACCCTTATTTCTTAGTAGATGGTGTGAGTGTGCTACAGGTATAATTTTTCAGTGTACAAATTCATATGCAACACACGTGACATTTCTTTAGTTCTGAAATCAACACAATTCAGTGGGAAGTCAAATCTCTCTTATTTATTTATTATTTATTTATTTGACCTCCTCCATTGCAAAGTTTCCTGGTCTTGGCAAAGGAAAGTTCCTCTGTTCATAGGTTCCCACTGGCTAGTGCTGGAGTGCCAGTGCTCTCTGAGACGTCCCACTAGGACTGGGACCTTGCTGCTCTCCTAGGTACTGCCTAGCCGCCTGCAAATCTCCATTGCTCCTGAGAGGTGTGCCAGGTTCCCACTCACCTCTTCCTCTCCTCCCTAGGCCAAGTCCTGTTCATTTTCCTCTCTGCCCTGCTTGTGCCAGTTACCCATCATTGCCTGTTCCAAAATTAGGAAGAGTCTGCCCTGCAGAAGCATCTGAGGCAAAGATACACAATGCCCTGGCTTTCTACCTTTCGTGCAAGAAAAAGAACAATACAAAAGATAAACAGAAACCACCATCAAAACAAATTGTTTCGCCATTGCGTGACCTCAACAAACCCTAACTACATCAATTTACAAATTTACGTAAGAGTTCAGCTGGATAACAGAACACAAATGTTTAAAAAATAATATAACATTTTAGAGAACAAAATACATACAATGCCTAGAAATTATTTTAGAAAATGGTTGTTTCTCTACTCTCCATTTTATAGATGAAAGAAAAAGTGCATAAACAGAGTGACTGGTCCAAATTTACACACCTATGTAGTGGCAGGGCTAGACCACAAACCCGACTATCCAGGTACAAACTCCATGCACTCAATCACTATAGCATACTGCCATAATACATTCTAGTATTATGCCATATTATTCTATATTATGCCATAATACATAATAGATTCTAGTTTATGTTACAGTGATTGGGTGATATATGGAGAGATATGTATATATCTCTCTCCTGCATTTATTGAGCATGTATCATGTGCCAGGCTGCTTGCTAAAGACTCTTTAAATGTGATACCTTTTAATCCTACAGTATCCACTCACATCGGTGTTATTAATCCATTTTACACCTGAGGCAGATGAAGAATGTGATGAACTTATTCTTCATTTATTCTTCAACTGTAATCTGGCTTATTCCAAGAATGCCATTAAAATTGTTCTGACAAATATTACCAATAATCTCTACAGAACATTTCAGTGTTACCTTTTTGAGTGATTGCATCTACATCTTGGTTTTAACTGATAATGTTGGTGATTCCCAGTCTCTCTCTGGCACCACCTTTTATCTGAGCTTCAGACTCACACAAACAACTGTATATTAATTTTATCCATTCAGGTGTCATTTAGGCACCTTCAACTCAACATGTGAAAATTTAACCAACCTCTTTCTCCCTAAACAAGCTCCTACTTTTGAGATTTGATCTCAGTTATTAGTGTCCGATCAACCAAAATTTCCTTGACAACTTTCTCTTCTCCGCAACCAAATACAATCAATACCCACAGCAGAACCATTTATATTCTCGGTAGTTTTAAAGGACATTGTAGGTTAGGACCTTAGTAAAGGACAGGATATTGTAGGTTAGGACCTTAGCCCAGTTTCTAGCACAATGAAAACTCTCAAGAAATGTTGGCTATAAATTATTTTTACTAATATATAAATAATAACAATAGCCACTACCACCACAGAGACACACTGACTGTGCCACTGCAGACCACGGGTGTTAATTAGATGCTAGACATTTTAAATTAATGCCCCTATTGTGTCTTTTCTCTTTCATATTTCCATATCTTTGCTCTGTGTTTAAAGAGACTTCTTCAACGTAACTATCTTTCCTTTTGCTTTTGTTTTAACTAATATTTTTAATTTGTAAAAGCATTTTAATTGCTGTTTCCTTTCTGTCTTTGGGTTTAATTTCTTTTAAAATATTTCTAAGAACATTTTTTCAAGGTGCCTTTAGAAAAGACACCTTGAAACGTTTGGTTTTATGCTCTGAATAATTTGTTTTCCACATCATCTAGTTTTTTGTTTGATCACCTTTCAAAACTTTGGTTTTCCTCCTGCCTAGTGACCTAGGTTTGTCCCTTTGTATTCAAGATGGAGTATGCTAATTACCATAGGGGGCATGTTAATTACGAGAGCTAGAGTGCCTTTTGCTGTTGTCTAAGTAGGTTTGTTTTCTGTCCTCTAATTCTTTACCGAAAACATGAGTAGGTGATTTTGTTTGGTTTATTTCTGTTTATCTTGAACCCTATGCCTAAAAGAGTATCTGGTACATAAGGACTCCCAAAATAAAGGCACATTGTTGTTGAAGGGCTTTTCCTATTGCAGTTGACAAGATTGTTAGTGGAATCTAAAGCAACTTCTAACGAAACACGGGCACTAATCTAGTCCTGGAAAAGAAAGAGGAATGTATTTTAAGCATGGTCAAGCCTTCGAGCCAATGTTCCCTTATTTTTTCCTGTTTTTATTATAGAAACTTCCCAAAGTCAAATTAAAACAGAAAGGGGCAAGCTGATCTGATAACTCACACTCTCTGCATTAAGAATTAGATACGAATCCTGATTCCATTTCTATTAGTGAGATCCTGAGATACATCCCTTAACTCTCCAAATCTTACTTTCTCTAAATATAGAGGCCATAAATCTCATCTGCTTGCTTCCCAGGGTTTTGTGGGAATTAAATTTATATTTATTTAAATATCTTATATTTCAGTGACTTTAGAGACAATTCATTATACAAATATACTTTACCAGGTTTTATTTTTAAACTCATAATTGTACCATACCGTATGTTTATAACTGTTCCTTCAAAAACAGTGTGAGACAGCACATCGTGTTAACTGGCACATATCAGAGAATGTGTTCCCGGGTTGTCAGACATGAATCGATACTTGATTGAATCAAATTCTCAGGTTATAATCTCTTAATCTTAGCACTCTATTGATTTCAGTCCTCCATGGCCTTCTGTTTGCTTCTGGAGAAGTCTAACATTGGCCTGATTTTTTTCGCTGCTCTCAAAGTTAGCTTGTCTTTTTATTTCCTTCATGGATATTTCTCAGCTCTGTTTTATTCTGTTTTTATTTCTCTTCATAATTCAAAACCTCACCATGGTGGAATGATATGTGGAATTTTCTGTTAACATTTCCTGAAACATGTTTAGCCCTTTTCAGTCTGCACATTTTGTTTTCTTTTAGCTCAAAAAATTTTCTTGCAATTAGTCTGGTTTCCTCTCCATTTCCAGGGTTGGCCTTCCGTTTTATGAACCCCATATCTTTCCTCTGTGAGTCTTTGTCTCTTGGTATATTTCTTCTTTTTACTGGAAGAGCTAATGAAGTGTGTCACTCTCATCTGTTTGGAATTTTATTCAATACCCATTTTGTCCTTTATAATCTCTGGTACAGATTTTAATTCTGCAATTGCAAATTATTTATCAATTGTGATAGCTTTTTATCTCACTTGGCTCTTTTTTATCCTGGAATTATTGCAGTACTTTTATCACTCTATTTCTACTATTATATCACTCTCTCTTTTCAGGCCACTTTTTCTTGGACTGTTTCAGGCATCAGATTTTAAAATGTCCTTCTATTAGTAAATAACTTTAAGAAGAATGCTTTTCCACTGAATGCTAAATATCCTGGGCATTTCTCTTTTTCAAGCATATAGTTCTTACTGTTTTTTTTTTCTTTTTTTCCTTTTCAGCTGGAAAGAGAGCTTTTCATACCTGATGTTTGCAATTAGACAGGTAATACAGATTCTTTGGCTTTGTTATCTGACTTTGGTAACCTGGTAAAATACCCTGGAAGGAAGGTCATTAGTAATTCTTAGAATCTGTTAAACATTCTTCTTAGGATCATTGATTCTGTGATATTCTACATCAATAGTATACATGAAAACCTACAGTTCCCAAGACACACTTACATAGAGGTATTTCCATTTCTTACCTTATAGAAGGGCTTTACCAAGGGGGAGGTGTGTTCAAGATTTAATGTGTCAGTATTCCCTTGTTTTCTGGAAGTGACAGTCCCAAGCTTGACGCAGAAAGTAACAGGGGTAGAAAAGAGGGAAGAGAGGGAAAAGGGCAATATTATAGCCCATTTGGAGAGTCCTCCTGTGCAGTAAAATTGGGGAGATGATGATTAGTTTTAGTTAAGAGTCAAAAATCAGGAGGAAGAATATAGTGTTTTCCTTTCTTCAAGATTTAAAATTTTTAACTTCAATTCTTTTTTTATTTTCTTAGAAATGAGGTCTCGCTTTGTCACCCAGGCTGGAGTGCAGAGGGGGTAATCATAGTTCACTGCAGCCTTAAACTCTTGAGCTCAAATGATCCTCCCACCTCAGCCTCCTGAGTAGCTGGGACTACAAACATAAACCAGCATATCTGGCTAATTTTTTAAAAAAATTTCTTTTTAGAGAGGATGTCTTGCCATTTTGCCCAGGCCAGTCTTGAACTCCAGGCCTCAAGTGATCCTCCTGCCTTAGCCTCCCAAAATGCTGAGATTACAGGAATGAGCTACCACACCTGGCCCCTTCTTCTTTCTGATGAAAAGTTCTGTTTTATTTCATGAGTCAATGCATACATTAGCCAGTCAGGCCCCAGAAAATCAGAGTTAGTGAAAATATCTGCCACATTCTTGGTTTGGTTGTTTGGTTATTAAAGGTAACCAAAAAGATGACTAGGAGATGGCTCTTCTGTGAAACAGTGAGACAATTCTATGTTCTGTCTTTTGCCCCTGCAGTGGTTCTAAGGAAAAGCAGGTCATAAGCAGGGTTGTCATGGAGCATTTTAACCAACGACTATTCCTCCTTCTAATACATGATAAGATTCTGGACAAGAACAAAGGCCCAGACTTTTCTCACCTGTCTCTGTCTCACATGCACCTTTCCAGCCCATTCCCCTTCATTCATACCATTCTCTTCTAGCCCTCCTGTTTCAATTCAAAATGAGGCAGAAACATCAATGCTTAGTGGTTATTCCCAATCAGTGTTCTCTATCAAGTAAGTAAAAAGATGTGTCTGATTAATAATGTTTTAAAAAATAATAGCAAAGGAAAAAATCCCACATAGAATTCTAACTAAACTGTTAGAGTTACCATTAATGATCACAGCAATTATTAATGTTTTCATGTTCATAACCAGCCTGAGACTTGGTTTACCGAGCAGAAGGCATCTCAGAGTTTGTAAACTTGCCACGAAGTCATAGACTCTGAGGGCCAGCAGGGTCCTCATGAATCATGAGTTCCGCCATGTCCCAGAGCTGCCAAAATGCAGCTCTTCCCCACTTTCCACAGGAACTGGGGGTGCCTCAGCCTTTGGAAAGCTACCTTGTATTCTGTCTACACTCAATAAACGCTGCTTAATAATGACAATTAGGATATGTGTTCCATCTCACTTTTCTCCTGAACACCTCTATTTAGGGATCCACAAATATTTTCCCTGAGACATTTATTCCATTGCCCAATTGGCGGCACAGTCAAAGAAATTTTCCTACTGTCTCCCTTGAATGTTTCCATATTCTTTTTGCAGCTCAGGCATTTCCCCTTGTCTTGTGCATGGATACTACCCTAAACTATGTTGGTGGTTAAGAAGTCATGCTGGGAGGACATTGCCTCAAATTTCTTGTTTCCAGGTAGTCAAGTCCAAGAATATGTTCCTGGATTCTAGGTATGAGCTGAGCTTGGTTTGCAACCATTCATTATGAAAAAAAGAAAGTTGTCTACTTACTTATTTTTAAATGTTGGAAGCTCTGCCAAGGCGGAAGACTGGGGAGCTGCTGAGCCGTGTGGAGTGGCCAGGGGCAGAGGCTGCCTGACTGTGGTTGCAGGACGGCCTCTGTCCCTGCTAATAACCAGGGGATCTGCAGGAATACTTAGCTGAGTTTCCAAAGCCCTTCCTCCTAGGGTGTGTCCTCTTCAGAGTCCAGCTACGGTGGCATGAGTCTGTGCATGTGAGCCCACAGAGATGGTCGTAGTGTATATGGCCTTGTGTATGTAAATACAGTTCACCAACGATTGTGTTTTAGAGAGGCACTAAAATGCCAGTTCAGATCCGTCTTATCCAGTAGCTACTGTGCTTACTTCCCCAGCCTGAGTTCTTCCTCTTAGAATTGTGAGTGGGATCAGCCTTATGAGATGTCTGAGTTACAAACTGTTCACCTTTGACACGACCCCCAAAGCCCTCCCTTCCCAAAGAAACTACCTCATGGCAAGAAATAGCTGCTAAAAAATTTACTCTTCTAGATTTAAGGAGTGATTTCTCAATGTGACAATATCCCTGAGATTAAAATTCAGGGATATTTCTGTTGATCTGCATTAACGCCTATGATAGAGGTTAGGAATACAGCTCTGAGTAAAACAGCCAACATCCCCTTTTTTGCAGGAAAAAGGCAGACATTAACAGAACAGGGAGCTCACAGAGTCAGCACTCCCGGGGACAAGACAGCCAGATTTTCCTTAAAAGGTGGCCCCAGGGCCGAAAACCACAGGAGAAGTAGAATTTTTCTCAACAACAACATCTTGAGGTCATAATAGTAAGTAAAAAACAATGCATCAAATGTGATTAAAGCTTATATTTTTCCATAGCAATTACAACGAATAGGATCAAGTCTGAGTTTGACAGCAACCCCTCCCTCCCACCGCCACTAACATGGAGTCACTGGAGTTATATTCATAGTTCCCACTCCACAGGCTTTGAGAAGGCTGCAGTAAGTCACCTGTGGTCACACAGCTACTCAGTAAAAGAATACGAAATAATAAATGAGCATAAATGAGCCTTCCAATTCCGACTCCAGGAAACTTTCGAGCACAGCCTTCAGAGAAATTGGCTGGGGAGTAGAGGTAAAAGGAGAGATTAACCTAACCTCAGATGCCCAACTTCGGCAGTGGGCCTTGGTTTTATAAATAAATGCAAGTTTGTTTTAAAAAAAAGAAAGGTAGTATAGCTTCAGAGACATATTCATATTCAAATCCGAGCTCTGCCAGTGATTAGCTCTAACCTTGGGCAAATAATTTAACCTAACTATAATATATGACTCTATCCAAGCCAGCAGGAAGATTAACTGAGCTGCTAGAAGACACAGAACTAGTATCTGATACATGTTCTCATAATATGTCTTCTTTCTCCTTTAACCCAAGAAAAGAAGTAAAGGAAACATGTTCCTTCACAAGAGAGGCACTAGAAAAACTACTCCAAATAGCCAACCAGCTGTGGAGCCCTCAGGCCCAAGAGGGGGGTTCAAACATTAATAATACTGGGAGGCAGGAGGGTACCCATGGATGATGCCTGCTCTCCCCTGATTCAGCTCAAGGAGCCAGGGAGAGTTAATACCCACTATAGCGGAAGGAAATCTAAATAGGGTTTGTTCTAGAAGAAACAGGAGGCAAAAAACAAGGAAGATAAATTGGGTAAGTAAATGAAATAGATGGACGTAGGACCCTCAGCTGTGCTCTTCCTGGATACCTTGGCTCTGTTTGCACCTCATATGTCCTGTGACCTATGCATGTCACTGCCGTGATTGATGTTTAAAGGCATATCTGGGGCCCTCCCAGGGTACATGTTTATCTCAACATAAAGTACATTTCTGGTCAAATTTCTGCTTCCAGTTTGCTCTCCTCCATACACTTTTTTTGATCCAATTTTAACTCATGCTACTTTGTAATAATTTATCTTCCTTTATAAGACTCCTGAAATCTCTTTATGAAAAGATAGGTATAAGTGAGGAAAGACAAGGCAAATAAGTAAACATTAGATTTAAAACGTTGCTTTTCACATTCCCACTTGCCAGCCCTCAGGCTGTTTCTAAATCCAGCTTCTGAAGCTCTAAGTGTCTACTATTGCTCATGGCTGTTATGGCATTCCAAGCGAAGTTTCCTTTAAACAAGAAAAAAATATAAAAAAGCCCAAGTTAAAAACCAACAAACAAGATATTATTCTTAGATTGTCACTGCTGCCCTGGGTTGGGCCTTCACTGCAGCGAGGTGTGGGTCATTATTAGCTGGTTTATTTCAGTATGGTCCCCAGCCCCATTCTTCTGGGGCCACCTCCTCCATAAAACCTGGAAAAATAAAATGCGCATTTCCCCAGCTTTCTTTGTAGGTAGCAAGCTCGTGTGGCTTAGTTACGGCCAATGAAGCCCATCATTTCCTGATGAGAGTCTAAAAGGTGCCAGCAATTTTCTTTTTCTGCTTACTTGAACACAGATGAGATGGCTAGAGCTGCAGCAGCCATCTTTTGACACTGAGGCAATAAGCCATCATACTGAGAATGGCAAAGCAGAAAAATAAAAAGAGCAACTCCTGTACTGTCTGGCTCCAAACGTATTGTTAACTGAGACATACAGCCTCTGCTTGGCTAAATTAGTATTAGTCAAGTTTTCTACTCCTTGAAGCCAAAAGCTTTCTCAACTAAGATAGATACAAATATAGTTATAGATTAGATATGGATGTAGATATAGATATAGTTACAGTTATAAGCAGATCGATTTATCCCTAGAAAGCCATTGTTTTCAATACAGGCATGTATAAGAAAATACAACTTAATTGCTCTATACAGTATAAATCTATAGAATAAATTATCATCTGAACTCAAAAATGCATGCATAGTATCTGCAGGTTGTTTTCTTTAAGATGCTCTACAAAACAGCACATGTAAATCCACAGCAATAATAGGAAGACAGACACAAATCCCATGCCAACTCATTTTACCTGAGGATACAGTTTGACTGCATGAGAAAAATGATGCTTTAATCTAGAAATAATCTGAAGATGAGGTTCAAGTAAGAGAACAGGGGAGAACCTCAGATTAATCTAAGAATAAATAGCTTTCAATCCCAAACCAATCACTCTCAATTTCAAACAAGAAAATTAGAAATGTGTTCTTATTTTCATCACCGTCATTCTCAAAGCCACAATAGACTGATGACGCAAACAACTTGGAGGACCTTTTTATCTTCAAACCGCTCCTGGTTAAGCCAGACTGGCTGACCCACGTGTCTATCAGTTGCTGTGTCCCCTTCTCTCTACTTGTTCCCTCACTCGTCATGTGCTTTCTTTCACTCACACTGTCCTGGAGATAAATTTTTGGATCCATTTCCCACCTGACATCCGCCTCTGCCCTGCTCCTCTGACTGCTGAGAACATCCTGATTTACCTTCTGGTATTTTGGACCTCAGCTCTCTTCTCATTTATGAGCTCTGTTACTCTTCCATTGTGACATTCTCCTAGAACAAACTGCAGTCCCAGCTCAGCTGGACTGAGAGAAGAGGAACTCCAGCCCAACTCCAGCAGAAAAGCTCCATTTCCCCTCCGCCCCAGGAACAGGATTTCAAAGATCGTGAAGCCAGAGGTGAAAGGGTAAAGAGTGGGAGCCACATCACTTTGCTCCTCGTCATAAATTGCCTGTTTTCATCTGTGGAACAATCTTTGCGTAGGGTAGGGAAGACAGCATACCATGCTGGACACAGATGAGACCATCTTGAATTGGTTTCCTGAAATGAAAAGATGAGGACATATAGGGTAAAGGGAGGCTTCTAGGTCTTCTCTGAAGGAAATTATCCAATCAGAGGGACAGAACAAAAACTGATTATATGAAGTTGACCTTATGTTCATGACAAGTTTTAGAAGCAACCCTATGTTCCTCTCCCCTCCTGTGCCATCACCGCTTAGGCTCTAGCAGTGATGATAGATCAACTCTTCCCATAATCCACATCACAGAATGCCATTAGTTACGGGGATTGGGATTCAATAAAGTTAAAGTAGGCTTAGGAGATCCTGCCTGAGAAATTTAATATGTGGGGCCTTATGTGTGCTCCGAAGTACTTTGACCAAACAGCGATTATGTTCCCAAGAGGACAGTTTCCAAACTGTGCAGCAAAGAGGGCAGTCTACCTGATGGGACTTGTTAGTTCGGAGGAAATACTTGTCATTAGGGATATGAGTGAGGAAGGCTTTGTGTACATGTTTCCATGCAAATAAAGATCGTGAAGGACTACAGCCACCTGCCACTACTCCTTCCTCACTGAACCCTCATTTTGTTCATGCTCACCTTGTATGGCAAGACAGTCTGGGAGTCTTTCCTGCCACAGGGGAAGAATGCTGATTGATCCAGACTAACTATGGTAATTCTATATCCTAGACCAGTGGTTCACCCAGGAAAAGACACATTACCAATTCTGGCCAGTGAGGTGAACTTCTGTAGTGTTTCAAGCCCTTAAGAAAATGGAAATAAGAAAAATACCTATTTTTCTGTCTCTGAATGTCACCATGTGAGGATATGATCCTGGGAACAGCCATCTTGTGATCTTGAAGGAAAAGCCAAGACAATTGCAAAGATGGTTGACGTCATTGAGCTCCTGACTGAACTTCCCTGGAATTTCCTGGTACCCAGACTTCCTGTTGGGTAAGATCAGACACATCTTTATTTATTAAGCCACTTTTAGCTACGTGTTATTGTTGTTGCCTGCAGCAGAATGCATCCTAGGCGATCCACAAATCATCCCTAGAGGTACAGAGTCTACAGATGATTTGGTTTGGGTGAAGGAGGAGTCACTGAGTCTTGGAGGGGAGAAATACTTGCCTGCATTACAGAAGGTAGACCTTCTGCCTCATCGCTGTGTGTTTTCCACTCTACCACACTGGCTAAGAGAGAACTGCGTGTTCATGTTAAGGCCATTGGCATTCACTCTTATTTGAATGATTTTCTTATGATGATTACGGATGTCATTTTAAATAAAATATTTATCTTGCCTAACCAGGTAATGGGAAATCTTTAGCCACAAGGTTAGAAACTAGACTCAACCTTGAAATTTATTGCCTACAACTATAAACCAAGCCACGGTCAGAGAGCTGAGAAAAAGAATAAACAGCTGAGACGGCAGCTGCCTGGTCTTTCAGTGATGGATGGGAAGGCTAGATATGGTCAACAATGACACTAAGCCATAAATATTCTATATTTAACCTACAGTGTTAACGTTGTTTGATTTTTATTATTGATGTGTGGACACCCTCATGGACTCAAATTCTAAATCCTTTATCTCGTACTGCCATGTTATCAGGAAAAAGGGAAAGTGCTTTTTCAAAAACCTCCAATTTGCATAGCTTCTTAGAGTTTGGGCTTGCTGGTATTTGATACATCTCTGATATGACTGAAGGATTCCAGCACTGAGCTATTCCTGAGAAGAGACTTGTTTTCTGAGGGCAGGGATTACTGTGTGTCTAGTCAGGGTGAAGCGCAGATAAAGGGATTTTTAAAATCATAATGTTTCAGAATCTTGCAATTAGTTCTTTTAAAAAAATCTGTTATAAATAAGCCATAACATTCTCTTTATAATGCCAGGGCTGCCATCCTTGCCAAAAAAGACTTTTTTTGAGACAATCTTCTCTTCCCTCTAGCGTCCTGAACTCTACCAAAGAAATGAATCCATGTTGATGGGTCGCTGTTATTGAGTTCCCACTTGCTCCTCGCAAATAATCGTTACCCCAACATAAAAAGTAAATCCAAACCAAAATGTCCTCTGTGTTTGGAAAACCTGCCTTGTTTGGGTCATAGCAGCCCCATCACGGCAAAGACATCATGATAAAATCATCTGACCCCAGGACTTACTTCCTCTAGGAGAATCTTGGATGAAATGTTGACAGCAATGTCATCACTGTTCACATCTTCCACCGTCATTCTGCCACATGGCAACCAAAGCCACAGAGAGTTAATCTTGTGCTTGAAAGATAGTCCTCCCTCAAGCACTAACAACACTTGCATCTTCACAACTCTCTAAAACACAACTCTTCTTAAAACTTTCCTGAGAACTTCTTTGGACTGTGCCTGGTAGCTGCAACCTCACTATTAACCATCTCATTCATTGGTTGTACATGATTCAGAGGGTGGCCTCTCTAGTTTCAATGTCATTTCTGTCTTATTAATGTTTTCTCAGATGTTTTCGATTGAAGGATATTTGTCCAGTAGCACCACAGGATTATTTTCCAGTTTATTGAAAATCCTTTTCCAAGAAGTCCAGATGGGAATGAAAATAGAACTTGAGGATTAAGTGTCTGTGGCCACCTTTAGAAAGCCCAACTTTTTCTTTAGAAAGCCCAACTTGCTTCTTAGACAAGAGAATTTCCTTTCTGCTTTCAGTGTGTGCTGAGTGAAAATGAGAGAAGTGTGTCTGGGGAGTCTTGTCCTCATTTAGACACTTATAGGATCTCATCTCATTTTAGTAAAATTTACATGCATGACTAGTAATTAAGTTTTATTAAATTAGACCTTCTCTTTTTCATTTAAAGATGAGTTTTAATTATATAAAACAACAATTGCTATAAAAATGATTGCATGCGTTTATTTGAGCTTTGAGTGCCCTCTACTGGAATAAGAGAAAAAGTAAAAAATCAATACTACCTTGGTCTTGATAGTTCTGTCCTAACTACTAAATATTATTATTAGGAAAACAATAATAACAGTGAGAACTCAACGTATCTCACTTACAGCGACCTAATAGTAATAAAATATTTTTCTAAAAATGACTTTAATGCAGACCTAACTGTGCGCATTTTGTGGGTTTTACATTTGTGAAAAGTCCTAGGTGATACTGACAAGAAGTATCCCTTTAGTTGCTCTCTCTCTCTCTCTTTTTTTTTTTTTTTTTTCTTTTTGAGACGGAGTTTCGATCTTCTTACCCAGGCTGGAGTGCAATGGCGCAATCTCGGCTCACCGCAACCTCCGCCTCCTGGGTTCAGGCAATTCTCCTGCCTCAGCCTCCTGAGTAGCTGGGATTACAGGCACGCGCCACCATGCCCAGCTAATTTTTTGCATTTTTAGTAGAGACGGGGTTTCACCATGTTGATCAGGATGGTCTCGATCTCTTGACCTCGTGATCCATCCGCCTCGGTCTCCCAAAGTGCTGGGATTACAGGCTTGAGCCACCGCGCCCGGCCTAATTGCTCTCTTATTTCTAACGACTGCTTGTCTCCATGCCATGAGTTTTGGGTTTATAGCCATAGCCTCTGGAATGAGGCTGGACTCTGGATCTGTTTTCTTTTCTAAGGCTTTTCTTTCCAAAACCACGGGTGATTTCAACTTTCATTCGGATGAGGCACTTCACTTCCCAGCTTCACGGTCATTTGATCCCCTCTCCTCTGACCGCTTTCCCCCCCTTCTCTGCTGTAACTTCATTTGCAGCCACCCCTTGGCCTCTCCGCTCCACCTCTGACCTCCCATATTCTGCTGTGACCTTCCCTGTGGACCGCCAGCTTCCCTCTTTCCATTGTCACCACCATGTTTCACTCCTGCTCTGCTCGTTGTCAATGTGCCCAAGCCTAATCTCCTTCCCTTGTCTCTATTGAATCAGACTCTCCTCCCTTCTTATTTCAATGCATTTCCTAACTTGTCTGGACTTCACAGTTTATTACTTCTACCACACTGTCACCAAAGCAATAATTCCCACCAACCCTTTGATCTTCTGCTGTATAAGCCTTGCATATAGTCTAATGAGTCATTCTGACCAACTCGGATTTCTAAGGGGCGAAGCACTGCTGAAGGACGTCATTTTGCTTTGCTCACTGGGAAACGACAAATTCTTATGGCCAACTTCAGGTGAGACTTTGGGAACACTCAAGAATTTTTTTTTTTTCTTTTTTGCTGTTTGTTTGTTTTTTCAAATCTCTCAAGGATTATTCAAACCTTGACTAGTTTCTTCGTTCTTAAGACTTGCGTTGCTTCTCAAGTTTTAAGAAAAATGTGTGGATCCTTAATTTACTTACCCTGAACATTCAAATGTGTCTTCAACTTTTATTTTAGGTTCAAGGGTCCATGTGCAGGATGTGCAGGTCAGTTACACAGGTAAACGTGTGCCGTGGTGGTTTGCTGCACAGATCAACCCATCACCGAGGTGTTGAGTCAAATGTGTCTTTATCTCTATTTATTCTTCCCTTCTGCCACAGGACATTAGTCTCTTCCCCATTTGCTTTTGATTCTCTTCCCTCCCAGCCCTTCTCAGGGTTTGTTCCAACAGTTGGTTCAATTTTTCTCTCTCTTCCCAGGAAATTCTCTCTTGAGCTCAGAGTATAAACATTCCAGATGCTCCACTGTTCTGCATTGCCCCCAGAAAGGGTCGTCCCTCTTGCAATCTTGACCTTCCACAAATGACTTCTCCACATCTCCCTTGCTTCACTGTGAAGCTTTTAGAAAGAGTAACCTATATTCCTCACTGCTGCTTTTGGGCAACGCTTCCACACAACCCAGCTTGGGTTTATTTTTCTATCACTAACTAGAAACGGCTCCCGACAAAGGTAACCAGGGAGGTCTTGGTACCATCAAGTTCCCAGGATTGTCTGCTATGTTACCCATCCTTAGCTGATGCTCCAGCGCCCAGGACAGCTGCTTACACTCCAATTCACTGTTGTGCCAGCAGGAAGACAAAACGACAAGGAAAGGGATGTCTGTTGTCTTGAAGGACATGTACCAGAAGGTGTGCATACCAGTCAACTCGCATCTCATTGGCCTGAATGCAGTCACATGTCTAACCGAGCTGCAAGGGAAGTCCTTATTCTAGTTGGCCATCTGTCTATCCAAAAATCAGAAGTTCCATTAAGGAGAAAACTGATATTTGGGTATTTGAAATTCTATGTACTAAATGCTAACCAAAGATACAAAGAAACTAATGAGACTAAAGTTTTAAAAATGCGTATTTTGGCATAACTTTAGGGAATTTTTATCTGATATTGTGTTGTCAGAAAACTATTGGCTTTGATATTAATTATTCATATATATTAATTATTAATATTTGCTAAATATTTTATTAACATATAAAGAGAGGACATACTGTTATTTTTGAGTCAAAAGTAAATAAATACATACTAATTTATCATTATATTAATATATATTTTGTGTGCTTACACCTAAAAAATAATTTTGTTTAACAGACACAGTGTTAATAACTACAACACTCTTACATTTTTCTAAATGTTTTCCTATATTTACAAACAATTTTTGTATAAAATGAAAGTGATTTTTTTTTCAGTTCACAAAGCCTCTCGAGAATATCAACATTAAGGCTTTTCTTTAACATTTTATAGTGATTTGCAATTTACATGTATTTTTTATTTTACTTGAATCTCTTTCAGCTTCTCAAGCCACACATCTAAATCTACATGTCTCTAATTCTCGAGAACTTTGAAGTGTGACAATATGTGTAGTAAAGAGTTTGGTATGTTTTTACTTCTCCCATTCTCTACCTGTTTCACTTCTTACTTGCTGTTAACTGACCTGGGATACTAGAAAAATTTTTTAATTATGTGACTAATTTTATAATATGCCATTGTTTTTTAAAGAACCATATTGACTTGTGCAGTTATATTTCTAATTAATATTTATAAGCACTCTATATCAATCTATATGCTTATTTGTTTTAATATTTACTGTAGATCTTTTTCATTCTTAAGTTGTTTTAAGTTTTCACCTCTATCAGTTGAAGTACACCTTTGTTTTATTTTAGTGAATGTATTCAAGAGTTCCCTTTTCTTGACTGCTTGCATTGTGAGAATTGTTTTTACTGTTTAACACATAATACTACTCAATTAGGGTATAAGAGTCTTATAATACATCCCCGATACTGGGATTATTTAGAAAACTACAAGGAATCAACTGGAATATTATCAGAACCAAGGTGGAAGTTTTGCCATGTGGTTGGTTCTGATGTAAGTGTGCATCTATGGGCTTTCCGAAACCACAGAAATTGTTTGTTGAGAAGTGTTGAATGGCGACACTATAGACATGATGTATTTTTAATTCCTTTTTATTTTTCCCCCAAATTTTGCCTTCAAACATGGTATAGTGAATTTCCCATCTGTATCTTTCAATAACATCTTAAGCGAACTCTACAATGTTTTCCGTATTAACATGTATCTAGATTAAAGATTCAATCATAAACTTCATTTAAATGACTTTTCTCTTCCCAACACAGGTCTGATCCACGGTGCTGAGGATCTGAAGTGTGAAGTAAGACCTGGTTAGTTCTTTTAATTACATTCTTCCTTCTGATCTATGTATAGCTTTTTAGGCTTGGAGCCAGCTATGCTAAAACTGCAGAAGGTGGTTCCAGGCTTAAGGGACCAGCAAACAAAAATGTTCTGATGAGGTGAAAAGTTTGATGTGGTTCTAGAAACTATTAAAGGCCAAATAAATTTGAGGTTAGTCTTATAAGGGCCCAAAGGCATGAGATGTGGTTGAAGGATTAGGTAGAAACCAGATCATGAAGGGTTTTGAAAGCCATAAAGAGACTTGAGATTTTATTCCAACCACAATGGAAACCCATCGGAAGTTTTCGAACAAGGGAGTCACTGGCAATCTAATTTATATCTTTAAAAGACATCTCTGGCCATGGTAAGGAGAATGGTCTGTGAGGGGCAAGAGTAGAAGAAGGAAGACTACTTAGAGAAGGATGGCGAAGGTCCAAGCAGGAGGTGTCAGTGGCCTGGATGACAGTGGCGTAAAAAGAGATGATGATGCATAAAATTTTAACCTCCACGCGGCAGGATCTTCTGATAGGTTAGACACCACATGGGAGAGAGAGAGTACTGAATGACTCCAGATATTTGGCCTGAGCAACCTGATGAACAGTGGTGCCTTTGACAGAGAGGGGATATACTAGAGGAAAAAGAGCCGATATGATTAAAATAAGAACTCAAGGGTTTGGTTTTAGACACATTTGCCAAGATTCCTGCTACATCAAAGTGGAAATTTTGATAAGCAGTTATACATACAGGTCTGGAGCCATAAATGCAGAGCCATCAGTGTATACATGTGGGGATATGTGGCATATAAAGCCATGGGAACCAAAGCAATCACCAAACACGTGAGTGAATACATAGAAAAGAAGGGATCCAATGGCTAAGCCTAGTGAGACATCAATCTTTGGAGGCTGAGAAGATGAGGGGGAAGGAGTGATGGAGACTGACCGGGTGCGGCCAGTACAATGGGAGCAGAACTAGTGTGGTGTCCTGGGAGCCAGATTTAGAAACACTCTAGAAAGTGTTTAGAAAGTTTAGAAATACTCTAAAAGGTGTTTCAAAAATTGTGTCAATCTCTTCTTTAGCTCCCATAATTTTTTGGCTTTATTTCAGATGGGCAGATTATTGGCAACAGCAAAACAATAAATGTTTTTCTCTGTTTCAATACCAAAACTATTTTAGATGGACACTTTTCTTTTGTATTTTCTGATAGATACTCCCTTTCCCTTGTGTGATTACTTTTTTCTAGATGCCACTTGGACATGCCTCCCCTTCCCACACACAGTGTGACCATATCATACGTACCTACAACTCACGTGGTTCCAACTACATGCAATTGAGAGAGAGAGAGAGAATGAACATTACAATGTCATAGGTGACACCACCTGCCACTCAATACATATGTCCAAGAATAGAGAAATAGATCTGAACCTGATGTTCTTCTGGGGTTATGCCCACAAAGCAATGCT
Organism: Saguinus oedipus; assembly: GCA_031835075.1. Lineage (NCBI taxonomy): Eukaryota > Metazoa > Chordata > Mammalia > Primates > Cebidae > Saguinus > Saguinus oedipus. The sequence continues at coordinate 9,502,043 of CM063180.1, forward strand.
TTCTGAACCTATGGGTGGCTTGTGAGATTTTTCAACATATTTTAGTTATATATAACATTTGCCTTCTACGCTGAATCTAATCTTATGTTGGGTACAATTCCACCCTACCTAAGCTGGAGAGGGGTGCAAGATGCCCAGTGTTAACTTCGTTCACAGAAAGAATATGTGGAATGTTCGTAACTCTGGTCCACGCGGGTCCTGGCAGGTCTGTTTCCTCACCATCCCTCACTAGGCATCTCTGAGGTCTGCACGACTGAGGTGGAGTTTTCTTTACCCCACCCGCACTTTCCTTGCTACATTAGATTTCATGAGCTTCTCTTGGTCCCTAACATAGAACATCTATGTTGGTGGTTACTGTTTCGCACACAAAACTGTCTTATCAGACCTCTGCCTCCTTCCTCAACAACAGTGTGTCTATTAAGATGACCATTTAGCCCAAGAAAGGGCTGTTAGTGGATCTTTTTGATTAGTTTGTTTGTTTGTTTTATTTTTATTTTATTTTTTTAAATGATATCAAACAGCCCCGGTTATTTCTGGTTATAGCAACATAACAAATATTATTTTTCAGGGAAAAAAATAGGTACCCACTTAAATATGTGATATGAGGTAAACACACCATGATCTTCTTATGAACACAGCGTGTTGCTGAGGCACAATTTTCCCAGGTGGATAAAGCTGAGTACTGTTCTTCTTACTCTGCATCTATTTGTAGCAGCAGATTTCTATTGAAGGCCAAATAGTCATCTAGAAGGAAAGAAATGAAAGCTTTGAGGTTCTGGGTTATTACAGGATATCTGATGGCCTGGTGTTGTTCTCGATGAGGCCAACAGATGAGAGGGGCTCCCAGGGGAGTTGGATTTAGGCTTAACACCAGGGCCTTGTTGTTGGTGGGGTGAGCTGTTTCTAGCAAAGCAGGTTCTGTGACCACACACCCCCACACCCCCACCCACCCCCACCCCGAAACCAGTGTCCAGGCACCATGATGTGCCCTGGAGAAAATGTCTGTGCCTAAGTGCAAAGTGATAGAATTATATCTTGGATTTTGGGCCAGGCGTGGTGTGCAGCAACGATGGATAAGAATAAGTCTGAGAGGAAAAGCAGTTTCTTCCTCACCCTGGATTCAGAAGCGAGGCCAGGTGCTCTTCAGTTTCTTGGGGCTTGCGCCTTGCCCTAGAATATCTGCCTGCTGACCACACCAGGCAGTGGCAATAGCAGTAGGGAGAGCACTCCCTCGGGGGAAACGGCCAGACTTCCCAGTTTCCTCCTCTGCAAAGGTTTATTAATCACCACGGATCCCCTTCCACTTAGAATGCATTTGAAGCACCTGCAGAGGGAGAGCCCTCTCATTACCAGTGGAACAAAGGCTTGAAGTCAATAGGATTTGAACATTAGAAACGAGACATTATTTTGTACCACAAGCTGGTGAAGTGAGTCTTATCCTCATCAGAATTTTTATGTAAAATTTGGAGACTGCCAATCAGGAAAGCTACCTTGTGGACCCCAAGGTAGTGTTATTTTCCTTAACAATGCTGGGGTAGAACTTACGGGAAGCAGAATGCAATTAAAACTCATATCCAATATTCTACTGCTCAACTGATGTCTTATTAAAAATGTGTGCTTGTGGCCAAGGAAGTAGGAGGTGCGCTCTCAGCTGTCAGGCAGAGAAGAGAGAGCCGTGCCCTGGATCCATGTTTAAAGGCCTGCACACTCAGATCCCCAGTCCATGAGGAGGGAGCCGTTTACATCCTCTTCCCACATGACAATCAAAATCACACCACAGACTTCATTTTTCTCACTTCTCCTACACAAGGGCTCATGGTTGGGCATAAGATAATGAGGACAGGCTCTGTCACCCACAGTGTGGCAAGATAAGATGTAGCATAGTCAGAAGAAATTATTTTAGGGCCCCCTCCCCCAGAATTTTCACTGGTGACTCAATTCATCCTCTATGTGGCTAAATGGGTGATATCAGATATGGGATCCTCAGATGCCCTAAGTTTTAATTCTGGCTCTACCACTGACTTCATTTCTGTCATAGGTATACTATCAAATGTCTCCATGCCCCTGTCTCCTTGAAGGGAAAACTCACTTCACCAAATTATAAGGAACACCAAATCATTGTGAAGTCCTCTGTCAAGTTGAGATTTGCATCATTCTTCAAACTGCCCAGCCTCAGCCCCTGTGATGTTTTATGAACTGTGGCTCTCTGTAAATTAAGATTTACCGAGACATATTGCAGGAATGTTTTAAAATATTACTCATTTTAGTAGCATTTATAATTATGGCTGCTAGATCTTTCTTGGCATTCATTGTGTTAAACCTCAATGGCTCTACCAAGTAATGGATTTTGGAGGTGGCCAGTAAAACTCATCCAATACCTCCTAAGTTCTCACTGTTTAATTCTGTCTCCAAGAAGAAATAATTATTAATCTTGAAGACATCAACTGTTTATTTCACATAGGAATTGAAAAATGCTTAGTGACACTGAAGATAATAGAAAATTTGAGTCACAAAAGAATGAACAGTGGTCTTATGGCATTCAACTACAGGAGAAGAAGAAGGAGGGAAGAAGAGGAGGAGGAGAAAGAGGACGGGAGAGGGAGAAGGAGAGGGAGGGGAGGGGGAAGGGGGAGGGAAAGGAGAAACTAAGGGACACACAGGGACTAAGCAGTTACTCTTTGGACCAACAATAAACATAAAGGTCGAATACAGAATATTTTCCTTCTTCCTGTGCCTCACTTTGCTTACCTGGTAAATAGGGATAACAGCTAAAATCACCCTCGCTTAGTAGAGATTTATACCTTTGCAGAATTTATAACTATTGTTAGTATTCACTCACTAACTGCAATACAATAAGTGTTCATTAGTGTATACATACATAGCTTTCCAGAAAAATAAAATGCCTTCATTTCTTCCTGAATGATTCATCCTATAGAATGCATCTGTTTGTGGGTTATATTTTGTTTGTTTGTCTACAATGAAGTTAGAGATGTTTATTAATTGCAGTAATGTCAGAATTTTTTAAAACAGAAACCTCTTTATTGCAGTACTTACATGTAGGACTATTAACTACAATAAATTCATGAGGAATTTGTAGATAAAGATTTAAGGGCTAAATATTAAAATTCCATGTAGTCACTAAATATTCCCAAAGAAATGGAAATATCTGGGAAGTATATAACCATGCTTTTTGGCCTTTATTTGAATATAAAAGAGGTGGCTTAAATGACCATTAAATTACATTCCCAGAGAGTTTATGTACAACTCAAATGATAACAGATTATACATTGACTGGTGCAAATTGCTTCCCCAAGTGAATATTAACATAGGGTCACAATTCTTGAACCATAACCCAGGTGGGCCAAACTTTGGGATCTGTTGTAACTTTAAAATGGTAATGTGAGTACAAACTGTGTATTGTGTAACACCTCCATTGGGGGTTGGAGGAAGCATTCAAACACATTAAATTTTCTTCAGTAAAACATGAAAATATTCACACTAAGTGAGATAAACACTATTAAATCATTTCACATACTTTGATTATTTAAATCAGATAGTTTTTGAAAAAAGTTTGCAGACTTGTATTTTCTTTCTCAGATTTGTGGACTGTGCACCTGTATTATTTAAAGTGTTTGGGATGCTCTGCAGTCACCTGCGGGGAAGTCTTTGAAAATTTAATGAACACCCGTGGGAAGATATAATAGCAAATATAAGTAATAGCTGTGGGTTCACATTTTCAGGAACTCACCAAGTATGTAAGCCAAGAATATTTTTGTCTTGGTCCCCAGGATTGAAAGTAAAGAAATTTCCAATACCGTCTAGATAGTGTAGTGGGTAAGGAGAAAAGAAATTTGAGGACAGTATTTCAGATGCAGGGACGAGGAGTACACAACGGAGAGTGAAAAGAAGCTGCCGGAGAGATGGGGGCACAAATCACCTGAGTATAGCATACATCAGTATGAGCAAATCATCTTGTTTGTTTGTTTTTAGTAATATAAGAAATTCCGTAATGACCAGGTTTGCAAAGATATCACACATGCTGAGAACTCAAGCATCTATTCAAGCTGACGACATTTGGTAGCCCAGCTCAGTCTGCAGCAGGACTAGCTGCAGAGCTCATGCCTGGGCCCTTGGAAAGGACTCTGCTGAGAGGAACCACTTTTGGTTTAATGCTCTGAGGTCACTGACTTTATGTTCAGAATCATAGTTAAAGAAGGACCCTCACATTTTCATTTTGCATTGAGCCCTGCAAATATGTAGGGGTTGTGTCCACAGGCAAGCCTGTGTGTGGAATAGAGTGGACGACCATCTCCACTTTCACTTTTTGCTAGAAGTGAGAGGACAGCCTTTTGCCTAAGCATGGGAGGAGCCGACTGACCACATGGCCAGGGAAGCCTTCGCTGTGGCTCCTCTCAGGTCTGTTCCAGGTATGTGAACACTTGCAGAGACAGGAATGATGTAAAACCAGCTCAATTGTCTCATAGAACTGATGTTTACAGGTCTTTTGGATAAACATAGAAGATGACCCTCCCTGGTCTTAAAACTTGAAACTTACATTTGGCTCATCTGAGTTTCTTCCTCATGAAACTGACCCTCAGGCCAGGGTCTGAAACCCACCAGATCACTGCATCCAGGCCCCATATTCATTATGAATGCTTCCTTGCCCTTCTCTAACTCCGTTTTCCTGGCTTACCCATCATATAAAGCCCCCCAGTTTTTGTCAGTTGAGGAGATGGATTTGACCCTTTTCTGCTGCAGCATTCAATTAAAGCCTTCTTCCCTTGCAATACTTGTCTCAGTGACTGGCTTTCTCTGCATGGGCATCAGGACCCAGACTGAACCCCTGGTGTTTCAGTAACAGATGCACGACACACTTTATCTCCTTAAGAGGAAGAAGAATTTCCTTCTTATAATCTCCATCTAAACAACAGTGTTGGACAGAATGCACAGTTTCCTGTGATAGGAAGAGTGATGGGGATCTCTGCCACAGCCATAACCTCTGCTTATGTAGTGTAAGGTAAGAGGTCCGAAGGCACCATCTCCCCAAGGTTACCCTAAGCAGAGAGTAATAAGTCTTCACATTTGTTCTGCATTCCACAATGTACAAAGGAGGTTTACAGTCATTATCAGATTTTACTGATTCATTCACTCATGAAACACACACAAACAAACATACATACATCCCACCTACACACACCCACACATACATACATACATACATACATGCCTGCCACATATGTGCACATTTTTTTTCTGCAGCAAGTGCAAGCCACAGAGCTGGATCCTCACCCATTGTAATAAGGGAATCTTTTCTCACCTCTTTCTTACTTGTCACTGTCTGTTTTCCTCTTTTCTCTCATGGGTGATTCATGGACAGTATTGTCCCCCAGGATCTCCACTTCCTTCCCTTCAGTTCTTACCCCAGGCTGACTCTTGTCACTGCCATCCCACTGACAAGGCACTCACCATGCTCTCCAGCACTCATTACTCCTCTAAGGAAAGCTTGCCTCTCACTCCTCAAGGCCGAAATTCTGCCACGGAGTTCCCTGATTTCCAGAGCACACCTTCCCTAAAACGTAAGTTCAGTATGGAATTGCCTACTACCCCCTTGTTCAGGGAAGGTTCTCCCTCTTTAGTTTCTAGAACACAGATCTTTTCCTGGCTTTCTTTTATGTCCCTGGCACTGTTCTTCAGTCTCCTTTGAAGATTCTTCTTTCTCCCACAGTGGTTGAGGCTCCACTAGGATTTCCTCTTTGACCTTTTTTCACTCTTTTCATTATTCCTAGGAAAGCAGTTCAATACTTCCCTGTGATTTCAATGGTCATTTATGCAACTATAGATCGGAAGTTCTATATTTGTTCTGGTTAGCCATGTAATGTGGGACATATATGTAATCTCTCAAGCCTCAGTTTCCACATCTGTCAAATGGGCAAAATAATCATTCCTACCTGATACACATGACATATTAACAGTCATTGTCATTGTAGCACCTCTATTAATGGTGTTGGGCAGACACTGTACTAATGAGCCAACGGTTATTTAATACACAACAATGATAGGAGCTATGAAGAATAAAGCAAGGCAAGAATGAATGACCCGACAAATGTGAAACAATTAACAGACTGACATAAAAGAAATTCTATAAATGCTACCATAGTCCTCCCCATCATCTTCAGTGAGGGTCTTTAGCTGTTTCTATACTAGATGTCTCTGCTGATGTCCGTAGAAACTCAAGTTTAGTACATCTAAAGCTATGTTTTTTATTCCCCATGTTGATCAATAGCACCAAAGTCTCAGCTGACCATCATTTCATCACCCTATCATCCATGTTAGATCTACTCCTCCTCTCCAACCTTGTTACCCTGACCTGATTTAGACCTTTAACTTTTTTGGCCTGATCTACTGTGAGAGTTAGCTATGTTACCCTTCTCTAGACTGTTGTCCACTCAATCCTCCACCCAACGGCTGAGGTGGCATACTGGTCCCCTGCGTAAAATCATACAATGGCTTGTTATCGTCTTCCATGGGTGTAGCTCAAGTTTTTTAGCTCAACCCACTACTCCAGACCCCTCCTCACTGCTTCTGCTCCAATGCACTCCCCTCCCTTCCATTTCGAATCCTCTAGACTGCAGGACACTGAAGTGTATGAACTCTTCCTGCTCACTCAGTTGTCTTGCCTCTGAACCTGTGTCCCCTGACACACACTGCCTTACATCCTACAATGCCTTCCACACACCTTTTGAACTTGCTAACTATTGCTCAGGTTCAAGATCGCCTCCTTTAAGCATTTCCCTGGTCTCCATCCTACTCCTACCTTATTCCATCTGAGTTGTGTATCTCCTGTAAGGGTCTCACATACCCTGCTCAAGTCTCTGTCTCTTTCACTAAAATCACCAGGTTCCTTTGGATTTTACTTTTGTGTCTGTTTTTATCAGATCCTTATTGAAAGAAAGAATGAGTTTTATTTGTTTTCCCTGGATTCTTTCAGGAGGACCCCCACTCGGACTTTCCCCACAGGCTGTGTGCTCATGTGTCCTCCACAGCCCATAATTGCCTATCGTCAATTTGCCAAACTCTGGATTTGTCAGTCTTAAAAAATATCATGTGGGAAATACCAAAGGGCCGGTCTAAGTTGGAATGTATGGAAAACTTGCCTCTAACCCTTCAAGGCCATAGTTCAGCCACAGAGATACCCAATTTACATGATTAAACCGACCACTTAGCATCTCATGTTACGGCATCTGCATTTGTATTTATAATGCCTTTACAATTTTATCCAAGAATCATGGAGTAATTCTTGCATTATTTCTATGTAACAAGAAGGCCCAGTATGAACTTTTAAAAACAAGAGAAGTCTCCAGTACAGGAAACTGTCAGAACCCAGAATGCTAATGCCTTCACTAAATCATTAAAGTCCCTTTCCACTGGGCCCCCGCAGCAGCCTAAGCAGACAGAACAAGGCTTAGCATCTAGAATAAAAAACGAATTATCTCTTCCCTTTTCCTGAACCAAGTTCCCACCTCACCACCACCCATCCTTTTTCTTCTTCGGAATTCACATCTTGGTTAATGCACAAGAATTTACACAGGGGGCCCAAGTCAAAATCTTGTCAAATAACTTTAACTCTTTTCTGTCTCCCACTCCACAAATCTCATCAGCACCCACACTCTGCGATTTTGCCTTCCTTAATCGGAGTGTCTGGCTGATGCATGTCAACAAGGGTTGCTGAATGCCTGTTCTTAAAAATTTGCACTCTCACCTCCATTACCATGGCCTTTAATATCTCACCTAAACTGCTGAAATAATTGTCCTATTCTGGGACTCTCATTTCTCCAATAGCCTGTCATGTTGCTTCCTCACTTCAAGTCCACTCAGACTTTAAAGTCCTCAATAGCTTATCATCACCTGCAGAGTAAATGGAAATCCAGTAGCAATTGCAAGAGTGTCGGGAACTTCACCCCAAAATATGGCTCCTTGCTATAAAAAGTATTTTGAGTTAAAGGCCCTTAGAAAGTAACAGACTGTAACAGCACAACAGGTTCTTCTTGCCCACTGCCCAGAAAAGCCAATGCACTTAGAACAGCAGGTTTTGCAGCAAAGAAACAGTTTAATAATTCTAAGTCCAGCTAGACAGAGAGACAGAAGACATTTTTCAAGTCTGCCTACTGGAAAACTCAGAAGCTAGGGTTTTAAAGATTATTTGGCAGGCAGAGGGCTAGTGAATGAGTGCTGCTGATAGGTTAGGATGAAATAATAGAAGTATCCAAACTGTCTTTGTGCTAAGTCAGTTTGTGAATGAAAGTTACTGATTGGGAGTCAGTTTCTTGGTCTGACTCACAGTTCTGACTAGAGCCATTTGGTTGCCATAATGCAAAAGTTTGAAAAATATCTCAAAGACCAGTCTTAAGTTTTGACAATACTGGTGTTACTGGAAAGGGGTTGTGATCCAGACACCAAGAGAGGATTCTTGGATGTCACGCAAGAATTTGAGTTCATTAAGTTAACATGAGTGTATTAAGAAAGCAAAGAAATAAAAAAAAATGTTTACTCCATAGGCAGAGCAGCTGCTTGGGCTGTTCAATCAAGGTATCCTTGATTACTGTTACTTCTTGATTATATAAAAAACAAGGGTGAATTTTACATGAGTTTTCTGAGACAGGAATAGACAATTCCTAGAACTGGGACTTCCTTCCCATTTTAGACCATATTGGGTAACTTCCTGATGTTGCCATGGCATTTGTGAGAGTGTCTTTTAGCATGCTAATGCGTTATAGTTACCTTACAATGAGCAGTGAGGATGACCAGAGGTCATCCAGAGAACCAAATTCTGGAAAAATTCGATAGAGAGACACAAGTATGCTCCAAATTTTGTTCACAGGAGTATAATTTACTCAATTGCCACAAGCTATAAATAGCTCAAAATAAAGTTTCCTTGACTTTGAAAAACAAAACAAAGGATCAGCAACGTTTTAAGCAAGGAAGAAAAGCCAAAAACATTACTTCAGTCTTTTTTTAAAAAAACAGGAAAATCATTTTCTTTTTTCTTAATTTTTATTTTTTAATTTTTTATTTTTATTGCATTTTAGGTTTGGGGGTACATGTGAAGAACATGCAAGATTATTACATAGGTACACACATGGCAGTGTGATTTGCTGCCTTCCTCCCTATCATCCATATCTGGCATTTCTCCCCATGCTATCTCTACCCAACTCCCCACCCCCTGCTGTCCCTCCCCATTTTCCCCCTGACAGACCCCAGTGTGTGATGCTCCCTTCCCTGTGTCCATGTGTTCTCATTGTTCAACACCCACCTATGAGTGAGAACATGCAGTGTTTGATTTTCTGTTCTTGTGTCAGTTTGCTGAGAATGACGGTTGCCAGGTTCATCCATGTCCTACAAAGGACATGAACTCATCGTTTTTTATGGCTGCATAGTATTCCATGGTATATATGTGTGTACTTCAGTCTTTTATTAGTTCCATTCATGCAGTCAGCTTCTGTTCTGCTTGATAGTCATAAACATCCCAGATCTCCATGTGAGTCCTGAAAGTTTTTCCTCTATTCTAATGTACAGTCTCCAAAGTTATTAGAAGCCTGCATTCAACAGCACCTGTCAAAGCCCTATAGCTGATTATAAACGACATTTTGAAGAGGATTAAAACTGAATAACTGTCTGTGGATGACGAAAAGTTTTAGGACAGCTACTATGAAAGCCACAATTGACTAGCAATTTTGATTACTTCTATGGTATACAAGAATTTTAATATAACAATTATAACTATTGTTACCATACACTGAGTCATATCATAATTATAAGAGTTTCCCATAATTTGGGAACACATATCACTAACATATTTACACAAATATAGCCCAAAGAAAACCAAATACTATTTCATATTTGGCAATGCTTTCTGTATGATTTTTATACCAAAGAAGTCAATTTAGACTTTAGGAGACTTAATATCTAAAAGATTATTCAGGTCAGAAAAAGACATATTTTATCATTTGATTTTGGAAGGTTTGTCAAATATCAAATACCAGGTAACCATAAGTCACTAATTTAGCCAAAATGATAAATCAAAAATTTTACAAAGCCATAAACTTTTCCTCATTAAGAGGGACAACTTAACTTTCCAAATAATGTGTCTCTTTTCTTTCCTTCCATTTTCCTACAGTTTATTCAAAAGGGAAGACAAAAATCTTTCATTTTCAAAAATATTACATGAAAGTCTTGTTCAGGAGAGTAAACCAAATCTTAACCTTGCATTAATGCACTATTAATGTCAAACCTAATTCTTGATAAAATCTTATAGATAAATCTATCCAATATTAATCAGTATGACTATAAGGTAAGATTCTTATAAACCTTTCATAATCCTTTACAAACTGTCCTTGTTGTTAAAGAGAAGAGCGATGTTCTAAGAAAACTCTGTTGTGCTTTTATTCTAATGTACAGTTTATGGAAAAACTGAATAATACCCATTTAACTTTAACCAATATAGCCACACACAGAATGTCTTTTACAATTAATTTTTCATAAACCTTTAACAACTTGTTCAAACCTTTAGATTTTGTTTTTGTTTGGTTTGGTTTGGTTTGTTTGTTTTTTCTCTTGAGGCGAAGTCTCACTCTGTTGCCCAGGCTGGAATGCAATGGCACAATCTCGGCTCACGGCAAACTCTGCCTCCTGGATTCAAGTGATTCTCCTGCCTCAGCCTCCTGAGTAGCTGGGATTACTGGTGCACACCACCACACGTGGCCGATTGTTTCTATTTTTAGTAGAGACAGAGTTTCGCCATGTTAGTCACGCTGGTCTCGAACTCCTGACTTTGTGATCCGCCCACCTCAGCCTCTCAAAGTGCTGGGATTACGGGTACAAGCCATCGCTCTTGGCCTAGATTTTTCTATATCAAACTGTAAACAATCGTTTAACTTCTAAACTTAGGCAAGAAATCCATATTCCCATGCCTTCTTTTGGTAAAAGTACATTTTTCTTTCCTTACACGCCTATGTGTAGAACTATTTCTTCAGTAGTCTCAAATACGGGTTACACTGTTAACTCTTAGCAACTTTTACTTTTGGTGAAAAACTTGGCTAGTAAACGATTTTAATTATATAGCAGGTGTGGAGCCTAGGGCACCAGGCAGTAGTGCAGATAAGGTCTGATTCTTTCTAGCATAGCTAGGGACTATGGCTAACTCCACATGTCCTCAGGCCTTAACTAGCTGTTAAGCAGGCAAGCTGAACTGTTTTCAAAAGCTAAAGAAGGTCAAAAGCTTATGACCTTAAAGCATGTAATAAACCTAATATCTGACTTGCATAATTTAGACCAAATGTCTTAATTTTGAAGATATTTTTATTATACCAATCAATAATCCTTAAAACTGTCTTTATTTTCCAAAGCTTACTAAAGGCATGTGAACTAAAAGGCATTAGTTTTATTTTTCTGACAAGTATTTTATTTTAGCACTTATTATTATTTTGAGATGGAGTCTCACTCTGTTGCCCAGGCTGGAGTTTAATGGTGTAATTTTGGCTCACTGCATTCTCTGCCTCCTGGGCTCAGGTGATTTTCCTGCCTCAGCCTCCTGAGTCGCTGGTATCACACCCAGCTAATTTTGTAGTTTTAGTAAAGACATGGTTTCACCATGTTTGCCAGATTGGTCTCAAGCTCTTGACCTCAGGTGATCCGCCCACCTCAGCCTCCCAAAGTGCTGGGATTACAGGCATGAGCCACCACACCTCGCCTAAGCACTTACTATTTTTAGGCAAATTAATTGGAGATTTTTCATGTATAAGCATCACATACATAACACACACAAATACACAGACAGAAGAAGATCCAGGAGTTGTAAGATTTTTTATTTGCCAGTTTCTTAATTGGATTACTGGCTTCAGGGTGGAGCTCTTGGAGGAACAGGGCCAGGAAAGCATGCAGACGGATAAGCAGGGACAGCTGGAACACAAAACAGATCCCTGAAATTAAGGATTCCATCTTTATATCAGATCCTAGATCTCAAAAAAGAAATGCAATAGAACAAGACAGTGCCATGATTTTACCATGCATTTCATTGCAAAATAACCCAAATCCCGTTCTGTGGTTAGGTGATCCCCCATGAAAGTCTTCTCTCAGTGAGAGGGTAGGAACATCTCCCTACCTTCCAGGTGGCGTGCATTTCCTTTTAATTGCCATTAGCTATCCCCAAAAGTTTATTTCCTACATAGTTATTACACACCAAATCTCTTTCATAATGAGAAGTAATTTCTGATATCCCCAAAAAGCAAAAAACATCAGATAATACATGTAAAATAGAACAGAGCCTTAGATTTTGAGAGAGATCTATCCACTTTCAATTTCTGAGGTTTCATGAGGAAAACAGATGACTTTCCCAAAACAGGGTCTATGGCACCTCCTCTGTTTTTTCCAAGGAGTTCCAGGCTGTTAGAACTTGCATAGCTGCTTTTAATTAAGCTGACTTTTACCACAGTGCTCTTTTATTAAAATAAAAAAAAAGTTATTTTAGGTTTCTTGTTACCCAATTTTAGCAAGACCAAAAGGCAAATATTTCTGGCTTTTAAATTTTACCAAAAGTAACCACCTAGGTGCCCAGAGAAAGGAAAATTCAAGATGGTTCGTGGATGAGAAGCTAATTAACAAATGGTGGAGATCACAACAGATATCAGCCAGAGAGGACTCATTCCCTAAGTCAGGAACTGAACTCTGAACCCAGGCCACCACTGTGAAAAGATAAGAAAGGCAAAGGAGAGAAAGGGAGAAAAACATTCTCAGGGAGGCCAGAGAAAGGCCCACCCATTGCAGCAACATTGTAAAGTTCAGGTGGCTGCTCATAGGGGATCTTTTCCAGCAGTGTCATCAGTTCTCTGGTTTCCCCTTTTGGAAAGGAAAAAGCTCCCCTTACCATATGTTCCTGTATGTGCCTGATCCTATCACCCACAGCCATCAGCAAAGAGTGCAAGGCAGATTAATCCAAAGAATAACTGGTTAACATCCCCTAAGTTGGGCCTCTAACCCAATCCCATTTTCTACCCAGGTAAATGCACCCCACTTACCCAAAGTTGGCCAATTGGGACATGCAGACTATTTTCCTTTGGGTCGGGGTCTCTTCAGTACCGTCCCTTCACGTCACGGGAAAGAAGTTGCTGGAAAGGGATTCCAATCCAGACCCCAAGAGAGGGTTCTTGGATCTGGCACAAGGAAGAATTCTGGGTGAGTTCATAAAGTGAAGGCAACTTTAATAAGAAGGCTACTCCATAGACAGAGCAGCAGTTTGGGCTGCTTGACTAAAGATATTTATTGTTACTACTAGATTATATGCAAAACAAGAGGTGGATTATTCATGAGTTTCCCCAGAAAAGGGTGGGCAATTCCCAGAACTGAGAGTTCCTTGTTAGACCATAGAGGTTCGCTGTTTGACATTACCATGACATCTGTAAACTGTCATATCGCTGATGAGAGTGTCTTTTAGCATGCTAATGCATTAACATTAGCGTACAATGAGCCATGAGGATGACCAGACTTCACTCTCACTGCCATCTTGGTTTTGGTGGGTTTGGGCCAGCTTCTTTAGCACAGCCTGTTTTATCAGCAAGGTGTTTATGACCTATATATTGTACTGACCTCCTATCTTACCCTGTGACCTAGAATATCTCACCTCCTGGGAATGCAGCCCAGCAGATCTCATCCTTGTTTTACCCAGCACCTATTCAAGATGGAGTTCTCTTGTTCAAACGCCTCTGACAGTGATGTCACCTACAGAAGCAATTGAGGAAGTTACAAATCTTGTGACTTCCAACTGCATGGCTCTTAAACAGTAAGTGATTCTAGAAACAATGGCTGGTTATCTTTAAAGTACACCTATATCTTGGCAGAATTCAGGCCCCTCCCAAATCCTAAACTTGTGGACTTCCATTAGTCTTACAAGGATGGTTTTGGTCCCCAAGCAAGCAGAGGATTTGTTTTGGGAAGGGACTGTTGTCATCTATGTTTTAAAGTTAACAAAAGCAGTGAACTTGTGTTAGAAGCAAGATGGAGTTAGCTATGTCATATTTCACTCGAGATCATTATTTTTTTTTATTTTTTATTTTTGCAAAGGTGGTTTCAAGAATTTCCCCCTACCTACATAGTCTTAAAGTACCCACCAAGGAGAAGAATTATTTTTCTTTTTCTTCCCTGTTACCTCATCTGACCAAGAATGTAACCACACTTGAATAGTCCCTTTCACAAAATAATGTCTGGCTGTCAGGCTCATTCAATTTCCAAAGTAAACTATTTACAAATTAATATCCATTCTCTGATCCATTTATTCTCCCTAGTAATCATTTATTGTCCCTCAATAGAATTACCTATATTTCCCAGCTCCCTGAATTAGCGATGTAAGTATCTGGACCCCAGTGGAATTTTGGGTAATCACTCTATAATCTTCCCCTCAGCAGACTAATAACTTTGTATCCCTTTCCCCTTATTAATCTGCCTTTTGCCTGATGATTTTTCAGTAAACTTTCAGCAGGCAAAAGGGAAACCCCAACACATCATCTGTTAAGTTTTGTTCTCTGACCCCTGAACATCTTTCCACCCTCATCTCCTCTTATGCCCCCAAACACAGTCTCTATTACAGCCAAATATGGCTTTCTCAGAATGCCAGGCTTCTCCGTGCCTCCTTACCTTCCCACTTGCTGTTTTTACTTCCTTGTATGCCCCGCTCCCAGCTGTGTGCCCTTCCTGGAGAATTCCTATTCTTTTCTCAAAACTTTGTTCAAATATTTTGTGGGATTATCATGATATTCTTTTCCCTCCTGTGTGCTGTTTCATCTCCAGTCTCTCAACAGAAGGCAACTGTGGTGTTGTCAGAGGATTGTCTTCTAATTCTATTAGTAATCTTGTTACAGGAAAGCGGTCCCAATCCAGACCCCAAGAGAGGGTTCTTAGATCTTGTGCAAGAAAGAATTAAGGGTGAGTCTGCAGTACAAAGTAAAAGCAAGTTTATTTAAAAAGTAAAGTGATGAAAGAACAGCTACTCTATAGACTGAGTAGGATGTTCCTGAAAGTAAGAGGAGGAAGGCATGCACCCTAAATACAATGTTTACATATATGGGTAGATGTGCTCTGCTATGAGGGTTTGTGATAAAGAATTGCTTGTCTTAATAACTATAGTTTGCAAGAATCAATATTATTATCTTTAAGCAAAATTAGGAATGCCTTTGTTGTCCAGATATTGGGATATCTGGACACTCTCAAGTCTGGGTCTCTTTAGTAAACATTATTAATTTGTTCCATTAACCATAAACATCTAGAGGCTAGGAATGCCTCACTTTTTGAGAATGCAGCCCAGCAAGTCTCAGTCTCATTTTCCTAACCCTCATTCAAAATAGAGTCACTCTGGTACAAACACCTCTAACAATCTCACTATCTTACATTTACTTACGTATTTGCAGCAGCCACTAGACCAGAAGCTCCTAGCAACCAGAGCTGGTATCTTTCTAATTTTCTGTTCTAAGTATTGACACCAGTATCTGACACATAGTCAGCACTTGATAAATGTTTTCCAATAAATAACCAAATGGTAAGAGTTAGCAAAGCAAGGCATCCAGCCAACTAATATCCCAGAAACATTTTTTTTTTCTTTTTCTAAAGAGAAAATGTATAGTTTAGAAGATAGGAGAAGTTATCGTTTCTTATTGCCAAAATGATCAGGAGTTTATAAAAATCCCTGTAGGATTTATGACTTTTACAGTGCAAGGGAGGGACATTGATTACCAGGTAATAACTTCTAAAAGAGAGATTCTCAAGAGCTCTTTTGAGGGCTTATAGAACTTCCAAAGTTAAGAAAAGGTACTGCAGAGAATATAAAGAAAGTCTCTAAGGGGCTAAGGACAGAGAAGTTGTTTGGAGTAAAATATGAAGGGCTCCTTTCAATGGAGGGCACTGGTGAGAAAGTGAAACACTGGCAATGAGAATAAAAGCAATAAAGAAACAGGAAGTAGGAAAGGGCACCAGGAAAAGAAAACAAGTTTAGTTGTGACATGAGAAAAGATATAAACAATCATGTGAACGGGCAATTATCATCCTAGGATTTGCTTCTTTAAAAATATTTTTTTAAACAATGAGACAGGTAGTAACGAGATTTTTAAATGGAATCAGGAATTTCCAGTCACATATTTAATTCTTTGATCGGGATAAAGGAAATTTTCTGAGATGTGAACATCACATTTGTCTAAATACTTTATTCTCATGGGGAAAGCCAGGTTGAATTGAGAAGAAAGGCCACACAAGACGTGTTACAGGAAAGGGGCCCCAATCCAGACTACAAAAGAAGGTTCCTGGATCTTGCACTAAAAAGAATTCAGGGTGAGTCCACAGTGCAAAGTGAAAGCAAGTTTATTAAGAAAGTAAAGGAATGAAAAAATGGCTACTCCATAGACAGAGCAGCCCTGAGGGCTGATGGTTGCTCATTTTTATGGTTATTTCTATTTCTTCATGATAGGCTAAACAAGGGGTCAATTATTCAGGCCTCCTTTTTGAAAACAATATAGGGTAAATTCCTGATGTTGCCATGGCATTTGTAAACTATCATGGCACTGGAGGGAGTGTAGCAGTGTGGACGACCAGAGGTCATTCTCATCACCATTTTGGTTTTGTGGGTTTTGGCCAGCTCCTTTACTGCAACCTGTTTTATTAGCAAGGTCTTTATAACCTGTGTTTTGTGCTGATCTCCTATCTCTTCTTGTGACTTAGAAGGCCTTAACTGTCTGGGAATGCAGCCTAGTAGGTTTCAGCCTCATTTTACCCAGCTCCTATCTAAGATGAAGCTGCTCTGGTTTGCATGCCTCCGACATTTCCCCCCTCCTCTTTTATAAGAGGATCCTTACTCCTAAGGGTTGCAGAGGAACAAAGATCCATCTTCTGTAAATTCTTCAGGCTTAATAGGGGCAATGATATTCCTGCCTGCCTATGAGGGTCTCTTGCATTCAGGAAAGACAGGAGCTCAGTCAGAAAGCATCAGTGTGGTAAGGTCCATTCATAACTCTTGAGTCTTGACAAAAGGTGATATCTGGAAGATTAATAAGTGTTTAATTTAAGAAAATATTCAATAAGCTTGTCCTGCCTTCCTACACAAATAACTGGTTCATTCACAGGAATAAGCAGTGTTACACTAAATTGAAGAAACAAACTTAAAAACAACTAATGAGACTAGAATTAAATAACAAGCATATCACAGTTATTGAAACATAATATTTCTCTCTCCAGTTTCCCATTTTTGCTAAAGACAAATCATGGTAAGACTGATTTGCTTTATTATATTTGGCCTGATTATTTGTATAAAGTGTAGCAAGAATAATTATTTTTCACATAGGCTCTTTTTAAATGGGCTTTGATAGAGCTATGTCTTATAGAAGGAATCTTAGATAAGACTTTTTAAAGCCAAGTTCAGCCATGGTTTGTACCCTTAAATACCTAGAAGTTGAGTAAATTCCTTTTCTCTTGGGGTCTCAAGATAATTTGGGGATTCTGGACCTGTCAGAAAGTCACATTATTCACTTACCATGGGTCAGAAACCCTGTACAGGAACTATTGAAGACAAGGTTCGAGGTCAGTTCTCCAAGGGGCTTTCATTGGCTTTATAAGTGAAGTTTAATTCCTTAAAGGAAAGCACACCATTCCAGTTAAAGCCTGGTTAAAATAACCAATTTCTCCAATTGTGTCCTGTTACAAAAGAAAACAAATTCTTATTGCACTTATGCAAATAAATATATTGCCATAAATTAAGAATACTTAAAAATAGTTTCCAAATTTTGGAGTAATCAGATAGAGAGAAACAAATATGCTCCAAATTTTGTTCAAAGGAGTATACTTTACTCATTTGCTAAAAGCTCTAAATAGCTCAAAGGAAAAGTTTTCTTGATTCTGAAAAACAAAACAAAGGATCAGCAGCATTTTAAGTAAAGTCACAAAGATTACTTCAGTTTTCAATTGGTTCAGTTAATTCAGTTAACTCCTGTTATATTTGGTATCCATGAACACTCCAGGTCCTCACAAGAGTTCTGAAAGTTATTTCCTCTATTCTAACGTTACAATTTCCAAAGTTATTAGAAACCTGCATTTAAGAACACCTGCTAGAGTTCTATTTAATTATAAACCAATTTCCAAAAACAATTAAAACAAGACAACAATTGTGTATGGGTGACAAAGTTTTAGAACGACCACTATTAAAGCCACAATTGATAAGGAAATTTGGTTACTTCTGTGGCACACAAAATTTTAGATAGCAATTATAATTATTAATAACATATACTAAGTCATCAGAATTATAGGAGTTTTCTATAACTTTAAAACATACACCAATATCACATTTATGCATATATAGTCCAAAGAAAGCAAAACATCATTTTGCATTTGATAATGCTTCTTGTATGATCTTCATACAAAGAAAGCCAAATTTTACCTTTACATTAATGTATTATTAATGTTAAATCCAAGTTTTAATAAAACCTTATAGACATAGTTACCCAATTTTAATCTTTAACCATAAGATTCTTATAAACCTTTTATAACTCTTTACATTTTTGTATGTGTGAAAGAGCAGATCAGTGCTCTAAGCAAAACCTGTTGTGTTCTTATTCCAATGTATAATTTACAGAAAAAAAAGCTTAATAATACTTCTTTAACTTTAGCCAATATGCTCACACACAGAATCTCTTACAATCAGTTTTTATAAACCTTACACCACTTGTTTAAACCTTTAGATATTTTTTCTTACTTAAAACAATCCTTTAACACTTTAGGCAGAAAAAAATTCCACATTCCCATGACTTCTTATAATCTTTCACCAAAACCACATTTTACTTTCTTTATACACCTTGCATGCAAAATTGTTTCTTTAGTAGTTTCACTTACATGTTATAATGTCAACCTTTAGCACCTTTTATGTTTGGTGAAAACCTCAGTAAGTTTTGAGATTTTAATGATATGCTAGGTGTGGAGCCTAGCCTAGCACACACCAGACAGTAGAGCAGATAAGAGCTGATTCTCCAGCACAGCTAGGGTGTTTGGCTAACACCACATGCCCCCAGGCCTTACCTAGCTGTAAAGCAGGCAAGTTGTACAGTAAGAGTCAGAGTGGCATTTTATGAAGCATTTAGGAGGCTTAACAATTTTTGAATTGCATAACGTGTCTTGCATAAATTTCCTTTTATAAATCCTTTCATGACTTACAGACCATCTGAAACATTCTTAAACTTTCTGATTTGCCCTAGCATCCCTTCTTTTAAATAATCAGTCATTTTACTTTAGGACAAGAATATGTCATACATATAAAATATCTTTCTTTATAATCTTCTTTGTATAGGGGGCATGGCTAATTCCACATATCCCCAGTCATTATCTAGAATCTAATGGCTTTAAGGTAGGTAATTTTTTTCTTAAAGTTAAAGAAGCAGTTTATGACATTAAAGCATTTAGGAAACTTAATATCTTAACTGCATAATTTAAACTACATGTTTTTATCAATAATTCTTGAAGCTGTATTTATTTCCCAAAGATAACTAAAGTTACATGAACTAAAAGGCATTACAGTTATTTTGCCTTCAATATATTTAAGTGCTTATTTTTATGTAAGCCAATTAATTAGAGCTCTTTTATATAAACATTACACACAACACATTTATAGCTATGCACAAAGACAGGAATATCATTACAGTAATTGTAAGATTTCTCATTTGCCAGTTTTTAATTTTCTTCATTGGATTACTGGCTTTAGGGTGCAGTCTGGAAAAACAGGGCCAGGAAAGGAGTCTCTGGTGCCTCCTGTTTTTCCCAAGGAGTCCAGGCTGTAAGAGCTTGAATATCTGTTTTTAATTAAACTCATTTTAACCATAGCACTCTAATAAAGTTCTTTTATAATTTCTTATGCCAAACAGCCAATATTTCTGGCTTTTGACTTTACCAAAGGTAACCTCCCTCGTGCTTAGAGAAAGGAAAATTTAAGACAGTCCAAGGAGGAGAAGAGAATAGACAAGGTCACAGAGATATTAAACCAGAAGTAACATAATTCCTAGGTGGGGAATCAAACCCAGACTGCAACTGTGAAAGTACAAAACCTTAGCTACTGAGCTACAGCACAGGGCAGTCTCCAGTTCCTTTCCCAGAAGAAGTCTAGAGTAGTTAATTTTGAGCTTGCAATGGCTTTTAACTATTTAATATGATTTTTAGAGTTAAGTATGACACCCTAAAATTCCTGTTCCCTGGAAGGTGGAGACATAGAGAAAGTACTGCCATGTGGTTAAAAGGTCAAACTCCCAAGGACATGAAACAAGGTGGGGACTTCATCCAGTTTATGTTTGTTTCATGGACCTGCAGCCAAGTTTGTTACTGAACAGTTTGCTAGGTCATCTTGAAAAGAGGGCTTACAGGAGTTCTAAGCCCGTGTTTTATTCTTAAGTACCCCTCAACACAGAAAAACAAATTCATAGCACAAAACACAGCAACTTAAGACTAGCTTTAGAATTCGTTTTTGCATTAATCCAAACTATACAGAGAAGATAAACACTCACTTTTTTTTTTTAACCATTCATTTAACCATTTGCAAACAGAGAGGGAAACCAGAAATCTAACTAGTAAGAAATTCTTACACTTTTGCTGGCATGCCAGGCCTCTGGGTTCCCTTTCCCTGAGTGGCCTTAGTGATGTGGCTTGCAGCACTATTGCCCTGATGGCCAAGCCACATCATAAAGGAAAAATTGTTTTTTCATTCTGGCCAGAGCAAAATATGTGTGATAAAACATAGACATTATCCACTCTGCTCAGTACCCAATATCAAGCCAGCAAAGCTTGCTTTTGCCCTCAGATGGGCCCTGTCATCTTTAACCCAACCTCTGACTTCTGGGAAAGGTGATTGCCCTGAGTAACAGAAAAGACAGGAAAGGGAAAGTGGAGAAGGAAAGTACTTCCTGTGGCAGGGTGGGGAAGGTGAAGAGCTTAAGGAGGCCAGAGAAAAGACCCACTCATTGAAGCTGACTGAAAAGTTCAGGCAGCTGCTTGTCAGTAGCAAAGGAATCTTTTCCAGCAGTCCCATCAACTCTCAAGTTTCTCTTTAAGGGAGAAAAAAGCTCCCCATGTCCCACAATCCTGTACATGACTAACCCTGTCACCCACAGCCATCAGCAAAGAGTGCAAGGAAGATTAATCCAAAGAGATTATCAGTTAACCTCCCAATAGTGCCAAACCTATTCTTAGCCAAGGGGAACTTTACCTGAGAGGGGCCTCTAACTCCCTAAATCTTAGAAGGGACTCTAACCCTCCTAAGTTGGGCCACTAACCCAAGGTCGGTCAAGTGTCCTTGCCTTTTATTAAGAGGAGCCTCTAACCCATTCTGTCTTAGGAGAGACTCTAAGTCCTCTAATTTGGGTCTCTAACCCAATCCCATTCTTTACCTGAGTACTATAACACTTACCCAAAGTCATTCAATCAATGCTGCAGTTTATTTCCTTTGGGTCAGGGGGATACCTCAGTATTGTTACTTTTGTGGTTCACAAGGAAGATGTTACTGGACTCCACCACTCATCCAAAGTTAGCCTTTGGGTTGGGGATTCCCACAGTATTGTCCCTTCTGTGGTCACCAGAAAGATGTTACAAGAAAAGGGTCCTGATCCAGATGACAAGAGAGAATTCTTGGATCTTGCGCAAGAAAGAATTCAGGGCAACTCCATGGTGCAAAGTGAAAGCAAGTTTATTAAGAAAGTAAAGGAATTAAACAATGGCTACTCCATAGACAGAGAAGCCCCAAGGGCTGATGGTTGCCCATTTTTATGATTATTTCTTCATGACATGCTAAAAAATGAGTGGATTATTCAGGCCTCCCCTTTTAAGACAATATAGGGTAACTTCCTGACATTGCCATGGCACTTATAAATTCTCAGGGTGCTGGTGGGCGTGTAGCAGTGAGGATGACCAGAGGTCACTCTTACCACCATTTTGGTTTTAGTGGGTTTTGGCCAGCTCCTTTACTGCAAACTGTTTTATCAGCAAGGTCTTTATGACCTGTATTTTGTGCTGACCTCCTGTCTCATCCTGTGACTTAGAATGCCTTAACCATCTGGGAATGCAGCCTAGTAGGTTTCAGCCTCATTTTACCCAGCTCCTGTGTAAGATGGAGTTGCTCTGGTTCACATGCCTCTGACAGACTGATCTTGATGAGTCACAGAACTCTAGATGAAATTTCATAAAATGCAGCCAATAGACTTCCTGGTTTTTAAAGATATCACTAAGAGAGAATCATACTGGGTATCCAACTAGCTATACTTTCAATATACACAAACAACCCTTTCCCAGAACACCGACCTTCTTCCAGAAGATCTGCTTAGGAACATGCTCCCAGGCCCTCTGAATGTGGGTTCAGGGAGCCAGAACCCACATTCTCCTTTGACAAATAGTTTTTTTTTTTTTTTGGAGTCCATTTTTGCAGGAAATGGAGTTGTCCTCCCTTGAAGAATCATTGTGATGCATTCAAACTCTGATCTGCTGCATCACTGAGTTTGAAAACCTGTTAACACCAGAAGCCAGCATCTCTTCTTTTCCTTATCTTCACTATACACTGAGCAATTACTGCAAGACCAACAGTGGCATCTCAAAGGTAGCAGGAAATTGCATCAGACCAGGCAGGATCAATTATATTCAAGAATGATACTAAATCATACAGAAGAAAGGACAACAGAAAATAGGCTAGTAGATTTTTTGGATTCTCCACCGAGGTACTTAGAAGCAACACTGGATCTTTTGAACTAACACTTCTGTTTTAATAAATTTGGAGAGTGAGTATGAGAAAGCTCTGAGATATTTAGTGAGCTTCCTGATACGAGCACATATTTATAGCTCCAAACTGTTTAATTAGAGGATATCACCAAGGAATAGTTCTCAAAGCAGTAGAATCATAACTCTCATATAAATATAAAAAGAACATATGTCAAAGACTTTCAGTTAACCCGTTAATTAATAATGGAACCAGTAAGATGTTAAAACTGCTTCAAGTGAGAATGTGATTTACAAAGGCTTATATTTTCTACTGGACAAATTCATTTGAATAGCTATGAGCAGGAATCATTTGCATTGCTGTGGACAGGAATTCTTTCCATTATGATCAACATTCTAGGTGTTAACTTCTCCCCTACAATATTTGCTAATAGTTAAGTGAAAGGCAATCATTATAATAAAATGAGATAATTCCCAGAGGAGGGTCCACTAGGCAATACTTGACATTCCATTGAAAGGCACCCAGGAATCTTTTTTTTTTCATTTCCACATCTTTAGCATTAAATAAAATATTCTAAAATCAGACATGATAATTATTTTTCTCTCCACAACTGTCCAGCTGCCCCTAACTTATAAGATGCTCATCATTGTTAGGGAATTTTTAGACAAGAGAGCTAAAACACTAAAATATACAAAGAAATAAATGTAGAGAAAAATTGTGAAAGACTTTAAAATAAACCAAAAAACTACTGGAGTCCTGTCTAATGGACACATTCAGACTATTTTTACTTTTTTATTTTCATTTTTTGGTCTTTGGGCTATTTTAAAATTCTTTGTATTTGTGGAAAGTAAGTAATAATGCAAGTTATCTTTGTTTCTAGAAATCCATATTTATTATGTCCAATAGAATGCAATTGATTACTACTCTGTGGATAGACCTATTTTCCATCTAATTGCAAATTAATTTAAGCATTTTGTATTTGCCTATGTGTGTATTGCGTTAATGTGTTAACATATCTGTGTCACATATGTAACTGTTAGTAGCTTTGAACTAACTGATAAGAGAGGGCAAAAATATTGTTTTTTATCTTTGTGGATTTATATGTTGACAGAAAAAAAAACAAACTCTTTAAAGTGGTAAAAGACGTTTATTCTGAGCCAATATTAGTGACCATAGCCTTGGAAATAGTCTCAAGAGGTCCTAAGTGTGCCCAAGATGGTCAGATTACAGTTTGGTTTTATACATTTTAAGGAGACAGGAATTGGAGGTAAAATCGTAAATCAATACATGGAAGGTGTACATTTGTTCAGCCTAAACAGGCAGGATATCTTGAAGTTGGGGCTTCCAGATTGATATGGTTGGGCTCTGTGTTCCCACCCATGTCTCATGTTGAATTGTAATCCTCATATGTTGAAGAAGGGGCTGGTGGGAGGTGATTGAATCAAAGGGGTGGACTTCCCCCTTGCTGTTCTCGTGATGGAGTTCTCATGAGTTCTGGTTGTTTAAAAATGCATAGCATTCTCTCTCTCTCTGCTCTGTTCCATCATGCTAAGATCTGCTTGCTTCCCCTTCACCTTCCACCATGGCTGCAATTTTCCTGAGGCACCGCCCAGACATGCTTCCTATTGAGCTTGCAGAACTGAGTCCATTAAACCTCTTTTCTTAGTAAGTGATCCAATCTCAGGTAGCTCTTTGTAGCAATATGAGAACAGACTAATACACAGGTCTTAGATGGCTTCAAACATTTTATGTTTGGCAATTAACTGAAAGATTAAGCTTTGTCTAAAGGCTGAAGCCAATAGAAAGGAGTGTTTGAGTTAAGATAAGGGAGTTGTGAAGGCCAAGGTTCTAGTTATGTAAATGAAACCTCTAGGTAGTGACTTTAGAAAGAATAAATAATGGCAAATGTTTCTGTTTGAAAGTTAAAAGGTGTTAAAGTCTTAATCTCTCCTAAATCCAGGAAAGTCGTGGCCACATTAATGGAAATTCTCTACAGATGCAAATTTCCTTCACGAAAGGTGGCTTTGCAGGGCCATTTCAAAACATGTCGAATAAATATATTTGAGATAAAATATTTGTATTTCCTTCAGAGTCTGCTATCTGTCATGTCAGTCAGGTTGGAATTTGGTAACTTATTGCCACCAACAGTCCATTCTGTCAGTCTTATGATCTCCATTTTAATATTAATGCTGGTCAGTTGTGCCTAAACTCCACAAAGGAGGGGGTATAGCAAGCTGTGTTCATTCTGCCTTCCTTTCCCATCACAGCCTAGAATTCAGTTTTTCAGGTTTCTTTGCAGTCCCTTTGGCTAAGAGGAAATGCATTCAGTCAGTTGGGGGGCTTAGGCTTTTATTTTTGGTTTATATTGATAAACGTATTTTTCTAAATTTTATCTCTGTCGAGATTAAATATATAATTAAAAAATACATCCAAATTTTAAAATCTTCCAAGAGATTAAGGAACACACACATTCAAGACCATTTTCTGATTTCTTAACTTGATGCTTAGAAAAGTGTTTTGAAGTTATCAAGAAACCAAGAGGAGTAGGAAACCTAATCAGCACATCCAACTCTGGAAACTTGAGATACAAAGTCATTGATTGCTATTAAATGTGGCTCTGATAGGACTTCTTGGAGAATTAATGAAAAGGAATTATGGCAGGGTTCTTGGACACTCAAAGTTACACTCCTAAAGAAAGTTGACAAAGGCTTCCTTTAACTTCATAGGAAAGTGCCCAGGTAGACAGGGAACACATCTCAGGGCAGAATAATCTCTAGGTCCATTTTTTGGATATTGTACTTGGGTCCTGGTTAGAGGCAAGCATAAAGAAAAGACTTCAGTTAGCTTCTTTAAAACATCCTGTTGTTCTTCTGGAGAGAATTTGACACAATGTGCTCCAGAGCAGGGCTGTTGCAATAGAAGAAGAGCCAGCATGCATACACCAGGAAAATTTAAAATATCAACACTGGTAGCAGACAGAATTCTTCCACTAATGATCCGTAGACTTGGAACCAATGAGAGTTACTAGGTGAGTGTTGAATGAGGTCATGGCATACAGGATAATATGGCTTAGTTCAGGCAGGAAAGTAAGACAGCTATAAAGGACAATTTTTGTGGACTACCAAGGACTCTGCCAGTGAAATGATGTAGACTTGAGGGAGTGTCAGTGACTCTGCAAAGTGGGGCCCGAAAATACCAGATCCATGAGTTTATTCCCTAGTCTTTGAATTCCTGAAATCTAATGGTCAGAGTCTGGGGGAGCAGAGTGATTTCTGTATTATCCCCATGACTGTTAGCGGATCCTGAACTTCCCACCATCACCGAGGCTGGTGTGACCAGAGACGTAAGAGTTACAAAGATATGGCCAAAAGAGTCTAACAAAGCTTTGGGAGCATTAAAGGCATGCATCAAAGGGCAACCTTCAGGTCAATGGAAAATTAAAAGAAGGAAGAATAATCACATTTTTTTTTAATTTATTTTTTGACATGGGGTTTTGCTCTGCCATCCAGGCTGGAATGCAATTGTGTGACCATGGCTCACTGCAACCTTCATCTTCTGAGCTCACGCAATCATTCTACCTCAGCCTTCTGAGAAGCTGGGACCACAGAAGTGTGCCACCATGTCCAGCTAGGTGTGTGTGTGTGTGTGTGTGTGTGTGTGTGTGTGTGTGTGTGTTTTACAGGTCAGGTCTTGCTATGTTGCCTAGACTGGTCTTGAACTTCTGGGCTCAAGCGTCCAGCTCAATTAAGCCTTGCAAAGTGTTGGGATTACAGGCATGAGCTACCTGTTCAACCAATAGTCATTTTTCTTTTTATTTATTTTCTATTTTTATTTCTTCCTACTTCAAAATAAACTGTGTGTATGTGAGGTGTAGGCTAAAATGTTTATCTCCCTCAAATTTATGTTGAAGACTTAATCCCTAATGTGATTGATGATATTTGCAGGCAGGGCATTTTGGAGGTAATAGGTTTAGATGAGCTCTTGAGGTTGGAGTTCCCATGTTAAGATTAATGTCCTTCAAGAGATCGAGACCATCCTGGTCAACATGGTGAAACCCCGTCTCTACTAAAAATACAAAAAAACTAGCTGGGCATGGTGGCGTGTGCCTGTAATCCCAGCTACTCAGAAGGCTGAGGCAGGAGAATTGCCTGAACCCAGGAGGCAGAGGTTGCAGTGAGCCAAGATCGCGCCATTGCACTCCAGCCTGGGTGACAAGAGCAAAACTTGGTCTCAAAAAAAAAAAAAAAAAAAAAAAAGGATTAATGTTCTTATTAGAAAAGGAAGAAATAAGAGCCCTGTCTCTCCCCATACACATACACCAAGGAAAGACCAATAAGCACATAGCAAGAAGACAACTACAAGACTGGAAGAGGGCCCTCACCAGACACCAAATCTGCACCTTGATCTGGGACCTTCCAGCCTCCAGAATTGTGAGAAATATTTGTTTAAGTCACCAATTCATTTACATATATAGAATACAGCCACCACCGAATCCTATCCAATCTCATTCTCTCTGCAGAAGATAATCCTCTTATCAGTTGTCTGTATACCCATGATATTATTTGGATTTGTGTCCTCACCCAAATCTCATGTCAAATTGCAATCTGCAAGGTTGGAAGAGGAGTTTCCTAGGAAGTGATTGAATCATGGGGCAGAGGTACTTCCTGCTGTTGTCATAATAGTAAGCAAGTTCTCATGAGATCTGGTTGTTCAGAAGTGTGTAGCACCTTTCTCTCTCTCTCTCTTTTTTTTTTAGAAAAAAAAATATCTCTTGCCATATGAGATACTTTCTTCCCCTTCACTTTCTGCCATGATTGTAAGTTTCCTGAGGCCTCAGCCATGCTTCTTGGAAAGTCTGCAAAACCATGATTCAATTAAACCCATTTTAATTCTTTATAGCATTTCTTTATAGAAATGCGAGAATGGACTAATAGAGCTTGTCTTAGACTTTTTCTATGTATATTCACGAATGTAATTCCCCTTAGAGGTATATTACTTAACCTCTGTGCCTCACTCTCTTCATCGATAATGTGGATAATAATAGTTCACTTCCTATGAAGCAATTGCGAGTTTTCAATGAGATAGTATATATAACGTCACTGTTACAGTGACAGGCACACTGAGTGTTTTCAAACATTCTTAAGTCTGAATCTTGCTATATAGTTTGGTTTTATTTTCTGCTTTTTACACAAGTGGAACATGCTCTTTTCGTCTTTGTGAAACTTGCTTTTACATTTAGCAATATATCTAAGATATCTTTCTGTCTAAATATATAGCTTTATCTTCATCTTTCATCTTCATCATTATTGTGATTATGTGGTGTGAGTGTGTGTGTGTGTGTGTGTGTGTGTGTATATATAATTATTTTGAGAGGGAGTCTTGCTCTGTCACCCAGGCTGGAGTGCACAGGCATGATCTCAGCTCACTGCAACCTCTGCCTCCCAGGTTCAAGCAATTCTCTTGTCTCAGCCTCCAGAATAGCTGGGACTAGAGGTGCATGCAACCATGCCCAGCTAAGTTTTTATTTTTAGTAGAGATGGGGTTTCACCATATTAGTCAGGGTGGTCTTGAACTCCTGACCTCAGGTGATCCATCCACCTTGGCCTCCCAAAGTGCTGAGATTATAGGCATGAGCCACCATGCCCAGCCATTATTGTGTAATATTTTATAGGATAACTATACCACAGAAATGTAACCATTTCATTTTGTTAAGGTTACTATCAATTCATCAAAATGACAGATAATAAACCCTGTTGTATAAACATATGGATTCTTCTCCAGGATAAATTCCTAGAAGAGGAATTCCTGCACAGAAGGCTATGGTCATCACTAATTTTAGTAGACATTGTGGCTCTTAAAAAAGTAACTTGTACAGGAACAAATTATATCTTTCCTAACCATATGAACTTGGGTTTTTCAACTTATATTTCAGTGAGGTCTGGGAACACAGCTTGTCATACTTAACGTGAGGCATGCAACTCCAACTGGTACCAGTGTGTGTGGCCCATTTGTCACTAACACTTTCATACACACTATATCTACAATAGGAACGTGGGATCACACTCCTGTCTTAGAAAGAGGGCACAGTTCACTACAGAATATAAAATTGGAGCTCATATGGATTATAGATAGGATTCCTAAAAATCCCCAGGAATAAAGTACATAGTCATAGCAATGAGAATTGTTATTATAAGAAAACAAAATAAAATTTGCAGGGGGCAGTTAGGCTCCCTTCTTACCCTCTTTTTCCAGCCCACTGGGTACCCCTTTAGCAGCTGGTAACATTTTTAACAGAATTAGAGGACAGAAAGGGAGGCAAGACATCTGCTTCATCCATGCCTTCATCAAGCCTGCACCAAGCCATCAGAAGGCGATGTTCGTCTGACACCAACCATCTGTTCTCAAACTCTCCAGCCACTGTTGAGAACTCACTCATAGTTGGTGATTCTCATTGTAAAGCAGCCATTGCGTTTCTAGGAGAAAATTAAATAATCATGACCAAAGAGACAAAGATTATGTACATTATTCCCACAGCAACAGCTTCTCAGATGTTTCAAGGCATTTATTTTATTGCCAATCAGACTTTTCCTTCTTCAGATCTTATCTTCCCATGAAGATAACAGAACTCTTTAACTCTTCTTTACACTGTTTATACAAGTTCTTTGCAAGTTTTCTATAGCCCATTTGGTGTGAAACTAAGAATTTTAAAAGCATCCAATCAGGTATTAGTTATATAAAATGCGAGTGTTTTTTTTTTCTTTTTTGGTTCATTTTGAAAT
This sequence comes from Saguinus oedipus, assembly GCA_031835075.1. NCBI lineage: Eukaryota > Metazoa > Chordata > Mammalia > Primates > Cebidae > Saguinus > Saguinus oedipus. The sequence goes on from CM063180.1 coordinate 9,531,584, forward strand.
ACGTTGGTGAATTCCAATAAGAAGTTTTCAACATTAGAAATGTGATACTGTATTTCCTGATTTGTTAAGAACTTATTTCTGTTTGTTTTCTTTTTGTTTTAGCAATTTCCTGCAGAAAAGCAGATATCTTCTTTCTCAATTCTAAATGCTACTTTGCCTTCACAGTCATATATTAACCCCCTAAAGTCATACTTTTCAAATAAGTGTGATAAATTGTAAAGGAGGAAAATAGAGAGAGAGATGAAGAAAAACATGGAATGATAAAAACATTAAAATGTTTTTTTCTAAATGTCTCCCTAGTTTTAACTAGTTTATAATTAATAAATCACTTGGAGTAGGCTGACATATTTGGTTATACAAACCAGGTTTTATAAATTTAACGTGGAGCCCAGGAAGTTTCAGTGTTCAAAGATAGATGTTCTTTTTTTTTTTTTTTCTGGTTTGATCCTTTTTTAAATGGCCCAGGTGAGGGTTTCCTTGCACACACTTTGAGCATTTTAGAAGTTAATTGTGGCCATGCATTATGGTTTAGAAGTCTGTGTCTGCTAGGTTTGAGTGCCAGGGAAGAGTGGTCAGAGGAGGTTTCAATAAAGAGTATTCCTCTTCCCACCCAACTTCAACTTAACATTGGAAACGTAGACAGGCAGATGAATAATCCAGATGAGACCAATATGCTAGCTTTGTTATTAATAAAGATGAGTTTGAGTGACATGGTTTAGATACAGGACAAATGGTTTTGCTGAGATTTCTCCCTGAATGAGGCCAACTTAGCCAGTCACAGGGCATGCTGAGTAAGAGCAGATCCATGGTAGAGACTGCCCTGAGAAACACCTTCCTCAGGAAGGGACTGGACCAAGCCTGGGAAGCCAAGAGTATAACTCTGAGGAAGTTGTTTTACATGATAACAGGAGGGGTGAAACATATGCGATAGTCTCACCATAATATTTGACTATTTTTTTATTGTGATAAAATACTCCTAACTCAAAATTTACAATTTTAATCACAGGCTGCACTTTTAATGTGCACCTTTTAAAGCACACAGTTCAGTGGCATTAAGTATGTTCACAGTGTTGTACAACCATTACCACTATTCACCAGAACATTTTCATCACCTCTCCAAAAATCTCTACACATTAAATTGTCACTCTCCTGACCCCCAGCCTTTGGCAACCAGAAGCCTGCATCCTGTCTCTATGGAGTTATCTATTCTACATGTTTCATATAAATGAAATCACATAATATTTGGCCTTTTGTATCTGGCTTCTTTCATTGAGCGTAGTATCTCCAAGCTTCATTCATGTTGTAGTATGAATCAGAACTTCACTTTTGATGGTTAATATTCCATTGTATGAATATACCACATTTTGTCTCTGTTAATCTGTTGATGAACATTTGAATTGTTTTCATCTTTTGACTTTTGTGAATAATATGCTGTGAACATTCGTGTACACGTTTTGGCTTGAACTTCTGCTTTCAGTTCTTTTGTGCATATACCCAGGAATGAAATTGCTGTGTCTTGTGGTAATTTTGAGGAATCACTAAGCTTTTCCACAGCAGCTGCACTTTACATTTCTACCAGCAATGTATGAGAGTTCCAGTCCCTCTACATCCTCCCCAGTACTGGTTTTCCTTTTTGTACTCACAGAGCCATCGCAGTGTGAGTGAAATGGTAGCTCATTGTGGTTTTGATTTGTGTTTCCCTAATGATGAATGAGTTTGAACACTTTTGCAAGTGCTTGTTGGCCATTTGGATAACTTATTTGGTTAAATATCTTTTCAAGTTTTTGACCATTTTTTAATTGGCTTGTTTGACTTTTTGTTATTGAGTTGTAAACACTCTTTATGTATTCTGAATAATAGACTCTTATGAGATATATAATTTACAAATATTTTCTTCCATTCTATGGACTGTCTTTTCCCTTTCTTGATAGTGTCTTTGATGCACACAATTTTTAATTTAGATGAAGTCCAACTTATCTATCCTTCTTCTATTCCTAATGCTTTTGATGTCATATCTAAGACAACATTGTCAAATCTAAGATCATAAAGATTCATCCCATGTTTTCTTCTAAGAGTTTCATAGTTTTAGCTTTGAAATCTCATTAATTTTCCAAAAATAAAACAAAACCAAAATTTTTTAAACACCAACTTTACTGAAGTATAATTTACATATGATAAAATGCACTCATACCACTTGATCCAGCAATCCCATTACTGGATATATACCCACTTGCAAAGAAAATTTACCTGAAGCTCCAATACTAAAATAAAAAATCATGAAGGTCCCCCAATGAGATGAAGAGTCAGCCCCTGAGGCTAGACACCTTATTCCAAGGCTTAGTAAGAGGTGACAGAATCCACACCCCCATGGCCAGTCACCATCCCAATACTCCTTCCTTCAGAGTCTGTGTAAGCAGGTACCACAATTTAGTGGTGGACATTTACAGTGTTTTCATTCTTTTAGAACAAATATCCTTGTCGTTAATATTTGCACACACTTTCAAATAGTTCCTTAGGTGACAATATAGAAATAGAATTGCTAGATCAAAGATACATGTCTATCTATTAATAAAATGCCCAGCAAAAATATTATACTAACTTACAGTTCTTGTTTTTTTCCTGAACTAATTTTATTTAATTTATGGATATTAAGACACTTTAAGGACATTTTTAGGAAAATCAGATTTTGGCCCACATCCAGCAAAAGGAAAAGATTTCATGGTGTATATTCATGTAACTTTTCCATTCTTGCTGAGGGCTACTTTGCTCAGCCTTTCTTTGTTTGTTTCTCACTCTCTCTTTCTCTTTCTTTCTTTCTTTCTTTCTTTCTTTCTTTCTTTCTTTCTTTCTTTCTTTCTTTCTTTCTTTCTTTCTTTCTTTCTCTTTCTTTCTTTCTTTCTTTCTTTCTTTCTTTCTTTCTTTCTTTCTTTCTTTCTTTCTTTCTTCTCTCTTTCTCTCTTTCTCTTCTTTTTTTGTTGACAGAATCTCACTCTGTAACCCAGGCTGGACTGCAGTGGCACAATCTTGGCTTACTGCAACCTCCACCTCCTGAGTTCAAACGATTCTCCTGCCTCAGCCTTCCAGGTAGTTGGAATTACAGGTGCACATCACCACGCCTGGCTAATTTCTGTATGTATTTTTTAGTAGTGATGGGTTTCATCATGTTGGCCATACTGGAATCAAACTCCTGACCTCAGCCGATCTGCCTGCCTTGGCCTCCCAAAGTGCTGGCATTACAGGCAGGCATGAGCCAATGCGCCCAGCCTACTGTCATTTCTTGGTCCAGTGTCTTTTCTATGAGGAGTCCTGGGGAAATTTTCTTTTGTTTCACTATAAGAACTGTAAGTTCTTTTCCTGAACAAATTTATTTAATTTTATGGATACTATGACACTTTAAGGACATTTTAAAGAAAATCAGGTTTTGGCCCACATCTGGCAAGAGGAAGAGATTTCACAGTATACATTCATGTAACTTTTCCATTCTGGCTGAGGGCTACTTTGCTCAGGGTTTAATGTATTTTCTTTTCTTTTTTTTTTTTTTTTTTTTTTTTTTTGAGACACAGTCTTGTTTGTGGCCCAAGCTGGAGTGCAGGGCTCACTGCAACCTTGACCTCCTGGACTCAGGTGATCTTCCCACCTCAGCCTCCTGAGTAGCTGAGACTACAGGTACATGCCACCACACCCAGCTAATTTTTGTACTTTTTGAACAAGATCATGTCCTTTGCAGGGACATGAACAGAGCTAGAAGCCATTACCCTTAGCACACTAACACAGGAACAGAAAATCAAATACCGCCTGTTCTCACTTACAAGTAGGAGGTAAATGTTGAGAACACACGGCCGATAAAGGGGAACAGCATATACTGGGGCCTATTGGAGAGTCAGGGGTGGGAGGCAGGAGAGGATCAGAAAAATTACTAATGGGTACTAGGCTTCATACCTGGGCAATGAAATAATCTGTACAACGAACCCCCATGACACACATTTACCTATGTAACAAACATGCTCATTTACCCCTGGACTTAAAAATAAAAGTTTAAAAGAAAAAAATTATACTTTTTATAGAGATGAGGTCTCCCTGTGTTGCCCAAGCTGGTCTTGAGCTCCTAGGCTTAAGTGATCCTTCCACCTCAGACTCCCAAGGTACTGGGAATACAGGTATGAGCCACTGCGGCTGGCCCCATCTATTTTCTTTTTTATCTTGAAATACAAACGTGTCTTTCTTGTCCTCCTTGAGTCCTCTTTTAAATAAGTTTGGAATAAATAAATAATATTTATTTTAGGCTGATACAAAAGTACATTACTTTTAATGACAAAAACCACAATAACTTTTGCACCAATCTAATAACATAAAGTGACCAAAAGATAAATGCCTTAAAAATAAGAAAACTGAGACTGAAGTAGCAGACAGCCTCTTTCTAGGCATAGAGGCAGAGAGGAGGGCCTGGCAGAAAGAAGGCTAATAACTGGGGACAGTTAAAGACATTTAGATGCCATCACATTTCAGCTTGGGCTTTTTAACTTGAAAGATGATTTGCTTTGCAGTTCTTTAAAGGAACCACAGGCTTTGTGATAAAGGAGTGGGGACTTAAAAATTCCTGTGCGCTGTTCACCTAGGAAACAACATGAGGTGGCTGGACGGGGTGGCTCAAGCCTGTAATCCCAGCACTTTGGGAGGCTGAAGCAAGTGGTTCACAAGGTCAGGAGTTCGGGACCAGCCTGGCCAACATAGTGAAACCCCACCTCTACTAAAAATACAACAAATCAGCCAGGTATGGTGGTGCGCACCTGTAATCTCAGCTACTCAAGAGTCTGAGGCAGGAGAATCTTGTGAACCTGGGAGTTGGAGGCTGCAGTGAGCTGAGATCAGGCCATTACACTCCAGCCTGGGTGACAGTGCAAGACTCTGTCTCAAAAAAACAATTAAAAAAAAAATGCGAGGTCCCTGTGAGAAGTCACAGACGGCTGTGTGCTTGGGACCAGCTAACTCTCAATTCCACATTCCAAAAACAGAATGGGTAAGAGTCCCTCAGGCTTTTCCCTACACCGGTCAGGAGGGTCTGAGAGGGGAGGAGCAGGGCGAGAGGCAGGACAGGATCTTGATGGGTGTTGTCCAGGGGGAGATGCATCTGTGGCTGGAGCACTCCTGCTCTGTGTTTCTTGGGAAGTGTGGAGGCAAGCACCGAGCAAGAGGGCGCGCAGCAGCAGCCTCACGTCGCTCTCTTTGTGGCAGTTGTTCATCTTCCGCAGTCCTTGTTTTACAGTCTTTCTTCAACTGATGAGTGATTTTGGTTTTGTTTTTTTGATTTTTAAAATGTTTAACCAACAACTAAAAGTCACATGTATTCAAGGTTACACCGTGATGATTTGCAATATGAATGCATAGTGTAATGATTACCACAATCAAGTTAATTAACATGTCAATTACCACCCACAGTTAGTGTGTGTGTGTGTGTGTGTGTGTGTGTGTGTCTTGAGGACACTTCAAATCTTTTCAAACTTCAGCTAAATATACAGTATTATTAACTGTAGTCACTATTAGACTTCCAGAACTTATTCATCTTATAACTGAAACTTTGTACCTGATGACCAACACCTCTCCATTCCCCTCACCACCAGCCCCTGGCAACCACCCTTCTACTCTTTATTACTATGAGATTGACTCTTTTCCACATATGAATGAGATCATGCAGTATTTGGCTTTCCATGTCTCACGGACTGCACTCAGCATCATGCCCTCCAGGTTTGTCCATGATGTCAACAAATAGCAGGCTCTCTTTATGGTTGAATAACATTCCATCATACACACACACACACACACACACACATATATACATATACATACATATATACATATATACACACATATGCACACACATATATACACACACTCATACATATATATACATATCTACACACATACATATATACATATATACACACATACACACATATATACACACATATATATACACACACACACATACACACACACCATGTTTTCTTTATCCATTCGTCTGTAAATGGACGCTCAGTTTTTTTCCAAATCTTGGCTGTTATGAATAATGCTGCAATGAACATGAATTGAGATACTGATTTCATTTCTTTCAGACATATATTCACAAGTAGGATTGTTGGATCATATGGTAGTTCTATTTTTTAATTTTTAAAGGAAACTCCATACTGATTTTCTTAATGGCTGTACCAATTACATTTTCATCAACAATGCAAAAGTGTTCAACGTTCTGGTAAGAGTAATTCTGAAGCTTGGGTGCAGTAGCTCACACTTATAATCCCAACACTTTGGGAGGCATCCCGCCTAGGTGTGAGGCAGGAGGCTCTCTTGAGCTCAGGAATTTGAGACCAGTCTGGGTAACAGGGAGACCTTGCCTCTACTAAAAAATTTTAAAAACAGCTGGACATGGTGGTGCCCACTTGTAGTCCCAGCTACTCAGTATGCTAAGGAAGGAGAATCACTTGAGTCCAGGAATTCATGACTGCAGTGAGCTATGCTTGCACCACTCCACTCCAGCCTAGGCAACTGAGTGAGACCCTGTCTCAAAAAAAAAAGTGATTTTGGACTTACAATCTGTTACATATAAAATAATTTTAAAAGAAGGAGAGTAAAGAAAGAAAAAGAAAAAAGAATTGAGTTGGGTGGAGGCCGTGGTACATGTTTCTGGTTGTATATGCACAAATACCAAACACCACGCTTTTTATTCTTCTTTTCATTGGGATAGGCTCAGCTATACCAAATCTCACAGGCTTCAAAACTAAAATTAATTTCTCACTCATGCCACCCATCTACTAAGGATCATGTGGGGTTCTGCTGAATGATGTTCTCCATCCAGGATTCCAGCTGGTAGAGGAGCCTCCACCTAGAATATTGCCTAAGATATTGGAAGTATACACAAAGGCAATGGTGAAGTTCAAACTGGCTCCTAAGCTGGCCAGAATCAGCCTTCATATCTCCTTGGCCAAAGCAAGTCTCATGGCCACCGCTAATTTCCAGCAGGTGAAGAATCCAGAAAGAGAGAAAGCCAGAACATCTTGAACAGCTCTGGTGACTATTGTATCCTTTTCTTCTAATCTCAAATATGAGATTCTGTTATAAGCAGCTAGGACATTCAAGGAGTCCTAAAAGTGTCCCCAATACTGTCACAGTGGAATTTATCTTACAGAATTGTGCCATTCTAAGTGACCACCTCTTGCCTCAAAGTGTAACAGGTCTAATAGAAAGAACTGCATCCCAGAATCGTAAGTCTTTAGATTCTGCAACTGGAGAGTATGTGAATAAGAATAGCCAAGAGCATTTGAAAGAAAATTTTGTGAAAGTTAAATCGTAATGAGAATAATCGTAAATTCTTCCTGAGTTAGGTCTCCTTATCTGCAAGATTCCCATCTGCCAAGGGGAGAAGATACAACATGGGAATCCCAATGGATGTGGAGGGGAAGTAGAGGTAAATTTGCCTCTTCCAGCCACACAATTTCTGGTAGAAGAAATGGAGAAAAAGAAAGACATCCAGAGGGGAGGGGTAGTGATTCTGGGGAGAACAGAAGGCAGGATATATTAACTCCAGTTTAATAAAACTCTGGGAGGTGACACTCTGGCAGTCTGCCTCCACATCTACCAATCAAGATTCCATCAATGTAAACTGGCAATCCAACATGGTAGTGCCTGGAGAGCCATGATAATTTCTCATGTTATGGACAGATTGGCATAGGCTCTGAGGGGTACTCAAAGGCTAGTGGGACTACTGTGAGGTCCTTGTGTTGGGGTGGTGCCTAGCATAGCAGACTCCTCTAGGCTGACCGCCTGGGCCAGAGGGGATGGCTGGACAATGTCTCATTGGTTCTGAGTGGTGCATGGCACTTGCATAAACCAGACTGGGGCTAAGTCAGACAAGGAGGCTGCCAGGCCCTAACCACATCAAGAATGACCAAATCCTGTTCCACTAGGGACCAGCTTGAGCTTCAAATGACCAATAGGACAAAGATGTCATCCAGAGGACCCAACCACCCAGATCTGAGACATAGTAAGCCTCCTTCATCCACCCAGACATATGTTAGGAAACTGAAAGAGGAAGAGAGAAACTTCCAACATTGGGTTTTTGTGTAAAAGGAACGGAATTATTTAAAGAATGTTCAGTTTATGAGGTCAGACTGAGATGATTGAATGGAGATGAGGTGTCATGAGGAAGATCAGTTCACCAAGAGCAGTAGTTCTCAACCCTGGCTGTACATTGCACATCAGAAATACTCAGAGCTTTCAGAAAACACTTCCCTCCACCCCTCACCACAACTATTATGTTGGAATTGCTGGTGCTGGGCTTAGATCTGGGTGTAGGTGCATATGTATGCAAGGATACATACGTATGTAATTTCTCCTGTGTTCATAATGTAGAAATATGAATTATCTAATCAGAATAAACAGCGTCACTAAAGGGCAATCCCTGGCAGATGCTCAGGGCTGGCAGAATTGGCTCCAGAACTTTTGCTGTTGACTCCCATTTCCTATTGAGAGAAGCCTAATACCTGACTTCCTGGACCTGGCTTTTGGCTTCAGGCTCTGAAGTCAGATCTATTCCTTTTCCCCGTGGCTCAGTCTCCATTGACTCAACCAGTCCTGCCACCTCTTTCCTGCTTGACCCAGCCCCAGCTCCCTACTCACTGGTGTGGCCATTATAGGCAGTTCACTGTAGACCAGTCAGTATTTTGACTGAAAGATAGATGTAGCTGAAAGAAGCTGATAGATCTTTCTCAGAACTGGCAGTTACCCACCATGAGGATGAAGGCCCTGTGGGGCAGGGTCGGAGGTTGAGAGTGCATCCAGTGGACTGGTTGATTCCTGCTGTGGCAGGTGCAACCTGCAGGCCCATGGATGTCAGATCTTCTAGGGAAGGAAAGCTAGAATTATAGATTTTTATCTGAAATTTACCAGTATTTAAATACCAGTAAGGAATTCGCTTTTTATTACATTGTATGTGCCAAATGAAAAATGAACCTATTTATGAGTTAGTCTCAGCCACAGACTCTGGCCCTGGCACCTGGAAAGCCTTTGGAACAGTAGGGATTCTGGAAGAAGGGTGTGTGGAGGCCAAGGATCTGCTGTTCCTTTCCAGTCAGGTGGGTCACAATGAGATGGTTAAGTGTTTGAGCAGACTATGACCACACTAAAAGTGATGTTTCCCCAGAGAAGTTTTACAATAAACATAATAAAAACAATGATGATTATAATTTGGTTTTGCATAAATGCTGTAAGGTGGCCCTCAAAGCTTTACAGAATACCTTAACCCTTTCAACATCTCTGGGGGAGGAATACAGAAAGTGATATCTTCATTTTATAGCTGGAGAAATACATGTGGGGGAAAAGCTGCTAAACAACCAAAAATCTCACATTTTTCTCAGAGGTGGATAAAAATCTGGGCTTCAGGACAATATTTTGTTGGTTATTTTGAATCCACTTAAGAAAAGAAAAATTTCAACGTGGCTTATTTGCCCACATCATCCTTCGTAATTCCCACATCCCCTCCAGCCATCCCCTCACATCCCCTGTGCCCATTTTTCTGGGCTAAGTTCAGGTCCATTGCTTTCCATGAAAACTTGCTGGGCTGCCCTGGGTCTCAGCTGACTTTCCCTCTGTCCTCTGCACCCTGGCATTTAGTATAAGGACAAGTCATATCACAGTTAGTTATGCCTGGTCTCCAGACCAATTGATCTACGTACTGCATTGACACTGTGTTATTGCTAAGAGTCTTTATTTTATTGCTTTTTTAATGCTGCTCAATTCCTGGCAACTCCTTCAAAGTTCGGACAGAATTTCATACAATGGCCCCTGGGTGCCTCTGAGGGCCTGGACAGAGCAGGCCTCAGAACATACGTATCTCATTGCTTTCTTTATCTTAGCCTCTGGTTTAATTTCTCTAAAACAGTAGAGTTAAGAAAACAACTGGGTGTGAACCAGCTCCTTGCCAGTTTTATGAATTGCACAAGTCTCCAACTTCTCTGAACTTCAGTTTCCTCATCTGTAAGTTGGCAATAATAGTCCCTAACCTCTTAAGGCTATGGTGAGGATGACATCATTTAGCATATATAAAAATGTTAGAACATCACCCTGAACACAGTTAGCATCCACTCTAAACACAGTGTTAGCTGGTTTTTTTGTTTGCTTTAGATGTTTCGTTTTGTTTTGTTTTTTTAAAACTTGACATTTTAGAACAGTTGTCCATTCACAGCAAAATTCAGAGGAAAGTAAAGAGTTTCCCATGTGGCTGCTGCCCCTACACACGTATAGACTCCACCATTATCAACATCCCCTATCACAGGGGTCCACAACCCTCAGGCCACAGAAGACTGATACAGTCCATGGCCTGTTAGGACCTGGGCTGCACAGCAGGAAGTGAGCAGCGGGCGAGCCAGCATTACTGCCTGAGCTCCACCTCCTGCCAGATCAGCAGTGGCATTAGATTCTCACAGGATCATGAACACTACTGTGAATCGTGCATGTGACGGATCTAGGTTGCATGCTCCTTATGAGAATCTAATGTCTGATGATCTGAGATGGAACAGTTTTCACCGTAAAACCATCTCCCAAACCACCCCTGTCTGTGGAAAAATTATCTCCAACTAAACTGGTCCCTGATGCCAAGAAAGCTGGGGACTGCTGCCCTACCAGAATGGTACACTTGTTACAATTGATCTACCTGCTGCATCGACACATTATTCTCACCCAGAGACCATAGTTTACATCAATGTTCACTCTTGGTGTTACCCATTCTATGGGTTTGGGCAAATGCATAAGGACACGTATCCATCATTATAGTGCCATACACAATAGTTTTACTTCCTTAAACATTTTCTGTGCACCACCTGTTTTTATCCTTCTTCCCCTTGAACCCCTGACAACCACTATTTTTCCTTTACCAGAATGTCATACAGTTGGAATCACCCGGTACGTGGCCCATTCTGATTGGCTTCTTTTACTTAAAAGTATGGGTTTAAGTTTCCTCTATGTCGTTTCATGGCTGGGTGGCTCTTCCTTTTGTGATGAATAATATTCTGTTGTCTGGATGTGCCACAGTTTTATTTATCCATTCACCCCAACAGACATCTTGATGGCTTCCACATTATGACAATTATGAATAACTGCAAATTGGTATTAGCAGGAAGGCTCCAAGCTTTAAGGCTTCAATGGTTGAAATAAATTGACCAAAATTGAAAACAGTAACAAGTCCAACAGCTTCTTCACTTTTGCCTGTGAAGTTTAGATGAAGACAGAGAATATGCACCCATATGCAGGTTTCTACAAGATCGTGAGTTTTAAACTCCTTTGGGTTAATACCATGGATCATATAGTAAGAGTACCTTTAGTTTTATAAGAAACTGACAAAATGTCTTCCAAAATATCTGTACCATTTCAAAGTCCCATCAGCAATGAAAGAGAATTCCTATTGTTTCACAGCCTTGTCAGCATTTGGAGTTGTTGGCTTTCTAAATTTTGGCCATTTGAATAGACAATAATAGAATCTCACTATTATTTTAATTTATATTACACATAGTGTGGGGCATGTTTTTACATACTTATTTGCATCTGTATATCTTCTTTTTTAAGGTGTTTGGCCCATTTTTAAATCTCGTTGTTTGTTTGCTTTTTATTGTTGAGTTTTAGGAGTTTGTATTATGTTTTGGATAACAATCCCTTATCAGATAGGTCTTTTGGAAATGCTTCCTCCCAGTCTCCGGCTTGTCTTTTCATCCTCTTGACAGTGTCTTCCACAAAGTGGAATTGTTTAAATTTAATAAAGTCCAGCTTATCAATTATTTTAAATTATTATACATTCTTATTATTAGATTAGTGTCAGAAGGTACTAAAACTTGCCTTAGTTAAAATGCAGCAGCAAACTCTTTATCTTTTTAGATTCCATACTAATATTTTGGGAGTTTCATCTTATGACATATTCTCTGGTTTTGGATTACTTTTATTCATCCATTCTTTAAAAAAAAAGAAACTTATTTAGCATTTGCTATAGGTCCAACATACAGGAAACCACAGTGAATAATATAAGCAAGATTCCTGCGTCCACAAGGCACTTCCAGTCTGGCAGGGATGAGGATGATAAACTACTTATTACAGGTGGGATAAATTTTGTAAATGGAGAAAGAGCAAGTGCCTTCAAGAACATAGCAGAGGGGACTAACCAGATCCAGAGGGTCTTTGAAGACCTCCCTTAACCTCCAAAAATCTCCATAAAGTTCCCATGACAATATATGGCCAAGGAGTATTGATATTAGAGGAAGGCTCTAAGCTTTAAGGCTTCAATGGTTGAAATGCATTGACCAAAACTAAAAGCAGTAACAAGTCCAACAGCTTGTTCACTTTTGCCTATGAAATTTAGATGAAGACAGAGAAGCAATTACTGAGAGCCCAGCTACCCAGCATCACACATGCCAACCACCCTGCCATGTCCCCACCAACTTGCCACTCGGGAAATGGCAGAGATGGGAAAACTGCAATATTGCCGTATATTCCAGAAGACACCTATATGCACCATAAGAACCAGGACTGCTCATCCTGGGCTGTCAGAGTATAGAGGTTTTTGTCTGCAGCTGGGTGTCCTCTGACAAGTGTTCTCAGCATCTTTCTATTATAATTACAGTCCCTTGGCCTCCTCTTGGCTTATCTCTGAGTATTCCCCAGCAATAACCAGAGCGGAGGCATCAGAATAATAGCAGGAATAGAGGAGGAGGGCTTTGCTGAACTATCACCCAGAAATTACCATAAAACAGAGTCGTGCTCAAGAGCCTGGGACCTCCCTTCCAATGCTGTTTTTGAACTCTGGTTCCCCAGTCAGTTATGTATCCACCTTGAATATCTCACTTTTACCTGACTAACTTACCATGATACCTGGGATTAAATCCCAAACTAAACATTTTTTGAGGTTACAAAACATTCCACTACCCTCTTCTGCTATATAAGGTTTCAAAAGGTCAGCACTTTTCTAGCTAGACTTTGGCCTAGAAATGGAAGTTCACACATGCTAAGGGAATGGCTCTTGGTTTAATCATTTCAGTCCTACTGGAAATACCAAAGTTGTCTGGGCCTAGTTCAAGTCATAATAATATATTGGGGTTTGTTTTTGACATTTTATGTGAAACTCTCCAAAAGCCCATGGAAAATAAAAACTCACTAAACCTCCTCATGCCCTTAGGAAGGAAAAGGAAGTTTTGAATTCTTCTCTCCTGGTTATAAATATTAAAGTATATGCAGGAAGAAAAATAAACCGTTGCTTCATCAAGTCTCCCTGGTTGCTAGGAGCTGGAGGCCAGCTCGGCTGAAATGCAAAAGGGAGGATTCAATGTGAAACGGACAGCAGGAAAGACCGGGCCTCACAGCACAGATCATGGTGGCAGCCTGGTCTACGAACAAGGTTAAAGAAGAGTATTGAGCAGAAATTTGGCTGGGAATAACTCGTTCAAATTTCAGCTTTAGCAGATTGCTGTGTTCTGCAGCAAAGGAGCTAAAGACAGACACTGAACACAAGAAAGCCAGTAGCAAGACAGGTGCAGGGATCTGGGTGGCAGATACTGGTGGCCTGGGCTGTAACAGCAGTTGTAGATGTGGAGAGAAGATAGTATATTTCAGAGGACAGATCCACTGGGTTTGATGGTGGCTTGGTTTCGTGGAAAAGGTGGATGACATTTAACAGCTGGAGGAGGAAGATGTGGCACTGAGTCCAGAGAAGTAGAGGAAGAGCCAATGGTGTGCTGTCACAGAAGCCCGGGAGTGGAGATGCAATATTCCCAGGAGGTTATCATAATGTTAAGTGGGTGACTACGTCCTGCATCCTCTGTGGATGGGTCCTGCCCACCATGCCCTAAGATTAAATCACACCAACTATAGTAAGAAATTACTTTTTGAAGAGTCCAGATTAAGTGCCAGGCACTGCACAACTGATGTAGTCTTCATTAATTTAATGTTCTAAAAGACAGCTTCTGTCAGACAGGTTCGATTGTTAATCTTCACTTTCACAAAGGGACACTGAGGCTCCAAGAGAATATACAGGGTGCAGGAGGCCACTTGGCTGGTCACAGCAGAGCCTGGATGCTCCTCTAGACCTTTCTGACTCCAAAACCCAAATTCTTGACCTCAATGTTTTGCTGCTTCTTCACAGAGTCTAAACATGAAATGCCTAGGAGTTCAACTGAAATAAATAATTTTGTTTTACAGAGGAAAAGAGAGATTATAAACCATATTTCTAAAGCAGCAGGGAACTTTACAAATATGTGTCATTGGTCACTGGGGGTCCGGGTGACATCCCGTCCCTGGATCAGTACAACATCGTGTGCTGTTTATTAGGAAAATAACTCATGTCGCCTCTCATTGATTGATGTGTTTGCAGCATGTGAGTTATGAAGGACAACACACATATCCACGATAGCAAATGGAAAAGTAATGATCTGCCTCATCGACAGAGAACAATTTACTTTTCCCCAAATGAAATGCTATTATTAGAATTTGAAGTGCATTAACATAAAGGAAATGCATTGAGGAAATGCTTTTTGCAGCCCCGACATGTGTTGAACATCTGAGCAGTACCCCCAGGTAGCCCCAGCCCTTATTTTGGCCAATACCTAAGGAGAAGGATTGCTTAGGGGAAGATGAACTCAGCAGTGATTGTATCTAAACACCACGAAAAGCACTGACAAAAAGAATACAGTAAAGGGATGGAGGTTAAACACAAATTTAAAGAAAAGAAAAAAAAATATTAAGGCAGCAACATTGGGTAGTGAAAAGGGACTGCGCAGTAGGAAAAAGGTGGCTCCCTCTCAATCTTTGCCATCAACAAGTATTTTAAATGCCATGTCACTAAATGTTTAAAAAGGACAGCATTCCTAGGCCTAAATACTGCCTGCCTTCGTTTATTTACAGTTAGCATTCTTTGTCAGAGAAACGGGAACACGGGAAGGAAACGAACGGCTTTCGCGCTGTGTGGGCCATTTGTGGGCATTGCCATGACAGGCTTGCATGGCGAATCGTGAGACTTTAATAACAAGCGCTTTGATTTGGATTTTAATTTTCCAAAAGTGTAAGTCAGTGAAATTAGCAGAGCAGGTGGTAGAACAAGAGCAGTGTGGTGAGAGTACAAGCCACTTTGCTTCAGGATGAGGAAAGGAAATAACCCGGGTGTCCCAGATTCTGCTTCCGGTAATTAATGAGGCACCTAAATCCACCCTCACTTTCAAATTATTGAACTAAACTTTCTTCCTGTGGTTTTCGTGAGTGCTATATTTTTAATTCAAAAAGGACACTGTCCTCATTTTATCCTCATCCACTGAAAGGCTTTCTCTCCTACACAGTGGCATATTGGGGTGGAAGGGGGTGCTGACAGTGTGAAGTGTCCCATCTGGTGAAGCCATTATAGCATGTTGCATTCCCAGACAGAAATAAGCCTCACTAAGGCAGAGGGCTACACAGGATGCTGCTTATTTGGTTTTGCCTGTTTTGTACAATAGGATTTTGGCTGGGCTGATCAGTGAAAGTCTACTGATTCAGGTATTTGCATATGATAAAACTTAGGACATAGACCCTAAACTGTCATGAGAATCATAGCCATTTCTTAATTTATTCAAGATTTATGTGAATACACAAAAGCTATGTGTAAATTAAACTATATATATATATATTGCATGTTAAAATTCATATATATAGCAGAATAGAGCAAGGAAGAAAGTAATGTTTTTTAAAATATGAATGTAATAATTTCTGAGATTTTACTGTCTAAATGCATATATATTTCCAGTTTTTTGCTTTTATTTTTTTTTACTTTTTTACTTTTTAACACGTAAGTGAAATTAAGCAAAGAAAGCATCTGAGCATCAGTTAACATTCAGTTAACATTGTGGGGAGTTGAAAAGAAGCAGGAGAAAAAAAATCACAGTTTCAATTAGAAAAGAAGCAGGAGAAATTAAGCAAGGAAAGCATCAGTTACTATTGCCGCAGTTGAAAAGAAGCAGGAGAAAATCACAGTTAACCAGTAGAATGCAGGTTCTCAGCTACACTGAAAACAAACACACACCTGACCGTGGCCCCCAGCTTCACCTTAGAGAAGGACAAGGAAGAAGTCCCAGGGAAGGACAATTCTGTGCTCCCTGAATATAACAGAGGCTTCTTCAGCAAGAATTTATAATAATGGATGGAGAACAACATCCAAATCCTTTTTGCTGGAACTGTCTCTGCCTATGACCAATGTTGCATATGACTTGTTTTTCCTACAATTAAATTCCTCTGAATATTTAATTTTCCATACAAAAATATTGATATGATGAAAAGACAACATGTTTTTGTCAACCGCTGTATTTTTCTTATTTTAACAATTACTTGAAATGTTGTTTAAAATTTTTTTAAAAAAAGCTATTCTTTTTTCAGGATTCTGACTTCCATACAGTCAAGGCTTACACGGTTATAGCCAGTGAACTTGAATGGAAACACAGTGGTTTCCGGTATCAGCCTCCAGCTCCTTTGTAGTCAGGAACCGGTGCTAAAAGTGGGGATTAGAGATGAGTTCTTATCTAGTCTAGACATTATGTGTCCTCTGTTATTCATGACCCTTGGGTCTGGTGTACTGGGAGGTCCCTTCTTGCCTCAGAGACTAGATGACTTAATCTCTTACTGAAACAGGAATGTTTCTCAATGGACTTTTAGGAGTATCTTTGTTGACTTCAATTACACTTTGTCAATGCTAGCTTTAACTCTGCTGTACCATAGATTTCCATCTCCAGCTTAAGAGATCTGTGTCTGATTTCTCTCTCTGGGCTTGGAGTTCTCATTATATGATGGAAAAAAGTATGGCACGCAGATGCAGTAACTTATGGCTTGGAGTTCTAACAGCAAATGGATCATTGATTGAACAGAAACATGGTGGCCAGAAACCTTCTGTGCAACAATAAACATTTTCATATCCGCTGTGCCCCAAACAGTAGCTCTGCATACAACAGCTTAATCACTTCAGGCTCAATATTACATATTATATCATACTAACACCTCCTTCTGGTTTCATCCAAAGACAGTGAAAATTACAGAAACACTACCTCTTGCCTGCTCACATGGCTTTCCCAAGAACAGATCATATCGCTTCCACTTTAGATGACAAATGAAACTGGTCTCCAAGCTTCCTTGAATGGCATGCCTGGCATGGTCACTTCATGCGGGAGCTGTCAGCTCTTAACTGGAAAGCACTCCTTGAAATGATTTGTAACTCTGCTATAAAAAGCTTTCCCTCCAGCTAAAACTTGCACTTCTTTCAAGTTTGATGACAAACACACTACTGGCAAAGGCGAGGGTGTATTCATGAGCACAGGCATAGGCCCCGGCACACGCACACACCCCCCAAACACTCCCACCTCAATTCTCTTATTTTAAAAAAGGGAAAAGTGAATATTTCTGAGTGTTTCAGTACAGTTTAAAGCAGGTGGAGGCCACTAGCCATGTAACATTAAGAACTGCCCCTTGGCGCCCACTTTGATTGCCAGTACCTTTGTAAACCTCCAACGTGTGGTAAGACACTTTCCTGGCCCCATTGCTCTGTGATGGAAAGCTTACAGGCTACCTGTTGGGACCTATTTGGCCTTGTTGTTATGATACTTACAGTACTTAAAAAGGAATATTCATTATGCTAAGGGGCTCAGGCCTCCAAGACTTGCCAGAGGCAGGGCACTGGCCCCTAAATTGGTTTCTGAGTTGCTGGGCTGGATGGAATTAGGACTGGCTATACCCAGGGTAGAGGCCCATGGGGTGCTTTGCTGTAGAGAAGAAAAACAGTGACAGGAGTCACTATATCCATGATGACGTCATGCTGGCCAAGGTACTATCCATCTTATTAGACACCTGACACACAGAAGGGGATGCTCTTGCTCAGTGATCCCCAAATTTAAGCATATGCCCTTAAAGGTGTATATTTTCTTATAAATTATGCTTACCTTCTATTATTAGCTAGTATCTTAGGGCACAACATACTCTTAGAGTCAGATTATTCTTAACAATGAGTCTTGTAAATCCCTTTCTAAAACGTTTTCTTAGTAATTATATATATTTAGTGTATATAATTGTAATTGTTATTTTTTGAGACAGAGCCTCACTGTGTTGCCCAGGCTGGAGTGCAGAGGTGCAATCTGGGCTCACTACAACTTCTGCCTCCTGGGTTCAACGATCCTGCTGTCTCAGCCTCCCAAGTAGCTGGGATTACAGACATGTACCACCATTCCTGGCTAATTTTTGTATTTTTAGTAGAGAAGGGGTTTTCCCACATTGGACAGGCTGGTCTCGAATTCCTGACCTCAAGTAATCCACCGACCTCAGCCTCCCAAAGTGCTGGGATTATAGGCGTGAGCCACCGCACCCAGCCTAGTGTACATAATTTATATAATTATATAGTGTATATTTTTGTGGCTAATTTTTTAGACCAGAATCGACTGTCGTGTTTTTAACTTCACTGTGTGGCAGAAGGACTTGAGCAAAGGTGATTGCGCCACCCTTTTACGTGCTTTCCACCTGACTTGCTTTATTAGAAGTACCCTCTGTTCATGAGTTTTTTGCAGAATTTTTTTAAAAAGATATTTGTACATTTTGTTTAGCCTAAACTTGATAACGTAATAAAATATAATAATGTGAGATGACAACATTATAGACACATAACATGTAAATTCACTTACATAAACTGCAACAAATCTCAATGACAGCAAAGGCTTGGGGTCATGCCTTGACTATCTCTGTACTTTTACACAACGTGGAGAAGTGACATGAGAATCTCTGACTTGTACACCCTTGAGATTGTCTATTAGATGATAGTGAAGTTTTTCTTCTTTATTATGTTTACATTAAAATAGAAACAGAAGTTTCCAGTATTATTTTCCTAGCACTCAATGGAAAGTGTTGTATACACCTATGAGAAAGTACAGCCTTTGACGAACAAACATTTCATTCACCATAATGACAAATTCCCTACAGTCAATTAATAAATCCATACCAGGACCGGGCGTGGTGGCTCACGCCTATAATCCCAGCACTTTGGAAGCACGAGGTAGGCAGATCACGAGTTCAAGAGGTCAAGACCAGCCTGGCCAACATGGTGAAACCCTGTCTCTACTAAAAACATAAAAATTAGCTGGGTGTGGTGGCGTGCACCTGTAGTCCCAGCTACTCAGAGGCTGGGGCAGGAGAATCCTTTGAACCCGGGAGGCGGAGGTTGCAGTGAGCAGAGATTGAGGCACTGTACTCCAGCCTGGGCGACAGAGGGAGACTCTGTCAAACAAAGAAAACAAAATCCATACCAGGAGAGAGAACATATTGATCAAACATTCCAGACAAACTGAGAGTTAGTCTTTCATTATTCAATAGCAAAATAGTCCCAGATACAGGGGCAAAGGCAAATTCCTAGACCTACAAGCAAACTCAGATCCAGGGGCATGGTGTAGAGATCAAGAGCACACCACAGGTCACCTAAATGCCAACCGGTGTCCAGGGGCCCGAGGAGTCATCATGCTCTAAATTTCTGCTAGCCAGTTTGTCCTTTGTACATGCCACGTGACAAGCTCTTTGATCCACTCGTTGTAATACAGGGGCAGTAAAAAGACCACACAGATCTTTATAGCTGCTACATTGTGATTGATTATCTCTGCTAGTATATTGCTTTGTAAACATTTGCGGGGAATGCTGCTAAGATGGAAAACATGGGTTTGGGTATCATCAGACCAGTCTCTGTTTTCTGAACTAGCTCCTGTTTCCTGCAGCCCCCCTGAATGAGTCCCTGGCTCTTTTCTCCCAGTGCCACCTTCCCAACCATGGGGCAGCTCAAAGGCGTTCTGAACCAGGAAGCCTTTCTTCTCTCCTATACAATGATTTCTCCCGCCTCTATACTTTTATAGCACTTTGTACCTCGTGTAGCTTTTGTTTCCTTTATGTGAGTTTCTTTCTCCCTTATTCAAAGATAAACTCCTTGAAAGCAAAAACCAGGCTTTATGTTCTTCCAAACACACGGTGCAGCACCTTGAAAGGCAAGTGCACAGTGGCTGCTTCTAGAAAGGTATGAAATTGATCATCTAACTTTGAGGTTCCTGGACACTCTTTTTGGCTACTTTCTTTTCAGATTGTTAAACAGCGAATGTTTTGGTTAATGCCATAGAAGATCAAATTGCCAAACACATGATAACTGTATTCAACACGAGTGTCTATAGGAACTTAATGAATTATCTAATTCTATGACTTGAGTTAGAATTCAAATTGCATTCATATTTTTTTTAAAAAAAAAACCAGTTCAGTCACTTCCACAGTTTGAAAGGAAAAGTCTTTCAAAAAGTCCTTAAGAAGTCACCCCAAATGCTTTGGCATCAAAATGGGCCTTGCAGAACGACTGTTCTGATGCATGAAGGGTAAGCTAATCAGAACTGTTTGGTAGCCTTTGGCATGGAAGAGTGTTAAAAACTAAGGAAAGCACATGTGCATTGCACAATGGGTGTGATAAAAACTTGGTTCAGAAGCTTCCAGCAAAGCCTAATGTCCATAGGGTCCATCGTCCTCAATTCTTGAGTGTTCGTGAACTTCTATAACATGCCATTCTTTGGAGTTATATAAACTGTAGTTTTTCCCATAGAGAATACTGGCACCTGCAATGGCTCAACACCCCGAATGGCCCATGGCCACCAGAGCTGAAACCGTCTTGCTGGCAGAGGCAATAAGCCTCAGTTGAGAGTCCTGAGGCCAAGCAATACCTGACCCCGGGGCCAACCAGTTCATTCACATGTTCTTCACTGTCTCCATTGCTCAAGAAGAGGAATAATCCCTTCAGCATGGGGAGGCCCAGAGATGGATTGGAAAATATTGGTAAAGCTCCCTGAAATCTCTGCTAGAAAAGTGTGGTTAAAATATAATTACACACCAGTAGATTTTCCCAAGGAAATTATGCAAGCAGGGAAAAACTGTTCAGTCAAGAAATACTGTCCAATGTCAATTAGTTCATAACACATCCTAAATAGATAACATAATGTTCCTCTATTTTCCACATTAAGGAAGTAAAGCAATTTAAAAAAAAAAAAAAACTGTTTATAGTCTAAGAAAATCAGAATTTTTTGAAAAAAATGTTTTCAATTAATTAGTTTTCAGAGACAAGGGTCTCACTCTGTTGCCCAGGCTGGAAATGTGGGGGCTGATGTGAGTATAGCTCACTGCAGCCTGAGATTTCTGGGCTTGACAGGTCCCCCCACCTCTGCCTCCTGAGTAACTGGGACAGGAGTGCACCACCACACTCAGCTAATTTTTTTTTTTTTTTTTTTTTTTGAGACGCAGTCTCACTCTGTCACCAGGCTATAGTGCAGTGGCGTGATCTCAGCTCTTGCAACCTCTGCCTCCTGAGTTAAAGCGATTCTCCTGCATCAGCCTCCTGAGTAGTTGGGACTACAGGTGCATGCCACCACATCCAGCTAATTTTTATATTTTTAGTAGAGACAGTGTTTCACCATGTTGGCCAGGCTGGTCTTGATCTCTTGAACTCACGATCTGCCCGCCTTCCCAAAGTGCTGGCATTACATGCGTGAGCCACCACACCCAGCCCACACTCAGCTAATTTTTAACTTTTTGTAAAGACAGGATCTCGCTATGTTGCCCAGGTTGGTCTTAAACTTCTGGCCTCAAAAGATCCCCTCAAGTTGGTCTCCCAAGGTGCTGGGATTACAGGTGTGACCCACTAAGCCCAACCAGGAATATTTTTCAAAAGTAGACATTGAGGTATACTATAAGAAGCAACTCAACAAAGCTTGTAAACTGTTCTGTGCATGAGATTTGTACCTAGTCATATAAACCTTCATATGTTATGCTAGTGTAATTCCTAGAGTGAAGTGTAATTATTACAGAAAATAATAGCTTCCATACTCATCAAAATGGTGGTGTTGTTTACCCTTATTTGTTTTAAGACTGTTATGATGAAGAAGCCAATGGATACACGAAACTCCTTGAATAGAAAACAGATTGTAGACTAAGCACGGTGGCTCATGCCCGTAATTTCAACACTTTGGGAGGCCTATGCAGGAGGATCACTTGAGCCCAGGATTCTGAGATCAGCCTAAGTAACATAGGGACACACCATCTCTAGAATAAAATTTTAAAAATTAGCCAGGCATAGTGGCTCATGCCTGTAGTCCCAACTACTAAGGAGGCCAAAGGGGAAGGATCACTTGAACCAAGGAGATTGAGGCTTTAGTGAGCCATGATTGCACCACTGCACTCCAGCCTGGGCTACAGAGCAAAATGCTGTGGAGGGAAGGAAGGAAGGAGGGAAGGAGGGAAGAAGGAGGGAAGGAGGGAAGGAGGGAAGGAGGCAAGGAGGGAGGGAAAGGAGGGAGGGAGGGAGAGAGGGAGGGAGGGAGGGAAAGAGAAAGAGAGAAATAGAAAAGAGATTTCCCCCTCTTGTTAAGCATTAGATGACTGTCTTCCACATAAACCATTTTCCTCCCAATTATTGGTGGTCGCCATCAAAGCTCTGGTGTCTGCACTGTGCTGTCCTTGATCAACTCTTTAATGTGCTAGATATACATTCATTTTTACACTGATTCAGCATTTGTTACATGTTGGCTTCTTCTTCTCACTTGCCTTGGTTTCCTGCACAGGTATGCTTACTTTGGCTAAGTCAAGATGTCCCACCTTCTGGATGGCCTTGGTCAGTCTGCTCATCCCTGGGAGCCATGACAGAGCAGGGAAGAATCTGGTTCCAAATTGATATTCGATTGTTGTTTCTGGATCTCTAAAGTAAATTACAGGAAAATTCATTTTCTTTAGTGACCTCCTGCACCTACTCAACCGCTTATGTTGCTCTAACTTGGTTTTATTTCATTCTATGTTTAGGGTTTTTGTATATGTGCCATGGAAGGTTAATAGAGCTGATGGAAGTCAGATTGCCTAATTAGAGGGAGTTTTGGAAGTTCATACAATCAAACTTTATTTCTTATTTAAGATCTACAGTTAAAAATTACATATCTTGCAAGCATAGCTTTGGATATAGTCACTCGTCATGAAGATATGAATTATCTTATCCTATCAAAGAAGAGGAACTCTTTCTACTTATATCATATCTTTAAGATGGGTGTTCACATATAATGCCAAATAGTCTCTTGTGTTTAACCAAACCAGCCAACTATACTCCACTCATGACCCAAATATCCAGCTTCATATCACAACTTCAAAGTCATGGTTGATCTTGAACTCCAACTTGCCCATAGGGGCATTTGCTCATCCTCATCACCTCCGATGGTGTGGTCCTACGCATGGCCCAGCCCCTTCTGTTTCTCTGCTCAACACCTGCAGTAATCCTTGGGACACCCTTGTACTACAGGGAGGGCACTCTCCTTGAGAACTGGCCTTGGACATGAGACCTGCCATCTCATTGGCCAGTTCCAAGCTGGTAACATAATCTTCCCTCAAATCCTCATGTCACAACAGAGACGACTAAATTCCAACTTTGAACAGTTCACCAAAAACTTAATTATGAGAGAAGGAGAATATACCCTTGGACTGGAAGTGGTGAGTTTCACGGTCCCTGGCCTGTCTTCCACGACCCTGTCGCTCAGTCTGTGTGATTCCCCTAGGCTAGCTCCTTGTTCATGCTGCCGCCCTTCCTCCATCACGTGGACCTCTAAGGGACTCCCTGTCCCCAGAATCCAGACCCAGCTGCCCTCAGGTCCTGAAAGGAAAGTTCTTTTCTTATCGAGGTACCCTCTCCTCCCTCCTTATTCTTCACAGCTGAACATTAGCCTATTCCTAAACTGACAGTGAGAAAACTTCTTTCCTCTAAAGGAAATCCACCAGAAGAAAAACTACATCAGATAATAATATTTAAGCCTCCTTATGTGGTGGGTTCTTCTGACAGATAACACCATGCGGGGGACATACCAAGTGCCTGGCTGAGCTGCTGTTCTGGGGATGTCCTTCCTTCCTCAGTCCCCAGGCCTCAGCTCTGGAGTTCTGAAGACCATTCCGCACACAGGGCTGCACACGCAAAGCTACAAGAATAGGCAACAACTAAGAGCAAAGGGCCCGGAAAGTCAGACAGGCCTGGAAATGCTGGAACACCCGCCCACTCCCTCGCAGACAAGCATGTCTCCTAGACAGAAGTTTGGTTCATTCCTCCCCCCAAAATTTATGTTATCAAATAGAACACTTAACGTCCCCATCTAAAACATCTGTGTTCGGGTTAATACTGACTTCACATTTCCCTCTAGGACAGTGGGTGAGTATTTGATTTACATTTCTGTAAATAAATGGCAGATTCAAGTGGTTTTCCCAGACCAAAAGCAACAATTTGCCTCTGAGGTAAATTCATGTCCCCACCCTTAGAGACTGGAAATTGCTTGCAGCTTTAAATGTTTTCCTTCTTTTCCCAGCTACTAAAGATCAAGTTTCTAACAATATCTTAGGGTCAGTGCCAGCAAGGGTAACCCATTGCATGTCTGCAGAATTATGAGAATCATGGCTATTTTGGGGGCTCCACTGACTGTTCAATCACAGATGCCAGTGGTTCTCAAATGTGGGCTCCAGAGAAGCAGCATCACCTGGGAACTTGCCAGACGTGTGAATTTCCAGTTTTCATCTCAGACCACAGAGTGAGAAATTCTGGAGAGGCAATCCAGCAGTGGTATTTTAGCAAGCCCTGCAGGCACATCTGTACACTGGTAGATACCAACCATGGCAGAAAGTTTCAACAAGAATGAACGGTTCCACGGGCAGATTCATCGGGAAGACACATGTAATATCCTCCAGGTGCAGTTTCTGGGTTCTGGTGCTGCCCTTGGATCGGGGTAAGAGGGATCTGGCCCATTGGACCCAGATCTCACAAACTCTGCCACAAAAGATGCTTGATTTTTCTTGTCTGGGCCAAAACGTTTTAGAAAGCTCAGTAAATACTTGAAGGAACCAGGATTACAAAAGCTGACTATGTGAGCTGAATGCAACCCCTAGGCCAGAGAAAGCAAGAGTGAGAATGATTGATGGTTGTGGAAGGAGAGCTTTGGGGAACAGATACGATTGTACCTCTGCCCTAGGAGAGCAGAGAGAGAGTGCCTGCTTGTCTGTAAGCTGGCTGTGTCGTCCACTGTCCACAGTAGAGGTCCAGCAGACCAATTTCTCAGATATCTGTCTTCTTTCCTTCCACTTAAGTGGTGTGGTTCTAGGAGGCCCTTAGAACTACCCAGAAATGCTTAGTCAGACAAGTGAGGCATAAGAAAAAGGTCTCCAGCTCCGTCTGTCTCCCTAGGAAGCTAAATTACTAGTTATCCCAGATTACCCAGGACAGCCCAGAAATCCTGAGCTAGGATGCAGTTTCCACCTTACTCTGCCCCCGGGAGCCTGTGCAACCCCCAGGCTGAGGATAATAGGGCTGGCCCAAGGGAAAGAATTGCCTCCAGATCACATGGGTGATTCCCAATGAGTAGGCTCTAGGGCCAAGGGTGAGAACACAAGACAGATGCAGTAAATTAAATATTTTGGCATGTAGTCTGTGGGCCTTCATTGATGTTCTTCTCCCAGTCCTGTTAAAGGTATGCCTAGAAACTGTGTAGAAATTAAATTCAGCTCTATTAATTAAACCATGAGTACCCACCATGTGGAAGGCATAGTGCTTGGTTTCAAGGCACACACAAAGCTGATTTAAGTCTGTATCTGTCCCTAAGCCTTAACTAACTGGTAGCCAAAGGCAACCATGAGCACTGCCAACTTACCACACCCAAGGAGTAATAACAACTCCAAGACAGCTATAAAGAAAGCCCTAAGGAAAAACACACAGAGGAAGGAGGACGCTTGACCTTGAAACATCCAGAAAGCTCCTGTGAAGACATGGCCTTTCAGCAGATCCCTGTGCTGCAAACCAATCCAGACTTTCCTCTAGATTCAGGAGCCACTCCGGGAGAATGCCTCATTTCCTGTCCTTGCTTGACGTAAGGAGTAGGCAGCAGAAAGTGGCCTCTAAAATCCAGTGCCTGTCCCTAGACCTATGAATCTATCTCAGGCTCCAGAGGGGAGTTTGGAAGATCTGGCCAAGAGTGACGGGCCCCATCCTGGTGATTGCTGTATTTGTGCTTGGCTCTTGCTGGTAGACACAGGAAATTATTCTTCTGTGCTATGTCTAACATAAAATGCATCTCCCCAGAGTGCCTTTATCCTATGCAGGAGTCACCTTATAGCCAAAATACATGCCTCACAATGCATCCTCTTCTAAAACTGTCTAGGAGGCTAAAATCTTGTTTCCACATTTCAGGATCAATAACAAAATGAACTAGCTCAGACCTCAGTGAACTGTGGCCCAGGCATTAAGTCTGACCTACCACCTGTTTGTAAATAAAGTTTTATTAGAACACGTCCACATTCATTCGTTTAAAGATGGCAGAGTTGATAGTTGCAACAGAAACTGCATGGCCCACGAAGACTAACGTATTTGTCAGAACAAACTTGCCATTCCCTCGCTCATTCAAAGGCAATAAATATGCAAAAAGAAAAAGCCTTTAAATCTTCACCAAACTCCAGTCTCCACCCCAAGTAGCTTTACTTATAGTTCAAGGTTGGAGAATTTTATAACTTTAAACAAATGAAAGCCAGAGAGCGAGGCAGAAGGCAGACAGCATCAGTCAAAGTCCTGGAAGAAAATAGAATTCCCCACAGATGGTTTGCATTTAGAGACTTTAATAAAAAAGTCACTTCCAGAAGTATAGACAAAGATAAAGGAAGGAACAAGGGATGTCAGAGCAGCCAAAGGCAGGCAACAGAAAGAAGCCATTAGCACTCCCTGGGCAGAAGGGACAGGGGCAGGAAAGGGTGTTCCTGGGGCCAAGGAGGAAGGGCCACCCTGTAGGACCTGTAGTCATGCAGTGGCACAGCTGCCAACAGCAAGGCGGCCTCCAAGCTTGCAGGAATGGAGAAGAAACACCTCACACTCTATCTGTTCCAGCTTTATGTGGCTGCTTCCCACTGGAACCCAGGCAATGCAGTCCAAAGTCATCAAGTTTCTGGGGGCAAGAAGAGCAGAGATAACATAGAATATGTTGGGGAGGTGAGTGAGCAGCACACAGACCCCAAAAAACAGCATGATATGAAGATTAAGAAATGTTAGCCTATGCTGATTAGGATTTCTACTGCAAGTACAAAAACCTGCCTCAAACTGGCTTATGTAACAAAGAAATGTATTAACTCACATTATAGGGAGACCAGAGGTTAAGGGACTCCAGGGAGAGTTGACATAGTAGCTCTCAAATGCCATCAAGGAAATCTAAGTATTTGTATAGTATGTGTGCATATATACATATGTGTATGTGTATATCTATATAGATGTATACACATATATGTGTATGCATGTGTATATATAGTAGCTCTCAAATGTCATCAAGGGGATCTAACTATTTGCACATCCCTGCTCTATCCATCTCAGTAAGGTCAACATTATTCCAAGGCTGGTTTACCAGTAGCAATTAAGGAAGCATGTCTCCTTGTTCACATCCGGACGTGGTGAGGCGGAGGTGGAGATGAGGAAATGAACGGTGTTTAAGGCATTTTCTCTCCATTCCCACCACTTTGAAGCTGTGTTTTGGTGTCCCTCTGTGACTATAGTGTCACATACATACATATGTGAATATATATACATACATAGACATATATGTATATACATGGACACATACACACATGTATATGTACACACATGCAGATACATGTATTATATACACATATGTATAATACATGTATATACACACACACATTTGTGTATTTTTTCTTTCCCTCTCTTAGATGTTTAAAGCTATCCTGAACTCTCCTTATGTTTCATTTTCTCTGGCTGGCTTAGGTCTGACAATTCCAGAACCAATCACCACCTGGAGGATAAATTACTAATTTAGACGAGTCATCTGAAGGACGGACGAATGGGAGTGTGGGCGTTGGGACGCGTTATCTTAAATTTCAAGACATAAGGTATCAATACAAGGGCCTTATTGTTATCTCCTTTCAGGCGTGTTTCCTCTCTCTGCACCCCATTGTCTGTAGGTGTTTAGCACCCAGATCTTCATCTGACACCTGAGGCTCCTTCTGGCAAACTGGGGGGTGATTGTACCTGCTCTTATTCATAGCTAAAACATAATTCCTTACTCAAGCAGTTCATGCGACTCCAGAAAAAGCCAAAAGATACATTCTGGGAAAAGAGAA
Source organism: Saguinus oedipus (assembly GCA_031835075.1). NCBI lineage: Eukaryota > Metazoa > Chordata > Mammalia > Primates > Cebidae > Saguinus > Saguinus oedipus. The sequence goes on from CM063180.1 coordinate 9,559,802, forward strand.
AGTTGCCATGTCTAACTAAGTTTCAATTAGACTTTCTCCCAAATCTTTGGTAAATCACTCTTCCTTTGTGGTTTGACTTCCTCCTACGTAATTGAGATATATAATCATTGCAACCCCACAGCAAGAGAAATTACATAATGTGCACTCAGAGGGTTTGACAGCTGAAATTAATTTGAAAGTCTTTTAAGAGGTGTTAGGTGTTTTTCACACTTTTCCCTGCACCTGGTAGCAGTTGAGTCCTACTGCTGAAATCTCCCTTTGATCTTTGATTGATGGGCTTTACATGGACATTGCAAGGCAAACTTAGAGCTTGCCTTCATATAGATTTCCCTCTTCATCGTGGGCACCATTGCCACTGACCTGATCCTAACCTTCATTCCATCCAAAATGGCCTGAGAATTTTAATCTAGTGTTGACAGGAAAGGGTTAATAAAATAACTTACCTATTATTCCCAGATGTCAAGACACTGAACAGAGGCATGCTGAGGTAGAGTGTGGTGAGGATGCTTGGCAGTGACTTGGCAGTGGTAAGTGGCTTCCTGAGATCAGTGACTGTCAGATCCCTTCTTAGGCAACGGAATTCCCATTAAATGGATAACCAGCCAACTTTGTTTAAAGCTTCATTGAAACTGGGAGGCTCTTTATTTTTTCTACATATTTTTTAATACTTGGCTGGACTGATAAAATTTTTGACCCTGGCTTATGGACCAAAATAGATTCCCTACTCACCTCAGGAGTCAAAAACAAAATACCCATTACATGGACCGGTACAAGGGCAAGAGTCTTGGCAGGTGCTGAAATATCCATTTCTAACAGGAGTCAAAGCATGATAACTCAATATGTTTTAGGACATTAGAAAGTAAAGTCCTGGCCAGCAGAAATAAGCCAACACCCTAATGCCTTCTTTTAAAATCCAGAACTCCCTATGCTAAACTCCAGCACATGTTTATAGTTTCCAATTCATTTTTCCTGAAAAAATTTAATTTAAAACCTTGACAAACCATAGCATTTTTATGAGTTTCCATAGTGGCTTTTCTATACACATTGCAATAAATTCCCTACAAAAATTATTATTATATTAATCAGCCATGATTCATTTAAAATTATAGTTTGGGATCTCTTATTTTTAAAAAGGTCTGATTTCATTTTTTATCACTGCCCAAGTTTATTTTTTACTTAAAATTCATGTCACAATTCAGAACAGGAAATGCCACTGGAAAGTTGTTTTTCAAACCAAGAATTTTGTTTCCAAAAAGAGAGAATGAGAGAACAAATGAACATGATAATGCCAATAATTATGTGTTACATGATTTTATAACCAATCAGTTTATTACAGCTGCTTTTGTGGGTGCTACAAAATATTTTAACAAGTTTTCAAAGCAGCTGGAAATTTATTAAATGCTAGTGATTGTTATTACAGGTTGAATTTTATGATCTAAGGTTGATTCATTTGCATGGAAACCAGAAGGACACATACCACGCCAGTGTTCTGCTTCCAAAATGCTACCCAATACTTGACTCACCTTTGAACCACCTGTTAGGGTACTTCAAGGCTCCAAGAGGGAGAAGCAGAAAGACATTTGAATGGTCCTTGCAAAGACAGTTGATTATCGACAAGCAAAAAAAAATAGCAGTTCACTTAAAAAAGAAATTCAGGTGTACATGTTTGTATTAATTTATGAGTCTGTCATTTAATGAACCCTAATGGTTTATTTAATCAAATAACAACCAGCTGATATATGAAGCTAAAAGAGCCTAAAGCCCAAAAATGAATGGGCTTAATCATTTTTTCCACCTTATTTAGTAATACTATCAGAAATAGATGAAGAGGGGAATCAAGTCACGCAAAATAAAATTTGCCACTTTATTTATTTAACTAAATACTTTCTTGTTGCCACAATAAAGAGTGAATTTAAAAATTTCCTTAGCAAACTCATACAACTGTTATCAAGTCTGGAATTTAGGAAAATGTTAATAAGAATGTATTCAAACAAAACCTGAACTGACAGGAAGACTGCTCTGATCTGAAACATGGTATCAAGTGTGTTAAGTACCAAGTCATATGTTTGTCTTTGACTCAAAGGGAAATTCACTCTTTCTCAAAGTCTGTAGGTTCTATGAGGGCAGAAACCATGACAATCATCCTCATGCCCAGCAACATCTACACATGCTATACCCAAAATAGTTATGCAATAAATATCGGCTGAAGACCTTGCAGAATGACTGAATGAGTGGACATCAGACTGAAAGCACCCAAGGGCACACTGTCTCTCTCTCTCTCTCTCTCTCTCTCTCTCTCTCTCTCTCTCTCTCTCTCTCTCTGTTTCTCTCTCTCCCCACTCCCCTGCTCTCTCTCCTTAATAACTACAGAAACTCTAAGGCTTAGTAAAGCATCATTCCAATGAAACTCAGGGATGCTCTTTCCCTTTAGGGTAACAACATGTTATGATTATAGGACCTGAGTAATGGGTTTGGGTTTACAAGACTAACATTCAAGAGCCTATTCTTTCTGGGAGCTTTGTCTAAAACAAACAATCACACACAAAACTAAACACGAAATTAAGTACACAAACTGCAAGAGTAGTCCTGGGGTTCACATAGCCAGTATGTACCTGAGAGAGTAAGAAAATTTCTGTTCTATTTCAATTTTAACAGGTATAGAAATGTTTATTCAGATAATGTTTTTGAACATTAAAACTCATAACTGTACTCTTCAATCAAAGCAGAAGAAATTGTTAACAGAAATATTTTATTGATTTGTAATTAAATGTATCCCTGTTTTCTGGGTTTTGTGTAATGCTTAAAAAGGCCTTTCCCGTACCGGGATTAGATGAAAATTCTTTTCTAGCATTTTTGTTGTTTCCCTATTTACCCTTAATCTTGGGTCAACTTTGTATTTATTTTAATGTAAGAAGAAGCATAAGAATTTAATATGATATTTTTCTCAGATAACTATGCAAAAGCCCCACATTATTAACTTTTAAAATTGTTTTTTCTCACTGATATACAGTGACAGCTTTTCACATCCTAAATCCATGTAGACTGCTGTGTCAGTTTCTGGGCAATTATATTGATCTATTTGTGTGTTTATAGTCTCATGCTATGATGTTTTAATTCAATTTGTATTGTTAATATGCCCCATATCCTTCAATTCTTCTTTTCCTTCAGAATGTTACGTTCTATTTTTTTCAGTTATTTTGTGTGTAAATATGAAAATCAGTTTGTTGAGTTCTGAAACTATCCCAGTAGTATTTCTACTAGGCTTATGATAAATTTATAGATTGATTGAGGGAAAATTGACCTCATTGGGATGATGACTCTTCCTATTCAAGAACGAGATATGCCCTTTCAAGTTTTCAATTTTCCCTTTGTCTCTCAGAGATTTAAAGTTTTCTCTACATAGATTTTGCACAACTCTAAATTTCTTCTGAGGCATTACCATTTTTGCGGCAACTACATATTTTATTATACTGTTTTTAAAATGCCAGGTAAATTTAATCAAAGCCATTTAGAAAGAACCTAGCAACTTTAAAAACAGAAACGTTTTGCAGTGCACTCAGTAGGCATATGAAATGGTGAGATGATGTCATTACTAAGAAGTTTGACTGAATGGGACAAAGAATCCTTTGAACTCACAGGGCCACTGTCTGGGGAGTTTTCCACATGGTACCAGAACTATTTGGAATCCATCAATTAATCTTTATCTCATCAAAAGTGGGAAGAGGGGTAAACGAAGAGTTGGAAGAGAAGGGGGAAATCCTACACAAGTAGGTAAATTAGCCATTTCTCTTATAATAAGGAGCTGCTGGGGACATTTTCCAGGAAGAAATGAAGGAGACAAATTCTTCTTAAAATCCACAAATGCATGAATCTGGGCAAGGGCATGATGCAGGCTTTCTACTAAAGTCTGAATGCTAAAAAATTACAATTAAAAATTTTTACAAAAACCTAATACCTCCCATCTAGCTTGATGTAAAGAGGTGACCATTTATGTGCAAATGTGTACCAGACACCTAGAAAGAAACTGGCAGAGAGCAAAAACCTGGTTGAACACAACAAAATAAATGAGATTTAGACAGAGATGTCTCACCCTACCATGCTCATATGTTTCATAAAGTCTATTAGAAGGAATGAGAAGTTATAGTAAAAGTAATGCTGTCTGTTAATTGTGGTTCGTTATAATTAACAGGTGCATATAATAACTTTTCTTGAAAGTAATTAACTAATTTTTACGTAGCCTTATTCTGTAGTGTGGAATCCTCAATCCACTTTTCTGTTGTCTTTATGAAGTTCTGTCTTTATAAAGTTCTGTATTTTAAAAATCCCCTTTGTCTACTGATATAGATGAATACCAACTGGTTTCAATCTCAACTGGCAGTTGATTTGAGAACTATGGCTTCTAAAATAATTGGTTAAGTGGTAACCCACTTAAAATGTCTTTTCATAGAATACTGTTGTACCAGAATGTATTACTCCCTAAATCCGCTAAATATTACACTCTTATCATATGCAATCCCAGCACTACTAACTACTATAATTTACTTTTGTATATTAATATTCTATCTAGTCAATTTGCTGAATTCACCTATTATTTCCAAGTAATTTATCCATAAATGCATTTGTGTTTTCTATGTAGACAATAATAACGACAATTTTATACACTCTTTTTCAAACCTAATGCCTTCAATATATTTTCTTATGACTTTGTGCAAGCCAGGATCTAAAATATAATGTTGACTAGAATAGTGACAGGGAGCAACCTTGTCTAATCTAATTTCAAAGGGAACGATTTCCTTCCAGCTTATTTTTAAACAAACTTCAGAAAGATAACATTTACAATTTTCTGCATAGGCCCTTTATCAGAAGAAATAAGCAGGAGAAAATGAACAAACTGTTGTAAGTGTGTGTGTGTGTGTGTGTATGTGTGTGTGTATACAAAATCTTAAAAAGTAACATCTCCCTTTAAGTCCATAGTATTATCCTATGCTATGAGAAACAAGGTGAAACTGACCAAAATTCCATAAGTCTGATATTGAAAACCTTTTCTGAAATAACAGTAAAAGTTATTATCTTTTCTGGAAGGTTTGAACAGTTGCATTCATTTCATTTGCCCTTTTAAATTTGAAAGTACAGTCATGAGCCTTTATTTCCAGGGCCAAAGGCTATGAGCCCTGTCAACGCCACCTAGGTCCTGGGTAAGGTTGCTCAATGCCTGTAATCCTAGCTCTTTGGGAGGCCGAGGTGGGAGGATCACCTGAGGTCAGGAGTTCAAGACCAGCCTGGCCAACATGGTGAAACCCTGTCTCTTCTAAAAATACAAAAAAATAGCTGGGTGTGGTGGTGCATGCCTGTAATCCTAGCTACTTGGGAGCCTGAGGCAGGAGAATGGCTTGAAACCAGGAGGTGGGCGTTGCAGTGAGCCAAGATCGTGCCATTGCACTCCAGCCTGGGCAACAAGAGCAAAACTCCGTCTCAAAACAAACAAAAAAAAAACAAAAGGGAATTTTTTAAAACTTAGATTACAGGATCCCACCCACAAAACCATTGAACTGAAAGCTCCAGGGTGGGACCAAGGACATATTCTTATGGTTCCCAAGTTTTCAGGATAAACATACAAGTCTGAGAATCACTGAGTTCACTGGTTTCTGTATCTTTGTTAACTTACAATAGGAGGACTGACCTATGTTGCACTTAATAATTCTTAAATTTTAAGATTCTGTGATTTTAAAAGATTATTAAATAACTCACACATTATAGTACAGCATATAAATAACAACTACGGCAAGAAACAGAGCAACCCAGAAACAGAGAAAGTCCCAAGTTTCTATATTCCCAAAGACAATTCCTGCCTCCCAAGAAGTAACCACTATCCTAACTCTTGTGAATATCATCTTCTGTTTCTTCTTTATTGTTTTAGCACCGTATATGATCCCTAAACAAAGTTTATTTTTCAATTTTATATAAGCAAGCAGGCATGGAAGTTAACATCTGTAATCCTAGACTTTGGGAGACTGAGATGGGAGGATCCCTTGAACTGGGAAGTCAAGGCTGTAGTGTGAGCTTTGACTGTGTCACTGCATACCAGCCTGGGCAACAAAGTGAGACTCCATCTCAAAAGAAAAAAAAATTCTAGGCTCATGCCTGTAAGTCCAGCACTTTGGGAGGTGGAGGTGGGTGGATCATTTGGGGACAGGAGTTGAAGACAGCCTGCTGACATGGTGAAACCCCGTCTCTACTAAACATACAAAAAATTAACTTGGCATGGTGGTACATGCCTGTAATCCCTATTACTTGGGAGGCTAATGCAAGAGAATTGCTTGAACCCTGGAAATGGACGCTGCAGTGAGCCAAGGTTGCACCACTGCACTCCAGCCTGGAAAGCAGAGTGAAACTGTCATTTAAAAAAAAAAATTCTATAAACTAATTGATATTATATGATTTCTTTTGTTTTGCATCATTTTTCAAATTATGCTTATAAGATTCATCCATATTGTTGTTTAGCTGAGGCTCAGTCTTTTTCACTGCTGTATAATATTCAATTTTCTGCATAACACATTTATTTACCTCTTCTACTTTTGATGAATAATTAATTTTTCCCAAGTTTTGGGTATTATAAACAATATTGCAATTAGTTTTCTTATCCTTTATCTTGGTGCATATATGCATAAGTTTCTTTTGAATGCATGCATACACTCATACATACCCACATGCATGTATACACTTTCATACATACCCACATGCATGTATACACTCATACATACCCACATGCATGCATACACTCATACATACCCACATGCATGCATACACTCATACATACCCACATGCATGCATACACTCATACATACCCACATGCATGCATACACTCATACATATCCACATGCATGCATACACTCATACATACCCACATGCATGCATACACTCATACATACCCACATGCATGTATACACTCATACATACCCACATGCATGTATACACTCATACATACCCACATGCATGAACACAGTCCTCATTTGGCACAGTGCCATGTTAAGTAAAACCTGCACGTGTCAGGACTTTGTCCTTACTTTGCAGATTCTGTGGTAACTTATCACTGTTACGTTAGTTGTCATGGAACTGAGCAAAGTGAGGACACATTTCCAATATGCAAGAGTTTCAGTTACACAGGATTAGGTTAAAAAAGGCCTGCTGTTTACACACACACACACACATGCACACACACACACACACACACACACATATATATCTAGGAGGAAAATTGCTAGATCATAGGAACTTGTATTCTTATGTTTTTACTTTTTATTTATTTATTTACTTAATATATTTTTTATTGTACTTTAGATTCTGGGGTGAATGTGCAGATTATGCAGAATGTATTCTTAATTTAATTAAATAGTACCAAACAGTTTTCCAAAATGGCTGTACTAATTTACTTTTCTATCAACAGTTTATCAAAGTGAACATTCCTCCACGTCTTATCTACACTTTGTATTTCTCTTACTACTACTTAAGGTGAGCATCTTGTCACATGTGTTAAAAGAAAAACCTTAGACAGCTTAAAAGTAAATTTTTAAGTTAATCAAGTTTAATTGAGCAAAGAACAATTCTTAAATTGGGCTCTCTCCTGAACCAGGAGGCTAGGCTCAGAAAGACTCCAGCAGAGCCACAGGGTGGAAGAAGATTTATGTACAGAAAAAGGAAAGTGACATACAGAAAACAGAAGTGAGGCACAGACACAGCTAGGTTGGTACAGCCCAGCTTCTGCCTTATCTGAACACAGTTTGAACAGCTGGCCACCTTCGTTTGGCAAAAACTCAGTGGTTAGCACAAGAGTCCGACAGTTTGTTTCCACATCTACTTAGGTTACGGTTCACTATGTATGGAGAGACCACTGGGCTGAACTTAAAATATACAAAAAGACAGCTTTAGGCTAAACTTTACACATGTTTTTGTCAGCTGTATATATTTTTTTAAAAAAAAAAAAGTGAAATATTAGCATAGGCATTTATCTATTTTCCTATTGGGTTGAACATTACTCTATACTAGAAGAAATAAGATAACATATTCTGAAAGTTTGTAAGTCTGATATCAATATTTCAGTATCAGACTTATGGATTTTTGAAAAATGTTTTCTTTTCCTTATTTACTTATAGACATCCTTTATTATTTGATAATACTATATTTTAATATTATTTGATGAACAGAAGTTCTCAATTTTATATGTTGTTAAATTTATCAATATTTTCTTTTGCACTTATTGCTTTTGTGATTGCTTAGGAAAAAACCAACCCTAAAGTCTAAAAGATATTTACTTAAATAATTTCCTAAAAATTAAAGATTTTGCTTTTGATATTTAGGCTTTTAATTCATCTGGAGTTGATTTTTGTTCATAGCCAACATTTTTGCTTATTGTTAAAAATTTGCTTAAGTAAATTTTACAAAAATTTTAAACATGATTTGAATATAGAAATGACTGACTTAATTTTTTGTGCTAATTAGATTACAGTCAGCCTTTTGCAGATTTCTTAAGATCTTCTCTCTGTAACTAATCTTTTTTTTTTTTTTTTTTTTTTTTTTTTTTTTTTTTTCAGATGTAGGCTTGCTCTGTAGCCCAGGCTAGAGTGCAGTGGCGTGATCTCACCTTACTACAACCTCCGCCTCCCAGGTCCTGGTTCAAGCAATTCTCCTGCCTCAGTCTCCCAAGTAGCTGGGATTACAGGCACGTGCCACCATACCCAGCTAATTTTTGTATTTTTTAGTAGAGACCGGGTTTCACCGTGTTGGCCAGTCTAGTCTTGAACTCCTGACCTTGTGATCCTCCCGCCTTGGCCTCCAAAAGTGCTGGATTACAGGCGTGAGCCACTGAACCCGGCCCAGTCCATAACTAATCTTTACCAAGAAGGTCAAGTGCCATTATCCAGAGATCCAGCCCTCTCACCAGTTCAGCTGAAGGCCTTTACTGTCTTCAGTGTGTTCATCTGTAAAATCTGGATAGTGATATCTACCTCGAGGGCATGTTGTGAGGACTAAACAAGATAACATGAATTATTTAGCTCCATGCCTGACAAGCATTGCTTGCACAGTGAGTGTCACCACTGCCACATCCCACAAAAACCCAGAAGGTCAGTGGCCCAGCCCTAATACTGGTTGACCCATCCAGAAAAGAATCCTTCCCAGTCTGACTTGAAATATCAGTAACAATACCATCTCTGCCTGAGCCACATGAGAAGGGGCTGGGCCTCTGTGGTCATCAATGCCATAAAGCAAAGGAAATAATTATTCTTCCCTGCCATGGAAATTACTGAAGCAATGTGGAGTATGTTCGGATTCACTTGGAGTGGCTGGCAAAGTATCAGGGAAACATTAGGGAAAGTTATAAGATTATAGTCTCAAAACTTTGGGAAGGCTGAAAGGTTTTAATGAAACAGGCCGAAGGCAGCCTGTTCTTACATTAGAACTTTAAGTCATAAGGTAAAGATTAGAGTAATAAAAGCTTCCCCAGTTAAGTCTGTTTACCCCGCATCCATTGTCCCTACTCTAATTTGGTTACTCATGTAAATTTTGTGCTGGGACAGCTCTCTCAAGATGAGGTTGAAGAGGAATTACCCATTAATGGTGTTTATTCTAGGGCCTGCAACAAAACCTTTTATCCTTCATAAAACCACTCTTTTAACCACGTTAATTATCCACAAGTATGTTGACTTAGAACCTCTGTTATTAAATCAATGTTGAATAAATGCAAGGAGGGACAAGGAGTCGTGGTCGGTTAGCTGCAGTTGCCCTCCAAAAGCAGCTGACGAACATCCCTAGCCCACTCAGATTCACTGTATTCTGGTGTGTGTGAGAGTGTGTTTTATTCATCTGTGGTTGAGTCAAGATCTGCAGGTCAGACCTCCGAAAGTGGTGGTAAATGTCTCAGAGTAACACCACTGAGACAGTTTCGAAGAGGACACCCATTCTGATTCAAAGTTTGAGTGAGGGGTATGCAATCTGAGAATCTGGGTTCTCTTCCTTGGGATCCTAAGATATAGTGAATAATTCCTGCCCCATAAAGGTCATGAGAGAAGCCTCCATCATCTTGATCTCCCACATCACTGTGAACGATCTTAACTCCCTGACTCTTGCTGCTACAGCTTGCTTTGCACAATTCTATTAAATATGGCAATGGTAACCTGACCTACAAGTAATTACACTTCCAAGAATTTTTTCTAAGAGAGTTGGGAAAAACTAAATTGGCATCTAGCTTCTGAAAACAGTGATTGACTTCTCCTGTCTGAGACCATGCAGCCCACCCTCTTGGATGAATCCTGAGAAAGATTAGGGAGTGGTGAGATATGTCTGCCCTTTAACACTTAAGAAATTATATCTTGCTGTGGCTGTTTTTTATCTTGTGTATGTATATGAGTAAGCTCAGCAAAGCCATTTCTGCTGAAATTGTGGATTGTGTTTTATCAGAAGACATTTGAGATTTCATGTATGAAATTTTCCTGCTGAGATGTTTCTAATGAGAAACTGCAACTCCTCTGCATTCCCCCATTTATTTATTTTATTTTATTTTAATTCAGGGGCTTGTGTCCCTATAGTATAGGGATGTATTAGCTTGTATCCCAAGTTGGCAGCAAAGTTTTAAAAATTGACAGCGGGCCCCCACCCCTGAGCTCAAGAGAGAGCCACCAGGCCCCATCGACCTCCTGCCACCTCCTCCCTTGCCCAGGCAACCCTTTTACATCTTCCCATTGCCTTCTTTGGAAGCAGGTTTCCAGGAATGGTTGGCCAGATGGAGAAATCAACTGGGAACTTGATGCCTCACTGACAAGAGAGGAGAGGTGGGGAAATCCTCCCAACTGAAATGTTAACTCATTGCCCGTTGCGGTTTCTCAGGATTGTCATTAGGAAAGTTTCAACTGCCTAGTGAGGAAGTGGGATGTTTTTTGGTTTTCACATTTGTGCAATATAATTCAGAAGAAATAAATAGGAAAAGCTGATGTGTGTGTGTGCATGCACGTGTGTGTGTTCAGCTCAGAAACAACACATCATCTGAAGTATATGGGTGTGAAGTGAGAAAATGAGCAAAGGGATGAAACATCACAGTCCACTGATCACCTTGATCTTGGGCCTTTTCCATATGGCTTTTCTTCAACAGTCAGTGTCCAATAGCTAGAGCCCAGACTGAAGCTGGAAGTCGCACAGTGACATCGGTGTAGGGTGATGGGGTGTCAGGGAGGATGCACCCTATGAATTTACAGAGAACAGTGCTTAGGTACATATGGAAAACTGCACTCGGTTGCCACTGCCAGTCTAGGAAATAGAGTTGCTCTGGACTGGGGTGTGACAGAACCCAGCCTTTCCATTTGCCTTCAGATGATATGTGCACACGTGCAGAAAGAAACTTGAATTGGGCAGAAGTGAGAGTTGAGGAACATCCCACTGAGTTCTATTTATTCAAAGTGAGAAGAAAAAGAGGTAGCTCTGGTTATGCAGGGAACTCCCTGAGCTAAAATTATTTGTTCTCAGCCTTCTACATGCCCTGGGATCTGCAGTGAAGGGATGACCAGTCTAGACACCTCAGGGCTGTGGGGCCACAGGGCAAGCACTCCCATTGTGAAATAATAAGCACTTGAACCCACTCGGGGAAGACCCTAAACCCACGGGAACCCAGCGTTCTCCCTCCTGATTCCAAACCCTTCATCCCATACCCTCCACCACTTCCCCTCTCCAGAATCTCCACAAATATCCCATTGAAATAAAAATTAAGATTTTTGACAACATAAAGGCTAACAAAAAGGGGAGATGAGGTGAATTTTTGTAAGTTCTGTTGTCTAGAGACCCTCACTACTCCAAAGTTTGATCCTTGGACCAGCAACTTCAATGCTACCCAAGAGCTTTTTACAACGTGGCTCTTCAGGGTCCACCTCTATGTACTCGATTAGAATCTCACTTTAACAAGGTCCCAGGTGATTCCTATGCACTGTAACATTGGAGAAGTACTAGTTTAGCAGTTTTTCTCACTAAATCTTTATCACTATGGCTAATAACAAGCAAACCTAAGCTCCAATTACTTGTTGTTCTCATCTTTTAATCTCAGAGTTTCTAATGATTGACAGTGCAGCCATATAAAGAATGGTGAAAGAGGCCAGGCCCAGTGGCTCATGCCTGTAATCCCAGCACTTGGGAGGCCGAGATGAGCAGATCACTTGAGGTCAAGAGATTGAGACCAGCATGACTAACATGGTGAAACCCCGTCTCTATTAAAATACACCAATTAGCTGGGCATGGTGGCACATGCCTGAAATCCCAGCTGCTCGGGAGGCCTAGGCAGGAGAATCGCTTGAACTCGGGAGGCAGAGGTTGCAGTAAGCCGAGATTGCACCACTGCACTCTAGCCTGAGTGAGCGACAGAGTGAGACTCCATCTCAAAAAAAAAAAAATGGTGAAAGAGCAAAAGAGAAGTTAAACATCTCTTAGTTCCTGGCTATTCTAAGTGTGGGGTCCTCGGACGAGAGCATCAACATCACCTGGGAGCTTGTTGCAGCTTAGGCTCTGAGATCAACCTCAGTCTCCTGAATCAGAATCTGCGTTTTAACCAGATTCTTCCTCAGGTGATGTGGGTTCACACGAAAGTGTGCAAAGTGCTGATCGAGAACATGATGAGGTCATATATCCTATTTAACTTTACTAACGTTCCTTTCTTTCATTTGTATACAATACATCCTCTCCTAGGAAGTTAGATCTAGCAAGATGCATTAAGGACACTTACAAAATTTCAACTTGCTTTTCCCGCTTATTTATTCCGTTCTCATAGCTGGTGGGAAGACAGGAGTGGTGAGAGTGTTGACTAATTAAACACACAGTTGCTGCTAATCCGTTTGCTGTGGGTGCATAGAATTGTCATCCTAACCAAGGTCATCATACCAGTGTTCTGGCAGGGCCAGAGAGAGAAGCTAAAGATTTCTTCTTTTCACCAAAATATCAATTTTTTAAAAAATAAAGCAACAGATCTCATCTCTGCTATTTACTCTCTGACTTACAAAAGTTTATAGAAATCACAAATGATATACAATCGACATTGTAATCAAGCTTAAATTTTACTACTTTTATTTCACAAAATCTCTCCAAGTCTCTTGGTTTTACATTTGTTAATATGCTGTTATGAACTCCTAATGACCACATGTGTAAAGACTGTATTCATGACAGTCAGATAGGTTCCAGTTTTTGTTTTCGGGGGCTAATGTTTTTGTGGTATCTAATATCATGTGTAATAACCCTGCTTCTAATGCTCTGTGGTTATTGGTAAGAAACTTGGGCACTTCAAACTACACTAATTTCTCATTAATACTTAATGTCTCAAAACGTGAAAACAGAGTTCCTGATGTCCTCTTCTATGGTCAGCCATAGAGAGTAGAGTAGGGAAATTCTCTATCTCATCCAAGTTAATTTTAAACCTAAAACAGGTTTGCACATGTCCAGGCAACTCTCAGTGTTGGTAACCTTTGGAATTCCTATTCTAGGAATAAGAACTGTGAGGAGTTCACCTACAGAAACAGAGGAGGAATTGGTCTTCCTCAGTCTTCTATTCTTAAGGGGAATGAGGAAAGCATCTATCTGAGAAGCAATGATTCTCCAAAACCCAGGAGCCAAGAAGAGAGAGAAAGGGGCCAGCCCTGGATTTCTGCATGGGCACAGCAGGTGTTCTTGTGGTCAGGAATCAATAGTAAGCTCTCTAGAAGCAGGAGATGTCAACACAAGGGCCCAGGTTGAAAAACTGTGTGAGAACTGTTGACTAGTTCACCAAAAGACATCTCCAAGCACTTTCTGAAACAATGGGGCAAAACTTTGAAACGAGACTAACAAGTCTCCACTGGGCAAGCTAGAGAAAATTAAATTCAGAATTAATGGGAAAGTATTTGCAAACCAAAGCTAATGAGATCTAGGGAAACTCTGGTTGAGATTAATTCAGTGCAATGTGTCCTCCCAGCACATGGGCCAGCAACAACACACTCTGGGTGTCTTCAAAATCGCATGAGTGAAACATGGGCCAGCAACAACACGCTCTGGGTGTCTTCAAAATCGCATGAGTGAATGTCATGCCTTCCTGGTAAATCAGGAGAACAGTCAATGTTTAGCATCCCAGTGCACATCAGGAAATCAGAACCAAGATGTCAAGTAATTTACACCCCACAGTGTGGTCACTCTCCATCTTTTGGGTTTGCTTATCTTAGGAACTCATTTCAGGTGAAACACACTCAGTGACAAGACCTTAGGCTTGATTACATAAAGGATGTTATGCATTTTTATTTTATTTTATTTTGAGCCACTGTCACAAAGAAAACATTAAGTGTCATTCTCTTTTGACTTAAGAGGATGAAAAATAGTTCATGGAAATTATATAATTGGGAAAAAAAATCAAGAAATAAGCTTAGTCAAAAGGAGAGAGGAGGTTTACTTTTCTTTTTCTTTTTCCTTTTTTTTTTCTGAATTTTCCACCTCCAGATATCTAGTTCCTTAAACTACCCATGTACATTATGGGGAAATGGAAATGCCATGTGTCTTCATGGAAATGTGATCATTTTGCACGGCGTTAATCAGGAAGCTACATCAACACCTCTCAAACTGAGAGTGCTGTGCTTGATTCTGTAGGACAGTCTTCCATAAAGGGGAAATTCCCATTTTCTAATCTTTTGCAAGGGGCAATAGTCTAAGCTCTTGGCTTAATTGAATCTAAATACGTCCCAGAAAGGAGGAGCCAAATCAACCTCTAACTGAGCCCTGAAGAATTTCCAAGTAAAGAAATTTGTATTAAATGAGTCTTTTGAAGACCTGATCAGCCTCCAAAGAGCTGCAGATTTCTTGGACTCTAGGGAGTCTTAAGGACCTGCCTATACCAGTGCCAGCATATTTCATAAAAACGATGTGATGGAGTTTTAAAGCGGCCTTTTCCAAATTGAAGTAATGAGAGAACAGGTCAGGGAGGGGAGGGATATGAGCGTAACAAAATGGTCCTGGGGATTTTCTGTTTTCAAAAAATAATTTTGTTTTTTATTGCAAAGAAACAAACAAAAAAACCTGAAAACATCTTACTTATCTGCCAGTACGGGAATTTTTAATGTGACAGTACACCTTGATGGTGGCTAAGAATACAGGCTGTGGAGTCCGACCGACTCTGGCAATGCCCGTCTCTGAGGCTTAGTTTTCTCATCAGCAAAGCATGGAGGTAATCACGATACCAGCCTCATAATATTATTGTGAAGATTCAATAATGACTGCAAAGTATTATTGATTATTATTGTAAAGTATTATGACTGTGCACAGCTCAGAGTAGTCACTCAATAAATGTTAGCAATTACTATAATTCTCATGATTATTTTCATCTATGTATACTGTGCAAGAATGAAAAATGATAATGTGGAGTGGAAACCTATATTTATCAACGGGCAAAGATTACTCCTACCACCATGACCACCACTACTTCTACTAACCTGATAAACATGGCTCAAATACATTTCTAAGTGGACAGAAAAGAGAAAATATCGTACATATCTTTGTGTAGTATGATTTGAAACGTGAGAAGTCAGGAAGGAAATACTTTCTTACTTATTATGGTTATAAGTAACAATACTTATCTCTGAGAGGTGGTGATTTTGGTGATTTTATTCTTTTCCTCTGTGATGTCTGTCTGTGTGTTTTGTGTGAATGACCATGAAATAGTTTTTAGAATCTATAACTAAAAATGAATCACATTGCTATTAGAAAAATAAATGTTTGGCATCCCTGTGCTACTGCAGTCCGTGGCAAAGGCGGACACTGCAGTGAGCATGTAAAGTAGAGGCCCCTTTTGGTCTGATGGAGCATTCGGGATGGGGGTGGGCACAGGCGATGGGAAGGTTGGCATGAAAGCTCACAAGACAATCACCTAGTCATCCCCAGGTGTGTCAGAGACTGCTTCCTGGAAGAGGTGATAGCTGAGCTGAGCACTAATTGTGTAGGATAAAAGAAAGGTGCACAGACAAAACCCAGAAGGGAAGGCAGCCCATGGGGCAAGAGCAGCATGGATTAAACCCTGGAAGAGTGACAGACAGGCCCACTCCAGGGACATCAAGGCTCAGTATGAACCTGCACAGAGTACCAGAGGGTGAGGCCAGAAGTGATGAGCAGTGAAGCTAGAAGGTGTTATTGTCAATCTGGCAGCACTGAAGCCTTTGAAGGATGCTCAGCAGTTAAGTGGCAGGATGCCAGATGTGTTTTTGAAAGCTCAATCATCAGAGCTTCACTGGAGTCTAATATAATTTACTCTGTAAAGGAGCATGCCAGCCTACACCGAGAAGGGGTGCCCAAGTGAGGAAGGAGAGCTGGGCAAACCCTGAAGTGGGAATGCTATTTGATCTGCTTGAAAGATAAGATTAAATTAGCAAGTAGAATGTGCCAGGTAGAGAGATGGGATGGGGAGTGCAGCAGGCCGAGGACAGCCTAGAGGAGAGACATGGGGCTTGAGAGAGTGCAGCTTCTTAGAGGAAGAGTCACCACCATGCAGTGTGGCCTCATGAGCCACAGCTCATGCCCTCATGCCTGATGCCTTCATGAGCCCAGGTAAGAGGTTAAATTCTTCTATGTATGACGTGCTGGTACCTGAGCACCTCCCTCAGATCTGCGTGTGAGCTCTTCCAGTGTTGGGTACTGCCAGGCGTCACTGTATATCCCAAGACATGCCCTTTGGAGGGAACCACTCTCTCCATTGACTACTCTTGCCATTGAACGCTGCCAGGATTCTGCTCTCAAGTCCAGCTCCCCTGTGCATGACCAGCTGGAAACTCCAGCAGGGTTGGAGGAGGCTGGTGGAAGGACCATACAACCTCACAGGCCACATCAACAGTAGTGTCTCTCATCTGTGTTTTGTACTGCAGACATCGAATGCACATAGCCATCAGGTCAGCATAGGCTGTGTCACTGTCAGGTGGAGCTGATTTGAATCTTATGTCCACTGTCTCCTCGCTATATGAACATAAACAAGTCATTTAACTTCCAAATCTCAATTCCTCATCCACTGAAAGAATAAAACTTCCTTTATATAAAATGCTCTCAGTACAGTATCTGAATCACAGGAAGTATACGAGAAAGTAGTTATTGTTTAAAATGTTTGATGGTAACTTTATATAGTGATATATTTTGCCAACTAAACATATATTTCTTCTGTGTGTGATACGACTTTTTATCATAAATGTGAGTTCTCTTAATTTAAAAGGCTAAGACTACACTCTAAAATCATCAGTTCTATAGTTGTGATTTCCTCCACTGCTTTTTTACCTCCATGGCCACAAATCCTGTGCCAGTGGTTTCCACTCTCCTGCTACTGAATGTCCACCCCACATTGCTGACCACCTGCTTCCTGCTGTGGTGGACTGAGGTGGCCCCTGCTCCTCACAGAGGAAGCTGCTCAGAACTAATAATGGAAGGTCATGTTAAATGTCAGTGTTCTCCTGTGTGGGGAGCGGCAAGAGGGTTTGCTCAGCCTGTGACATGATTCCTCAAATGTAGCAGCAAGCCCTTCATATGTGGGTCTCAGCAACCCCCCTACTCAGAACCTTGGCCCACGTTTCAATAGCCACATCTTCCCACTACGAAAGCCAGCGCCCACATCCCCTCCATAGAAATAATTCGTTAAGTGCTATAAAAGTATTTCATGTTGAGGCAGATAAAGACCTTTACCAACCCTAAACCCTGAGAATATTAGGGTATATTCTCCACTGTATATAATTCAAATAAACAAGTATAAGGGACTACAGTCAAGTTCTGATCTTTTTCTTTTTTTTAAATTTAAATTTAAATTTTTTATTTTTATTGCATTATAGGTTTTAGGGTACATGTGCAGAACATGCAAGATAGTTGCATAGGTACACACATGGCAGTGTGTTTTGCTGCCTTCCTCCCCTTCACCCACATTTGGCATTTATCCCCAGGCTATCCCTCCCCAACTCCCCCCCGTGCTGTCCCTCCCCTATTCCCCCCAATAGACTCCAGTGTGTAGTACTCCCCTCCCTGTGTCCATGTGTTCTCATTTTTCCTCACCTGCCTATGAGTGAGAATATGTGATATTTCATTTTCTGTTCTTGTGTCAGTTTGCTGAGAATGATGTTCTCCAGATTCATCCACGTTCTTACAAAGGACACAAACTCATCAGTTTTGATTGCTGCATAATATTCCATGGTGTATATGTGCCACATTTTCCCAGTCCAGTCTATCATCGATGGGCATTTGGGTTGGTTCCAGGTCTTTGCTATTGTAAACAGTACTGCAATGAACATTCGTGTGCATGTGTCCTTATAGTAGAACGATTTATATTCCTTTGGATATATACCCAGTAATGGGATTGCTGGGTCAAATGGAATTTCTATTTCTAAGGCCTTGCGGAATCACCACACTGTCTTCCACAATGGTTGGACTAATTTACACTCCCACCAACAGTGTAAGAGTGTTCCTATTTATCCACATCCTCTCCAGCATCTGTTGTCTCCAGATTTTTTAATGATGGCCATTCTAACTGGCGTGAGATGGTATCTCAATGTGGTTTTGATTTGCATCTCTCTAATGACGAGTGATGACAAACATTTTTTCATGTGTTTGTTGGCCTCATGTATCTCTTCCTTTGTAAAGTGTCTGTTCATATCCTTTGCCCATTTTTGAATGGGCTTGTTTTTTTCCTGTAAACCTGTTTGAGTTCTTTGTAAATTCTGGATATCAGCCCTTTGTCAGATGGGTAAACTGCAAAGATTTTTTCCCATTCTCTTGGTTGCCGATTCACTCTAGTGACTGTTTCTTTTGCCGTGCAAAAGCTGTGGAGTTTGATTAGGTCTCATTTGTCTATTTTGGTTTTTGTTGCTGATGCTTTTGGTGTTTTGGTCATGAAGTCCTTGCCTACTCCTATGTCCTGAATGGTTTTGCCTAGGTTTTCTTCTAGGGTTTTTATGGTGTCAGGTCTTACGTTTAAGTCTTTAATCCATCTGGAGTTAATTTTAGTGTAAGGTGTCAGGAAGGGGTCCAGTTTCTGCTTTCTGCACATGGCTAACCAGTTTTCCCAACACCATTTATTAAACAGGGAATCCTTTCCCCATTGCTTGTTTTTGTCTGGTTTATCAAAGATTATATGATTGTAGATATGTTGTGTTGCCTCTGATGCCTCTGTTCTGTTCCATTGGTCTATATCTCTGTTTTGGTACCAGTACTATGCTGTTTTGATTACTGTAGCCTTGTAGTATAGTCTGAAGTCTGGTAGTGTGATGCCTCCCGCTGTGTTCTTTTTGCTTAGAATTGACTTTGCTATGCAGGCTCTCTTTTGGTTCCATATGAAGTTCAAGGTGGTTTTTTCCAGTTCTGTGAAGAAAGTCAATGGTAGCTTGATGGGGATAGCATTGATTCTGTAAATTACTTTGGGCAGTATAGCCATTTTCACAACATTGATTCTTCCTAACCATGAACATGGAATGTTTCTCCATCTGTTTGTGTCCTCCCTTATTTCGTTGAGCAGTGGTTTGTAGTTTTCCTTGAAGAGGTCCCTTATGTTCCTTGTAAGTTGTATTCCTAGGTATTTTATTCTCTTTGTAGCAATTGTGAATGGCAGTTCGTTCTTGATTTGGTTCTCTTTAAGTCTGTTATTGGTGTATAGGAATGCTTGTGATTTTTGCACATTGATTTTATATCCTCAGACTTTGCTGAAGTTGCTTATCAGTTTCAGGAGTTTTTGGGCTGAGTTGATGGGGTCTTCTAGGTATACTATCATGTCGTCTGCAAATAGAGACAATTTGGCTTCCACCTTTCCTATTTGAATATCCTTTATTTCTTTTTCTCGCCTGATTGCTCTGGCTAGAACTTCCAGTACTATGTTGAATAGGAGTGGTGAGAGAGGGCTTCCTTGTCTAGTGCCGGATTTCAAAGGGAATGCTTCCAGTTTTTGCCCATTAAGTATGATATTGGCTGTTGGTTTGTCGTAAATAGCTTTTATTACTTTGAGATATGTTCCATCAATACCAAATTTAGCATAAAGGGCTGTTAAATTTTGTCAAATGCCTTCTCTGCATCAATTGAGATAATCATGTGGTTTTTGTTTTTGGTTCTGTTAATTTGGTGAATTACGTTTATAGACTTGCCTATGTTGAACCAGGCTTGCATCCCCGTGATGAATCCTACTTGATCATGATGGATAAGTTTTTTAATGTGCTGTTGTAATCGGTTTGCCAGTATTTTGTTGAAGATTTTTGCATCTATGATTATCATGGATATTGGCCTGAAGTTTTCTTTTCTTGTTGAGTCTCCGCCAGGTTTTGGTATCAGGATGATGTTGGTCTCATAAAATGATTTGGGAAGGGTTCCCTCTTTTTGGATTATTTCGAATAGTTTCAGAAGGAATGGTACCAGATCCTCTTTGTGTGTCTGGTAGAATTCGGCTGTGAACCCATCTGGACCTGGGCTTTTTTGTGTGGTAGGCTCTTAATTGCTGCCTCAACTTCAGACCTTGTCATTGGTCTATTCATAGTTTCGGCTTCCTTTTGGTGTAGGCTTGGGAGGACACAGGTGTCCAGGAATTTATCCATTTCTTCCTGGTTTACTAGTTTATGTGCATAGAGTTGTTTGTAGTATTCTCTGATGATGGTTTGAATTTCTTTGGAATCTGTGGTGATTTCCCCTTTATCATTTTTTTATTGCATCTATTTGGTTGTTCTCTCTTTTCTTTTTTATCAGTCTGGCTAGTGGTCTATTTTGTTGATCTTTTTAAAAAACCAGCTCTTGGATTTATTGATTTTTTGAAGGGTTTTTCGTGTCTCTATCTCCTTCAGTTCTGCTCTGATCTTACTTATTTCTTGTCTTCTGCTAGGTTTTGAGTTTTTTTGATCTTGCTCCTCTAGCTCTTTCAATTTTGATGATAGGCTGTCAATTGTGGATCTCTCCAGTCTTCTCATGTGGGCACTTATAGCTATATATTTTCCTCTAGAGACTGCTTTAAATGTGTCCCAGAGATTCTAGTATGCTGTGTCTTTGTTCTTGTTGGTTTCGAATAACTTCTTTATTTCTGCCTTCATTTCATTGTTTATCCAATCAACATTCAAGAGCCCGTTGTTCAATTTCCATGAAGCTGTACGGTTCTGAGTTAGTTTCTGAATTCTGAGTTCTAACTTGATTGCACTATGGTCTGAGAGACTGTTTGTTATGATTTCAGTTGTTTTGCATTTGCTGAGGTGTGCTTTACTTCCAATTATGTGGTCAATTTTGGAGTAGGTGTGATGTGGTGCTGAGAAGAATGCATATTCTGTGGATTTGGGGTGGAGAGTTCTGTAAATGTTTATCAGGTTTGCTTGTTTCAGGTCTGAGTTCAAGCCCTGAATATCCTTGTTAATTTTCTGTCTGGTTTATCTGTCTGATATTGACAGTGGAGTGTTAAAGTCTCCCACTATTATTGTGTGGGAGTCTAAGTCTCTTTGTAAGTCATTAAGAACTTGCCTTATATATCTGGGTGCTCCTGTATTGGGTCCATATATATTTAGGATCGTTAGCTCTTCTTGTTGTATTGATCCTTTTACCATCATGTAATGACCTTCTTTGTGTCTTTTGATCTTTGTTGCTTTAAAGTCTATTTTATCAGAGATGAGAATTGTAACTCCAGCTTTTTTGCTCTCCATTTGCTTGGTAAATCTTCCTCCATCCCTTTATTTTGAGTCTTTGTGTATCCTTGCATGTGAGATGGGTTTCCTGGATACAGCACACTGATGGGTTTTGGTTTTTTATCCAATTTGCCAGTCTGTGTCTTTTGATTGGTGTATTTAGCCCATTTACATTTAGGGTTAATAGTGTTATGTGTGAATTTGATACTGCCATTTTGATGCTAGCTGGCTGTTTTGCCCATTAGTTGATGCAGATTCTTCATTTTGTTGATGCTCTTTAGCATTTGGTATGTTTTTAGAATGGCTGGTACTGGTTGTTCCTTTCTATGTGTAGTGCCTCTTTCAGGAGCTCTTTTTTTTTTTTTTTTTTTTTTTTTTGAGACGGAGTTTCGATCTTGTTAGCCAGGCTGGAGTGCAATGGCATGATCTCGGCTTACCGCAACCTCTGCCTCCTGGGTTCAGGCAATTCTCCTACCTCAGCCTGCTGAGTAGCTGGGATTATAGGCATGCACCACCATGCCCAGCTAATTTTTTGTATTTTTAGTAGAGACGGGGTCTCACCATGTTGACCAGGATGGTCTCGATCTCTTGACCTCATGATCCACCCACTTCGGCCTCCCAAAGTGCTGGGATTACAGGCTTGAGCCACCATACCCAGCCCCTCAGGAGCTCTTATAAAGCAGGTCTGGTGGTGACAAAATCTCTGAGTACTTGCTTGTTGACAAAAGATTTTATTCTTCCTTCACTTATGAAGCTCAGTTTGACTGGATATGAAATTATGGGTTGAAAGTTTTTTTTTTAAGGATGTTGAATATTGGCCCCCACTTCCTTCTGGCTTGTAGAGTTTCTGCCGAGAGATCTGCTGTGAGTCTCCTGGGCTTCCCTTTGTGTGTGACCCGACCTTTCTCTCTGGCTGCCCTTAGTATTTTCTCCTTCATTTCAACCCTGGTGAATCTGATGACTATGTGCCTTGGGGTTGCTCTTCTTGCAAAATATCTTTGTGGTGTTCTCTGTATTTCCTGGACTTGAGTATTGGCCTGACTTGCTAGGTTGGGGAAATTTTCCTGGATAATATACTGAAGAGTATTTTCCAGCTTGGATTCATTTTCTTCATCACATTCTGGTACACCTATCAAACGTAGGTTAGGTCTCTTCACATAGTCCCACATTTCTTGGAAATTTTGTTCATTCCTCTTTGTGCTTTTTTCTCTAATCTTGGTTTCTTGCTTTATTTCATTGAGTTGATATTCGACTTCTGATATCCTTTCTTCTGCTTGGTCAATTCGGCTGTTGAAACTTGCGCATGCTTCACGAAGTTCTTGCGTTGTGTTTTTCAGCTCCTTCAATTCATTCATATTCCTCTCTAAGTTGTCCATTCTTGTTATCATCTTCTTGAATATTTTTTCAAGGTTCTTAGTTTCTTTGCATTGATTTAGAACATGTTCTTTTAGCTCACTGAAGTTTCTCATTATCCACCTTCTGAAGTCTGATTCTGTCATTTTGTCACTCTCATTCTCCATCCAGCTTTGTTCCCTTGCTGGTGAGGAGTTTTGGACCTTTGTAGGAGATGAGGTGTTTTGGTTTTGGGTGTTTTCCTCCATTTTGTGCTGTTTTTTCCCATCTTTGTGGATTTATCCACCTGTTGTCTTAATAGTTGCTGACTTTTTAATTGGGTCTCTGAGTGGACGCCCAGATTGTTGATGATGAAGTATTTCTGTTACTTAGTTTTCCTTCTAACAGTCTAGTCCCTCTGCTGTATGACTGCTGAGGTCCACTCCAGGCCCTGCTTGTCTGGGGTACACCTGTAGCATCTGAGGAACAGTGAGGAATGCTACCAGTTTCTTTTCTGCTATCTTTGCCCCAGAATGATGCCCGCCAAATGTCAGTCTGATTAGTCCTTTTTTGAGGTGACTCTTTGGATATACAGGGGTCAGAGAGCTGCTTGAGGAGACAGTCTGTACTTTATAGGAGCTCAAGTGCTGAGTTGTGGGCTCCATTGTTCATTCAGGGTTGTTGGGCGGTGTGTTTAAGTCTGCTGCAGCAGAACTTATAAAACCCCTTTTCTTTTTCCCCTCAGATGCTCTGTGTCAGGGAGTTGGGGCTTTTGTTATGAGTATCTGTTGCACTGTCCTGCCCAGCTAGGAGGCAATCTAGTCACTATTTGCCTGCCAAGGCTCTGCCCTCCTACTGTGGGGTCCACCCTGCTGCCATGGAGTTCTGCCCTACTTTGGTGGGCTCCGCCCTGTTGGTGCAGTCTCTCTGTTATGGCAGGTTGCCTCGGCAATGGCAGGCTGCTTCAGCAATGGACGTGTACCTCAGTAGGGGTGGAAGGCATCCGTAGTGGCAGACGCCCCTCCCCCACCGAGCTGCACCATCCTGGATTCAGCTGAGCCTGCAGTAAAACTCTCAACCCTGAGTGTTTCAAATTGCTGTTTTGTTTGTCCCTGTGGGGGTGGGACCCACCGAGCCTGATCACCTGGCTCCCTGCCTCAGAGTCCTTTCTCTCTCTCTCTCTCTCTCTCTTTTTAACTTGAACAGTTGACTTTCTCACAGGTGTTTCAGTCACCTGCTGATAGGGCAGCGGGATCTGTGTGATTTCCCATGCTGCGACCCACTGCACCAGCTCAAATCATGCTTCCCAGGAATCTCCTGGTCTGGCTCACTGTCCAAGTCCTGTTTAATCAGATGGATATGTTAATCTGCCCTCCCAAGTCTCAGATTGCCAGTTTAACAGGGCACCCAGACCAGTGAGTTTTGTGCAGAGTGCCGCTGTGCCGCGGCGCTGGCTGAAACGGCCGCGCAAGCCAAAAGGGCTGCGCTGGTGTCCCGTGTCTCTCCTACACCTGGGAATTTCCCCGTTCTGTGGGCAACAAAGGTCTGTCTGAAAATGCAGCTAGGACTCACCCTCTGTGCCTTCACTGAGAGCTGCAATCCTGAGTTGTTCCTACCGTACCATCTTGGAAAATCTCTATTCTAATCTTTTTCTATGACTACTTCAGTGTGCTTTTTAAGTGTCAAAACATGTTAATAAGCAAGTTTAGGTTGTTGAATTTATTTATTGCCAGTTGATATATTTGGCTTTATTTATATCATCTTACTTTGTTTTTTTTTCTTGTATCATGTTTTTTTTCTTTTTCTTTTTTTTTTCTCTACTCTTATGATTCCACTGGATTAATCAAGTTTACTTTGTTCTCCTTTGACCACCTGCTGGTTTGGAATGTATTCATTCAGTTTGCAGTCTTTTATCGGTTACTGTTTGCAGTGACTTCTGACACCAAATGCCCAGAGTCAGGCCATACTTCATAGGTTCAGGGCACAGTCCTTTGCAAGACCGGCCTCCCTTTAGACACCAGTCACAAGTTTGGGTTTCCCAGGCTATGTGTACTTCCAACCAACTTGTTGCAATTTGGAGTGTTCTTTCACTGACTCAAATTCTGTAACCCACTGGAATGACCCACAAAACACAAGGAAGCACTATACTTCCAATTAGAATTTTATTATAGAAAATAAAAGGGAATACAAATCCAGATCAACCAAAAGAAAAGAACTTTCCAAATGTGAAGCTTCTGTGTCTTCAGGGAAACATCATCCTCCCAGCACATTCGTGTGTGACAATAGGCAGGCACTGCCAGGGAAGCTCAGCTGAGCTCTGGTGTTCATGGTTTTCAGTGGAGCATCACTACATAGGCAGAATTGATTGAGTCACTGGCTGTGTGATTAAGCTCGAGCTCCAGCTTCCCGTTCTTCTCTGGAGGTTGAACTGAGATCATGTGGCTCAAAGCCCTAACACTCTGACACGGCTGGTCTTTCTGGCATGGCCATCCCCCATCCTGAGTCATCTCATCAACCTTAGCTATCTTGGGGCACACCATGAGTCACCTGAGCATAAACTCAGGTATGGTCTGAGAGGTCCACACTAAATAACAAAGACCCTTTCTCATTTGGGAAATTCTGAGGGTTTAGAGGCTCCCTTGCAGGAACCCAGGGAAGAATTCTGTATTATACACCATTATTTTTTTTTCTGATTGAAAATGAGTTTAATTTCATCTGGCTTTGTTTACAACTCTTCTTTTCCACCTTATTCCATGTATATAGTATCACAAAAACATATTTGGGTTAGAATTTTCTCTCTTTTTGTTTTTTTGAGATGGAGTCTCACTTTGTCACCCAGACTGCAGTGCAGTGGTGCGATCTCAGCTCACTGCAGCCTCCACCTCCTGGGTTCAAGTGGTTCTCCTGCCTCAGCTTTCTGAGTCTCTGGGATTACAGGCGCCTGCCAGCACACCTGGCCAATTTTTTGTTTGTTGTATTTTTAATAGAGATAGGGTTTCACCATGTTGGCCAGGCTGGTCTCAAACTCCTGACCTCAAGTGATTTGCCCACCTTGGTCTCCCAATCTTCTGGGATTACAGGCGTGAGCCACCGCACCCAGCCTAGGTTGGAATTTTTTTCTTTGGTATAGTGTTTGTTTCTCTTTGTCCCCACTAAAATAGAATTGCATCATATTCAGTACTCGGCAACCTATTTTAGACACTCAGGATTTTAAATTTTTAATGAACTTCTCAAGTATGGAAAAACAAACAGCTTTTGCTCTATGGTAGCATCTCTTTATTTGAACAACTTTGTTGAGGTACAATTGACTATAATAAACTGGATATGTTTGACCGCACATCTTACACATCTTGACGAGTATATCTCTGTGAAATCATCACCATAGTCAAAATAATCAGTATGCTCACCATTCCCAAAACTTTCATTTCTTCTTTTATTTATTTTTAGTTGATATATAATAATTGTACATATTTATAGGAGACAGAATATTTCAACACATGTATACAATATGTAATGATCAAATTGTGACAATTAGCATATCCATCACCTCAAATATTTATTATTTCTTAGTATCCTGAGCATTCAAAATCTTCTCTTGTAGCTTTTCAAAAATATTCAATAAATTATTGTTAATCCTATTTCTCCTACAATGATATAGAACACTAGAACTTATTCCTCTATCTAGCTGGAATTTTGTATCATTAACCAACCTCTCCCTATCCTCTCCTCCCCTACCTCCTCCAGGCCTCTAATAACCACGATTCTACTCTCTACTCCTGTGAGCTCAATTTTTCTTAGTTCCCACCTATGAATGAGAATATGCAGTACTTGTCTTTCTTTGCTTGACTTCTTTCACTTAACATAATATCCCCCAGGTTCATTCATGTTGTCATGAATAACAGTATGTCAATGTACCTCATTGCTGAACAGTATTCCATTGTATATATGTACTACATTTTCTTTATCTATTCATCTGTTGACAGGTATTTAGGTTGACCCCAGAATTTAGAATCTTGGCTATTCTGAATAGTGCTGTGATAAACATGGGGATTCATGTATCTCTTTGACATACTAATTTTCTTTCCTTTCGAGAAATGCCCAGTAGTGGAATTGCTGTATTTTATGGTAGTTCTGATTTTAGTTTTGTGAGAAACCTTCATACTGTTTTCCACAATGACTGTACTGGTTTACATTTCCATCAATACTGTATAAGAGTTCCCTTTTCTCCACATCCTCGCCAGCATTTTTTATTTATTTATTTATCTGCCTTTTTGATAATAGCCTAACTAGAGTGAGATAATATCTCATTGTGGTTTTTATTTACATTTCCCTAATGATTAGAGATGTTAAGCATTTTTTCCATATACGTGGCCATTTGTCTGCTTTCTTTTAAGAAATGTCTACCCAGATCCTATGTCCATTTTAAAATCAGATTGTTTGTTTGTTTGTTTGTTTGCTGTTGATTACTTGAGTTTCTTGTATATTCTGGATATTAGTCACTTGTCAGATTAATGGTTTGTAAATATTTTCTCCCATTCTACAATTTGTCTCTTTGCTCTTTTGATTGTTTCCTTTGCTGCGCAGGTTTCAAGTTTGATATATTCCCACTTGTCTATTTTTGGTTTGGTTTCTTTGTACTGCATGTTAGATTATTTTGATAGCTCTATTTTCCATATTACTAATTCTTTCTTTAAAAGTGTCTAATATGGAGTTTAAAATCAACTGCTAAATTTTTCTTTTCAACAACCAGAATTTTCTTTGCTAGAATGTCTGTTGTTTGTTTTTTTCTTTTTCAAAAAACTAACCTGTTCTTATTCCACTCCTTAGGGTAGAATATATTTGATTCTTTGTTAATATTGCTCTATTCTTTCATTATAGTTTCTTTTTTATATCTATAATTTAAAATTATTTTCTATTCTCTTCAAATTTTTTATTATCAGCCTAGAATGTTAATTCTCCCATTTGCTTTATGTGTCATGTCTCCCTAATAACAGTGTTTTCTTATATGGTTTATAGTATTTTATTGGAGTCTGACTTTTGTAGAGATTGCAGTTCTTGTGAGAATTCCATTTGTCTCTGGTAACGTCTATATAAAAAGACTTATTTAGTTGGGCCTCAAGAATTTCATCAGTTTATTTATTAATTTCTCACATAAATTCCCCACTAAGGGAAGAATAAATATAGACTCTTATCCTCAGCACAGATTTACAGTTTCTATTTCTTAAAAATGACAATTCTAGTTTTTCAAGTCTTGTGGGTGGAGTGTCTTTTACCCCCTTTCATAAATGTGGCAGGTGTTGAGGCTCAGTACAGAGAAGCTAAATTCCAGCTTCTGATCTCTGGGTGGAAGCTTGGCTTCTGTCCTCGACCAGTCCCTTTTGTCTGAGACCTCAGGTCCCGGATGATGCTTTAGCACCAACTTGGACTGCCCAAGGGTTTACTTTGCCTCTTTCTATGTCATACAGAAATTTATTCTCCACCTTTCAATCAGGAAACATGTTAACTCTTTAGAGTGGAATATATTTTATTACTCATTTCTATTTATGTAGGGGGAAGGACCTTCTGACATGTGGCAGTCAGCCATTTTGCCAGTAATCCTCAAAAGCTCTGCTTGTGTCCCTGCCTTGATGGCAGCTGAAAACACATGTAGTTGGGGCTGCTGGATCTGGTTTTACAAATTCTTAAAGTGTTTTGGCACAGAAAAACTCAGCACATCTCAATTAAACTTAAAGTGTACCTCTCTTGGAAGTATATCTGCTAATAGCTGGTTTCTATCTAAATGGGATGTATTATAATTTCCTAAAATCGCCTCAAAATATATGTAAAAGTACATTTGACAAAGAGCGAAAGAGAGCAGAATATGTGTGTATGTGTACTGCTGATTATCATTATTAATGAATTCCATATTTTCAAATCCATGTGCTCTTTAAAATGTATTTTTAACTCCCAAGTCAATACTGTGTTCATTCGTGGTCAGTTACACATGCGCACAGAGTGGCAAAAACTCAAATAGCCTGATGGACACGATTTCATCTGAGAGTGAACAAGGCAATACTTTACCTTCTTATTTCAGTTCTTATGTTTTAAACAAGTGTCCTTCTGGCTGTCAATTTCGTGACACAGTTTTTGCATTTTTGTGCTCTTTCCTCATGACTTCACTGTTTAAAATGTCCCCCAGACATAGGATTGAAGTGCTGTTTGGTGATTCTAAACACAAGAAAGCTGGGAAATGTCTTCTGGAGAAAATATAGGTCTTAAATTATCTTTATTCAGGAATGAGTCATAGTACTATAGGTCATGAGTTCAATGCTAATGAATCAACAGTATATGTTAGATGAGATGCCATTAAACTTAAACATACTTAAAATAAAGTTATGGACTGATCTGTTGGTGAAAATATTACGACCAGAGGTTCACAAGCCCTAACTCTGTATTTCTCCCGGGAAATACAGAATTAGCTCAATATTTGCTAATTCAGCATTTGCAGTGATGTTATAGAACATAACCACTGCAGATGACAGTATTTAACTGTGTACATTCACACAAAATGAGAGAAGGAAGAGAAAAGAGAACGATTGAATGGTTATATGTTTCTACACTTTTTTATTCGAATTTTTATTGTTTTTGATTCCCTCAAGAAAAGGGAGAGGAAGGAAGGGAGGAAGGGAGGAGGAGAGGAAGGGAAGGAGGAAGGAAGGAGGGAAGGAGCGAGGGAGGGAAGGAAGGAAGGAAAGAAGGAAGAAGGAAGGAAGGAAGGAAGGGAGACAGGGAGGGAGGAAGGAAGGAAGAAAAGGAATGAAAGAAAGAATGAAAGAAAGGAAGAAAGAAAGAAAAGAAGGAAGGAAGAAAGAGAAAGAGAGAGAGAGGAAAGGAGGGAGGGAGGGAAGGAAGGAAGAAAGAAAGAGAGAAAGAAGGAAAGAAAGAGAGGAAGGAAGGAATGAGGGAAGGAAGGAAAAGAAAGAAAGACAAATGGGAGAGAAAGTTAAGTTAAATCACTAAATAATACACTTTGATGATTCTACTTAGAAGGGAATTTCAGGCCTCACATCCCTTCCAGTTGAGAAGTTTTAATTCACACCAATCTCAATTCCCTTCCTTCTATTGACATAGATGTCCTTTAGGGGTCACAAAGAGCAAGGTTTTTCAGTCCAACATGAAAAATCCTTTGAATTACCTTCTCTGTAACTCATTCCTAGAGTGTTGGGTGATTACAGTGTTCCTTAGATTATTATAAACTTTATAAAACATTTTGTGAAAGATGCATTTGTGAGCTCTTTTAGTTTGTGAAACATTCCTTCTCTTGTTTCAGCTATTATTTTTCAGAGGGAAGTTTCATTAACATTACTTACTGTTTCTCAAACTAAGTAACAGCTTGTACTGGGACAATAATTAAGATTTTTGCTTAATAATCATTTATGGATAAGTATCCAGGGCTAGCTAGGAAAGAGAGATAAAGAAAATGAGATGGAATGAGAGACATAGAGACAGAAAAAGGGGGAAGAGAGAGAGAGGGAGTAGGAGAGGGAGGAAGACACCACCCCAGAGCTCGCATTTAGCCCGACCTCAGGACCTGCAAGGCTGTGAATAGTGTTCTATATTTAGCCTACCAGATATTTCAAGTAGTTCTGAAATTGGAAAGCAATGTTTTTCCACGAATTCCCTATAATAATTTTTCCTAAGGCAACTCTAATAAAAATATTCCCTTTTGATTCTGTTTGTCCAAGTCTAGAGTGAGCCACTGATACCCTCCCTTAGAAGGTTGGAAAAGACTGCCGAGCAGGACCGTCCTAGTCCAGCCAAACCCAAACTTCCCTGACTTCAATCCATGTTGTGTGTGTGGGCACCAGGGACAAAGTCCCTCTGCTGAGAGCAATGGTGAGCCAGGATTGCTTTCCCACAAAATGCAATGAGCTCCCAGGACTTCAACCTCATACAACCGATGAATTTCCAGGGGCTTCCATCCTCCCAGAGGGAATCCATGATGTCACAATCACTGAAAGCCTTCACCCCATGTCACAACTGTAAGCACATCTATTGGCACCACCCAAAATTCCCTACCCCAGTCTATTCTAGGACCATAAACACATAGCTGCTTCTCAGATATAAGTTTTTTGTTTGTTTGTTTTGTTTTGTTTTGTTTTTTGTTTTTTCTTTCAGAAATTAAAAGCTTAGATTGAGAGTATCCTTAACAGCAGTCTTAGAATTGCAAGAATGCACATGGGTGCTTTTGGATTGAACCTCTCCCATGTTCTGGGAAAAGTTGCTTCTGTAACTACCTGTCCTCACACCAGCCAGCTCTACCTGTCCCCACACCCCATACACTTGAATACAAGGGGAAGGAGTATATGTTCTTCATCTTGCTTATGGAAACTGAGGGAGGGTAGCAAAAAAACATTGGTGAAGCCAGTTGAAGAGGTGATATCCTGGTAAAAATAACAGGGTAATAGCTTCTTCCAGGCAATGGCAAGAACATCTTGAATCAGAAAGGATGAAACCAAAATATGATCAGGGAGGCTTCTGGGTTGTTGCAAATGACAGGCTGGAGGAGACTCCAAAAACTAGAAACTTAGGAGCACATAGAACGAATCAGACATTTGTAAATATCTGATTCAAAAGAGAAAATTGTAGGAAGTTGAAGACCAATGGTTTCAGTAGTGTGGACAAAGCCAGTGGCTGCTGTCTTTAAATGTTGTGATGATTCTGATTTAAATCGAATCACATCATGCTCCTACCTAAACTCTGAGAGGTTTTCACTTGGAGGAGAATCTGAGAATCTTATCAATCTCATCTTCCTCTTGAGACTCCAGCCACATTGGCTCCATTCTGTTCCCAGAACGTGCCCAGCTCTTTGCCTTTTCAGAGCCTTTCTGCCGTGGTTCTCTCCTTCCGGGATGCTTTCCCACCAGCTCTCTGCATGGCTCGCTCCTTCTCATGCTTCATCCTGGCATCCTGTGCCACCCTATGACACTATGACATGGGCCTTCATTACTCCAACCACCACAACCTCTTACTTTTTTAACCTCTGACATTACTGTTTACTTCCTCACTGTCACTTCTTGCAACTGAGTATTGTTTTATTTATGTAATTCTTAAGTCTGAATGATTTATTACTGTATCTCTGCTGCCTGATAAATAGTAGAAAATCGACAAATTTTTCTGAATGAATAAATGATGAATGGGGAATGAAAACAATGAATTAATTTATACCTCTAAGCTGGTGTAAAAAGTAGGAGTATGCTGAATTTCTGAATTAGAACCAAAGATTATAACGTATCATTTAAGCACAAAGAAGTTTGAAATATTTCAGAAAAAAACATTATGTGATACCCTAGAAAACAAGACCATCGTGGTATGTTTCACTTTGACTTCTATTTAGTTTTACTTTAAAAGATTTCTTCAGAAAGCCACAAAATTACCATTTACTTAGATGCATCATCACCTAGAGTTGAACTTCTTTTCCTGTGAACACTGCATGTGAATATTGATTTAAGTGATTTTTTTATTTTTTCAGCAGCAAATGTCTGATGACCTCATAGGAAGGCTTCTCTGAGCAATGAAGTCATTATGAATATGAGTCATGCATCATAACCACTCTCCAGGGGCACATCATGGTGCATGCATCAAGGCTCCACGTGGCTCCACGGTGCTAGGTGCTGACCTCCTCCTAACTTGAGTAAAGCTGATGTCTCAGTACCAGCAGAAGAGTGAAAACAGGAGCCTGTGTAGTGGAGTGAAATGTTCCCTTGCCAATGAAAGCTCACAAAACCTGGCACATTTGTTTTCTTTTGACCATTACCTCTTAAAGAATTGTCTTCAGAAAAAGTGTGGTTGGTTGGTTTGTTTGTTTGCAACAGCATCTTGCCCAAGTTGGAGTGCAGTGGTGCGATCTCAGCTCACTGAGACCACCTCCACTTTCCAAGTTCAAGCAATTCTCCTTCTTCAGCCTCCTGAGTAGCTGAGATAAACATGAGATAAACATGTGCCACCATGTCAGGCTAAGTTTTGTATTTTTAGTAGAGACGAGGTTTCATCATGTTGGCCAGGCTGGTCTCGAACTCCTGGCCACAAGTGATCTGCCCACCTTGGCCTTCCAAAGTGCTGGAATTACAGGCATAAACTACCATGCCTGGTCAGAAAATGTACGTTTCTTTAAAATTAATTTTGACTTCTAATTATTTGTATTTTAAGTCAAAAGGCTAAGACATTTTGGCCTCTATGACAGGTTTCTGAAAGTATTTCCTTGACTTTAATTAATTAGTTTCAAAATAAAGGCATTTCTAGCCAGTTCACTCAGGTTATAAAACAGACATTGGTATTAAAAATATAATACATTTATTATAATACAATATATACAATCATCTTTTTTAAAAAGACAGACATTGATATCTATGGAGAGAAAAAGGTGCCAGCTGGCATGGGCCATCCGATGCTACTGACCCTATGCCATTGTCTTTTCTGGAGCGTAAATGCTGACATGTGTATAAATAATCACAAATGGGTAACTTCCAGGTGAGGAAAATCTGTTTGAAACAAAGTATATGCATCAGGGCAAAGGAATATGGGTGTGTATATAGAAATCATTTCTGTAGACCAATTTGACGAACATTAGTCAATGAATGGAGAATTTACCAATGTCACTAACTTTATTCAGATCCCCGCAGTAGTTATGGTAAAGTGGGTGGGTTAAGTGTTCTAACAGAATATTTAAATTACTTATTTCATCCAATAGCACCCTGATATCTTATAAACCCAATTAAATAAATATGAAGCCAGTTATATAGAAACTGAGGGAGGGTAGCAAAGAAATATTGGTGAAGCCAGTTGAAAAGTGGATAGCATGAAAAAATGATGTTTACATATAACTTATATATATGTATATATATTTATAAATATATATACATATATTCTTAAACCTCTCTTTTGGAACATTCTTATAATATAGGAACTTCCCTTAAAAGATACAAACTATTTTTTTTTAACTCCCTAAAATATTGCTGGTCAAAGCAAACTGTTTGGAATTTAAATTTCCACCAACCACAACAAAAGAAAGCTGATGGATTTGATCTAATTTATTTCGATTTAAGGAGCAAAGAAAAAAAGGATGGTTTTTGCAGCTTCCTCAGGAGCTTTTCTCCACTAAACATCCGTGAGAGGCTTTCCCACCACATGCTGGTCTCCATTACTATCAGGCACTTGGCCAAGATGTATTTAGTTTGGCACCCTGCCAGGTTAAGTTCGTCAGGTCATGGTGGTACCAAACTTGACAGAAAGCACAGCAAATGGAAGGGCATCTTCAAATTACTGTTTTCATATCAAAAATAGAAGACCAAAAGTCTCTCTTGTGAAAAGAAAAACTTTACCATCATTCTTTGCGTTCCTCTGTGATGGTAAATCCAGGCATCCTCCCTTCACTTACACCTCCCAAACACAGGGTAAGGAAATCTTTCTTGTGGTCACAAAAAGGATCCCCGACCTGGAGGACAAGAGTTACTGCAAAATAACAGTGGCTTGTCCAGTAGCGCTCCACGGCATCTCTGTTCACTGTGTCCCCTCTCCACCCAGAGCCTCTGCTTGGTTTTGTCTTGAGGGATACCCCTGAAACTCCTTCTCTGCACCAACAGCATTACCTTTTCTGCATAATGCTACCTTCCAGGCAACAGAAAGTTGAAACCTGTTACCTTCTTTCAAAAGGGATGAGGCCAACGAGGCGTTCCCTGCCTCTTCTCAATCTCCCTTTTAGATAAGCTTTGTCAGCAGGTTGCTCACTACCATTCCTTCTGAGAGTCCCAGTAATGGGGAAGAGAGTCCCTGAGGTGTACAACATCCATGAGAAGTGGCCAAATAAAATAGCCACCTGCCTGATCATGGGTTCCTGAGATGAGTAACAATTATGGTAACCTCAGTACATAAACATTGCCCAGCACTTAAGATGTGTTGCATAAATAATTTATGAATTGAAACTGTTTAACTGGTTAAAATGAATTATTAAGTTGCTACAGCCCTGACATGGGTATCTTCTGCAGCCAGTTGTAGTATTGTTCATAATAGTTCACTTCCACTTCCCCTGTAAGGAGATCATATATCACCACCACTGTTTCTGGGCCTGCAGAGTAACATGCTTGTGTGAGCAGATATAACATATCCCATCCCAGGTTTCCATCAGCTTTTTTGCCCTTTTCCCTCTAACATAAAATGGATATACCCCAAATAGGGGCTGAGGCTTTAGCATTGCTCCTAGAAAGAAAAGACATGTGGAGGAAAGCCACAGCAGCCCACTGAGAGCAGCCGACAGGTAATGTGAGCAAGAAATCAGTACTGCTGTTCCTTGGTCTCTGTGGGGGACTCGTTCAGAGACCCCTAATGGATACCAAAATCTATGGATGTTCAAGTTCATATATACATAAAATAATTTAAAGTATACAGGCATACATAGGTTATAAACACATACTATACCAAGAAATGTATCTATATGAAGAA
This sequence comes from Saguinus oedipus, assembly GCA_031835075.1. NCBI lineage: Eukaryota > Metazoa > Chordata > Mammalia > Primates > Cebidae > Saguinus > Saguinus oedipus. The sequence goes on from CM063180.1 coordinate 9,595,252, forward strand.
ATGCCCCCACTGAGTTACTTGTCCCAAATGTGCTCATATCTACCACATGGTATAGTATTTGTATATAACCTGTGTACTGCTGCATACTTTAAATCTTTCTAGATTACTTATAATACCTAATGCAATGTATATACTATGTAAATAAATAGTTGTTATACTGTATTATTTAGGGAATAATGACCAAAAAAAAATGTCTGTACATGTTCAGTACAGACAAAACCAACCATTTTTGTTCCCTGAATATTTTCAATCTGTGGCTGGTTGAATACATGGATGCAGAATTAATGGAAACTAAGGTCTGACTATTTGTTTTATCAGCCACTGAGACTCTGGGGTTATTTGTTACTGCAGCAAAGCTAACCTTTACATCTGCTACATCTATGCTATCATTTAGGAGAGCATCCAAGAATACGAGCAAAATATTTATGCCAAATAAATATGACATTCTCAGTACCACAAAATTAGAAAATTCAAAGGTAGCTGTTAAGACTCCAGGTTCTAGAGTCAGATCTGGGTTGAAAGCTAACTGCTGTTTACTATTTCTGTAAACTACAGTAAATGATGTCTGATTTCTCATCTGTACAATGTGGATATGAATAGTAGAGATGTAGTAGAATTATTGAGAATTAGAGAGATGACATATATAAAAAGAGCTTAGATTGACAAGCTTGCACAATAAGCAGTGGTGTCATTGATGCACTGTCTGGGAAATAGGTTCCAAAGGTCAGTATTAATGAGCAGGGGATTTACTGGGGGAAGACACTCAAGAGCAGCAGCTGTAAGGCAGTGAGAACAGAAGGACTAAGCAGAGGAAGGTGAACTGCAGTGGAATTGCAACAAGGCCTCAGATGGTTCCACAGAGGGCTCTGGGATGGCTCTTCATAAATGTCCCAGATTGAAGTAAGGGTGCTGGACTTTGTACTTTCACATCCAATCAGTTAAAAGTAGCTGTCTCAAGGGAGGGAATTAATAGCCTTGGATGAAACTGTTCTCTCAACCAAGGGCCTTCTCTGGAGACGGACTCAGCCATGAGCCACCAGTAGGTAACATCCAGCAGCTGGAGGAAGAAGTGTCTCCATCCTGGAGAAAGTACATGTCTGGGGATGAGCCCCAGCATCCAACATGGCCCATCCCTGTGCAACCTGGATGCATTTTCTTCAGATGCCAAGTTTAACCCAACTGGATAAAGCCACTCCAGAAATTTTGATGACCTCTTTCCTTGGGAAAATTGCAAAAGAAAGATGAATGGGGATGATTCTTTTCTTGGGGAAATTGCACAAGAAAGATGAATGGGGATGATTCTTTCCTTAGGGAAACTGCATGAGAAAGATGAATGGGAAAGATTAGTGGGATGAATGAACTACTACCTGGCGGCAAGCCCATTATCTTCCTCCTCTGTGTCTGTTCTAGATTCCCTTTGCTCATGGCTAGCACCTTTTCTAGTCTAGGTGGCTTACCTGGATATTTCCCAACTCCCAGGCCATGATTGCTACACATTTTCACTGAAAAAAGTGGGCAGGAGGATATCAAGAAATGTTCCCTTTGGATATGCACATGTACCCCAAAACCTAAAAGGCAATAAAAATTAAAAAAAAAAAAAGAAATGTTCCCAATGGGTCATGTTGCTGCCATGTCTACCTCTATTAGGTAACAGTAGCTCTTTCCCCACTAATGATTGGGCTGACATCCCCCAGCCAGGATGCCAACTCCCTCCTTTGCCTGCTGGTCTTTTGACACAGGGGTCCACAGTGATTGAACAACAGCTAAAGCTTAACGTTCAATATCCCCGATGAATATGTTTCTGTTTGAGAATCAAAACTTAGAAACCCATGGATCCTTGTGTTGCACTGCTAAGAAGCACAAATTTCCTTTAGGAATTTCCCTTAGGCTGTTTTAAAATGAGTTTGCGAATTCTTTGATATGCCTCCCTTCAAAAGCTGGTCCCAATTTTTCCACCCTTTGCATGTGGACCAGACTTGGGACTCACTTCTAACAAACAGGTTTTGTGGAAGTGCAGCCAAGGATAGGTCACTAACAGGGTAGCTTGTGCTTGACATGCTCTCACTACCTACCAAATTGTCTTCTCTGTGGGAAACCAGCTTCCATGTCATGAGGATGCTCAAGCAGCCACTTGCTTTTGAGCGTCAAACTTTACCAATGTCTTTTATTATTTCAAGTTTCTGTCATTCCTGTTGCTAGCAGTTCTGAAATAGCACTTCCTACTGGCATTTCTTAATGATGCTGTGCCAATCTCACCAGCACATTCCTCATTGTTTTGGGAAACGAGGGTTTCCAGGTCCTCCTGAAGAATAGCAGATGACTGGGTTTTCTGGCCCCATTCTAGCACATTCATGTCTCTGAGATTTTTCAGGCTTTTGTACATGTGTATAACAAAAAGATTGTGGCATTTCTACTTCATTTGGTGTGGACCATTGCTTTCTCCAAGCCTCAGAGATCATTACAGTAATGTATTAGAACTGCCTCCTAGGGTCCTGCCAGGGCAGAGCCCCTAGGTCACAGGAGAAGGCTTCCGTATTAAGAAACTCTTGTCTTGCCCAGATTTATGCTATACTCCTTTAAGCTAGCACCCTCAGATCCAGCTCACACATGCTCTCCAGCCTCCTGCCGGGACCTGTGGACTAGACTTGCAGCCCTCTAGGGCTCTAACCCCTTCCTCATTTAGCAGATCCAGCAGTTTCCCACATTGTGATGTAAGCCCAGTGATTGGTCTGGTGGCAAGAAGGGAGGTAGGGGCAGGGGACAGACTCTAAAAAAAGAAAGCATGGTATTTTAGGCAAAGTCCTCTACATTACCTCAAGTAAGAGGGGAAGGTCCAGACTTTTACAGGAGGAATGGCCATTTCTGCAGGCCCAGAGTGTCAGGGGACTCTGAAGGAACTCAATACTTTGAATGTATCAAGTTGAACATGCCATCCTGAATTTTAGGGTCCCATGGCTTCCTTATAAGGGCTCTACCCTGAACGTAGCTGACTTGCTGAGGTTAAGAAGTCAGTCTCCTCTGGAGGTCTGCCACTCTTTTAACTAAGCCCTGAAACTGATTCTGGGCTTTTTCTGCCCTTTATCTGCAGAAGATGAGAGTCTTTAATAGGCTGCCAGTGAGGTGAGGCCCTATGGTTTTCACATTTCACTTTAAATTGGTGATTAATCACTGCCAGGCTTTCACTGTCTTTTCCCCAGATAATATCCACTGGGCCCCATAGTCCTCATAGCTACTAGTTTACCTGAACTTCAGAGGTTCCTGCCAGTGTATGTCTTTCCCATCCCAATTCACTATAGTGACAGTTTAAACAATTGCCTCTCCCCACTGCACCCCAGAGGCATTCAGTACTCCATTCGCCCCTAGTGATAGGGTCCCTATTGCTGGCCAACTGGTGGTTTGATCCAGCTCCCAAACTCCATTTTGAAACACTCCCTAGGCCCCTGCCAACAACTGTACTAGCAAAAACAACAACCAATACGTCTGCCCAGAACTTGTGAACATGGCCTTACTTGCAAAGAAGGTCTTGTCAAGGTCATTAATTTAAGAGTCTTGAGATGAGATCATCCTGGATTACCTATGTGGGCCCAAAATTCATCAACAAGTATCCTTTTAAGAAACACACAGAGGAGAAGATGGTGTGGAGACAGGAGCGGATATTGGAGTGATGTGTCTGTAAGCCAAGCGAGGAAGGCCAATAATTGCTGACAAACATCAGAAGTTAGAAAAGAGGTCAGCAAGGGATTATGCCTCAGAGTCTCTGAAAGAAATGAACCCTGACAACACCTTGACTCCAGACTTCTGGCCTTCTGCATTTATGAGTGAATATGTTTCTGTTGTCTTATGCCACCCAGTTTGTAGTAATTTGTTATTGCTGCCCCTGGAAATTTTCACACCCAGAAAATTCCTCTGTAAGACAGACATTCGTAGGCAAATGAAAACAGGACTAGGCTGAGGGATAAGGTGAACTCCAATGCCTTAGCAACATTGGCCTCATTTCATTCCACAGGAAATCTGAAGCTAATAAACCTCTTCAAAGATGTCTGAAGCGTGGAAAGAAGGCTGAAATGTTTTATCTCTGTACGAAACTTTCATTCTCTATATTGCATGCAGCAACCCTCAAAGAGATGACACATCATAGGACAAAGTTGCTTCTTTCACCCAATGGCAATTCCAGAGTAGAGACTAAATTGTGAGCAGTCAGCAGGCGATGTCTCCACCAGCTGGGGAACTGAAGGTGTCCATCCAAAGCAGGAACGTGGGTGGCACTTCACCATCGCCAGCCACAGCTGGAGGCTGTGATGAGCATCATCAGAGGAAGAACCATCTCAGAGGTGGAGACTGTGGTGAATGGATCAACCAGAGCATATCTTGGGGAGCTGCTTTTACAAAACCAGGTGTTTTCACAAGTGAATCCTTTTCTTCCTCTGCCGACAGGTAGAAGGCCACAGATCAGCACAAAGTAGACAATTTCTTCCCTTATTAATAAAAAGGTTGTTTCTAAAACGGACACCATGGGCAATCAAATGGCCAATAAGCACTTGAAAAAGTGATAAACTTCCTCAGTCATTAGGGAAATGCAAAAACACAGGCCGTGAATGCCTGCCTCTGGAATGCCAGAGAATCCAGGTAAAATACTAAGGGAAGCTTGAAGGAGGAAAAAAAATGTGGGGTGGGGGAGGGGGTTGCTTACAAGGCCACAAGTGACCTTGAAGGAAAGTTGAAGCTGTAAGGAAAGATCGTAGCAGAGGTGAGGGCTTGCTGTCATCCCTCATGGAGGGAAATTGTGGCAGCATATGGACTGTTTCCTTGGGATAAACTTTAGGTCATTCTCAGCCCCAGTCAGTAGAGTGGTGGAGCCTCTTCGTCCTCTGCCAATAGGTAGGGAGCCACACACAGCACACAGTAGACAGTTCCTTCCCTTTTGATAAAATGCTTCTGTTTCTAAAACTGACACCATGGGTAATCCAATGGCCGCTAAGCACTTGGAAAAGTGCTAAACTTCCTTAGTCACTAAGGAAATGCAAAGTTAAACCACAATGAGATACCGTTACACACACCCAAGGATGGGTAATATTAAAAAGAAAGATAATAGCAAGTGTTGGAGCAGACAGGGAGATACTAGAATCCTCATACATTACTAGTGAAAATATAAAATGGTGCTGCCACTTAGAAAAAAACTATTTGGCAGTCTTCTAAAGCTGACCTAACACCTAGCACAAATATCAGCACTTTCTTTCTGAGATATTTACTCAAGAGACATAAAAATGTATGCCCACACAAAGATTAGTGGGTAAGTTTTTGTAATGGCTTTATTCCTAAGAATAAATTTTCTCAACTAGAAATAGCTCAAGTGTCCACTGACAGGTGAATGGATAAACAAATGGTCACACAATCATACGGTGGAATACTATTCAGTCGTAAAAAGATACAAATTACTGATATATGCAACTACACAGATGAATCTCAGAATCAATATGCTGAGTTAAAGAAAACTAGACATAAAATAATAGATATCGTGTGGCTGTATGTATACAAAACTCTAGAAGAGAGACAAACCGAGTCTACAGTGATGAAAAGATTAGGGGTTGGCTGGGTCTGGGAATGGAGGGGGATTTCCTGGGAAGTGACCCAAAGTGGGTGAAGAATATATTCTATATTTTAATTGTGGCAGCAGTCATACAGGTGTATGCATTGGTTGAAATTCTTCAAGCTAGGAGTTTAAAATGGGTAAAATAAAGTTGATTTTTTTAAAAAGCTGACCATATGGAAACCTCTCTGCCATTTGTTCTGGAAAAACCTGGAGCTGGTGGGTAGGGGATGAGATGACTATTCTTTTTTTAGCTCACACAGTGATCCCACATTTATACATCAAAGTCTTTTTCCTTGTTACCACAAAGCAAAAATGACAGGGTTGCCTGCTGGGATGATAATGACTTCCCAGACTAAAGAAGCCACAGAAGGTCACAGAAACTCTCAATCCCATTATCATCCTATATTTCCCTAGGAGACCTCATGGCCGGCTTCACCGAGTTACTTTTTCCCCATTGCATCTTTCCTTTGGATTCATTCGAAAGGTCAGAAGACTTACTCAGAGTTGGTGACAATGAGTCAATGGCTGTGTTTCCTCTGCCTTCCAACCTGCAGTCTGAGCACGAACCCACAGTGAGACCCACTGACTGGGAGCGTTATTTGGAATTCCCACAACTTCCTCCACGTCTCCTCCACTTTCTTCCTCCTTTCTTCTATATTCCTGTTCTGTCTCAAAATACCCAAGAATATCCTAAAATAAATGTATTAAGGAAGAGTTAGCAACTATGCTTTTATGCAAAAACAATGCCATGAAACTTAAATGTCTTGTGACCTCAAGAGAGTTTCTGAAATACCATGTCTTACAAATGTTTGAAATAATATTCACCTTCAAAAAGAGGTATGCTTTCATATTAACTCACCATAATAAAGCTGACGTGGTGAAAACAGCAACATAAGCAATGTGATGTCTTTGTTAAGGTAAACCTCCAAAGTGTACCTGCTGTACAACTGATTGTGTAATTCTAGAGTTCTCAAATAGAAATGGTAACTAAAGTGTTCGGAAAAAATGACCGAAGTCCATATGTAAGAAATCAATTTAGTTGCCACTAAAAGACACAATTAGCCCTGTTTGAGTAATCATACTTTAGAACATGTTCAGCTAATAGAGGCAGAAAAACAACACATTCTCCAGCCCAATTGTTCATAATGAAAGTGCATGCAGAAAAAAAAATTTTTAAAAATACAGATTTCTAGGTCTCTTTATGGAATTCAAATACAATGATTCCAGGGGTGAAGTCCAAGACTATGTATTTTTTTCAGTCTTACCAAGGTGATTCTGATGTTCAGACATGTTTTGTCCAGCCTTGCCCCACTTTGTGACTTTATTCTTAAGTGTGATGCTCAAAGAACTCTTGTCATATACCACAGTCCACAAGAGTGGTACCCAGATATTTTAGATCTTTCATTTCTATCACTGAGAGTACATCTCCAATACAAGTATATTTATTTAACTGCAAATTTATACATAAATGCATCATATTTCAAAATAATTTATATTTAAATCCACAAAAATTTACTTTGAAGAGCAAGCAAATATCTCAACTGATCTTCATATATGGGCATCTCTAGTAAAGAGGATACATACATCATGCTTAGAGTCAATATCATAGATCTGTATTTTTATTATATGACATACTGTTGTCTTGTACCATGTGTCTCCATCACTTTGACAAGACATTAATTCCAATGGTGTTAAAATATTTCTGTAAGTGAAAAATTAACCAAGATGAGTTTGGAAATGTTTAACCTTCTTCCTCAAGAGATTTTTGTATTGTAATCCAACCAAGTAAAGGCAAGTGAGTGAAAATATTTATTATATTGTATGACTTTAGCGGCATGTCCCTAACCAAGCAAGACGAGAATGAAGCAGGAACACAGACCGCGAATGCATGTCTGTGGAATGCCAGAGAAGTCCAGATTCTCAGCCCATCAGATATAGAGTCTTATAGCATCTTTGAGTATGAGACCAGGTGGAAAAAGAGATTTCATCTAAATTTGCAAAGGCTCTTCTGCCTGTGCCTTTCTGACAGAGCTTAAGTGCCTCAGCATGAAGCAGCCAGAGCAAGAATTGACAAAACTGAACTGACAATCCCTGACAATCTCTTTCCCCACTGTAAAGCATCATCCATGGGAATAAGAGAGAGCAAGACTCAGGAGCCCCGCCCCTCCTCTCTAGGCAGAGCCCAAGGCACCTGGGAGGCCAGAGTCAGACTAACGGAGCTACACCAGTGCAGGGGATGCCACAGCCTTTCTTTGAGAGCCTCTCAAGAGTTAGTGCAGGGCTCCCTAGCTTCATTCTCACTTTCCTTTTGCTCTTTTTTCCTTTCTGTTACCAAAATACACTGGCATCTTAAAAATAAACAGTGCTGCCTTGCCACAGAACTCTGTTCTCCTTTAAATAGTCTGACAAGTACAAATGAGTCAAGATTCCCTATTGCTCCCGTCCCAGGACAGATCACGGGGACTTCTCCCTCCTCCTCTTTCTTTCTGGCTGCCTGTACCTTTCTCTCAATCTAGTTTCCAAGTTTCTGGCTGGTTATCAGCCATTCTCTCCCTCTGGGTGCCACCCTGGGTCTCTCTCAGGAACTCTCTTGGCCTCATTTTTTCTGTGTAACGCTGTTTCTCTTTTTTTTTTTTTTTTTTTTTTTTTTTTTGGTCATCATTTTTTCTGAATGTCTGTATCCCCAAATAAATACAAAACAAGCAGGTAAAGTGAGCCACAGGAAAAACAAACCATTTAATTAGGGCATTTGTGCTGTGCAAAGTTGGAAAAAAAAAAATCTGGTCCAGTCTGGCTGTGTCGGCATCTTCTGTCACCAGGAACCTCTGGAGAGGCCCTCAAAGACTTCTATTCTTTATGCTATATTTGCATCTTTAATGTGCAATGAAGACAAGCCCTTGGCGTACATGCAAAAGCAATCTGTACTGTGGGGAAGATACGGTCTTTAACCTCAGGTTGAACTAAAAAGCACTGGAAATTTTAAGAGTTTGTTTTGACCTTTCAGGGTCACTCAGGATGGAGATCTGCCTGGCAGTTGTTAATGGTGGTTTGATTGGGCTCCAATGCTGTTTTTAAGTCTCCACTTAGAGTCTAGCCAAGTTAAACACATTTTCTTTTCATCTCTACTCTCGTATCCAGTCTGCAGCCTCAGGTCTTCAGTCATTCCTTGGTTCCTCTCTGGAATTTGTCCAATTTGTTGACAAATCCTCCAATCTTTATTTAAAATTACTTCTTAATTTCGTCCTGATAGTATCTCCCAGCGTTTCCTCAAGATCAGCATTTTTTTCTGTTTCTGCCCACACATCAAGTTAAATGTGGGAGCAGACATATACAGAAAAGACCACAAAGCTGTTTTGGGGGATAGGACTACAGGCAAGGCTAGTGGTCCAGACAAGCGGACTCTGGGGCTGGCAGTAGTGTTTTCTTTTCTTTTTTGAAAATGGCGTCTTTTCTTGATTGTAAAATTTATACTGATCATTGGTGAAAACTTCCAAAATACAGACAAATAAACAAAAGAACATAAAAATTATGGGTAATTCACAAACTGCAGATAATTACTGTTGATACTTTTTATGTTTTCTTTCATTCTTTTACATGTAAATTTTTTATAAGATGAAGTTTTACTCTTGTTGCCCAGGCTGGAGTGCAATGGCTTGATCTCATCTCACTGCAACCTCCACCTCCCAGGTTCAAGTGATTCTCCTGCCCCAGCCTCCTGAGTAGCTGGGATTACAGGCATGTGCCACCACACCCAGATAAGTTTTTGTATATTTAGTAGAAACAGGGTTTCACCATGTTGACCAGGCTGGTTTCGATCTCCTGACCTCAGGTGATCCACCCACCTCGGTTTCCCAAAGTGCTGGGATTACAGGCATGAGTCACTGCACCCAATAGATAAATATTTTTAAACAAACTTAACTGTACATTAAGAGTGTTTTACCTGGCTCACGCCTGTAATCCCAGCACTTTGGGAGGCCAAGGTGGGTGGATCACAAGGTCAAGAGATCGAGACCATCCTGATCAACAGACCATCCTGGTCAACATGGTGAAACCCTGTCTCTACTAAAAATACAAAAAATTAGCTGGGCATGGTGGCGCGTGCCTGTAATCCCAGCTACTCTGGAGGCTGAGGCAGGAGAATTGCCTGAACCCAGGAGGCAGAGGTTGCGGTGAGCCAAGATTGAGCCATTGCACTCTAGCCTGGGTAACAAGAGCGAAACTCCATCTCAAAAAAAAAAAAAAAAGAGTGTTTTACCATGTAGTTATTTCCCACATTTATATTTCATTCTTCCAACTATAACTTCATGCATTAGAACCACAATACTTTCATTACTGTAATTTTTTAAGTACTTTGAATTGGTAGGGTGAGCCAATCAACACTCATTTCTCTTGTTTTCTTGACATTTTCTTGACTATTATTTTTCTAATTTTTTTCTTTCTAGGTGAATGTTTGGTTCACCTTTTTGGCATTTTGAATACAATTTCATTATATACAAAAATCAACACATAAAAATTAAAAAGAGAGCTGATATTTACAGCGTTCTTTCTTTTATTCCTGGAACACAGACATCACTTATTCATCTTTTTTTTTTTTTTTTTAGTTTGTCTACAAAGTTTTATAGTGTTATTATATCTTCAGTTTGTAAATAAACATTTCTAGCTTTCTTTAAGCCGTGGCTTCATATATTGTGTATGTATATATGTGTGTCTGATTTTATATTTTTCTTGTATCCCTTATCTCTGGACAAAAATGCTTATTTTTCATTGTGGTAAAATATACATAGCATAAAATTTACCATTTTAATCATTTGTAAGTGTACAATTCTGTAGCTTTAAGTACTTTCACATTGTTGTGCAACCTTCACCAATATCCATCCAACTGCAGAACAGTTCTCGTCTTCCCAAACTAAAACTTTGTATCTATTAAACACTAACTCCCATTTCCATCTTCTCCCAGCCTCTCCCAATCACCAGTCTACTTTCTGTTTCTATGAATCTGAGTGCTGTAGGTACCTCATACAAGTGGGATTATACAAAATTTGTTCAGAGAAATACTGACATTTCACTCAGCATAATGCTTTTAAAGTTCATTCCTGTTGTAGCATGTGCCAGCATTTTCTTCCTTTTTAAGGATGAACAATATTCCATTTTGTGTATGTGCCACATTTTGTTTACCCAGTCATCTGTTCATGGGCACTTGGGTTGCTTCCACATCTTGGCTATTGTGAATAATGCTGCTATGAACATGGATGCACGATATCTGTTCAATCTCCTGCTCTCAGTTTTTTTGGTTTTATACCCAGAAGTGAAAGTGCTGAATCACACAGTAATTCTGTGTTTAATTTTTTGAGGAAACACGGTATCATTTTCCACAGTGGCTGTACCACTTTATAGTCTCATCAGCAATGTACAAGAGTTCCGGTTTCTCCACATCCTCACCAATGCTTCCGATTTTCTGCTTTTTTGTTTTGTTTTGTTTTTTAGTAATAGCCATCCTAATGAGTGTGAAGTAGTGTCTTGTGATTTTGCTTTGCATTCCCCTAATAATTAATGATGTTGAGCATCTTTTTATGTGCTTATTGGCTATTTGTATATCTTCTTTGGGGATATGTCTATTCAAGTACTGTGCCTATTTTATTTTATTTTATATTTTTACTTTAGGGTACTTCGTTTCATAGGGCTGTTTTAGGTTCAGCAAAACAGCAGAACGTACAGAGGTCCCATTGTATCCCATTATATCCTGTGTATAGATCCCCACATATATACACAGCCTTCTTCACCATCAGCATCCCACACCAGAGTAGTACATTGTTACAATCCATAAACCTACATCACACACCATTATGACCCACCATAACCATCCATAGTTTACTTTAGGGTTCACTCGGTGTTGTTATACATTCTATAGGTTTTGACAGATGTATAATGCCGTGTATGTACCATTATAGTATCACACAGAATAGTTTCAGTGTCCTAAAAGTCCTTTGTGCTCTGCCTGTTGATCCCTTCTTTCCTTCCACTTTTTGGAAACCACTGATCTTTTTATTGTCTCCATAGTTTTGCCTTTTCCAGAATATTATATGGTTGGAATCATACAGTATATATACTTTTTAGATTGAACTGAACAATATTCCATTGTATGGATGTATCACAGTTTATCCATTCATCTACTGAAGGATATGTTGGCTGCTGCCACGTTTGACAATTATGAATAAATCTATCAACACACATATGCAGGTTTTAATGTGGACATAATTTTTCTACTCCTTTGAGTAAATACCCAAGAGTCTGATTGCTGGATTATATGGCAAGAGTATGTTTAGATTTGTAAGAAACTGACATACTTTCTTCCGAAGTGACTGTACCATTTTGTATTCCCATCAACAGCCAGTGAGGGGTCCTGTTGCTCCACATCCTCACCACAGTTGCTGCTGTCAGGGCTCGGAACTTTGCCCATTCAAATAGGAATAGGCTGGTATCTCACCGTGGTTTTGCTTTGCACTTTCCTGATGACATATGATGTACAGTATCTTTTCATATGTTTATTTGCCATCTATATATCTTCTTTGGTGAGGTATCTCTTCAGGTCTTTTACCCGTTTTTTTAGTCAGGGTGTTTGTTTTCTTATTGCTGAATTTTATCAGTTCTTACTATATTTTGGATAATGATCCTATATCAGGCATGTTTTTTGTATTTCCTCTTAGTCCACGGCTTATCTTCTCATTCTCTGGACAGTGTCCTTTACAGTACCTTTCATAGAGCAGAAGTCTTTAATTTAACTGAAGTCCATCTTGTCAATTATTTCTTTCATGAATCATGCTTTTAGTGTAGTGTGGTACTTCACCCTTCCCTGTGGAGGATGTATTCCAAGACCCCTAGTGGATGCTGAATCCATAGATAGTACTGAACCCCATATATTACTACATATTTTTTCCCATTCAATACATATCTGTGATAAATTTTAATTTATAAATCAGGTATAGTAAGAGTTAACAATAGTAATTAATGATAAGAGAACAATTATAACTATATACTGTAATAAAAGTTATATTAACGTTGTCTGTCTCTTTCAAAGGATGTTATTGCACTCTACTTCTTTTTCTTGTGATGATGTGAGGTGATACAGTGCCTATGTGATGAAATGAAGTGAGGTGAATGAGGTAGGCATTGTGACAGAGCCTCGGGTACCACTGACCTTCTCTGACAGTACATCAGAAGGAGGATCATATGCTTCAGGTGTTCTTGGATTGTTGAGCCATGATGTCGATGGTTGGATGTCAAGAGCAGACATGTTGACAAATAAGGGTCAGGTAATGTATAGAGTGTGAATACATTAACCCAAGAGATGATTAATGTCCCAAGCAGGTCACCACAAGATTTCATCATGCCGCTCAGAACAGCAGGCAATTTAAAACATATGAGTTGTTTATTTCTGGATGTTTCTGTTTAATATTTTTAGACCATTGTTGACTGCAGGTAATTAACACCACAGAAATTGAAACCTCAGGTAAGGGGGAAATTACTGTATCTAAAAAGTCATAGCCATAACCAAGGTCACGTAAGGTTTCTCCTATGTTATTTCTAGGTATTTCATAATTTTGTGTTTTTCATTTAGGTATATGATTCACTTTGAGTTAATTTTTGTGAAAAGTGTAAGGAACGCCTGTATCTAGATTCATATTTTTGCATGTGGATGTCCAGTTGTTCCAACATCATTTGTTGAAAAGAAAATACTTTTCCATCGTTATTTCCTCAGCTCCTTCATCAAAGGCTACTTTACTATATTCACGTCTACTTCTGGGCTATTCTATTCCTTTTTATTCCATTTACTTATTTGTCTATGCTTTTAACAATGCCACACTGTCTCGATTACTATTTCTTTTCAGTAAGTCAGGTAGTTTCAATCCTCTGATTTTGTTATTCTAGGCCCTTTGCCTCTCCATAGAATCAGTTTGTCAATATCCACAAAAAAGTTAGTTGAGATTTTCATTGGAATTGTACTGAATCTATAGATCAAGTTGGGGGAAACTGATATCTAGACAATATTGAATCTTCCTGTCCATCAACATGTACTGTTTCAGCATTTATTTAGTTCTTTTATTTTATTCATCACAGTTTTGTAGTTTCTCATACAGTTTTTGTGTATATTTTGTTAGAGTTGTGCCTAAGTATTTCATTTTTGGGGTGCCAGTGTAAATAACATTGTACTTTTAATTTTGTATTTCATTTGTCTATGGCTGGCATATATGAAGGTAACTGACTTTTGTATATTAATCTTATCTCTTATAACCTTGCTATAATTGCTTATTAGTTCCCAGAGTATTTTCTCTGATTTTTTTCAGATTTTCTACATAGATATCACATCATTTCCAAATAAAGACAGTTTTAAATATATATATCTTTTACCAATTTTTCTTGTTTTATTGCATTAGCTAGGATTTCCAATATGATGTTTAAAAGGTGTGGTAAAAGGGGACCTCCTTACCTAGTTCCTAATCTTAGCGAGAAAGGGCTGAGTTTCTCACCATTAAGTACTATGTTAGCTGGAATTTTTGTCATGAATTCATAATGAATTTTGTCAAAACTTTTTCTGCATCTATTGATACAATTATGTCATTTTTCCTCTTTAACCTGTTGGTGTGATAAATTATGTGATTGATTTTAAAATGTTGAATCAGCCTTGCATACCTGGGATATATCCCACTTATTTTGATGTATAATTTTTATACATTATTGGATTCAATTAGCTAATATTTTGTTGAGGATTTTGCATTCATGTTCATGAGACATATTGGTCTCTAGTTTTCTTTTCTTGCAATGTTTTGGTCCAGTCTTGGTATCAAGGCAATGCTGACCTCAGAATGAGTTAGAATTCTGCTTTTGAACTCTGAGACAGATTGTAGAGAACTGATATAATTTACTTCTTAAATGTTGGATAGAATTCACCAGTGAATCCATCTAGGGTATTATTGGTATTAGAAAGTTATTAATTAATAATTCATGTATCTTCTCTCTTTTTTTGAGACAGAGTCTCGCTTTGTCACCCAGGCTGGAGTGCAGTAGCGCAATCATGGTCCACTGCAGCCTTGACCTCCCAGGCTCAAGCAGTCCTCCCATCTTTGCCTCCTGAGTAGCTGGAACCATAGCTACAATGTTTGGCTAATATTTGTATCATTATGTATCTCTATGTTACCCAGGCTGGTCTCCAATTCCTGGGCTCAAATGATCCTCCCACCTCAGTCTCTCAAAGTGCTAGGATTACAGGCATGAGCCATCACAGTTGGCCTGATTCGTATCTTTAGGTCTATCCAGATTGTCTGTTTCTTCCTGTGGGAGTTTTGGCAGATTGTATCTTTCAGGGAATTGGTTCACTTCATCTAGATTACCAAATCTGTAGGCAGAGTTGTTCATATTTTGTCATCCTTTTGGTGTTCATAGGATTTGAGGATTTGTAGTGATGTCCATCTCCTCTTTCATTTCTGATATTAGTAATTTGGGTCTTTTCTCTTCTTTTTAAAGTTAGCCTGGCTTCAGGTTTATCCGTTTTGTTGATCTTTTCAAAGAACCAGCTTTTAGTTTCATTGGTTTTCTCTGTTGATTTTCTATCTCTTTTTCTGTGTATTTTGGATTTAATTCACTCTTCTTTTTCAGGTTTCCCAAGGTGGAAGCTTAGATGATTGATTTCAGATCTTTTGTCTTTTCTAATGCATGTATTCTATACTATAGAGTTGCCTCTAGGCACTGCTTTCACTGCATTCCACAAATTTTGATAAGTTGTATATTCCTTTTCATTTAGATAAACATGTTTTCAAATTTTTCTTTAGATTTCTTGTTGGGCTCATGCATTTTTTAGAGGTGTGTTTTTAAATCTCCATGTATTGGGGGATTTTTGGACTGTCTTTTACTTATTGATTTCTAGTTTAGTTCTGAAATCATATATTGTATAATTTCCATTCTTTTAAATTTGTTAAGGTGTGTTTTATGACCCAGAATGTGGTTTACAGTAGTGAGTATTTCACGTGATCTCAAGAAGAATGTGTATTCTGCTGTTATTAGATGCAGCAGTCTACAGATGTCAATTATATTCTGTTCATTGATGATGATATTGAGCTCTATTATATCCTTATTTTTTTCCTGCTGCATTTGTTAGTTCATAATAGAGAGCTGTTGACCTCTCCAACCATAATAGTGAAGTCATCCATTACTTCTTGCAGTTCTGCCCATTTTTGCCTCACATATTTTGATGCCTTGCTAGTGGCAACATGCATAAGATGATTATGTATTCTTGAAGAATTGACTGCTTTATCATTGTGAATGCCCTTCTTTATCTCAGATAATTTTCCTTACTCAGGAGTCTGCTCTACCTGAAATTGATATAGTTACTCCTGGTTTCTTTTGTTTAGTACTGGCATGGCATGTTGGCATATCTTTCTCCATACCTTTAATTTTAATCTATATGTATCTCTAAATTTAAAGTGAGTTTCTGTGGACAATATGTAGTTGGGTTTTGTGTTATGGTTCACTCTAACAATCCTTGTCTTTTAATTGGTATTTAGATCACTAATGTTTAAAGTAATTATTAGTATATTTGCATTAATATCTATCATATTTGTTACTGTATTTTATTCATTGTCCAGCTTCTTTTGTTTCTATTTTTGTCTTTTACTCTTTTTCTGCCATTTGTAGTTTTAATTAAACATTTTATATAATTTTATTTTCCCTCCTTTCTTCGCATAGCAATTATACTTCATTTTCTTACTTTTTTTTTATGGTTTCCCTAGAGTTTGCAACATACATTTGCAACTAATCCAAGTCCACTTTCAAATAACACTATACCACTTCATGCCTAGTGTGAATACTATATAAGAATAAAATATTGCTAATTCTTCCCTCTCATTCCTTCTATCTTTACTGTCATTTGTTTCCCAATGCTAATACACAGCGTTTCACAATGCTAACAAGCATATATATCTAGTTCCTGCTATTATTTTGTACAAACTGCTATCAGATCAATTAAGAACAAAAATAAAAATCTGTAATTACTTTCATTTATTTCTTCTCTAATACTCTTTCATTAATCATGTAGAGTCAAGTTTTTGACCTATATCACTTTTTTTTCTCTCTGAGGAAACTCATTTAACATTTCTTGCAAGGCAAAAAATTTTCTCAAGGTTTGTGTGAGAAGGTCTTCATTTCCCTTCTACATTTTTTTTTTTTTTTTTTTTTTTGAGACAGAGTCTCACTCTGTCACCCAGACTGAAGTGCAGTGACATGATCTTAGCTCACTGCAACCTCTGCCTCCTGAGTTCAAGCGATTCTCCTGCCTCAGCCTCCGAGTAGCTGGGATTACAGGCATGTGCCACCACGCCCAGCTAATTTTTGTGTTTTTAGTAAAGACAGGGTGTTGCCATGTTGGCCAGGCTGGTCTCTAATTCCTGACCTCAGGTGATCCACCCACCTTGGCTTTCCAAAGTGCTAGGATTACAGGCGTGAGCCCCCATGCCTGGCCTCCCTTTCACTTTTAATGGATAATTTTAATGGATAATTTCACATTAGGTTGGAGGCATATTTTTTTCTCTCTCAACACTTTCAAGATTAATTCCACTCTCTCCTTACTTGCATGATTTCTGAAAAGCACAGTGTATTTTCCCTCAAGCTTCTTTTAAGATTTTTTTCTTTACCTTTGAACTTTGGCAGTTTGTAACATGCCTGGTTTAGTTTTTGTTTTTGTTCCCATTCATCCTGCCTGGTGTTGTCTGAGTTTCCTGCATCTGCGCTATGGTGTCTGTATTAGTCTGCTCAGGTTGCCGTAACGAAGTACCACAGACTGGGTGCCTTAAACAACAAAAATTTATTTTCTCACAGTTTTGGAAGCTAGAATGTCAAGATCATGGTGCTGTCAGAATTGGTTTCTGATGAGGCCTCTCTTTCTTGTAGTCAACTGCCTTCTTGCCACATCCTCATATGGCCTCTTCTCTGTGCATCTGCAGAAAGAAAAATGAAAGGGTAAGATCTTCAGTGTTTCTTCCTCTCCTTATAACAACAGAAATCGTATTGGGTTACAGACCCATCCTTGAAACCTGGTTTAACTTGTTTTACCTCCTCGCAGGCTCTGTTTCCAAATGCATTGGGAGTTAGGACTTCAACACATGAATTTGCAGGGAGGGGCACGATTCAGTCCATAACTGTGTCTCACATTAATTTGGGAAATTTCTCAGGAATTATTACTTTAAATATTACTTCTATTCCTTTCTCCCTTTCTTCTCCTTCTGATAGTCCCGTTATATGTATCCTATCCCTTTTATAGTTGTTCCACAGTTTTTAGATATTTTGTTATTTATTTTCAGCTTTTTTCTCTTTGTTGTTCATTTTAGAGGTTTCCATTGATATATTCTCAAGCTCGAGGTTCTTTCGTCTGCTGTTTTCAGTCAACTAATGAGCCTATCAAAGATATTCCTCATTTCTATCAAAATAGAATTGGTTTTTAATCTCTAGTATTTCTTTTTATTTCTTCTTAAAACTTTCATCTCTGTTTACATTATTCTTCTGTTCTTGTAGGATGTCTATTATTTCCCCTTAAGCTGCCTCCTACAGCAGGCACTGTTGGTGCCCTGCCTGTATCCCCTCTTGGCACTCATCATTCTGGATGTGTCAATGGTTTCTGACTTTAAGCACTAACAGTTCTCTGTCTGAGTACTTCTATTTTCTTCAGAAGCCTACTCTGCATATGTAAATAGTGAGCCTAAAGTGTGGGGGAGCTAATGCCCTTAAGAGAGGTTCCCAACCAATGGTGGATGGGAGTTGAGAAATAAATGCCCCCTAATTCCCCTATTTGAATGGGATGACTCTTAGTACCTTCTATACAGGGTCCCAGCAGAACTTGGCTGCAATTCCATGGTGGTCTCCTGATCGTTTTTGCATCCTCTCTTGGCTTCCTTCCTTCTGCCACTTTCTTGACTTACTATCCTATTTCTGTACTCTGCCACATAAACTACTTGCACTCAAATCTTCATCTCCCACTCTTTTTGAGGAACTCATTAGGACATCTCTCCATTCCCACTTTAGCTCAACAATTCATTTCCTTTCACCTGAACAGTTGCAATAATATCCCACATTCCTTCTCTTGGCTTCAATTTCTTCCTTTAGATCCTGTCTTCAAAGAAATATTTCTAAAACATAAACATGATCACGTCTCATTGTATGTAAGATAAAACTCCTTAGCATGGCTTATAAAGCCCCCAAGATCTCATGCTCTTGCTTCTGTCTCCCTTTCCATCTTCACCTCCCACCTTTTCCCATCACCACCCCATGCTAGCTCACATGGAACAATTCACACTCCTTCAGATGCACCCTGCCATACCATCCTCCGTGGATTTGCACACACCTGCCATGTCTTCCACTCAGCCCAATGTGCAGCCAGTGAGCTCATATTCATCCTCTACTTCTGCCTCAGTGAAGGGTGTTCCTTCCACACATGGGTCACAGGAAGTCCTCCACCTGTGTCCATCCTTGTGCTAGTCACACTGCAGTTGAGTTATTTGCCGCAATGTCCATGTCCCCCACCATGCTAAGAGTTGCTTGAGGGCAGCAGTAGTCTCCTGGACCAATGACCCCCAAGGAATCCACACACAGCAGGTGCTTTAGGAAGTTGTCTTGTGGTAATGAATCACTGAGTGCAATAATGTTCAGTATCTAACAGCTGTCAGAGCTGGAATTCCAACATGGGTGTGTTCATTTCCAAAGCCTGCTCTCTTCCCACTGCAGTGTGCTCTCCAAGGGAGAGAGTTCCACATCATGACTCTGTTGCTTCCACAGGCCGGCTTTCTTGTACCAATGCAATAGGCATGCAATCATCACACATTTTGATGCCTGATGCTTCCCTTTCTATAGTCAGGAAGAGTAGATTCAGATCCAAAATGCCTTACTCCTGGCAGCTTATCAGGCTGATTTCCTCTTTGCCTTGTATCAGGTCAACCACTGTGTATATAACAGAACCTCCTTCACTTTTTTGGCTCCACAAAATCTTTACTTTTTCTTTCTCCCCACTCTAAGTCAGAAGAAAAGAGTGTTTTGAAAGAGCAGAGCCAGGAAATAAGATCATTCTGAGAAAGGTGTCAGAACAAAGCAACTCTCTGGAGAGGGTGGTAGGTAAGGAGTGAAGAAGGAAGTCTGGGGACGATTGTCATAATTGCTGCCACTGTGAGCAAGAGTGAGAGAGGAAGAAATCCAGGTGATTTTTCACAGAACTCGGTAACCGTGCATTTGTATCTTAATCGTTACCTCATTCTGTTAACCTGAGCCTGATTTAAAACTACTATTGAAAGTACATCGTCAATGTGGAATTCAGACAATGCTTTTATTCTAAGGTTTTAGAAAGATTCCTTCATCACTTCTCCCCATCCTGGGGTTGGGGAAGGGGAGCAGGAAGAAGGTCAAGGCTTGGCTAATGTTTGTAACGGTAATGAGAATACCACGGGTGTTCCCTCAGGCTCCATCTTTGGGTGAAAACAACTCTCTTGGTTCCTGAGATCTTTCTCCAATTCGCTGTTGGTTCCTGAGATCTTTCTCCATCAATCCAGAGACTCCCCATTATCTCAAGATTCCTGCTTCCACAGGGGATCCAAGATGGCTCAAGCCCCTCTTTAGCAGGCGTTCCAGCTTCCCACCACTTTCTATAGGCCTCTTCTGTTTGTCATGAATGGATCTTTAGTTCTGGCACTGATATTTGAACAGGGACAACTGTTATATTACCAAAAGCCAACTTTTCGTTATTATTTATCTCTCACTCCAATTACAATTATTTAAGGAGATAAACCTCCACTGTTGCTATTTAAAAACTTTAATAGCCCCCAACATTTTCTATTCAAGCCTACATAATAGACAGGTAATAGATATTAAGTAATAACTTTAAAACTCTTGATTCTGAAGTCAAAATGTCTGTACCAGGATTTAGTCTACACACCAAACTTTATTCAGTTTCTGGTCTCCTCTCCCTCATCTTGACAGCTGCAAAGGTGGTAGATTCTTCTTTCTCCTACTGATGCTTCCCTCCCCACTCCCCCATACCTGCCAGGTGTTTTCTGATCAGGTCAGAGAATGGCATAGAAAGGGAAAATGAAAGCTTCATGGACAAGTACTGATCGGGGCTGACTTTGCACCCTGTGCCTGGCAGATAAATAAGGCTTGCTCCTTCTCTTGTAGGTCCTTTCTTTGTTCTCTGGAGTTTCTGTCACCAAAAAACACTTTTGCTATTGCTTTAAGTCTGAAAGGTATATCCTATTTCAAGTGGAAAACCTTAGGAATCTCATGGTAAGCCTCAGCTTCTTACTGCTGTGTTTCTTCACTTTCTTATGGGTGGCACTCAAGATGGCCACATGCCTGACCTTGATCTTTCTCTATTTCTATGTGTCTGTTTATTTCTGTAGGAAATGAACCATGCTCCATGGCAAACAAGCACCCATTGACCCAACAAATGTTGGGATCACAGGAAGGATCCATCACAGGAGTCTACAGCCTGTCATCATTGCACATTCTCATCATCAAGCATAACTCCTCCATGTCTCTCAAATGTAGGGGACATGTTTCAAGCTCTCCAGTCACCCCAAGGAAGCCTCTCACTGGGATCATGATGCATACCCCCAACAGCCTTCTGGCAGGAGACACTCATGGCACCGCACTAGCTCTTCCCAAAGAAATACTGTGCAGTGGAGTAGAGGATGGAGAAACAGAAACTAACAGAAATAAAGTTGAAATATAATTATGGAAAGCCTGAAATTCTAGCTAAGATGTTTAAACTTCACTTAGAAGCAACTAGTGAGGAGCCAGGGCCAACAGTGACACAGCAAGTGACATGGAGAGAGTCATGCTACAGACAGTCATTGGATCTGAAAACAGTGCTTGCATAAAAGCAGTAGAGTTTAAGACCCCTAATTCCCATCTCTCTCTCTCTCTCTCTCCTCTCTCTCTCTCACTCCTGCTCATTTTCTAAGACCAGCCCAAATATCTTCTCATTTTTCCTTGAAGACTGATTTAACCCTGTCATGAAAAATTAATTGATTATTTTTCTTTATTTCCACAGTCCTTATACATGTTGTCCTAAATTTGTGTGTGTTTGTCTGTGTGTGTATATGAATGTTTGTCCTTTAAAGAAACATGAGTTTTCAAACCTCAAAGTTTTGTTTTGTATAATTTTGAATTTTCCATTACGACTCAAAGCTATACACAGCTTTGTTGGTTGAAAAGACAGTTTGGATGAAGACAGAGCCTCCATTTGAAGATTGTTGCAACAGTCTATCATTGGGGTGAAATTTGGAATGGAAAGGCCCAGTAAAAGATACTGATTAATATTTATGCATTTATGTATGAATGCTCCTTTTACTTTTAATAAATTCTGAAAAAAAAAATTTCTTTTGTTTTCATTGAAACAGTTTTTAATACTACAAATACATGACATTGAGGTTTGGAACCAAATACAGACCTCACAGTCAAGTCCTTTTTTTTTCTGGAGGAAGGCTTCAAGTCCCAATCAACTGCTAGTAACAACATTTTTACAAATCAATGTAATAACAAGCGGTTTTAATTTGCTTCACATTTTTATTTTTAACATTCTAGTCCTAAAGTCTAGATTAGAATTTAGTTCAATTCCCTAGAAGGAATGGTTGCTCTTTTGCAAGTGGCTGTTCTTTTGCAGTATGAGAGAATCCACAAAAACACCTTGAAGAGGTTTATTTTATATTTTGATATACTGCGCTTTGCATTCCAAAGTTAACACTACAAACGAAGCCAAATATGACACACTTACCTAAGTCCAAACATCCATGTTTAGTCCAACATTAACTGAAAAATCCTGTGGGGTTGAAATGCACTCCAGTGAATAGAAACCACTTCTCACAGCATGTCTTATGCACATGCACTCTAGGATGGAGTCAGTAGGGAAGTTCAAATAGGGAAGTCCCAAATCCTAAAACCCATTTTAATATCCACAAGGTCAATTAACCATAACCACTTTCCTGCCTGAAATTCCCAGTTGCCATGAATTGCTCACTAATGATATTTCTCCAGGGTCTCCTGGATTTTGCAGTTCTCTGCTTCATTAGGACCAGGAACTTGTCTGAGCCCAGAGAGAGCCTGAGTGGTGACGTTCAAAGGGAGAAGATAAGCCTGGACTTCTTGGAAAGGATGTTAGAGGTGACCTCACTTTTCAACATTCTTTCTCTAAAGAGAATACCAGGGATGGTGTAGATTACAGAAATCCAGGTGCTATATTTAGGCTGGAATGAGGGTTATTAAGGGAATTTCTGTCTACCTGGTATGGTGCAGAGGATGCGCTACCTAGTCATTGACAAACTCCGTGGCCTTCCTCTATGTAGGTGTATTTGTATGTAGTGGGTACTACATACAAATAATAACACACCATCACAAAATTTAGGCATAGCCTAAAACAGGATTTCTGAAGACTAGATGTCTGCTCTCCCTGAAACTTCTTGAAGAGAATCCTTCCTTGCCTCTTCTGGTGGTTGCCAGCAATCCTTGGCACTTCTTAGCTTGTGGCAGCATAATCCAAATCTCTTTGTCTTCCATAGCTGGCTTTCCTCTGTGTCTCTATTCTCTCTTCTTAGGAAGACAAGAATCATATTGAATCAAATTCAATCATATTGAATCATCAAATTCAATATGATTCTTGTCTTTCTAAGAAGAGAGAATAGAGACACAGAGGAAAGACAAATTGATATGACCTCATCTTAACTTGATGACGTCTACAAAGACTCCATTTCCAAATAAGATCACATTTACAAGTGGACATGAATTTGAGGAGATACAATTCAACCCAGGACAGTGGGTGTTTGAAGGAAGAACTGAAGAACATGGGATGAATGTCTTTTTCCAATGAAGCCGAGAGCCAGCCTCATAAAGGGCTGGCACATAATGGGCTGGAGATCTGAATGTGTGTGGTTATGTGAGAAGGACAAAGACAAGTAAGAACTGAATGCCTCTTCTCAACCACTGTCCTCAAGTTTATTTCTAGGCTATTTGTGTACACATGAATTTATGTCCTATCTCATTCGAATGGACCTGAAGTCACAGAAGTTAGAAGGATTTTAATATTCCTCAAGGAAATCAACATTCACAAAATGCACATTAAGTGCCTGGCACAGTTCCAGATTCCATGAACAAGTTATCTCATTAAACTTCCTTATCACAAGTAGCAATTATTTTCCCAATAATACAGGTAAGGAAACTGAACCTGAAAAAATAACTTCCTTCTTCCAACGTTAGTTGTACACATATTTAACTAATTTGTATTCAAATAGAAGTAAACATAAAATACTAAATAAATTTATTCATGCCATTTAAGGCAAAGCATTATCTAGAGTCACGCTGCGGACAATGGATTCTTTTATTGTGATTTAATTCACACATTATTTAGGACAGAAATTATCTTCCTCATGACCTCCATGAAATCTCAGCACACAAAAAATACATAGACAGCATCAACGGTAGAGTCGCCCACTGGCTTTTAGAAATCCTCAAATCAGAATTCACACTTTAATTCCAAATAAACTGGAGAATATCACTAGAAATTATAAAATCCAATTGTAGCCTAAAATCTGCCACACAACAATTACACCATTTGGGAAACTCAATTCTCTAGTTCCCTCATCTGTTAAACCAGGGTGCAGTGCTGATGTATCTCTAAAGACCCCTTCGCTTTATTGTTTTATGATCGTAAGCATTTTTAAACCGCAATCTTTTTAAAGCTTCTAGACAAAAAGCCGTAATTGGTAAGAAACACATTTCAATTCATTTTAAATTCAAATTATTGTTTGACCACAACCTGATTTCTTTGAGACCCATGTTAAATTGTGGGAATGTGTGGCACCATATTGAGAATAGATGAAATATTCTGTTGCCCAATGCCCTCTACCAGTTGTGCATTTCTTTACTGTTGATGCTTCTGTTTCTCCAAATATTGTCTTTCTAGATGTCAAAATTTTGAGCCTGTGTATATCTGAGAAGAAGGTGCTTGCTGAAGGGTATTGTTTGCTCCTTGTGGATAGCGTTATTCCCCTGGACTGGCTGTGAGACCTCCTCCCCTTGGAGGAAAACCTTGGGCCCCTGTGTTTGGCAGATGATTAAAACAAGCTCTGTTTAGAGGTTTCCCTTTTGACTCAGTAAAATCAGAGAAAAGAGAAAGAACACACTAGTGACTTTCCTCTCTACAAGGACATTTCAACTTTAAGACTGTGGACATGATGACTCCTGAAAATGAGCATTTTGGAGTCATGTTGGCGAGCATGCCAGTAAAGAGCATGGCTGGGGGATCTGCCTTTAATGAGACTCCATTTTATTTGCAGTTCTTGAATAGATCAGCTTCTTAGAAGTAGGATAAGATTTTTACAAGGTCTGGGTTGCAACGAGTAAGTTTTACCTCGCCTTAAGCATCATTTGGCCACCTAGGAATTCCAACAGAAATCTGCCAAATTTAAAATGCATGAATTTAAATAGTTCAAAATAGACTAACTTTCTATCCATAATTTTTTTAAATGTCCCATTAATTTTTATAAAAGGTAAATTTATGACTGTATTATGTAATAATGTATTAATAATGTAATAATTATGTATTTATGTATTATGTAATAATGCATTATATAATATGTATTAATAGTGTAATAATTATGTATTATGTAATAATGTATTAATAATGTAATAATTATGTATTTATGTATTATCTAATAATACATTACATAATATGTATTAATAATGTAATAATTATGTATTATGTAATAATGTATTAATTAATAATGTTAGTTTTGCATGCATGTATTTGGGGATATGTATTGACTAGATAGTTACTTTTAAAATTGTTTTTTATTTAGAAATTAAAGTATTTAAAAGAAGCCAGCCTGCACAACATAATGAGTCCCCATCTCTATAAACAAACAAATAAGCATGGCGGCGTGAGCCTGTGTAGTCCTAGCTACTAGGGAGGCTGAACTGGGTGGTTCGTTTGAGCCCAAGAGTCCAAAGTTGCAGTGAACTATGATCCCACCATGGCAGTCCATCCTAGGTGACAGAGTGAGATTTCAGATGATTTAGAGACCCTGTCTACAAATAAACAAATGCATATTTTAAAGAGAGAAACGATCTTATCTGTTTTGAGCCAGGTTTCTCAGGTGCTAAGATGTGTTTGTCATACACATACACACACACACATACACACACCCAACAATTATAAGCATTCAGGTTGGAATATTTGAACTCTTACTATAGTACACAGAGACCCATCCTTCATGACCAGAGTGAGTCAGTTATAGGAACTGATAACTTAAAAAAAAAAAAAAAAAAAAAAAAAAAAAAAAAAAAAAAAAAAAAAAAAAAAAACAGGTGGCTCACAAGATACCATGAGCACCGCGAACAATTATGTAAGAGTAAGTTTTTTATGTGATATCTGTAAGTAATAATAATATGGTCAACTGTCTACAGACAAATAACCAATTACAGGAATTAAGGTAATTTTTAAAACCAAAGAAAATAGTGTGGCCACAAACTCCTTCTTGAAGAGAAGAAGAATCAGAAGAGCAGGCCGGGAGCCAGTACTAAGGAAAGCGTTGGGAGGGTGGTCAGTTGGCGAATGACTAGTGTGCACTGGTTGGTACTGTCAGACACTGTCTGTGCCGGCCCAGCTTCCTTGACACTGTCCCCTTGGTCATATGTCTTAAGAAGCTGGATTTCCCATTTTTCCTTGAATTCTAAGGAAGGCTCTGGTATCCTTCCAAAAACTTATTTTAAAAATAGCTCACTGAAGCTATTTTTCAGTGAGATATGGTTTTCAATATCTGCAATAAAAAGAAATTCACTCATCTTGAATAGGCTCCAAGAAGGGTTGGGGCTGCTACCATATTGCCTAGTGGGTCCTGAGTGGGAACACCCCTCAGCCACTGTGACAGACAGCTTACTCATGGTGTTGGCCCTTGCCTTCCAGTAGGAGAAAGTCATTCTGGGGAAAGTTGATTACTCCCAGAGAGGATTTGTCAGTTGTGATACCTGTTTCCTGAAAAAGAAGCTGTCCTCAGTCAACACAGCGAGAGTGAATATTCGCATTACTCTTTCCTAAGCATCTGCACTGGTGCGAAGTTAATGCCATCAAATGTAAAAGGTCTTCTTCACTCACTGCACTCAGTTCTCATTTCGGTAACCACATTATATGTATAATGGGCAGTTAAAATCAGTGCCACTTGGAATTCATTTGGAATTTATGGCTTCCCCCAACTCCTGTTTTCTAGATTCAGACTCAATTTATGGCTTGGAACATAGTGTTTCCTACAGGAAAATCTTTGAAATATGCAAGAGAAAAAAGGGCTCTTGGAGAATATTAAATATCTCTTACAAAACACCATGCTGATGAGTAAATGAGAGTGTAAATGAATCCAGATAAAAAGTATTGAGTTTCCCTTGAAATACTCAGGGGCTTAAGAGTTAAGGGAAAAAGTTGCATGGGGAAATATGTTTTAGGTTATGCCAAATGCAAAACGTGTGCAAAAGTGTCTGAGATGTTTTCCCTAGATTAAGATGCCGTCACATTACCTCTTCTCAGTAATTAGAAAATTAGACAAGTAAAATTTATGTGTAAATTCAGTGCAATTCATGAGCATGAATAATGATTTCAAACTACAATTAAGTACAGAATCTTTGCAGAATTGCCCTGGAGTAAATTCCAGACTCTAAAGAAGTTATAAATTAGGCCATGAAGAAAGAGATGCAGGCATTAACTTGAGGATTTTCATTTAGTTTTTAATGTGGCTTTTAAATTATTTTGAACTTAGTCATTTTAAGAATGTGGATGGGAAAATAAAACTAAATAATGATTTTAAGTGGGCACACAGGTCAAATTCTTATCTTTTGTAGCTACAGAAGGAGACAACATCAATTGGATTTTGGTATAGTGTGAAAAAATTCAGATGATGTTGAGTCACACTTGGGGATCTACAACTGACTGTGCTTCATCTGTTGACACTATCCAATACAATAAATTCTTTGGAGTCTTGTTTTATTTTTATTTTTATTTTTATTATTTTTTTGAGATGAAGTCTCCCTCTGTCACCCATGCTAGGGTACAGTGGAGCAATCTCAGCTCACTACAAACCTTTGCCTCCCAAGTTCAAGCAATTCTCCCGCCTCAGCCTCACTAGGACTACAGGTGCTCACCACCATACCCTGCTAATTTCTTTTTGTATTTTTAGTAGAGACAAACAGCAGTTACCAAGTTGGGCAGGCTGGTCTCGAACTCCTGACCTCAAATGATCCACCCATCTCAGACTCCCAAGTGCTGAAATTACAGGTGTGAGCCACTGCACTTGGCTTTGTTTTCCTTTTGTATCATTATAGTGGGCACTTTTACCCAGTGTCCATAAGAAAGTAACATCATAAGTAATTGTCACTTTCTCTTCAACTAATCTCTGTAGAAATTTTCTCTGCAGCAGACACTGTGCTATTTGCTTTGGAGATACAGAGCTGGGTAGTCCTAGCTTCTGTTCTCCTGAAGCTGATGATGTCAGAGAGCAGAGAAGACACACAATGAACAAATTCAATATATGACTGTTCTGAGAGTTTCAGAATAAAAAACACAACATCATGGGAGTCCAGAAAAGGATATGAAAGGAAATGTATCTATTCTGTGTCTTTGATAAAGCTTCTGTAAGCGCTTTCATCCATGCATATATTGTTCTCATTTTTTGAACTCTTTATTTTACTACCATTTGAATAACACTGTCAATGGTGCATTGTCATGCAATGACAATGTGTAAGCCTTTTGCATCTATACGTTCTGGTCCCTATCAAAGCTCCTAGGCTATAATATAAATTTCACATATTATGCTTCTTTGAATCTTCATCTATTGTTTGCAAACTGTAACACACTATAATAATTGTTTCTTAGTCTGTTTGCTGCTGCTGTAACAGAATGTCACAGAACTCAGTAATTTATGAAGAAAAGAGATGCATTTCTCATGGTTCTGGAGGCTGGGAAGTCCAAGAGAATGGCACTAGCATTTGGTAAGGGTCATACCATGATGAAAGGCAGAAGCCAGCAGTCAAGACAGAGAGAAAGAACTAGACTGAGCTCACTTGTACAACAAATCTGGTCTCATGATAACTAATCCACTCCTGAAATAATGGCATTAATCCATTTATGAGGGCAGATCCTTCATGATTTCATCACCTCTTAAAAAGCCCCACATCTATTAAATCTCAGCATGAGTTTTGGAGGCAACAAACATTCAAACCATAGCAGTCCACCTTTGGCCTCCCAAAACTCATGTTCTTCCCATGTACAAGATACACTCATCCATCCCAACAGCCCCCAAAATCTCAACTGGTTTTATCACTAACTGAGAAGTTCAAAGTCCAAAGTTTCATCTAAATCCAATATGGGTGAGACTGAAGACATGATTTACCCTAAGTAAGGAAAATTTCCTCCAGTTGTGAGCCTATGAAATCAAAACAAGTCATATGCTTCCAAAATAAAATGGTAGCGTAAGCATAGGATAGGCATTCCCATTCCAAAAGTAAAAGAAATAAGCAAGAAAAGAGGAGTGAATCATCCCAAGTAAGTCCAAAACCCAACAGAGAAAACAACATTAAGTCTTAAGGCTGGAGAATAATCTCCACTGACTGCATGTTCCAAATCCTAAATATAATAGGACCCCAAGGTCTTGAGCAGCCCTATTCCCACGGCTTTGCTGGGCTCAGCTCACACTTCAGCTTTCGTGAATTGGAGTCTTGTGCCTTTATCTCTCCCAGGGCAGCATTGCATGCTGGTAGCTCTACAGTTCTGTGGTCTCAAAGGTGGAGCCACGTCTATGGCTCCACTAGGCACTGCCCTAGTGGAAACTCTCTGTATGGCTTTGCTCTGTGTCTGTGGAAAGTTTTTGCCTAGATACCCAAGCTATTTGCAATGTTCTCCGAAATCTAGCTGGAGAAAACCATGCCCCCACAGCTCTTGTAGTCTGCATCCTTACAGAATTAGTACCACATGCGAGCCACCAAGGCTTAGCGCTTGCATTTTCTAGAATG
Organism: Saguinus oedipus; assembly: GCA_031835075.1. Taxonomy (NCBI): domain Eukaryota; kingdom Metazoa; phylum Chordata; class Mammalia; order Primates; family Cebidae; genus Saguinus; species Saguinus oedipus. The sequence continues at coordinate 9,624,914 of CM063180.1, forward strand.
ACAGTGATGCTGGATATTTTTAGTGCTGTTTCACTAGCTGGAGTCCTCTGCAGCTAGTGACACCCCTGTCCAGAGCCTCACTAGGCTCCAGGCTTGCTGCAGGAGGTACCCCACTCACTTGGCCCAGCAAGCTGCACTTGACATGCACTTTCACCTGGGTTCACATGCTCGCTGCATGATCTGGTGAGGCCAGGCATGGGCCAGGCATGCGGCTGGGCTAGGCATGCCATGATCTGCTTCTGCCCTGGGTGCTGGCATCTGAATGAGAGGAATGTGGTGGCACCCAAAAACTTCATGGACATCAGCAATCCCAGAGTCCCAAAGGGTATGTTATTCCTACTATCCACAGCTCAGTGGATGGGGACGTGCTAACAGCTCTTTCAGTCCCATCGCTCCACTCTGACCTGTGACTCCTGGGCTGGCCCAGCCTCACTGCTGCTTCCTGTCACTTGGAGTGGCCACCCAGCTGAGGGCAGAGGGCTATAGTGTTATAACCTTTCTCCTACTCACATTCAAAGGATCCTGAGTTCTTGTTCCATATCCAAGAAGAATGAGGTTATGCTGACAACTAGAGGGCAAGCAGGGTGGATAGTTTTATTGAGTGACAGCTCTCTGTGGAGAGGGGACCCAAAGATGGCTGCACCTTTCCTAGAATTGGGTAGTTCCCCCAACCCTAAGGCAGGTAGTAGTCAAGTGTGGCTTAATCTCGGGCTTTTATGGGCTCAGAATGGGGAAGTGTGTGCTAATTGGTTTGTGAGCATGCAAAAAGGACTAAAAAAAGGCACTCCTCAAAAATGGACATGACAGTGCAGAAAATATGTAAAATAAGTGAAGGGTGGGGATCAATGAGAGGAAAGCATGCCAAACAGGAAGAGAGGTTCTCAATCCGGTCTGTGGATTTATCAAAGACTTGTACCTTGGTTTTCAGGCTTCAAACTCTCTTCAGCTTAAAGGTCAGATTTCACTGGGGACCTGCCCCTATCTGCCTAGGCCTTTGACTGCTTCCTGCAGCTATTTGGGGCAGCCAAGGAGCACTACACTGGGATGCAGAAAGCAGAGATTTGAGGCACTTCTGGGCAGTAAACACATGGAGGGCACCCTAAACCTGTCTCCCAAAACCTCTGCCCTCCTAGAGCTCTGAACGTGGGATGGGAGGGGCAGCCTAAAAGAATTCTGAAATATCTTCGAAGCCTTTCTCCAAGGGTCATGATGAACAGCACTTGGCTTCCTTCCGTTCTTGGTAATCTCTTTAGTAAATGATTGTGTGGACACACCCTTGCACGATTTTTTGTTCTTTACATGTCAACTTGCAGATTTTTTATGTTTTTCTTTTCTACTTCCCCTTCAACTACAAATTATGCCTCTACATTATTTGTTGGTTAGGTAGTTCTTCTATTGCATATCCTAGTTTGTCACTCTTAAACTCCACCTTCCATAAAGCCCTCAGACATGAATACGGTTCATCCAAGCTCTTTGCTATTTTATAACAGAGATGGTCTTGGCTCTAGTTTCCAATACCTTGTTCCTCAGTTCCATCTGAGACCTCTTCATAATCATCTTTACTGTTCATATTTTTATCAACATTTTGGTAACAACCCTTAAGTAATCTCTAAGAAAATTTTGACTTTACCTAGTATTGGCTTCATCAGAGCCCTCACCAGGATCATCTTTAACTTTGCACTTAACAGCAATACAAGTTTTTTCTAGCCTGCTCCTCCGGGCTCTGGGTAGGCCTCTAACTGTCACCCAGTTCCAAAACTGCTTCCACATTTTCAGGTATTTATTGTAACAATAACCCCACTTAATGGTACAAATTTTCTACCTTAGTTAATTTTGCTGCTAAAGCAGAATACCACACATTGCGCAATTCATAAAGAAATTTATTTTTCATGGTTCTGGAGTCTGGAAAGTCCAATAGCATCACACCAGCCCCTAGGGACGGTCGTTTCCTGGAAGAAGGGTGAAAGGCAGAAGCCCACACTCAAGACAGAGAGAGGAAATAGGGCCAAACTCACTTTTGTAACAAACTCAAACTTTTAATAACCCACTTCTCTGATAATGTAATTAATCCCTTCATGAAGAATTAATCCCTTATGACCTAATTACTTCTTAAAGACCTCATATCAACTAAATCTCAATATAAGTTTCAGAGGAGATAGACATTCAAAACACAGTAAATTGTTGGTTAATTTTTTAAATGAAGCAAAGTGCTACTGTGAAACATATTCATTAAGCTTTGTAAATTATGTTATTAAGTCAAATGTAAAATTTTCAATATAAAAATTCACATTTGAAGAAGACTATTGGGCAAAATTCTCCAAAGGAAAGATGGAAAATTTTTACCCCTGTGGGAATTCTCCTGGGAATCTAAACAGAATTGTGCATGCTTTTATTTGGTTGGTAAGAATAATCCCATCTCAAATGTTTAGCAAGGCAGGGTGGTTCTTCCTAAATGTTCTGGGCACTTCTGAAAGTACAACCCTTAAATGAAAATCATACCCCTCACATTTTCATTATGATAAACATCAGCTCTGACCATAATTTGCTTGCAGTGTTTCCAAGCAAAACATAATTCTATGTAGGAATTGGAATGAAAAGAGGAGGTTCTTGCTAAGAATCCTGAGAAACACAAAATTCTGTTAGACCATTGTGTTAGACCATTTTTCTCTGAGTTCTTACTCAAAACATAATCTAGTTACTTATTCAGAGGGGTGGGTAAACTCAAAATCAGACCAATTTTAGTCTAATACCATCAGCAAGAAGAAAGAGGTGCTGGGATCATGTGGGTGGGCTTTCAAATTGCCTTTTCAAATGGTTTCCCTGACAAATGGCTGGAATCCAAGTGAATACACATAGAGGAGGTATCAAAATAGCAGCTCCAAAAGCTCCCAAATAGGGACTATTTATGGACCATTCTGAAATGCTGGAGCTGACACCAATTACAACGAGACCATGCTTTTGAGAGTTGGCATGAAAATAGAATGTCAACCTTTAGTTTGATTTTTAAGGCTGAAAAAAAGTGCAGTGATGTAGAAGCTACTTCTCCCAAGGCAGAAGGTACTTCCCAACATGGTACTGCCAGCAAAGTGAGGAACCATTGGAAAGAAATCCCTTTGGAGTGGAAAAAGTGAAAAGATGCCATTTCCTTGACACTGGGAAATTCTTTGAGTTTATAATTCATATTGTCACATGTGTCAACTAGCCCTATCTTTACGTTTCATAAGGTGCATCATTATTTGTTCTTTTTTTTTTTTTTTTTTTAGACGGAGTTTCACTCTTGTTACCCAGGCGGGAGTGCAATGGCACGATCTCAGCTCACCGCAGCCTCCTCCTCCTGGGTTCAGGCAATTCTCCTGCCTCAGCCTCCCTAGTAGCTGGGATTACAGGCACACGCCACCATGCCCCGCTAATTTTTTTTAATATATTTTTAGTAGAGACGGGGTCTCACCATGTTGACCTCGTGATCCACCCACCTTGGCCTCCCAAAGTGCTGGGATTACAGGCTTGAGCCACCGCGCCCAGCCTCATTCTTTGTTCTTTAATTCAACACTCAGTGAGCATCTTACATATGCCAGGCATTATGCTAAACAGTGGGAATGGAAAGATAGTTAAGATATGGACCCTGATATCAAGAAGTTTACAGTCTAACAAAGGAGACAGATGCCCCCAAGATGACTATTCTAAAAGGATGAGTTCTGCTAACAGAGCTTCTCAATCTTGGCTCTATTAATACCTTGGGCTGGATACTTCTTTCTGGTGGAGGCTATGTTGTGCATTGAAACATGTTTAGCAACATCCCTGGCCACTACCCATTAAATGCCAGTAGCATCGTTCCAGTGTGACAGTCAAAAATGTCTCCAGACATTGTCAAATACTCCCAGGAGGCAAAAATCTCACCTGCTTGTGAACTACCATTGGAAAGACAGAAAATGGAGTCCTTATTTCATGTAGGAAAGTCAGAAAAAGTGATTTTTGAGTTAAGCTCTAAAATTTATTTTAGAATAGCAAATAATATCCTGAACATCTACCAGATGTCCGGTGCTAGATTATTCATGAAGTGACTTAGGAGTTTCCTAAATAGTGGGAAGAGTGTGTACCCAGAACAGCACCGTATATCAGAAAACTACAAGGTGTTTGATAGCTACGGCGTGTGACGTATGAGATGGTCAGTAGGAAAATGAAACTAGAAAACTAACAATGTCCCAGTTTAAGAAAAGCCTTGGGCTTCATGCCAAGGGGTTTAGGAGTCTGGGGTTTGCCCTGTGGGTGATAAGAGATTACTAAAAGATATTAAGCAAGATATTCTTAGGCATGAATCACATAGACGGTTAAACAGTTGGTAAAACAGTCTATTGGAAAACATCCTGTCAACTACCGCCTGCCGTACGACCAATGACCATTGTGTCCGAGTTTCCTCCCTGAATAAATCTCACAGATGACCTCTCAGAATCAAGTTTTCTGGGTTTACAGATCCTTAAGGAAAACTCATTTCTGCCCCTTCCCATGGAAGACCTGCCTTTCCAATAGCTGTGAGGTGCACCGTCATTACCCTGTGTACTAGAAGAACTGCCATACAAGCTGGAAAAGGAAGAAGCGTAGATGGAGAAAAACCCAAATGGATAAAGCAATTTGCAGAGCCTATTTTACCGTTGGCCTAATTTCTAACTTCCAGCATATAAATTTTTTCTTTTTGAAAAGGGAACTTTGTTGCTTGGATCTAGTTTGAATCTAGGTGGTTTGGGGCAGACTGCCAGGCTCCCAGATTAAGCGAAAGTCGTTACAGAGTGTTTCTGCGCACGTGGGAATCACAAGGATTGTTTGGTGCTAGTTTGGCCCTCCACCATTAATTTTCATTATCTCAAAATGCAAACATGCTGAAATGTCCAGCAGAGGATATTATTTTCTCCTTGACATCAGACATAAAAGAAAGAAAAATAAACCTAGGACAGTAACAACATTAAGCTGGTAGTCAGTTTTCTTTAATATTTCAAATTCAATTCCAGACCAGATTCTCTGTTTTGTCCTGGAGATTAGTGTAGGAAGATTGTCGTCTTGGTCTGGTGAAAGCCTTGCCTTTCCAGTTAGCTTAATTAAGGGAAAAGGGGAGGAAGCCAGGAGGAGAACAGTCTGGTTTCTATCAGGGTAAGAGGCTTGGTTTTTACAAACACACCACAGATTTTTGTTGTTTTATGTTTTCGACATTTTTCTGGTTCTTGGTAGAAAGTCCAGTTCCGTTTTCAAAATGAACAACCCCATAGGTCCAGTGACTTGGCATTTTTGTTAGATGTTTGGTGTTTCTGATGACAGCAGACCAGAGCCAGGAAGATTCTGTAGGTTCCAATGTAGTTTCAGGACACTGAGAGCTGATAGGTAACTACCATGGTAAATTAGCAATGTGGGTACCCTAGTTCTCAAAGCCTATGACTAGTACCAGAATTAGACACTTATCCAAACTTTGTTATACCATTTAAAAATTAATTAATGTATAAATTCTATCTGCCGTGAAGACCATGTTCATGCTAGGTCTCTTTACTTCCTCTTGCTATGTAATATGCCTTTTACTGTATACTATAAGAAATGCTAAGGTCTTCAGCTATATACATAGGGTAACCAACTCATCCTGACTTGTCTGGGACTTTCCTCGTTTTCCTAAGAATTTCCTAGTGTTAACACTGAAAGTCCTCCATCCTGGGAAATCCCTCCATCCTTGTCAAACCAGAATGGTTGGTCACCCCAGTTGACTATTAATTGCATGTATATAAATAGTATATATACATTATATAGTTGGCGGTTGAGAAAAGCTAATTAGTCACAGCTCTTTCTTATTAAATGAAATAAGAAGAATGCCTTCTTATTGTAACCACAAAAGACTAAAACACACAACTACATTTTACATGTGATCGACATATTGAAAATAACCAAATATTTAAAAAGCTTTTTAAAAGAAATCCACTTTATTGATGGTTTGTTTGCCACAAAATTTATTGATTTCGAGTGTAAATTTCAATAAGTTCTGACAAATGTATATGCCACATAAGCACCACCACAATCCAAAGAGAAACTTTTTATTTTAATTTCAGAAGTGCCCCTTCCCAATCAACTTCCCACTCCGCTACCCTGGCATAATTCTGTGATCAATTTTATGCTAATGATTTGGAAAATATCAATTGATGAAATCATTTTTAAGACTATTATTACTAAAAGGATGGATTCAGAAAGAAGAAAAAGAAATGAGCCAAAAACTATGGAATACATTTTAAAAGTTAGCAAACAATGTCAGATCATTTAAAGGAACTTAATTTTCAGGCCATTTGAATTTCTGTGATGTATAGAAAAGGATGGGTCAATTCTCAATTAATTTTCTCAAGCTAATACTAAAATCTGACAATGACATAAAAGAGATCAGGGAAGAGAGAGAGAGACTGAGATTAGAAGCCAAATGCATTTATCAATTACCTGTAAAAAGTCTAAATTACATTATATTCATTCAATTTCCGCAGTATATTAAAAGGATAATACAACATAATCTAAGAGATTTAATTCCAGTAATTAAGGAGTTATTTAATATTAGAATTAACTTATTGAGGTAATATGTAGATCAACTAATCTATCTTAACCCCCAAAACTATAAAGTTAATGTTATCTAAATAAACTTCAAATGGAATCTTTTTCTTGAATTTCACAAATGGATTCTAAAATCAATTGGGAAGAACAAATGGGCAAAGATAGCAAATAAAATATTGGGGGGTGGAATGAAGAAGGGAGAAATTAATCTGCAAAATATAAAGCATCATAATGAGAAATTTTAGTTCTGGTGCCAACACAGAGCAGTGGGGCAGAATTAAAATGTTCTAAAGAGGTGTAGACAAACAACGGTGGCATTTTTCGTTTCTTGCATCTAAAGGATCCCATGTGACAAGTTCTGGCCAATGGATGAAGAATACTGCTTTCAGACCTGACCTATAAAAGGTCCTGTAGGACCTTTCATGCTCTCTCTTTTCTTCTTTGAAGCTCATGGTGAAGGAACCCTGAGAGGACAGAGCCACATGATGGAATGAGCCAGGATCCCTGAGTCCTCACCTAGAGGAGAGATGTGCAGAAGAGCCACTCAGCAAATGGTGCTGTGCTGATAAACATTTAGTGACCCATTGGGGGTATGGGGAAAGGCTCTAGTCAGTAATATTTGTTAATTTCTGTCACGTATACTCCCAGGATGGCTGCTTTTAGGCAACCAAGGTGATGTCACTGAACACAGTTTGGAATGGATGCACATAATCAGTTCTTATGATGCAGGATGAACCAGCCCTAGCACACCACTTCCCCTAACCCACATATAACTGTGTCATAATTTTGATTTAAAAATAAACATATTTGGTTAAGCCTTTGAGATTCATTTGGGGATTGTTTGTTATAGCAACTAGATAGTGTTAACCTAGCTAATATAATCCAGTACTTAGAAAATTATGAGAAACAGCCGGGCATGGTGGCTTACGCCTATAATCCCAGCACTTTGGGAGGCCGAGGCGGGTGGATCACGAGGTCAAGAGATCGAGACCATCCTGGTCAACAAGGTGAAACCCGGTCTCTACTAAAAATAGAAAAATGAGCTGAGCATGGTGGCACATGCCTGTAGTCCCAGCTACTTGGGAGGCTGAGGCAGGAGAATTGCTTGAACCCAGGAGGTAGCGGTTGCGGTGAGCCAAGATTGTACCATTGCACTCCAGTCTGGGTAACAACAGCGAAACTCTGTCTCAAAAAAAGAAAATATGAGAAACAATCTACTTCATTTTAGTGTAGCTGTTACATCAAAATTTGACGATATAATAGAAGAAAGAAAACATAAGCAGTCCTTTGTAAAAATGAACAATAAATAATTGTCTTACATAAGCTTTAAAGTTCTTAAACAAAACCCAATTTAAAAAGTACATTAACGTTATAATAGGTCAAACAAGCAACAAGCAAACATTTGTGTGCAAGTTAAATTTATTGTGAAGATGCAAGAACGATTTAGAGATAGAAGCGTCATTGATAATTTATCACAGTTGGTTCAAGGAGAAAAAGTACATTAGTGTTATAATAGGTCCTGAAAAAGCATTGAAAAACAACAATAAAAATTCTATTAAGTGAATGTTTCTATAATATGAGACAGAATATGGATACTAAACAGCCAATGTCATATTTCATGCTAAAACATGAGAATTCAGGAACAAGAGAAGAATGGCCATTCTTTTTTATTTTATTTAACATTGTTCCAAAGTCCTAGCTATGCAAATTTTACAAGAAATGGAAGTTTAAAAATTACTCTGGGAAGGAAGAAGAAAACAATCCCATAATTTCTCACTGTGCATCCACAAAACCCTAAGACTCTTAGAAAATCTGTTAGAACGAACATGTAAGAAAAAACACACAATAGCTGTTACATTCTGCCCAGTAGCTTTCAAGTTAGAACAGAATTTGAAGACATAAGACACTTCCACATAAGCTTGTTGATAATGCAGCCAGAGCCCAGAGTAACGAGGTGTCTTTACCTGATTCTCTCTTTCTTTCTAGCCTGTGCATTTGCATTCTTCTCCTCAATCTCTCTCTCTCTCTCTCTCTCTCTCTCTCTCTCTCTCTCTCTCTCTCTCTCTCTCTCTCTCTCTTCTCTCTCTCTCACACACACACACACCTTCACAAACACATAGAGCCATTGGGCATCTGCTAAATAAGAGGAGAATCAAATTTTCTACTCTTTTTTTTTTTTTTTTTTTTTTTTGAGTCGGAGTTTCGCTCATTACCCAGGCTGGAGTGCAATGGCGGGATCTCGGCTCACTGCAACCTCTGCCTCCTAGGTTCAGGCAATTCTCCTGCCTCAGCCTCCCGAGTAGCTGGGACTACAGGCTCGTGCCACCATGCCCAGCTAATTTTTGTATTTTTAGTAGAAACGGGGTTTCACCATGTTGACCAGGATGGTCTCAATCTCTTTACCTCGTGATCCACCCACCTCGGCCTCCCAAAGTGCTGGGATTATAGGCTTGAGCCACCGTGCCCGACCTAAATTTTCTACTCTTTTCTCTTGCTTATGGAGAAAAATAGAGATGTAGACCTGACAAAGTGTTTGCATTTGATTAGAAATAATTTAAAGAAAAAATATAACTAAAAAGTAACCTATTTCGAAGCTTCCTCTGGATTTTCCTGTTTCAAAGGGTGGAGGCTTTTTTGGCTCAGCAGATCACTCTGATGAGTGTCATGTCAGGTTGGAGCATAGTGATCATGTCTGGAAGAGACTACACATAGAGAAGCTCACAGACTGATCTGATCTGAAGAGCAAAAATTCTCAGCATTAGGAACTGCCAGATACTGAGGAGAAATGGACCAGGACTTGGGTGAGAGGAGAAGGTGAGTGAGTCTGGCAACACTGTTGGAGAGTTGGGTTAGGAGAAAAGGGTGCAAAGCAAGGCAAAAACCCTACTAACCCACATGTCTTTCAGAGCCAACTGTTCACGAAAGACGTCTGCACATGTCTACTTTCCTCCAACTCACACTTCAAAGAATTCCAGTCTGGTTGTCTCCCCAGAGGCATCTCTGATCCTGCCCTTATGCAAACCAACTACTGCATCCATACTCCAAGTTCAACATTTATTCTCTCAGCCATTTTATTTGGCCTCTCAGTGGCACTCAAGGCCGTTAATAAAAGTCAGCTGCTTGCACTTTCCTGCATGAGTTCTCTGCTCTCCCTTCCTTTTCCTAGCATGCTCCCTCTCAGTAGACATTGCTGGACAGGACAATCCTGATGCTGAAAGTCTGTGGAGTTACAAGTACAATAAAAATTACATAAAATAATAAATTTTAAATGCAGTGACATTGTATACAGATCATGGGGCTCACTGATCTAAAGTGATGCTAGACTTAAGAACGGACAGATCTCATTTCATAAAAACGTATACTTTATGTAGAGTTAAATTTAAATTACGGTGATGCTATCCAATGATAATATCCCTCATTGGAACAGCTTGGGATCTTATCTATACGAGAGAGAAGGCGGGCAGGGAGGATGTGGTCTAACACCAACCATGTCACTGATCTGCCACCATGTTGCTCATCTGGGTAAGATGTAGCAGGTCGGGGAAACGAAAGCTCCCAGGAGGGAAGATGGCAATTCCAGGATGCCGCATAGTGGCTGGACAAATGAACCGAAAGCCAAAAGATCAGCTTGATTTGTTCTGCTACAGACTAAACGTTCTCCGAATGCACAGGGCACACAGATAAGCATCCTTCCCTGAAGCCACCATGGCAAACAACCCCCTCCCCCATCAAGAATTCAAGAATGCCTCTTAAGATCTCATCTCTGTTGTATCCCTGATCTACCCCCTTTTTGCTGCCTCCAGACCCCAGCAGTACATTTTCTTACTCGGATAAAAATTCACCCAAGAACTATCCAGTGTGGCCACATGGAGTGACGTGAGGGTTCAGGAGGTTCATGGAGGCTCAGAGCCCTGTTGAATGAAAAATTAGTTAGTGAAGGTCCTATGCCAGGCATTGGTAAGAAACCAAGCATCGCAGATGCAATCCTAGTCATGGAGGATATAACCATGTACTTAGAGGAGACCAGTCACACATCTGAAAAAGGGAGAATATGAGTGCAAGGAAATGTCAGTAAAGCTTCAGGGATTGGGAACAAACAGGGCACAGAGATGAACAGGGCACCACCCAGACAGGTGACTGGGGATGACTTCATTGAAAAATGGGACTCAAGCTGGACTTGGAGGGGTGTGTAGGAATTGGAAGTATGTTGAGGAAGGAGAAGGGATTCCAGTGACAAGAACAGGGGCTGTACTGACCACTGCTCTGTTTGTGGGGGAGCCTGTGACTCTCCAAACATCTCCTTTCTGTATCATGTTGACCACATCAAGCAGCCTTCATTCCCTGAAGAGAAGGCTTATGTCTGACTCCACATAAGATGCAAAACTAAACACCTGCTGGATTAGGGATGGAGGAAGTCCGAGGGCGGCTTGTAGCTGGGCTCCTAACAGATAAGATTGGATCTCCCTTCTCTGTTACTCTGTTTTTCTCTCGTTATCGCTCCTGGTGTGAGTCCTGCCATTTACTTTGTATAACACTATTCTGGTGGAGGACACACGTTTTATATCAGAAAGCATCAAAAGCACCCCCTGCTAGTGGCTCCTTCAGAACTTCAACTATGTTCTCACTAGCTTGTGCATGGGATGGGATTACAAACTGTAAATCAAAAGAGAAGGCTACAGAATAATTAACCACTGACACGACCCAAGTGAGGAACAGTGAGCATGGACCTAGTACTGAAACACACGAGCTGCCTGTCAGACCTGTCAGGACAGACACAGCCAAGACCGAGTTTTCACTCAGATTCTGCAAAGACTGAGCATTAGGTATTGTTTGTCTGGGAGGCCACATGCTGTCAATCGGCACCATTAGGGACTGATTTCCCCAGATAGCATGCAGAGGAACGCCAGCCACCCCAGTTTTCCCACCTGCAGCTCATGCCTTGCCCACAGCCCTGCAGGCAGTCTAGATAGCTCAATATCCACTTTATTCTTCACACATTGTGTAGTTTCCCCTGCCTGGCAAAGCAAGAGCTATTAAAACTATTCTCCTCATTTCTCTCACTTTTCCGGAATGGAAACTCCAGCCCCCACTTCAATCGTCTACACATCATTTCCACGGGTAGCTCCACTTACAGTGACTTCCATCCCCAAGGACCTACTTCTGTGCACATTCCCCACTTTTGCCACTATTAGGTTCTATTTGATGTCTTCACTGGTGTGTATGCTTGTGTCTAAACATTTCCCAGAAGGAATTGGGATGGTTGGATATTTTTTCTTTTTATTGAGACCAATTCTTGCTCTATTACCCCGGATGGAGTACAGTGGTGTGATCTCAGCTTACTGCAAGCTCCACCTCCCTGGTTCAAACCATTCTCCTGCTTCAGCCTCCCAAATAGCTGGGATTACGGACATGCACCACCATGTCCTGCTAATTTTTGTATTTTTAGTAGAGACAGGGTTTCACCATGTTGGCCAGGCTGGTCTTAAACTCCTGACCTCAGGTGATCCACCCCCCCAGGCCTCCCAAAGTGCTGGGATTACAGGTGTGAGGCGCCACGTCTAGCCAATGGTTGGATCTTGGGTACTTCCTGTTTATAACTGTTGAGAAATTACTGTAAAGGGTTTAAACTCCAGAGGCTGAAATCCTCCAGCCTTGGAGGTTTCGGACTCCCCCTCACCCCATAATGAAGGGCACTGTGAGAGGCTTTGCCCTCCAGGCACAAGTAATTTTCTTCATATCCTCCCATGGGAATGCAATGACCAAGATATAGTCTGAACAATCACTTGATAGGGATGAGAAAACACCTTTCAGCTAATCTACTTCTTGAACTGAAATCACAATGTCATGTTGAAGTTGCTTTATAACTGGCTAAAGACTACCTCCGGGTTCTAGGAAGAATGTTTCTTTCTAAAGTCCTGTGGAATAGTTAATAAGGCTTCTTGAACATTAAATGAGTCTTGCAACGCAAGGTTCTAATGAGTTACTGTAATTGCAAATGAACCAGAAACAGATGGGTTACATTTCCTATTGAAATACATAAGGGTTTGAAAATTAAAAGAAAAAACCAGAATGATTGATAAAATACAATTTGGTGCTTGGCAAAGACCAGTCACTTGGAATAATCATATCCAGCATGTGCCACACCCAAAGCGTAGCCAGGTTAGCTAGGAGGGTGCTCTGTGGAAGTCCAGTGTTGAGTGGCAGATGCAGGTGAGGGCCGAGCCTGTGGTGGAGATTCTATAATGGGGCAGGCAGCTGAAAATAAAGACTAGGGAGAAAAGAGGCAGAGGGAGTGAGGTAGGGCAGGGAAAGGCACTGGAGCAGGCATCAGAGGAGGAAGATGGACGTGGAACACAGGCAGTTGACTTCGTGGAAGAATTTGAAGAGTAGAAGCCCCCTCTTCCCTCACCCCTACCCTACCTCCTCCCACCTCCACCTGCCAGTCGTGAGAAAAAGTTAGCTTGTTCTTCAAAAAGGGTGCTAAGGAGGGGCTGAACATCCAGATGTGTGCTTAACTGCAGTGACTGAGTATATGAAGTATGACAGGGAATTTGAATAAGGCAATGGATTGCCTGCAAACTTCTCTCCTGGAAAGCAAGCAGAGGAATACAATTTGAATGGAAGAATATAAAAAATGAACATCAAAGATAAACCATGAAAAATGCTTTGTTTTCAATCTTCTCCCCAAAGTTAAATAAACTATTTGTTGGAAGCCATGAGGTTTACTGGGCAGATGAAACCATCAGATTTGTTGAGAGATGTTGACACCAAGGGGTTAGCTCCAGAGAATGAAAAACCCAGAGGAGGAACCCAGCCCAACTCCAGGAGGATGTGGCTGAAAGTCCAGGCTAGATGACTGCAAAATTTGGAAATATGAAAAATTTCCCTTTGCCTCTTTGTCAGGCCTTCCTTTCCCACAGAGCTACATTAGCAGGAAATTCTCCAGCTAAGGCCGGCCTACCACCATCTCTTGAGCAACCTCCTTAGAACTCGTTATAGGCTCTCAGTCCCTCGAGTCCAGGATATTGACTAAATAAGCCATGCAGGTGTTTGGGGACCTAGGAGAACCGTAGGCCAAGAAGGACATCTATTTGTTTAACATGATTTTTTCCCTTTTTTGAAGCACCGCACACCTACAATATCATGTCACAGCTGTGTCCCCAATCCCTTTCACTTTGCACTTGAAATCGTCAACTGAAACAATGAACAAATGAAAGTTAAAAAGTAATAAAAGCTCTATTCAAAGAAAGATGTATAAATAAGAAACAAATGAAATTGGTCATTTCTTAAACATTTTGTGTTGACTCTGTCCTTATGCGATTCATTTTTGGCACAGATTTCAGAATCTTTAAGGCCACTGTATTTAGGTTACATTTTATAATGTCATAACCTTATAATTAAAATATTGAACATGCCCATGTTTTTCTTCCACCCTGCCTAGCAGCTTAGTTTGGACAAGGGAAATATAGATAAGAAACTATTAATTATCTGCCAGAAAGGAAAAAAGGCTACTTATCTTTTGGGATAAAATAGATCTGAGCACACATAAGAATTATAACTATTTTTGCATAAAATAAATAGTCTCTTTTTGGTATTGTCAAGAAGGCGTGGTGAGTTGTCATTTATCTTGTACTCTCAACCTGCACTCTTGATCCTACTGTAACCCTTCTTATTTGCAAAAGATGAAAGCAAGATCAGAACTCTGTGGAGCTGGAAATTGGACTGTAGTTTTGCTGCTAGTCAATGGCCTTGAAAGTGTCTCACTCATGAAGACTGTCTGGATTATTATGATTCTCTGGTATTTGACATTTAGTATCAAGTCCAGCTGGATGAAATTGTATTTGGGAAATGATCATCTATCTGATGCCAGTCTTCTAGTGGCATGGAAGCCCCTTCCTCTGGTAGGTATTTAAAGGAAGCCCTGGAGTCCTCGGGAATTTCTCAGCCCCACTGAGTATAGTATGCTTCAGATAAACACCTTTCAAGCTGATCTCATCTGTAAAGCTCTGGGCCTAGAGGGGAGAGACTGAGAGATGGACTGTCCTGCCTGAGTCACTCCTTGTGGCCAAGTTAACAGGACAATGGCGAGCTTCCGCTTTGAGAACAGGTACATACGTGTTCTCTCCTGAGGACCCCTCCCCTTTCTCATCCAAATGAAGGAAACTTAGAGAAGGCACACATGAAGAGCTGATTTATCTCTGCAGATTTGCAGCTCCTGAAATTCAAGAGTGGAGCCGCATTTGCATCCCTCTCCAGCTAGAGAAACTGGGGGACTTTCACACGGGCCAGTTGGATGCATGGAAGAAGAAATAAAGTTCATAACTTTGGGGATGCAAAGGAAACTGTTTTCATGATTCCCCAAAAAGCTAATCACAGGAGAGCCTTGTGCAGTTGTCCAAGGGCATGCTTCAAGAATAATAGATTTAACGTTTGCTTTCTTTGGCCTGGATGTTTCCCAGAGTCTCCTTATATCTTTTCTTGAAACATGATGTGCACTCTAAGGGAGGCGAGGGGGGCTGTAACTTGGCACAATCTTCTTTACATGTAAATCCCTAAACTGAAACGGAAGATAGTATGATACACTCACACAGAGAAGATGCTGGGAAAGGAAATAGAGGGGAAAGTCATCTATACATTTTAATAAAACTCAGACCTAATTTAGTATAACAGTCCTGTGACTTAATAAAGCACATACCAAATAATGCCAAAATGCTTGCTTGAGATGACTTTCAGTATTGTCAACTATAACTGGCCTTTGCTTTTTTGTCATAAATGTCCCTGCTAATAATACCAGGTATGAAATGAAAGAATATCTACAACTCCAGTTACTGCTCTGTTTTGCCACATGTGATTTGGAGCTTTTAGTCACAAATATAAGATAAAGTCTATTTACAGACACATTTCCTTTGGCAGACACTAATTAAGAATGAGAAAGATAATGAGACAACTTTGAGGGACGAAGAATGAAGCAGAAACAAATGGCTCTCTGCAGGGTATTTCCAGAGCTGCGGCCTTGAAAGATGGGGCAAAGTAGGAATGTCAGGAATTGCAGGCATGAGAATGGAGGTGGCCAGAGATGTTCCATCCCCAGACCAGACAGCCACTGCAGAGCACCGCGTGACAGAGACTGGGGAGAAACCATAAGGCCAGGGGGAAGGAAAAAACAAAGTCCAGAGCTCTGGACAGGGTCCAGACCAACATCCTTCCTGCTGCAGAGCTCTAGGTGGCATGTCTCATGGACGCCTTTCACAACACAGATTTGATGCTCACTGTGTGTCGAGTAAGGGGCCAGGCATAGGGGTATATGGCAGACTTCCCAGTAATGGTTGAGCTCTGGGTCCTATACACCCACCAAGGCTGGCTCATGGAGGCCAGCTGTGAATACTCATGGCCCTGAAGGACACCCTATGCCAATTCTAATGCCAGCAGGTTTCCACCTCACCTGCATTTTTTTCCTGCCTTTGCTGTATTTTTAAAGACAAACAGAAGATTTTTGAACAAATACTGAAGTAGTCATCGGGATTATAGGGAACCACATGGTTAAAGGAGGTGAGGGGCGAACCGTGAAGCTGTGTGTCCCAGGAGCTGTCAGTGTGCACATGGGTGGTGCATAGCATGGGAAAGGTAGGAGGAGAAGGAGGGCAGTGGGTGTCAGTTTATGAAGGGTGAAGGTCATCAAAGGATTCCAATCTGGAGGTGGTCACCTACTAGCCTTCTGCTTTAAGGAGACCAGCCTGGCCAGGTGTGGTGGCTCACGCCTATAATCCCAGCACTTTGAGAGGCCAGGGCAGGTGGATCACCTGAGGTCAGGAGTTCGAGACCAGCCTAGCCAACATGGTGAAACCCATCTCTACTACAAGCACAAAAGATTAGTGAGTGTGATGATAGATGACTGTAATCCCAGACACCCGGGAGGCTGAGGCAGGAAAATCACTTGAACCCTGGAGGCAAAGGTTGCAGGAGCCGAGATCGTACAGATGTACCCCAGCCTGGGCAAGAAGAGTGAAACTCCATCTGAATAAAAAAAAAAAGATGATGAAGAAGACCAGGCTGACTATTCCCGAGGGACAGTCAGTGGCTTGCACAGATCTTCTGGGGCCTTATATTATACAATTTGGGGAGCCCTTTTTAAGCAAAAGAATTCAAAACCAAGAATATATAATTAGGGACAAAAGTGAACACTTATTTAGAATGAGAAGATAAACCTCAAAAAAAAAATAGAAACTTTAGAATGATAATAAATACCACAACCATAGGTTAAGACATGAGAATTCCAATACAACTCTTTTGCAGAATTCTCATCAAGAAGGGAAGAAAAATGTATGCGGCCTGTATAACTGTGTACACAGCATGGCATGCTATATTCCTGAAAGGAGACAACTTCTGTTTTGACTATCTGTCATTGAAAACAAAGTCCTCTGCTTACGATTTTACATATCTGACTTTGGGAGAATTTTCCAGAGATGGGCTTCCTGCTTCATACAATTCAAACTTTGCTTCTCCTTGATTCTGCATAAACGTCTGGTGTCAGATGCTGCAGGACAAATTCATATCACCAGATGACGTTTGACCCTCCACTTCCCATCACGAGGCTGGGTGCGTCAGTGCAGGGGGCCGTAGGAGTATTCCTAGAAGCCGTTCCTACACTAAGATGACTAGTAATAACTTTACTGCATTCAGAAACAATTACCAACCACAAAAATATCCCCTACTGAACCCAAACTAAATATATTCCCAACTCAACTTCTCTTTAGCTGGGGCCCCAAAGTGCTGGTGACAACGCTGACACCCCAACAGTAGGTGCAAGGAGGGGAAGTTGAAGCAGAAAGGGGAAGCAGTCTTAACCAATTATGGCTAAATATAGCTCACTTTTAATACATTTTACAAAAATATATGATCATGTGAATACATTGCAAGGTCTCCCCCCAGCTTTTGGAAGGGAGTGTGCAAGCGAGGCTCTGAGCTGAAGTTTATTAGCTTAAGATCCTTCTCTGAGGATCCACAGATCCATCTGGTGGGCTGACTGCAGCTGAGGACCCCGATCTGGAGTAACAGGAAATAGCTGTAGAAGCCAATGACCAGAGGCGCGGCAGTGCCGTTATAGCGGAAGGGATACATTCGAATGGTAATTAGCCGGTAGGACTGGGATGATTATGTTGGAAGAGGACAGAGTAAAAAGGATGGCACCATCTAGTCTGGCACTTGCCCCTCTTAATTTATCCAAAACTTTGGAACAACACTCAATAACGTGTGCCGGGCATAGTGCTTGCTATCAAGCAGAGGGGAAGGTGTGTGACCTGTGCTGCGAACTCATACTGGCTGGCTTGCTCTAGCATCCCCGGCCAGCCTCAGACCTGGAGGATGTCTGTTTCTCTGCTACTCAGTCAGGCAGGGATCTTTCTCTTTGTTCTTATGAATGGGGCCACCCAGTAAGATGTGTCTAGGTACTTTGGCTCCCAGGACACACCCAACAATTGCTTCTTTTTGATCCAATATGTACTTTTTCCATCAACTGGTCGAAATCCAGACTTACACAGAGGTAGAAGGAAGAGCATAATTCCAATTTGCAAGGGGAAGCCGGGTATAATTCAGTTTTTACATCTCAAATGTGTATATTTTTGGCCTGAATTCCCAAATCAGTAAAAACACAAGGTGAATTCAGAAAGCAGAAAACGTGTCAGCCTGCCCATGGACATGACCCGGGGGCCCTGGGGGAAAGGGGAAAGCAAGCACTTTCCCATCAGTATGGCTG
Organism: Saguinus oedipus; assembly: GCA_031835075.1. Lineage (NCBI taxonomy): Eukaryota > Metazoa > Chordata > Mammalia > Primates > Cebidae > Saguinus > Saguinus oedipus. The sequence goes on from CM063180.1 coordinate 9,643,230, forward strand.
CACCACCACAGGAGCGATGCCATGAGAACATGAAAGCCGGCAGTAGGGAAAACCCCACCAAACATTTGAGATCCTCAGTATAGGGATTACTCTCCCCCAGGCACTCAATCTCTGCACAAATCTTACAGCAAACGTGCTCCTTTCACAGGAAGACTTTGCTGCTTCTCAAATACTCCTGAAAGGAGAATTGCTGGATGTCCCATAATGAATAAAACTGCTGATAGGAATGGAAAAAGTTTATGAAGGATTTGTAAACCCAAAATACCATATGTGGAGTTAGAACGTTTTATTTATACCTTTGCCTGATACTTTGCCCATGCACACAGGACTATGGAAGAAATATATGGCTGCCTGCTGGCCCAGAAATCTCTCAGGCCTTCCCCACCGGCCTGCAGGGAGTGCCTCTGACCCTGGGCCAAACGTCGAACTGTAGCACAAAATTCCTTTCCAAGTTGAAAGGAAAAGTAATAGAGAGTAGAATTTAAAATTGCAAACATAGTCCCATATATTTTGTTTCTGTTTCACTCTACAAATAAAAAATAAGCCTATGGCCTCTTTTGGCATAAGATTATAGGTTAAAAAATAAATCCACCGCATATTATCCAATAAGATAAGAATAATTAAGAACAATATATTTCCTTTTAAGAATCTTGATGGATAACCTTTAAGATGTTTTGAAGGTTGTGTTCAGGCCACACACATGATAGGCAATATTTTATCTTCCTTTTTTACAAAGAAAGAAAGCTAATTTTGCTTAAAATAGAAGGAGGTCTATGGGTCTTGCATTTACCAAAAAATGAACTTTGTTAATCACACAAAATCATCTCTAACTATTTCAAGGAAATTAGAATAAAGGCCTAACAGGGAGGCCTATATGCACATGCACTAGCAATGTCTGGGACAGGCAGAAGGAGCTCAGTGGATTCTTGGTAGAAACAGAATCTCGTTTGCCAACTTTGATACCAGAGCTCCTGTGGAATCCAGAGGCTGGCAGGCTGCGGGTGATATAAAATCTACAAGGAGCATAGAATTCAATTCCAATCTGGATTTTTCCTCTACTTCTATTCAGGAGTCCATATGTGGCTTTGACCTCAGCAGATTTTCATTCCTCAAGCCCTCTTTTCCATGAGTATGGAAATAGAATGAATGGGCTGCAAGTGGTCAGCTCCTAGGAACAGGAAAAAGAGGATCCTCCTCCTTCAGGAGTATCCCCTCCACTGTGAAGGGTGTCTGCTCTTTCTGAGCAGAAAATGTCCCATACTTTGAAGCTCTGCTACCACGTGACCCTCCTTCTGAGAACAAGCATGGTTGGAATGAGAGCGAGGTACGAAGGTGAGACTGTCTACCACAAACCAGCAATGTCACAGCTGTTTACCAGACACACTCTCTGCTCTAATCCTTGTCACAGCCCCTCAAGACAGGCATCATGTTATCCCATCAATGTGAAGTGAACAGGGACTAGGAAACCTAAAGTAACTCCCCTAGATCACTTCGTGTGAGGGCTAATTCTATGTGTCAGGTTGGCTAGGCCACGGTACCCAGATATTTGGTCAAACACTAGTCTGGGTGTTTCTGGGAAGGTACTTTTGAGATGCAAGTCGCACTTAAATGAGTAGATTTCGAGTAAGGTAGACATCCCTCCATAATGTGATTGGTCCTCATTCAGTCAGTGGAAGTCTTGAGTAGAACAAAAGACAGAGGCCCCAAAAGAAGAAGGGATCATGTTCGGCCGCCAGCTGCAACCCCAGCCCTTTTTTGGGTCTCCAGCCTGCTGGGCGTGGCCTGTGGATTTTGGAATTACTAGCCCCTCAATCATGTGTGAGCCAATTCCTTGAAATAAATCTCAATCTCAGCCTCTCTCAATCAATTGATCTACCTATCTATCTATAGATCATCAATAGATAGATAAACAGAGCTCTGTATATAGTCTTTATTTTCTGTTTCCTTCTATCTATCTACTATCTATTTATCCACCTACCTATCCATCCATCCATCTATCTATCATCTGTCTATCTCTCTTATTGGCTCTGTTTCTCTGGAGAATTCTAACGTGCCCTGCCACTACTGAACCCAGGATTCAAGTAAAATTTGGTCTGATTCTGGGGCTCATGTTCTTTTCCCAACCCCTGGATGTTGCCATGAATGCCAGAGACTTAACAACACTGTATTTAATCTACTCCCTTGTTCATTCAGGAAATATTTATAAAATGCCCCTTGTGTCCTTGGTTCTGTACTAGATTCTAGAAACCCACCAGAACAGTATAAACATGGCCCCTGCCCTCACAGAGCTCAGGAATGACAGCCAAGCAAACTTGTACTTCCAGGGTGCAACCAGAATAGAAGCTTAGGGAGGAGAAGGGAGGAGGACCAACTCATTGACAGTGGGAGAATTCGTAGATATTTAAATTGAGACCTGGAGAGCGAACTCGAGTTAGCCAAAGAAGAAAGAAGATGATTCAGGCAGAAGGAACAGTGTGTGCAAAGATTCAGAGGTGAGAGAAAGTGAGAAACTGGAGGTCATCCACTAAACCTGAGGCTTTGAGTGTCCCAGGTTGAGAGGGAGAGACAGGTCTGGGAGTGAGCAGTTCCAACTCTCCTTCTGTAGCCTAGAGTCTGTTAAGGCTTTGGACTTTGCCCTGGGGGAGAGAAGAAAACACTGGAAGGATCACAGTTGAAGATGACTATGGCTTTCTGTAAGATCCCAGCCCAAGATGACTATGGCTGAGGGTGAGGGGAAGGTTGAGAGAGGAAGGGAGATGGAGGCCTGGACACCTGCTAGGTAGCAATAATTGCAGGTGAGGGTGTGTTTGATCAGACCAGGTGACTGGATTATGGGCCTGGGGACTGGGAGAAGGAATCATAAAGAAGAAGCAATTTGGGGGATAAAGACAGTAAATTCACGTTGGGTTTGTTGAGTTAGGGATCTCTGTGTGATGTCAGGGGAGAACTGTCCAGACGTCCCTCTTTCCTTCCTGTTTATCTCTCTCTTCTCACTTCTCCTTCCTGCTCCAGGAAACTGGAGATAGGCCGGACGACCTAATCTCCTTTGGTCTGAGAATAATCAGGGCTATGACGACATACCAAGTCCTAAATCTCCACTTGCTAAATGGAAATGAACTCTTGCCCCAAATCTTCAGCTTTTGCTTTTGCTGAGAATTTATTCAGCTGTAGCCATACATACTGCGCAAAGTATAAAAACACATACAGGATTCCACTACCTTCTTTTGACCAATGATGGCTCCCTGAGCACAACCAGGTCCTTCCCAGCGTGTGGCTGAAGATCTGGAATCAAAGTCCCACCACCTGCCGCACAAATATGTTAAATGGCCCCAGCACAGCACTGCAAGCTCCTGATGCCAAGAAGGAGAATTCCAGAGCCTAGCCTCTTCTGGCTTCCTCCTGGCTCCTGGACCACCACAGAGCAGGGAGCCTCATGCCCTGGAACCTGAATTATGCTTCCAGAATCCCATCTCAAACTTGACCAAGGCTTTGAGGATCACTGAGTGCATGCAGGCTTGTAAAGGATGACGCAGATCATGTGAAACCCCAGCAGGCGCTGTCAGGGGCCAAGTGCTTTTGGCAATGGCTGAGGGGAAGCTGCCGACACAGGGGAAGAATGAGAAGAAGCCACAGCTCCTTGGGAAAATGTGCAATCGACTTCCCCAGAGAACCTCAAACGCAGCAACAGGGACTTTCTTGGGGGTGCTTTCTATGAACCTTCCACCCTAGGCTGCTTCCAGAGGACTCTATTACAACTTAAAATGCCAAGGACTGTGTGTGTGTGTGTGTGTGTGTGTGTGTGTGTCTGTGTGTCTGTGTATACAACATAGAAAGCAGAAAACAGTAGAGAGAAGACAATAATTATTTCTTCCTCTTTGTTTTCCACATTAAATCTCAGCATTACATTCAGAGAGCTTCCAAGATAGAATGAAAGGCAGGCAGCAAAGTCATACTTTTCTGATCACAAAACACTAAATAGAACAGTTCATGTTTTGCAGGTGCAGGTCCTAATTTGCTCCTGATTTGTTTGCCTTAGCTTCTGGGTGGGGCCCCCATTTTCCCTGGCTCTGGCCCCTTGGCAAAGCCTCCTCTCATGCAACGTGTCTCTATGAACAACTAACTACCCAGGAATGAGTATTGCCGAGCAGGCGGCCCCTTGGCTCTGGGCCCTCCAGTATGGGGCAGTTTCTGAGAGCAGAGCCCGGAAGGCTCCCACACAGGCCTGCAAGCTGGACCAGCCCCTGCCGGGAATGACCTCTCCAGGGGCACTGAGATTCTTCTGCAGCCCTGGCCAGCTGTCTGTCTCCAGCTCGAAGAACTAGGTGGCTTGTTAATCATCTAGTGGTTCCTCTGCTTAGGTTCACTGACCCTACAGGCCACCTGTGGTCTCAGAGGTGCTACAACAGCTCCTGTTTCACCCCCCAACCCATCCCCACCACTAGGCAACCTGGAAAATGCTGTCATCACCACAGGATACTAGACTCCTTCCCCTGCCCTTCCTGTCTTTATTAGGTCTTTATCAGGGGTTCTTTCACTTCAAGAAACTGAAAGTCTCTCAATCCAGCTCTACCCTAAGAGGGGAATCTTCTCCAGGGTCCTTTCTTCCTCTTACGGATGCTGCAGATCGTAGGACTGATTTTGTTTCCCTGTTCACACCGTGCAGAGCCAAATGTGTGGTCCATCTCCAGCAAATGCACAGGAAATTACATTATGCATTTTATGCAATAGCCTCACTTCTGGATTCATCTTTCTCTCCTATTTTTATCTTCTCTTTGCCTTATTTCTTCACTTCTTTTAACTTAATTTTATCTTGCTGCTTTGGGTCCTTTGTGCTTCTCTAAAATCTTTTTAGCAACAGGGCTGGAAATCAGCCACCCAGTTCATCAGTCTGGTCTGCTAGCCCCCAGGCTCCTCACCCACCCCAAAGCCTTCTGTAGAGCACTTCGAGATCAGTCTTCCCGGCCTCATTTCTTTATATTCTCCTTTTGCTACCCCTGCACTGAAGGAAGCAATTTCAGAAGATAAATTTTAGACTTGGAGCTGGTTGACCTCGGTCTGTGACTTCGAGCTTGAACCTCACGTTAGGTGCTCACAAACCACGTGGAAAGCTCTGTAGACCTTCTCCGTCACTCACTCTATCTTTTGACAAACTGCTCACCCTTGGATTCCCAGTGTCTTTATCTGTAAAATGGAGCCATGGACATCAAACTCTCAAGTGTAATGCGAGCAGAGCCCACATCTCTCCTGACCATGCCCTTCCTCACCTTTTCTTCACCTGTGCTTTGAGGTCAGCTTGGACCCCCTGCTCCTTTGTGAAACCTTTCTTAACCAAGAGTACATTACAATATGTACACAGGACTTTACAGCTTAAAAGTGCCACATGTGCACAATCTCTTGATCTTCATGCAATCCTCTCAATCAGTCCAGAGAGCTGGACAGAGCTGACCACCCTTTCCTGACAGTGAAGTACCCCACTCTCTCGGCAGGCCCTTCTTTTTGTTAGGGTTCTCTCTGGATGTGTGTCTTGTCTTTCTATTTTCTAAACTATTTTTGGATAAAGGTCACATCATTTATTATTTTCCCTGTGCCACATCATCCACCTCCAGAGATGTATCTACACAAACACAATTTGCCACGTATTTCACACTCAGAATAGAATCAAGGTATCAAGTTCTCAGCTATCCCCATTTCAAATACTGGGGCTTCTGGTGGGTGGGGTGACTCCATGAGCATTGATGAAGGAAGAGAAAAGTCAAGAAAAAGAGGCAAAGAAAGGTTTGTTTGAGACCACAGAAGTAGGAAGTCATTAGACATACACGTGCCATGGTTTACTTGCTCTTTTAAGAGGCAAGTAAAGAAAACCCACAGCACGAATTTCTGGAAATGTAACTAATCCTCTCTCCTAAGGTTTCTTCCAACTTTTCAGGTTTTTCCCCTAAGAAAAATGCTTCAAAGCCAACAGAATATACTGTTACTCTCTTTTAATAAATGAAAAACTGAGCAAAAAGTAGTAGGCCACTGAAATGTCTCATGAACAGGCAGGGGCCAAGTTACATCCCAAACCTGAAAGTCTAGGCTCCAAATGTAAGGAGCTACTGTATGAAAAACTTCTCCTGCTGTGTCCAGAAGTTTACCCTTAGACAGAGACAGAAAATGAAAGTGTTTTTCTAGGTGGAACCCAACCGGATGATGAGCTCTCTGTTCCACTTGTGTGCATGGGTCATCGTCTGCCCCCTAAGATGTGAGTACTCCCTGTAGATCACACACCACCAACCCAGTATGGGTGGGGTGTTGAGGATCAGAACAGCAGAGCTTGGCCCTCTCCCGGCGAGAATGGGGCCCCGTGCCTGGTGCATGTCAGCACACACAATCAGCCTGCAGAAGAAAAAAAACATCTATCAATCAACTAACCAGCAATACCTCCTTCCTGTTCTAATCAGTCCTCTGGGGGCTGCCACAAGCAAGAAAGAAGAGCCAGCAAAGAAGGCCATCCCCAGTCCTGTGTTTCAGGGCCCCCTCCTCTCACAGTCCTCCTCTGCCCTGGTGTGGGTCCCACTGGACTTTATACCCTTCCACTCCCATCTCTGGATTCCACAGAAGCCAGATTCCCCTGCACTCATTCAGCAAACATCGAGTGACTTATGCATTCATTAGCTAGGAAACCTGAGGCCCCAAGGGATGTTATGTCCCATCATCTGGGCAAAAACCACTGAAGTGACTCAGAAAGAGGGAACCTCAAGGACAGCAGGGAGGATTGTGGCACTAGATTCAAATGGGAGAAAAATCGTCTTGAGGCTGTCTTATTTTCTTTGGATTCTCAGGTATTAGCAATGGATATGGCACACGATGGAGAAGGAAATTAAAAGCAATGATAGTAATGGCTTATACCTATAGAGCACCCACTGTACACCAAACACTTCATATTGGAATATCTAATTGTTATAATAACCTTCTGAGGCATGTAGCACTACAGATAAGAAAACTGAGGCAAGATTGCTGAGTAACTTGTCCAAAGCTAGTAGCTGGTGGTGCTGGAGTTTGAACCCAAGAAGGCTGTCATTGAAGCTCCTTTTCTGTGGTCAACACTGGTAGTTGTACCTATAACTATTCTCTTCCAGCTTAGTGATAGAACACCCATTTTACTCCAGAATATTGCCTCTTAAAGACCCTTCTTAGCCCCCTTGATATCTGGATGTGTCTATATGAATAAGCTCTGCTCTCTGCCATACGAGTGGCAGAGTAACGTGGGAACTCCAGGACATTTCCTTTACAAGGAGGAGGTGTGCCCTTCTTTTTTCTCCTCCTTCTTCCTGTGTGGAGCCTGGATGTAATTGCAGGAGTTCTAGAAACTATTTTGGACTATGAGGTAATGTTGGGAACGTCAGACCGGAGAGTTGAAAAGAGCTGAGGTCACTGATGACATCCCAGATCTGATGTTTCTATCTCCTCCCCCTAGAGATGGAGAATAACTTTCTTCTTGTTTAATTTGCAGCAGCCTGGTCTGTCTCATGAGCTGATGACTCTTTCCTACCTAATAAACTTTCTAACTAGATCTCCTGCTTTCATGATTACTGGATTTAATCCTCACAACCATATTGTTAGGTGGGTGACATCCAATTTACAGATGGGAAAATGACAGTGTAGGGAGATTAGGCAGCTCCACCCAGGTCACCCAGCTGGAAGCAGCAGGAGTGGGTACTCATACCCAAGACAGCGGATGCCAGGTGCACATGCACAAATCAAGGCAAAGCTGTCCGCACCAGAGCCACCAGGGGATTCGCTGGTCCGGGAGTTCCGGGTGGGGCCTGGGAATGTGTACTGGAAACAACTTCCCACGCAATGTTAACACACAGCTGGAATCACTGCCCTTTCCGTGTTTTATGATCGTTGGACAATCCAAGAAAAGGGTGAATGGAAAAGTGAGACTGAAGTAACAAGAGTGGGAGCATGAGGGAGGATCCCTGTGGGTCAGACACACTCAGAGGGTGGAAGGGGAGAGAGAAGAACAGCTTCAGGCCAGGAGGCTTCCAGCAGCTGCAGAGACGGGGACAGCCTGAGCCACAGCAGCTGGGACGCAGGTACCCGGTCGATGAAGGGGATGTGGGCTCCATTTCATACTTGAGCATAGCATTAGCCCCAGTATGAAATACATTAGAAAAGATGAAGCCCAGTTGACTGTGAGCTGTTGATCTTGCAGTTAATCCTAGACAAGGGACGGGCAGGCTGCCTTCAGCTTCAGTCCACATTGTCCACGTGGCTCAGCTCGAAGCTCGGGGGTTTCTGTAACCAAGGCTGCTGATGGCTCCAGCCTCCTCTGCTTCTGTGGATCTGTTTTTCTCATGTTACTGAAAGGGTGTTAATAAATGAAAGAAGAAACAGAGCATCTACTTTCCTGTTTTCTTTCTCTTACTAAGGCTTGTTTGGTAGTGCTTAGAAATTAACTGTTCAACATCTGTCAGAGTCAAATTACCAAAACCTCATGAATTGAGACTAGCAAGAAAATCTAAAGTATAGAACTTTTCAAATGTGATTTTATTAGTGAACAGCACGTAAAATAATGTGTTGTCTGTTGGGCGTTTTCAAGTGGGATGGAGGTGGCAGAGGCTCCAGAACCTCCCAAACCCTTGTGCTGCCCTGTCTGCACCGTTTGCTCTGACTTTGTCCTCCTTTTCACTTCCAAAAAGTTCCTGATAGAGACACATACACGTAAGATGAGAACTTCCTCTCATTCACCCAGTGCCACTGCTCTTGCATCCTATGGAGAAAGAACCGATCATGTGGTGCCCCCTTCCCGCAGTGCTGCTGGGTACCCCACACTGTGCTCAGAGCTAAGAGTGCATCCCAGGAAAGCCTGACTCCTACCTCTGACAGCCCACCGTGGCGTGTCCCATGAGCTCGGACTCACAATGCTACCCAATGTGTGCTATCCAGAAGTAGACACAGTATATTTTGGGAGTGCAGGAAAGGAATGAAAACTCCATCTGTGTACAGGAAAGGGCAAGAAGTGTTTTTAAAAGGAATTAGTTTTAGTCTTAAAATATGAATAGGAATTTTCCAGGTTGGAGGGTGGGCGGAGTGGGGTTTCCAGGAAGAGGGAAGCCGTGGGCATACGCACAGCGGCAAGAAAGCTGAGAAGGAGTTGGGACGCTGCAGATAATCGCGGGGGCGCCCACTGCACACTGAAGGCCGGCTGGATCGGACGGGCCTCTCTAATTTAAGAACAGTGTCTTTCTAAACAGAGAGGACAATTTTGCCTTCAAAATATCTCTAATTTTCACAGACAGTTGAAATGATATTTTGATTAAAAATTAATTCAACAAATGTGAACTAATAACCCCAAATTCACCTGGTTACTAGATTTAAATGTCGATCAGATTCAAATTCGTGTTCAAATTCGGATGGCTCCAAGCCTTCCTCCATCCTGACAGCCTCACCACTCACAACACACAGCCGGCTCTCAGTGGGAAGCTTCTTTTGTGGCTAGTGCTCCCTGTTACCCCCGGGAACGTTGAAGGATGCCTCTGAAATGCCCCATTCCCGCCGTCTGCTACTGCTTCATGCAGTGGTCTCCTGGCCCCTGCAGCCTTCAGGGAGCTTCCCGCTGGCTCCTGGGGCAACAGTTCAGGGATGGGTTCTACCAGAATAGGACAGTGGCCTCTCCTTTATCATCTTAGTCCAGGGAGGTGATGCTTACTCCCCAGATCTCACAAAATGTACATTAAAAACAACTCTATCAGCTTCTAAGTTCCCCCGCCTCGATAATGACCAGGCATGGCCAGAGAGCAGGCTGTCCTCATTCTCCTCTGGCCTCAACCTGCACACCGCATTGGTTCTTCCCCCTTCGCAAGTGCAAAAAGAAAGCCTCCTGTGCATGTATGAAGAAAAACAAATGGGGAGGAAGCCAAAAAGCCAGAAGGCCCAGTGAGGGCTTAACTTCTGACCCTGGGCGAATGAGAAGGAGTGGGAAATATGAACTCTCCCCTGGGGACCTAGCAAAGGAACTGGAGATATAAGATGCAATTAGTGTAAACATGAATGAGCAGGGAGTGAAAATGAAGCCCAAGGCTACACAGAAAATATCTTGAAGGGCTAAAAGCTAGTAGTCTATCTTATTTTATATATTTTTATTGGAGAGAGAAGTAAGGAAATGTGTTTTAAAGAATATTTATTTGCATTTACTTTTTGGAGTTGATAATTCACATGGTTCAAAATTCCAAATGGATGGATGAGTATGCAATCAATGTTTCCTGTCTCTACGCCCAAACACCCAGTTTCCTCCCCATAAACACCCAACATTAATTGTTTTTGCATATCCTTTAAGATACACATACAAGCACATGCTTATACATATGTTCCCCTTTTATTTCACAAATGGTAGCATATTTACACCAAACTCTACACTGTACTATTTCTGTTTAAGAATGTTTCTTAAAGATATTTTTATACTGACTGCTATGGTCCAAATGTGTCTCTCTAACATTCATATTGAAATCCTAACCCTCAAGATAATGGTATTCAGAGTAAGTGACTTTGGGAGGTGATGAGGCCGTGGGGGGAAGCCCTCATAAATTGGAATTATGCCCTTATAAAAGAGGCTACAGACAGACCCTTCCCTCTTCTACCATATGAAGACACAGCTAAAGGGCATCTTCTATGAACCAGGAAGCAGGGCTTTACCAGATACTGAAAGACACTGAACCTGCCAGCAACCTGACATTGAACCTCCCAGCCTCCAAAACTATGATAAATAAGTTTCTGTTGCTAATAAACAGTTCAGTCTGTGGTACGTTTTTATAGCAGCCCAAGAGAACAAAAACACTGTTACATAAAGATGTCCTTATTCTCTTTTATAGCCGCATAGTATGATTCCACTGTGTGAATGTCCAAAGGTTTGCTTAACAAGGCCTATTTATAAGTATTTTCATTGTATACAATCTTTTGCTACTCAAACAATGCTTCAATGAATAGCCTTGTGCATATGCTAATCCATTAATGACTGATTTATCTGTGGGATAAATTCCTAGAAGTAAATGCTGAAATGCTGGGTGAAATTTGTGATTTTGATCGGTATTACAAAATGGTCCTCCAAAAGAATGGTTTCAATTCACACTTCCACCAGTAGTAAACTGAAGTGTAGGACTTCACTTTATTTCCCACACCCTCATTAATGTTTTCAAATTATTTGCCTTTTGTCAATATGAAAGATAAAAAATGGTCACTCAGGGTGTGGTAAATTGAGTTTCTCTTGTTCTGAATAACATTGGATATATTGTTTCCTGTTTTTATAGAGTCATTTATATATTTTTTTCTATGAAAAATCCGTCTCAGTCTTTGCCTATTTTATTGAGGTGTTGCTAATGTTTTGTTCTTTTGCAGAACTCTTTCCACAGGAGGAAAGAAGCCCTCATAAGGAGGATCTTATCTTACGAATATTGGTCTATAATATGAGATATCAGTTTGGGACAGACAGAGCGAAATCATTTGATTTCACTTACATGACATTTTGTCTATGCAAAAGATTTTTGTTTTGATGGGATTGGTGGATTTGTCCTTCTTTTGTGGCCTCCACATTTTGTGTCATAAAGAAGTCCTGGCTGGGTGCAGTGACTCAAGCCTATAATCCCAGCACTTTGACAGACGGAGTAGGGTAGATGAGGTCAGGAGTTCAAGACCAGCCTGGCCAACATGTGAAAACTATATCTACTAAAAAATACAAAACTTCACCAGGCATGGTGGTGTGCTCCTGTAGTCCCAGCTACCCAGGAGCCAGAGGTTGCAGTGGGCCAAGATCATGCCATTGCACTCCAGCCTGGAGGACGGAGCTGACTCTGTCTTGGGATTTAAAAAAAAAAAAAAAAGTCCTTCCAAATCTGAGTGCTAAAGTGTTTGAAAAGAAAGGAAAAGAAATTTGATTCTGTAAATAACTTTTTATATTTCTGAAGATAATCATATGGCTTTTCTCCTTAAATCTATTAAAAAGATATTTACTAATAGACAACCTAATGTGGAATCATACTTAAATTTATAGAGTAACTCCAGAAATTGATCATAGTTTATATTTGAGTGTGCTGTTAGATTCATGTACTAAAGTTTTATTTATTTTGTACCAATATTCATAAAATGAGATCCTCCTTATCGTCTCAATTTTGCTATGCGATTTCTATATTGTCTGGCTCTATATTTCTCACATTCTGTTTTATTGACTTAATCTCCATATTTTTGAACTACAAATAAGTAGATTCAATTGACACTCCCAATATTTCTGCTATAGATTTTCCTCAAGAGCTCATGAGATCAATATTTTTAGAATATGCTAAAGACTATCTGAGTTACTTTTTGTATAATAAAAACAACGCTTTAATTACAAATTTGTAAATATGATCCCTTGCTTCTAACAGTGAATGGAGGTGTGGAGAGGACTAAGCCAGCTTTATTGGTCCCCTTATAAATAACCTTATGGGGTAGGCAGGGAGGGGATTTAAACATTTTTTTGAAGCCCAACAAGTTTAGCAGAATCTTGAAATGGATCTGATTTCCCTGTGGTACAGAGTGCCCTTTCAATATACAAGTTTAACTCCTCTCATTTTGTGAGTTATCTTTTTTTTTTGAGACAGAGTTTTGCTCTTGCTGCCCGGGCTGGAGTGCAATGGCATGATCTTGGCTGAGTGCAGCCTCTGCCTCCCAGGTTGAAGCAATTCTCCTGCCTCAGCCTCCCGAGTAGCTGGGATTACGGGCGACTGTCACCATGCCCAGCTAATGTTTTGTATTTTTTGTAGCGGTGGGGTTTCAACACGTTGGCCAGGTTTGTTGTCTAGAACTCCTGGCCTCAGGTGATCTGCCCAATTAAGCCCCCACAAAGTGTTGGGATTACAGGGTTGAGCCACTGTGCCCAGCCATGAGTTATCTTGAGTTCTAACTTGAATATTGGTTCTGTTGCATTCCTTCAGCTTCTTCCGTAGCAGTTTCCATTAAGCACGTCTGATCACCTTCGCTGTCTTCCAAACATATCATTTTCCCTCTAGTCTTTGTAATGCTTTATTTTCAGATCATTTTACACAAATTTTTCATTTCTGTGTCTGCCTCTTGCTGGGATTTGAGCAGTGTCCATCCCTCTTTGTGTTTCTTTGGATTTTACCTGCGTTGCTGTGGTAGTTTAGATTTTCTCCCATACCCTACCTTCAACCTCTCTGGTGTTCCTGCAGTCCCTACCCCCAGCTCTGGGAGTTCACCATTATTCATGGTAAAACGTTTGCATGAAATTCTTTATCTGATGCATGGCAAGTTGTTTTTCGGAAATTGTTCTTTATCTACCATTTTTCCTATCTCGTTCCTCATTTTGCTGTGGTATTTTGGTTTAGATCCTCTGTTGGTTCTATTTTTTTTCATTATTCATCATTAAAAGATGAGATTTTCCTAAACAACTAATTGCAGGAGGTTCACGTGCCTAAGAGCCGGGGGCATGGAGCACTACTAGCAGAAACATTTCCCATGATTCCTAGTTTTACATGAGTTTGTTCGGCCTTTACTCACTTTCAGCTCAGGATAATGAGCAGCTATTGAGTTTTCATTGCAAAGTCTTTCTCCTCCAAAGTCACATAAATAAGCTGCTTTCTACAGATATAGCTTTTCTATATGTCCTCAAACAGCGCAGCTTACCCTGTCCCTCAGCACCAAGTTGTGAGAGAGAAGCCGCTGCAGACAGTGCACACTAAGGTTCCCACTATTGCCAATGCTGTTTTGGAAAACTAGGCTTTTGATGACTCTTTTTGAGGTTTGTAGCTCCAGTGTCCTTTCTCTCCAGCATCTTCTCCAAGCTGCACTCCATGTATCATCTGTCAATTGATCACCCCTGCTTTTGGCAGCATTTTCAAGTACTCTGTCATCTGGGCTTTTAGCTGTCTTCTGGTTTCACCAAAAGCAGATTTCCATATCTGTTTCTTGTTCTCCTTGGTACTTGAAATGACTTACCAGAAGAGAAGGGATAATACCAAAAAGTCTCAGTAAAACTATTCTATTTTTAATAAAATTCAAGGAGAAATAATTTTTTAAAAAAAAAAACAATAAAATATAGTGCTTTTAAGAATTCAGAATAATGGGTACTGTCAAATTCTACAAAGTGGAAGAAAAAAGTAGTAAAACCCATTTGTAAGTCAATTGACAATTTTAACAGTTATGTCAAAAACCTTAAAATGTTTATACCCTTTGACCCAGCAGTTTCAAAATAATAACTACAAGGATGTTCAATAAAGCATGACTTACAATAGCAAAAGTACAGAAAGAGACGAAATGTTCAATCATAGGGTGACATGTTTTATAGTTCATCCCCACGGGATTGGAGATGTGTAAGATCATAGAACAAAACTAATGTTATAAGCCCATATGTGTAAAATAATTAAAAGGAAAGAAAGAAGGCAGCCAGCCGGGGAGGTAGATGGGAGAAGAGAATGAGAGAAGAAAGAAAGAGGAACATAAGATGGATAAAGAGAGGGAGGATTTACACTATAATATTAACAGAGATGCTTTTTAAGAGATGAAGCTACAGGTATTTGGAATCTTTTCTTTGGACTTTTCTGTATCTTCTAACTTTTCAACAAAAAAAAGTAGTTCAAGACCTATGCTGAAGCAGACATTATCTTTTGCCCCACTCTCTGCCAACACACAAAAACATACTCCTCGGTGTCCCAGACCATAGTGCCACTGCTTTCCTATATTCTCAGTCTCAAACCCAGAATCTCAGCAACAATTGTGTGCTCCACCTGGTCCCAGGGATCGACCTCAACAAAGAAATGCTCTAAGGAGAATTTGACTCTTAGTTTTGAATAGAAAACATTGATAATAACTATTATATTCTATGAAACAAAAAGTATATAGTGTTTTTAAAGATCTAATTTAAGCAATTTATAGACAATAAAGTAACCTGACAGAGTCTCTCCATACAGTGAGATGAGTTTGGGTTAAGAGGCTGTGTTGGATATTTCTTATCATCATTGTGAGTCTGCACCCATTTGAACTAACCTCTCATTAAACAGTCATGTATGTTTTGAATGGTATCCCCTCTTAGGAAATGTACTATATTTAAGCACTATCTATACTTGTCAAATTTCACATGTAAAGAGTGGACCCTTCAGCAACTACTCTTATGTAGGGTTAGCTCTGCCATTTCCATCTCAACTGTGCACAGATCCATGTGTGCCATAGGTAACAATTTGGGGATAGCAACTCAAGGTTTTCATTCCTGGAATAAAAGGGCTCTGACATCTTGTAGCCACCACCCATTTACTCTCCCACTGAGTCAGATGTATTCTGGTGTAATTTGAGTGCTTCTCTCCTAATATTTTTTAATGTTTAGGCATTGAATGCCTACTCCGATAGGGGCTTGCAAGTTCAACATGTTGAAGCTAAAGAAAATTACTAGCAGAAAAAAGAAGGAAAAAGATACCTGTGGGTACTCTTTTAAAAATTAAAATCCATGGAAGATGGCAAGCCCCCCGAAACGCTTTCACCAGTGACACCATCCCTAGCTCCCAGGCCTCCAAACCCATATCAACATGGATTCCTTTTTTTTTTTTTTTTTTTTTTGAGACGGGGGTGTCACTCCATCACCCAGGCTGGTAGAGTGCAGTGGCTTAATTTTGTCTCACTGCAACCTCAACCTCCCAAAGTGCTAGGATGACAAGCATGAGCCACCATGCCTGGCAGACTCCTCTTCTAAAGTTCCGCTTCCTTTTCCCTCTCTTCCAGACTACCTGTTGATTCACTTAAAGTCAATGCCCTCTAGACTCAAGAGTGTGGCATACGTTATAGGAAACCACTCTCTGAGACAGTGTGGCAAATGATCAGGGTAACTCTGATCATGAAAACTGATTCTGAAGAATCAGCATGGAACCCAAGCCTTTTTCTTGGGGTTCACACTAAGGGGCAAATGTGGAGAAACGGAAAGAGATCTTCCCCCTCACACCTTAACAATAAATATGTCAAGTGTGTAGATATGATTATGGCTACATTTCACTTACTTATCAACTGTTATAAAATTATCCTACCCTATTTAAAACATGAGCCCTCAGACTCTTCAAAAGCCCCTCTGAGATGGATAACGCTTTTGTACTAAATACAACTGAGATAAGTGTGAGGAGCCCTCAGAAAGGTATTTAAATGATCATCCTAAAATTTTGCCGAAATGTAAAATGACAGAGTTTTAGAACAGAAGATCAGAGAGCTAACATGGACTTACATGACCAAATTTGGAGATGCAGCATGAGTCTCAACGGAGAGCCCAGAAGTCTTCTGTGGGGGAAACAGAAAACCCGGCTGCCCTAGATCAGAAGCTGTGAGCATTCTCATTGGTGGCTTGGGATCACTGTCCTCATCCCAGGGCCATCTGGTTCTCCACCCGCCCAGCATTCTACAGGAACCCATCAGGGCTGTGACTGGGGGCCTTGCCAGGATTGGACTTGACATTTAAGGTCATAAGTTGTCATTTCTCCTCAGATAGTTGCATCCCAAAGTTAAAAACATTATTTTCTTCCTAGGAATAGTATTTCACTCTTCTCTCAAAGGAGAGTTTATCAACTGAACCTTCAACAGTCTCTCTCTGCGACCAAGTTCATGGGTCCCCAAACCTCCCATCACAGAAAACTAGGCACCTAGCCAGGGAGCTGAGTGTTTCATGTGCAGTTAGAAGAGTAGAAATTTCCCTTCTTTTTCAGGTTAGCCTGAAGTTTTCATCACAATTCTATATTTTAAGGACTTTGCCTGAAAGAAAATATTTTTTCCTTTGGTGCTTACTGAAAATTTAGCAAACAGTAGGAGGTGATTTAGTGTGCCTGACATGTGTAGAAAATAAAATGCTTTGTTATTTTCATGTCTGAATACAAAAGTCCATAGAGGCTACACTTTTCAGACATTCTTGATGATTGCCATCATACAAGAAAAATTATTATCTTTACTTCTCAGTCCAACAACGATCAGTATGAGAGTGCTAAGCCAAGGCTTCTGAAAAGCTAGGAACGCAGTCCCCAAAGCACACTGGCTGGCAAGCAGAGTGGGGAAGAAACAATGCAATATACAGAATTTAAGACACCAGCCTTGACAGGAAGCTGATGATCAAACAGACTATATTTGTTCTCTTTTATGTTATCTCTGAGGAATTTGCCTTTTAAGTACTGATTTTTTTAACTTAATGGTATATGCTGCCCACTGACTCAGGATCTCCATCCAAGATGAAACGAAGAAGCTATATGGATATTTCATCTCAGAGAGCCACGCAAATTGTCTCCTGATTATGTCATTATATCAAGGTTCACTACAGGAAGGAATATTCAGGAAGTTGAGAACACAGAAACAGTAAGAGAGCTCACCCTCAGCTGCTTTTTGAACCTAGCCACACATATATTGGTATTTACATGTTTTTACCAAACATATTCAAATGGGTCAGTGAGGAATGTGTAAGTGCCACCCCCTCAGAAGGGAGTGTCATGGATGGCATAATTAATCTTTGAAACTTTACAAAAGGGTATTGTGCTTTCAAAATCAATAAGTGTTCCTCTACCACTCCCAGGTGTTTGCAAGATTGTGATGTTAGAAAAGGAAAGGAAAGACAGAAGGTAGCATCGTGTTAAAGGACTCAGTGGGCTTGATGACAAAGGAGCAAACCCTTGTCTTCCTTAAAACTCTGGTACTTCTGATCCAAGAAAATAACCATCAGTATACCTGGCTCCAAGAATTCTCGAATGACCATCTAGGAGTTCATGATGACTCATAAAAAAGTCTGCAATTGTTTTCAGTGCAATAAGAGAAAATAATACAATGGCAACTAAAGGGAATTGTTTTTTAAAGCTCAAGTTATTCAGTGAAAAAACCATTACCTTAATCCTTAATTAAATATTTTCTATGTTGGGTTGGTAGAATGTATTTTTAATAACATATTGATGATAGCAGATCATGGGTTTTTCATTGGTGTTTTAATATTTATATTTTGCAAAATAAAAAAGTTGGTGTTGCTGAGTTCTGGGAGCCACTGAAGGACATTGCACAACTAGAGAGGTGTTTTCCATTCTGGAGGTACACTGGAATGCCTGGGAAGCTGAAACAACGCTGATGCCCACTCCTCAGCCAAAATCAATCCCATCAGCATCTCTGCAGGTGGGGCTCTGAGTCAGCATTGTTTTTAAAGTTCTCCAAGTGCAGCCAAGGTTGAGAAACTCTGATTGAGGAGCTGGAGGAGACATGGTGTGCTTGTCCCATCTCTGTCTCTCTTTCTGCAAAGCATTACTGCTTAACTGTTTCATAAGTGTAAGAGTTATCTATTCAGTTGAACCCTAAGATTCTAAAATGCAGCTGATGGTAACTTCTTTATCTTTTATTAAATCCTGTTCAGCATCATAGATACTCTATAAATGAAAAGCAGGCCTTAAAAATTATTTCAGAAAGAATTTTAAAAATTCCATGACTTGACAGCAGTAGGTTAGAGTTTAAAGGAGGATCCTAAGAAACATTTGCTTTTTGTTTTCACAGAAACTGTTTTAAAAGGCAGTTGAACTTCTCAGTATATAAGAAAACCTAAATAACAAGTAAGAGATAGTGTGGACAGAAAGGATGTTTTGAAACATGGAAACTGAGAGAAATGGAAAAAGAAATAAAGAGATAAGCTAATTAAAAATGTAAGGTGATGTGAAAATTGTGACACTAAAACAAGAAACAAAAAGCTACAGCCTGGAAGAGAAGGAGCTCCCCACGAAAGCTCAGTATCCTCCACTGCC
The DNA here is from genome assembly GCA_031835075.1 of Saguinus oedipus. NCBI lineage: Eukaryota > Metazoa > Chordata > Mammalia > Primates > Cebidae > Saguinus > Saguinus oedipus. The sequence continues at coordinate 9,661,988 of CM063180.1, forward strand.
AAACAATGCCTGCCATTCACCCTTAAACTATCATCGCCCTGATTTTTGACACTCACTTCCTGCTTTTCTTTAAAATGTTAGTATCTGAACATATACAGCAAATCCTCACTGGACATAGATAGCTTCTCGGAAACTGGAACTTTAAGTCAAAGGACTCTAACAAAATGAATTTTGCCGCAGGCTAATTGATACAAATTCCTCTGGCATGTTTCTGGTCACAAAAACATCACCAAACTTCTAAACAAAGGTCCCAAACACTTCTAATAGTAAACATTGGGATAGATGTGAGGTGTATATACATTTAAGAAAGATTAATAAAAACAAAGAAAATAATCATTCAGTTTTTGGTGAATCACTGAGTGACAGTGTTAGTGGCGGTAGGCTAAATCAAGGAATAAATATTTGCAAAGTGAAAATTGTAAAGAGAGCCTCCTAAAAACATGTAGTTCAAACAATCACAAATAGGGCAGGATTGCTGAGAGCTTTCTACAGCATTGTTTATTGTTGTGCATATGTATAACTATCATAGACTATGAATTTGTATTTGCCAGTAATTTGTACTCATTCATTCATTCATTGTTCAATTTGCTTATTTGAGTTCAGGGTCACCAATGGCCTGAGCCTCTGCAGCAGTTCAGAGCCCAAGGCAGACCCAGTCCTGTACAGGATGCCATCCCATCACAGGGCCTCTCACACCCAACCACACTCACTCAGACTGGGACCGCATAGCCATGCCCATGAACCTCAATTGCACCTGGAGAAAACCCAAGCACACATCAGTAGAACATGCAACCTCCACACAGACAGTGGCCCCAGCTGGGAATCAACTTTTTTTCTCATTAATGTTATGGGCAAATGATACTACATGAAGCAATTATTCAAGAATATGCTATACTTAACAGACTGAATGATCACTTTCATTTTTTTACCCCTTCCTGTAGCCATGGTTTTTGCTGGTCACTCCCACTTGGCAGTATACTTCCTGGTCCACTGACTTTTGGCTTGTCCACATAAGTTTTGGCCAAAAGAATGTGTACAGAAGGGACAATGCACCAGTTCTGAATCTAGTCCTTAAGAAACTTCATACCTGTTTATCTGTCTTTCTTTCTTTTTAAATACTTGTAAAGTGTTATTTCCTTGGGAAAAAAGAAGACAGAATCTACAGTTACTTAAAGAGAAAAAACTTGAATAAATATTCCTTATGACCCAAGATACTTGCAGGGAGGCAAAGCTGTCATTACAATGTGACTTTTTCTTTACTTTTTTCCTCCCTAAACAACATTATAGAGATATATTTATATGACATACAATTGACTAATTTAAATTGTACAATTCAATTATTTTTAGTTTATTCAGAGTTGTGTATTTATTGCTACAACTACTTTTAGAAAGTATTCATAATCTTAAAATTAAAAACCATACCCATTAGCAATGACTCCCCATTTCACCCAAGAGGACTTATGTGTTTCTGCTTGCTGTTTTACACCCAAGTTAGCACACTGGTTCAAGATACATGTAGAGAAAACACAGAACCCACCTAAAACTAGAGACATGTGAATGACCCAGCCCAGATCAGTCAAACCTCAGCCCACTCACAGGCATAAGAAGAAACATGCTATTGTTGTATACTACTAAGATTTTTACAGGGTTTTGTTATGCAGCAGTAGCTGATTGATACGAGCAAGCCATGGACATGAAATGATTACAACACACAGATCTGAAAAAGACCTCTCACAGCCCAATAACAAGAATTCCTTAAAAACCTAATTTTTAAAAATGAAAAAAAAAATAGTTGAGCAAATATCTCAGCAAAGAAGATAGAAGAGTATCAAATAAGCACATACAAACATGGTCAACATCATTAATTATTAAAAGTAAAATGAGCTACCACTATAAACCTGTTAGATTGGCTGAAATAAAAATCAGTCAATCTGAAAGCCCAAGTGTCTTAGTCCATTTAGGCTGCTATAACAAACCAGGTGCTTTATAAACAATAGAAACTTATTTCTCACAGTTCTAGAGGCTGGAAAGTCCAAGATCAAGACACCAGCAGTTTTGGTGTCTGGTGAGGGCCCACTTTCTGGTTCACGTACAGCACCTTCTAGCTGTGTTCTCACATGATAAAAAGATTGACTGAGCTTCCTGTGGCCTCTTTTATGGAGGCACTAATTTCATTCATGAGGGTTCTGCCCTCATGACCTAATCATGACCAAAGGCCCCAACTCTTACAGGTTAGGATTTCAGTATATGAATTTGGTGGAACACAAACATTGAGATTGTAACAACTGTTGGCAAAGATGCAGAACAACGTGAATTTTCATGGATTGCTGATGGAAATACAAAATGTTATAGCCCCTTTGGGAACAGTTTGATACCTTCTTATAAAGTTAAATATGCATGTAGCATATGATCTAGCAATCTCACACCTAGGCATTTACTTGAGAGAAATGAAAACCTATGTTCACACAAAAGTCTGTACAACAATGTTTATAGCCACTTTAAGTCAACAAAAACTGAAACTAACATAAAAGCACATTGCTGCAGACTGAATGCTTGTATCCTCTCAGAATTATGACATTGAAACTCAATCTTCAGTGTAATGCTATGGAAAGAGGGGCCTTTGGAAGGTGATTAGGTCATGAGTTAAGAGTGTGGTTACACCCTGATAAGAGGGACTCCAGAGAGCTTTCTTGCCCCTTCTGCCATGTGAGAAGACACAATGAGAAAACAAAAATTTTGAATCAAAAAGCAGGCCCTCTTGGACATCTCAGCCTCTAGAACTGTGAGAAATAAACTTCTGCTGTTTATAAGTTACCCAGTTTATTGTAGTTTGTTATAGCAGCCCTAAGGGACTAAGACACCCATCAGCTGGTGAATGCATTGACCATCTGCAGTACACTCATACAATGGAATACTATTTGGCTTTAAAAAGAAATAACCTACTGATACCTGAAAGAATATAGATGAATCTCAAAAGCATTATGCTGAATGAAAGAAGCCAGACTGAAAAGGCTATATAATTGATGTGAGTGTATTACCAGCCTTTCATTGGTTTGCGACTATTTCTCACCTTTATCTAAATATTTCCTCTGCAAATCATTTACCCTCTTTTCCTTCTATACTTCAACATCTTATATATAAAACTTACTCACTGAAATTTTCATAACTTTGATCTTGTACCTGCCACCCTTTTTTTTCTTTCAGTGCTTTTTTCTGAAAGTTTTTCTTACCTATCTTCAATTCACAAATTGTCTATTCAGTTGTGGTTAAAATGCTAGCCATTGAATTCTAAATTTCAGTTCATGTACTTTCCAGTTATAGATTCCCCATTCAGTAACTTTTTTTTTCCCAGTTTTCTGCAAATAATAATAACCAAGAATTTCATCAGAAGCATAGTTTTTTGGCTTTGGTAACTTTGGCATTGTCAACCTCTATGTGTCTATTTATACTATCTATTGTGTCTTCTGGGCTTTGTTCATGCTACTTCATTTCTTTTTTTTTTTTCTAGTTATTTTTTGCCATATATTACATATTGTATTTGCAAATTATTCCAAAACAAAAATTTAGATCCAGAATGATATGATCTTCCATTAGAAAGGATTTATATTTGTTTTTATCAGAATCTCCTCATTCAAATTTCAGAGATTAAGATAAAATTAAGTTGTCCTTCAATCTATGCAAAGATCAAAGTACCCTCTGTTTACTCTTAGTCCTACTATGCAAGTTTCTACAGTCTCAACCAAAGTGAGAAGTTTTACTCAGTGTTTCCCTTTGGTTCCTGGATTTCAAACCCTGTCCCCCCAACTCTGAGAGGCTCTCAGAATTTCTCAACTTCCCAACTGCCCATTCTGAGATGGACAGATATTATCCAGGGAAAAGGAGCTTCCACGTGTTGAGCCTATATTCTCTCTCATATCATGGCCCAGTATTTCTTCATGGTCTTATGTTTCCTCCAGTACCTTCAAGCATGTTCTATTTCTATTTCATTAAGGTGTAAATATGTCTTAAGTCACAGGGTTGGTTTGAATTATTTATTCCACTATTAAGAAAAGCACAACTTCCCAAAAGAATCCTTACTATGTCCAAAGCAGGTCATCTGATCTTCCTGACACCTGGATCTCCTTCATTTTCAGTCTTTTCATCACAGTTAATGGCAACTTCATCATTCTAGTTTTTCAAACCAAGTTTTAGTGTCACCTATAACTCCTCCGCTTCTCTCACATCCTCATTCAGACCAATAGCAAATCTTTTGGGTCCACCATCAAAATACCCAATAATGCTATATAACAAAACAGTTTATGGTACTTTATAATAATAAATATTTGTTGTCTTGCTCATGAGTTTTCAGATTGACTGTAGATTGGCTGATCTAGTCTGGGCTCAGGGTGGCTCTCCCCTAAGCTGCAGTTCTGGTTCAACTTGGCTCCTTGCTATGGTTTAGGCTTAGATCTACTATAAATCGTTCTCTGGTGACAAGTTTGAAGGGTCAGCAGAAGTCAAGGGAAGTTTTTCTTACAGTGATGACAGAAGCATAAGACAGCAAGTAGAAACATTGATGTCTCTCAAGGCCAGGTTTGACTCTTACCCTGCTTTATTACTCTGACCAAAAGCACTTTTACTTTGGACCAAACTGCACAATTTACTTAGTTGTTATGACTATTTTCTGCATTGCTCCCAGCAGTGTGTAAGTTCCACAAACTCAAGGGTTTTGCTTATTTTGCTTACTGAGGTATCCCTATTGCCTATCTGGTACTGAATAGTTGCTGAAAATGTTTATTCATAAAATAATAAAAGAAAACAATTATGTGGGAAAAAAGATAATTAGTAATATCAAGAAAAGTAATGAATCTGTATATTACAGAAAACATAATTGATTCAATCTGGAACATTTAGTATTTTCATAGTCATAGTAATATAAATACTATTTATATGACTGATTTTAATAAAATTCATAGTGAATTTAACTAAAAATAATTTAACTACAATAGATGTTCTCTTCAGTGACCTCAATATAATTGACATGCCAGATTAATGAGCACTCTTTGTTTCATTTGCAAATTATATTGAGGGATTCCCATGCACACTGAATGAAAGCCCCAGCATACCATTTTCTACCACTGCACTTCCTTGAGCAAGTGTTAACCTCTCTTCATTTCATTATCTTCATCTGTAAATGAATGTTAAAAGTTTATTTTCCAAAAAGATAAAATCATGATTCTCTAAGAAACATGAAATGAATATCTGTCAAAAATTGTATTCAACTCATTAACTGAGTAAAGCAGTAAGATGTTAACTCAGTTCCAAGAGCATTTGAGAAGATATATATATATATATATATATATATATATATATATATATATACACACACACACATATATATATATACACACACACACACACACACACACACATATAAATACACACACACACATATGTAAAATAAGATTTCTTGGTCAAACACAAAACTGATAATACACAGTCATACACTTCGGGGTTATTTCTGTTTCAAATTTAAACTATTTGCATCTCTATTACACAAAAATACATAAATTAGCCTCTTCCTCTACATGGTTGTAAAATATCCCAGTCAACAGAAAGTCAAATTCCGGTAGTGTACTGAAAGAATATCCAGGAATCCCTTTTGGCTATTTTCAAATTTTGCATAATTTTTCTGAAAGGAATAATAACAGGATTTATGAAACAGGATTATTAAGAGTTTAAAATATGTTAATATGTCTGAGCACTGAGGGCAGATCCTGGCACACAGTACTCGATAAATGCCCTCTGTGACAGCAGTACCAGGGGTGGGAACCCAATCTAATGCCATGTACTTGGTACTCACTCATGAGTTCCATGCTTCCCAAAAGTCTGGGTTTGTTAGCAAACCTATTTATTCCAGTTGTATTTTTCATGGTAAATTATTTTATTTTCTTTCATATTGCAAAACTAATAAAATGAGGATGAAACAAAGAGTTCTTTGTAAGGACGCTAAGTTGAAAGCTTTCATAATGACAAATCACTAAAATGTATTGTTAAAAATTAGAAAGAAAATTAGTAATGACTAGAGAGAATAATTCAAACTCTAGAAGCATTCTGTTCTCAGTTTACTTTGCAAGTGTTTTTAGTTTCTTGCACTACTGTAAAGAGACCAAAACTGCAACTGTCACTAACGATGTGCTCTGCATTTGGTTGCTGCAAGGCCCATATAATTTTTATGATTATTGTCCGACCCACTGTCCACGGAGAGACAGAGTTCGCTCGAATAAACCGGATTGCAGGCTGGAAGAAAGTCCTTAAGTTCAGGCTTTATTGGGAAGAAAGAGCCTCCGGGCGAACCAGAGGGGAAAGCAGAAAGATGGCCGCACCGAGCCTAGAGGGTTAGAGCTTTTTATAGGGGTGGGAACAGGCGGGCTTGGCGGGGTGCTGACTAGGCGGGTGGTGGTTGGTCAGGCCGGCGGTGGGGCAGGAAGTCTTCCGGGGGGAAGAGCTCGTTGGGCAGGAAGTCATTAGAGAGCTGATAGGGCAGATGGTGATTGGTTCAGCCGGTCACTAGGCGGGAGGTGGCTGTAGTCAGGCGGGAAGGTCAGAACGGTATGTAGAGGGCGAACTTCCTCATTGGGAAGTTAAGCGGGGGGGAGGGCGAACTTCCTCATCGGGAAGTTAGATTTTTCCCATGTGGCCAGGGTGGCTGGTTGTCTGGGCCGGCTTTCTAACAGGGGCAGATCTTTTCCAAACAATTATCTGCTTTAACTCACTATTTTCACAAAAAGCATCAACTACCAGTCATAATTATATAGGTAAGAATATAACTCTACGATACATGGGAAAAATGAGAAATCATGTAGGTGATGTGTAAGAGAGCTAAATCCTCATTGATAGTAGTATCAGAGATGTTTGAACCAGAGTGACTCTATCTTGAATGGGGCTGGGTGAAATAAGACGGAGACCTACTGGGCTGCATTCCCAAGAGGTTAGTGTTCTCAGTCACAGGATGAGATTGAAGGTCGGCTCCACATACAGGTGAAAAAGTCCTTGCTAATAAAACAGGACCAAGTAAAGAAGCTGACCAAAACCCACCAAAACCAAAATGGCAATGACAGTGACCCCTGGTTGTCCTCACTTCTCTTTATATGTTACTTATAAGCATTAGCATACTAAAAGACACTCCCATCAGCACTATGACAGTTTACAAATGCCACGGCAAAGTCTGAAAGTTCTCCTATATTGTCTAGAAAGGGGAGGAACCCTCAGTTCTGGGAAATTCTTGTACCTTTCCTACAGAACTCATGAATAATCCACCCCTTGTTTAGCATATAATCAAGAAATAACTTAAGTGTACTCAGTTGGATAACCCGCGTCCCTGCCCTGCTATGGAGTAGCCGTTCGTTACTCCTTTATTTTCCTAATAAACTTGCTTTCACTTTACTCTATGGACTTGCCTCGAATTCTTTCTCGTACGAGGTCCAAGAACCCTCTCTTGAAGTCTGGGTCAGGACCCCTTTCTGGTAACAGTAACGGTTAGTAAACAGAAAATATCTCAAAGTGATAAACCAAGAAATAATAGTAGAGACATATGTGGAGACAGAGAGTTAACATATAAAGAATCAACACAAGAATTAAAGTGTTTACCTCTAGAGTGTAGGACTATTGGCTGGGGAGGCTTGGCAAAAGACACTATTATCAGAGTTCAGCACCACTTAATGATTTTAAGCATGTGCATAGATTACTTCAATAAAATAATGTTTTAAGTGATGGGGAGAAGAAGCCATGAAGATAGCTCATTAAAACTCTATTACCTCTTACAGTCTTTAAATAATCAAAGATGTGATTTTTCTCTCATGTTCATTGGATGATTGATTCTACTGCTAATTAAAGCTGTTTTCTTTTTATGCTTTTATTCTATTAAATTAATATCTTTATCTTTGAATTTGCATTATAACTACCTTTAATATTTACTATGTGCTGTTCTCAAAACATTTCCACAATTGTTTGATTTTTCTCCCCCTCTAATGTGGGCTCATGCTGACACTGAAGCGTGACAGCAATGAAGCAGTGTGACCCCTGTTGACAGATCATAAAAGGTATTTTTGGCTTCTATTCCACTCTCTCTCTTGGGTCATTCACTCTGGGGGAAGCAGCTGCTATATTGGAAGGATGCTCCAGCTTACCTATGGAGAGTCTTCCAGGAGAAACTGAGGCCTCCTGACAACTGCCACGTGACTGAGCCTGGAAGCAGACCCTCCAGCTGCATTCACATCTCCAGATGACTGCAGCCCTGGAAGACTCCTTGAATGCAACTGCATGAGAAACTCAGAGCCAGAACCACTCAGCTCAACCACACCCAAGTTCAAGATCCACAGAAACTGTGAGATAATAAATGCCTGATGTGCTAAGCCACTTACTTTTGGGATAATTTCTTACAGACAGTAGATAACTAATACACCATGAAAGCAACATAGATCTGGTCCATCTGGCCTTTTCTCAAGAAGTAATTCCATTCCAGAGATGCTGACATTCAACACTTTTGATCAAGGAGAGATGATAAAGAATTCCTCCCAGATTGAAATGAAGGTCACCCTAGAAGCACAGATTATGCAAAGAGTACTACAAGAATACTTAACACTTGCATAAGATTTATTTTAGTTTATTCAGGCCCTAGAATCTTTCCGTAAGTCATTTGCAAGTTAAAATATAACAGCTTAACTGTTGGTGGTTTTAAATTTTTCTCTTCCCCGTTCTTTTGATTTACTTACCTATGGAATAGCCCATTGATCAAGATCCTCCCTATACCTGAATTATAACCTCAAAGAGGGAACATAAAGAATTGTAAGGGACAGCAAGGCTGCAGGTCAGGAAATCTCCTCAGGTCATAGCATGGAAACTAGTACCAAGGCAGAACTTGCTGTCTGTGTAATTTATAAAAGATTTCGTGTTGGTTGTTTAAAATTTCCAAACTCCCTTACAGAGATTCCTAATATTTACACAGTCTACAAGGGTCAAAAATAGACTGTTAGGAGAGGATGGAAGAACAGAGAAAGGTACCGAGAGATGACACAGAAGGGAAATGAAGAAAATCCTGCTACATCCCCATGTGTTGCATGCCAGCTGGTCTGGCAATCAGTCTCCATGGTGGGCTCTGCGGAGTGTGTTTCACATGAATGCCTTCTGACTCACAATACCTTTGACTGTCGTTATTCCATACCTCAAAGGCCATTCAACTTGCCATTTCATATCATCGATTCATATGCTGTGATTCATTGTGATCTTCCATTCATTGCAACTAACTTTGGAATGACTCTTTTTCCCTTCAAGTCTCTTTCCCATAAATGCAACCATTTTTATCCTGTTTCCCAAGGAGTATTAGTCCATATTTTTCCAAATTTGATTCAGTTGTTATATTGCCCTTGCTATTTTTTCCCACAGACTAAGTATTACAAACCTTCTAATACAAAAGCATCACAAGGCTTGCCAGTAAAGCCTTTGATAAGCCATATGCTAACTGTATTAGTAAGGAAGCTTTCGATTTCAAGTGACAGAAATCTAACTCCAACTCAATCAGACCTAAAAAGGACTTTATTTGCTCACATCACAAACAAGGGCAGGGATATAGCTGGGACAAATGGAACAGGGGTCTTGACACAGCCACACTCTGTCCCCTTCTGCTTTATTTCTCTGCCTGTGAACTTTGGTCTCTCCTACTGCTAGAGGACTTTTTGCCATGAGGAGAGCATATGTAAACAGTTCAGTTGTTACAAACTTACAGGTTTGCCAGAAGATAAACAAAAGATCTTTCACTCCCAAACTGTGAGAAATTCTCGTGATAAGTTTCAACTTGGCCTAATATGGGTTGCATGCCATCTTGGGCATGTGGAGATAGGACACTGGAAAGGAAATGAAAGAGGATTAGCTAGAAACTCATAGAGGAGAAGAGGAGAATGCCGTTTTCAGATAAAGGAGTGATGTACAGACAGAAATACTATGGATATACTACTCTGACTATCCAGATCTATAATTGCATATGATGGGTAACGAACTAAACACCCATGGAATTAGAGAAATATCGGCAAAACATATATCTGATGTGTCTAGTAGCTAGAATATACAAAGAACTGTTACAATTGAAAAATAAAAAGGCATAAAAACCAATTCTAAAATGGGCAAAAGGCTTCTACAGACATTTCTCCAAAGAAGATATATAAATAACCAATAGGCATATGAAAAGAGGCACAACATCATTAGTCCCTGGGGAAATGCCAATCAAAACCTCAAAGAGGAAGCACTTCAGATCCATAAGGATGGCTGTAATTAAAAACAAACTGAAACAGAAAATATTAAACGCTGGTGAGGATGTGGGGAAATTTTGGAATCCTCGTTAGTGAGAATGTAAAATGATACAGCTGCTATGCAAAACCATTTGTCACTTTTATAAAAAGTTAAACAGAGAGTTATCAAATGATCCAACAATCCCATTCCTAGGTGTAGACCCAAGAAAAATGAAAGAACATACCCATATGAAAAAAATTGTACACAAATGTTCATAGCAGCTTTTTATTTCATAGTTAAAAAATAAAAATAACCCATAAGCTGATGAATGGATAAGCAAACATGATATATCATTATAATGCAATATCACCCATCCATAAAAGGGATAGAGTCACTACATGCTACAACAGGGATGAATACTGAAAACATTATTCCAAGTGAAAGATGCCAGACATAAAAGACCATATATTGTATGATTCGATGTATATGAAATGTTCAGAATAGGCCAATCCACTTAGGAAACAGATGAGCAGTTGCCAGGGGCTGAAGAAAAGGGAAAATGGGGAGACTTCACGGGTAAGAGATTTGGGGAGTAGATGGTAACAATGTTCTAGAATTAGATAACAATGATGACAGTACAACCTGGTCGATGTACTAAACACTACTGAAGTATACACCTTAAAATGGTTATTTGGGATGGTATGTGAATTATTCATCAATAAAAATAAATTAAACAATTTTTGGTTCTTTTTCATCATCATTCAGTTGGGGTGTGGTTTTTAATTTTTTTTGGCATAACATTTTTGCTTCTGTCCCAGTTTCAAGTTCCTTACCAAATGGTTTTGTGAAACGTGTACATATTAATTGGCTCTTTTCCTGCAAAGATTCAAATAAAGGCTCTAGGAACGCTAGTTTTAAAATGTGTGTGTGTGTGTGTGTGTGTGTGTGTGTGTGTGTGTGTGTGTGTTCTCTCATGGGTTTCATTTAATTCATTCTGAAAAGTATTTTTGTCAACACTTCTCTTACAAGACTCCTTAATCATCCATGGCAATAAACCCTAAGGTATTTTTTCAAGCTATAGTAATGACATTCCACCAAAAGGGCTTCCTTTGTAATCCTGTTAAAATATTTGCAAAAAAAAAGAGAATTCCAAATACTTTGAATCATCCAGCATGCTACTAGTGGAAAGGGAGCTAGAAACGATAAATCCGAGCATTTCCCACCAAATTCCTAACAGCAAGTTATGCCTGTTTTGCAGGCATGTACTTTCTTGTTCTGTACTGCCTAGAAAGGAAAGATACTCAGATACATGAGGGAGGGAGACAGAGGAAGGCACAGAAAGCAAGGGAACGAGAAAAAAAAAATCTTGCAATTATCTTGGTATAAATTATTTTGACCAGAATATCATCCGTTTTGACTAAAAATCATCCATGCAGGAGTTGCGATTGTGGTGGAATCCAAAGCTCTCACTGCTCACAACACGACAGCCAAGGTGTTGGGGCAAGGAAGGCAACATCATTTCAGAGACAGCCAGCAGACCAGGGTTCTAAATAACCATCTTAGAAGGCATGAACCTCAGGCTTCTTTTCATAGTGGGGAAGAGGGAACGAGGAGGTGACTGGTGACCACAGACATCTGAGCATCAGAAGTCCAAGGAGGTTGCAAAACTTCTTTGTCTTCGGTCAGGTCATAATGCTCCTATAAATCGTTGACAGAACATTGTTACTTATGAATATGCCCTCCTTAGCTCCTCAAGCACTGATCTGGGGAAGGCACTATGATTATCTTTGCTTTACAATTAAACTATAGGCTGGATGTTGTTGTTCAGGCCTGTAATCCCAGCAATTTGGGAGGCCGAGGCAGGAGGATGGCTTGAGCCCAGAAGTTTGGGACTGGCCCAGGCCACAAAGTACGACCCTGTTTCTAAAAAACAAAGAAGTTGAACAATTAGCCAGGAATGGGGGTGTGTCCCTGTAATCATGGATACTTGGGAGGCTGAGGTGGGAGGATCGCTTGAATCTGGGAGGTTGAGACTACAGTGAGTCATGTTGGTGCCACTACACTCCAGCCTGGGAGACAGAGTGAGACCCTGTCTCAAAAATAAATAAATAAAAATAAAAAATAAGTTAAACTGGTAACTAAATTGCTGCTATAGTTAGTTTGGCCTACTTGCAGAAATGAGCAAAGGTAGTTAGCTTGTGAGGTCAGATGCAAAAAGTAGTCAGCTATATTCGATTTCTCTGAGTGTTACAAGATTACCTCCACATATTTTTTTAAAAGTTCAAACCACAATTATCTTATTCATTTAGAAATAATTGAAAAATCAACATGTGAGTACTAAAGTATCAAAATTACCATTGATAATGCCAAACCTAGCTCTTCCAGGGTGCAAAAGTAGTCTTGAGCATTATTTGTACATTCTTTCATGTCTACTATTATTTCAAATAGAGAATAGAAATAGCACTCGTCTTGACTCAGAAACTTAAGGTTAAAGTTCAAGTCCATCGTGACCTAACCATCCATAGGGTCTTTGAGTCATGGAATCTATTTGGGTCTCAATTTTCTTATCTATGAAGATTATTTTTCTGCAGTTTGTGCAGAGATTGCCCATGTCATTCAGGTCTCAGGTTAAAATGTCCCCTGCTCAGAGCTGCCTTCCATGGTCATGTCATCTAAAACAGCTGTCCAGGTCATCCACCCACAGCCACCTATTTGAATTATCTGAATAGCATGTAGAACTCGGCAGTTACTTTTTCCTCATTTAATTGTTTATTATATACTCATTGTTTCATTGTCTGCTGTCCCTGGTAAAATACAGGCTTCGGAGAAAACGCAAAACAAAACAAAAAACCCTGTCTACTTGTTCACCAGTGCAATGCCAGTGCCTGGCACAAAAATAGGCACTGAATAAATAGTTGATGAATGAATAAGTGAATAAACATAAAAGGGACCCATACTGGTGGCCCTACCACCCTTCAAAGGCTCTCAGGAGGACCAGAAAGACAAAGTACATGTGACCACGGCTTTGAACGATGGAACACTCTGCAAATGGAGGATTTTATTACTCTGATTTTAAATTTCCTTCAAGGTTAACCACATGTTTCTACCTACAACCTGATGAATTATTTTCATAGCTAATAAATTCTGCACATGGAAAGATGGCTCTCCAATTTTCTGAAGCAATTTTACTTAGGAAAAATTTTAAAAGAACACAACGAAACTCACAAACACAATTCTGTCAGGGTCCAAGTCCTTCTAAATTATGATTTAGAAGGATGCAATTTTACTTAGGAAAAAATTAAAAAGAACACAATGAAACTCACAAACACAATTCTGTCAGGGTCCAAGTCCTTCTAAATTATGATTTAGCCAGAGTTAGTTCAAATATCTTAGTCTCCATAATCAATGGAACTTCAAGACTTGAGTATTTTCCCATAGCATTCCATAAAAGGTCACAAAAGAAAGCGAGAGGCAGAGAAGAGCATGCCAGCTTGTGTGCATGTGGGTCCCACATTCTCCACCTTAATGCCTTCTCTGACAGCCTGACAGTCTTACTCAACAGATCAAGTGATGGCAAAGTAGGTGACAAGTCACAGACCTCATGATGCAACTCTGGCTGCTATGTTCTTGTTCAAAGCTGACTACACAAAGCCCTGCCTTTTTCTTAAGGCTTCATGATTTATAGGAGGCTGTAGAATAAATATCAGGCTGGAGCCTTGCTCAACATGTTGTCATTGCCTGAGTATGAATTCCTGACCCATGGAATCACTTGCTTTTCCTACTGGGGGCTGGTGAGTTGGAACGCTTCAAGATGTCAGTGTGGAATCTTCTAAATCCACATGGCTTCCTGAATATTATGAAAACATAGTGGTTAAGATTATTAGCTTTGGAGTCAGCGAGACATGGGTCGCAAACTCAGCTCCATTACCTATGATGAGGTCTGCAACTTCGGCCAATCTTTTCACCTCTCTGAGTCTCAGCTGCTCCAACTTTAAATGGGGTGATACTATCAACTCACTTAGAAAACTGTTAGGATTAGCTGGGAAAATGCATTCAAAGCCCTTCACACAGTGCCTGGGATACCAGGCTTTTTATTGTTAATTATTATATCACAAGTCAAATATAGAACTATATGTGCTAAAATTAAAGGTCGAGAGAAAAATAAACTCTTTTAAACTTTCGTCTCCAGTATCCAGAACCACATAGGCATGATTGCTGCATGGCTGAAAGTTAGTTTTTAAAAATCTTTTTGCTTTTGAATATTTTTCTCAAGTGTATGGGTTTAATGATTTGGTGGATAAACAGTAATTATACAGTTTTAAATTTTGTAATATACCTAATAAATAAATATATGTAGATATATTTAATTTATAAAGTAGTAAGAACCACTTTATAAAGTACGTTGAGATCAATGTATCAGGTCTTTAGCTCTGTTTCTTTTCCTGAATAAGTCCTGAGACCTCGGGAGCCTCAGTTTACTCTTTGTGACAAAACTAGATCATTGGCCAGGCGCAGTGGCTCATGCCTGTAATCCCAGCAATTTGGAAGGCCAAGGCAGGTGGATCACAAGGTCAGGAGTTCAAGACCAGCCTGGCCAAGATGGTGAAATCCCGTCTCTACTAAAAATACAGAAATTAGCTGGGCGTGGTGGTGGGTGCCTGTAATCCCAGCTACTCGGGAGGCTGAGGCAGAGAATTGCTTGAACCCGGGAGGTAGAGGTTGCAGTGAGCTGAGATTGTGCCACTGCATTCCAGCCTGGGCAACAGAACAAGACTCTGTCTCAAAAAAACAAACAAACAACAACAGTAAAAAACTAGATTGTTGATCTGCAAAATGAATTCTCCAGAACATTAATTCTGAAAGACAATAAATAGTGTTTAATGGTCAAATTCTATTCGGAAAAAGTAAAGTGACAGCTGTCTGTACCATAGAATTTCCCAAGTGCTTGAGCTCCAATTTGGTCATATGTATTTCCCTAGGGGAATGTCGTTTTCTGTATTTCCCAAATGTAATTAATTAGAGATTGTTTAATATGATCGGTTATCTTGTGGGACTAGAGTTCTAAGAACTATTTTATGAAATGTAGGACTACATAGACACCCAAGATCTCTTCCAGGTCTAAACCATAAAGCTCCGATGCACTTCTCCTTTCTCCATGCTCAGACTGGACTTTGCCACAGCAATGCTGCTGATCTTCTCCTCCACACCATTTTACCAAGACCCAAGCTGCTGGGCATTTCCCCAAACATCCTGCACTTTCCCCTCCATGCGTCATAGAACAGATCCTTGTATTGCTAGGGTCACATCAACCAGTGCGCGATGCCAGTCTTCAATCATCATGAAAATGCAGTTGTGGAGAGGTAAGACCCTGGTCTGCATCGGGAGAGTGGAAATGGTGGTTTCTGAGCTGCTGCGAGGAACTCACTTTCCCCAAGTGTCTATCAGTCATGGATTCCCAGGTACACTGCGCTTTACCTCTGCCTTGGAGGACTTTGGATGCTCTTTGAGATGCAGGAATTGAACTATGTTGTTTGAAGACCATGGGATTTGTAGCATTAAGAAAGTTGCTTGAGTTTTTTGAGCAGCTGATTTATCTTCCGTTAACACGGGAATATAATGGGATAGGACCTGCACAGAACCTGCCACATGCAAAGTACATGCTAATTTCCTCCCTTCATTCTTTGCCTTTCTTTTTCTTTTATGTCCTTTTATATCATAGAAAAAAAATGTTCTTTTCTCACCACAAAGCTGGAGAAGAGAGGCAAATGGGCCACTGGAGTCCTATTTATACTCTGACAGGACACAAAATGTAGTGAATTCCAAATAGTTTCACCGTGGTACAGGGCATTGTACTGCAAGATGATGATCCAGGGGAATTTCTTTCTCCTAAAATAAATGACTTATGAAACTTGCTTTTGTTCAGAAAGCTAAAATCTTTATCGGGTTAGGCAAAGTACAAACTGAGGGTTTTGAATGAACATTAGTTCCCATGAAAGGAACATGTGTACTATTTATATGAATCACAGATACTGTGGGAGAAACTGACCAGAAAGACAAGGAAAGCCACTCTCCTATGACACATTCCAGTTGGTGGGAAACTCAGTAGGTTAGGATGAATGATGCCTATGATCAGAAATTGACAACACTCACTCCAGAGGTTGCCTTCCTTCTGGTACACTCAGTGACCATATCTTATATTCTAGATTCCACAGAGTCAAGTTAAGTGGCTTGGGACCCAGTTCTCATGACCTGAAATCTTAGGTTATGAAAGAGGTGGCTGGGGTGGGTGGGGAGCTGCTATACACTCACACAAGTGTCAAGCTCAAATTTCTACAGTCTGTGTCTAAGGAAACAGTCCTCTCGGGGACAATGCTATCTTTTCTGGTAAACGGGAAGAAGTGGATCAACAATAGTCCTTTAATCATTATATTAACTCAGAGAGGAAATGATTAGTATCTCCGTTTTACACATGAGAAGTGCTGAAGTTAGTAGAAGTTAAGTAACTTGCCTAAGGTCATAATGCCAGTATGTGGTGATTTGAAATAGCCTTATTTTGTGATATGCTCTTTCTACATCTCATTAAAGACAAAATGATCCCCAAAGCAATCCTTGCAAAACCTATAAGTAGATTATAAATCTAGAACATAGAAATGAAAGTGAAGAATCAGAGTTGTTGCCATAAATGAATTCCACTAAGATATTTCCAGAATTTAATCAGAGTCCTTCCAAATTCTATCTTGACACAAAGTATCTGTTTCCACTAGATTCCAAAATTTTACTAAAGGTACTTATCTGCTTAAAATCAGTAACTCAAGCTAAAGAAATATTCACTTAGCATGTGCACTAAGAAAATGTTAAAGCAATGATGGTAGAAAACTGAAGTGAGAACTTCTAACAAACTTCCATAAGAGTATATATGCCCTCTTTCTAAAAGGACATTCCTCCCTATCAGGAGCCCTGGCTTGGGAGTTAGGAAATATAGATTGTACCTTCAAAATATTATTCCAGTTCATCTCCACCTCTCACTAATTCCTTTGAATTAAATTTACTTTTTTTTAATGGAGTCTTGCTCTGTCACCAGGCTGGAGTGCAATGGCATGATCCCGGCTCACTGAAACCTCTGCCTCTGGGTTCAAGCAATTCTCCTGCCTCAGCCTCCAAAGTACCTAGGATCACAGGCGCACGCCACCAAGCACAGCTAATTTTTGTATTTTTAGTAGACACAGAGTTTCACCATCTTGGCCAGGATGGTCTCAATCTCTTGGCCTCGTGATCCACCTGCCTCGGTCTCCCAAAGTGCTGAGATGACAGGCATGAACCACCGTGCCCAGCCTAAATTTACTTCTTATTGTGGTACATTCAATAATAGCCTATGAGTACTAAATTCTTACAGCCTTTTTCCAAAGATGTCTTTATTTCTCTCTCACATTAAGTTATAATATCACAGTATATAGAATTCTAAAATGATAGCTATTTTCCTTTTGCCTTGGAAAGTCATGCTCCCACTAATTCATTTGATTTTTCTGATGAGAAGTTTTGTTAGTCTAATATTCCTTCCTGTCTAGATAACGTCTCTCTCTTTGATTGTCATTAGGATTTTTCCATTTGATAATCTCCAGTTCTATTACAATACATAAATGTGCGAATTTTTCTTTTTAATTTGTCTTGGTTTTCATTCTTGAAGCTATGGTGTTTTTAATCTCAGTATTTGATTTCAATTCTGGGAAATTATCAATCATAATCCATTCAAAGGTGTCTCTCCCTCCCAAGGTGATGCTCTACATGAGTTCCTTTGAGACTTCCCACTAGAAAAATGCTATATCTTCTATTTCCCATCTGTCTTAACATCTTTCTTCATCTCCTTGTGATGCTTTCTGGGTGAGTTCCCTGCTCTGTCCTTCAATTATCAATACTCTCAGTAATCTTCCTCACGACCCCTCTCTGCTGAGGCCTTCCTTTTAATGACTACACTTTTCATTTCTGGTTCCATAAACATACCTGTGTATTTCTTAGTGTCCAGTTTTTAAATTATATTTATATTCCTTTCTTCATTTATTTACTACTACTGGTAGACCTGTTAATAATCTTATAAACCATTTCCTTTTGCTTGGATTGGTAAAGCAGCTAGGGTGTGTGTGTGGTGTTGTGGGAGACATGGCTGGTCATGATGGGTGCTAGGGGTCAAGGTCAGATCTTGTAAGGGAGGAACATTTAAGAGTGTTTAGTAATAGACTCGTATGACCAGGTCTGCACTTCAGATACAGTTCTCTGACAATAGTAGATACGAGGATTCTGAGTAGACAGAGATCGGATTTCCGGAGACCCTTGTAATGTTCCAGAAAATAATTGATCTTTGACTGTATCAGTGAGGCTAGCATGGGGGGAAAGAATGGCAAAGATGTTGTGTGTATCCCTTGTTTGACCTTCCTCAGAGAAAAAGAAACGTTCCACATCCCGATTACAACAGGATATATTTGAGATGTCTCCTAAGTCACTCGGGTTTTATATGAGATTGCTCCAGTTAATAAACATGAAGTTCTTTACTCTGGAATTTGGTCATCGTTTTTGCCTTTACTCCAGTTCATCCTGGTGACCAGATAAAATTTGAGGTGAAACCTAATCAAGTCCTCATTTTGCTTAAAAAAGAAAATATCTTTTTCTGCCCTGTGGCCAATGGAGCTTCCAACCTCAGTGGCCACTGGGGAGAATTTACAGCCTGTCAGTCCTAAAACATTTCCCAGATGCACTTTCCCACCCAGCACCCTGGCTATGTCCAATCTACTCTGACTCAAAGCAGGTAACCTTAGGGTTAGACGGATGTGCTGGTTCTGTCTGGCCACTTGAGCAGGAGGCAAATTAGATATGCACAGACTCCATGGCAGGGAGTATTGACCAAGATTAGGCCTAACGTGAACTTTCGTGGGTTTGAAGATTCCTCTGCAAGAACAGTTCTTTTTGAGAATTGGGATAATTTGTTTTTGGCAAAACACTGTTTCTTTTTTTGAGGGTGAGAAGAAAAGGGGTGTGGGAAAAGCTTTGGAAATCTTGCAAGACCTCTTGGACATGGACTATGTGTTACAAAACACATTTTGATGAGTTAAGTGTTAACCAATCAAAAACAGACAGATTGTCTTTCCCATGTTGGCTTCAAAATGCGGCAGGGGAAGTGCCATTGCTGAATACGGTTGAGAATTGCTGAACCCAGTCATTTGCAAAAGAATGTCAGAGTCCATATCACAAGAGGACAGGGTTGAGTTTGCTTGTTCCTTTTCACAGAATATGACTGCAACCTTCTGGGAGAAAAAAAAAAGAACAATACCAAATGAAAAGCAGCTCCAACTGTCAGCGTAGGGCAGTCCAAAATAAAAATTTCAAAAGAGAGAGAAATTAATTTTAAACCATAATGAACTCTCTTTGTCATTGAAAGCGCATCCAAAAGAAAAAAAAAACAGCTCATGACAACTTTTGACAGGCAATGATCTGGATGCTTGATATACAGAGACAGTTACTTCTTTCTCGCTCTCACATAGCTCCTAAAGTCTCCCTGGGGAAATAGACTTACAGGCAGATAATTACAATATATTTTGATTATATAGAATTTAATGTAGCAAGGAGGGAAATCTCCAAAAGAAGATCTCCAAAGATGTTCAGGCATCCCAGGAGAAGTAAATAACATATGCAAAGATTTCAGAGTCATGAAGGAATTTTGTAATGATACACGAAGAAAGGGAAAGTGTGTACCAGCTGCAGAAGGTGTGGCCAGAGCCCTCAGGACAGATTGGAATGGTTCCTGCATGGCATGCTAAGAGATACTTGAGCTCTAATGCAATGCAATATTTGCATAAATAAGGGATTTTACTTTTCATCTTAGGGCTTTGGTTGTTCAACAGAAATATGCACATCAGTTTCTTGTGAAAAATACAACTGTCTTAGGATGCTGACCCCATATCTATAAAGGAACAAGAGCACTGCCTTCTGCATATAGCAGGATTAAAACTAGAATATATCACAGAAAGACACAAGGTTTTTTTTAAAAGACAGTTCAGCTCAAAGACATGGAGGATAATTTAAATACTGAACATGTCTGAAAGAAGTTCCATAAAAATGGATGAAAAAATGAGGGGGAGGAAACAGCAGTATAGAAGAGAATTTTACAGAAATTAGGATTTAGAAGTCCATTGATTGAAAATGGATTCCAAGAACTAAGAAGGATAAATAAACATGAATTCACACCCATAAATATCAGTATCAGCATAGCATATTAAATGAAATAAAATAAGATTAAGAGACGCTCTTAATAGCTTTGAGGTAGATGAAAGAAATTACCTAGACAAGAATGGAAAATAGAGAGCAGCCTTCTCAGAGATATCTTCAGAGTAAAGGGCGAACAACCATCAGGCCTGGAGTTTATACTCAGCTAAATAAACTGTTACTGAAGAATGGGGAATATAACAACATTTTCAAATTTGTAAAGTTTCTGAAACTTTACCACCCTCACAGTTCCCAAAAAAGCTACCAAGAAATGAGTTTCTGAAAGAAGAGAAGCAAAAAATAGAGGTGTTGGAGTAAAATTTGACAAATAATATTGATCACATTTCTTCTTAAATATCTTTGGTTTTAAACTTTGTATTTATTATTTGTGTTTGCTATTTTGTTGTTCATATTAACCTATCATGGTTAGGATCTTTAAGTCAAAAAACCACTAATATTTAAAAGGACAAAATTAAGCTCCAGACAATAATAACAAGATTGGGAAATAGGATATCAAGCTGTATAATCTTTTTCTCCTTTTTTTTTTTGAGACGCAGTCTCACTCTGTTGCCCAGGCTGGAGTGCAGTGGAGCAATCTTGACTCACTGCAACCTCCAACTCTCAGGTTCAAGTGATTCTTGTACCTCAACCTCCCGAGTAACTGGGACTACAGGTGTGTACCACCACATCTCATTAATTTTTGTATTTTAGTAGAGACGGAGTTTCATCAGGTTGGCCAGGCTAGTCTCAAACTCATGGCTTTAAGTGATCCACCCACCTCAGCCTTCCAAAATGCTGGGATTACAGGCGTGAGCCACCGCACCCACCCAACATGTGTGAGGCTTCTTGATCCTTGTGGTAACTAGGAAACTATACTGAATAATTTTCAGCTTAACTAGAAAAATATACAGCTAAATGTATAGAGTAGAATTTTAAAGTAACCGCTAAAATAATAAAAATCCAATCCATATATTCCAATCCAACATTAAAAGTGAGAAAAATATTTTTCTCTTTTTTGAGAGGGAGTCTTGCTCTATCACCAGGCTGGAGTGCAGTGGGGCGATCCCGGCTCACTGCAACTTTCGTTTTCCGATTTCAAGCAATTCTCCTGCCTCAGCCTCCCAGGTAGCTGGGACTACAGGAACACTGCACCATGCCCGGCTAATTTTTTTTTTTTTTTTTTTGCATTTTTAGTAGAGACAGGGTTTCATCAGTTTGGCCAGGATGGTCTCCATCTCTTGACTTTGTGATCTGCCTGCCTCAGCATCCCAAAGTGCGGGGATTACAGGCATGAGCCACCATGCCAGGCCAAAAAAAAAAAACACATTTTAAAAAACATTTTTTTTTAGTTCAACAGAGCACAGGAAAGGAGAAAAAAAAGCAAAGAAAGAAAATGTTCTATAAAACATGCAACTGTATGGTTGAAATAACTCCATATATCATTAATCATAATAAATTTATACAGATTCTACTTGACAGTTGAAAGGCAGAAATTAGCATGTTAGGTAAAATAAAATAAGATCTAAGATGCAACCTACAAGGTATGCCCATAAGGTAAAAACACACAGAAAGGCTAAAACTGAAAGAAGGAACAAATACATTCTACATGAACAATAATCCAAAACAAAATGATACAACAGTATTAACACCGAACAACATTTACAATAAGGCAAAACACGTTAATAAGGATAAACAAAAGCTACAACGTGATCGTAGTAGAACAGTCATCATGAAGTTAGAGTAATCATAGATTTGTATGTGCCTAACTCCAAATCCTCAAATACAGAAATCCCAAATTAACAAAATTAGGAGATATTGACAAGCCAATGAAGAGTTTAACATAATTATATTTGAAATTAATAACTTAAGCCTAAAAATCAAAAGTAGAGAGAGAAAATCTTTGAAAAATTCTATTACTAGACTTCAGAGAGATCGAGTCTCTTGGATTGAGGTAATATGGGAGCCATATTTGCAGCAGACACAATTTATGTGTTTTTTTCAATAATGCTTGGAACTTTCAAATGATATCTGTTTAAACTAAGGTTTCTCGGGACATGTCTTCTTTTGACACATGTTTTCTCCTATTTCTCACTCAGATTTACTCTCTATGACTTATGCCTTCCATGTTTCTACGGAAGAGTCATCCAGCCAGTCAGATGGTGTCTACTGTGGCTGTGATTTGAGACTGATGTGTCTCCTGGGAGCTTCCCAACTTGACCAATGTCTTCCTCTTCAGCCTTTGAACAGTCATTGGTAAGAGATTTAGTCACACTGATGTGAGTTGAATTTAAACTTGTGGCCTTGAGTTCAGAGGTGCTCATTTTCATTTTCTGAAGAAGAAATTTTCTGTCTGGGACCCTCCCTGCCTTTGAAGGGAGACCTGCAAGTCCAGTGGCTGGCTATTCGTGCCCTTTGGAAGTCTTCCTGGGAGAGTGCAAAGAATGTCGTGGAATCAACTCGAAGATGACAAACACTCACCAGTGCCCTTGAATGCCGTCACTTCCTTTGAGTACATTAGCCTTTTATGGTCTTTTCCAAAGCGAATATAATTAAGTTATCAGAATGGGTCAGGCCATATGTGTCTTCTGACCTCAGCTCATCTCTCCAGGTTTCTATTATTGGACTGGGATGCTGCCTGTTTTTACTTTCCCAGCAACATAGAGAAATTATTATGCCGCCTTTCATAAGTGACAGTGATGCTCCGGTCACAGTCTAGGCTAGATGTTCACTGTGCTGTGATAAGAGGTTTCTATGGAGCCATAACAACCCCTTACATCCCCCCACCCTCAGGCTTTACCAAGCCTCTTCCTAAGCTTGTGTCATCTGATATGACCCCAAATCTTAGGATATAGGCAAGAGCAGTCTTACGGTCTGTATTTGAGAAATTTGAGGCTAAGAGAATTAAGGTGATATTCTGATTTTCATACGACTTTGTGGAGATGTAAAAATTAAAACTGACATTTTCTAACTCAAATTCTTACCCTCTTCTCAGACTCTTTTTGGCTCTGCTGTACATTTCAAGCTGATCTATGGGGTAGAAGTGCACTGGGCACTGTTGGGTAGACGTACACTGGGCACTGTTGGGTAGAAGTGCACTGGGCACTGTTGGGGTAGACGTGCACTGGGCACTGTTGGGTAGACGTGCACTGGGCACTGTTGGGTAGAAGTGCACTGGGCACTGTTGGGGTAGACGTGCACTGGGCACTGTTGGGTAGAAGTGCACTGGGCACTGTTGGGTAGACGTGCACTGGGCACTGTTGGGTAGACGTACACTGGGCACTGTTTGGTAGACGTACACTGGGCACTGTTGGGTAGACGTGCACTGGGCACTGTTGGGTAGACGTACACTGCGTACTGTTGGGAAGAAGTGCACTGGGCACTGTTGGGGTAGACGTGCACTGGGCACTGTTGGGTAGAAGTGCACTGGGCACTGTTGGGTAGACGTGCACTGGGCACTGTTGGGTAGAAGTGCACTGGGCACTGTTGGGTAGAAGTGCACTGGGCACTGTTGGGTAGACGTGCACTGGGCACTGTTGGGTAGAAGTACACTGGGCACTGTTGGGGTAGATGTGCACTGGGCACTGTTGGGTAGAAGTGCACTGGGCACTGTTGGGGTAGAAGTGCACTGGGCACTGTTGGGTAGACGTGCACTGGGCACTGTTGGGTAGAAGTACACTGGGCACTGTTGGGGTAGATGTGCACTGGGCACTGTTGGGTAGAAGTGCACTGGGCACTGTTGGGGTAGAAGTGCACTGGGCACTGTTGGGTAGACGTGCACTGGGCACTGTTGGGTAGAAGTACACTGGGCACTGTTGGGGTAGATGTGCACTGGGCACTGTTGGGTAGAAGTGCACTGGGCACTGTTGGGGTAGACGTGCACTGGGCACTGTTGGGTAGACGTGCACTGGGCACTGTTGGGTAGAAGTGCACTGGGCACTGTTGGGGTAGAAGTGCACTGGGCACTGTTGGGTAGACGTGCACTGGGCACTGTTGGGTAGAAGTGCACTGGGCACTGTTGGGTAGACGTGCACTGGGCACTGTTGGGTAGAAGTACACTGGGCACTGTTGGGGTAGACGTGCACTGGGCACTGTTGGGTAGAAGTGCACTGGGCACTGTTGGGTAGACGTGCACTGGGCACTGTTGGGTAGAAGTACACTGGGCACTGTTGGGGTAGATGTGCACTGGGCACTGTTGGGGTAGACGTGCACTGGGCACTGTTGGGTAGAAGTGCACTGGGCACTGTTGGGTAGACGTGCACTGGGCACTGTTGGGGTAGAAGTGCACTGGGCACTGTTGGGTAGACGTGCACTGGGCACTGTTGGGTAGAAGTGCACTGGGCACTGTTGGGTAGACGTGCACTGGGCACTGTTGGGTAGAAGTACACTGGGCACTGTTGGGTAGAAGTGCACTGGGCACTGTTGGGTAGACGTGCACTGGGCACTGTTGGGTAGAAGTGCACTGGGCACTGTTGGGGTAGACGTGCACTGGGCACTGTTGGGTAGACGTGCACTGGGCACTGTTGGGTAGAAGTACACTGGGCACTGTTGGGTAGAAGTGCACTGGGCACTTTTGCTCAGCAACAAAATTTACTATTCTGAGCGGACCTGACAGCACCTGAATCTACCCACATCACAATTTTGCAAAGGGCACACACTCTGAAGCCAGACTGCTCGGGCTCATATTCTGGACTCCAGCACATAATCTAAGCTGTGTGATCTCGGGCAAGTTTCTTAGCCTCTCTGTATGTCAGTTTTCTTCAACTATAACATGGGGATATAAATTTCACCTAAGGTTGTTATAGGATTCTATAAAGTAAATGCTTCGTTCAAAGTGTGCAGAATAGTGCCTGGCACTTAATAAGTGCTCTAGGAGTGCCTGCCACTGTGAGGTTGTCATTGGTGCCAATGCTGCTATAGTATCAGGATTGTTTGGCTCAGGCAATGACCAGTGTTTAACTGCTATGACCAAAAAAACACCCCAAACATGCCAGGATATGAGGTTAGCTTGAAGGAAAGGGGAACCTTTCCTCCATTGACTGAGGTGGAGACGATGGTCTCATTGTCACAAGAAAGGCCAGGTGGGTCTGCACAGATGAGCGGGTCAGAGAGCCACTCAGGCTTCTCTTGGTTGCTGTGTTCCCAGAGATAGAACATGGCCACTGCAGCCATGGTGACTTCTCCTTCTTACGAATTTTCTCCATCTCTGTAACCAGTTCATGAATCTCATCCCTTCTTACCTCCACAGGCCTTTGTGTCTACCCTGCGACCCCTGTTTTGGATTCATTTTTAAAAAGAATGAACTTAAGTACCTGAAGTGCCAAGAGCCCAGTCCTGCTGAAGACAGAAGTTGATGTTCCAGCCACTGAGGTCTGACGTGCCCCCTCTTCTTTTTCATCACCTGGTTCACTTTTGGTGCAGAACATTTGCTGGTTCAAGTACAAACCCGAAGGGTGCCACAGTGCACAGAAGTGTTGCGGACATGCTAAACGGAGCCTCCGGGAAACTCTGGATGAGTTGAGCTTTCTCCATGATCCGGGAAGGATTTTAAGTTCCAAACATCCCTTCTTTCTGGCTTCCCTTGTCTTCATCCACTTTTTTTTTAAGAGACAGGGTCTTGTTCTGTTGCCCAGGCTGGAGTGCAGTGGTGTGATCACAGCTCACTACAGCCTAGACCTCCCAGGCTTAGGCGATCCTCCTGTCTCAGCCTCCCAAGCAGCTGGGACCACAGGTGTGCACCACCACGCCCAGCTAATTTTTTAAAACTTTTTTTGTAGAGATGGGGTTTCACTTTCTTGCTCAGGCTGGTCTTGAACTCCTGGCTGGAAGGGATCCTCTTACCTTGGCCTCCCAAAGTGCTGGGATTACAGGTGCGAGCCACTGCACTCAGCCTTCACTACTCTCTGGAGCCTGAAAGCCCTGTTCCCAGCCCCTGAGCTCATGACAGCTCTCATACCGCACCTGTGTCCTTTAGCCTATCTGGTTTTGTCATTGTCGTGGGCTGTCAAGGAAGCAGACCCTTGAATTCCTGGGCTCCATGAATAATTATTGTGGTTTCTCGCCGGAACTCCCTGCCCTCCCACCACCCAGCCCACCATCCTTGTGCTCTCCCTCTTCCAGGAAGCTTGCTTGCTCCTTCAGCTGTCTCTAGCCTGTGTGCCCAGGCAACACTTGCAGGCCCTGCCTGCTGATTTTCCATATCTTCTCTGCCCTTCCTTAGAGAGTGCATTTCTTACGTCCTGCATGTCTTGTTCATTCCAGTTCTCTCACTTCGCTCCTCGCAGCCCACCCCAGAGACCACACATCTACCCAGCTTCACACAAGCAAAGCCAGGTTCAGCACCACCCAGCACTGCCACACACACCTCCTGACAAGGTCGGTCGGCTCCCACCACGGAAGGCCACCATTTCCTTCCCCCGTGAAATGCAAAATGCCAAACTTACTCTAGGAAAAGTAAACTTAGTTTGTGGTCAAGGGGGCTGTTTGCCCCTCTGTCTGTGGCCTGTTTTGAGGAGCTGTTCATGCAGTTCAGGCATGCAGCCAACACCTCTTCCTCTGCACATCAGCCCCAGAGAGAGGCATTCCCGAGATGTGCAGAACAGCTCTCTAGTCCACCTGAGGGTCCCGACTGCACAAGCTTCAGGCCTCAGGTGCTAACTCACATTTAAGTACATTTGAATTAAACTTCACATTTCCAGCTAAAATGTCTTTAAAGTAAATGCACTGGGGAGATACAAAAGCCCATGACACATTTAGCAATCACATTTTCTCAATTTTGGCTAATGCAACATGAAGCGAAGTCTCCTATTCAAATCCAGAGCTGGGCTGTGTGGAAGTCCTGTCTTTCTTCTCTACTTCCATTTGCCATTGCAACTTTTCCCTTGGCAGGTCAGCTGCTCTGGAGTGCCTTCCTTCCACTTAGAAAACATCTTCACTTCCCCATCTAGCAATATGGGAGATATTTACTTTTTCTCTATATTTCTCTATTAGCCTATATATCTCTGTATATTTTTCTTCCATGCCCTCTATCTTCAAAAAGAGTCTGTTTAGGGTATCTATGCTCACATCCTGATATCCCAGTCCCTTCAGCTTAGAGTTAATCCACAGCACTTTCAGACCCAAAGCGAAGTCCACTGGTGTTTCTGCAGTATATACATATCATACACACATATACGCATATATAGATATCTGTGTGTACATATATTATACATACATATGTATTTAGCTGTCAGTCTGGCAGATTTATAACCAATAGCTTTTAGATGCTCAGTTAGAGTTTACATCATTGAAACCCTCAACAGATTGAAAAATAAAGTGGAAAATTTACTGGAATGGTAACCATCCTCCTCCCACTGGCTCCGGGATGTGATATGCAGAACAAAAAGAAGATTGCAGGATGTGAGGCACAAAGGAGGCTGCTCTAAAGATCTCCTGATTGGGGCTCTCTCCTCCCACTCTGCACTCCCCAATACCACTGGCCCAACCCATTGCAAACGTATGCAGTCCTGCTGTGAGGAATAGAAATGCCTTTGAATTAGCAATGTTTTAATATTAATAGTGTAAGTAACTGAGGGAGCCAAATTTGCTCCACTAATGTAAACTGCTTTATCAGAGCCTCTCCAGTTTGATAACAACTCAGAATATTTTCCCAGAAGAGGGTAAACTATCGACTTACAAACTAAGACAGAAGACTTGCAAAGGTGGGGGTTAGGGACTTCAAATGGGAACCAATGAGCAGGTGCCCTGGGGAGGTCAAAAAGGGGGCACAGTCCAAGGAGCCTGAGGCACTTCTTGCCTTCTTCACCACAGAACTGAGTCCTGTTCTGGATAACCTGTGGCTCTGGGCTCCCATGCACAATCTGGCCCTCACCGCACCTGTCAGCTTTTGAATGTCTGTACATCCATAAATCAGATCGGAAATTCTTAGCAAATTCAGTTCCTCTCCCAGCCCATCCACCCCACCAACGTTGCCCCTCATACACCTTCTCACAATGAGCATAGTCTTCTTTCAGGTTTTTGAATATCAAATAACTCTCTTTAGGTCATAGATTATCCTTTCCCAACCAGTCGTAGATAAATGTGTCAATGGCTGGAGGGAATAAGAGACCAGGAGAGGTAATAATAATGGTATTTATTAAATAGATGATGGTGGAAATATATACTACTGGCATTTCTTATGGAATAGAGTTATGGAATTTTTACCAAAGCACCAGCCATCAATCTCGGCCCCATTGCTCACTGCACAGAAAGCCAATCACTAAGACAATGAGTATTACCAGGAAAGAAAGTTTTGCATTCAGGTGATGTCGACCAGGAGAATGGGAGGTGAGTCTCAAATTCATCTGCCAGACTTGGGGGGTTTGTATGGTGGGGGAAGGAAGGTAGCTACATGCAGGAAGCAGGAAGGATTGAAGGAGAGATAAGGAAGTAATCACAAAAAATGAGGGGGGTTCTGTCTTTTCATTGTCTGGATGTAGTGATCTGGTGATTTTCTGTCCTTTGTCTGAGAGTGGGTTTCCCAAGGAAGGAACTCAGATGAAACAAGTGTAAGTTTCAAGTTTCAAGACTAGGAAGGTTGATTTCCATGTTTATTCAAAAACTCATATATATATATCACTTCTATGGGACAATTGGGTTGGTTTCATAATACTTATATAAATAGAAATAGATAATAGTATGTAAATTTTCCATGCCTCCATTTCTCACCTTCAAAATGGTGATAACAATAATATGTACAGAGTGGAGTTCTGAAGATTAAATAAGCTGATATCTGTAAAAACTTACCTGAAAAATAGTAAGTGTTCAGTATATATTAATTATTGCTGTAACCATTTCTGCAGAATCTTTCTAATATTCTGGAATTAAGAAAAGTTGAGTAGCAAGTAATAGATTCCCACCTTCCATCTGGGTCATTAGATGTAGTCAGAGTCTCTGAGAGGGTGCCGGAGTATTACAACTGTCGATCCTCCCACGTACACTCTACTCCCCACGTGAAATGAACTCAGGTAAAAGCAGAGAACCATGTGGTCGGTTAGGAGGAGTCAGGAGAGACTACCAGTTTTTGGGAAAACTCATTTCTAACTTTTTTTCAGAGCCATGAGCAAATTCTTCCTGGCTGTAAGGAAGAAACACACTCATAAGCCAAAGACTCAGACCTATGAGGTGTGCAACTTCCTGTTTTCTTGATGAATGCTTCAGAAAACCTTCAGTTGGGAATGTAAAGTTTTTCCATTTATTGTCACCCTTCAAAGCTCATTGAAGAATGGATGGGGTGAGTCAGGGAGCTGGTTTGGGAACAGACTGTGGGGAGATGTCCACATTCTTCCAGATTTTGTAGTAACTCCCAGAGACCAATGACCTTTGCATTCTGACTCGGGCTCTGGGTAAGGGTGTGTGACTCCTTCAATTCATCCACCCAAACCATCTAAAAACCAGAAGGTATTTCGTGCAAGTCAATGACTAAACCATTCAGGGGAAATAGAACCTTGTTCTCTTACAAAAATATCACATGCGTTAGTATTCCTTCCACTCTGATGGCTGATCCTAGAGCAATAACTGTTTGATTAATTCAAATAAGTTTGTTTTGACATTCCTTGACCTTTCTGTGGGTCTTGACAAGGCAGATATCGGCTCTGTCTTGAAACTCTCCTCCCGGGGCTTCAGATACTAGTCTTTCTTGCTTTCTTTCCTCTTTCCCTCACCACAGTTCCTCAGCTCTTCTAATGGGTCTTCTTTCTATGACTGCCTCTAAAATCCCTGGAGGTTCAGAGTTTTATATTTATTCTTTTTCATACTTTAATTCTAACCAATGGTTTTTAATCTTTTCTGGTGACCAACCACTTCAAGGAATCTGATGAGTTCTATGGATTTTGTCACAGTAAAATTCACACTCTCACATCTGAAATGTTACACATGACTTTAGGGGGTCCCCAGCCCATTTGAAATGCCCCCATAGCACCCCAGAGGCTCCATGTGAAAAAGAAAAAAAGCAACCTGTGAGACTCAGAAACCTGTCTGACTCTGGGAGCAGGGTCTCTGTGCTGCGAAGGTTGCTGGTGCTCACACGGAGGATGGAGGATGTTTTATCCTCCTGCTGGATATGAACCATCTCACTGAATGCCAAAAACACCAACATCAGACAAGAGCACTTTGAGACCATAATGATAACAGACAAAAATGAGGTTACCATGTAACCAACAAAATGCTGCACCTACCTCCGACCCAG
Organism: Saguinus oedipus; assembly: GCA_031835075.1. Taxonomy (NCBI): domain Eukaryota; kingdom Metazoa; phylum Chordata; class Mammalia; order Primates; family Cebidae; genus Saguinus; species Saguinus oedipus. The sequence continues at coordinate 9,692,724 of CM063180.1, forward strand.
CAAATATGAATGATGTTTTAATTACTTCTTTACCAATTATAGCCGCATCCTTGCTGCCTTGTCTTCCATTTCTACAGATAAGATTTATTTAGCTATTCAGCCATAGAATTGTCTCTGCTTTCTTTCTACTTATTTTTGGTAACAGCTTTATTGAGACATATTAACAATTCATATACCATACAATTTACCTATTTAAAGTGCTCAATTCAATGGTTTTCCAATATATTTAGAGTTATCCAACCGTAAGAGTGAATTTTAGAATATTTTCATCACCTCCAAAAGAAAACCTGCACCCCTTATCAATAACCCAATCAGCTCATTTCCCAACTCTAAGTAACTACTAATCGACTCTGTCTCTCTGTATAGTTTCCCATTCTGAACATTGCCCATAAAGGGAGTATAACAATACACGTTCTTTCTGTGTGGGGGACGGAGGGAGGACTTTCTGTGTTCTTCTGTCAGTTGGCATCGTGTTTTAGGTTCATCCATGTTGTAGCATTTATCAGTACAGCATTCCTTTTTATGGAAAAATAGCATTTAACATGTCTTTCAATAGTATTTCAATGCATATATTATATATTATCTATCCATTCATTAATTGAAAGACGTTTGGGTTGCCCCTGCTTTCTGACAGCACCCAACCTAAAACAAACACTTGCTTTCTTAAACCCACGTTAAGTCACCCAACCAGAGCCCAAATCTTATCTCAAGTACTTTCTAACACCATCTTATGGAGACGCCCCACAGTTCTCCAAGATACGTGTTTCCCCTCATTGCCTTGAGTAATAAACCCAAGCCTTTGGTGGTCTTTGGCTGGAGGACATTAATACACAGATTCCGTGTTATCACAGACCCTTGCTTCAGAGTCAACACCTGGCCTGGGTTATGCCATTCATGTCCTTATTTCAACAAGCAGCAAAATGTTAGCTCCCAAATGAATATACCCAGGCATCACACTTCTTACTATTTATTAGACACATCTACCATGATGTCATACAAATACCTCAAATGCAAATGTCAAAAACAAAGTGCTCTAAAATTTTATTTTCCTCGGACCGTTGTCTTAATTAAACTCACCACTATCTAACAATACACAATTCAGAAATCAGGAGATCACCCACACGTCTAATCCTTCAGCTCCTAAGCCTGCACTTGCCTCTACATTCCCACCAAAGCTACCTCATGTCTCCTGCCTAGACTTTTGCAATGATCTCCTTGCTACCTGGCCTCCCCCTCCGGCCTTCATTCCTTCCTTTATTCCTTCTACATGGCACTGGCGTTTTTAAAATAGAAACTTTATTATGTCATTTTCCTTCTCACAGTCCTTTCGTGGCTCCCATCATCTGCAGAATAAAGCCAACATTCCTTAGGAGGGCATTAAAAACCCCCTTGTGTTCCGACCCCTGGGCGTTGCTCCAAGTACCTCCAAGTCATTCGTGAACTCCCTGTGTCTCAGCCACAGTAAACTTGAAGAGTTTGGAAAAAGTCACCATCTTCCTCATCTTCCCACATTAGTATGCCCCCCAACCCCCAGACTACTTAGCAAGATCCTTTCTTTCCAGTCTAGTCAACACTTACTCAAGTCCCCTCATAAGTCACCAACTCCAGGAAGCCTTTCATGTTTGACTCCATGCACCCACAATGCTCTTTCATACTATTTTTTAGCACTTATAACCCTACTGAGATTGTTAAAAGATGGTATCCTGTCCCAAGGAGCCTAGAATTATTCTATTGTACCTAGGAGACTAGAATTATAACTATTGTACCTTCACTCTTTAGCGATATTTCACACAAAATACAGAGTCAGTAAATATTTGATAAATAATAGTCCAGGAACCTGATGTCAGTGACCTAACTACCCCAGCCCCAGCCAGTGTCTGACTTCTAACCACATGAGACCCAGAGCAAGGACTGCTTAGCCAAGCCCCGTCAACCCCTAGAGGTGTGGGGAGACAGAAACAATTAAAAGACTGTTGTTTTACTCCACTGAGTTTGGAATGGTTTGTTACACAACAATAGGTGACTAGAACAACCTCAGAAGGGCTATACTACTGTACTAACAGAAGCCAGGAGAGTGTCTATGCCTGGGGGTGCTAGATCAAGCGGAATAAGAAAGAGTTCGTCTTTGTGAAAGCCCTGCCTCATGATCCAAGATTTAACGCTGTGGCAAGTTTCCTGACATGCTGCTAGGTCAGATCTTGGGAGCTTGGGCACATTAACTGGAGTGGAAATGCTGAGTCAAATGGAAGAGAAAGAATACAATGCCCAGAGAAGTGGGCGTGGTATTATAGATACATTTCATAAGGCATGAAGGCCTGGAGGTCACTCCATTTATAAGGTAATCAATAGTTTTATTGGTAAGACGAACAGCAATATCATTAAGCTCAGTGATGACTGTCCTCTCTAGGCAAGGCCTGCAACAAGGGATGCTTACATACTGAGGCTGTCTTTGGCTCATTAAAATAGCACAGGGAAGAGAACAACACTCACTGGGCAGGGTGGCAGGGTGGAGGGGAGGGGAGGGGAGGCACAGCCGGTGGGGCGGGGAGGATGAGAAGGAATAACACCAGGAGAAATGCCTGAAGTAGGCAATGGGGTGGGGTGGGGGGGATGGAGACAGCAAACCACCGTGGCATGTATGTACCTATACAACAGCCCTGCAGGGTGCAGGGTATACCCATGGACCCCAGAGCTCAAGGTACAATGAAAAAATAAAAATAAAAAAATAATTCTGTAGAGCATCACACCGTTCTTCAAGTGGGGTCAAGAGCAGATCGGGAGTCTATAACAGACTAGGCTGCAGTGCAAACGGACCTTTCACATAAAGGACCCTATGGTTTTATGGCAGTTCATGGGAAAGACAATGTAATATAGAGTTCTTGGCAAGCCCTGGTAGGAAAATTACAACCTACACCCCAGAGTTTCTGGAGCAAGGCCATCTTATCAACAGTAGAGAACTGTGTTAATTGAGAAATAGCTCCTGTTGCTAGGATTCTTAAAGAGCTGGGCCATCGGGCATCAAGTGACAATTCAGCCAGAATGGTGCCTATCAGTTCTGCTAGATCTACAAGGCGTAAGGTCAGGTAGGCTCACCAGCAATCTGTCTTCCATGTGTTGTATCGAAGATGAGCACAGAGATGCAGGACACAAGAAAGGTGCATGAACATGTGGCCCAGGCCCACATGTCGCTCACCGCTGTCGTCCCGATCTCCTCCTCAGCTCTGGTGACTAACTGACAGAGGAGGAATTAGGCCAAATTTCCTTCACAAATGAGCTGGTGAGTGTGAAGGTACAAGCAGAAAATGAACTGTCCTGAAATACAGCCCTACTCAAGTGGTGGTTCTGAGAGTCAGGAGTGACCCTAAATCCTCACAAAGGGCAGAGCTTGGATAGCGCACTCGGTCACTTACATGTATGCAAAGAAAAGTCATCCGAAGTTAGAATATGTATCGACTTATGGTCTGTGGTGAGTGTCTCTGCTGTTTGTCATGAACCTGGAAGGAAAAAGACAGGAAGATGGGGAATAAAGCCGTCTGTAGAAGAGGTACGTGCCTAAGCCCATGGAGTGGACACAATGAATAAAGACTTTTGTACCACGTTTTAAGGTTCACCAGAAAGCAAGTGCCACTGGAGAGCCACTAAGCAACTAAGTAGACAAAATGAGTTGATACCATCCAGTCTCTGCTACTGACCGCCTCATATCTATCACAATGGGTTCCTGAACAGTGTATGGAGGACATCAGAGAAGAGGCTGTGCATGAGTACCATGGTGAGGTTCCCATTCACTAAGGCTGGTCAGCTACATCTGTATGTCCAGTCTACAAGGAATAGACACCTGTGCGTCACACATGTCACCATTTCTCAAGTTGATCAACTGCGTACCTGGTGGGAAGTTGACTACAGTGCACCATTTTTTACCCCTGAAAGGTAGAAATTCATCTTGACTGGAAGCAACAGATAATCTGGGTACAGGTTTGCCCTCCTTGCTTGCAGGTGCTCAGCCAGCCCCACTACCAAGGATTGTGGAGTATTTGATCCATGATGTGAAATTCCACATAACATTTCTCCAGACCAAGGAGATGTGGCAAAGGAAGTGTACTGGGGGTCACAGGACCCTATCACACCACTAGAAGCTACTAGCCTGATAGAGTACTGGAATGACCACCTGAAACCGCATTCGAAATCATGGCTTGCGAGATGGGACATCATTCTCCAGGTACAGTGTGCTCCGACCCTGATAGGTAGAATAAGGAGTCCACCAGCAAAGAGACTGGAGTAGGCATGCTCCTGCTTATGATTATTCCCAGATGTACACTTGAAGAAGCTGCATTTTCCATTCCTGAAATTCTTTTTTTTTTTTTTTTGGCCTTTTAAGTGTTAATTTATTAAGTAAACCTTTGCCCATTCCTAAAATTCTAAGTTCCACAAAAAGTTTTAACTCCCAGAGGGTAATCACAGGAACACTGCATTAGACTTGAAGCCATTTCTGCAGCCTTGTAACTTTAGGCTCCTTGTGTCTATGTTCCAGCAATCAAGGAAGGAACCACCATATTTGTAGATGTAACTGATCTTGGTCGGTGGGGAAGGTAGGACAGGCATTATATAATGAGGGGAAAAAGAAAGTTGGTCCCCCAGTGATCCAGTGATACCTCTGTCAGTACTCTACAGCCCAAATTTGACAAGAAATAGGCAAGTGTACCAACTGTGGCCTGAGACTGCCATGGCACCAGGGGCTCAGAGAGATGAAGGTCTCAGTCAGCCACCAGAAAGCCACAGGACCAGCAGAGGTACTAGTCAAGACTGAGAGTCATCTAGAACAGGTAACAGGGGAGGGAGATGCTGAGTACTTATTGTAACCTCAAGACTGCTGCGTTGTCTAGGGGTAAGGGAGTGGATCCTTTGACTAGCTTTCTTCATCTTGTAGATTTCCTCAAGAAGAGAGCCAGCCACAGTTCTGGAGCATCTATTCCTAGCTGGGGTGAATGCACTAGATGAAGTGCATGAATCTGAACAGCATGAGGGAAGGATAATAGTAGGCGCTGGACTGCTGTCAAGATCCCCCTTATAGCTGGGGCACCCATTCCTCCAGCTGCCCTGCTGGATTTTGAACTTCCATGGGACCTGTAACCCCTTTGTTTTGGCCATTTTCTCCCATTTGGAATGGCTGTATTTACCCAATACCTGTACTTCATTGTATCTAGAAAGCAGCCAGGGTTGTTGAGGGATACTGATGGCTCTCAGATGACTCCCTGTCCTGAAATATCCTCAGCCAAAGGAAACTAACTCATCTAAGGTTTTGCCCCCTCCCTGGCCACAGGCTGCATCCATGACTAGTCTTTCTCAGGACACAAAGACCTGATTCCCTTGCCTGAACTGAGACAATTCTCAGGGGTGTCTCAGGTCCAAGCTCCCTGTCAGACTCTGTTGAAAGGGTACTGCAATTCAACTTCTCCATTTGCCCAGTTCTGCCTTTGCTTATCCCTTTGCCCAATTCTCATCTTTCAGGAGCATTACTCAATAAATATTTTGTACAAAAAGCTCAGGGTTGTGAAGTCTGTTTTCCAGGAAACTCAAAATACAACAAAAGGGTAAAGGAATATTCAAATAAAGGGATGATCAAATCCAGCTGGCTCAACTGTCACATTGTCATGGAAAGAAAGTTAGGTTTTGAGAAGCTTAAAGATGTATGTTTGGTATGGTTTGGCTGTGTCTCCATCCACATCTCAACTTGAATTTGTCTCCCAGAATTCCCGTGTGTTGTGGGAGGGACCTGGGGTGGGTAATTCAATCATGGGAGCTCTGTGCAGCCTAGAAACTTGGTGCCTTGTTTCCCAGCCTCTCCAGCCATGGCTGAAAGGGACCAACACAGAGCTTGGGCTGTCGCTTCAGAGGGTGGAAGCCCCAAGCCTTGGCAGCTTCCACTTGGTGCTGAGCCTGTTGGTGCACAGAAGTCAAGAACTGATATTGGGAGCCTCCACCTAGATTCCAGAAGATGTATGTAAATGTCTGGATGCCCAGGCAAAAGTCTGCTGCAGGGGCAGGGCCTGCATGGAGAACCTCTGCTAGGGCAGTACGGAAGGGAAATACGGGGTAGGAGCCCCCACACAGAGTCCCTACTAGGGCACTGTCTAGTGGAGCTGTGAGAAGAGGGCCAGTGTCCTTCAGACTGCAGAGTGGTAGATTCACTGACAGCTTGCTCCGTGTGCCTGGAAAAGTCACAGACACTCAACACCGGCCTGTGAAAGCAGCCAGGAGGGAGGCTGCACTCTGCAAAGCCACAGGGGAAAAGCTGCCCAAGTCTATGGGAACCCACCCCTTGCATCAGAGTGACCTGGATGCAGGAGATCATTTTGGAGCTTTTTTTTTTTTTTTTTTTTTGAGACCGAGTTTTGCTCTTGTTACCAGGCTGGAGTGCAATGGTGCGATCTCAGCTCACCGCAACCTCCGCCTCCTGGGTTCAGGCAATTCTCCTGCTTCAGCCTCCTGAGTAGCTGGGATTACAGGCACGCGCCACTGTGCCCAGCTAATTTTTTGTATTTTTAGTAGAGATGGGGTTTCACCATGTTGACCAGGATGGTCTCGATCTCTTGACCTCGTGATCCACCGGCCTCGGCCTCCCAAAGTGCTGGGATTACAGGCTTGAGCCACTGCACCCGGCCCCATTTTGGAGCTTTAAAATTTGACTGCCCTGCTGGATTTTGAACTTGCATGGGGCCTGTAACCCCTTTGTTTTGGCCATTTTCTCCCATTGGGAACGGCTGTATTTACCCAATACCTGTACTTCATTGTATCTAGGAAGTAACTAGCTTGCTTTTGATTTTACAGGCTCATAGGCAGAAGGGACTTGCCCTATATCAGATGAGACTTTAGACTATGGACTTTTGGGTTAATGCTCAAAGGAGTGAAGACTTTGGGGGACTGTTGGGAAGGCAAGATTGGTTTTGAAATGTGAGGGCATGAGATTTAGAAGGGACCAGTGTCAGGATGATATGGTTTGGCTATTTCCCCATCTAAATCTCAACTTGAATTGTATCCCCCAGAATTCCCACGTGTTATGGGAGGGGCCCAGGGGAGGTAATTGAATCATGAGAGCTAGTCTTTCCCTTGTTATCCTCATGATAGCAAATAAGCTCTCAAGAGATCTGAAGGATTTATCAGGGGTCTCTGCTTTTGCTTCTCTTGTCATTCTCTCTTGCTACCGCCATGTAAGAAGCACCTTTTGCCTCCTGCCATGATTGTGAGACCTTCCCCAGCCACGTGGAACTGAAAGTTTAATTAAACCTTTCTTTTGTAAATTGCCCAGTCTCAAGTATGTCTTTATCAGCAGCATGAAAATGATACAATGTTAAACCACATGGTTAGTGATTTCAAAATGGGGTGGAATGGAACCCCGGTCTCATGACTCTCCATCCTTGCTTTTTTCTTTCCCCTTTTTTTGTGGGTTGTAACACTGTTTCCACTAATTACTTGCTGTGTGATCTTGAGAAAGTTACTGAACTTGTCTGAGCTTCAATTTTCTCATCTGTAAAATGGGATGTGGTATTGGAAGAAATAGATGAGATTAGAGTGCTTCGAATCCTTTGCAGTGTAAACAGCTTAGCCTTTGGTATCAAAGGCTCACAGCTCTCTGGGTGTGAGTGGCTAATATTAAACTTGCGATGTCTTGATGTCCATCAGCTTTGCTGGTACAGCACTGTCCTAGCTCTGACCTTCTGTCTCTCTACACAGAGCTTTCGTGGCAGCAGATTTTAGAAGAGGACGAGAGAAATCAGACAGAGTGCTAGTGCCTTAGTCTGCTTTGGGCTGATATAGCAGATTGCTACAGACTGGGTAATGTCAGGTCTCCATATGCAAGCCTGGAGTCTGAAAGTCTGATGTCCTGCTTGCCTCAGCTGATGTCTCCCACCCCCTGCCTGTGTTCACCATTGTCCCTGGTGGCTCAGTGGAGCTTCCCCAGACAAGTCTCTCACCCAACCCTGCCACCTTAACTGTTATGATAATATAGATACCTCTCACCCAGCCCTGCCACCTTAACTGTTATGATAATATAGATACCTCTCACCCAGCCCTGCCACCTTAACTGTTATGATAATGTAGATACCTCTCACCCAACCCTGCCACCTTAACTGTTACGATAATGTAGATACCTCTCACCCAGCCCTGCCACCTTAACTGTTCTTATGATAATGTAGATACCTCTCACCCAACCCTGCCATTGTAACATCTTGTGGTCTTGTATGCTCCTTGCACCTACCCCCCACCACCATAACTGAACTTACTCTGCAACACCCCCGCCCCCCAAAAAACTACCCAGACCTGTAAAACCAACTCCTATCCCCCTGCCCTTTGCTCATGCCCTTTTCGGCCATAGCCCACCTGCACCCAGGTGAATAAACAGCCATGCTGCTCACACAAAGCCTGTTTGGAAGGTCACTTCATTCAAAGCACGTGTTTTTCAACAGGTAAATTATAGAGAACAGAAATTTACTTCTCACAATTCAGGAGGTTGAGTCCAAGATCAAAGGGCCGGCATCTGGTGTCTGGTGAGGACCTTCTGGCTTCATCCTCTAAAGGGAGAAACATTGTGTCCTCACATGGCAGATAGTGGAAGAATAAAAGGGATAAGCTCTTTCAGACAGGTCATTTTATAAACAGCATTAATTCATTCACAAAGACACAGCCCTTATGATCTAAACATCTCCCAAAGGCTCCACCTCCTAACACTGGGGATTACGTTTCTAACATAGGAATCTTGGGGGACACATTCAGGCCATAACAATGAGATAAGTAGAAATTTTTCTCTCTGGCTCCTCTGGATGGGGGAGTCAGGGCAGGGTGAGAAAACATGTTGGGGAAATGAGATTGGGACGTTTCATGCTTATGGATGGACCACAGGCTGAGTTTTCTACTGGGTGTAAGGGTTACCTTCTCCGATAGTGTGGCGAATTTACTTTGGGTACCTGTGCCAAGTCACACAGGCCATAGGAGAGTGCTGAATGTTAAAGAAAAGGATTGAACAGGGCCAAGTTTAAACTCCAGGTGAAGGGACTCCGAATAGGAAGGGGGAACCTGGCAATGTAGTCATGACCACCTCCATAATTATCAAACCCCAGTCCTTGGTTCCAAACTCTTAATCCAAAAGGAGAAGCATCTATTGGGCATGTCATCTTGTCTGCCAAGTAATGCATTGTTTACACTGAAAAGAGAATGGGAGGTTGGACTTTAAAGTCAGTTAAGAAGCCTATTTCAAATGCAGATTCCTAGCCTCCAGAGATTTCAATAAGAAAGGGCCAAAGAATCTAACTTTTCATTTAAGAAGCAGCCCGGAAGATTCTGAAGCAGGTGATCTCTTAGCCACTCTTTGACAAGAACAGGTTTGGCGTCTCCTAGACCAAGGAGGCAGACACAGCAGAATGAAGCTCTCCAGCTCAACTGCAGGGTGGATGTGCCCAGTCTGCCTTGTCCCTCTTCTGTGCCAAGGTGGTCCTATACAGATGCCCTGTTCAAAGCTGATGAGCCACAGGAACTACTGAGCATTTGAAACGTGGCTACTCCAAAATGAGATGTGTGGTAAATGTGGCACAGACGTGGGATTGTGAAGATTTGGCACAAACAAAAAATACCAAACGTGTCATCAGTAATTTTTTATGTTACACACTGAGACGACAATATGTTAGATTTGTAGGCTTAAATAAAATATAAACTTGATTTAACTTTTTTAATTTTTTTTTTTTTTTTGAGACAGAGTCTTGCTCTGTCTCGCAGGCTGGAGTGCAATCGCGCAGTCTCAGCTCACTGCAACCTCCACCTCCCAGTTCAAGCAATTCTCCTGCCTCAGCCTCCCAAGTAGCTGAGACTACAGGCCCCCGCCCCCACACCCGGCTAGTTTTTGTATTTTTAGTAGAAACGGGTTTTCACTATTATGGCCAGGTTTGTCTCGAACTGCTGACTTTGTGATCTGCTCCCCCAGCAGCCCAAAGTGCTGGGATTATAGGCATGAGCCACTGCGCCCAGCCACTTTTTTAAAACTTTGTAAAATGAGGCTACGAGAAAATTCTAAATTACATTTACGGCTTGAATTTGTGGCTTGATTATATTTCCACTGGACCACCCAGTCTAGTCAATCCCTCTGCCACAGAACACCAAGCAACACCTCCATCCTGTCTCTAGACCTACTGCCCTTAATCAGTGAGGCCCCTCTGGGACCCCAATGACTATGATTGATGCCAGGACTGCACTGAAAACCTTACCCATGTTAACTCATTCAATGTTCACAATCGCCCGCATGAAACACCTGTTTCAGTCCCTGGTTCTCAGATACACTGCCCCCAGTACTGAGCGCTTCTAAAGCTTTTCTGGTGCTATATTGAAAACACCTCCCTCTCTGTACGTTCTCCAGCCACCTCGGAGCTGCTGGAGATCAGATCCACGTGTATTTTAATTCTCACTTCCCAGCACGTGATGCTCTGGGGCGCAGACAGATTAAGTGACTTGCCCACCCTCTGGGTCACAGGGAATCTGTCTACCAAGTCCATGCTTTTTTAGGAAAATCACTTTATTGAGGAATGAGTGACATTTAAAAAGCGTTATGCTTTTAAACCATCAACGTGCCAGCTCCCAGGTGGGCTGCTGTGGGAGCGGGGAAGGGTGCAGGGAGGAGAGTCCTCTTCTCTTTCCCTGGGATTTTTTTCCTGCACGGGATTGTATGGCCAAAAAGTGTGCAAATAGACTGCTAAACACCAAAGCTGGTCCTCGTTACTGACAGGCGAAAAGAATATCTGTAAGACTCCAAACCCGTAGGAAGGACATTTGTAACTGAGCCTGAACCCCGCCTGTCTCTTCAGAAGCAACCAAGGTGCAATAAATGCTCTCGAACACCAGGGGGCAATGTATGACCGCCGATTCTCATTCTGCTCCCGACAACGCCTCAAAGCAGCTTTTCCCATAAAGCTGCTCTCTGCTACATCGGTCCCAAGTCAGAGCGTTTCTCACCTCTGACAACAAGACTTTCCTTGAGTGACAAAACTAAACTTAAGTGATGTAAGTGCCCACAACAGCTGAAGTCTGCCGCAATTCTTAGCGGCAGGAAGATGTTTCACTTGCTGCCTGAACTACTCCTGCATCAAACCGTCGGTGGGCAAGAGGTGCCTGACCTCTACCCCTGATGGCACTGAGTCCTGTCTGGGACACTCTTACATTTCTTTTCTGCCTTTCTCCTTTGTTTCACCGACAAGTAAATCACTTGTTTTAAGAAATCAATCAAGGCATCAGCCATGAACTCGGTGTGCGATGCCCACTCACAGGAGCTCAAAACCCCAAGCTCCTGGATATTTTCCCATGAATGCGATTTCTCTCACCCTCAGGGTGCCCCAGCCACAGCTCACCATCCTCGCCCCCTCCCCTCGTGGGTTCCCTTCTCGATGCCCTGCTCCTGGGAGCCTCCCTCTCATCCAGACTTTGCCATGACCTTGTTCTGCTCACTCTCCTCTCCTTTCCCTGCCTCTGGCTATTCTCTGTCACCCACTGGCTCCACGGAAGAGGACTCCCTCCCAGCTGAGTGTGTGACCCCTGGGCCCACACTGCTTTTCTCTGGAGGCAGCCAGTGAGTGGCAGATGCATGGGCTCTGCCTTCACACGGTCCTAGCTGTGTCACTGACCGGGCAGGTAACCTTGGACACGTGCCTGATCCTCTCTTCCCTTCCACCCTTCGTATCTCTCATATCCTCATTTTGAGTCTTCCTCTGGGGCACATGCTAAGACCCCTGGGCACATGGTCATCACTACGACCAGCCCAGGTCCTCTCCTTTTGGGAGGCAGAGTCAGTTACATGTTTCTGTTGGCACAGAGTTCACCTGTGATTATCTGGACATGAAAATAGGGGCCATTGTCCAACTCACAGCAATAGTCAAAGGGAGTAAGGGGAAGACGTCTTGCTGAGTGGTCTGGAGGGGGGTAACATGACAGGCAAACGCACCTCCCCTGATGCTTTGAACTCCTCTACAAGAGAGACTAGTCTACTCATACACTAGGACACATTCCACAGACATGGAAACAGAGGAACATAGAAAGTTCAACAACTGGCCAGGTGCAGTGGCTCACACCTGTAACCCCAGCACTTTGGGAGCCTAAGGCGGATCACTTGAGATTAGGAGTTCAAGACCAGCCTGGCCAAAAGGATGAAACCCCATCTGTACGAAAACTACAAAAAAATAGCCGGGCATGGTGGGGAGCGTCTGTAATCCCAGATATTCTGGAGACTGAGACAAGAGAATTGCTTGAACCCAGGAGGCAGAGGTTGCAGTGAGCTGAGATGGCACCATTGCGCTCCAGCCTGCGGGACAGAGTGAGACTCCATCTCAAAAACAAAAAAAAAAAAGTTCAACAACTTGTGCAGAGTCACTTGCCACCCAAGGGCCCAAGACTCAAGCACATCTGTGTGGTTTAAAGTCTACCCTAGGGCTCCTCCCACGCTTCTCCTACCTCCAGGTCAAGGGGCGCTGATGGAAGGCATTCTACCTGTGCCTTCCAAAATAAACAACTGCTTTCAAAAGACTAGGACACTTGAAGAAATGCTGGATTCCGCCCCTGCAGGAAAGCAGCCGACCCATCCTGTGGAGGGGCTGGGAGCTGCCATGGCCCACACAACTGGGCTCACCCGAGGCCTTCCCATGTGGGACTCCCAGGAGCACTCGGCAGGGGCGCTCCTGTCACCTGTCACCTGCCTCTCCAGCCCAGGCAGCCCAGGACTCCCTCTGGTTTATATGTGGTAAAAAAAACAAAGGCAGTGTCTGGTTCAGATCCAAGAAAGCCACAGCAGCAGCCAGAGAGATGTTTCTCCAAGTCTCATATTGATCTAAAAATCAGAATCCCAAGCACATTAGAACTGTTCAAGATCACTCATCTCCAAGGATGCTCTTTTTTAGCCAGCGTCCAATCTCTATATTACACTTCCTAAAAAAGAAACATTCCTCCACGTGCTGGATCCACGTGGTTCTTTCCCCTTTAGCACTGAGAGCAGAGATGGAGGTGGGCTCAGGTGCTCCCAGTGAACCGGGACGTTGCGCAGTCATTCCCCGCCGGCACCACGCGGTGGCAGCAGCGGCATGGGCTGAGGAGGCTGCTGGACGCGTTTGCAGCTCCGCCGGCTGAGAAGCCATTGTTAAATGCCCTGCAAACTAGCTAAGTCCCAGGCCCTCCACAAGTGTGGTGAGGGGAGTGTGGAGGGAGGAAAGGAGGGCAGTGGCCAGTCAAGTCTTGGAGATTGTACCTGATGGCCGAGTGCTCTGGCATAGAAACTGTCTTTCTCTCATTGACAGGGGGAGGCTGGAGCTGGCAGGAAGGGATCAGGAATCTTTCTCTTACTGACATTTTGCAACAGGCCTTGCCTTTGGACCCAGAATCCCATGAGGCCAGGCCTGTTCTTTTGCATATGAGACTTCCTCGTTCACAGAAGCTACGACTTCTAGAGCAGGCACCGCCGAATTCCGGCTTCCTCCCTCTTTTTCGAAAACGTTCTCCAAAAAACACACCCTGCGGCTCATCTGCGGTGCCCACTCCAGCTCTGGTCCTCCAGGGCAAAGTCCAGATTCCTTCACAGGGTGTTCGGGCCTGTGCGCTTTCACCCCGAGTTTTCACTTCTGCCAATGCCTTACATACATTCAGTCAGCTTCCTTCCTGAGCCCCATCCACAGGGGTCCACTTTCCCACTCACACTGTCTCTTTTACCTTCCTCTCCACCTCTCCCTCTGTTGAAAGGGCCCCTCCCCAGTCAGTGTTTAACTCATGCTCTTGGAACCCTTCCCTGATGTCTGAGCTGCTCGTTATAACGTGTGCCTGCAAACACTGCCAGACTTAATTCACCTCCTTCTCACAGCAACTCAGTCATCTGGACAGATGAGGACACTGAGGCACAGAGAGGCAAACTTTCCTGAGGCCCCAGAGCTAAGGAAGAGGTGATCCTAAATTGCCATCTCTGAGTAAAATCACATATTCTCTTGGAACTCAGAGACTGGGATTTTGCCACCATGTTTCTCTGTGACGGACCCAAACAGTATCATAGCATCTTCTTCTTTTTTTTTTTTTTTTTTTTTTGAAACAGTCTCACTGTGTTCCCAGGCTGGAGTTCAGTGGCACAATCTCAGCTCACTGCAACCTCTGCCTCCCAGGTCTGAGCGATTCTCCTGTCTCAGCCTCCCTTGTAGCTGGGGTTACAGGTGCACCACCATGCCTGGCTAATTTTTATACATTTAGTAGAGATGGAGTTTCACCATGTTGACTAGACTGCTCTTAAATTCCTATCTCAGCCTCCCAAAGTGCTGGGATTACAGGTGTGCACCACCACTCTCAGCTAATTTTTGTATTTTTAGTAGAAATGGGTTTTTACCATGTTGGCTAGGTTGGTTTCAAACTCCTGAGCTCAGGTGATCCACCCTCCTCGGCCTCCCAAAGTGCTGGGATTACAGGCTTGAGCCACTGTGCCTGGTCCCAAACTAGGTCATGCATCCTTATTTCCAAAACAAGGAAGGTAGAGAAGTGGTGAGGGTTGAGATCCCTGTTCTTGCCCTTGCTAGCTGAGTGATTTCAGAAAGGTAACACACATTCTCTCTTTCTCTCCCTCTCCATTTATTTATTTTTATTTATTTATTTTTTTTGATACGGAGTTTCACTCTTGGCCCCCAGGCTGGAGTGCAGTGGCACAATCTCAGCTCACTGCAACCTCCGCCTCCTGGGCTCAAGTGATTCTCCTGCCTCAGCCTCGTGAGTAGCTGGGATTACAGGCATGCGCCACGACACTCAGTTAATTTTTGTATCTTTAGTAGAGACGGGATTTTATCATGTTGGTCAGGCTGGTCTTGAACTCCTGATGTTGTGATCTGCCTGTCTTGGCCTCCCGAAGTGCTAGGATTACAGGTGTGAGCCACCGGGCCTGGTCTCTCTCTCTCCATTTTTAAAGTGGTGGTAATAATAGTAAGATTGCTGTGAGAATAGAAATACAATGTGTTCAGTCTGCAGTAGAATCTGCGAGTGCAGTATCCATAACTCCATTTTACGGAATCTCCTACAGCCAGAAACTCAGCATCAGCCACTTTGTAAATGCAAATAAATGCAGCCATCCCCCAATGGCTCGGTGAGGTTTCTAAATAAACACTGTAACTCAGAAATGTGTGATTGGAGATATTAAAACTACAGAGAATTGAAGGATGGAAACTTACCAAGAAATATGAGATAGGGTCCTTTCATTGGCAATGCATCCCACATGAGATTAAATCCCATAGCTCTGACCCCTGAGGGGACCAAGCAGCCCTCGCTGTCATTTTCAGAGAACACTTCTTCTGCAGACTCCATTTTCCTTGCTGGTTTGCAGCCCGATTTCAGGGTGTGCGCTGGTTCATAGGGACCCCCAATCCGACACCTGCCACAGCACCCCATGCACAGGACTCACCTGCATTCAACCCCACACTTCAGGCTGGGATGATGGCCACATCTAACCCATTCCTAGACCCCAGGACTTTGGAAGTGGGAGTGAGGAAGAGCCACTCTCTGCAGGTGACAGTAAATCTGAATGAAAAACCTGGGCACTGTGGGCTGCCATCTCCCACCAGCCAGGCAGAACCAGTGTGCTGGGAAGGAAGCATGAAGAGAGGATGGAGAAATCAGAACATAGAGCTGTGAAGAGGATGCTCCTAGGGCTCCCAGCAACATGCAAGCTCTCAGCTCTGCTCTCACCAGAGGGGATCTCCCTGCAGCACCCACTCACCGGCCACCTTGAATTGGCCTCTGTTTCTTGCCACCAAAAATGTCCTAACTATAACATCAAGCCATCTGCAGTCAGAGGCCCCAACATGCTGTGATGAGAAAGTGGTGGACACTGGTGACCTTTTCTGCACACTGTGTCCCGCCACCCCGAGTAGCTCTTTGAAAGGAGAATCTTGCGGCACTGTGTACCATCGCAAAGACCTGGAAGCAATCCAAATGCCCATCGATGATGGACTGGACAAAAAAAATGTGGTACACATACACCATGGAATACTATGCAGCCATAAAAAAATGATGAGTTCATTTCCTTTGTAGGTACATGGATGAATCTCAAAACCATTATTCTCAGCAAACTGACACAAGAACAGAAAACCAAATACCACAGGTTCTCACTCATAGAGTGGTGTTGAACAATGAGAACACATGGGCACAGGAAGGGGAATATCATACAGTGGGGTATGTTGGGGTTGGAGGGTTAGGGGAGGAACAGCAGCGGGCAGGGAGGTTGGGGAGGGCTAGGGGAGGGGCAGGATATCTACGGACCAAATAGCGAGTCAGGTTTCCATTCAACTGTGGTTTTAGGCCATCTCAGAATATCTCCATTATAAAAAGAACCTGTGCCAATGTTTGTGTGCGAATATTCTATACCTCAAAGGGCTCCTCCCTCCCTTCAGACGCCCCTTCTGATCTTCTGCAGCGAGGCTCAGAGTTACCTTCAGAGGGCAATGGTATAGGGTGTCGAGGGATCAGCCTCCTAGAGGGCATGCATTTCAGGAGACTCTTGGGCTGGAGTATCCCCAGCCCCAGACCATCAGCTGCCTGGTCCTCAAACACCCTGCCCTCCCATCACAGTCAAAAGCCAGGCACAGACCTGCTGGAGCCAGAAAAGAAACACAAACAAACAGAAAGTCTCACTCTTCAGAGCAGAAGACTTTCCAGCCAGCTCGTGAGCTGACCTCGGAGTAATAATAACAGCTGGACACTGTACCCCTGCTGGTTTGGTCATGGTACAGATGCTCATTCTCTTCCTTCTCCCTGCCACTGTGGCTGTGAAAGCAAGTGTGGCTGCAGCCGGGTCAGCCTGGGCCCTGCAGTGATGGGAAGAGCACCTCCTTCACCTATGATGGGTGGGCAGCAGGAGTGAGAGATATGGATTTTGTTCCTTTTTTTTTTTCTTAAGACGGAGTTTTGCTCTGTAGCCCAGGCTGGAATGCAATGGTGTGATCTCGGCTCACTGCAACCTCCACCTCCTGGGTTCAAGTGATTCTCCTGCCCCAGCCTCCTGAGTAGCTGGGATTACAGTTGTCCGCCACTAATCCTGGCTAATTGTTTTTGTATTTTTAGTAGAGACAAGGTTTCACCATGTTGGCCAGGCTGGTCCCAAACTCCTGACCTCAGGTGATCCGCCTGCCTCGGTCTCCCAAGTGCTGGGATTACAGGTGTGAGCCACTGCACCCAGCCACAGGTTTTGTTTCCAACCAGTAAAATCTAGGGTCCTTTCACCAACACTGCCTCTTCCTGCCCAGCCACACACACTATGTGCAACTGACACTTACATGGCCTCCTACGTTTTACTATTAGGTTGGTGGAGAAGTAATTGTGGTTTTTGCCATTTGAAAGCAATTACTTTTGCACCAACCTAAAATGTTTTCACGCATCCATACGTGGCCTCCTAGAGTACCCTGAGGTTCAGAAGGATAAGGTGGCTTGTCCAGGGCTATGCAGCAAGTACACAATGACATTAATTAACATTTCACAAGTACTTGCAGAATCTAGGATCTGACCTAATTGCTCTGCTTGGATCATTCTTCTTGGCCTCACAACAAGTCTATGGTGCAAAGTTCATTTACCACCTAAATGCATCTGTCTATCCCCTGCAGAGCTCAGGTATTGACTGTGGCAGCCTGGAGAGTTTGACCTAGACTCAGTTCTGAAGCCTGTGCGCCTTTCACACCAACTTTAGCATTTCCCGACGAGCAAACCCAACCAAGCATAAAACGCATGCTTTTATTATGCTTAATGTGGACAGCTCAGAAGATATGACTGTTTTGATTAAACTAACAACACCAAGCTTGTCAGGTACCAGATCGACCAAACCACGTGATAGTGAAAAACATTGGATTAGTTCCTGTACTTCCAAAAGTTTTAGGAATATTTAATTTATATAAGTGCTTACTTATTTCTCTCTAAGCCTATTAAGAGAACTCCTTAAAGTTATAAATTAATTTAGTAATACCATTTGGAGGTGGGAAAATGTCACAAATACAGTCATCTCTCAGTATCCCTAGGGGTTAGTTCCAGGACCTCCCACAGATACAAAAATCTATAGATGCTAAAGTCCTTGATATAAACTGGCGTAGTATTTACATATAACTACACACATCCTCCTTATACTTTAAATCATCTAGAGATTACTTAGAATACCTAATAAATGTAAATGCTATGCAAACAGTTGTTAAACTGTATTGCATTTGTTTTATTTTTATTGTTGTATTGTTATTGTTATTTTTATTTGTCCATATACTTTTGATCTGTAATGGGTTGAATCTATGGATGTGGAACCCACTGATACAAAGGGCCAGCTGCACCTTACACGCGGGCACAAACATACGGACAGACACAAATAGAAATTTTATGGCTCTCATTCAAAAATTTTTGCTACCAGTCAAGTATAAACGGAGGAATGCACAACTCCCTAATTTATGTAAGAGTTGTTTCTTGTCTTTGCCCACTTTATAATTTCATCCAAATTGTATTTCTGGAAGATGGAACAAGTTGGAGATACCTGCTCAATATGAGGGTTGAAACTTCCCACCAATGTTTGCAGAGGAGACTTACAACATTTTCTTTGTCCTGCTGAGTAATCCTATGGGGGCTGTGGACTGAGTTTTAGGTGAGGGACTGAGGATACATTGGATGTCTACCTGGATGTCTCCAAAGCCCTTCTGAGTAAATAAGATATTGAATCTGCCTCAGATTAGTGTTTTAAGCCCCATGTGCTTTGCTTTCGTGGATCCCCGAGTCTCGAGAGCTCCCAGGTTGCGGGGGATGGGGCCTGAAATCCCAGTGACTACATGGAGTTGAGGTGATGGAATGGGTTGGGAAAACCTTAGAAAAGTCAACTTGGAAGATCTTAAGTTTTCTCAAGGAAGCCACTGACATTCTAAATGATCCTCAGTGAAATGACGCCAGCCATAACGGAAGTGGGTAGAGCTAGCCTCACAGCGGCGGAGCAGCAGCGGGGGCTTGAAAACGGGGTTCCAGTCAACTGAGACGTTTCCATGGAAGCAGTAAGATCAAGTGGGGAGATCACAAGGACTTGAAACAAAAGCTAGGAGGAGCTTCCAGCCCGGGAGATACCTTTCAACAAAGAAGCCTGTGCTCTAATCCAGCCTGAGAGTATTCAGTCCCAGAAATGACTCAGATGGGTAAGACTTTTTATGATTTAACCGCAAACAGAAGAGGCATCTCCAAAGGGGGCACAGAAAATGCAACCCTCGTAATCCAAAGTCATGCCCAACGATAGCAGAAAGAAGTAAACCAAGTTGTCACAGGCATCGAAGGCAATAGCCAAGGAAAGGACTTTGAATCAGACGTCCCCTGAGAGGCAGCAGGGGTGGGTAGGAGTAAATGAGCCTCGGGTCTCAGGTTCTCAGCTTGGCCTCTAGACACAGATCTGACAGTTGGCAGCATTGACAGGTGGAAAACCAGATAAAATGCCCTCTGATTTCCAAAACCAAGCTCTCAGGACAGCATCAGTGAGTGATATTGGCCTATAGGACCAATACCTGGGTTCTGCCCTATCATTCACTTTCGTATAACAAACAATACTTTTAAATAGCACAACACGAAACAGAACAGATATACAATTGCTATCTATAAGAGGGGCCACAATAGGCAAAGACCTAGTTCTAACCAAAAGTATTCTCCTGTAAATCTAAATTTTAAAAAAGACAAGGTCCTTGCTGGGCTGGACCCTGAACAGAAATCTTGGAGTCTGGCTGTTGAGAAAGCATTTTTGTTCCCACTTGGTCATAGAGTGAGGAGTCCCATCCACATCACCTTCACTGTCAGACCTGTCGGGAAGAAAACTTTTCCTCTACCATATTAGGTTTAAATGATTGGAGGCCTGCGAATTAACTGACAATAGATATAGAAAATGGAGAAAAGATGAGGCTGATTGACATGCATGCAGGAGCACCCTGTAAAGAGTGACTTGCTGTCCAGCCAGAGGTACAGGTTTATGCAACAATTTAGTAAAAGGGAGACTTTAGGGCTTTAAAGGCAGGAAGGTTTCGATGAGGCTGAACGCAATTTCCTTTTGGAATGCTGTGGTGCCTAAGTCTGTCACCATTCTGACCTCTGTAGATTTGTATGGGGGGACTGTGGTCGCAACTGAGTCTCTTAAAGCTCTGCTTTAATCGGATAAGGTAAGTTCAGGTAAGATTACTTTCTGCATCTGCTGTTGAGTTTTTGATCCCTTCATAAGGAAAGAGAAAAACAGAACCTAGCCAGCGTTGCAGCTATGAGGAAGGAAAAGTAGTTCAGTCTCCTGATTCCCCACCATTGGTCCTTCCTTTCCCTCGCCCACTGAAAAATTTCTGAAGAATTTTTAGTGAATGACATGGAAAAATATTTATTAGTACATGTTATGTATTAAAAACCAGACCTAGAACTAGAACACAAAATATTATTTCTGGACGGTTGAATGACAGGTCGCTTTTATTTTCTTTGATGCTTTACTCTATTTTCCGCAAAAAGCATATATTCATTCTATAATAAGTAAATGAGCATGGATTTATCTGAAAACATATATTAAAAAGAAATGGAGCAAACAGCAAAATAGCGAGTGGCTATCTCTGCACAGAACTACACGTTTCTCATTATCAGATTTGTCACTGGGTCACATTCTTGAATGCTGTAGAAGACACTCTATCTTAAATTCACAATACTTGAAGCATCTAAACCACAAATTTTGTGATAAAACGGTTGTTCAGAAATATCACCCTTGAAGCTGTGCATGGTGGTGAATGCGGGTAATCCCGGCAACTAAGGAGGCTTAGGTGGGAGGGTCACTTGAGGCCAGGAGTTGGAGACCAGCCTGGGTAACACAGCAAGACCTTATCCTAAAAAAAAATCTTTTTAATTAAAAAAAAAAAAAATTACCCATTTTCAAAACTATGTCAATGAAATAATTGAAGACAAATTTGCTACAGGGTTCTATGTGAATTGCCTTTGACCCCAATTATTACTGCAGTGACAAGAGGTGTAAGTCTTACTGTCTGGTGGGTCTGGATTGTGTAAATATATTTGTTGAGTGTATAAACACACACACACACACACACACACACACAGTGAATATTCCTTATCCAAAATATTTGGGACCTGAAATGTTTCAAATTTCATATTTTTCTGTATTTTGAAATATTTACATATCCATACTGAAATATCTTGAGAATAGGACTCAAGTCTAAACACAAAATTCGTTTATATTTCATATATCCCTTATACACATAGCTTGAAGGTAATTTTATACAGTATTATTGCTAGTTTTGCGCACCCATGAGGTCAGGTGTGGAATTTTCCACTTTTGGTGTCAGGTTGGCACTCAAAACATTTCAGATTTTGGAGCATTTCAAATTTTAGATTTTCAGATTGAGATGCTCAATTTGTATTATCATATTTATATACACATTTAGATATCTGTGAAAAACAGACCCAGAACTAGATCATAAAATGGTATTTCTGAATGGGTGAATGACAGTTGGCTTTTATTCTATTATTATTTTTTAGTTTTTATGTATCATATAAGTATGATAATGAAATGTCTTTAAAAAAATGATCGTCCTTTTTTGTTATTTTAGTATTAAATATACATTCTAGAATTGCTGTTTATCAGGAGCCAATTATACCCTGGACATTGGAGTAAAATATCACGTCCAGCGCTTGCTTCTTTGGACTTTTGATTCCTGCAAGGTTGCATGAATGAAGATAGGTTTGTAGGGTTCTGTTCTCACATCCTAAAGCACAGTGCACAAGTCTGAAATCTTTGGTTTCAGAACTAACAGCAGGCAGAAGGGCTGGAGAGTATGGGCCTCAATGCACACCTTTGTGAGGGCTCCTGGTAGCTTTCCGTCTTCCTGGTAGCTTATTGCAGGCCTTCTTCCTGCACTTCGGTCCTGTGCAATCCCTGCCAGGGTGATGGAAAAGAACCAACAACACAAACTTTCACTGAGAACTTACTGGGTGCCGCATATGCAGCATTTTATATTGACAATCTCAAGTCCTCTTTTCCAGATGAGAACTTTGAAGCTCCAAGGAATGAGTAAGTTGAACATCTAGTTATTGGAGAAGGTGCTGGCATTCTGTCCAAACATCAGCCCAGGTGAGTTCTTCGCCAGCAAGCTGCGACTCCATAGCTCCAGGCATGTCTTGCTGTCATCTATTTTTCTTTCTTAATCATGGACTGGTTTATTTCCAAGGAGATGCCCCTGTTGTATAAAAGAAAATTTGACTTACCGTTTTCCCTAGTTCCTGGTAGGGAGATGCTAAAACCCTTGGATTTTCTCCAGTGACAGGAGTGTCTTTTTTATTATGAGACCTTTAGACTGCACCTGAGTTTTTTCCAATAAGGTAACTCACAGTAGCTTCTAGATGGCTTCAGGATGGGGCTGGTCACAGGAAAGACCAACCAAATGATTGGAGGGCTGGGACAGTGGGCCAAGCCTGACTTCTGGAGAGGGGAAGGGCACTGGAGATTGAGTTTAATCGTGTGTCCAGTGATTTAATTAATTATGCCTAGGTAATTAAGCCCCAAACCTCTGGACTCTGAGAGTCAGTGGAGCTTCCTGGTTGATGAAGATAGTGATCTGTCCACAGGGGGAAACACCCTGACTCCACAAGGAGAGGGCATGGAAGTTCTGGATTCAAGGCCCTCCCAGACCTCACTCTATGCATCTCCTCATGTGGCTGTCCCTGAGTTGTAGCCTTCATAATACAAGTTTAATAATAAGGGTAGTGCTTTTCTGAATTCCGTGAATTGTTCCAAAGAATTATCCACCTGAGGGGGTTAGGGGATCCTCTGAGTTTGTCGCCAGTTGGTCAGAACCCCCTCAACTTCTGGCTGGCATCCATCTGAAGTTGGGACTGTCTTGTGGACGACCGATCTCTTAATTCATGGGGTCTACACTGACACCAGTCTCCACAAAATTGATTCCAAAGCTGAACTGCAGGACTCAATCCAGCCAGGTTGGGCTGGTGTCAGAGCATCACCTTTTCTTTACCCTCTTTGTACTCCTTCCCAGGAGAGGAAACCCTGTGACCGAATGAAGCTAAAATTCTAGTGCACAGGGCTGGTAAGGCTGGATCACAATCAACTTGTTTTCCAAAGCCTTCCTTTTGGTTCAGTGTTAAATCTACATGATTTAGGATAGCCTCGGAATGCATTTCAAAAAAGTTGGAATCATCACCATTGGAAGCTGCCGGGTGTTCAATTGGAACAGTGGGAAGTGGTATTACATTGTCCAAAACTGCAGAGCAAGTGAAGAAACCCTGGGTCAAGGGGACGGACC
The DNA here is from genome assembly GCA_031835075.1 of Saguinus oedipus. Lineage (NCBI taxonomy): Eukaryota > Metazoa > Chordata > Mammalia > Primates > Cebidae > Saguinus > Saguinus oedipus. Next base: position 9,716,051 of record CM063180.1, read on the forward strand.
CAAGGAAAGTTTGTTCCTTGACCTTTGGTCTTGCAGGTCAACTGAATGTTCTTCTCCTCTTTGTTTGGAAGGCTCTGACAGAGTGTTGTTGCTGTCCCGTAGATGGGACAGGGGTGGTGAGAAAGGGTCTGGGCTATTATCTCAATTTAAGTGACACATTTATCTAAGCTCAGAGGGGAGGGAGCTTGGATTGGATCTTTAGTTTTTGTTCTTTGCATGAACTTCAGAAGAAATACTTATCATATTTCATGACTTCATCTTTGGAAAGAGGTGGATCAAATGGAAGCTGTCTGGGGGACCTGGGCTCATAGAGCAGAGAGTTTCTGAAGAACATTAGGGCTAAGAATGGCTGAGCAATAAATCTGTAACTTACAGTCACCCTAGAGAGCCTGAGATATCCAAGGCACAAGAGAAAGGAGTCTCTTATTTAGGAGAATATAGCCAGTCCTTGAGCTGTGACATACACATTGGTTTTTTGTTTGTTCTTCAGCCAATACAATTTTTCTTGCCTACCCAGTTTGCTGCTTATTAAAAAATTCTCTCTGGGCAATGCATTAGGTATATTTTGGATAAACATTTGGGGGCGTCAGAATCATCTTCAAATGAAAATGTACACATTTCTTGTCTTGGCTCACTGGGGAGAGCAGCCACAGACTTCTTATCTTGGTAGTAAGTGAGGCAGCTCAGTTCCTTTTCTTCTTCCCCCAGGGCCCTGGCCTGTCTCCAGCTCTACGCCTCAGCGGGGGAGGAAGAGAAGGGAGGTAGCTGGCTGCTTGTCTCCAAACAGCAACGAAATGCCTTGGCCTGGCTGTTCAGTAATCCCCTGCCAGCTGGCTGCCTCCCTTTCCTCTGGGAACTCAGTGAATCACACCTCCGCAGTGCATTTGGCTCTTGCAAGCCCTGAAGAACTGGAGGCTTGTGCCTGCCAGCTCTCAGGAGCTGCAGCCCAACTTCTGAGCATGGATCATGTCGGGACCCTGGAATTTCTGAGCACAGGAGGCTTTCCAGCTGCAGGGGAAGAACACTCATCTGGAGGCACTGCAGGATTCAAAGTGGGTTGGGCTGTACACAGGGAGGGGGCAAGTCCTTTTTCTTTTCTTAGGGACCCTTCCAGGAGCAGAGGTTTTTGCGGATAGGGAAGCAAAGTAGGAGAAGAGTGCTTAGTCCTTTTCCTGTATCTGCTCCGTCATGACCTCAGATAAGGTAAATCTCCCATAAGCTCTCCAGCTGTCAGTCAGAACATTAGCAGAGCACCAGGACGGATGCACTGGGTCACAAGTATATTCAAATGCATATTTAGGGGTTTTATTTCAATGGTTCAGAAACAGGCACCAGAAGGGAGGTAACTGCTAAGATGTCCCTTCTACCACTGGCATAGAAGCATGCATTCTAAGGCTGGATCTTTTTCAAAAGTAGGGATGTGATCAGGTTTTAGTTGCTTCCAATTGGAGTGACTAGAGGGTCTTTCTTTAGATGGGACATGAGAACAAAGGCCGAAGCAGCACAGGAAGAGAGCAAAGTCATTCCCCTACCCAGGCATGGCAAAGGCTTCCCCATGTTAGTAGCAGGCCTTGGTCCCAAATGGAGGTCCCCTGGGTGAGGCTGGCCGGTGCTTTGGCACTGCTGCTGCTCCTTCCAGTGGGGTTAACAGACTTGCCGGGCCACTTCTCACTTCAACCACTCAGCCACAGCCTGGGAAGACCCAAGTAGGAGAAGGGAAACCAGGAGCAGGAGGGAAGTGTGAGCTGAGCCCCACAGAGCTGCGGCAGGGTGGGAAGTCAAGGTATCAATGAGCAAATTAACCTGGTACTTCATAACAATATTCCTGTAAAGTGAAAGCGGAAAAAAAACTAGGTCCATGAACTGCTGATGGGGAATTCCACATACAGTTCCCTGTTTACTTGGTGAAGAGCTGGTGATGGCAAGTCCTATTCCTTGGTCCCAGTTCTCCCCAGCATCCCACCTCTGTGCTCAGTCTTCCTCTGCAGGGGCCAGGCTGGAACCGGCCTCCTGGGGACTGGGGAGAAGCTGAGGGAAGAGTGCATTATTCCTGATCTCTGGACCCTCCCTTGCCCACTCTCCTGCTTTCTTCCTACAGGAAGGAAGTAGGAACTTGCAGAATGGAAGGAGGGCCTGGCCACTTCAGAAACCCAGCAGCTGGGCAGCGGTGGGCCCTGGGAGATTCCAAGGGCACTCTCTCCACCCGACCCACCTCCAGCCCTTCTCCCTCACCCTCATTGCATGCCACTCCTGTCATTGCCAAAGGATATATTACAGAATTATTCTCCCTGAAAAGATAAAAATAATCTCCCCCCACCATCCCTGAGGCTGGCCCCCAGTATATTCAACCCAGGTCCTGCAGGAACTCGGCAGTGGGCACTGACGCATGATCCCGGGCTGCTTCGGGGAGTGCTTCATGCTTACTGCTCCACCTTCCAACCACTTCCTCACTCCCCATTCAGTTCAGAGGCCCGGGTCAGGCTCAGGGCCCTTCCTGAAGCATTGCCAGACGGTATTGTCTTCACAGGTCTAAGTCACCTTTGCATTCAGTGAGTTGCTTGACCTACCGCCAATCCAGCATGTCAATCGGTCCTCCCCTGGTCCTTATCCTCTGCCTCATCACCCAGGACAGGCTATCTCATGGGTCCCGGGAGTTGCAATGCCGGCTCTGTTCACTGGAACATCTACCCTGTCCACTCCACTGCCTCTTTCCTATTGGCCATCTAACACAGCCACTCTGCTGCCTTGTTCCTATTTGCCAACTAGCACAGCCACTCTGCTGCCTCGTTCCTATTGGCCATCTAACACAGCCACTCTGCTGCCTTGTTCCTTCCTATTGGCCAACTAGCACAGCCACTCTGCTGCCTCGTTCCTATTGGCCGACTAGCACAGCCAAGCCTCTTCCATGGAGGAGGAGAGAGAGGAAGAAAGAGAAACAGTTACAAGAAAAGTTCAAGCTTTCCTCCTCTCCACCCCTCCTTGATCCGCTATCTCTTTCCATTCCTTGGGAAATAATGTCTTTCATACCCTCCAAGGTATGCATTTTTTTCCCCCACTTGTTAAATACTAAAATTGGAGCTTGCCTGTTAGAGACTGAAAAGCACCATGTCATAGTTAATGAGCAGTGCGTGTTCTTTCTTAGTGGGAACATGGAGTAAGTTGTGTCTTACTGTAGAAGGTGACTTGGAGGGGGTGAACTGCGGTATGCTGCTTGAAAGGGGCCACTGCATTCCCCATTTATTTTCATGTGTCACTTAATTCTAATCTATTGTATTCTGGTTTCTCTTCCCAACCATGCTACTGTAAAATGCTGGCCTGTGGTTGTCCAGGGTCTCCTAATTCTTAAAACTTGTGTTTTCCTGTCCGTGTTTTACTTACCTGGATGGTGTTTTTGACAGAGGCCTTCTAGAATCCGCCTCCCTGTTCCCAGAGCACACCATCTCTGCTGTCTCCTCTCCCTCTCCTCTCCTCTCCAGCCTTTCTGATGCAGGCCTTGGAGTCTCTTGGTCCCTGGGGCCAGTGATCCTCGGGATTTCTTCCTCAGTCCTCTATTCCTGCTACCCCTGTGCCTGGCAATGACACTGTTACCCTTTCTTCATCTGTTACCTGCAGACCAAAGGCTGCCGAGTCTGGGCCTATACTGGGATCTCTCTCTGGGCCCCTGCCTGCAGAATGTCTCTCCTTGCATTTTAATTCCATAAACCAGGGGTTCTCAGTCTGCAGCGATGTCTCCCCCGTACCCTGCCACAGGACATGTGACAATGTTTGGAGATGTTTATAGCTGTCACAACTTGGTGGGATGCTGCTGGTATCTAGTGGGTACTGGCCAGGGACACTACTAAACATTCTATAGTATTTAACACAGTCCCCTACAACAAAGAATTATCCAGCCCTGAATGCCAATAGTAGCATGTCTAAGAAGCTCTGCCATAGGCACGGCAGGTGGACAGTGCCCCGAGCTCAACTTTCCCTTGAACATCTTCCATTATGAGTTGCCATTGCATCCTGTTTCCGTGTCTGTCTCTCCCACTGGGCTGGGAGCTCATGGATATGAACTGTTTTATTCATCTCCTCATCTCCAGTCCCTATAAGAGAATATGAATGGAATATTAGATACTCAGGCAGCATGGCTGAATTAATGAAACGTCATCACTGCCCTATGTCCCAGACAGTGCAAGGTCTTTGAAGGCAGGGGTCATGATAACCTACCACTGGGTGCTGAGGAAAGGTGGAATCAGTGTGTGAAGTTCAAGATTTGGGGACGGGTGAGAAAAGTTATAGAACGGAATTTCCATACTCTGTTGGGTGAGTGTGGGCCAGTCTGTGGCCACAAAATGTATACAAAGAAAAAAGCCTATATCCAAAGGATTATAAATCATTCTATTATAAGGACACATGCACACAAATGTTCATTGCAGCACTGTTTACAATAGCAAAGACTTGGAACCAACCCAAATGCCCATTGATGATAGACTGGACAGGGAAAATGTGACACATATACACCATGGAATACTATGTAGCCATAAAAAACGATGAGTTCGTGTCCTTTGTAGGGACATGGATGAACCTGGAAACCATCATTCTCAGCAAACTGACACCAGAACAGAAAATCAAACACCGCATGTTCTCACTCATAGGCGGGTGTTGAACAATGAGAACACATGGACACAGGGAGGGGAACAACACACACTGGGGTCTGTCAGGGGTAACTAGGGGAGGGACAGTAGGGGGTGGGGAGTTGGGGAGGGATAACTTGGGGAGAAATGTCAGATATAGGTGATGGGGATGGAGGCAGCAAACCACACTGCCACGTGTGTACCTATGCAACTATCTTGCATGTTCTTCACGTGTACCCCAAAACCTAAAATGCAATAAAATATACATATAAAGAAAAAAAAAAAAAACAGAAAAAAGCCTGAAAGCAATTTAGAGTCTATTACTGTTTTGAAAAATTGTCAAGAGGTTGAATGGGTAGAAAAGGAATATGTTAGTAAAATGAGATTTTAGAAAGTAAAGGCTCATGTGAGAGGAAAGCCATGCTCAGACTGTGTTTGGAACAGTAAATACACTCTAAAGTCAAACCAAAAGGGAAGACTGCCGAGGAAATAAGTAGAAAACCTGGGAGGAGAGAAAAAGGACAAATAAGACATTTGGCAGGAGGTAAATTTTCCCATCATTTTAGCATTCTATTATATTCGTGTTTGGGTAAGATATAATATCTTTATATTCCCAAAATTACTCAAAGGAGATCTTTATAAAACAACAGATTATTGTAACTCCACTTATTTTGCCTCGAACTCTGCTTCCTTTGTATTTCCTCTGCAAAAGGCATTTTTACAAAGCTGGGAGCCCCATCCACCCCATTCATGTGGATGGAAGGAGCCCACGTCATCCACCTCATTCCTGGGGGCATGCCTTCCCTATGTTTCCTCTCTCTTAGCCTAATTTCTCTCATTTCTTTTATTTTGATTTGCTATATGGCAGGTCTCTTTTTGAGCCGACAATTTATACCTGAATATGAATTTATAAATTTATATTTTTTCTCATTTTTTTTCTGGATTCATTTGGATACCTTATATAAGGGATCTAGTTATGAAAGCAAAGCATCTTGGATTGGATGAGAGGAAGTTCTCCCCTGAGAATCAGGAAAGCATGAATTCCTATGGCTGAAGAAACCCTGCTGGGGGGCAGGGAACAATTAGGCCTGGGGAAAACACATGTGTACATGTGTGTGCCCGCGTACACATGTATGCATCCATCCTTGCAGTCTTGAGATATCCACAGCTAGGACTCTTGTTCTTCCCAGAAACACTGCCCTCAGCTGATGTCTCAAAAGACATGTGCTACTACTTAGAAAGTCCAAGGGAAGGCTTTTGGAGTGGTTTATGGTGATCTGGAGAACAATCGTGCATACCGACAGAAAAAACACAGGGCAGAACTTATTCTGACCGACGTCAGTTATTAAAAGCCACATAAAGTAGGCTTTTATCATGTCAGAATTTTCTGTTGACCTGTGCTAGGGCATTTCTGAAATGAGAGGATAACATAAAAAAAGAGGGACAAATTAAGTTGTTAGACATTAGACTCCATCACCGTCCTTCCTCATTGAATGCGGCAAAGCAATACAAGTAAGAAACACAAGAATGGTTCCAACTAGTGTGCCCCCCACCGCAAACATCCTCCCAACACCATGAGCATGTATGTATCTGCATCTTATTGTCCAGTTTAGGGCTAAAGAATCTGGATCTCACAGAAAAAGTCCATTCAGCTCGTACGTGTGGGGGTCAGGATCCAACTAGAAGCTCTGGATGTTTTCAAAGCAAGCACTCTTTCCATTCAACTAGGAATTTAATAAACAACCCAATAAGAATTTCCATACAAAGATTTTTTTATTGACATTGTAAGAAACATTTTTTTTCTTTGTTACAAAAGGACTAAGTGGTTCTGAAAGCAAAGGTAGAGTTCATCTGCGGCTGGGCTGCAGCCCCGGGCTTGAGGTGGGCAAGATCACCGGGACCGCAGGCTTGTCCGAGGAACGCCCGGGCCAGTCACATCAGAACGCTATGCCTACAATACTTAAATGTATTTACATGTGTTTCTTTTAAAAAAGGATTACACATTTTATTTTTTAAAAATCTAAAAAAGGTGAAAAAAATGAACTTGTATTTTATTTTACACGTCTGCAGGATACACAAGGGTAACTTGTCAAAAGAGAACGTCCTCCTACCAGTTCAAAACAACACAGGAATCCAGGACGCAAGACAGCCCTGACTCTGTTACCGTCGCACTCTCTGGCCAATGCATGCACAGCCTTGGAGTGCTGATTAGGCAACGCCAACTGGTCCCTCTCATTGACAAGGTGAACATAAAATAAGGCACATACATTGTAGAATCAAAACTTTGTGGCTCAAGAGGAAGAGCCAATGTGTGAGGAGTTGGGAGGGGTTAACTTTTTCAGAAAAATAAAACAAAAACAGTTAGAAAAATAAAAAGTTTGACACATACATTAAGTAGGAGTACCAGGTGTGAGCCTGCGTTTTTTTTATAAAAGGCAGGATGGTGACACTAGTGAGGCGGTCCTCTCGCTCTAAATACATAGGTTAGAGAAATTGAGAAAGGCTTGGAGGCTGGGAATGGGTCTCAAGATATGAGATGCCTAGCCTACAGAGATCCCCAAAGATGCCCAAAAGGATGCTTCTAAGTGACCTCAAAAGACCTTCCTTCCACTGGACTGCCATGACAGATCATTGAAATTCTGGAGTATACTTTCTTCTTCCCTCCCTCCTCTCCTCCATCCTGAAATTTCCATATTGAGAGAAGCCAACCATTCAGCTGAAACTTGCATCTCCTGCACATCTAAAAGCAATAGCAAGGGAAGCAAGTAAGAAAAAAAAAAAAAAGGGGGTGGGAAATCCAGAAAATGACCTGAAACCACAGGAAGGAGCAGAAGCACAAGACAACAGTGGTGGGCCTGATCGCATTTGTCCCTCCACGAAGGATGAAGCTGATGCAGGAAATGATGGTAACTGAGAAATGCAGTTGCATCCAAGAATAATACTGGGAGAGCCCACTGATGGAGGAGGTCCGCATGGTGCCTTCCATCCAAGCTCCTTGCTCAGGAGGAGTGGAGAACGCTCAGGCCCCATGCTTTGAAAACAAGGGTTGGAAAGGGATTGAGCGAAACCATTAGAGCACACCAGATAAGACCAGGACCTGGAGATATGGAGAATCATGGAAAAGTGAGACTGGATCTCTGATTTTGTGACAACATCATGTCGTTTCAGAAACACAGAGAAAGCCTTGCTTTTTCAGCTGGAAAGTGGTAGAGCCTCTACTCTTCTAGCTTAGATCACTCATTCTCTTTTGTTCTGGGGCTGTTCCAAAGGAGACACATCCTTTAATTTCAAAGACGACTTACATGGGGGAGGACAAGCAGGCATGGAGGGGGAACTGCAGCATCCTTCTGCTCATCTCAGAACATCCAATTGAAAGCAAACCCAGCAGTCTTAGCCAAAGTCCCCAATGGCAAATCAACCTTACGCAGAGATTCTTGGTCCAAATGAAAGCAACATAAACATGAGAAAAGTGGGCTGGTCCTAACACTATTATCTAACATTTTACTTTACTTGAGTTTGTCTTTCTACTGTAATTGAAATGGCAGGAATAAAGGGGGAAAGCCACATAACCGAATTGTCAATCACCTCCAATAAATCCAATTCCGGGGGTCAATGGGACGGAATACAGCAGGTGGCCCCAGGTGTTCATATTTTAATAGTTTATATATTTTTAAAGCAATATGCTGGAAAATCCATGTACTCTTTGCACACACAGTATGACTTTTATGTGTAACAACCGCACATGGGGCATAGCTGCACTTCAAAAATCTTTCAATGTTTTAATCCGAAACAGAAGTACAGATCTAGTCCACGTTAGGGACTAACTGCATGTAACATTTAACTTCGTCAATGGATGCAGCATTCAATAGACAGGGTGTGAAAAAAGGCATCCACACAGCTACTAAACACCCTCCCTAGGACTCTCAAACACTAAAAATGGCTGAAGCAATTTATTCCCACTGTGTGGGCTTTCTCTTTTACAACTAATTTTATAAATCCCTCAAAATAAGGTATTTAGAATAGAAATTCTCCTTCACTGTAGCCGAATTAATAAATGTTACTGATACAGCTGCTTGTGGGGTTGTTTAAATACCTATATACTTAGAGCTATATATAATCCATTCTCAGTTATAATGGAAAGAGATGGAACTAATCAGCAAATACAAAAAACCCACAACTAATTCTGCCCAATTGCTTCAATCTACAAGCTCTTGAATTCCTTACCAGAACAGATAGAAGTAGCAACGTGGCTGAGTGTCACCAACTGCCTGTCCCTTCTCTCTGGCTGCAGTGTTAAACAGCAATGAATGTTCATGAAGGTAGTGGGAGGAGAGGCAAATGTGGTAATTGAGAACCGGCCATACAGACACAGCCTCCCCCAAAGCACACGTACGAACACGAAGAGCTGAAAACCGAAACTGTGAGCACCTGTTTCATCTGCAAGAGCCCCACGTTCCCACTTCCGTGTAACTGTGGAAAGAGTGTCCTGAACTGAATTGGGGATGGGGAGAACATGTGTATTCTGATAACTATGCTACAGTGCACCACAAAAGATTCTTAAACTCACTATCCATATTCTGGTTCTTGTGCCCAATGTGGGAATTAAAATAAAAAACAGAAACCAAAACACAAAACAAAACACTGAGCACATGTAAAGGAGAATTTTAAAAGCTGGAAGTGTAACCCCTTGGTCACAAGCACACCAACTCCTATTTCCTTTGAGCAACAGCAAAACATGTCAAATCCTTTAATTTGACTGCTCTTCTAATAGAAAGAATATGCACATCACACATTTACATCGGTTTACTAAAAAAGGGGGTGGGCTTACAGTTTGTTTGTTTGTTTTTAAAAAAAAGGGTGGTTTGAGTATAACAATACTGATTCAAAACTGAAATGGAAGACAGTTTCTCCCTAGAATACTTTAGGGTTTTTCAGAGTCCTTTTCCATAAAAGGAATATATTTGAAACACATCCCAGGTAGGTGAGATGAGATTGCTAAAATACATACAGAACTAAAAAAAAAACAGCCAGAACAAAGTCAGTTTAATCTTTTCAACTCCTATAGATTTATGTTTGTTGCAGTCCTTTTCTTTCCTAAAGCCTATTGCATAACTGCAAGGAATTTGCTTTCTTCCGCTAGGGAGGTCAACAAAGAACTCATGTCCCCGATAGCCATGTTGGTGGTGCTCATGGACAGCGCTGGGAACGGGAGGGATGCCCGAGGCGTGGTGAGACGGGAGGAGCTATGGGAAAGGTTCTGAATGATACTTGGGCTCAGGGCCCCCGACATCAGGCTGGAGTGGTCCCCATCGTCTATGATGGCATCGAAATCAATCTGTACCCCTTCCAGGTCATGGCTGTCGAGGCTGTCCACTGTGCTTGTCACCTGATTAGCACCTGGGGAAAGTAACTCAGAGTTTTTGGCGCTGGTCCCCTGTAGCAGGCAGCTGGTGTCTGAAATGGAGAATGAACCAGCTTTCGTGTCTTGCTGACTGAAGCCCACGGTTTGGTCATGGAACTGACCAGAGTGATTCTGCAGATTAGAGCACAGCGGATGGGGCTGCCCTTTCATCTCCATCTTGATGCCATTCACCCTGCAGGTCTGACTTGTGTCACTGAGCTGTCCTGACTGCAGAGCAAGGCTGCCCCTCGGCACAGCCTGGCACCTGCTGCCCCCAAAGCTGGCACATGGCTGGTAGCCCCTGACGACTGCCAAGCTTGACGGCTGGCTGCCCATGCCGTGAGCCCCTGGCAGGCAGCTCTCTGGACCTTGATAGATGTTGATATGTGAGGTAGCACTAACCTGCCCAAGCATCTGCTGACCGGGACGGCCTGCCCCCTGGTGCTGCATGCTGTTGCCAAGGAGCTGGTGAGCCAGGTACCCCTGTCCCACTGGGTCCTGGGTCTGCATGCCATTTACCGTGCTGCCAGCTGACTCATTTGGCACTACCGGCAGGCTGAAATTCAGCTGGCCCCCGCTCCCTTGCATGGGGGTACTTTTCAGCTTTGAGGCTTGAATCCCTGCCCCACAGGCAGCGTCTAGCGCACCAGGGGCCACTGGCTGCCTGTTGAGACAGTTTCCATACTGCGGGGCCTTGTAGGGCTGTTCATGGAAGGCATTTCCACTGGTGCCACTTCCGGGGCTGCTGTGCAGCACCACGTGCTCTGGGCCACCATAGGGGCTGCTGTTCTCCCCGAGATAGCCCCCAGCGGGCCCGCTCCTCAGAGGGTTCTGCGGGTGGACCACCATGCCGTTGCAGAACCCAAAGGCGCGAGTCTGCGGCATGGCGGGCCGCGGGCCACACTTGAGCTTGGAGGAGGACAGGTCGGTGCTTCCGGAGCTGACCTCGTTCCACTGGATGGGCAGGTCCGTTTTGCTGCCCTCGGGGCAGGGCTGCTCGAGGGCATGGAACTGCTGGCCGGCGTGGCTGTCTGGCAGCCCAGGAGTGTCAAAGTCACCGGGCCCGTGCAGCACTTTGCTCTCATCTGGGAGGGCGCTCGGGAAGTGCTGCTCGTACCCTGCTTGGTTCTGGGAATTTAAATACTGCACCACGTCGTCCGGCAGGAAATCCTCATCGTTCAAGTTGACATCAGCGTCCATGCTCAGCGACTCCAGGGTGACGTTCTCGGTGATGCTAGGAGGACACGGGGACGAGTGGAAGTTTCGGGGCTGGCCGCCCTCGGGCCGCGTGTAATTCTGAAGCACGAGGCTGCGCTTCTCGGTGGACTGGGCCATCGCCTGGGGGTTGCAGCTGCTGAGGCTGCCGAAGCGCGGCACCCGGGGCAGGGCCAGGCCCTCAGAGCCTGTGCGCACGGGATCGCTGGCCCTCCTCACCCCGTGGCCCAGTGCGTCGTGCGGCTGCAGGTGGCGCCGCCCGTAGCCGTGGGCTCCCCCGTCGCTGCACCTCCTCGGAACGTGGACGGGAGGCAGGGCCACGCCAGGCTCCAGGGGTTCCCCGAGCAGCGCCAGGCGCGTCTTCAGGCTCATCCTCTCCATGTTGGGCAGGGGCGTGGGCGGTGGTCCGCCCGTGGCAGCCGCGTACTTGGCCTTGAGGCGGTACTGCTGGGCGGGCGTGAGGCTGAGCAGGCTGGGCAGGCCGTCGCCCTGGCTGGCCTCGCTGGAGCGGCGTGAGGCGTCGGTGGAGATCGGGTCGTAGGAGTCGGCCACACTCACGTTCTGCGGCCGGCCCTCGGCCTGCGACGCCTCGCTGGAGCGGCGGCTGGAGAAGCAGGGCGAGATCCCCGAGGAGCGGCGGCTGCTCAGGTAGGCCGAGCTGATGGTGCTGGCGCTGCTGTCCCTCCTGTTGAGCATGTTCAGCATGGTGACGTCCACCCCAGAGAGGTCGCTTCTGCCCGGGAGAAGTGTCATGGGCCCACCCAAGCTGCAGGTGTTGTTGGACTGTGTGCCTGGAGACAGAGAAAGGGAGAGAGGGTGCGGAGATGAATTCCCTTCGAGGATGACTTACACCAGTCATGTGCAACCCTTTTCTGTAAAGGGCCAGCTAGAAACCAGTTTTGGTGTCCTAGGCCACACTGTGGGCCTCACAACTACTCAGCTCTGCAGTGTAGCCCCAACGTGCCCACAGACTGCAGTGAGAGAGCAGGCATGGCTGGGTGCCCATGAAGCTTTCTTTATAAAAACGGAAGGTGGCTGGCGATGAACTCCCTCAAGTCAGTGAAGTCCCTCCCCAAGCACAGCGCAAGGACAAAAAGAATCTTGGGATGTGTACACAACGCTTGAGTTCTAGCCAAGTCCCCAGGCAAAGGTATTCCATGAGTTTCACATTCATGCTCAGGGCGTCCTATTCATTCCACATCCTATCAACAGGGAACACCTGGGTTGGTGCAGAGGCACGCTTCACCCTCAGGTGCTTTCAGAAGTATAATCTCAGAAGCACAAACTGACCTGGGGACTGACAAGAGGGAGGGATTTTTGCCTTTCCTTGAACTGGACAAATATAAATAAAAGTGGCTGCTAACCTCCTGTTTTTTTTTTTTTTTTTTTTGAGACCGAGTTTCGTTCTTGTTACCCAGGCTGGAGTGCAATGGCGCTATCTCAGCTCACCACAACCTCCGCCTCCTGGGTTCAAGCAATTCTCCTGCCTCAGCCTCCCAAGTAGCTGGGCCTACAGGCGTGCGCCACCATGCCCAGCTAATTTTTGTATTTTTTTAGTAGAGACAGGGTTTCACCATGTTGACCAGGATGGTCTCGATCTCTTGACCTTGTGATCCACCCGCCTCGGCCTCCCAAAATGCTGGGATTACAGGCATGAGCCACCGCGCCCGGCCAGCTCCTGTTTTTAAATTCTGGAAACTAGAGACAGAGTTGCAAGCACAGATGCCTCTACTGCTGGCATTCGCTTACCCTAGTCTAACAGCTACGATTTCACCATCAGAATATGAGTCATGCACAGTCACTTTTTTTTTCAATAATATCCACTTCCTAGCTGTTTTTATAATATGGACCATCCAAAAAGGCAACTTCAATGGGCTGAGCATTAACAGACAGTTACAGCTTCATTTTAGGACTGGTGGAGAAACTGGCAAACATAAAACTGAGAGCCTGCATTTAAAAGAACAGAAAAAAGAACCCTGAGCAGATGCATGGTCTGATGTGGAACTCACCATTTCCTATGAGAGGAGAGACTGCAGGGGCTTTAGGGGGTAGAATGGGGTTCAGTCGAGGAAACATTCCATTCACTTGTTTTAGCCTTTCTAGTTTTACGTGCTCCATCCACTTGGTCCCTGCCGGGTTTCTCCTGGCTTGCAAAGCGAGGGCTGTGGTTGCGGTGGAAATGGTCGAGTCCATGATTGGGGTTTCATCGATGGCACCGAGGTCTCCTATACTACCTCCATCAGTCAGAGGAAGCTCGAGCCCACTGTTGGAATAGTTGCTGATGGGGGACTGTTGGCTGCTGCATGAAGACTGACCACCAGGGCTTGGCTGAGATGTCTGTTGGGGTAAAGCGGAAAGGAAAAAAATGTCACCAGGGAGGGTCAAGGAAAGGGAGCCAATAACGAGAGCTCATGCATGTCACGATTTTCAAGATCATCCGTTGGTTGAATGAGAAGAAAAACTATGTTCTGGTGAATGGAGCTGGCCTCTTTTGGCCAAAATGACTGATGGACCACCAGGTTGATGGGCACTGGGAGGCAATGGACAGCAGAGTATGCTAGCTGCAGTGTAACTGGCATGGTATCAGCCATGGAATCCTGCTCTAATTGCCAACTCTGAAAACACACTTCCTTAGTTCTAACCCCACCTCCACCACTTTATTCTTTGGGCACATTACTTAGCCACTCTAAACCTCAGTTTCCTTATCTATAGAATGGGGACCATTTATTTCAGGGATTGTTGTCAGGAATTAAGTGTGAAACCCAGAGAGCTCCCAAATATAAAAAGACCTGGATAATAGAAATTGGCTCACAGGGTGTTAGCAATTATTACAATCCCAGGTGGTTTTAGTCTTTAGGTTCATTTTGCTCAGCGGAAACATAAATATAAGATATGCGTCATCGGCCATATTGCCTCCTCCAACAGGAGCCCCTACAGGCTGTTCAGGGTTAGCCAAGCTCTTTGTAGCCTCTCCTCCCTCCTTCCACAGTTTCCTGCTTTTGTAGAACCTCAACCAAGGTGTCAGCAAAAGCAGTTGAGAGAGGTAAAACTTCAATCACTTAGCCTGTGCTATACACAGAAATAAAGAAAGGCTACAGCTGTCATGAGTCTATAGAATGATTTCACCATTCCTCTTAGTGTACTCCCTAACAGTTCACTAGGAGGATTAGGAAATGATTCCCTAACCCCAACCAAGTAGACTCTGTAAGACAAGGCTGCAAACAGTGGAAAGTTAGTGTAGTCTACCGATCCTCAGTCAGGGAAAGTACTGCCTCCTCTCGTTCCCAGGGCTCCTGGGAATTCAGGTGGAAAGTCTAGGGATTACTACATAAAATAGCCTCCAGTGCACAGGACAGTCGCACAACACAAATGTTGTATCTGAAGTTCCAGCGGTGTCCTGGTTGATTAACAGTCAAATTCTTTTTGTACAGATAAGCAAAGTGATGTTCAGAGAAGTTCAGTGACTGCCCAAAGTCACAAAGTGAATGGTGCAACTAGCCTGGACTCCTAGGACAGCTACTTCCATGCGTCTACAGCACCTTCACCAGTGTTACCATAAATACTGACAGCAGCTAGAAGGGAGAGTGCTTTAGGGACACATGACTACACTCACTTAGTTACAGAGTACTGTAGTATCAGGTGGAATGTGCAGTGCCACCAGGAAGGGCTCTTAGCAGTAGAACCCGTTCGCTTCTTCTGCTATCACAGTACATACACCCAAGCAAATGAACACTTTCTAAGTGAGTGCTGCATGGTACACTAACTTTGTTCTGGGCAACCAAGCAGAGCAAAATAAGATATACAAATTTGATCATGAGTATATGAACCCTGCTTAATTTTGGGACTCAGAAGAGTGCTGGATTGCCAGACCACCTGCTCCTTCCTGAGGTACTTGTTGTTTCCCGAGCTTTGGATGTCTCTTACTCCTGGACTGTCAAATCAGAGTGTGTGGACATGAATCTGCGTTCGTGCAAACACACAGGCAGATATACTTCCAAAGAGCATATAAGAAGGCACAAATGCACTTGCAATTAGGAAATTGCTTGAATGAGCTTCCACACTTAAATAGAGGTTACACTGCTAAGAACAAATGAAGCAGATCTTCCTCAAAGAAGGTGGTGCACTTCTGGATGAATTTGCTCTAGTCAGTACAATAATGAGTCTTTCGGAACATCTGCTTGGTAGGCCCCAGTGTGATCTGTAATGGAAACCTGGACAGATAGAACAATGAATTTCACCAACTAACTCCACATTTTTTCACATGCTGAATGTTCAAAACACATGGCTTCTATATTCAAAACATATCTGAGTAATGTTCACTACCAAAGATACCACAAAACCACAAAAACTAAAGAAAAATTAACACAAAAAAGTAAATGTTTAAAAAGGAAAACAAAATGAAAAGGACAGATAAGCCAAAATTCCCTCACCTTATTACCCACTGTCCTTAGGAAGTGAGAACAAGACATTTAGGAGCATTAGACAGAAGAGATGTTGCATTAATAAGAAAAAAGAAGAAAGAATTTAATTTATAGCATGATGATCAAATCAAAGACATGTTTTTAAAGAAAACTAGAAATGTCAATTTCATGTTTATTAGTAAATGTCTATGAAGATACCTACTTTTATAAACGTGCGTGAGCATATACACACATAACATCTGCGGTGGAAATGTAATTATTAACATCACTGAGCCTCGGCTTCCTCAAAATATGGGTCTGGTCTGGCTCTCTATGGTTTCTTTTATATGGTTCTAGGTTGATGCAAAAGTAATTGCTGGTCTTGTCGTTACTTTTTTTTCTTTTTGAGACAGAGTTTCGCTCTTGTTACCCTGGCTGGAGTGCAATGGCGCAATCTCGGCTCACCGCAACCTCCGCCTCCTGGGTTCAGGCAATTCTCCTGCCTCAGCCTCCTGAGTAGCTGGGATTACAGGCATGCGCCACCATGCCGAGCTATTTTTTTTGTATTTTTAGTAGAGAAGGGGTTTCACCATGTTGACCAGGATGGTCTCGATCTCTTGAACTCATGATCCACCCGCCTCGACCTCCCAAAGTGCTGGGATTACAGGCTTGAGCCACCGCGCCCGGCATCATTACTTTTAATGGCAAAAGCCACAATTACTTTTGCATTAGCCTAATATGATTGAATTACTTTATAAAATACTTCACACATTGGGGTATCTCAATGTTGCTGGACCAAATTTGCATGTCTTATTTCTACCAATTTTCTTTTTAAGCAATGGGTGTTTGAAGAGAAAATGACAATTTTCTTGAGCTAGGAATGTACACTATAAGTAGAAGAGACTCTGTTCTTAGAATATCCCCAAAACACGAATCATCAGTTTTTCATGATATAATCTCAGACACTTCAAATGAACTCTCTTTGCTTTGTTAAACACTTGAGTATAAACTGTTGAATGCTCTGTACAATTATTATACAGGTAGGCTTTATTTTAAAAATAGATATATGCTCCCCTCCAAAAAAGTATATAAAACACAGTTTATGAACTGATTAAAATATAGTGCTCAATCATAATGTATGTATAAACATTTTATTAAGATACTTTTTTAAAACAAAGAACAGCTACCCGCTGAGTAATAATGAAAAATCTGGATAGCCTATTTGCGTTATTTTTGGCTAGACTTAATGTCACTCTCTAAGACTCTTAAGAGTTCAAAGATAAACTCAGCAAGTCATTAAAATATAGCCTCCCACCCTCCCAATGGTGACATTGTACATTACTTCCCACCCACACGTACTGCTATACAGCAACATCACTCATGAATTCATAGGCTGCCCATCCAATTGATAGACTGCTCTAATTTTAAGAAAATGCTTGCTTTGAGTATAATTCTGTCTGCCTGATCATTTCCGTGCATCTGGGAATCTGAGCACGAAACTTCTCTCTGGTACACTTAGGTTAGAGAGGGACAGCCCAGCACCCAATATATCTGCACAATTAAATTCATTCTATGCATGACCAAATGGGCCGAATCTCCTCTACTATCTACTCTTTTTAGTTTTTTTGTTGTCTTTGAAATTTTTATTTATTTATTTATTTATTTATTTATTTATTTATTTATTTATTTTTTGAGATGGAGTTTCGCTCTTGTTACCCAGACTGGAGTGCAATGGTGCAATCCCGGCTCACTGCAATTTCTGCCTCCTGGGTTCAGGCAATTCTCCTGCCTCAGCCTCCTGAGTAGCTGGGATTACAGGCAAGTGCCACCATGCCCAGCTAATTTTTTTTTGTATTTTTAGTAGAGACGGGGTTTCACCATGTTGACCAGGATGGTCTCGATCTCTTGACCTCGTGATCCACCCGCCTCGGCCTCCCAAAGTGCTGGGATTACAGGCTTGAGCCACCGCACCCGGCCTACAAAATCACATTCATGAAGCAAAGTCACCAACTGAGGTTTGAAAGAAGCTGAACGAATAGCAGAACCCACGTGTCCTATTAGTCACCAGAGAGATGTTTGCCTACTGAACCTTTCATATCCCCGCCTTGTGCTCTGCCTCGCTGGTTCAGGCCCAGCTGGAGAAGTTATCTCCAGTTTACCAAATCTCTAGACTGGTACTGTAGTGGTTTCCTCAAAAAAACAAACAAAAAAACTCACCCCTGCTGTGCCGACCGCCTCCCACCCGTGCTCCTCCACCTCCTTGGCTCTTCCCTCTGGAGCACCGAACTCCCACCCCATGGCCTCCTCCGCCCAGACTGACTGGCAGTTCACCCTCTCTTGAATCCTCTTTACACAGACTTGTGTGTAAGCCCCCATCACACTGCATGGTATTTGGTTTTCAGTCTGTCTATCCCATTGGACTGTAAACCCCTAAAGAATATGGGCTGTGGTTTATTTACCTTGGGGTCACCAGGGCAAAGAAGACAGAGAGCATGTTTACAAGAAGACTCAGTGAATGATTTCTGACATTACAGACACGCTGGAGAGACAGACAGTCGTGTCTTTCTTCCTTCCATGGCATAGTGGTGTGGCTCTGGGAGGGATTTTAAAAACCAGTTAGGCAACCTGGAAACTCTTTTTCTGAGCTGATCAACTTCAAGTAAGCGATCCAGGTCACTGTCCTCATGACCTCCTCGGGCGAGAGACAGTGTGACAGAGTGAGGACTGGGGAAGACCTGTCCCTCTATGCACCCTACCTGGCTCTTTTAAATGACCCTGGGCCTGCTGTGAAGTCAGAAGGCGAGTGAATGACATACCATGGGCTTCTCCGCCTTGACGGCTTTCACCTGGAGGCATTCTTCCCGCTTTGAGGTAGTGTTGCTGAGGTCCTGCTGCTCACCGAGGGCTCCCTGAGTCGGCCTGCCAGGCGACCTGGACTGTGAATGGCTGCCGGAATCTCTCGGGGGTGGGGGCCGAGGATGGATATCTCCTCGCTGCTTCTTGGTGACATGAGCCTCTGGGCCGTGCACTGTCTTCACGTGTTTCCGGAGGGAGCTTGGGTCTGTGTAACGCTTAGTGCAGCCCGGGATTTTGCACACATATGGTTTCTGCCAAATGCCACAAGAATGAGGTAAGAGATTGTTATGAAAGTGATTACGCCCCAGCCCGAAAGTCCTTTATGTTTGCTCATTATACTTTTAATCCTTTCAAAACACTTTCACAAGGCTTTGAGGTGTTCAGATACCTCTAGGAACTAATGGTTTAATAAGGCCATTAGAACACAATTCCCTGTCCATAGAATCTAGGTTTAATAGGTGATGGCTTGAGAGAGAGAGGCTCAGGGAGAACTGAGAATGTGTAAATTGCCTTGATGTTCTCGGAGCATTTATACTGTGAGTGAGAAGTATCACGGTGCCATCACAGGCACTTGATAGATATTTGACGATGATGATGACAATGAAGATGGCTTAAAAGATACCCATCATCTAATCAGAAGACTGTACACCTTTCAGAAGAGGTTGTGTGACAAAATTTCTTATGTATGTCCTGGTTCTGAGACAGAATATCACTCTGATCCTTTTGAAAATGTGCTATTTATGCATAGGCATCATTTTCAAATTGCCTATGGCCTCTCCCATGTTAGATTACACTAAAACGTGCTTCTCCTTTGGGTAGCATTACAAGTGTGGGGATATTCAGGGCTCAAAATAGCCAGACCCTTTCTGATCTTCCAAGTTGGAAAGCCCTATTATAGACTGTCTGTGAACCCTCATCCCAAACTTCAGAGGGCTGACAGATGTTTTGGGAACCAGGATTTCTAGTCTGTGTTCTTCTCCTGAGCTTTATAACTAAGGTCTATAAATAATTTCATGCTAATCTCATTTTCTGTGTGGGTCAGTGATGAAGTCTGAGGATACAGTCATAAATAATTATGTGAATGCTTATGTCAGTGAAATACTTTCTCAAATCACAGAACTGCTGGCCCCTGCTCATGACCAACATCACACTTGTGAGTTTGTCCACTTGGCTTGAAATATAATATATGCAAGGATGTTTTGACGAATATATATTTATATCTACATAGAGCAGAGGATGAGCTTTTACGTAAGCAATCGTCATGAAAAGCAGGATTAATATAATGTACTTATTATATTTAAAATGATGCTGTGTCTTATAGAATGTATGTCTAAAAGATGCTTTTTCACTAAAAGCCCAAGAACAGACTGAGTGCTACCTAAAATGCTGAAATGTCCTAATGCAGTGAAGCAAAGATCCTGAAAATTATCCTGAGAGGTTTTACCTCCGAAGTTGAGATTCCTTGGGGTAGAATTGATTCCCATTAACTACGAATTACATCTATTCAGGAGCTTGTGTGATTTGCAGTATATATAGATATCTATATATAAAATGAGATGAGCACATCAAATTCTATGCATTAGGGACAGAAGAATGGCTCTGACAATTAGTACCATTACCTTACAGTGTTCTGACCCAGGCCCTCTGCTTGCTCACAGCATTGCTGTGAAAGGTTGTTCCATCAGCAGGCAGACTGGAACATATCGGGCACAAGTGTGGAGACCAGAAGGACAGAGGGAGCACAAAGTCTGCATGTTTGAAGACCTACTCTTCCTATAAATATGTGCATGTACATCATGGCTTAGCCTAGAACTAAGGACGCAGCCAGTGTGTAATAAGTATACAAATGTGTCAGCTCCTGCACTTCCAGAAACAATAGCCTGTAGAAGTGCACCTGTGCCCATGTGTCCTTGTGTGTGAACAGACACATTACCCACAAAACCTCACAAGAGTACAGCTTCAGGAAATGTATACCTCATAACAACACAACATAAACAAAGTATATTAACCCTTCACATAGCTTTTGCCCACAAATTTTGTTGTGATCCGTGACTGGAATATGATTAGGGGCTAAGAAAAATGTTCTCACAAGATTCTACAAGCGCAAAGTTGCATATGACAAGATTTAATCATAAGAATACAAAATCCAGTAAGAAAAATAAGAAGATGCAATGATCTATAATATAAAGTGTGGATTCTATGTAAGGGTATAGACAGAAGAGGATCATTTTTTCAGCTGAGATCATAATGGGAAGCATCAGTTATTAAGATTCTATATCTGGGCTTAATGCCCAGCTCACATGGTTATTGGTAAACATTAAATTAGATCATATACATGAAGTGCTTACCAGGATGCATGGAACGTAGTAACCACTCAATGTACAGAGCTTTTATTAGGAGGAGTCATTTTACTTGGGATGCCAAAAAGGAAGTGTGCTCAGCAAACGTCCAGTGGCAGAGACACTTCATGCACCTAAGCATGACAGTCCACAGCAGCGGCTTCTGGAAGGTTTCATTCATGGTCATGATAGTGAGAGCTCAGGACTGGAGGGGTGAGCTTGGGTCCTGTAGGAACAGGCACTTATACAACCTTAGGGAGTCTAAAGTTTCCCTGCAGGAAAGAGGGAGCCATTGCAGCTTTCTAGACAGGGAGGTTCAGCTGAATCAGAACTCAGGAAACTTGTTTAGTGGTATCTTTGGGGTAAACATGAGCTGTGTGGTCTGGAGTAAGAAGTCCTGTCAGAGCTATGGTTGGTCTAGCAGCCCCAAATGAGCAGGACAGCAGAGGTACAGAGAAGTGCCAGAAATTCCTCCTTTCCTGTTCCGGTCCATTATTTTCTTGGCCACACTTAGAATAGCAAAGGGCTTGACACATAATTAGCTATCAGTATTTGCTTAATGAATAAATGCGGTTGCAATAAGGAGAAAGAAATGAAAGCAAATCACTTATCTAGGATTGTGAGATTGCACAAATCTGGATTTCCTGGACAAACTTAATTTTGATGCATCTGAAAATGTCCATCATTCATACACAGGGCCAAAGCCTTGCATATATAGAAAAAAGAAATACAGTGTGTTTGTAAATATGTCTGCGGGTAGAATTTTAATTATGAATTTATTATCAAGGTTAATAATTTAATTGCTCGAGTGTGATCAATATTATTGCCTAAGATAAAAGATAACTCAACTCTCACATAGCATTGCACTTTTTACCTTGCAGAAGAACACAAGCCCGACTATGCTACAGTTAAAGCAAACAGGCATGTACACATGTTTTAGGTCCATACAAAGATTAAAAAGCTTGGTAATTATCTTTATATGTGTGTATTCTGATCCTAACATACCCACTGGCCAAATTTCTCCAGATAATAGGGGAGAACATTGGCCTAACATCTATAGAAATGAATGCCCACTAAATTTCTAGCCAAAATTATATTTAAATATATGAAATAGATGAAATACATTCTAAGTTAAGCCAAAACCCCTTAAAAATTTAAATTGAAATATAGTTCACATGCCATAAAAGTAATCTCTTTAAATTGCACAATTCAGTGGCATTTAGTGCATTCTAGACATTGTGTAATCATCACCATTACCTAATTCCAGAATATCCTCACCACCCCAGCAAAAAAACCTGTACCCATCATCACGCACTGCTCTTCACTCTCCCCACTGCTTCTGGCAACCACTAATGTACTTTCTATCTCTATGGATTTGTCTGTTCTAGACTCCCTAACATTTTGTACAAAACAAGTATAATAGATTATATTTCAGCTACTGCATACTGTAAAAGCATTTTCACATTAAAAAATGGGGATGTGGCATCTTTAGAATGTCTTCAAACAGTTGAAAAGAATGAGATTCTAAATAACTTCAGTTTCCATGACCTTTTCATATAAAAAGTTGGTATATATGAACGTACATGTGTGAGTCTGAGTGTGCTTTTTACAGAGTGTGGCTAATCCCTGTAGAGATGTTTTTGCTCTGTCAGTTTGAGCTGAAGAAAACATGGTGAGAACTATCTTTGTTACTTCAAAGCCAAATGGACACTGAGCAGGACTCACTTTGTCTCTATCACGATTCTCTCTGTCCAGCTCTCTGTCTGAAAGATCACGAATGGGCTTGAGCTATACTCATGAGATCAAATGACAGCCACTCCAAGGTCTCATGTGTGTGCAATGTTCCTTCTCTAACACATTTCAAGCAAACTGATGACACACTTGTAGCGTGGACTATGTTCCACGTTAACAAATTCTGGTTAGCTATGCTATTTACACTCAAAATGTGGGGAGTCTTTCTGTTAATCTGCTGATACATTAAAGAGAAGGTTTCAGACAAGCTAGAATTTGAGCTGGACCTCTAAGGCCAAGCTGCAAATCTGTAGGAAGATGTGCACTAAAATGTAAGCAATGAATCTGGAATAATTTTCATTCTTACGCCTCTCTACAATTTAGGGGGGATAACTACCTAAAAATAGCAGTAACGCAACAGGAACCACCCTGAAGCTTTATTCAAAATGTTGTCTTAAATGACTGCCTAGAAAGTATCCTGGGTTTCTGAGACCATCTTCCAAGTTCCTTTAGAATTTACATTGTGTGAGGCCCGGCGCGGTGGCTCAAGCCTGTAATCCCAGCACTTTGGGAGGCCGAGGCGGGTGGATCACGAGTTCAAGAGATCGAGACCATCCTGGTCAACATGGTGAAACCCCGTCTCTACTAAAGATACAAAAAATGAGCTGGGCATAGTGGCATATGCCTGTAGTCCCAGCTACTCAGGAGGCTGAGGCAGGAGAATTGCCTGAACCCAGGAGGCGGAGGTTGCGGTGAGCCGAGATTGCGCCATTGCACTCCAGCCTGGGTAACAAGAGCGAAACTCTGTCTCAAAAAAAAAAAAAAAAAGAATTTACAATGTGTGAAAATTGCATTTAGCCAAGGCTGGTTGCTCTGTAAATATCTTTTTTATATAATACACTTGAAGGTACCACTTGGAGGAAGCAAATAAAAGTGGACGACTTAGCAGGAAGCTGTCAGCTGTCAACATGCTACTTCTTAACATATCCTTGGGGCTTATAGGGTCATCCTTTGCATGGATTCATGCTATTTTGGGCAGTGACTGGCTTGGGTTCCTAGTTAAATGATTTGACCAGTAGGTGGCAGTTCAAAACAACATGAAACTAAAAAGTTCACTGGGTTTTAAGAAGTTTCCTCTTCATCTCTTATTATTCTCCAAATAAGGTCCAGTTTTCAGTCCCACCTCAGAAGCCCAAGCCTTCACCTGTAGGGGCAGAGCCCACTCATGCTGGGAATGGCCAAGAGGAAAACAAGACAGAACACACTATGTCTTCCCATGTGCCTTCCTGGGGATGGTTCTTTGTTTCCTATGCAAACTCTGTGCCCATGGAGGCTACTTACCTCATTGGAATGAGTTCTGTTTTGGTGCTTGGCGCGATCAGAGGCATTTGAGAAAGCCTTGTTGCAACCTTCGTGCTCACAGACGTATGGTTTCTCTCCAGTGTGAGATCTCAAGTGTGTTTTCAAGTTTTCTAGTCTCGAGTAGGCCTTTGTGCAACCTTCAAACTGAGGACAACAGGTAAATCTGGATTACTCTGCACAATGGCAACAGCAGCTTATGCCTAACACGCCCTCCAAGCTGATGAAAAACTGACGTTTCAAGGGTCAGCAGCTTTTCAAAACCCAGGAACAAAAGTCCACTAAACTCTGCATTTATTGGGATTCAGATGTAGCTTGGTGCCGTTCAAGATAAAGAGTTTTCAGTGCCAGTAAAAGTCCTGAAGTTTTTTTTTTTTTAATAGACCGCTCAATGTGGACAATGGGTTTCATTATCTGCTCATTGATCTCCTCAAATTCCCACTGATTTCAGATTCAGTACAAAGTTCATTAATATAGCTTTGTGTCCATACAAAGACATGGAATTTGATCGTGCTTGTAAAGGGCCTTTAAGATGTAAAGTACCACAGTTCAGTGTGCCCAGTGCACCTTGTGGGCACCACAGTGAGGAATGCACAGCCTTGCAGCAGGCCTGTCCCATTCCATGTGCCTATGCTGTGCCCAAGGACTCACTAGGAAAGGAAGGGAAAACTTTAAAACCTGGTATAGGGATTAGCTGTTTTAAAAGTCAACTTCTACTTTGTAAGTTGGAAGCTGGCACTTCCCTTTGCCTTCCAAGCCCCAGGATACCCTAAGTTGTTGGGCCTCAGCCAGCAGGGTGACTCTGTGTTCATTCCCAGTGCCAGCCACTGCTGCCCCCTTGCCACTCTGCAGAGCTGTGCTGCCCAACTCAATCACTCAAACACCCAAGTATTTATCACCAGACAACAGTGCAGTCCTCTTCTCCCGCCACCCAACCACGCTTCCCCTGAGCTGGAGTCATCAGCTTGCACAGCTCTTCTGAGTATGGGGAAGGACCCACGTGTGCCTGCCGCCCACTTCTGTACTCACAGTGCATTTGTGAGGCTTCTCGCCCGTGTGTCTTCTCATATGCACTACCAGCATGTACTGGGCTTTGAAGGGTTTCTGCTCTCTTGAGCAGTCCAGCCACCTGCACACAAACTCCTTCTTCTCTCCATGAATATGGTCGTTATTTATATGCTGGAGTTTGGAAAAAGAGAGAGAAATGAAATGGAAATGTATTTCTCATTTCTGAAGGCAACAGAAGAAAAGGCAAAAAATGCCCCAATCTTAAATCCTAAAGACTATACAAATAACTTTACCATACTACAAATTTTAAAAGTTCTAGTTAGTACACTTCTCAAGTAAATCTGCTTCTGCTAACTGTGTATGCATGCTTTTTAACCCGTGGGAGTGGCATGACTGGGGCGGAGCCTGGCATCCGAGGAAATATACCACAGTACATCGGGCATCTGAAGAGCAGAGTTCAGTTCCAGGTTTGGGACCAGCGAGTTATGAAATGGGGTGAGCCACTGTCGACCTTTCTGAACCTCTGTCATTTTCCTCGTCAAGGCTGGGGATCGAGGCTGAACAACTGCTGAGACATTCTCCAGCTCTCAGGCGCTAGGCCATGGGTTAGTGCCGTGGCTCAGACTTCAAACAGGGAAGGCAGACACAGCCACGCACCGTTCCAGAACAAGAAAACCGGAAGCACTTAACTTTAGCTCAGGGTTAATCAGACTGCTTCCTGAGTAAGAATTACAGAGAAAAGAATGATCCGGAAGAGAACTGCGTGGTTATCAACAAATGATTTAGTTCCAGGGCCTTAGTTTTCTTCTCGTAGAAAATAAATGGATCCACTAGTTGCTAGGGGCCTTTCTAGCTCTAAAATTCCGTTTAATTCAGTTTTTAACATAAAGTTGAAGTTCTCTAAATTACCATTTCAAGGTTTTAGAATCATTTATCTAATTTCTTGGAGTAATACAACCAGGAATCATTAGAAACCTATTGCAGAACCAGAGGAAGAGAGGCTTGTTAATTTCAATCAAATTAAGATCAATTTCAGTAGGTTGAGCATATGATTTCAGTGTCCAGCTATAGACTACTGAAGACATTTGTATCCTAGGTTGATGCTCTTGGTCTATATTCTCTGGTGATTCTGCTTATTTGCCTTAATTTAAGGCTTGTGGGAACACTTTCTCAAGTATACATAGAAATACACACACGACCAAAAAAATTCATTCAATAAGAGAAAGCTCCCTTTGGCTCCATACCCTGCGTGGTAGTAACACAACCTCTCACTACTTTCTTGCTGAGACCAGGGCTCCTAAAGTGGTGGTTCTCTGTGGGTCTGAAGGTAAAGTTCGGCCCTCAGAGAGGGCCTTTCCCAGTTATTCCACTAGATGGCCTACTCCTTTAGGGAAAAAAAGTTTTATAAAAAATAAAGTTTTCTGTGCTGTTTCTGGAGTTTAAACCTGGGCGAGGACAGAGAAAAGAAATTGTTGTTCTCTATCTCCTCTCCTTGGAGCAGCTCCCAGAAAAATCTGATCAACAGCGGAGAGTGATTGGTACATCGCAGCACACAAGGAGACAACCAGGGTCCCATCAGAAGCTCCAAACACGACACAGAAACAGTGGTGGTGCGGGAGCAACCCCATGGCCAACAGATGTGGGGTTCCTATGAAAAGCCAACCACGCTCCATGTGAGTGTTTCTTAACAGTTATGATGATGCACACAGGTATAGGAAGAGAACAGAAGTGCTGGACAGGGGACGATGGTCAAACCGCACATGTCAGCTTCCAGTACATCTTTGTAGCCCACACACAAGACCAGCCTTTCCCAAATGTGTGCTGAAGCCCAGCGTTTGAAATCAAGCCCACACCACACAGAGGGGTTCTATGGATTCTCAGACGGGAGAAAAAGAAGTGATCGCACAAAACCACAGTTGCTCTTGGTTCAGTTTTCCAAGCTATTGGAAACAAAGCTTGGGTCCTTGGATTAAGGCACATGAAAGAGAAGGAAAAAGAGGAAGGAAGCAAGGAAGGCAAGCAGAGAGTGAGGGAGAGAGAAGGAATGGGAAGAATAAGGAAGGAGCCCACAAGGGAGACAGGAAAAGTTAAAAGTGGGAAACGGAATTACAATTTGTGCTGAGCTGATCGCTTAAGGCGGGATCCTTGTCTTTTAGCTCCCTGTTCTCTCTCATGCTTTCGTGAGGATGTGCTGGGTGCCATTCACACCCGGCCCTGCGCTGGGGAACATGACAGACATGATTCTTGCCCCAAGGAATTAGTCTGCCAGAGGGAAACCAGTAATGGCTTAAATTACTATACCATTACAGTTGTGATAGGCATTATGAAGGGAAATAACAGGGTTTCATAAGAACATGTAATGGGATCCTCCGTCAGTGTGCAGCATCAGCAATCAGGGTCTGCTTCTCCAGTGGAGCAGCATTTACTGCAGGACCTGAAGGATGAGTACAGACAGACCAGGTGTGCAGGGAAGGATGGGGGCGGGGAATGGGACACCACAGCAGACCGATGACATAGAAGTACCTGCAGAAGAACAGAGCCTGGTGCCTTTGAGGAAAGGGGGAGGGCCACGCATAGCAGGAAAGAACTGGCCAGGGAGAGACTGCCACTGCTTGGCATGGCGAGAAGGCATGAGTTTTCTGTGGGTCAAGTGGACATCAGTGAGGTAGAGAAGCTTGGGCTAGCTTGCCAGGGCTCACCTAAAATGCTGTGCACTCAGCCACGTCTCCAGCAGTGAGAATGTGGGAAGTACCCCAAGGTAAAACTCACATACACCCCAGGGAAAAGCCAGGCTTGCATATCTGCTCCTGCGGAGGAGAGCATCAGGGATACCTGGGAGCAGGGATAGCCAAGAGAGAGAAACCAGCAGTGGTCAGCAAAGACTCTCATCGCTTCCTTTTCTGTCTCATCCAACACACTGCAGGAGCTGAACCCTAGAAAGAAAGGGAAGATGTCTCCTGGAGGCAAACCCAGGCCCCGGATCCTTTAGGTGAGGTAGCACAGGGAGGGCAAGCTGCCTGCCAGTTCCCTTGAGGCCCGTGTCTTGCTGCTGACAGGGAACGGAAGGCTCTGGATTGGACCTGAGATTGGAGGTTTAAAATGGACACACTTCAGTAATCCAAAGTGACTGGGAAGGTGCAGAATCTGCCTACAACAGTGTGGAGGGATCTGCCGCGGGGTAGGGAAGGGAGACCTGGCAACAAGCAGGGGAAGGCTGTGCCTGGAGAAATCCCAGTCATTCACATGTATACCAGTGCCCAGCTTTTTCTACCTTTGCCACTGAGACAATGTGTGGAAATGTAAGTGGTGGGAAATCCCATGCCAGTCAGCAGACATGAACACCCTGGTGGTGTCTCCATCTGGGGAGGGGTGGGGGAACTTGCGCTGGGTGGCTAAAGAACTCTCATTTTCAGTAAGGTTAGCATCTTGGGAATGTTCGTTTTCCACCCCCTTTGACCTGAGTCCCAACTAATATGCTTTTGTAATTTTCTGGAACTGCTCTTAAGTTCGAACTTGCATTGAGACCAGAGTTATTTTTCTCTAAATGAAATTCTACAACCTAGGAGGATGCGGAACCAAGTCAGTCTTCCTCCTCTTCACCGCCCAAATGCTGCGCAGAGGATGTAATCAATTGTTATAAGGGAAAAGGGAGGCATCTTTCTGCCTGTTTAAGTAGTTCAAATGTATTTCAAGCTTAAGGTATTTCCTAGAATTAGATTTCAAGTGAAAATTAAAATCCTAAGAACTCACAGATGTCACATGTGCATGTGTTCTAAATATTGATTTTCCTTTAAAAAGCTGCATTGGACTAGACTTGGTGGCTCACACCAGTAATCCCAATATTTTGGGAGGTGGAGGCAGGAGGATCACTTGAGGCTAGGACCTCCAAGACTAGCCTGGGCAACACAGCAAGACATGTCTCTACAAAAAAAAAAAAAAAAAAAAAAAAAAAAATCAGAGTGTGGTGGCATGGGCTTGTGGTCTCAGCTACTTGGGAGGCTGAGGCAGGACGGTCACTTGAGCCTGGGAGGTCAAAGCTGTAGTGAGCAAGGATTGCACTACTACACTCCAATCTGGATGAGCAAGACCTTTCTCAAAAAAAAAAAAAAAAAAAAAGGCATTGCCCTCTGCAGCGAGTGTTCATCTGAGGGCCTATATCACAGTGGACAGAGCTTTGGAGGGTAGTGGAGGACGCTTCAGAAATTCCAGACCAATTTCTGAAGAGTTGTATACCTTTGGACAGGTCAATTCACCTATTTGGACCTTGCTTTTCTCATCTATAAAATTAGAGTAATGAATTAGATGATGTGTTGGCAAAACATTTTCTGTAAAAGCTAGATAGTAAATATTTTAGGCTTTGCAGGGCTGTAAGCAGTCACGGATAACATGTAAATGAATGGGTTATCTGATCATTTATGGATGTGGAAAACTTTCATGTGTCATAAAATATTCGTTGACTTTTTTTCAACCTTTCCAAAGTGTAGAAACCATTCTCAGCTCATAGTCTGCACAGAAACAAGCAGCTGGATTTGGCCTATGAGCCAAAGACTGCTAACCCCAAACTGGATGTCCTGTTTCCTTCTTATACTAACGTCTGATAGGTGAGCCCTCAAACCTGAGAAAGCAAAATTAGGAGGTACATTCCAGTACGAGAGAAAAAAAAGGCAGTAGGAAGGACTGAAAAATCAGGATGTTGGGCTACAAAAGGGACCCCGAGGAAGGGAGGGCCAAACATTAGACCAAACCTCACTGTTCCTACCACATTCCTAGGACTAAGTAAAAAACACATTATTTTTTCTCACCAAAATCCAAGGTAGGTAAGAAAAGTGACACGCAGTGAATTCTTAACATTCAACAGACAAATTGATCCTATGTGAAGCTGGCCTGAAATTCAATGGGCACGAATTTATTTGTGGTTTCATCGAAAATTTGACTTCCCAGCAGTGAAAACGTTAATCAAATATATAAATAATTTAATTGGAGGGAAAATAATGCATGATTAAATTCCAAACTAATCCAACACATAGACATGCAATTTGCCAGAGGCCTGAGAGTCAGAAAGAGATAGATGGTGTAAATTACTATGTTGCATGCCAACTCCCTTGGCGCGGCCACTCTGAACTCTCCCTGTCTGAATAAACAGGGCCAGGACACCAGGACCAGGCAATTTCCCCAGAAAAGCCAAGCCCTGAGACTCAGCTTCCCGATGGGTCTGTGTTTTCAGTTTTCCAATTGGGATTGCAAGCATTAGCCTTTTTTTTTTTTAAACATCCATATTCACTTTATTTTTAAACAGAAGAGCATGTACCCAAAGAGAAGCAGGACTGAGAACCAACACGGGGGCTTGCTGGAAGGGATCCACCCCAGCCTTCTGACTTCAGAGTGTCTCAAGCTCCAATGGCCATGGTGATGAAGCTGCCCCTTGATATTCGCTTTAGAAAGGTCAATTTCCCCATCCCCCAAAAGAAACGGAAAAAAAGAGGTAAGAGGTCAATGAATCTCTGGAAGACTGTCCCAGCATCCTTTCAGGGATGGTGTATGACTGACCATCAGTCCACAAATGTGACTGGTAAGGGATCTAGTAACAGCAAATGGAGCTGGGCAGAGTATCAGCCTGGATGACATACACCCAGCACTAGAATACACCTTTCATTAGAATGAAGGGAGCAAAGCCCTCAGAAAAGGGAACTGGTGACTGAGGAAGCGAACACCTCATGAGCCCATAGCAAACTGACGAAGTGATGTTTTTTTAATTGTCATTGAATGGGAGCAAAATGAGCCAAGACTCAGTATTTCTTCCACTGTTTCTTCCACTCCTTTGGGGCTCTGGGAGCCCACCGAAAGGTGAGAAATCACAAACTAGTTTAGCAATTAAGAAGGCAGGTGGTGCTTCTTTCTCTTAAGGCAGTTTCTTTGGGGAGCCGAGCCCTGGATGTCCACCAAGGAGGCGTGGAGAGCTCCAGGAAGAAACGGGGAAGTGCAGCTTTTCTTTCACTAGTAGCAAAACAGATGCCACAATGGACTTCACTGAGCTAATCAGGGTCCTTTCTTCTCACTTTGTTATTTCACTATTAGCTCAGAGCAGGCAGTTTTCCCTCAGTCTGCTCCTAACCCTCCAGATGAAAGCACGCATGCAGTCCATGGCTCGCACTCCAAATAAAGCCTCCATTCACTCAGCTCATGAGGCTGGAAGTACACTTCTGCTTTCTTTCAGTCTCCTCTCCACTGATTCCCACTCAGGAATACAGTTCCCTGGATCGGTAAATGTCCTCCCTTCTAAGTGACTTCTTCAAAATGCTACCACATGGCTCAAATGTGTGTGCACAAGATCGGCACATCCCCACTCAAACCCGCCCAAGGGTATCACTAATCCACAGATACACACCTGGCTGCCTCAAAAGTCTGCCTACTCTTTAAATCAGCCAGTTTCTTAACATCAAGAAGGTGAATTCCACTGTTGTTATACAAATATTACTTTTAAGCACCGCTAAAAACAGTGCTGGAGGGAAATGCAAAGCTTCAGGCTCAACCCTCACCAGTTACCAGTCAGCTCCCTTGTGCTGGTATATTCCACGCCAGTCTTTCTGTCGGTATCCAGTATTTCTCAAATCCCACAAAACTGCTTTACCAATTTAAAAGCTACAAACCATGTTCCCAAGTTCCTCACAGCACAAGCTACATGTAAAATCAAAATACGTGGTCATAGTTTTCAAATATACATGATCTCTCTCACATACACACAAAACACCACCCATGTACACACACACACACACACACACACACACACACACACACACACGGTGTTATGACCCTAATAGAAAACAGAATAAGGGCTTAGAAAGCAGTGTGTTTCATATATACACATCTAAGAAAATGGAACAGTGTTTCAGGATTGCAGTTCACCGGGTTCACTGGTGAGTCACTGGTGGAAGGCCGGGCACACTTGCTCCACCCCGAGCTGTATTTCCAATCCTGCCTTTGCTACCTTTCTCTCTTTTGAACCATTAAGATGCCACCATTTGATGTGGTGATTATATTTTTTAAAGGCAGAAAATAAAACTGAAACATCACCTTCTCAGAATGTCAAACTGGAAATGTTTGACAGTTTCTAAATCTTTTCATGTTACTCTACTAAGTTAGCTCATAAATG
Organism: Saguinus oedipus; assembly: GCA_031835075.1. Lineage (NCBI taxonomy): Eukaryota > Metazoa > Chordata > Mammalia > Primates > Cebidae > Saguinus > Saguinus oedipus. The sequence goes on from CM063180.1 coordinate 9,748,126, forward strand.
CAGCTTGAGTTAATTAATACACTGAACAGGCTTCAATAATTTGAAACTTCTATGGGATTTGCTAAGGATAGATATTTAAAAAGTCTACTTTTTTGTTTTTTGTTTTTTGTTTTTGAGACGGAGTTTCGCTCGTTACCCAGGCTGGAGTGCAATGGCGCGATCCCGGCTCACTGCAACCTCTGCCTCCTGGGTTCTAGCAATTCTCCTACCTCAGCCTCCCGAGTAGCTGGGATTACAGGCACGCGCCACCATGCCCAGCTAATTTTTTGTATTTTTAGTAGAGACAGAGTTTCACCATGTTCACCAGGATGGTTTCTATCTCTTGACCTTGTGATCCACCCACCTCGGCCTCCCAAAGTGCTGGAATTGCAGGCGTGAGCCACCGTGCCCAGCCCGAAAGTCTACTATTTTGACCTAAGGTGGAATATGAAGAAGTAAAGAATTTCAAGTAAGCTCAATTTTCAATGTTTCTTGACTTTATGTTATAAGCCTATTACTCTTTAGGTAGTAGTCCAGAGAAACTTCTGTATTACTAACCCAAGAAAAAAAAAAGGAAATAATTTAGAATCTATTAAAATGTAATTTACATTAAAACTGATTTGTGAGGAAGACTGAAATGCTTTGCCTAAAAGAAAACTTTCCACAAGAATCCCTCAAAACTTTCTATCTGAAATATGGTCTATACCTTCCAGTTTTGTGTATTACTTGATAAATGTAATGGTTTTGAAAGTTTTACAACTGTCATGATGTGGATTATGTTGGGGATACCTTGTAATTGGATTCCTAAAGCCTTCACTAGGCAGGCACCGAAAAAAACATGAATCACAGACTATCAGGACTGAAATAGGCCTTACATCTCAATATGCACTTTAATTTTAGATAAATAAAATAATTTAAATTGTTTTGGTGGCAGCCATCAATCTTCCTTCCTAACAGATTATTTAAAAACCTGAAACAGCCTGCTGTGAGAGGGATCTCCCTGAGACTTCACAAAATGCCTGTTTCAATTCAAGCTGGTTAATAAAAATATCAAGGCATCTTTCAGTTTCTGACATAACTATAAAATTATACAGGAAAATATCAAGAGGACTCAAGACTCTGGGTGCGAACCAGTATTCTCTTTATTTAAAAAAAAAGCAATTTCTTATTTGTGAATATTAAGAATTAGGATGAGATTAAGAAAACAATATGCTTCTTGGTTAAAATGAATAAATAAATGGAGTCTTCTGGCTGTTACTTGAATCCTGCTTTTAGATACAAACGTGTAACAAAATTATTTTTTCTTGTGTGTAAGAAAAGCAAAGTTCTTTAATAAGGTACATGTTTTATCTGAACAAGGGGCTTTATAATGTTGGACTTGGAGAAGATAAACGAACTAAGTTAAAATATGGCCCCCACCCTATCACCTCCCCAGACCTCCCCAGGGAAAGCTGGACATATGTTTCCCTGCAGCAGAACGCCATCATCATTTCACATTTAACAATGGAAGTCTACAAAAAGAAATGAAATACACATACATGTTATAGCATGGCTGAACTCTGACAGCATGCTAAATGAAAGAAGCCAGTCCAAAAAAGATAAATACTGTATCATTCCATTTATATGAGTATCTGGAATACGTAAATCTATATAGAAAAAAATGTGGGTGAATGGAGAAATTGGGGATGACAGCAAAAGGGTACGGGGTTTCTTTGTAGGGTAAGGAAAATGTTCTAAATTGATTGTAATGATGGTTGCACAGCTTTGAGAATGTATCAAAACATATGAATTGTTGTATTCCTTAAATGGATAAATTACATGGTAGATAAATTATATCCCAATAAAGATATTATACTACCACCCCACGCCTCCAAAGAAAAACTCACAGAAGTGTACTTGGTGATGAAGTCTGGTAACAGGAAATTGTGGGAGAATAGGAAGAAGGTTGAAGGAACAACCAGGTAAAATGGAATCTGACTTTTAGAGCTACACCTCACCTTCAGACTGAGTAGGGTAGGGCCCCCGCAAGTGTTTTTCCACTGAAGCACAAGACTGCCCTTTAATCACAAGTTCTACTGCAACACACGCATGCAAACACACACACAGGTTGAGTCAAAGTGGGTTTCATACTGGCCTCAGTTAACAATCTGGAAACCTCAAATAAATGACAACTTCTCTGGGGCCTTGACTTGGTGCGGTGGCTCATGCTTGTAATCCCAGCACTTTGAGAGGCTGAGGTTGGTTGATCACCTGAGGTCAAGAGTTTGAGACAAGCCTGGCCAACATGGTGAAACCCTGTCTCTTCTAAAAATACAAAAACTTAGGCATTGTGGCAGGTGCCTATAATCCCAGCTACTCAGAATGCCGCGGCAGGAGAATCACTTGAAGTCAGGAGGCGGAGGTTGCAGTGAGCCGAGATCACACCATTGCACTTCAGCCTGGGCAATAAGGGTGAAACTCCATCTCCAAAAAAAAAAAAAAGAGGTGGGACCTTAAGGAGGTGATTAAGTCAAGAGGGTGAAGCCCTCATGAATGGGATTAGTGACCTTATAAGACGCTGGAGGGAGTGGTCTCCCTTTCTGTGTGAGGACACAGCCAGAGGCTCCAGCTATGAGGCTCCAGCTATGAGGCACAGAATGAGCCCTCACCAGACACTGAATCTGCTGGTGCCTTGACCTTAGACTTCCCAGCTTCCAAAACAGTGAGAAATCAGCTTCTATTATTTATAAATTACCGAGTGTTAAAATATTTTGTTATTGCGGCAGAAACGGACTAAGGCCCCTAATCACTAGCAGAAACTATAAAAGTACTCCTACCATTTTGTTTCCTGAATTCAGAGTTACTTTACTAAAACAAAAATTTAACTGTTCTTTCTTAAGAGGCTTCTCTTACCATCTAATAAGGTGTCTTTTGTTAAAGAGCCTCTTAGAGTTTCTTTCCTGGAGTGGCCTGTATTTAAGTCCCATTGTGAGTCTATATAGAGATGTAAAGTGACATCCTTAAGACATTCTAAGACTATGCACATCGTTTCTACAAGTTACTGGGTAGATGTTTTTTCTACCATATCCTTTTAAATGTCAACTTTGTTTCAGCCGAATGACAACAAAACCAGAAAACTCTTCTTAAGCAAATGGATTAGGGGCTTAATAACCAAAAAGAAAGATTCAAAGAGTTAAACAAGTAGGATTCAGTAGTATCTATTCTAGAGATAATAATAAAAGACTATCAAGCCCAGATAGGCAAGATTATTTTGACTGTGTCATCATGGAACAAAATTATTTTGAAAACCATTCTCCAAAGGGACACCTTCTATTTCATCTCTGCAATGAACAAATCCAGCAAACATGGTAAGCACCAAGGTTTCTGGTTTGAGCTCTAGCCCCAAAGGTGGTCCAGTTAAATCCCAATTTCCTGTTCCACAACTGGCTCCTAGATGAGGAAAATAGAAAGGCCAGAGGAGCTAAGAAAGTGGCTATAATGCAACCTCTCCAAAGGATCAAATGAATTTGTCACTCATATGCGTGGATCATTCGTACAAGTCCAGCATATGGAGAAAGCATTACCATCCATTGTAATTGCATTTATCTCCAAGTTAAGGATTTCAGAAGCCAGACTGTATCCCAGAGCATTAAAATTCTGTCACCTATGGGCTTGGTTTTCTGCCAGATTCAGACAAAAGAGTTAATGGATAGTTTCTCTCTATACTAATAGCAATTTTACTATTCAACCTGTTGTCAAAATAATGCTTATTTTGGGCGGGGTGCAGTGGCTCACAACTGTAATTCCCAATATTTTGGGAGACTGAGGCAGAAGGACTGCTTAAGCCCAGAATTCAACATCAGCCTGAGCAATATAGTAAGACCTCATCTCTACCAAAAAATAAAAATAAAAATTAGCACATGCCTGTAGTCGCAGCTACCTGGGAGGCTGTTGTGAGCCGAGATTGCACCACTGCACTCCAGCCTGGGTGACAAAGCAAGAGCCTGTCTCCAAAGAAAAAAGAAAACATAATGCTTATTTTGCTATAAAGCTTTGAAAGGTAGGACAAATAGGTATAATAGTATTTATAATAGCACACTTGCACTTTTAATTTTAGGGTATTTAATGCTTGCTTACACACACACACACACACACATACACACACACACACACACACACACACACACGATGACTATCACTGCGAACAGAGAAGACTGAATTTTTAGTCTCCCTGATAACAAAGGTAGACACGAACTGTTCCTGTTGGAAAAGCAAGCTACCAGCAGTACCATTACATAGAAGGACACAAAATGTTAGCCTTTACTTCCTAATTTTTATGATCTCAGCAATCCATTTGAAGCCTAAACATATAGGTATTACTCTAGTAAAAGATCTGAACACAGAGTATGATTTTGAGAAAATTCAAAAGTTGAGAATAAAATAAAAACGTAAATGAAAAATGAGATCCAACTTTGAGTGGATGGTCTCTGTCTTCAGTGCCCAACGAAAGCAACCACACTCCCTCCACATGACCAAAGCCTGGTTCCAAACATCAGAACAATGAGCTCTTGAACCGACATTCAAGTTTACAAATGCTGATATAATTGTGATCACTAAAACAAAGGTTAAAATAATCACAGATACAACGAAATGTATTTGGATTTCAAGCAGATTTGGAGAGAGTGTTTTTAATATTGGGAGAAAAGTCGACGATTTCTTTGAATGGAATTCTTTGAAGACGGGAGGTAGAGAAGTGTTTCTGGTACCAGCCACAGTCCAAACTACATCCATGGTCATGGCTCTCCCTGAAGGCCTTCTGCTCGTCATATTGCTAAGGGAGGTCTTACGTGTCAAGTGCTGGGAGAACTTTCCATTGGCAGTTAAAAATAGACTAAGGAGTGTGTGTGTGTGTGTATGTGTGTGTGTGTGTGTGTGTTTGTGTGTGTGTGTGTGCGCGCACGCATGCATGCGCAGAGAGGAAGGGTGACTGCTGATCACAGAAGCACAGGCACGTCTCAAGAACTACTGGAAGAAAGGAAGGAGGCAGGCAAGTAGGCAAAATTATCCATTTGGAAATCTGCCCACGGTCCCTGCTGAGCTGACTCATTCATTCACTATTCACTCAAAGCTTATTTATGATATGACAGTTACTGTGCTAAACACTGAAAAGGCAAGACAGAATAAGACATGTCCACTGGATCTTATCCAATGTTGGCTGCAGGAATGCAGAAAGGAATACTGTCTAAAAATTAGCCTTCAATGCATGGACACATTTGCTTGGCAATTAAAAGTAAGCTACTCAGAAGAATGTGTGATTCTTTTCCTTCCCTCACGTTCCCGACATCACAGAAAACTAGCAGGCCCATTACCTAGGGCTTTTCCAGGGTTGTCCTAACAAACCAAGGTGGAAAGCAAGACCCTCTGCTTTGGCATGCTTTCCAACATGTAGAAGTATCAACTCTATCAATCACTTCTTATTCACAAGCCACCCTGGTGTGCAGTATCTCTCCTAAACATCTCAACCCCCTGTTAACAGTACATCTCAGCATATAAAACAAGATCTCCATACACACAATATGAGTATCCACTACGTGTTCTATGCGAGATTGGAATTTTCTTTAGCTTATTAGTAGAAGGCATAGAGTTTAGAGAAAGAGCATAGGCCCAGACATTAGGCTATAGGGATTAATTCATTTGCATGCCCTGGGCAAAACAAATATGAGACATAGGAATCGTACCTGAGTCTAAATGAGGTGAATGGGAAACAATGGGATAGGCACTAATAAAACAGTGAAGAAAGGGAGGTTTCATAAAAAGGGTAGTTGAGCTGAATTCTGAAGGAAGAGAGGGAAGTTGACATAGGAAAAAGTGAATTGAGGAAGAAGGAAGAGAGATACAGAGGCCCAGAGTTAAACAAGGTATTGGAAAATGATCCCACATGTATGGTAGAGAGAGAGAGAGAGAGTGTGTGTGTGTGTGTGTGTATGTGTGTGTGTGTGTTTGCATGTGTGTATGTGCATGTGTGTGCATAAATGCGTGTATGCGTGCCTATGTGTGCACATGCTGCTGAGTGGCTACAGGATGCGTGCTGCAGAGGCAGGCTGGGGAAAAACTATAAGGGGTGTTGAGTGCCCTAAGGTTTCCAGATCCCAGGCAACCAGGAGCAGGTGTTAAGCAGGGCAATGATGAGATTTGTGTTTATAAAAGGTAACTCTAGAGGCATCACGGAGGCAGTAAGCAAAGACTGAGCAATGAACCCATCTAAGAGTTTTTATAATGATCCAAGAGAGCTGTGGCCTTGAACCAAAACAGCAGCCGTAAGGGGCTAGATATGAAAGACATTATGGAATAACTTGTGAGTGATGACTTAGAGAGAGGAGTAATGGGTGATACCAAAGTCTCCAGCTTGAAAGATTCTGAGACAATAACAAGAGTGGAGGGCCAAGAGATTTGGTGGCGATTACCCTTTGTGTGGAACACAACACAGTAGGGGTGCCTCCAGGACATCACTACAGAGAGATTCCACAGAGAAGGCAATCCTGGACATAAAGGTTTGAGAATCTAAGAAAGACTGCCATTGATGAAGGATTGTAGACCTCTTCCCTACCCCATGTTATCTTTGGTAAACTAAAAACACCTACACAGAATTTTAAAGATTACACAAAGGCCAATTTGAAAATTCCTGACCTATGAAGATTGTATAGAAGATGAAGAAGGAAGAAACTGAAAACAATGAGGAGACCAGTGTTTTTAGACATAGGGAAATTTAAAAAGAAAGTAAAGGAGAGAACAAAGGAGACAGAAAACGGCAGGGGGCAGGGCATGTCATCATGCAGGTGTCTTTGGAGGACCCCCAGGCAGAAGGTTAGCAGAAGAGACGAAGGCAAGGAAGTATTTTCTTTGCCAGTGGTAGCTCAGCTCCAGTAAGTTTGGGGGGATTGGACAAAAAAGAGAGAAAATGTCTAGCAGTATGTTGGGCATGTGGGCTTAAGCAGGAAAACTGGTTCACTTGGAATTCTTGTGCTGGAAGGGGCCAAGGCGTTGCAAGCAGAAATACATTGCAAACTTGAGTTTTAAGCTGTTTGCTGTTTGGAACCTTTTTGTTTCTCCCAAGCTGCCTGCAAAATTCAGTTCTGTGCAACAGCCTTGGACCAAGGAGGTGTGCAGGGCTGGAAAAGTGAGACTGTGACCCCACCCTAGAATGCAGATGAGTGGTCAGCAGCAGTGAGCTGGACGTGTGACAAAGTGTCCAGCAAGAAAAAAAGTGGAGGGAGAGGGAACCTGAGGACCGCACTGACCTGGAGGCGTACCTGATCGCCCCGGGAACAAGGGAGAAAGAGCAGAGCCAGGGCCATAGAGGAAAACGCCCTCCAGGGGCTGGCAATGTAGAGATCCGCAGCTGGAGACATGTGGTCACGTCTAGGATGGGGTCACTGAGCCAGGATGGCTTGACCTCCTGCAGTCCTTCTTCAAATGCTGCCTCCTTACTGAGACTCATTGCCCCACTCAGTCCTGGTCCTGATGACACCACCTACTGTCCAATCTCCCCATCCTTGAACTCTCCACACCCTACCCCGCTGCTCTCCCGTTTATCCCATGGCCCTTAACACTTCCAACACAGCATAATTTACTGACTGACATTGTTTAATATTTACTGTGTGCCCCGCCCACCAGAATGTGAATTCCACACAGCCAGGGATTTTTATCAGTTTTGTTCAATGATATGTTCTAAGTGCCTGGAACAATGCCCAGCCTATAGTAGGAACTCAGTAAATACTTGCTGGAGAAATGTGTTATTGAAAACAACAAGCTTTGGAACCAATGCGGTCCCAGACCTCAATATACTCCCAATCGGCTGCCGGCCTTAGATTTGGGCTTTGAGAATCAGAAGCCACAGGAAACGGAAGCAATTTCCTGTGATTGCTCTATTCCCCACAATCTGATAAACCTCAGCATCACAAATGCCTGTAAGGTCCACCAAGGAGGGTCCCCTTTCAGATTACAATTGTAGACTGGAGTTCTGAGTTCGTCATGACATAATTCAGACTTATATAGTTGGCTCCTATTTGTTATCAATAAAAAGAATTTTAAAACTTATTTTTGCCCACTGTGGCAATGTTGACATATCTGTGGGGTAAGGGCTCTGGCATCCAAATGGTAACCCTGATTTTCAATGTTATGTCCCACTGGCTGTAGAAAAAAAATAATCTGATGCTTTATCACAGATTTCTCTTGAAATAATTCATTAAAGCATCAGATGAAGGAGGGAAAAAAAAGGCCAAGTCATCCTTGACAAGATTAAGCTGTACTCTATGTCACTGGAATTCGAGCCCCTAGCTATTGTTTTTGTGAACAGTTTGCACAGAGATTTCTTCCCTGTGCAATGCTGTTAACGAAAAGAAAATTGAAGGGGATATTTCCTCCCTAATCTGCTTGTGGAAATCTCATTAATGGAATGGAAATTTTACCTCCTACCATGACAACCGTGTTTGAAGAGTCAAAAAAAAAAAAGTGGGGGGAAGGTTGGTCCTACAGAGTTTTCTTTGGAGAAATAAAGAAGGCAATTTACCTAGAAACACAGGTTGAAACCTGGCAATTTAAAATAAATAAATAAGAGTGTGCGTGCAAAATTCTGTGGACCTTCCAAAGGAGAACTGGGAAGAAAGCCTGCCTTGTGCTAAGCACCATTCTTCACATGATGAAACCACTGCTGGGGGAGGGTGACTTTTTTTGAATTTGGGCCATTTCTGCGATTTTGTTTTCTTGCTTTGCCTTTTACCTCCTCACCAAAGAACCTCATTCCTCAAGAAGTGCTAATTTATTCCTCAAAATATGTTTTTAATTTGGGACTTTATTCCATAAAACTTATTTTTATAAGCAGATTTTATTCTTGGGAATATCTGGCCAGTGTATACTGCATAATCATTCAAGTCTTTAAAATCTTTCATTTGACACTTCAAGCACATGTCTGCAACATATATGTGGCCTTCACAATGATCTCCACATTGCATATGAACAGAATATTAACAGGGTGGTTATGCCAGAGCAACTGGTTAAAAGTTTATGAATTTCAGCACTCTCTAGCAAATAAATAATGGATGCACTTGCAAAATAAACCAAATTGAAACTAACCGAAACTCAATGTCTGGCCACATTTTGTCACCTGGATATTTGAAGTAAAAATATACTGTTAGTTATTTTATCTAAAGTGCAAGCAAAATGATGTCTGTGTATTTCATTCGTCAGGTAACACAACCGCAATACAAGTATCAAGAGCACAGTTTGTTTAGCAAAGAGTCAAGATGGGTCCCCCCTCCCTAGTTTATCTTCTCTCGTCTGTTTGCAGGAACTTGGTATGTAGGCTGCACACACTGGCCTTTGGCTCTTCTGCCTGGCCTGCTTGCCCAATGTCTGTTTGGCTGCGACCTCCTCACACCTCATCTCCCACAGAGAGTTTTCCTGATGTTCAGAGGGGTTCAGAAACTTACCTAATAGTGCACCATGAGTTTGTGGCATAGATAACAGAATTCGGGGCTAAACTTTCTACCTACCATGAGGATGTAGCTGAGGAAAAAAGTGGTAACTTGAAGGTCAAAAAAGTTTGCTCATTTGTGAGAAAAAGTTGAAGGGCTCGCCAGAAGAGAACATTTTTCAGATGCCTTTTAATTAAATGCTACAGAAAATGCACAGAAGAGAAGGGGTGCTGTGTGTATCCATTAAAATAAATGAGAAAAAGAAAAAGGCAGGCAAGAAGAAGGGAGGGAGAGAGAAAACAAAAAGCATCTATGCAGACATGCACACACAAACACACAGTGCACTGCTGATACTCTGACTATACTTGGAATGTACTACAAGACCCTAGACTCAGGGGCACTATCTAAACCAGTAGCCAACATTTCACGGGTTAAATCAGTTATCCTTGGTTGGCAAGGCAATGGGTTTGACCTCTGCTACCTGGTGTGGAAGGAGATACCAAATCTAAGTGAAATTCCCCTTCAGTGTAAATGGTAGATTTGCTCTGTTTTGATCCCAGGGCCTGTGGCTCAACTCTCAGGAGGGCTGAGTTCACTTCAAACACTGAGTGGAGAGAAACCTGCTGATTTTAGAAAGTTTACTTTTGGTGGCTAAATGCCTTTAAACTATATGTTCATACATTTAGACAAACTACAATTCCCTCTTTATTTTTGTCTTGATCTATTCTTATTAAAATGAGCTGGGTAATTTTCCTAAATTATTTTACCATTTAGAAATTATCTGTTAGAACAATGATTTTTTTTTCCCCCTCAAATCCACATTAGAGAAAAGGCCTCTCTTAGAGCCACAGCCAATCCACTTTGCCAGTGGTCTTCACAGAGCAGTTCAAATATACCCAACCTGTACCTTTAAAATGCTCAACACAGAGAATTCCCCATGGGTTAGTCAACCGCTGGCTCATATACAAAGAAAATACTGTATTTTGCTCTGAAGAGCTTTCTGAATCAATTTAAACACAGTGAGACAGACACAATATCCCAGAGAGAGGAAAACCTACCTTATTACATTCCTGACCCAAGAGAAAGGATTTGCCCTTAGGACATAAAAGGAATCTGAGGGGGTCTGGGGGAAGAATTATCTAATGCTAAACATAAAAACAGTTCAAAATGCAGCATGACAACGCTTTTAATCGCTGACATAATTGTAATATGTATACATCATATGATACAAGGAAGGTAAATGCAGCTTGCTTTTCAGCCTTAAAGGCTTTCTTCAATATTCTACTTAAGGTCTTCTGGATTTTATGCATGCTTGGGGGAATTTTCAGGGGGAGGTAACATGATATTATAAGGATTCTTTCTCAGTAAGATCACATCTTGTTCTGATTTGACTGGATGCATCTGTATGTGGCAAGTGTGGTAAAGTGAAACTGAGCTCTGTGAATGCAGTGTTTTACAATTCCTCCTTGATTTCCTGTGCAAGCCCATGTGGCCATAAAACAATGGGCAGAAGAACTAGGATTTTTATTTCTTCATATGGGAAAGCTGCTGGGAGAGACACTCCCATAATCTCAACTGTGAGTGGGGTGGGCGTTCACTGTTTTCCTTTTAAGGCTGTATAAATTATATTTTTTAATGGGAGTTGGATTTTCCCCCAGATGTTCCTATACATGATATAATGTAAGCCTACGGTGCCATCTCCCAGGAATGAATGGCATCCCTGACTGATTGGTTGCAAGGTTGATAGAGAAACCTGACATTTTGAGAAGTTCAGCTTTTTTTTTTTTTTTTTATCCTTTAACATTATTTATGGAAAGAATTTTACAACACCCTTAAAAGTCACTATATGGTGGCTGGACTTTGCCAACTTTGAAGGCTGACATTTTTACACTAGGCATGCCTGGGACCTCGGAGTTTTGTAATGTTCACATTTTATTAAAGTGAATGCTATCGACAATTCTGGCAGACGTCAATGATCATTCCAGAACACAGAGTATCATACTCCTGATTGTTCTGTGCAGTCATACGATTAGATGAGCCAAAGAAAAAAGTTCCAAGGAACAGAAATTTAAAAATAAAGAAGGAAAGAGCTGGTGTTCCGGCTGGACGTTGTGTGCCCTAATTCTCCTGAAGATCAAAATTCCTCAAATGATACCTTCTGCTTTGCATTCTAGCTGGGTTTATTTCGCATGCGCATGACTGTGACCCCTTCTAGACTGCTTCCTGTGGAGAGGAACTCTATCACATTCATCCTGGTACCCCACAGGCCTTCACCCTGACTTCCACACAGCAGGTGCTCAGGAATTGGTGCTTGGTGCAACATAAATATATAACTTGAACCAATAATCTGTTTCCTCATATTTTATTGTAGCTGGAGTTAATTTGTTCACCAACCCAGATGCACTGAAAAGATTTTCTCAATTTAACTCTAATATTGGTGTTTTCTTGCTCTACCTCAGAGGCAGGAAGCTTCCGCTCTAGGGCAGAAGACATCTCCTATAGGCTGGCTGCACAACTAAAATTTTGAAATTTAAATTTTGATTCATTTTTTGCAAAGGGCAAGAATTAGGAAGTCTTTGTTGTTCACATGCTGTCATTAAGCTGGCTCCACCAGGTCATTCTAGGGTAATGACTGGAAAAAGGTGGTAAAGGATGGAAATGGTCATTAGGGACTTAGAGGAGCCAAGGGCTGACTTCATTTATTTTATAAGTAAACTGAGATGGCTGAAGTAATCAATATATGGCACCTCTTCTAAGGTACTCACACCACAGGCTCAAATTCCAAGCATGTGACAGAGAACACTGTATTTTCTTTATACATATTTAAAAAATAGCTCTTTACTGCTTCTTATCTGAAGTGTCCAGAAAGCCTGTAAAAACCATTTGAAGGATGCCCAAAATGTGCTGCAAGCAACGGCTTCTTCCCACTGCAGCACGATATGGGATACGTCAAACAAATCGGTAATCACACATTCATTAATGGGACCTATTCCACGGCCCTCACTTACATAATTTTTCCCTTCTTTCATGCCTCAAAAATAAATTTCACCTCTTTATCACCTCTCATCAGACTATGAAGTACAAAATACATTACTCCTGGTAAAAAGTAAAATAATAAATTAGAGCATTTCAATAGAGTACTTGATTTTATTGGCAGATGCTCTGAATGGTGTTAACATAATATTGGCTCAGCACAAATTACACTCCACAACCAACTTAATGCTCAAGCTATGGATATTTTCACCTTTACATTACTTAACAAATTATTCATCAACTTTGGACATCAACAATCAAAGAGCTTTTTTTGTTAAGCAAATCTATGACATAAACATAAACTAGCATCTGTAATTATTTTGCATCTTTTTCTTCTGCTATAAATATTATTTTTCACCCCAACCTACTTCAATGTCCTATTTAATCTTCTGTATTTTCTCCCACATGGCCTTTCGGTCTCTATGGAGTGTGATGGGCATGTGCACTGAGATTTTGTTCAAATGTGTCCAAGGTTTTCCACATTTGATATCAAGTGATTTGAGACGTTAGAGGTTTACTTAGAATGAAAAATGGATTATTCAGATGAATGGAGTTTCCTGTTGAAAAGAGGGTAACATACCATTTTCCATACGACATTAGAGCATCACAAGAAGTTATCATCAATAAATGTTGGACCTTAGTTGGCAAAAACTTAAGAAAAAAAAATGAGACCATCTGGACTAACATGGGGGACACATGAAAGTGAGCTAGGACACCTGCCTTCATCACCGTATGCATGACAGCAGCACTGAAAACTCACCCCACAGACTGCTGCGCCCTCACAGAGCAACACAGTCTTGATTTATGCAATGTGGCCCTTTAGACACATCTTCTGAAGCAGAACTCAATGCTGTCCACAAAGGCAAAAAAAGGTTTTGATTAACAATATTACTCTTCATTGGCTCTGAGTTATACTGAGGCTTCACTGGACACAAAATTAGAGCAAACATCTTCCCATAAACCACAAGTATGTCAAAGTCATCCATTCCTGCCCTCACCCACTCCTCTTTACACCCTTCGGACCCCACATCTCCAAGGCCCTGCATCAGGGGCTCTGAAACTCTCTGGCCCCTCTCATCTGTCGCCGAGGGATATGTGGTCTTGCTACACATGATGACAGCAAGCTGAAGCCACACCTTGGTGACCACGAATTTGACAACATCCAAATGAGTCTATCCTCTGATGAAAGGAACCTCTAAATCCCACATTTTTTGACAACATCAAAATGTCATCTAAGTTTCTAAATGCATACTGTCCATTCTCTGTCCATGAAGCACGCTTTGAGTCCCACAGCTCTACAGAACCAGAAGAAAGGGCACCTGCAACACACTGGGTGTGGCGTGGCTGGGGCCTCAGACCAGCAGGGGAACTGAAAGCCACACATCCAGAGACCCTCATGCTGTACTGACTAGAGAAGGACCAGCGGCAATGTCTCAACTAGACAGGCAGAAGGAACAATCCACCTTCTTCCCGCAGGACTGAATGCCTGCCAATCACAGAACTGGTTCAGGTTGAGTCAAGCACGCTTATCTGTTGACAGTGTTACATACAGAAAGCATGGCGGGAACTTTTTATCTTAGAAGGGGATGGAGAATAAAAATGTATACTGTGTTTGCTTATGTACCTGCAAAAGAATTCCAGAAATATGCAGAAATTAAGGATAGCTGATTTGCAGAGGCGAGTGTGAATTAGGCACATGCAGGACAAAAGAAAAAGGTTTTTCAATATAAACTTTATGACTTGCTGGTAACTACATGAATGCACTCTAATTCAAAACTCTAGAAACAATGTAAAATAAATCAAAAAAAGCAAATGAATTTTTTTAAACCTAAACATATTTGTGAGTTGAATTAGGAAACATGCCAACATGGAATGGGATTATTTTTGTACACCTTGCACACAGGCCAAAAGGCCCCACAGCCACAGGAGGCCCACCAACATTCTGTTCTTGCTGAGGACAAAGGAGAGGACTGCTAAAGACAGTAAAAGCAGAACTTGTAAACTAAGAACTGAAAAACAATCAGAAAAACATTAGAAATATCTGCTTGCTGTTTCCAAATTAAAAAAGCAATGCTCCCTATAAAGAAAAGAAGGCATTCAAGTGGAGAAGCACGTGGCTAGGAGGCTGAGGCGGACAGGAGGCAGTTTAAACACATATAAGCAGGACAAAACCAATGGTGGAGGCAGCAGGGAGCTGAATGAAGACCAAGGAAACCAAATCAGATCAAGTCATGACCACACATGTCCTGACAGAAGAAAGGGAAATGAAGGAAATTGAGATAAACTAAGTCACAGCAAAATTAAACACTCTTGGCATAAATCAGACCTGAACTTCAAGGATAAGACCTAGGTCTATTTGGTACCATTAAAAAAATAATTTAAGAAAAAGAAAAGGGGAAGGGGAAGGGCTGGGTGTGGTGGCTCATGGCTGCTTTGGAAGGACGAGACAGGTAGATCAGGAGTTTCAGACCAGCCTGGCCAACATGGTGAAAGTCCATCTTTACTAAAAATACAAAAATTAGCTGGGTGTGGTGGTTGACAGCTGTAATCCCAGCTACTTAGGAGGCTGAGGCAGGAGAACCATTTGAATCTGGGAGATGGAGGCTGCAGTGAGCTGAGATCATGCCATTGCACTCCAGCCTGAGTGATAGCACGAGACTATGTCAAAAAAAAAAAAAAAAAGGAAATAAACAATGGGGATAAAAACACAGAAGCATGCTTCCAAAGAGAAAAGCACAAGTTAACACAGTTTTGCCATATACTAATCAGAAATAGGATTCTACCATCAATGATGTTAGGAGGCCAACCTGACCGCGTTCTCCTCTTGAAGAGTCGTAAGACATAGTGGCATAAGAAAGGCTTGGATAAGAAAGGCTTGGATAAGTCTTGCAGCCAGGAATGGTTAAGTCTGTTTATCGTAACTTTCATTTTCATCTGATACCTATCGACATTCTGCAATACGCTGTGGAAAATATTAAACTATTAATAAATGCATATAAGAGAAAATAAAATTTTCTCTGCCAGATTCTTGATTCACTTGAATTGTTACTAAGGGACAAAGGGATGGCAAAAAAAATATTTCAGGAAAGAAGAAGCCATTGCAAGAGGGAACCCAGAATTGAAGTCAACTGAACACACAGGGCAAAATATGAAACATAGTTGAAGACTATTATAAGGGCAATATATAAAATAATAAGCAAGGAGACAATGGAAAAATTAATCATTTAACAAAATAATTGAGTCTGCTGCATTAATTAAGTTGATAAAAGCAGAAAGAAGGCAAAAAAAGTTTTTTAAATATAAATTGCCTTGCAAAATCATGTATGTGTGTTTGGTGGCAAGAAGTAATATTTATATTTATTAGAAATAATGCCTTTCCCCAAATGCCTATCAATGATAGACTGGATAAAGAAAATGTGGCATATATACACCATGGAATACTATGCAGCCATAAAAACGAATGAATTCATGTCCTTTGCAGGGACATGGATGAAACTGGAAACCATCATTCTCAGCAAACTGACACAAGAACAGAAAACCAACCACTGCATGTTGTCACTCATAAGTGGGTGCTGAACAATGAGAACACATGGACATAGGGAGGGGAACATCACACACCAGGGCCTGGGGGCTGGGGGGCTACAGGAGGAACAGCAGTGGGTAGAGGGAATGGGGAGGGATAGCATTAGGAGAAATAGCTAATGTAGACAACAGGGCAATGGATGCAGCAAACCACCGCCATGGCACATGTATACCTATGTAACAAACCTGTGTGACCTGCACATGTACCCCAGAACTTAAAGTATAATTAATACATTTTTTTAAAAAAAGAAATTATGCCTTTAATTACGTGTTCATTAAATGTATAAGCAAAAATATTAATTTTAAAACATTGTGTTTACTTTCAAACGGATCATGGTAAAAATAAGAAAAACATAGCAAGACACACACACACACACACACATACACACACATGCACAAAGGGAAGAATTGATAGAGAATATAAAAATTCACATTTGAAATAAGTGACTCAATGCCATCCACTTTAAGGCAAAGTGTCTCAGATGGTGATGAACACAACTATAATGCTCATAAGGAAGTCATTAAAAATGAGAGAGAATTCTTAACAAACAGGTGGGCCGGGCGTTCTGGCTACTCCTGTAATCCCAGCACTTTGGGAGGCCGAGGCGGGTGGATCACGAGGTCAACAGATCGAGACCATCCTAGTCAATGAGGTGAAACCCCGTCTCTACTAAAAATACAAAAATTAGCTGGGCATGGTGGCGCGTGCCTGTAATCCCAGCTACTTGGGAGGGTGAGGCAGGAGAATTGCCTGAACCCAGGAGGGGGAGGTTGCGGTGAGCCGAGATCACGCCATTGCACTCCAACCTGGGTAACAAGAGCAAAACTCATTTAAAAAAAAAAAAAAAAAAAAAAAAAAAAAACCAGGTGAATATATTAGTGATAGTAATCTTGATATTAAGCGAATTAGACATGACAAAAAGTTTAAATAGCAACAATAGCCGAAGTTGTTCTCTAACATAATCATTAAAGGAAGGCAACAATTTTCTCCACTAACTAACAGAGCACCAAAATATTTAAAGAAAAACCTGTTAAAATTAGGAGGAAAAAGCTAGAACCATCATCACCTAAGATTTAATATACCAGTACCAATTTATAATAAAATACAGAGACAAAGAAACAAGTAGGGGCAGAATGAATTTGAGCATCATTAGGAAGGTTGAGAGAACAGATACATACTAATCAGTATTGCCTGAGAATCTACTTTCACTTGCCCACAGAATATTTAAAGAAATGAATATATTTCAAACCATGAAAATAACCTCTAAAAAATATTTGAATCTCTATCATCAAGATAAAATTATAAAATAGTAACACAAGCTTAAACACTAATGACCAAAATCTCACATGCAGGGGCTATAAGAAATCATAGCATACCTATTGGCATAGTTTGTAAGAAGCCAACTTGGCTCTCCCACTTACTGGCAATGTGACAAGAGACAAGCCACTCAAACTCACAGTGACTTGTTCCCATCATCTGGAAAATGAGGCTAATAATAATATCCACCTCATTAGGTTACTGAGTGGATTAAATGAGTAAGTACATGCTCTTAGAACAGTGCCTGGCAAAGACAGGTGACTTGTGGTTTGCTTTTGGTGACAAACCAAGCACTAGTTGGAATTCAAAGGTAAATTAAAGAGAATGTTATAATCTTGAAGTGTATATATTATTTAAAAAGAAAGAAATGAAAGCAGCACTTCACACTAGAAATTATAGAGGGGAAAGCAAAATTCAGCCCAAAAAAATGATGTTATAGAAAAACATTTCCTAAAAGACATGAATTAAAATTTAACATAGCAGCATAAATAACTAATTTAAGAAACTCATTAGTGGGAAAAAAATGAAACAAATAAAAAAGAAACCACTGATATAACTAAACAAATGAGAAAAAGTCCAAATGACAGAAACATAAAATAATGAAGGTGATTTAATGAAGTGTAGAGCAGGCATTTGTAAGAGGTTAACCATAGTTTGACAACATTAAAGTTGAAAATCTCACCAAAACCTGAGATTCTTCTGGAAAAAAATAAAATAACTGATATTCATTCAACTATGACCTGTCATAAAAAGAAATTTTAAAAAATCATTATTAAAAGATTTTATTCTCAAAAGGCTATAGATGCAAAGAGCTCTATCAGCATATTTGAAACATTCAAGGAAGACATTATTATGCTACGTAAGGCACTCGAGAGACAGAAATGATAGATATGACGTAGAATATATGTATTTTTGAATCTAGCCATGTCTCTGATATCAAAGCAGCACAAAAAAGAAACAAAGATATAAATCTCAGTCATAACAATGTAAAACTTATAAATAAACAGGAATCCTGTATCTAGCAACATATCAGAAGAATAACTCACCTGGCACACTCAAGGGATGCAAAGATGATTTAAGACCTAGAGATATATCATACCGCACATTAATCTGTATGTGGCAAACAGTCAGTAAAGTAACTACAATCACTTGAGATAGAAGTCTTAGAAAATTTAGGAGGAGAAAGAAAAGCACTCCATTCACATGCCCAAACATTATCTATCTTAAGTGAACAGTAAAGAGAATAATAAATGTTGAACCCCAAAGGTATTCCCTTTAAAACCAGATACAACACTTGGGTTATGCGACCAACACTATTATCTAACACAATTCCAAAAAATCTGTCCAATTCAATGAGATAGAAATACGTATCTTATTTTAGATAAATAAGATAAATACATATAAATATTTTAGATAAATAAATATTTAAGAAGATAACATTATTCTTACATATCATAGGAGTGTATTATTAGAAAACCCAAGACATAAAATACAGAGGCAAGAGGAACCATCAAGGGTATTCAATAAGTTGACTGCACTTAAAATAAAAAGAAACAAAAGCCCAGTATACCTTTGCTATTAAAAGCAATGACCAGGTGAGGAAAAATGCATCGAGAAAAAAAATTTCCTGCCTAGAAATAAGCAAGAAAGGAAATACGAGGTAAATAAAGATAGAAAGTTCACAAAACGAAAAAAATATATACCCCATTATTACAGGGAAACAAAAATTTTAAAAATTATTTAAAATAGAGACAAGGTCTCACTATGTTGCCAGGCTAGTCCTGAACTCCTGGACTCAAGCAATGCTCCCAGCTGGGTCTCCCAACGTGTTAGGATTACAGGCATAAACCATGGTGCTGGGCCAGGAAACCGCATTTTAGATAATGTGTATTCTTTTCAATTCACAGCTTGAATAACATTCCTGGCAAAATCTCAATGGTATAGTCTTTTAAATTTAGTTCAAATCATTCTAAAATTCATCTGTTTAACTCAGTTATTTTGCTTTAAAGATTTTATCTGAAAGGAACAATCCAAATTAGGAATAAAGAATTTTACATAAAGATGTTTATTATTTGACTGTAAAAATAGTGGTAAGAAAAACCATAAATGCTAACCAACAATTCAGTGATGATGGCACATTCATATGGTGAAAGCAAGACACAAAATAGAAACTCACAGAACCGGCACATGGAGTAGACTCAATTTTACAAATACACGAAGACAAAAATGTTTTTAAATATTAACATTTTATTAACGTTACCTTTGGTTTTAACTATCTTTGAAATAATTATGGATTTGGTTTGTAAAAACTAGTTACCTGAACCTTAACATTTCCCCTGTGCTTTAGAAAGCCTCATTACGTTCCCTTATTTAAATCTTTGGTGAGTGTGGTCTCTTTAAGGGCTGTCAACTGCATGTGAATATAATGTTTGTCATGTTTTAGAACGTTAAAGTTTAAGAATGAATAGATGGATAGATGAATGTGAAGCAAAGTGCTTAACTGGTTAAAAAACATTCTTCATCCTGAATTCACACACACACAATACAATTGAGAGCCACATCTGGATAGACCTCTCAATCCTGGGGTCCATGCAGTGACCACGGTGCTGCCTTGCGCACATTTGGCAGAGAAGGGCTGATACCTGCTCCCTAAAACACGCCCAGGTGCTCGCCTCCCCAGGTCTCTTGCCCACTGTTCAGACACTGTCTGTCCCACTGTACTCTGTCGCAGCATTAACCACTGCCTGGGGTCAGCAGGGAGCAGAGGGGGTGAAGACAAAGGATATTATTTTGCCATCTCCCTAGCTTCCGGTTCAATTTCTCTTTCCTTCTTTTGTTCATCTCTAGTTCTAAAGACCAAAGACAGAGCCCACCCCGGAGTCCTCTGGGGAACACTAGTTAATGAGAGGAATTGAGGAAGGGGAGAAGGAGGAGGCTGTTTTCAGGGCACAAGGCATGGGTATCTCACATGATTCCTTAGTTAAAGCCCCATGTTCAGCATGTTCTCTATAAGTGAAATAATGTTACAACTCTTAGAACCAAACCAAATGTATGTTTCTACCATAAAGGATTTGTTGCTTTGCCACTTATCTCTAATTTGAAATATATCATCCTTCAAAAGAAAAAATAAGTTTAGCAAATGATGCAGGGGACAGATTCCAAACTAGAATATGGATTCTGCTGTATGTAAAAAAAAAGTATATGGGATACCCGAGCTCGAAGAGTAACATTGCCCAGAACAAGGCTCTCCAGTGTCTGCCAGACTTCAGGCTCCAATGGGGCACAGGCTGCCTGGTGTTTCCCACAACGCAGAGAGCAAGGGAGGGCAGTGGTTCTCAGATCTCTGTATGCACAGGAATTATTCCTCGGCTCTGGGGTGAGGCTCAGGAACAGGCGTCTCCAAGAGTGGAAGGAGAAGAGGGTGGGCGGGAAGACAACTGTCCCTAGGCTGCCACATGCTGGCGCAGAACTCTGAGGAGTCCAAGAATTCTCTATGAAACCTGCCCTCCCTAGTCATAATACAGGTGTATTAGACAAGCAAGGTATGAAACATTTCATTCATTTAGCAGTTTGTGAGCTTGACTTGCAGCTTCTAAATATTGAGATAGATACTGTGTGAACCTGCATGCGTATTAGAATACAGATAACCTATGAGGGCACAGGCCTAAAAGGCTCCAACAAGGATTAAAAGTCCTAATTTTGGGGCTAGGGTCAGTTAGATTTATTCCCAAATCGGGAATATGCTGTTCCAGGGAAACACAGATGACTTCAAGTGAACCAGCTAGGTGGAGCACAGGTTTCTCAGGGGGGACATTTCTGACACTTACGGGATCCCTAACGGGAATGGCCAGGGAGACCCTGGTGGGTGCATTTCACAGAGCACTTTCTTAGCACTTAAAGACCAGTTCATTTCTATTTGGTTCATTTTATTCATTTCTTAGTTTCTAAATTTCTTAATATGTTTCAGGAGTTCCTGACAACAAAAGCTTCAGAACGTGGAGGTGATAACAGCACTGGGTCATTTCTCAGGCTACAGAAATGTGGCTGGGTTCCATGGGCCGAGCGGGAAGCTCTCCCAGGTGTTCTTAGCCTCAGCCTAAAGCCAACAATCTCTCAAAAGGAAACGTTCATCCTTAACTCGAAATTCACGAAGGAGAGGAGGAAAAGGAAGCGCCAGTTAGCTATTAAAGGGTGGCCAACACCACCAAAGATATTTTAGCTCCACCCAGAATACAGGGGAATAGAGTGAATGAATTACCAAGATAATCATGCTAAGGACGAAAGCTTTTTTTTTTTAAAGAAAGAAAAACCCAGCAGCAAGATATTGCTATGCAACAGACAGAATGGGAAGGAGCTGAGCCAAGTTAAAAGTTCTTATGTCATCTCGTATGTGTTTGAAATAAAAAGACTGAGATGCGCTATGCTAAGGACTGCAGTTTTAAAAAGTGATTTTTTTTTTTTTATTTTGAGACGGAGGGTCGCTCTTGTTACCCAGGCTGGAGTGCAATGGCGCGATCTCGGCTCACCCGCAACCTCCGCCTCCTGGGGTCAGGCAATTCTCCTGCCTCAGCCTCCTGATTAGCTAGGATTACAGGCATGCGCCACCATGCCCAGCTAATTTTTTTGTATTTTTAGTGGAGACAGGGTTTCACAATGCTGACCTGGATGGTCTTGATCTCTTGACCTCGTCATCCACCCGCCTCGGCCTCTCAAAGTGCTGGGATTACAAGCTTGAGCCACCGCGCCTGGCCAAAAGTGATTTTAAAATCTCAGTGATGACACTAAGTTTTCTATCCTTCAGGTTACCTAAGAGTGAGGGCACACATCTCCACAGTGCAAACCCAAGAGAAAACAAAGTATTCATTGAGGAAAAAATGCCTCTCCTGGTATTCTCAAAGTACTTATTTACCTCTCGATGAGCTTGACACTAATGTTTTTATCTGAAACGATCTCAGAATAAAATGTATGTGATACAAAATCACTCAGCGCAGAAGACTGACTTCTAAAGAAAATTACATGGGAATCTTTATATGTAATAACCATCGCAGGATTAGTCACATCAAAAAAATAAGAAAAAATAAAAAATCTAAGAAGTTTTCACAATAGAGGTGTCTCTGATATATAAGAAAAAACTGAGGCCTCACAGTACCCACATTCTTACCCCATGTCTGTTACCTGAGGAACTCAGAGTTTCCCCCTTTCAAACAGTATGTCAGCCTAGTTTGTTTTACCAATTAGTAACATGTTTTGTAATAAAAAAGTATTTAAAATAAAGAAAGGGAAGTATTGACCTAAAGAGGAAAAACTGCTGGAGTGTTAAAAAGCTGAGATGACATTGTTCTTCATTGAGAACAAATGAAACTCGGTCCCTGCTTTGAATATACGCACGTAATTGGCTTGCAAGAAACTTCAGCAGTATAAAGAATTTCACTCACGTTTGAGCGGGACTAAGTACACACCTAGTCCAGAAACCCACTGGATGCTCTGCATTCCTCTATTACTCCGCACCCATGGTGTACAATTCAAAGAGCCTCAGATCGCAGTACAGGAACTCCCTTTTCCCTGGGGCAACATTTTGGCTCTCAGAGGTCAATTCAGTTTTCCTCATACCAAGCGCAAATCTCCCCATGGTTTCCATGCGCTGGACCTTTAATCCATACATGGAGGATAAGCTGGATCCAGCTCCCACTGGACAGCCAACCACCAGCAAATATTTGAAAGCAGTTATGTCCCTTGGCTCTCTCTGCCCACCTTCAACTTCCAAAATTTCTCTCCCTTGCTTGTTTTTTATTTTTTCATAAGTGGGGTCTCCCTATGTTGCACAGGTTAGCTATTCACAAGTGCTCACTGCAGCCTTGAACACCTAGGCTCAGGTGATCCTCTGGTCTCAGCCTCCCAAGTAGCTGGTACTATAGGCGCACACCATACCTCCTTCATCGGGCTCTATCAACCACTCTACGCAAGGCAAGACTGGATCTTCCTCTACCTGATCCAATGCCTATACATCAGTATATCTTTAGAAAGTGGAGTGCCAGGCTAAGGTGTTCTTTTCCAGAGATACTTTTAGTATAATTCTAATAACATACTTCTCTTTCTATAGTTAACATAGTTGACAAGCACATTAGCTAGGCTTAGTAGAAACTCTCTTTGTCTTGTAATAGTGAACTTATAGTTAATTAAAGGCCCTATGTTATTATGATAATTTTTATTCTCCTTAGAGCTACTTGAGATGTTTTCTTTTTCCAAGATCTCTGAGGATCCTGATTTGGCCATTCACTGGATATGAACATTCCTCACAAACAACTCCGATGATAATTGTACTCCACAACTTCATCCTGGAAACAGGTACAGCAAATTGTTATGCAGACCGGGCTGGGAGTCCAGCCCAGCAGCATGGTTCTAGAAACAGCTCCCTTGTCTGGTGCCGAGCCACGTCCTTATCATCTACCCAATAACTGTATCTTCTAACTGCTGTTTAACACAACCATCTTCCTCTGCCGTGTCCACAGTTTCTTACTAAAAGTTTTGCTGAAGTCCTGTCAATCACAGTCACTGTACTTTCTTGAACAATCAGTCTAATGATATTGTGAAGGGTGGCTCACACCTGTAATCTCAGCACTTTGGGAGGCCAAGGTGGGAAGATCATGAGGTCAGGAATTCGAGACCAGCCTGACCAAGAAGGTGAAACCCCATCTCTATTAAAAATACAAAAATTAGCCCATTGTGGAGGTGTGCATCTATAATCCCAGTTACTGAGGAGACTGAGGCAGGAGAATTGCCTGAACCCGGGAGGTGGAGGTTGCAGTGAACCGAGATCATGCCACCGCACTCCAGCCTGGGCAACAGAGCAAGACTCCGTCTCAAAAGAAAAAAAAAAAGAAAGTATCAGCCCGGTCTAGTATGATAGTTTTCTTGGTGAACCTAGAGGGTGCCAATGATCACCATTTCAATAGGACAACACCTTTATGATAACAAAAATAGAGATTTCTTTAGAATTGACTTGACCCTCCCCTTAGAATTTCCAGAATTCATTTTCTTGTCCCTTTGAAAGTACAGAATGATAGTCAACACTTTCTATTTTCCCCAGTAAGCCACCCCTGCTTTTTTTTTTTTTTTTTTTTGTAATTGATCAAAAATTTCTGACATTGGTTCATCATACCATGATGAGCCATTTCGTTTGTAAGAAATCTTGGTCCTGGCATTGCCACTCAACTGGCCTCTGATCCCCTTGCCAATCGATGATCTTACTCCTGTTTCAGCTGGGCAGGCATGATTCCTTTTCCTGCTGTCTCTGTTCCCTATAGGAAGCCCCAGGAGGACAGGGCTCCTTGGCATCATCAATGTCCTCTCAGTTCCTTGCTCCAAACAAATAACAAAATGAACAAATGAACGTTCACTTGGACCAACACAGAAGATGAGCAAATGAGGAAGCGAGCTGCTTGCTTTGACTGCCATTCGTTGATTCTAAACCATTCATTTTTAGGATGTGCCTCCCATTCCTGGATCCCACAACATCCCCTCTGTGGCCATTAGGACCCCACAGCAGCCCCCGGAGACTGGATATGTTCAGGTAAGTCTGCGTCACTAGCTCTTTCTTATTTCCACGCATTTACATTCTTTCCATCTTTTGTATGTATCTAACTTTATTAAAGAATCCCATTGGGGCCGGGCGCAGTGGCTCACGCCTGCAATCCCAGCACTTTGGGAGGCCGAGGCGGGTGGATCACAAGGTCAACAGATCGAGACCATCCTGGTCAACATGGTGAAACCCTGTCTCTACTAAAAATACAAAAAATTAGCAAGGCATGGTGGCACGTGCCTGTAATCCCAGCTACTCAGGAGGCTGAGGCAGGAGAATTGCCTGAACCCAGGAGGCGGAGGTTGCGGTGAGCCGAGATCACGCCATTGCACTCCAGCCTGGATAACAAGAGCGAAACTCCACCTCAAAAAAAAAAAAAAAAAAAAAGAATCCCATGGGGATCTACATTCTTCAAACTTGGGTCTTTTCTTAGATAATTCGTGAATGCTTAGAGTGGCTTTCTGGAGTGATCCCCAACTGTCTTGTGGCACTTTCTCCAAAGTCTCTTCCTATTGAACAAGGACCCCTGGGAAGCCTGGATTGACACTTGGAGCTATTACTAGGGGTGCCTAGGCAGGTGGCCCCTGTGCCTGTATGATGCTCCAGGGGCTGCCCTGAAAGCTCTTTCCCTCTGGAGAAGCCTCATCTCTGCCTCTCTCCACGTGAGGAGCTGCGGCTTAAAGTGGGACTGGTGAATAAGATGGGCTTGGTAGGGGAGTACACTGGGAGCTTGGAGGTTCAAGTTTAAGAAGTATGCTTCCTCTAAGTGTTGCTTCTAGCTTTAAGCTTAGGATAATCAGTAGCACACCTGTACAAGAGTACCGTCTACATCAACAGACAGGTGTCTCTTGTGGATGAATTCACGGGTTTTAGCCTGAGTGGAAATATTCAGTTACAGATGAGCATGTGATTTTCACCTGTGTTTTAATAAAAGGGTCTGAAGTTTGTGATGAAACATTATAGTCACTTTCAATGGGATCTGACTGGCCATAAATACTGGGGAAAATATCAAACTTGAGGCAACCTGAGTGAAATGGACAGGGGAAGGGGACTGTCTTGGTTGGGGTGAAGTGGGAGATAGAAAAATGCATACATTAATAGCTAAGAATGTCTAAAGGTGAAACCTTCCTTATCTGCACCAAGCAGCCATTTAAACAATATGACTTGTGTATGAGGGAACTGATCCATCAGCAGCAAACCACTAATGAGTTCAGTGGTCTTTAATAAACCTTTTAGCCTTTCCAGACCTCCTCGTAGTTGGCTTAGGTCATTTTGAAGATTCTACAATTAGGAGGGACCACAGCAATAATGTCCAACAAGGAAGACACAGAAACCAGCTGCTAAAAGAGGAATATGTTCATTCCTATTGAACAGAACAGAGACTACACCCCATTCCTCTCAATCACCATTTTAGAAATAAAATGTGGTCAACCTACCAGTCTGTTTTATTTGTCTGAGCCCACCCAGCCTCATGCTTTGACTACTCAGTTCCCCCCTGCTGAGGGGAAACATGGCCACTGTCGATGCAGGGAGCTAGCTGCTGGGTAATTCTTGTGTGCTCACAGACAGCATGTCACAGGGCATTCCACAGCCAGGCGGAGCCCCCCGCCCAGGGGAGCTTAGGCAGCACTCAGGCAAGCAGAGGTGGTACTGAGGGAGGCAGAATAAAGTTAAAGGTGAGACCACCTGAAAGAGTCAGAGCCTACAGCTTAAACCCAGCCTTAGCTTTAGCAGTTTCTCAAATAAACCAAAGACAGAATCACCGCATGGCCCAGCAATCCCAAGCCAAGGGATTTACCCAAAAGACCTGAAAACAGGTGTCCAAGCATGAACTTGTAAATGACTGTTCACAGTAATAGCCAGAAAGCAGAAACTCCAATGTCCACCAACGGATCCATGGACAAACAAAATGTGATGTAGCTATCCAAGAGAATATTATTCGGCCATAAAAAGGAACAAAGCACTGATACATGTCATAGCATGAAAGAACTTTGAAAACACGGTAGTGCAAAAAAGGCAGAGGTCATACAAAAGATCACATTTTGTATGACTTAATTTTTAAGAAATATCCAGAAGAGACAAATCCATAGAGACAGAATACAGATAGGTGGTTTTGAGGGGCTGGCAGGGAGGCGGAGTGGGAGGTGACCGCTTCATGCATACAAAGCTTCCCTGTGGGCTGATAAAAATGTCCTGAGAGGGCCAGGCGTGGTGGCTCACGCCTGTAATCCCAGCACTTTGGGAGGCTAAGGCGGGAGGATCACCTGAGGTCAGGAGTTCAAGACCAGCCTAAGATGGTGAAACCCCATCTCTACTAAAAATACAAAAAAAATTAGCCGGGCATGGTGGCAGGTGCCTCTAATCTCAGCTACTTAGGAAGCTGAGACAGGAGAATCGCTTGAACCTGGGAGGCGGAGGTTGCAGTGAGCCAAGACTGCACCACTGCACTCCAGCCTGGGTGACAGAGTGAGACTCCATCTCAAAAAAAGAAAAATACAAAAAATTAGCCAGGCAAGGTGTTGGGCGCCTGTAATCCCAGCTACTCGGGAGGCTGAGGTAGAAGGATCACTTGAACCCAGGAGGGAGAGGTTACAGTGAGCCGAGATCACACCACTGCATTCTGGCCTGGGTAACAGAGCAAGATTCTGTCAAAAATGTCCTGTCAAAATGGTCAGAATGGAAACTGCTATCTGATATATATATATATATTACTGCAACATGTTCATGCTAGCCCAGTGAATAAACTGGCCAGACCCCTGGCTGGGGCCATCCTCTCTCCTCCCTTCCTCCTGACTTCCTGCTGGTCCTCACCACTCATGCCTCTGAGCAGAAAGGATATCCCTAATGAGCCCAAGTGTCAGCACAATATAAATTACGGCCAGGGGAAAAAAGAAACAACTTGATGCATGGCCGAGGATCTAAGAGAGGAATGTCCACCATTGTTTGTGATTATGGATCATGTCACAATCTAATAGCAATTTTTATTTAATCAATAATTTCCATGCTGAACAGACAGCCCTGTTACAGAGAATCGACAAGCAGGTACTGATAGCGACAAGCCTCGTTATTAATCTTTCCTCTGCCGGCTTATCAGCCAAACTACTGTAAAAGGCACCACCAAGATGGATTTTAGAATCCACCTTGCTCCTCTCCCCCCTCCCTTTTCTTTTCCCTTTCCCATAGCATTTCATGTAATGTAGAATCTACGTTTATGTGAGTAACCTGGGGCTTGCATGGCATAAAAAGGCAGTTCACATTAAGCAATTTCACATATCAGTAGGACCTAGACCATTGCTCAGGGTTAGCCACTACAGACTAATAAATCATGCTTTCTCTTTGAGTTGTCAATCGCCAAAAAGCTTTGTACAAGTGCCGGCATCTGTAATTCTGTAAAGGCTTTTCATCTTGAAATAAGATGCTCTGGACTGATAACAAGAATAATCCCCTCTTGATCAAGAAAAAAAAAATCTGCATTTTACCAATTAAAGCTGCAGCCAGAAGCCAAACGGCTCAGTCCTAAGATTCCAGTGAAGTTTATCTCTGTTAAACAGAAGGAGGAATACGGTGAGAACTGTGTTTCACTGGCAGCTTGACTGCTCTATCTTGCAGTAGAAACTGCATCAGAGGAAGGTGTGAAAACTCTCCTACCCCCAGGAAAGGCCACCAGGAAGACCTCTTCTTCATGAACCGGCTCTCCTCCCTATCATAGAGAGCTCCCTGGGACAGGTCACATGTGCTGAAGCACAAGCAAGAGGCTACACCTAGCAGACGAGATAAGATTGGCCGGTTATGCTAGAGGCATAGTCGACCGCAGAGAGTCCTGTGAATCTAACAGAAGACAGCTGGTGCAGTTTTGTTTTCCCGATTAGAAAGACATTTCCATTCCAGCCAAACAGACCTGAAACTACAACCCATTCATCTGAGTCACCACTTAGAAATAAAACGCGGTCGAGCTACCTGTCTATTTTCTTTGTCTAAGTCCACCAGACCTAATGCTTTGAATATTCATTCTCTGTATTTGTATAAAACAATCCTACCCCAGTTGGAAGAAGACTGGTGGCCACTGGAGATGTATGGAGCTATTTGCCAGGTGAAGCCTGTGTGCCATAGGATTACATATTCATAACTAGAAAATAAGACACACCTTATCATTTTTTTTTTTTTTTTGAGACAGTCTTACTCTGTTGCCCAGGCTGGAGTACAGTGGTGTAATCACAGTTCACTACAGCCAATTCAGCCTCTCAAATAGCTGAGACTACAGGTATGCCTCACCATGCTCGGCTAAATTTTTTTTTTTTTTTTTTTGTAGAGATGGGGTCTTGCTATGTTGCCAGGTTGGTCTTAAACTTCTGGGTTCAAGTGATCCTCCCACCTCAGCCTCCCAAAGTGCTGGAATTACAGGCATGAGCCACTCACTTGGCCTGGCACATCTTATTTTGCACAAAGCAAAATAATGACAAAGGAAAAATGGTAACAACCACAATAAAAGCTAACTAGCCCTAAAAACTTGATGAGCACTGTAGTAGGCATCTCCCATAAACTGTCAGAAATAATTCTCCCAACAACCCTGATAATCCTTTTATAAAGATAGATAACAGAATCTTAGTACCCTTTGGTAAAGAGCCTGACGCCACACTGGCCAGAGTCAGGGGTTCCACGGGCAACACCTCCTCCCAGTACTCAGCCGGCAGTCCTGAAAATGCTGACTTCTCTTGGGATATCATGTACAACATCCACATCAGCTGCCCAAACTGAACTTGTGAAGTATCTCCAAACTACCCTCCCAAATTAAAATAATAATAATGTCAAATAACTTCCACTGCAGAGTCTCACTTCCGGCCCTACCGCAGCCTACCCTTGCCCTCTTGAATACAGTACACTTGCAGCTTCCCCGCCTTTGCAAGGCTCAGCCCCGTCTTTCTGAGGCTAATGCTGCTTGAGCCATTCTTCTTATCAAAAGCATTCAATTCTCCTTTCTCTGTCTGGAATAAAAGTCAGATTCCCAGTCTAGCAATCACATCTCCCATGACATGGTGCTACTCGGCTCTTTAATCTTACCACCCACTACCCTTCTGCCTTCCAGACATACTTTGGTTCTGCTCTAACTGCATTACTTATCATTCCACTCTTCAAACAAAAAGCATAAAACAAATCATTTGTAATTATATTTCTAATTCAAAGAAATGTCAAAAACCTCTCAGCCTTTTATTACATTAGCCATAATCACAGATAAAATTTTGTCATACATTCTGTTGCCATTAACTTCTTCCTGCTGTCTTCTCCACATAGAATTCCCAATGCCTTTCTGCAATGGTCTTTCTGTGTTTAGGTCTGCCAGTTTATTTTATACCACGCTCATATTATCCAATCTCCATGAGATATATCTTTCATTCCTCCTTCTGTGCCTTTACCTTACTCATTTTCCCACTGTCCTGCTTGTACATCAATAGTACTCATAACAGCCTGACCTGTATGCTTCCCTTACCCAAAAGGATAGCCCCCAGCCTCAGCACCCTGCATCTGACAGCATGAAGCATTTTCTTCCAGATACTATGCTTGCAATTTCTGTAGTGGCCACCAGGTGGTGATGGTGGATCAACAGCAGACAAACAGGTAAGATTGACAACAGCCTCCATAGATGAGCCTGTGCAACTGAATCAACGGTATACTTATGACTCTTTTTAAATGTTCATAAAAGTCTGCCTAATCTCTCCATTCTTCAATTAAGTGAGTTTATTAGTACTACTTGCTACGGATTCTATTTGCTCTTATGTTTGAATAAAGCTTTTGAGTTTACAAAGTATTTCCATTCTAGGATTTCATTCTATCCTCATAAACAAAAAACTAATTAAAAAACCCAGTGAAGAAACTTGAATGGATATTATTATTGCTACTTTACAGATGAGGCATGGAGGACTTACTGCAGTGACTTACTGAAATTCAGAAACAGTTTCTGGCAGATGTGGGAATAAAAGACAGATCTCCAACCCACTATCTGGTATTCTTCCCATCCCCCACTCGCTGATTAATGCTGGTTTTACTGGTCACTGGGTGGTGTCGAGTGGGGATGGTTTAAGACCTTGGCTTACACATAGTCTCTTGAGGATATGCTATTTACAGTTCTCTTCTCTTGCAACATTAATTGTTCTAGAAAAAATAAAAATGTCTCCGTGGTAATATTTGTCTAATCCCAGAGAAGCCTAAATATCCTCGAATCTTTAAAAAAAAAAAAAAAAAAGTCCTTGTATTAGAAAACTGCTTTCTGTTCCCGGAATTCTGTTTTATGTTAAAGCAGGAGCTTGATCTCCAACTCTGCTTGCCATGATCTCAGAAGTTGGAGTCTGAGTGACTTCACTAGGGCTGCAAAAAAAAAAAAAAAGATGGAATTTCTCCACCAAGAAAAAAGGTTTGGCTGGTTATGGGCCTCGCTGAGAACTACTGAGTGCCTAACCTTAGCAAATGTGATTTTTAAATTAAGCTCTGCCAGTTTACACACACACACACACACACACACACACACACACACACACACAGAGGTATATTTAAGTAGCTTTTTACTAGAGGCAGTTTAATGAGATCATCTTTTACTTCTAAAATGAACATTTTGAAGTACCTTTAAGCAGGAGAAACTTTTTCTTTAATCACAATTATATTTTTTGTCTTTCTTATGTGTGTTTTTCTTTTTCAACACTATATGACGAGGAAATATATAGGGCCGAACTGGACGCAACACTATCTCCCAGGGGGCATCTCACAATGTCTGGAAACAGTTTTGCACGGGAGGGAATACACAGGACAGCCCCCCACTATAAAGAACTGGCATCTGGTGGGGAGAGGCCTGGGATGCTGCTCAACCCTCTATAATGTCGAGGACAGCCCCCAACACCAGAGAATGATCTTCCTATGTGCAACAGTGGAGAAACCTTGCTTTGGTGTAATCACTGAGGAAAATTTCCAGAAGGATGTCAGGACATGAGAACACACGGACAGGAGAGATGGAATCTACACACATCAGAAGTGTGCAAAGAACCTGCAATGGAAGAAATGAACCCAGAGGCCCCTCCAGTTCTTCTCTCACTGTGTTTCATGAACTGGGGGCCCATCAACATCTTTTTTCTCTGTCGCCAGGCTAGAGTGCAGTGGTGTGATCTCGGCTCACTGCAACCTCTGCCTCCCAAGTTCAAGCAATTCCCCTACCTTAGCCTTTCTAGTAGGTGGGACTATAGGCACGCACCACCATGGCCGGCTAATTTTTTGCATTTTAGTAGACTGGGTTTCACCAGCTGGCCACGATTGTCTTGATCTCCTGACCTCATGATCCGCCCACCTCGGCCTCCCAAAGTGCTGGGATTACAAGTGTAAGCCACTGCACCCGGCCTATTGACATCCTTTTGCAATTACTAATTTCATGCTGACATACCAGCCCCAACCCTGCCTGCATACTAACCTAACCCCTGCTTTTATATGTGACATGGGAGCCTCTTTAAATGTAAATATCTTCACATTTTTCTCTCTTGTAAGCAGAATCACTAACATTTTATTGAGTATAGTATTTTTAGCTAATTCCCTCACCATTTTAAGTGGTAAATTATTATTTTCCTTAGGAAAAGAGCAGGCCTCGAACCCAGTTCTGTCCACTTGGAAACTCATTCACATTGTACTGCCACTGGGTAGCAACAGGAAACAAAAGTATTCTTTCAAATTTGGTGCCAATTCTTCTCAAATCACCATCATCGTCATCATCATCATCTCATCATCATCATAATCTCATCATCTCATCATATCATCATCATATCATCATCATCATATCATCATCATCACCATCATCATCATCATATCATCATCTCATCATCTCATCATATCATATCATCATCATCATATCATCATCATCATCATATCATCATCATCATATCATCATCTCATCATCATATCATCATATCATCATCATATCATCATCTCATCATCATCATCATCTCATCATCATCATCATCTCATCACCATCATCATCTCATCATCTCATCATCATATCATCATCATTATCTCATCATTATCTCATCATCATCATCAACATCATCATCATCATATCATCATCATCATCTTATCATCATCATATCATCATCATCATCATCATCAACTCATCATCATCTCATCACCATCATCATCATCATCATCATCTCATCATCTCATCATCATCATCATCTCATCACCATCATCATCTCATCATCATATCATCATCATATCATCATATCATCATCATATCATCATCATCTCATCATCTCATCATCATCATCTCATCATCATCATCATCTCATCACCATCATCATCTCATCATCTCATCATCATATCATCATTATCTCATCATTATCTCATCATCATCATCAACATCATCATCATCATATCATCATCATCATCTTATCATCATCATATCATCATCATCAACTCATCATCATCTCATCACCATCATCATCATCATCATCATCATCTCATCATCTCATCATCATCATCTCATCACCATCATCATCTCATCATCATCTCATCATCATCATATCATCATCATCATCATATCATCATCATCATCATCATCATCATCATCAACATCATCATCATCTCATCACCATCATCATCATATCATCATCATCTCATCATCATCATCATCATCTCATCATCATCATCTCATCATCATCATCTCATCATCATCATAATCATATCATCTCATCATCATCATCTCATTATTATTATCTCATCATCATCATCTTATCACCATCATCATCATCTCATCATCATCATATCATATCATCATCTCATCATCATCATCTCATCATCATCATCTCATCATCATCATCATCATCATATCATCATCATCATCATCTCATCAGGCCTCAGAAGTTTAACTGCATGATTTACTTTGACCCTAACCATATTTTCCACCTGTTTCCCAGGAGTCTCTTCCAGTATCCCTCTGGACTCCTCCCTCTCTGATCCCATAAAATCACAATACACTTTATGGCTTCATTATGTTTCACCTCATGTTGCTCACTATGCTTTTGTTTCCTAATCTCCCCCTCCCAGTTAGACTGTCCAGTCCTTGAAGGTATGAATCATGTGCCCACCACAAAGCTGGGGCTGTGGGTACCACACGGGCTGTCCCCAGCCCCATACTGCACCTGCCAGGGCTGATCCACACATCTCATGAAGAGCCACTGAGCAAACGGTTGAACCATTAATGTTGGCAGGTACTTTTCCTAATAAGCAGGAGAATATATTATGCCAGCAACATCTGCTAGAGGGAAGCATATTCAAACAAGGTATGCAGCCCAGCCCAAAGTGACCACCATTCCCACTTGTCTAGAGGGGATCCATACAGAATATTCCAGGGCACTAATCATTGGCAGAATCTAAAATCTCACCTAAAGTATCATTGAGAACCAGCTAAAAAGCTTTCAATAGGAAAATGTTCCCCAGATGGCAGAAACAGTTATTTGGAGGAAGACTCTGATGAAATATTTCAGGGATTATACGATGGATGAACGAATTAAGAAAGTAACTAATACACGGCCACCTCCTAAACTCCACCTGGGGGCAGTCACTGATAACTGTCCACAGCACCCCAACTCCCAGCCCACCGAAACTCCCTCCCAGGCTGACAGCCAGGCGGATTCTGCACAGCACTCCCAGTGGCTGCCAGCCACCAGGTTGGTAGTAGGAAAAGAAACCATCTCCCATCCCTATCCTAAGGACTAGCCAATTCAAACCTTTTGCTTTCTTTGACTAAAACCAGGGTCGAATGAGGCAAGATGTCTTGGCCAAGTCTTATTCAGCAGACACATACTGCAGAAGAAAAAGGAAGTCTCTTGGCTTCAGTCTAGCGTACATCCCAGTTCAGCAAGAATGAATATAAAATAAGCCACAGAAACCAACAGTGCCGCCACATTCTCCTCCCCCACTCAACCCAGCAAAACACACACATAAAACAACGAGAGATGGAGTGACCTTTTCGAGACCCTCTGTCTGTTTCTCATTAGACCTACTGCATGTGATCTCTGCTTGGCCTTGGACATTGGGGACAGCGTTTATTTTCACGGCTGTTTCACAGTATGATAAGTGAGAAAATAACGTTCTAAGGGGTCAAATGGTTCCAAGGAGGTCATCCCAAGAGTCAGGGCAGAGATGGGGTTGCCACTCAGAATCCCAGCTGGGCCGGGGGGCTCTGGCTGGTGGACCACACAGCCCTCACACTTGATCTGATCTCCTGAGTCTCTTTATGGGAACAATTTCTGCAGGTGCAATTTAGTCAGCAACTTTAAAGAGAACGTGACCCTCAAGGCAAAACTGTCAAAAGATGGCTTTGAAGTTTTTAGTTCTGGGTTTATATTTTATATGCCGTGTTTCCAAATAATTACAGCAACCAAATTAACTAGCAACTCCAAGTAGAGAAAATAAGATCAAAATCTCCACTCACTCGTTTTATGTTTCACGCACACACAAAACTAATTTCTGCCTCATATCTGAGACCCCATCACATCTTAAACTCAATTTTCTCTTAGGTAAGGATAGACAATGCAACTTTAGCAAAGGGATCAAAATTATATGGGAAACATTTAAAATGCAAATTTAGGATCATGGTATTAACGTGAAAATGATGTCTTCACACCCTAACTCTTCCTTGCGTTCCTACAGACACATCAATTCTTCACAAATTAGATGTGCTTTCTTTATATCTAAATTTCTATATTAAAAAGAAAGCCGCTCATTTTCATGCTGCTGATGTACAGAATTTGTTTCCAAATGGCAGCAAAGGTGATTATAACTGTAGTCTTCTGATAAAGGAAACTTCAGCATGCTTTTAGAGATCAAAATTTGCAGCATATGAAAGCATTTTAAAAATCCAAGTAGGTGGTTAATCACGCTACACAAAGGTGAATTTTTGACACTATGCTTAAGGGAGACAAATGGAGGATTACAGACTTAAACGCCACCCAGTTGAAGCTGGGTGCTAACAGAAACACATCTCACATTCTCTGCGGTTCCGCCCCACAGGCAGAAGGCAACATCCCTCAGTGAGTTTGCCAAGGGCACCTGCAGGGGCATGCTACTGGGGATTGGGAATAAAACTTTAAAAATAATTTGACTTTTTAAAGATCTTTGAGAATAGATTATTTGTGTTATTTCTTACACAGAAATAGGGAGTCGGATTGTTAAAATTGAGGGCAAAGAGTTACAGCAAACAGGTGGACATGAGGTATGGTGATGATACTATTATTCTTTCAGTCTCAGCACTGATGTTTTCAAGCATCACCAGCCACTCAGCAGTGATGACTCCACACTGAGATACAAGTTGTTTACATTATTCCTTTTCCTCCTCTTAGAAAGCCTCTCAAAATGTGGGTGGTATATACGATGTCATGCACAACCAAAGTGCGCAGGTCTCGGAACCTGAGACCAACGTGTGCTGCAGGATGTGCGTATTTCAGACACTCAAACATCAAAGAGCCAGAGATGGAACTTACTACTAGGACAAAATTAAAACAAGAGGGAAATGGATCTCAGTATACACAGAAAGCATCCCTCCTGCTCGGAAGAAGCTGGGCTGAGCTGCTTTACATAGTAATACAAGCTAAACCCAGTAACATCAGCATAAGCAGAAAGCGAAACCAAACGACACTTTGAGAATGGAGGTACTACAATTCTCAGAAGCACGTCTCAAGTCAGGATTCACGTCTTCTATAATATAATGCTCAACAACAACAAAAAGGTGGTCTGGTTAATTTAAAATTGAAGAAAAATGTGGACTTCCAACTCATTTTGAGATGTTAGAATGCGTGTCTTTCAAATGGCAAGAGAAAATACCTGCATGTTGGCAAATCAATAATAAATCCAGTCTTCAGCGTACTTGGAATTAATTTTTGTTCTATATACTTTTCTTGTTTCCTTCCATTTTAACTAACACCTAGAAAGAGACGAAGTACAGCAAAAACACAGCTAACAAAAATACGCATCTATCTTCTTAGCTTCTGGTTACAGAAGTAAATTTATGACAAATTTAATACTAGCTTGAGAGTAACTAAGCCCAATTGTAATTATTTTGCTGGGAAGAGAAATTAATTAAACATCCCTGTGATAAAGACCCAGCAGGAGAAGGACTTGAAATAAAGGAGAAGAGAAGGGAAAGGCTAATATTTAGTCCATCTGTTCAGATAGCAATGGACGAGGTAATCTTTTCAAGAGTACATGGAGTGCATTACAGTGGAAATGAGACTACCTGGCAGGCAAAGTCAGCCGAGTTTCTAACTCTCTTCTTCAACTTTGTGATTTGCTAATGTGAAACACATGTCTCCCTTTTGCACCAAGTTCAAATAACTCCGGAATTCCAACCGTGCAGCTCAACGACTGAACCAGAACAAGGGGAGAACTTGTCAGGATTTAAGAGCTTTCAGCAAAGCCCTTCAATTGCAGCCAGCACCCTATTCCCCGGAAGGATATCAATTATAGATAGTGACTTGCTTTAGCAGGCAGTCGGGACTGTCAGACACTAGATAGACAACCATGAAGAATCATGAATCTTTCTATTAACTGTAAGAGGGGGAAAAAGAATGGGTCATGGCTATAAATAAGGCAGAGCATCAGAATGGTTTAACACCTTGCCTCTTGGTTGTATGTGGCATGAAAATTCAACTAATTCACAAAATGTCCTCTCTCTAAGGAAAGTCACAGGAATGGAAGCTGTTAATGCTTCCCTCTATAAAAAAAAAAAAAATGCATCTTTTCTAACTGGTATTTATTCTACCACCGAAGTAATTAGGCAGACG
The DNA here is from genome assembly GCA_031835075.1 of Saguinus oedipus. Classification (NCBI taxonomy): domain Eukaryota; kingdom Metazoa; phylum Chordata; class Mammalia; order Primates; family Cebidae; genus Saguinus; species Saguinus oedipus. The sequence goes on from CM063180.1 coordinate 9,785,875, forward strand.
TGAAGTAGCTATTCCTTCAATCAACATAATACAAAGCACCTACCTATTCTCTACCAGGCCACCACTATTGCTGCTGGCTATACTCATGAGTAAGAAGGTACGCACATGTCATGCAATGTAGAATCGATTTAAACACGCAAATGTGGGATTTCTGCACCTTACACAGTAAGTAAAAAGGTGGAAAATAAGTGATATAAACTAGTCTCTGTATTTATGTTGTTGTAAATTATAATTCTTAATTCATTTAGTTAAGTTTATTTACTCATATAATTTGTCTCAGACTAAAGTTAATATCATAAAGGTAATATATTGGATTTTCTTCTAATCCTGACATGAATTTCTTCTGGTTAATCTGGAATTAAAATATTCCACTGTATATATGCACATTCATATTTTTAAAGACCGTTTTGATGAAACAGCATGGTGGTCACTTAGTTGGTGGTTTTAAGCAGCCTTTCGCTAATACGCAGATCTCATTATTAAAACGTCATAGAGACCAGTGGCCACCGAGATTAAATTCAAATACCTGCAATTTCACCATCTTTTAAAAGCTTTCGCGATACTGTATTTAGGCTGCGAAAGGGTTAAGTTACCACCACACTGAGAAATACGACTTCAAACCCTGCCTCTTATGGGGAGCACAATTCATTTTAAACGTAGACTTAAAATAAGCTCTTATTTCACTCCTGATTTGATAATGACTGAACCAGTATTCAACACTCCTTGCAGAGTACAATGACTTATCCCCCAAAATGGCACCGTGAGACAGTGTCACCCTCAGGATATTTTAAAAAGCAAGATGCCCTGCCAGCATCTCTTCTATGATGGCAGCTTTTGCACAAACAATTCTCTTCACGTTTGTTGTTCACTCATTATATCACTAAGGATACACACAGCACACGCTACTCTTTGGGAGTATTTCCCCATACTAAAACAAAAATCCCAAACTTTTCCCCCCTTTGGAATTCCAATGTCTTTGCGATTTCCATTAAAACAGCACGAATAAAGGGCCATTAAGTCAGGTTTGGCTTCAAAATAACACTTGCATCAAATTAAAGAGAAAGAATCAAATTAAGTTCATGGAAAAATTCTGGAAATATACCTTAATTAAAAACATTTGACTTTCTGATTTTTTTTTTCTGTGCTCAGAAATCTATAATTCTTCCTATACAATTACTAGGAGACATGGTTTAAAAAGAAATGGAGAGGAGGAACCCTGCCGACGTCATGTAAAATCCTCAAAGCATTCTGTATGGAACAGAGCTCAAAATCTGGCAACCTATGTGCTTAACACTGCAATGTAACTGCGATGCGTGGAATACATTACACAGGATGGGCCGAGTTGCAGGACAACATATTAAGAGCTCACATCGCCTATGAAATGTGTGGGGTGGAAGAGGGACTTCATAATTTCAGTGTTTAATCTAAATGGAGGAGGGTTATCAAGAAACATGAATTACCTAAAAATACAGTTACTGTAAAAGAGAATGGATCATGAAAGAGAAAGCGGAGAGAGAGAGAGACAGAGAGAAAGAGAGAGAGAGAGCAGGAGGGGGGAACGGCAACAAATGCTACTCTGTCCAATTTTTCATCGTATTAAAAGCTTAAAAAACTGCCCACTCTTAATGCCTCAGCAGGACCCTGTGCTTCTGCCAGAGCTGCAGCACCTGCCTCTTTATACTCTCAATCGTGTAAATGCCCTTCCACGTGAGCTGCTCCTGGTCCCATTTGCCAGGGAAAACTCCACCGGCCTTCAAGAAAATGCCAAGAACAGTGAAGCACTTTTGGGAAGGGGGTATCACAAATCAGGCATGGGGGTGGGGAGGAGGCTGGTGCACACTGCACTATTTGAAATGATACGCAGGAGAGTGCGTAAAATTTTCTGAACCTGGTTTGGAAGAGGAGGTGTGGTTCTCAATCTGAGCACGCTGCAGTTTCCAAAACATCCATCACTAAATACATTTAAAAACACATATAACTTTTTCCGTGAAACTCCTAACCCCACAAGGGCTGGCCTCAATCCAAGCAATGATGCTACCTAGCTCATAAAGAGTACCACCTGCAGCTTAAAATAATGGGCGCTTCCTTAGGCTTTGAGAGTTTGGGAGAGGAAAAAAGGAATCCCCCACCTCCACATTTTTCCCATTGTTACCGGGTCTTGGAAAGGGAATCAAACTTGGCTAAAAGGTTAATCATAATTCATGTCCAGCTTACTATTACTCAATAGCCATCAAAGTCGCTAACTCAAAATAGTGTTTTCTGGCTTACAGGATCAGAGTCATTACACTCTCTATTGAAGACTTTATTGAATTTTACACTCAGCTTTAGCTGACTGAACAGGTCAAGCACCGTGGCTCCGAGTTTTCTTTATTCTCAGAAAGTCATAAAGCCCTCTCCAGTTCGCAGTGCGGCTCACTAGGAAACTTGACTCGACGCAGGGTCAGAGAGGCCAACCTCCCTGGAAAGGGTCACAGAGCCGTAAAGCCCGTTCCTGAATGCCATCCACTTACGTGCACAAGCTGCTCTTGGGTGTCGAACTCCCTCGTGCAGCCTTCCCAGTGGCAGTTCGTCTCATAGATGACTTCGGGCTCCTGTTTGCTTTCATCTTTGTCCCCTTCCTCCTTGACAAGGGTTGTTCCTTCCGGCTGTTCCTGAAAGAAGAGGGTTGGGGGAGAGAACAGAGAAGCGGGGAGGATCAGACCCAATGGAAGGGAAGACAAGAGAGAAGGTAAAAATGTAACTTAGATTTGGGTCTAGGGTTTTATGAATTGAAGATGTCAAACAACAAAGTCATTTCTGTGCATGTTTTCAGATTTACCAAACACCCTGAGAGTTTTAACCTGTGATTCAAGGCAACAGCCTGTCAAAATGATAAAAAGCTGAGCCCAAAGTTTGCCTCTGTGATGACAAAGCTGAAAATAAAGCCAAATGTCATCTCAAGAAAAACCCAAAATAAAACAAAACAAAACTCGTAAGAGAATGAATGAAATTAGGGCTTTGGGCCGGGCGCGGTGGCTCACACCTGTAATCCCAGCACTTTGGGAGGCCGAGGCGGGTGGATCACGAGGTCAACAGATCGAGACCATCCTGGTCAACATGGTGAAACCTCGTCTCTACTAAAAATACAAAAAATTAGCTGGGCATGGTGGCGCGTGCCTATAATCCCAGCTACTCAGGAGGCTGAGGCAGGAGAACTGCCTGAACCCAGGAGGCGGAGGTTGCGGTGAGCTGAGATTGCACCATTGCACTCCAGCCTGGGTAACGAGAGCAAAACTCCATCTCAAAAAAAAAAAAAAAAAAATTAGGGCTTTACCCAAAGACTGCTACTTCTGTTTTGTTCAGTTGTTTTAATTATTTTCAATGTGTTAATTTGTTTATTCTTACTTTTTGTAATCCAGGGAAATCATTTACTAGTACTTCTAATTCTGTTTTCCCTGCTGTTGGAGACTGGATGAGGCACTTTTGTGGACTTTGTAGTGAAAGTGCCCATTTGACTCAACCTCCATTCTCTAGGGACATGCTGACTAGCCAAGGCCCAGGGGCCACTGCATCAAAGCTCAGGGGCACAGTCCTTCCTAAACTCCCAAGGCAGCTTCACAGAAATGCAAATACAAGTCATTCTGAGAATTCATCTTGTGTAGATTCAAGTCCCAATCCAGGGCTAGATGATGAAAACCGTATGCAGGCACTGAAGTGTAACTAGCAAGGTTGTTGCTGTCGGGCAATATGCAAGAGGAAAGATCCATTTCAGAACCCGGGACACCAATTGACTCCAGCCTCCACATTCTTGATGAAAAGGAAATTTGGGCAAGTAGTCTGAGGCTTGGGCTGAAGCAGCCTGATGACAGCTGCTTCATCCAGATTCTGGTGGACATCTGGACTCTTGTCCAAGCTCTATGTTGGGGAAATAGCAGTCACAGAGCTCCTTCCTGTGTCAGGCAGAGAGCCCTATAAGATGATATTATGGGTATAACCTACACATCCTTAAACTGAGGCCCAGAGGATTTAAGTAACTAGAGGCGGAGTCCAGATGGAAATTCCTACACTCTTGCTTTCAGAATTTGGGGCTGAGGGCCAGAATCTAGCCTTAGGTTTCTTGTGCTTTCATCCCTCATGGTTCATAAGGCTCTCCTGGAAAGTGGGAAGTAGCAAAACAAGAAAAAATAAAAACACAATTGGTACAGGAGCCATCGGGAGATCTGCCACAGCTCAGGCTTGGGTGCAGGAGCTCAGTCATTCAGACCCAAGATCACAGATGAGCACTGAAGCCTGGCCTCACCTGTGGCCAGCAAAAAACTAATGCAACCATTTCCTCTATTAACTACCGTTGCCTCTACTCCTAAGCTGCCTAAACTGTCAAGAAGGAATGCCCCACATGGCTTCCTGCACTGCCTATGTTTGCTTCCGAGCTAGAAAAACAACGTAGTCACTCCATACGTAGCCTTTTGTTCACCAAGCTGAGCATGGCCAAGGTCAACAATGCAGTGGGCAAGGAGATGCCCCAAAAATACATCAGGACTGGGGAGGAGGGGGGAGTGGAAGTGGCCCAAAGACACCCATGTCGGGAGGAGTGGACGCCGGCCTGTGCAGCCTGTGTGTCCTACCTGCTGCCCCCGAGCCCCTGGGCTGGGGAGGTCTTCATCGGGTTTGATCTTGGACCTCTTGTTGTGCATCGGGTCACCAGTGCTGCTCACTGCAGACTCACTCGTGGGTTTGTTCTGCTGGTCACATTTGCAGAGCCAGAGACAAAAAGGTTTTGATGAACAAAAAGCAGTACCATAGTTAAAACCTGCAACTCAGGACAAGCAGGGTTAAAACCTGCAACTCAGGACAAGCGGGCTTATTTGGCAATAAAGCAACGACTCTGATAATGCTCCCATCCCAGGATAGTAGAGTTCAGACAACGTGTTCAAAGCTAAAAATACGTTCGTGCAGCAGCTCTTCATTTCTAACTCATGAGTATAAACTCCCTATGGCTTTTAAAAGCTGGAAGAATGGAGCTGAGGCCCTAGGCTGTAACGAGCTCCAACAGTGTATTTCAAAAGAACAAAGTTGTGAGGAGGGTGGAAGACTAACATGTTCTGTTTGTGAAGTTCTTTAATTAGAGCATCTAGATTCTTCTCCAAACAATATCAAAGTGGCAACAGTTAACACAGGGCAGAGCGGTTTTGGTCTTACTCTGAATTACTACCTGATGATAAGTCACAACTGTTAGCAGTGGCACTGAACAGTGACCAAATTAGAGCAATTCACCCACATGCTGCAGTGACACGGGGTGCAGGTTACGATGGCACCAGGTCACAGTGAAACCTTATCAAGCAGCCTGCCGCTATGCCCATGAGAAAATAACTCTGGGGGAAGGAGCTATTGTTTGAATAGGAGCATTATACAACACGTCCACCAAGCTAAAGACTAATCTCAGCATTAAGAAGACAGCTGCCAGTACGGAGGCCGTGAGAACACAGAGGTGCCGTGTGGCTTAACGGCTCACATGGTGGCTGACCCACCTTCAGTTGACCAGCACGGCCGGGTGCATCAACCTGTCCCTCTCACCTGTGAGGACTCGGAAGGACCGGAGCTGACCTGGACGGGGTTCAGAACCGTAGGGATCCCTGGAATAGGCCTCTGTGTTGGAAAAGTTGGGGCAGGGTGGATGAGTGGAGGGCTGTGTCCAAAGGCTGAACCTAAGCTCTGCTGTCGGCTTAGGATCTGCTGATGCATGTGGAGAGAGACGGGCGCAGAAGAGTAGGTGAAGCTCAATGCAGGGCTGCGCGGGGGAGATAATCGAAGAAGACTATCAGTTAAGCGCCAAGCTCAGACGCCACGCAAGACCTGCAGCTTTCTATTTATAATTTTACCATTCCAAATCAAATCTGTTAAAATGAGAAAGTAGGATTATTGCCAAGCATCTTGAAAACTTCTAAGAGAAAGATGAGCCCTGAGATGAGACACGCATGTGCATGCACACATACACGCGGATATGAAACAAGATCCTGCAAAAACGGAAATAAAAGGCATCAGCTCAATAATAACTATTTATTGCAATAACAAACTTTATATAAAAAAGAGAATGGGTGACTACATGCTTTATAGGACTTTTATTGGCTCTCAGTTCCGCATGTTCCTGTGCATGGAGCAATTCCTTTAATCTCAGCTCACACCGCACGCTTTCATATGTCTCCAGATCTTATTACAAGAGGAAAGAAAATCAATTGGTTAAATGTGTTTTGAACACCATGCTTGTCATATCACTCATTTGTTTGTAAAGATGGAAAGCCTGGTTCATCCAGAATGCCACCTAAAGAATTTCCATCAGTGCCGTCTGGTTACAGAAGCTGATGGATTAACCTCTCCCCACTGAAATTAGTGATCAATGGGCTTCGATGAAGGAATATTCCAGTGGGAAAGCACTGCTCCCTCTTCGAGCTAAACAGCATTTAATGTCTATTAAAGCCCATTATGCATGCTAATGCCTGTCACTACTTTATTATGCCACACTATTTCCCAGGCTACAGTAAGTCCTGAGGAAGCAGTGATATCACCTAAAGATTTCTCGACTAGCAGGCAATGCCAAATCATTCTTTGTGCCAGCATAGTTTTGGAATCAAATCCTCTTAAAAGAATGGAGTGTTCTTAAGGAATTTGCCAATGGCTTAAAAATGCATGAAAAACTAATAATTGCATTCATGGAAATTTCTTTTTAAAAAAATAATCAGTGAAAAAATATTTATATGTGTGTGTGTATCTATTTCTCCCTATCCTGCTGTGTAATACCCAGGAAGAATCAGGGTTTCTTGTAACGTCAAAGTTAAAACTCATGCAAATTTCCAATCTGGTGGGTTAATTACTATGGCTGTTAAGCGCATTAACAGAGAATAAAATAATTACAATAACAAAATTCAAACCATTTCAACAACTTTAAGTAATAATTCCAAAGATATACTCTGTTCATTAATGTGACTCCACATTTTGCCTATTCGACTACAATCCATAACAGGCAGCTTCAATGGGATTACATTACTATTATTCCTAGAGAGAACCTTATATTACAATAGCTCGCCCATTTAAGACTGAATATCATTAAGAATACCCTAGGAGAATTTCACCAGGCTTTGAGGAACTCTCCTTTCATTCTGCATTGTATTTCTTTAATAAAGGAAAGCAGAAACATGGTGAAAACAGTCATTGTTCACAGTAAGTTAGGGAGAAATCAGTAGTAATATTCCATTTCTGCAACGTTAGAGTTGCTGCCAGTGTTTCCAAAAGCAAGCATGAATGATTACGGCAAGACGTAGCCAAAGTAGCTGTGTGGATGATTGATAGGGCATTAATCAAAAGATGCATATCTGCCTCAGAATTTGTTCACAAGCTTTCTTCTAATAGCTGATTTCATGTTCACTGAGTTCTATGCCAGTTTGTCCAATTTATTTTTCAGTGTACAAGCCATTCATCAAAAAACACAATGATTTAGCAGCCCCCTGTCCTTTGGGTGAATGAGTATTACTAACTATGTTATTCTATTCATTAAATAAACAAAAAACAAAATAACCCACTTCACATATGATCGCCAAGGCAGACAGACTTTGTGGGTATCTCCAAACACCTCTACAGGGTTCTAGGAGCCTGGATTAACTGGCAGAGTTGGGAGGGGGCCCCCGAAGGTCATTTATACTTCTAATTCTGGGAGGCATGACATTTGTGGGTTTAAAAAGTCAGTACCTAATTAAAAATAGAGAACCTTCAAAAAACATTTCACAAAGAGAAAAACGCCCTTGATTTTATACATAAGCAACTCACAAGTGTTCACAGCTGGATGGGGAGGTGCATCTTGAAAAAGATGTAGTAGGCTGGGGGCAGTGGCTCATGCCTGTAATCCCAGCACTATGGGAGGCCAAGGCAGGCGGATCACCTGAGGTCGGGAGTTTGAGACCAGCCTGGCCAACATGGCGAAACCTCGTCTCTACTAAAAATACAAAAACTAGCTGGGCTTGGTGGTGCCTAGCTGTAGTCCCAGCTACTTGGGAGGCTGAAGCAGGAGAATCACCTAAAGCCGGGAAGCGGAGGTTGCAGTGAGCCAAGATCATGCCGCTGCACTTCAGCCTGGGTGACAGAGCCAGACTCCATCTCAAATAATAACAAACAAACAAACAAATAAATAAATAAACAAATAAATAAATAAATAAAATAAAAAGATGTAGGAGATTTCCCTACAAAAAACAAGGCTCAGCATTTCCACTGCAGTTTCCTAGGTCCACAATCCTCCTTGTCCTTGGGGTGCAGGGGTAGCAGTTCTGAAAGCTCTCGACATGCTTTGGTCATATCCCCATTCGGGGCCCCCACCTTTTTGCTGGTAACCATGTGATGGGAATAAATGTTCTCCAAAATCCACATCAACTCTTAGACTGCAAGGGCTATGAGAGAACACAGAGTAGACAGTGACTGTGAGCCTTCAGGGCTTATTCATCCGAAGCCAGCAACAGAAACACTCTCCTCTTCCTCATGCACAGAGCTGGGACAGGGAAGGGTATGGGACAGCTTGTCTGGACCCAGAGGAGCTGGCCCTCGGCCTTCTGCTGCTGCTCCTGCCAGGGACTGTGTGCAGGAGGGCTGCTCCACTCCAGATGACAAAGCCAATTTAGAATTTGATGACAAAAGTAGCAAGTTCTCAGTTCTGACACAGTATCACTTAACACATTTGGGAGTTAAGGCTCCTCTGCCCTCAGAACACTGCCTGCTGAGTGCTGGGGCTGAGGACAGGTGATGACTGGGCACGGCACATGGATGTTAAGAGTCACAGACAAAATGCCCATGAAAAACGATGCTTCCCACGCACACTCTCAACTCTCTTGGGCAAGATCAAGGTATGAAAAGAATCTCCTGAGGCCTTCCCACCAGGGAGATAAGAAAACCTGAGCCTCCTCCTTTAAATCCTTTAAATCCAAGTGGGAAGGGCTGTGGCGGAGGGGAGTTCTGCATCCTTTTGCCTCATGTCACAGCATGCAGGACCTTCAGCATTCACAGTGTCCCCTACCTGGAACCCTTGGCTTCCAAAGCTCAGCATGCCCACTTCCTTTTTTACATTCAGGTTCCAGCTTAAACGTCACCTCCCCAGAGGTGCATTCTTAGACTCCTGCTCCCATCCAAACAAGCCTCCTCTGGCTCCTCCTTGCTCAATCATTTTCTACCATGATGACAATTCTCATGGCAGCACGCAGTGCTAAAACTCATTCTGTCTCTCTGTCTAGGAGGCAAGGTCCAGTGGGGCCGGGCACCACGTCTGGCAGAGCAGATGGGCAATACTGAGTCAACGAGTGACTAACTCTCTCCTTCATTGTCTATTAGTTCCCTGTTGCTGCTGCAATAAACGGCCACAAACTGAGTGGCTTAAAACAACAAACACTGCTTATTACCTTACGGTTCTGGAAGTCAGAAGTCTGCAACGGGCTGGCGGGATGGTCTAGGCTCCCTGCCTCTTCCGTTTCCAGGAGGCTGCCTACATTCCTTGGCTCAGGGCTCCACCTCACTCAGGCCTCCCCTTGCTCCTCCTCCGACCCTAACTTGACTCTCCTGCCTCCCTCTCACAAGGACACTTGTGATTACATCACTGATACCCGGACAATCAAGGATCATCATCTCATCTCAAAATCCTCTGAAAACTACAATTTGACAACATGTCTGCAAAGCAGTATTATACAAACAAAGCTAGCCTCTACATCTATTTCCTTCTGTGGCACTTCAATGGCACAGGATAGACTTTGCTGCTTAAAGAGATCAGAATTAAAAACAAAAGGTAAATTCTACTTTTAGGGGCCCTACATAAGAATCTTCCTAAATAGTTCATTTCATTCCAAATTTACCACAGATACTATTGCTGAACTTTTTTTTTTTTTTTGAGATGGAGACTTGCTCTGTGGCCTAGACTGGTGTTCAGTGGCATGATCTGGTCTTGCTACAACCTCCACTTCCCAGGTTCAAGTGATGCTCCTGCCTCAGCCTCCCAAGTAGCTGGGATTACAGGCATGTGCCACCATGCCTGGCAATTTTTTGTATTTTTAGTAGAGACAGGGTTTCAACACGTTGGCCAGGCTGGTCTTAAACTCCTGCCCTCAAGTGATCCGCCCATCTCGGCCTCCCAAAGTGTTGGGATTACAGGTGTGAGCCACCGCACTCAGCCTATGGTTGAAATTTTTAATAATCTCTCATGCCTTCTCTAAAGCAGGACGTAACCTACAGTAGAAACCTTGGTACTGCACTTCCGATTCTCATGGACACCATGTTTCTGTTCACCCCACTCTTTCCAAGGAGTCACTGGAAGAGATTGATTTTACATTCTGATTCTCTGTACTCAATAATTAATATGTTATTATTTTTAAAAATTACTTTTATAACTTTTGTTTCTAAACAATGACTACATGACAGATGGGGTAATTTAAGACAACAACAACAAACATTTATAAAAATGTGACTTGTAACTGTTTATCTATATTTAGTCAGTAAGATCAGTAGAAAGGAAGTATCAGATGGCCTAGATCTTCCCAAGCAGCAACACAATCACAGGCCTCCTGAGGTGAGTGAGTGTAATGGAGGGAAAGAGAAACTGGTACCAAGGTCATCAAACTCTTGGGAACATAGCCCCAGCCTGCTTTTCTGTGCACTCCTAATGTCCACCCCAGACACAGCTGGCAACACGAGGTGGAAGAGCTTCTAGAGACGGTATTCCTCACAATACACTTTGAGAAACACTCTTCTAGGGCAACAATTATACAGCCAGAATAAATTCATTTAAAAATTAATTTGCCCTTTATTTTACTAAAAAGCAGATAAGAAGAAAAATGTGGATGTTAGAGAGCTTCCAAATCAGAGCAGATGTATGGTCACTGGGTTGTTAGTTTAAAAGGGATTCTGCTGGATGCAGAGCCTGTGTAAATGAGGATAACTTCTCAGTCAGTTTCGTCTTCATATTGAGCACTGCGCTGAGTTAAAGGTGATTAACAAACCAATGTCTGGGAACCATTTCTTCTTTTTTTACAAAGACTTAAACATGAAATTCTCAAAGACTGAATGTTTAAGAAAGTTCTGATGTAAATATACATCAGAAATCAGACATGCAAAGTTTTGTCAATTCTCTTACAAGTGTGATCAAATTTTGCAAACCAGTCCTTGTTTCTTAGCACTACCGTAAACAGCACAGTAACAGCTCACTTACATGGAAGTCTCCTTTCCGGGAATCTCAAAAACTATACCCAACAGAGCTCAACGGAGTCCAGGTAAAAGAAAAACTGTTAAGCAACCAAAATAAATGTCCTAAAGTCTACACACTGCATCTCATTCATTAATTTAGCAAGTTTTAACTGAGTACTTTATACAAATCCCATTTATGTTTCCAAAGGAAAAGTAATCCTTTGTAACCAGAAAGTTATATATAATTTAGAATTAATACATCAAACTTGGAAATGCATAACCATGTTTGACTTTCACGAAGTGATGTAAGTCAACATTTGTACAGAAACACTTGTGATCCATCTGCTAATCCAATTCATATTTATTCCCAAAATGATATATAAAATGGAAACACTATAAGATCATATTGTAGAAAATCAACCGTTAAGCATTTATTCACCCTACTATGCATATAGGCACTTCAAAGTCATTAATATTCAAATCAAACGGATAAAACCCAATTAAAATAGTATATGAGAAAAGCCTATGTTTTTTAAATGCTTCAGGAATTCTATATATGGCAAGGAATAAGAGCATGTGGGATATGCTGGACTCCTTAACGATGGTACTATAAATAAAGCAGCCATAATACGGCTTGCTGTAGCCCTTTAAACTGGAATGGTAAATAAGAGCTGATTATAATATTCAAGAGACTTGTTTTTACATAAAAATAAAGAAAACAATTGAGGAAAGTAAGTAAAAGCTACTATTTATTGTTTAATGATTTCAATCCACAGGACATGTTTAACTCTTCCCTAAAATTACAGCTTTTCCCTAGAGTTGCCATGGAATATCTCACTCCCATGTTATCACAGTGCCAGGTTTTCTGCACCAGCATAGGATATATGTAGGGAAAGAGCACAGGAGGATGTGGGAAGCTCAGCAGGAAGAAAGGCTCTTCAGCTTCCAGGTTCATCTCCGAAATCTCTCAATGACCCAGCATGGCATGCACAGAGCTGGGCAGGCAGGTGGTGCATTAGAGAACTTAGCCACAGGCAAGCCCAGGTGTGGGTGGTAATCAGGCTCCATCACAAAGGCACCAGCTCTCAGTCCAATGTGAAGAGTAATGAATACATGGCACCTCTGGATTCTTGGGCAATGCCTCGTAAATGTAAATGTAAAATCAACTACCAGCCACCTATAAACACTTCTTCCAGTTGCCTTGCTTGTTAAATTTATTTTATTTTATTTATTTATTTTTGAGACACAGTCTCACTCTCTCGCCCAGGCTGGAGTGCGTGGTGCTGCAATCTCGGCTCACTGCAACCTCCACCTCCCAGGTTCAATCAATTCTCCTGCCTCAGCCTCCCAAGTAGCTGGGATTACAAGCATCAGCCACCATGCCCGGCTAATTTTTTATATGTTTAGTAGAGACAGGGTTTCACCATGTTTGTCAGGCTGGTCTCAAACTCCTGACCTCAGGTGATCCACCCACCTTGGCCTCCCAAAATATTGAGATTATAGGTGTGAGCCACTGCGCCCGGCCTGGTTTTTAAATTTCATTCAGGTTTGAATTTTTTCGATATCCTTTAAAGAAACTCATGAAATCGTACCAGGATGTACTCCTTTAGGTCAGGGCACTGGAATTAAGAAACTTCATGCTTCAACAAACCTAGTTTTCTACAGGCTGAAGACGAATCCAATGAGTATCCCACCTCTCCTAACTCTTTTGCTCATGAAACCAATACTGGAAGTCAAGTCAGGCAACTCTTGTTTTAAGGAGTTGAGATAACACTGAGATAACATGGTACCAAAATGTGGGAAACTGACTTTAAGAAAAGAGGGGAGAAAGACACATTTAAACCAAAGCCAAACATCCTGGCTACTTTGGGACTGTTGTACTAAGAGATCATCCTCATTTGGGTTACAGCTGTGGAATTTGCTGCACAATAGCTGCCATTTGAAGAACCATTTTTTTTTCCAGTTTTGCAGAGAATGGGCCAACAGCTATCATTACTTGTATATGTGCAGGGATACACATGCACGCATGTACTTCTACTTGAGAAGGAAAAAAAATAAAGCTTCCCGGCTGGGCGTGGTGTCTTAGGCCTATAATCCCAGCACTTTGGGAGAACGAGGTAGGTGGATCACGAGGTCAAGAGATGGAGACCATTCTTGCCAACATGGTGGAACCCTGTCTCTACTAAAAATACAAAAATATTAGCTGGGTGTGGTGGCTCACGCCTGTAGTGTAGCTACTTGGGAGGCTGAGGCAGGAGAACTGCTCAAACCTGGGAGGCGGAGGTTGCAAATAAGCTGAGATAGCACCACTGCACTCCAGCCTGGGAACAGAGTGAGACTTCATCTCAAAAAAATAAATAAATAAAAATAAAGCTTCCACTTCCATCTATAAAAGTTCCCAGGGCAAGTTTATTGATTGGAAACCCAGCCCAGCCTCAGAAGTAAAGAGTACACAAATAAAGACCCACATACTCCTAAGTATCTCAACATTTACATTTGGGCATATGCTCTCTGACTAATGCTTTGGAGAAAAATACATTAGACTTTACATTATGAAAGTGATCTAAAAAGCTGAAAAGCTACTTGCCATTAAGCAGCCAAATAGGTATGACCTCCATCAACGTGAATAGTGGTAACAAACTCTCACATGAGATCCGGCTCGTCAGGCATGTTAGACGTGATTAAAAAAATCGTATGTTAATTTATGCATAATCAGTTACCTCAAAACATCAGATATTATTATTTCTATTATAAATAGCATTTTCCACCAATCCTTTTCACCATGCTTCTCATTTGAGGACTTCTAAGAGAGAAAGAAGTGTGTCTGGTAAACAAAAAGAGGACACTCAGACCCATCAGGTGGAAAACATGGTTCTGCCATGTGAGTAACTGAGCGCCTTTGATTCAGCCTGCTAAGCTCTCTGAACGTCAGTTTCCTCATCTGTAAAATTAAACAGCCTTGTGGAGGCCTCTAGGGAAGACCCTCAGACCTCTGGTCTTCTAGATCTAAGCCCCTAGATCTTAGGCCCTTCCTATTTCCCTTAGATCTCTGGTCCAAGATGCTGTGGCGGAACCTGGCGGAACCTGGCCCCTGCCTGTGTCACTAACCTTGTGTCTTGGCTAACCCGTGTTTAACCATCATCTGCTGACAGTTCCTCCAATGCCCTACTCCTCCCACTTAAGGGCCTTCATCTGCTCGGCCTTCTTACAAAGTTGTAGAAAGTTTTCCAGGGTGGCCTGTCATCGTCCTATAAGTCACTGGCCAGTCCTGTGAATCAGGCCCTTGGTGCTATTCTTTCTTAACATCTGGGTCATTTCCTTTACAGCACTGATGAGAACCCTTACAAGCTCCTTGGTTCATTCATTCATTCCTGTGTTCATTCATCTGTATATGCCTAGAGGCTTTTCCCTTCCCTAAGTTCTATGAAGGTGGGCGTTGTGTTTCTCTCAGGCATTTGTGTAGCTCCCATTCCCCCAGTACAGTGACTAACATACAGTTAAACTCAGCTAAATATCTGGAGAATTAATAATTATTAAATGAAATACTATGTAAAACTACTGCATCAGGTAATGTTAATTACTTTTAAGGAAGTAAATGAGAGCTATCGTTTTAATGTAGTATTAATTATTTTACTGCAAATGGGGGAAGGGAATGTCATCTCCTAATTTTTAGAAGATGGAATGAGAATTTTAAAGACATCGGTAATTTGGCACCTTATTCATCTGTTTTTCGGTATGTTTCTCAATTCACTCGTGTGTTATTTCTTGAACCTAAGCAAGGTGTTTACAAAGCACAGACCCAAGGAGCAATGGAGGCTGAGCTGACTCCGACCCTGCCTCCAGCAGCATCAGTGGACCTGCCAGATGCACCCTTACTCCAGGGTCCTAGTGTCGGAGGGGGCTGATGACAAACCAAACAGAAAGCACAACTTGGCTTCTGGTCATCAGGCTGAGCTCATCAGTGCTGGCAGCAGAAAAACCCTGCAGAGTCTTGTGAAGCTGGCAATCTTGGCACTCAGTGGGGCGATGTGCAACACGGGAATGTCATTTTCACTGAGATCTCTTTACTGGTCACACCACACTTAAAACTACTAAGAATATAAAACCACTTTCAATGTAGCCATTCAATAGAAAGTGAGAGTGATACCCAGTGGGTTAGAAATGAGTGAGGTACTCATTTCTTCATACCATTTACATTTGCCAGAAGATGACAGAAGATGGGGGTCACTTAAAACACCTTCTCTTCCAGTGGTGGCTCAGTTTCTTAAGGAAGAAGGTTTCAGCAAAGGTAATCTATTTTAATCTACTGTGATTCATTGGCTATTTACAACATTAGTCTTAACTATGTAGAGTTGGGGGGTCTCTGGCTGTATTTGATAAATATAAATTATCTAGTCTTAGATGGGAGTCTTCTGGGTGGGAGAACCCACAACTTCTTGAAACAAAAAAACATTTTATAACATACTTTGCAGTGTGCATGGAGTTATTTTTGAAAGCTATTTAAATTATGAGATTTAAAAAGACTTGTCATGTATGTCTAGACAATGCATTTTAAAAAATCTGACATAACCAAGTATTTTTATAATATGCCAATGGGCTTTTGTGAATTAATATTAGTTTATACGATATTTTTATAGTACTCTGGATTATTAAGTAAATATATAAACACGAAGACCACACACAAACTTAAAATAGGCATTTGCTTTTTTTAATCCTTTATTTTGTATCCACCCCTCTGTCTCTGTATCTATCAATCTACATCCAGGTAATAACATAACACTTATATAGATTGCAACTTTCAGAAAACCAGAATTATTTATCTACCATGTAGAAACTTACTTTAACAAGGTGATGATGAGAATTCTAATTACTCTTGGGAGAGCTCCTTAATTTATTTGCTCAATAACTATTTACTGACTGGTGTCAATATGAGAGAATGTAGGTGTCACAGGGGTGGGGACAAGAGGTACACAGACGTTTGCTCTTTGGTGCTTCTGTTCTATTGGAGAGAAACGAATAGCAGACTACTAAAGGAAAAAGTAAATATGTACATATCAAATAGTGGTAAATGCTATTACAGGCATCTTTGACAACAGCATTTGCACCAGGGCATAGATGTGAAGGAGACAACAATAGCATTTCTTAGATACTGAATGAGTATCTTTAAACATTTAATAACATGTTTAGAAATGTAAATGTAATTACTGATGCACTGCCAATACCAACAGCAAATTAGGTTTCAGAAAACATGTAAGTGTAAAAGTCAAGTGTGTTTAAATTAACAAGCAGGAAACTGAAGTGCTAGCGCCAATGTCCACTAGGCACGAACTTTGCTAACGTCACCTCGCAAAGACTCACTGGGCTTAGGGGTAAGACAAGAATAAGGCAGGGTGCAGTGGCTCACGCCTGTAATGCCAGCACTTTGGGAGGCCCAGGTGGGTGGATCGCCTGAGGTCAGGAGTTCGAGAACACCCTGGCCAACATGGGGAAACCCTGTCTCTACTAAGAATACAAAACTTAGCTGGGCGTGGTGGTAAACCTCTCAGCTACTCGAGAGGCTGAGATAGGAGAATCACCTGAACCTGGCAGCTGGGGCGGGTTACAGTGAACCAAGATCATGCTACTTCAGTCTAGCCTGGGAAAGAGAGTAAAACTCTGTCTCAAAAAAAGAAAAAAGAATAGCACCACTTGCTTTGCCAAAGAGCTGTGATGTGAGAACGGTGAGTGAGCCTGAGCCTTGCACCTGCCCTGTGACTCAGCAGGTCGCAGAGACTAAACACACCTGAAGTCCATTTTCTCTCTCATACCTTTCGTTACTGAGAAAGCTAGCTACCTTTCCCAGATGTCTCGTTTCCTTGCCTTGCCCTGTCCTACTCTGGTGCTACCGCTAACTGATTATTCCTGAAGTCAGTTTTTGATCTCACAAAATGAAACTTAGAGCCAGTGTAAGCAAGGCACTAGCATTCCTTTAGCTGAAGAACTGGCAAGTGGTGCCAATGATAACAAGGATTATAATCATTAGATGGGAAGCTGATCTCATCTTGGGTAGTCTGCATTACCTGCTATGTGTGAGAAAAGACATATCGTCCTAAAATATAGCAAATGCATAATAAAAGGGGAGAGATTGTACAGGGACAGGAAAGATGCAATTGAAAGTCTCAAGGCAAGAAAGAAAATGAGGACACAATGGGCCCATTTTCTTTCACCTAACTGTAACAGCCTCCAAGGACCTGACTGGTCTTTAAGTGAATCTCTTCTTCCATCTCTAATGACATAAAGGGGTATGATATAGCTCCTTGGAGAAAAGACGGGCAGTGATGATTTCAAGTCAGCAGATTGACAGTCTCGTAAGTACTGACACTAGCTTACCCAGGTGAAGATGAGGACACCAGGAAGTCTGTAAGGACTAAGGACAGGACGCTGGGGTAAGAATACATCAAGACAACATCGTGACCATTTCTGTACCATATTATAATCTACGTCCTTTAGATGCTGTAAAAAGTCGAGAGCTGGGCAGAGAGCAAGAGGCAAGAAAAAGTATAGGAGCAAGAGAAATGAATGTTCATAAAGTGATTTTGTGTGTTATTTTTGTGAATATCACTGTATGCCACATCTCTGCTACTTGAATGCTATGACTTCTAGTCACGCCACGTAACAATTGCATAATTGCCGTAAAGTGACCTCCAGTCCATGTTAGTCCATGACCTGGGAATATCTGCCAGGAGTGCAGGTACAGGCAGGCCAGGGTTCTGAGACTGGCATGCTTCCATGGGGCCAGACTGGGATGGAGAAAAGGGTAGCACAGACAGGTCTGTGATGGCTCCTCTCCTGGATGAACCATCCCAGCTCAGCTCCCCCTGAAACGTCACCTCAGGTAGGAATCTCATCCTGCCATTGCAGATCCACACCAGCTTTTGTAAAATGTGCCTTCTTCTTACACAGGGAGGGTCTTATCTGTAGTTCACAAATGTAAAGACTAAACTTCAAAGAGCTGAGGGGTAAGTTAGGTTTGCATAGCTGGTTGGTGGCAAAGCTGGAATCTGACCATAGACATATTCAACTCTAACGCCTATATTTGTGACTGCAGTGGTTAATCTGGAAAATGTCCCAGGAGCCCTCCCTGTGCACGGACTGCTCTCATGTGAGCACATTTGCTTGTAGCTCTCCATGTTTCCACACTTAAGTGACTACATGAAAAGAACAAAGAAAAGCAGCAGAGAATGCCATCATTTAAAATTAGGATTTACCACATTTAAATATTAACTCGCCTACCGAAGAACACTGCTGATAACTGAACAAGAAAAGAAAGAAAACTGTAATGGAAAACATTAGGGAAAGACAAGGGTATTCATTATTTTTAGTACATGTGGGTATTCTGCTACTGCAAACAGTTCTTTTTCTGAACTGATGAGGTTTCCCTAACATGTATGTCTACCATGAAAGACCCAACAAGGAACAACTGAATCTACTGCCCATTCATAGAAGCAAACAAAAACTCACTACTAAAACCAAGGCTAGTGAAAATATTCGTTAGCATGTACTTTTCAAGCAAGGAATTATTCACGGTTAATAAAACAACAATTCGATACGATTGCTACTAACTGAATCCTTGAATTAGTAGCAAAAAATGTAGGGAAAATGAGAGCTAAAGTTTATAACCGGGATCGCTAAATTAATTGATCAGAGTACTAATTCTATGTCTCAGATAACCATTTGTGAGCTGGCTTAGTTCAAACAATAAATGATCAGCTAACTCACCTAAAATTTGTATGTTAACTTACTTGTATTTCCTACTTATTGACATCAGTCCAGGTTGATCATTAGCAGTGAGAAATATTTTATGTTAATCATGTTTACAAGAGTGTGCTTTTACCTTCACACGTAAGAACAGATGTGAGTGACGTACTTCCTGCAAGGAAGTGTCAAAACACTTTCCATCAAGCAAGGAACTACCCATGGTTAACAAAAGTGTATGGACAAAATAGGGATCATTCATATTAAGCTTAAAATACTTAACAGAAAAACGAAGAAATATTCTTTTGCCAGATTTCCTCTGATAACTATGCCTTCCAAGTCATCGGCACTTATTTTTCATCAGACAAAGAGCCCTTCTGTTCCTCTCTCCCTCCCAATGGACTCTTTTCTCTTAAGAGTTGTAGGACAAGACTTGTGCCATGACTGGTCTTTTTATTTTGTTCGTGTTCTGTACATGTGTCATACAACCAGGTATGAAGTCAGTTTTTCTGTAGAGAACATTATTAGAAGGAAAAGGCTGTATAAAAAGATTTGCCATACTCACTGTCTCCACGAAGTGGATTTCATCATAACTGAATAACTGCTGTTTTTATGTATGGGCTATTAACCAACGTCTGCAAATAGGAAATAATCTGAGGCCCAATAACTGGTTTTGCGATTCATTGTGATATCTGACCTGTCTCTTGCTATATGCACAGCATCACGTGGTTTTACTCTTCCTCATAGGCAGTCGGTACTGAAAATGCATCACTACAGGTGCAGACAAGGGCTGACATTACATTTAAAAAACACATAATGGATTCAGGAAAATACATACCTGATTGCGCTTGCAGATAAGTGACCATAGGAGCCACTTGCTGAAGAGCTGCTACGGGAATTATTGAGAATCGTGACCAAGGAGTTGGGAGACGTCCTTATCATGGTCTGAAGGTCAAAGCTATGATCGGACAGTGGTGATATGGACAGTGTACGTTTTCGGCTCGGCCTGGCTGAAAGCCTGGGGCTGGGGAATCTGGTGCCTGTTATATAAACAAAACAGAACCTAATTACCTGCAGTTGGACTCTATACCGGTTATTGATTGCTACTCGCCTACGTGGAAGAAGTGAAGGATAAGAAGCTGGCAACTTGTGGTGACAAGCACCTCTCCTCCCCCATGTGATCTACTAGCTACAATTGAGGAAATTAGGGAGAAATATTTATCTTCCAGGGGCTTACCTCGGGGGAGCTCTGTTTATTAATGTGCAAGCAAAATGATAAATTGCTAAACAAAAGGGAGAGACTTTTATGTGTTATCCCTTTCATTTCTAGTGATTTATGAATCTGACGGCTGCTTAGATATTCCCATCATTAATTCACCACAAGCGACAAAGACAGTAGTTCCCACAGTTGCAACACACCACCCTCCCCACCCCGACACACACCATTTGAAGTCATGAGCCAAAGGAAAAAAACGAATTAAAGTACCCTAAGATTAAAAGTTCAGCTCAGTTATGCCCTCAGCACCCAGTGATTTCGAGAGTTATCTGCTCCATGGTATACATAAAGCATTACTAAAAAAAACTTCTAAATAATCACCCTCAATCAGTGGTTCTCAGGTGAGAGCTATTTTGCCCCCTAAGGGACATCTGACATTTGGAGACATTCTGGTTTTCAGGACTCAGGGGTGCTATTGGAATCTAGACGGTAGAGTCTGGGGATGCTACAGAACATCCTATAATGTAGCAGGGTCACTCTCCTCACAATAAAGAATTATCTGGCCCAAATATCACCGAGGTTGAGGACTTCCGCCCTATATTCCCCATCATCTAAGAGGATAAATCCCAAGGAACATTTAAAAGCTGGGGATGTTGCTCCTTTACAGATTTTCCAAGGTGGAAGAGAAACCCTTTCGAGCATGATAATGAGGTACAATGAGCCAATAGGGCATTTTAATTCTTCTCTGGACCTTGCTTCTCCAGTCAGACTCAATAAAGGGTAACACATTTATTAGAATTTTTAACCTTCAAGAAGATTCCAATGATGAAGTCTTAATTTGGAGTCTGAATCTGGAGGTGAGTAACTCAAACTTAAATGCATCCCAACTTAATACAATTCTTCCTGAAGAGTTCAAAATTAAATGCCAATTTGCATTCGAATTTGGTAGATATTAGAGATCTGAATCTCAAGACAAAGAGATGAATGTGGCCCACAGGTCCATTCTGCCTTTTTGAGGGTCACATTTATATTACAGAGTCGTCAAACTGAGGTTTAATGAAAGAATGAGAGTCTGATCCCACCAGGTAAGAGGCAAACCAAACATGAGTAGTTTTAAGTAAAATGAAGGGTTTCTAACATCTCATAGAATGAGTATACCAGTTTATAGGAACATGGCAATTTTACAGTACCCAGAAAAACTGAAGCACTAGGTCATCTTTCTTAATTAAAAAAATGTCCAGGCTCTTGGTCTCCAGAAAATTCTTTAGGAATATTTTTTTCAGTAGAGATGGTTCTTGACAAAAGGTAACAACTCGACATGCTTAGAGATAATTTAATAAAATGGGACAGATGAATATGAAAGACTTTATTCTCAATACTATAGAAATAATAAAAAAAAAAGTCCACAAGCTGAAATTTAGTAAGTTAGTGCTATCCACGCATAAAACTTAAAAACCAACTTGAATGATGAATGTGGTACCTACTCGAATTTTTCTTTCAGGCACATCTAAAATGGGTTCCTTCATTTAGAATAGCCTGATTGAGGGAATATTGGTACAAAATAGCAATCCCAACTATGTGCATATTTTTAGGCATTTAAATCAGCATCTTACTTTTATAATGGCATCTGCCTTAAACTTTCACACAACCCCTTCGCATTTACTCACCATGAGAGGCTAATTCCATCATGGAAGTTTTTCCGTGAAGAAATACATGTCACTTCCGAGTAACTCCAAGGACAAACCAGATTTATTGTCAACTTCCATATAATCCTGGACAACAACTGCCCTTCTCAATGGTACTCAGTGATCACTGGCGGCCAGAAGTTGACAGCACATGCTAGACATCCTGTTAGCCATCCTGATACATCCCTAGAAAATCTCTAACCTTTTACATCACGAATTGTGATGCAAAGAAGCCCATCTGATGCTCTCAAACACCAAGAGCCTTAGATCCCCCTTACAACCTCTAAAGAGGGTGCGGGGCCTCTCAAGACCCTTTCACCCCTCCCATGAAACCCTTTGGCTTGCTTACACAGCCTGGCTAGAATCTTTCCTCTCTGTGTTTTTCCTTCCAAGACTGGCTCTTATTTAAGTTTGTTTCCACCAATATAAATAGTGTGGTCTTCAGGGGCCCTCATCTCTAGAACATTCCTTAGAGGGAGTACTTGCTATCCTATCTTTTAGGGTCACTCCAACCCTGAGAGGTAGAATTGGAACCATAAACAGATGAGTTAATCCTAACAAGCTAAATATAAGCACTCTGCCCTACATCTTGCTGAAACCCAGATATGCCCACTATTTAAAAGTCAGGTGCTCATTGAACCCAGTTTACTGAGAAGTCCTAAATATCTGTAACGAGGGATCAGAGTGACCAGACAGATCCCAGGTTTCGATCTACCACTGCAGATGGACATCCACTGTAGGAACAACTGAGGATTAGTGTTTCACTTCTTTGTATGGTCGAAATTTCTGGGTAATCTTATATTCTAACTAAATAACTATTAATAAATGCTACTTCAATTGCTTTGGGAGAAAAGAATATAACGCCTTAAGAACTTTCCAGTCCTTTAATATGTTCTTCCCAACTCCTTAATAACCAAGCAAAAGAAGAGAAACTCAGCATTTAGGGACAGTGATTTGGGAAACTCTGTTGAAGAGAGTTGCTAAAAGACAAGGTCAACATTTTCAAAATAGCCGAAAGAGAAGTAGCCCAGTTCTTCACTGATCATACAGCTTCCTTCTTAAATATAAGCCAGAGCATTCTTATTGTTCTAACACAGATATCTCCGATCTGGCTTTTGGTTAATTGTTTTGTTTCTCTATTCTAATAAGAAATTCTGACAAAGAAAAAGGAGGTTTATTTTTATGTGATGAATGATAGGACATCTAAATTCCTACTTAATGACAATCAATTTACCATATACTCAGGCAAATTAAAATTCCTTTAATTAGTTTTTACAAAGTAAAAGGGTAGCTTCATCCTTTATTTAGATAAAACCGCCACTGCCTGACTAAACACATTCTCATCAAATACGGAAAGAAATGTAGGCTGACCTTCCAAGGATTCTCTCTTATTTTAATTCTTTATTTGCAGATTTTAAATAACTGATTTGCATAATAACGCAACTTTTTTTTTCAACAATCGCTAATTGAAATGTGGTTATGATGAGTCTGAAATGTAAGCTCTCTATGCTACAAAGCCAAACAAAACCCCTGCAGAAGATGTAACGCATTTCTTTTGCTTTCCATGTGGTAATGAGCTTCCTGGTGGACACCAACACACTCCTATGTTCCGATGAAACACGCGAAGGTATTTCTGGGTGGTGAGCAGCCTGAGGCTGTAGACGGTTTCCCCCCGTGGGAAACAATCACCTTCTTTCTATTCCAAGCCTCAGCACTGAATCACTAGAGTTGACATAGGCTCACCCTCTGTCACAGAAGAATCCAAAGAGATTGTAGATGGAAAAGCCTAAGTGAATCGCTGCTACGAGGAAAAACAAACAAGACTCCAAGAAAATGCCCTACTCAAAGTCACATTGTTCTCCTATTCAAAGGTAGTGGCTTTTGCTGTTGTATGAGTTGATGATGCTTTAGGTTCACTTCAGAGCGCCCTGCAAACAGATGTGTCCTTAAAGGATCTGAAGAGATGAGAGCTCTGGAATGCTCTGACAAGAGTTAATTACAGGCTTATTTGTCTATGCGTCTACATAAGTAACCCACAGAAATCACTACACACTTAAGGGACCCCAAAATAAGTGATACAACATGCATCAAGTAATCTCATCTTACTCCATTGCTAGGTACTAAAAGTAGCCCCTTCTGATTTGGAAAACAGTTTTAGTTTTTTCCAAATAAGCTATTTGGTATTCTGGTCCTCCCATATATTCAGCACCTACAAAAGGTCTTAGTGAAATATAATTGTTTAATGTAAAGAAAACATACGGGGCAAACTAAATCATTTAAGGCAAAAACGTAAAACCAAAATAGGTATTTTTTTAAATTAATTTTTAAAGCATAAAATCCATGAAACCAAGGAGTGGGAGGGTGAAGTCCATCCATATATCAAATCCTTTCCCTTATTTTCTTATCAAGATAATCACGGCAGGAAAAAAATTTTTGGTTAGGGGAGACAGGGTCTCACTCTGTCACCTAGGCTGGAGTGCAGTGGCATGACCATGACTCACTGCAGCATCGACCTCTCGGGCTCAAGTGATCCTTCCACCTCAGCCTCCTGAGTAGCAGGCACTACAGATACATGCCACTACACCCAGCCAGTTTTTAATTTTTTGTAGAGATGAATCTCACTGTGTCACACGGGCTGGTATTTTTTGAAGTTAATATTTGTATATCACTGTCAATTACAATTGCCTGCATCTGCCAGTTCACTGGTATCCTTGGGCTAAACAAGGAGTCCCAGGATGTCCAAATCTGTGGAAGCTTCTAGAAAACCAAGGGGACCAGAGCACCAAATGGTGGTGGTTCCACTTTTTCCTCCAGATTGAAAAGTTACACAACCACCTAATCTTTGTATCTTCCTCTCTGTTTTATAAAGTAGTAGCCTTTCCCATTTCCCAAGACTCTAGAAAACAGCCCCGTCACTTACTATCCATAGCATGAAGATATTCCATGTGGATGGCCCCCGTGCCAGCAGTGGCAGCTGAGGGAATAATGTCTGCATAGGGGCTGCGCTGGCCGGTTAGCAGGGCCATCTGATGATAGTACTCTGCTGGGCTGACTCCTGCATGGGGAGCTAGGAGGAGACAAGAAATGTGTGGTTACTAGTGAAAGCAGGTCAACTAGAAGTTTCTCTTGAGGCATCTCAGAGTCCATCACACAACCCACATCAGCAATTCCTTTCATAGCTTATTAGAGTAAAGCTCCTTTAACTCAAATTGTGCTCTTACATCTATTAGACATCTTTTATTTGAACATAAAACTGAAGGAAAAGAATCGAAACAAGTAAAATGCATTACAAAGTTTTTGATGTTGGTCTAAGAAATTATCAATAAATCAGAATGATTAAAATGTATACAACGACATTGGCCTCCCCAAATAAAATCGTTTCTTATATCAAATTGCCATATGTTTGCATTTCTTACAAGAGTAGACAACTTAGATGACTATGATATCTTTCCAGACATACTTAAAATACTTCTGTAAGCTTTCTGACAAGAGCGTCTGAGTTAACTCTCACTCACATGAAAAGTCAGGGTTTACCAGTACAAAAAAAAGACAGCAGAGCTTTAATAACACAACTGAATGATAAGCTACAATTCTGCGTTCCATAATTTAAAAGCTCTCTTTTCCTTTTTTTCATTACAAAATCAAAAAGAAAATATACCTATCAATCTGGAGCAATTTACTGCCAAGACTCAGCTTTCTAACAGGATAATAATCAGTTTCTACCTGCCAATTTTCGTGCAAAAGCAGCAAGACATCATAGCAGTTCTGAGGGTGGCCTCCAGACTCACAGAGATCTGGATTTAAACTGGCTCCATGAAGTCGTCAGGAGCAAAAGTTAAATGATGTACGCAACATGCTCAGCACTTAGCATTCAATCAGTAAAGTTTCACAATTATTATCTAGAAATACCAGCATCTAGCAATACGTTTGAGGGTATTTTATATTTGTTTCATACGCTTTTTGATCCATGATGCATAGTAAAGATAGAGATTTAAGGAAAAAAATCTTATGCCACAAGACAAATATTAGTCATGTTACTTTATTTGATTATATTAAAGGGATTCTTGAGAGGCAAGAAAAGGAAGGCAAATCAACCAGTCAAAGAATGTTTTATTTATACTCATCATCAAATGCTATGGAAAGCAGATGATAAGAGTGATTTCAGTAGTTTAGTGGTATGACTTTCCATGGGCATGAGTAAATCTCCACAAGCCAGGCAAAATTCCAAATCATGATCAGCTAACCTCTCTCTCCCCTTCAGTATATTCTCCTTGTTAGTCATTTCTACCAACTCCCAAGTACTTGATGGAGGTGATTCTCCAGTTCTTCAATTGCAAAATAAAATGTGAAGCAGAAAATCTAACTACTATTTGGTTTTTATTTTTTAAATGTGAATCTTACAGGCAAATGGCTCATGCCTGTAATCCTAGCACTTTAGGAGATAGAGGCAGGTAGATCGCTTGAGCTCAGGAGTTTGAGACCAACATAGGCAACATGGCAAAACCTGTCTCTTCAAAAAATATTAAAAATTAGCCAGGCATGGTGATGTGCACCAGTGGTCCCAGTTACTTAGGGTGCTGAGGCAGGAACATGACTTGAACCCAGGAGGCCCAGGCTACAGAGAGCTGAGATTGCACCATGACATTCCAGCCTGGGGAACAAAGTGAGACCCTGTCTCAAAATAAAATAAATTGTGAGTCCTGCTCAAAGAGCAAAACTTATTCTTTAGCTACTCATGTCACTAACTAGCAAATTCACTGCACTCAATCAAAAAAAAGTGGCTGTTGCTAAAGGAAAGCTATTTCTGAAAACCCAAGAGAGTGGATATTTCCTGAGACACTTCATGCAGCTTCCCACCATGCACACCCAGCCTCAGGAAGAAGTCTACACGGAGAATGTGAATTGAGCATGGAAGTTGCATCAAGCACCGCTCAGTGAAATGAAATGCCTGGTGTTTCTCTGAAGCGGAACAGGCAGTGGTGACTTTTGATATCCTACAAAGAATTCATAGCCTGCTACCTGCAATTAATAGGTGATGCAGTTCTGGACTTTGATTCAGATTCCAGTGATTGTTGGGCAAGTGAATTTCTATGTGTGCATGAGACAGAAAATACTTTTCCTGAATCAGAGGACCAGTTTGTAAGTTGGCACCAGGAGAATACACAGATCCAATTAAGAGTCATGTGAAAAGTAATAGGGAGACTAATAGAACCAACAGGAATTTGATCCTTGAGAGCCTAAAATGAACATCAAGTATGATAAAGTCTAAGCTCATTTCCTTTCCCAGTACATTCTTCTTCTGTTTTCATGTGGCATGGCCAAGGACTGGCACATGCAACAGCCCCAGACCATCATGTTTTCTTAGACCTTGCCACTCAGAATGTGGTCCAGGTAGCCACAGCACTAACATCACCTGGCAGCTTTTGAGAAGCGCAGAATCTCAAGCCGCATCTGTTCCTATCTGATGGGAAAAGAAAGAATCGCCTTTTATCAGGCTCCCCAGGTGATTCATAGGCACATTAGAGTTGCACTGCTCTAACAGACGCATCTGTATAAATGTGCCTCTCAGACCCACAGAACAGAAAAGTGTTCATCAGAAAGTGAGTAAAACACTCACGTTACACATACACGTGCATGAATGGCTACAGGGCCAGTCTAATCACATGTGAAGCAGCAGAACAGAACCCTAGTTACCAGCAGGGATTTGGGGTCAGAAAGATTCTGTTTGAATTCCACCTCTGCCCCTTACTAGCCATGGGATGACTGGGTTGCAAGTAAATCCCACTGCACACTGCTATTCTGACCTGAAAATGGAGGTAATTAACACCACCGACATGAGGTGTTACAACACTGTAATGCAATCATGCATGTAAGGCACAAAGCACAGCGCCTGGCACATGGGAAACACTCGCTAAACATCAGGTCTACTTAATACACGCCCCGGGTGAGGAGCGGGTAGGAGACTGCGTGATCTCAGGAACCAAAATCTATCCTGGACTTACCGTCTGTAGGGCTCAGCCCACGAGTTGCTGAGATCATGGAGAGTGAAGGGCTGCTGTGCAAGGAGCGGATATAGTCCATGTAGGGATTAATGTAGGGATGCGGAGGGCTGAAGGGAGACTCGGAAGCGGCAGCGGGGTTCCGGTGCGGGGAGATCCTAATGAAGGGCAGGTCCGGATAGGTCGGGCTACTAGATAAGGCAGAAGGCCTGGGAACAAAGAAAACCAGACATAGGGGTATGCATAAGACAACTATCTCCACAGGCAGAGGCTGTCTGCGGAAGAAAGTAAGATTTTAAGTGAATTCAAGGGAGTCTTGTGGAAAAAATAGCAGAAAAATACATTTGAGTATGAGTATCTTAAAATCAGCATGATATAATGCAGGCAGGACATCGCTGTGCAATTATTTGGGCAAATAAATTGACCTCTGAGAAACTTCACTGCACTCCAAAATAGTGAAATAAAGGTCAGCCTATGGCTTCCTCTATGAGAAGAAATTCTAGATAACAGGCAGCTGCGCTTAAAGGGGTTGCTGCAATTGTTATTTTCCACTTGACCCAAATATTGATGTCAGCATTTAAAACTTACCTCTTACTATCATGGTGTTGCTAAAAATAAGAAAGGAAAGAAAGGAGAAAGGAAAAGAACAGGACAGGACAGAACACAACACAACAGAACACACTACAACACAACACAACAGAACGAAATAATACAATCTCAAATGTGTCTGGTCTAGAAGCCTCACTATGCACATGGCACAGCTGTCCATAAGGAAAAAGGCTCATTGCGAAAGTCTGTTTAGAATTGGGAAATCGGTCTACTCTAGTTCCAGGCACATGAATGTTTAACTTCCAAGGGTCTCGCAGTGGTACGTAAAACGAGTTTTATGGATACAGGTGTGTGTTTGGAAGGCAACTCCTCCTCTCTGTGCAGCAGCACCTGGAATCAGCTTTCTGCTCAAGCCCTTTTCCATTTGCATGCTGATGAGCCACGTTCAGTGAGCAGTAGTACCTTAAGTGTTCCTGGGTTAGAAAGTTAGGGAAGAGAACGTTTTTGATCAGGCCCCTGCCTTGGTTATAATGAGCTACGGTAGAATGTAGGTTTTTGGTTAATAAAAATAAATTCTAAAGTGCACCTTGTTACCACCATACCCTGATCTGCTTTGGAGAGAGGTTCCTCAGAATCCCCTCACACCTGCCTCCCCACAGCCACAGCCACACCCTGGGACAGCCACTTCTAGAATGGCCAGTCTGCATAACCTCCCGTACCGCCTAGTTCCCTCTCTAACAGAGAACATTTGCTGTGGACAATCAGGGAACTGGCTCTGACAGGTTAAACACTTGTGCTCCCCCTTTTCCTCATTCACAGGGGGTGCAGCCATACACAGGAGAAGCCCTGATAGAGGCAGATCAACTGAGAACAGCAAATTCCTCTTCCACCACTGGCTTTAGGAGTGAAAGGAAAGGGAGGGGAAACACATTTTCTCCTTGTAAAGCAAACGCTCACACACAGCCTCGGCCCCCATCACCCTGTCAGAATATAATCTTGGTAGAAGCCAGCTCCACTAAGTACACAGCACAGGTACTGAAATAAATGAAATCAAAGATCAGATAATGAATTTTCTCTCAGTAGAAAATGAAAGAAGTTGAAATACAGTGGTGGGGGTGGGTTTTCTCACTTTCTCCTTCTGACTCTTTTTTCATCTTGAACTTAAAAAAAATGAGGCTTTTAAATTTGTTACTCAGATGTTACTTTGGGGAAGCAAAATAAAAATCCAAAGTTTGCTAAATTTACATGTGGGAAGAGTAAGAAATTACCACCAGCAAATAGCTATTTCTTTTCAAAACAACTTGAGGCTTTCATACCCAATCAGAAATTACTAAAATGGCTTGTTTAAATAGAAATACGCATAAACTATTAGTCTTTCCTATTTTAGCTCTTTACTACAAAACAAGTTGGCTCTCTGTCCTTTGTTAACTCAGCCCCTAAGCTCCAGTTAGATGTGTCTGTCATTGGTTAAATCTTATACTGTATTTAGATGTGTTTGCTACCTTAGAAAGAACAGGGGATGCTCTAATCCATTCATTCGTTCTTCACAAGAAAGGACAAGCAATCCTTCCAATCTGATTCTAAACACAAACTTATTTAATAGATTTCCCTGAGGGACTGGTGCCCCAGAATGCAGAAAAGCCATTTCAGAAAGCCAAGAGATGATGCCTCCTGGGCCAGCTTTTGTGATCCAGGAATAACTTGGTCTGAGCAACATGAGCTAAGCAACAGGGTAGGCAATGACATTTCTTACTGGCTTTTCTTGATTTACCCAAAGATTGGAACCTATTATTTCTCCAAATTCCAGAGTTGAGATGAGTAGTAAGAATAACTCTAGAGGTCCTAATTTTATTTTGGAGAATTATGCACAGGAAAACTAATCAGCATCTAGAAAAACAACAATTATGGAGGCTTTCATTAACCCCAAAGAAAGCCTACGGAGCTGTTTTCTCCTTACAAGAAAGTCTATCAAGTCTGATGCCCCTGCCACTGCTTCACTTGGATTCAAGCCCATCCTACCAGGACATTGAAGGTATCTACTAAACAAGCTTCCCACAAGTGAGTCTCCATGACCTGGTCCTATCTTCCCTGGCAGAAGCACAGGGCTCTATGGTTCTTTTACACACTGCTAAGAAGCAACAGTGGAAAGGAGGGTCCTCCAGGACTTGATGATAAAGTCAGGAAACTTCAGCCAGCTATCCTGAAGGCCTTGTTCAACTGTGTCCCTTCCAGAGAGATGCAGCTGAGGAGATATGAGATCAACTATTTCCAAACAGGGTGGCTAGACATGTCTTTAGAGAGGAATGCAAATAAGAAAGCTGGAAGTTAATCAACTGCTCTAAAGAAACAAACTATCTAGTAATCAAAGGCCATCTGCTCCCAGTATAGGAAGAGAAAAGTGTTTAATAAAACTTATGCAGCAAGGGGTCATCAGGAATTCTAGATACAGATGTATCAGGCAGTCATAAGGGGGTCAGCAGAAATTCTAGATACAGATGTATCCAAGCAGTGGGACCTAGTGTGGGTAGACCTCAGCTTTCATACCCATCTTCTCCTTGTCCTTAAAGGTCCAGTGGGGAAGACAACAACCTTGTGGGAGTATTGGGAAATTGAAATGAGTGAAGTCTCACGTGCTGAGCCTAGTATATACTGAAGTCTCAAAACATATGCACACATGTATATAAATATACACATACATCCATATATGTAAAATCACATGTGGCATACACAGTACATACTGTGCTGACATACTCCACCAGTAATACACATATACAGAAACATACTTATATACATATGTGTAAATGTATATAGGTATATGCACACATATAGATGTATATACATGCATAGTAGAGGTAGCAAATGCAACGTACTATGTGATTTCAAACATTGAAATGTTGACATTCTTTTTGTTAACAGATTTTGTTTACAGCAATTTAAATTCATAGCAAAATTGTGCTGTAGTACAGAAATTTCCCATATACCCTGCCTGCACATATAAATAGCCTCCTGCCATTATCAACATCTCCCACCAGACTGCTACATTTGTTACGAGTAATGAGCCTACATGGACACATCATCTTCATCCAAAGTCCACAGTTTAGGGTTCGATCTTGTTCTTATCCTTTCTATGGGTTTGGGCAAATGTATACAGTCTCATATTGAGGAGTCTCACTGTCCTAAAAATCCTCTTTCACCAATTCTTCCCTTCTTCCTTTTCCCAGCCCCCAACCCCAGGAAACCACTGATCTTTTTATTCTTACCATCGTTTTGCCTTTTCCAGAATGTCATACAGAATGTAGACTTTACAGATTGGCCCCTTTTGATTGTACTATGCATTTAAGTTTCCTCCATATCTTTTCAAAGCTCATTTCCTTTTAGCATGGAATAATATTCCATTGCATGGAGTAGCTTATTTATTCATTCACTTACTGAAGGAAAGCTTGGTTGCTTCCCAGTTTTGGCAATTATGAAGAAAGTTGCTATAAACATCTGTCTGTGTGCAGGCTTTTTGTGTAGAGGAATCCCCTTTCCATAGTAAATCTGATCACACTAGTTGGCTCTGCTCCCCTCCCTGACAGCACCTTGGAGGCACCTCCTTGATTTTTCCAGGACCTCCCTTAGTAAAATCATAAAGTCACATGAGGTGGTTAAGAAAATGAACTCAGTAATCAAATGCAAGGGCTTTGAAGGAACGAGATTTGAATTCAGGTTTCTTCACTTATTCCCTCATTCAAGCATCTCAAGCATCAGTTTCCTTATACACAAAATTGAAACCATCACAGCTCCCTCCGGGGTCTACTGAGGGCTGGAATCCTGTGTATAAAGGCAGGAACACAGTGCCTGAGTGCTGTGGTTGTTGATGTTCTTGCAGAATCAGCCAACAACACTTCTTTTCTTCTGACTCTAAACTCAGAAAAAAGTCCAAATGGCAATTTGTTCCCTAGCAGAGCAGTGGCTGGTATTCAGTTTCTCACTGAAGTTTGGTCATTTATTAATTCTGTTTCCAGATCAGGCTCTTGTGAGCTGGGTTAGCGTATTTCTCTAGTGCTGAAGTGTCACAAAAATGAGTTTCTCAGCAAAGAAAGCTGAGCACCCAAACTTGAACTACAATAGCCAAACAACCTCCTGACAGATGTAAACTGTCTTTAAATAAAGGTGCTTTTAACCCTACCTAACAGAGCCACTTTCAAATTACTGGCAGCTAGATCATTTGTCAGTTATTGTGGGGTTTTGTTTTGTTTTTGAGACGGAGTTTTGCTCTTGTTGCCCAGGCTGGAGTGCAATGGCATGATCTTGGCTCACTGCAACCTCCGCCTCCTAGATTCAAGTAATTCTCCTGTCTCAGCCTCCTGAGTAGCTACTCAGGGCTTACAGACATGTGCCACAATGCCTGGCTAATTTTTTGTCTTTTTAGTAGAGATGGGATTTCACCATGTTGATCAGGCTGGTCTCGAACTCCTGACCTCAGATGATCTGTCCCACCTCGGTCTCCCAAAGGGCTGGCATTACAGGCATGAGACACTGCACTCGGCCCAGTTATTGTGCTTTTAACTGGAAAGCAAATCTGGGAGAAGGTTAAGCTCCTTAAATTTAACAGGCAGACGTGTGTTCACTGCTGCGTGGGGGACACTCAGGATTATTATTCAGAGGAGAGCTGAATTCCACTGAAGGAAAAGGACAGGGGAGGTATGGAGAAGGCAGCCACAAAATTTCCCATATAAATGACATATATTTTCCTACAAACAACCATAAACTTGGCCTGGTAAATATTTGTCAAGCTTGTTATAAACCTTCATTTGAGGATTATAAGTAGTGCCAGGAAAAAAATTATAGGTGTCTCCTTGATGTACATTTTTAGTAGATACACACAGAAATGAACTGAAGATCGCTGCTTTCAGTCATTGTGGCTGTCCACCTTCTCTCTGTCCTGGGACTGTCTGTGGCTCGGTCATTGGAGGTAAACACAAACCATGGAGAGAAGAACCAAAACGACAAACCAACATTCTGAGAAAAACAACACCATTCAGAACTGGTCCAAGAGCAGACATTCCATGCTACTTAAGTTGAAGCAAAAGAGTATAGAAATATACCTTTGGCCCTCAAAACTAAATCTGACAAACTGCTGTCTGGGCACCAGACATTCCCAAACTATAGAGGGTTGTCGGGGCTGCAGGGAATGGCTGGGAAGACGTGCCTTGCTCCATTATCCCTGCATCTTGGCTCCTGTCCACAAGGCCTCTGTGTCCACTCAGAGATAAGGAAGGCCCCTACGCGGTTTATACCCATTTGTCTTCCAAGACGGCGAAGACCTAATGAGTCACTGGTATTTTGTTTCCGTATTGCCCAGTGGAAACTGGACAACTGTATGTGAAATACGATTTCTGATAGAAGGTAGGAATTATTTTGATCTTCTACCAAAAGACAATAAAACAATATAAACTTGTTTCTGTTTGTGTAGATGACTTGACTTCAGAATAATTTTTTATATGGTCATGAAAATAGATTACAATGAAAAGAGTAGAGGATTCTTATCAGAGCATTTTTAACAATATACTATGATAACCTTAAAAATAAAAACAGGTTGCAGAGAATAACTGGACTTCTTAGTTAGAAAGAAATGGTATTATATAATCTAATGCATTACTGCCTTTTCATCTATCTTACTGGGTTGCTAAAATGGCAAGATTAAAATCACAGTGTTTAATCATTTGCATTACCCATTATGAGAGCATTAAACAAGGTTTATATGCCAGATTATTACAATTTGCTTGCACATTGCTTGGGACACTGTATATATATCTCCTCCATCTCTGAATGACTGCTCCAACTACTAGAAGACTGAAATATGTTGTTTTTTTATTTTTTGTTTGACTTTTTTTTATATAACAAGTAGACATCCTTCTTCATATTTGAGCAGTGGTCTAATAGAGAACAGAAGATAGTTATCCCTTTTAATGCATTTTTAACCAATTAATTATTCAATAGACAGTATTAACAAATCAAAATTTGTAATAAAAAGTTTGCTTTTGCCCCAGTGCAGTGGCTCCTGCCTATAATCCCAGCATTTTGGGAGGCTGAAGCTGGAGGATCATTCAAGCCCAGGAGTTCAAGATCAATCTGAGCAACATGGGGAGACCCCATCTCTAGAAAAATAAAAAATAAAAAAATTAGATTGGCATGGTGGCACACACCTATAGTCCCAGCTACTTGGGAGGCTGAGGCAGAAGGATTGCTTGAGCCTGGGAGGTTGAGGCTGCAATGGGCCATGATTGCACCACTGCACTCCAACCTGGGCAATAGAGTGAAACCTTGCCTCAAATACATATATTTATATTATTATAAATATCTATATTTTTTCCTTTCCATACACTAAAGAAAACAAATATCTAAAATGTTCATGACTGAAACAGTAGACACTGTCATAAATTTGCACAATCCTACATTTTGTTTTTTCATCTATGCAAAGTAAGCTTCCAGATAACCTCTGCCCTAAAAACACCACGTGACCCTGAAAGGTGCCGATGGTTATGGTGGTTATTTTCCATTTGCTCTTCCACCTCCCCAGGGCCATGGCCTGTGGAGGATGGAGGTGGTCTTTAAGGTCTGAATCGGCTGGCTCGCCTTCCCTTCAGTTTCCACTTAAGGGAAGCACAGCAGGAGTTGGCAATAGGGGAAAACAAGTCCCCTTTTCCCTCTCGCTAGCTGTGGCTCTGCAGTATGGCATTGCTACCCCAAGGTCACTGCTCCTGCAGATGAGCCCCTCCTCTACTGCTCTAGCCCTCACTGAATCACTTATTGACTCCAAATTCAACTGGACCAGGTGCTTTACTATTACTCGTTCGTACCCTTAACCCTACCCCCACCTCTGTACATATCCACTCCATTAGCCCCCAGGCTCCTCCTTGATAAAAACGATTCCGTTTCCAATCCTATTTTTATCATCTTGTAGTTATGAAATACTTTTCCATGAATTTTTAATTGGTATATGCTTTTTACAAATTTACCATTTTAGATTTTAATTTTTAAAAACTACATGTATAACCACACAGATGAACATTTCAATGATGTCTTCATTTGATATACGTTTGATATGGTTTGGCTGTGTCTCTATCCAAATCTCATCTTGAATTCCCATATGTTGTGGAGGGGACCCTGTGGGAGACAGTTGAATCATGGGAGCGGGTCTGTTCTCCTGATGGTGAATGAGTCTCAGGAGATCTGATGGTTTTATAGAGGGGAGTTTCCCTACAAGGGCTCTCTTCTGTTTTCTGCCGCCATGTGAAATGTGCCTTTCACCCTCCAACGTGATTGGCTAGCCTCCTAGCCATGTGGAACTGTAAGTCTACTAAAATTCTTTCTTTTATAAATTGCCCAGTCTCAGATATGTCTTTATCAGCAGCACAAAAATGGACTAATCCAACATTTTATTGCAAATCCGTTTCCTAAGAAATCCACTATGATTTCTGCACTTAGAGAGATTTCAAGGAGCATGATACGTGGTTGCATAGCCCCTTCTCTAAAACAGCCTACAATCAAATGAGGGGAAAGGCTACACTCAAAAGAAATGTGTATGCGTGGATGTGACCTAATGAGTGACACAGCCACAAAGCATTCACAGGACACTCCCAAAAGCATCTGGGTCATGAAAAATATGGACTATGAACCAATACAAAAAGTAAACATGATTTGAATGGAAGCGGCCACTAAAGGAGAGGGCTAGAATTACACATTAATGCTAAGGTGATGAATATTTTCTTATATGAAGAATTTTTTTTTTTTTAATTTTTATTGCATTTTAGGTTTGGGGGTACATGTGCAGAACGTGCAAGATAGTTGCATAGGTACACACATGGCAGTGTGTTTTGCTGCCTTCCTCCCCTTCACCCACACTTGGCATTTCTCCCCAGACTATCCCTCCCCCTTATATGAAGAATTTAAGGGCTAAGGCTGAATTTTCTGAAGACAGAGAGGGGAAAAGAAATATCTGTTTTAATGATGGAACATTACTTCAAGAGATTTTTGTAAATAATTTTCTTGCTTTTTATTTTCTATTCATGTCTGAGTATTAAAAAAACTTCATATTCCATGAATGAACAAGTCAAGTGATTATTTTTTAAAAATAGCCATTTACAATATCCAAGCTATTCAAATCTAACCAATGTCAACATTTTAACATAACTACTTCCAGCATTTTCTCAGGTCTTATGTACTTCTTACCTATTAAAATAAAAATCACATGTTTTGAATTATACTTTCTTAATATGATAAGTTTTTTCTCTTATCTTTTAACTAGCTGTCCATAAAGATCATTTAGAGTACAGTGCAAATTAAAACCAAAATGAGTTATCATTAAACATCCGCTAGAGTGTCTGAATTAAGAAGTCTGGCAGTGACAAATATTGATGAGGATCTGGGCCAACGGGAACTCTCAATGTGAGCACAAGCTGGCACTACCACTTTGGAAAACAGTCAGGCATCAGGTACACGCATAAATTCTTACCATATAATCCAGCAATCCCTTTCCTTGGACTGTATGAGACAATCATGTATGCATATGTGCCATGTACTCAAAGAATCATAGCAGCAACACTCACTTAAAAACTGGAAATAACCAATACCTATGAACAAATGGTCAAATAACTCATATAATGAAATACTAAACAGCTATGAAAATGAGAAAACTACAACATAAAAAATCTCACAAACATAATAATGGATAGAAGAATCCTAACACACA
The DNA here is from genome assembly GCA_031835075.1 of Saguinus oedipus. Lineage (NCBI taxonomy): Eukaryota > Metazoa > Chordata > Mammalia > Primates > Cebidae > Saguinus > Saguinus oedipus. The sequence continues at coordinate 9,822,976 of CM063180.1, forward strand.
TAAAAAGGAATGAAATAATTTCTTTTGAAACAACCTGGATGGAGCTAGAGGCCATTATTCCAGGCAAAGTAACTCAGGAATGGAAAATCACATACCATATGTTCTCACTTAGAACTGAGAGCTGAGATACATCCAGAGTGGCACTCAAAGGACTTTAGAGACTCAAAGACAGCAGTGGGCAGGGGAAGCAGTAGGAGGGAGTAAAGGATAAAAAACTACGACGGGTACAATGTACACTACTGGTGTCACAGGTGCACTAAAATCTCAGACTTTACCACTATACACTTCATCCATGTAACAAAAACCACTTGTACCCCCAAAAGCTATCAAAATAAAAAAAAATACGTAATAAAGAAAATGGGAAGTTCATCGGAAAAAAATAAAAATAAACTGAAAAAAGAGGAAACCTGGCACTAAAGAATATAATGTTCATTAACATTTACATAAAGTTCATTGATAGACAAAATTCAACTTCAATGTTAGGACAGTGAGGATAATGTTTACCTTCAGGTGGGTGGAGAGTGCAGAAGAAAGGCTTCTGAAGTGTGGGGATGTTCTATTTCTAGACCTGTTAAGGGGTTAGAAGTTTCCACTCCATGATCATTCATCATAATTTACTGAGCTACAGGGGTACATTTTGTGTACCTTTCTCTGTATTATTCATCAATAATTTTTTAAAAGGACACATGCCAAATATATCGAGATTTCCCATAGTGGTTTCAACCATTTCAATTAAATTCAGAAAATCAAATTGTTACACATTTTTATTTTTCAAAACTTATAAAATATTGATGTTTTAAAAGGTATCATAAATAATAACATATTTACTGCTATAAAACAAAAGTAGTCTAGTTGACACAACAGTCTAAATTCAAAGTAAGCTATGGAAGGTGGACATCTGTGTATTAACTTTGGAGGGAGCTGAGGCTACTGCTAAGCCAATCGAAGGAGCTTCTTGTGAAGAAAGAGGCCAAACACAAGGACATTAGTCATGTCCTTCCAACAACCAAAACAATGTTATACAAGCATCACTATATGAGAGCAATGCAATTGTTTATAGCTGAAATTGATTTAATTCCTTCCAGGAAAGACTGAAAAGAACAATGTGCTAAATTTGTCTCTACTCTGTACTGTAAATATAACTCTGTAACAAATTAAAATTTCAAGGTCAAAGAATTAAAAAGAAAGTCCATTCCAGCCATTATAATGTGCAATGCACTGTTATTAAAGACAGATCTTAATGAACACACTGCTGGTTCAAATATGCGCTTAGGGCTAAATGACCACATCTCATAGCATGGGACTGTGTTCTGTCCCACTAATCCTTGCTTAAAAAGAGCTCAATGTGTGTCTCACACTTTAGAATCAAGAACAGAAGAGAGAAAAAAGTGGTGAAAAGTGTGTATCTGAACCAAATGGCAGATGACAACTTGTTTTTAAATAACATACATTTTAAATACTTTAATTCCATGAATACACATTATATTTAAAATTATTATTTTGGCAGACATTTTTTGTCCTCCAAATGGAGTCCAAATAGTTCATACAAAGGTATCCTTGTTTCTTCAATGTCTAATAAATGAAGACAATGTTTTCTTACCTTCTTCCCCTGATTACTAGACTTGGTAAGAAGGATAAAACCAGTAACTACTATATAAAATGTTTTAATATATAATGTATATACTATATAAATATAAAATGGAATTAGTAAGTATAAATGAATATAATATTCTACTTATAATTATGAAACGATTACAAATTATAAATTATTAATTAATAAAATAAATGTGAGAACTCACTGTTAGAAGAACTAATATGCTATGTCCATCTTTACAATGTCCACAGAAATACCACCTTGATGAGGAAACAGCTGTAGCTGTCAAAAGAGACATTCAGATGTCCAGTTGCAATTCTTTTCCTACCCACTAGTGCCATGTTGAACAGGGGATGGAGAGCTGCTCTTACCGGTTGGGTTGTGTGACATCTGATGGGGCTCTGTTTTCTAGACATTTTCCTAACTGGTCCGCATTAAGAATGCACATAGATATTGTCCTTTCCTCTCCTCTTCCCCTTAGATAAGAAGTAGTTACCTTTGAGAAGCTAAGCCTTTTCCCTTAGGTGGTCCCTTTTCCTCCAGTGGAGCAGGTCATGGCCAATCCAACCAGGCCCAGATGATCAAAGGAGTCTCTCCTTCCATCTCACTCTCCTGCTCTCTGTACCTGGAAGTATGCATTCAGTCATCTGTTCTATATACCAGTTGCAAGATCTCAGGCTAAGGTTTGACTATTGGGTAAACTAGATCTTTAAAAGACTTCTTGGCTCTCCAGCTACTTAAGCTCAGACTAAAGCAGCAGCACTGTACCATTTACTTTTTAACAGCAAAAGATACAGAAAGCATTTAGCCTGGCACCTGTCACATAGTAAGTTCTCAGTAAATGTTGGCCCCTATAACCAACATCTTCATTCCTGCTGCTACTGCCATTACTAGAGCTCTGGGTTAGTTAAAGCCAAAGTCACCTGGCTTCTATTGCCTTCTTGAGTACTGATTTCCCTGGAGGACCTGATAAGAAGTGAGCTGTCTGGGGCCAGGGTGAGTGCAGCTATGATGTCACTTTGGCATTATTTAGGAGCACCCATCTCATCTTTTCTCCTAACAAATAGATAGAGTGATTTGATTTGATGTTAGTTAAAATGATGAGAATTTTTTTCCCCAAAGTAAATTCGAGAGCATAATAATTCTTTAGTTTTAGTTCAGCAACTTCATTGCCATGAGGAAATAAAACTTTTGTCTTTAGAAATAGAGCAAACACCATAAAAAATGATGAGTTTGTGTCCTTTGTAGGGACATGGATGAACCTGGAGACCATCAATCTCAGCAAACTGACACAAGAACAGAAAATCAAACACCACATGTTCTCACTCATAGGCGAGTGTTGAAGAATGAGAACACATGGACACAGGGAGGGGAGCAGCACATGGTGGGGTCTGTTGGGGGGGTACTACGGGAGGGACAGCAGGGGGTGGGGAGTAGGGGAGGGATAACATGGGGAGAAATGCCAGATATAGGTGATGGGGAGGAAGGCAGCAAATCACACTGCCATGTATGTACCTATGCAACAATCTTGCATGTTCATCACATGTACCCCAAAACCTAAAACACAATAAAATATATTTTTTAAATAGAGAAAACCAAATTTTTAAATAAGTTTGATTTCTGTGACATTTCTATCTTGCACTAATTCTATTGATCCTATTTTCTGCGATTTGATGAATTACCAATTCAATCTTAAAAACAGTACTCAAATAGGCAAAATAATATCCTTTCCAAAAGAATATACAAGGCAAAAAAGAAAAATGTTGACAGACAATAGTGTAGAAAGAACAGCTTCTCCAACAACTAAGTCCCTCTAAGATGAGCTAGCCGTGCCTGGGATAAGTGACATTTATTTGTCTAGGTGCTACATTTTCCAACAATGCAGAAACGTATCCATCATGATTTCCTTTTGCAGAAACTTTTGAGTCTGAGCCGTGACATGCACCAAGTATAAGGGAAAATTACCCTAACATACATACAAGAGACTTAATTAGATCTGTTTATTTATAAACAAACCAGCTCATGCTTGCATCATTTACAGGAAATTTCAACAATCCAAGGTAAACAGCTACTTTAAAAATCTCAGCAGCACTAAGGTGGAATCTGTTATCAAGGGAGAACTTTCCCTGCAGTGGATTTCAGCTACTAGGTGGATATAATTAATTGAAAACATGAAGTTAGGTTCCACCAATTTAAACCTTGCTTAATGTTGGGTCTGGTGGCAGGTGTTACGGAGGATATTTATACCAAAGACAGGAAGCACCTAGAATCCTGAGCCAAGGAGAGGGTAAGGCTACCTCAAGAATCAGAATAAATCTCTTATCAACAGTAGTCTTGCCTTCTACCATCTAGTATAAAGACTTTTTTTTTTTTTTTTTTTTTTTTTTTTGAGATAGAGTCTCACTCTGTCTCCCAGACTGGAGCGCATTGTCATGATCTAGGCTCACTGCAACCTCTGCCTCCTGGGCTCAAGCGATTCTCCTGCCTCAGCCTCTCAGGTAGCTGGGACTAGAGGTGTGCACCCCCACGCCCACCTAATTTTTGTATTTTTAGCAGAGGTGGAGTTTCACCATATTGGTCAGACTGGTCGTGAATTCCTGACCTCGTGACCCTCCCACCTCGGTCTCCCAAAGTGCTGGGATTATAGGCGTAAGCCACCGCACCCGGCATATAAAGACTTTTTCAACATTAGTTTCATCATCATCCTCATCATAATTATTATTATTCCTGTTTACTCCTAATCAGACTTATCCTAGAACCTTGACATCTCTTTCCTACTTCCCCTTCATTCTTCTAATCATCCTTATTTTAAGTTATATAGAGATCTCCAACCAAGATATTATCATTAGCGATCTCAACAACTCTTCTCCAGAATAAAATCTTCAAGGTTTGCTTGGGCCATTGGTCCCACAGAGGTGAGAAAAGTGAGCCCTTTTGAAGTGGCAGGCTCTTTAGATGTAACTGGAAGTAGAGTTGTAGGACTACTACGTGCCACTAAGCCTTTATGTTCTAAGCACACTTCTCAATATTTCAGAACTTTATCCCCGTGAAGGGTGTTAACTTTTCAAAAATAAATTACATATGGAAAAGAAGTACATGTAGTGTACTGGGGAACTATTTGTCTGTATTATTCAACAGAAAAACAGTATCAACTTCTACATAAAGGGATACTTTTCTTAGGGGTCTTTTATCACAGCCTTAGGGAATTTTGCCCAAGACATAGAAAACAGCATCATGGAGGACTGAAAATGAGTCTGGCCACTTGACAAGGAGCCACAAATTCTCCTGCAGTTCCTTCGTCAGAGAGAAAGCAAGTCTTCCGATACCATCAGAGAGGAGAGATTAATCTGACTGGAAATGTCTAAATGATGTGCAAGAATTACTTGTTCATATTACCCTTGGAAAACCTGTGCACAAAACCATGGTCTTATCGAAAGCAGCTTTTTGAGCTTCACTGTTTTCATCTGTCAAACGAGCAGCTTTGGAGTAGATGATCTCCATTCTACTCACAAGTTTAAAAGTCTCCTTTGTTCCTAAAATTCAAAATGATTTCTATGATTCAAACCATTTTGCCCTGTCTGCCATTGCTTACCTTTGACCATGTTATAAAGTCTGCTGCTTGAATAAATTTTTGTTTAAAATTTAGTGATCCATCATTTGAGCATCCGACAAATGAGAACTCTTCTTTTTCCTTTCTTAAGAACAGCATCTTGAGGACATTCCAGCAACTGATGTCCTCTCTGGGCCACTGTGGTCTTCAACTTTGATACTACTCCCAGGAGAAATGATAGGGTCTGGCTTTATGCCAGTTAGACTTGGACGGTGATTGATTAGAAGAAGGTGGGACCACATAGCCATGCAAAAGGTTCAGTACTGAGCCACAAGCTTCAACACTAAAGGAGCTTTCACCAGTGACTTCACAGCTATTAGACGTTTTTATATTAACAACATTTCTCCCATCCAGGTTTGTGCATTTTATCTTTATTCTTTCAAATCCTGAAATTGCTTGGATAAGAGAGAGGGTTTATATATTATACACACACACACACACACACACACACACACACACACATTTCTAAGAGCAGCCTGAACTTTTAGGGGAAATTGAAGAGGCTTTGTGTCAAGTACAGCTAAATCCAGCCTTTCCATATCAAACCTCTGCTAGAAAATTACTGTGCAGATGATAAGGCAGAAAGATATAATAAAAAGTGACTCTACTCAATTTACACTGCAATATTGGTATGACTGAATATTTTTCATTCAGGTGCCTGATAAAATCGCTAAACTGTATTGCAGATAAATAAAGGAGGCTTCTGTCAAGAATAAACACCATTAATCATGAAGTCTTACCCTCTCAGAGCCTGTGCTATGCATCTGCACAAATACACCGGCATAACCATCACACAACACATGCTTTCGTCCTTTATAAACTGTTCCAAGCTGAAGAAGTGCTCGTTTTTCATTTCGTAAGGTTTAGGCAGCAATAGCATTTTGAAAATACTCTCTTTACATTTTTAACTTTACATTCTTGCAACTAGGCCCATTACTGTCACAGTTAGGAAAATATGGCCGAGCTCTCAGGGGAAAAAAACTTGACAAGAATCAATTTTTTGACTGAATACATACGTACACATGCACATAATACATATGACATACTATATATCCTTAACTCTAAGATGTTACTGATTTAAAGGTGTAACATTGTTTCAGATCCACTAAAAAAAGATAATCGTTCCCTATCACTTTTGGCTTTTACTTTACTTATTAAAAAAGCACTTTCAGAATTATTCAGACATAGATTTTTTTTTAATGTATATCCTTCTAGCACATGCACAAAAAAAGGAAATATAAGTAAAATCATTTTATGAAAAGATACCTGGAACTTCCTCATGACTGCCACTTCACCAATAAGGAATTATAAAACACTATAGATTGTAAAATACATCCCAATTTCAGAGATGTTAAAAGATGGAAAAAGGGATGTACCTCTTAGAATAGATGATTTAAATATGGTGATAGATATGTGGTAGGCAATTCTGCCATTTGTCAAATACCTAAGCTGTGACAGACACCAAGTTAAGTGCTATATATATGCTCCTTTGCTGAATCCTTGATATAAAATGGGATTGAATGATGAAACTGGCTTGGACTGATTAAGTAATCTGACAGTAAATATCTGAGCTGAATTCAAACTCAGTCTATGAGTTTAAGTCTATGCTTTTAAACACAAAGAAAAACTACCCCAAACCAAATACACATGTATATATATATGCTTAAATACACTTGTATTTTTAACATTATTGATGTATTTAATAGAAAAGGACAGTATGGTTATTCTAGCTACCTTACTTCCCAAAATGAACCTATTTAAATTGACATTCCAATTGTAGTGTCATGGCAGGTCAGGCTGATGGCTGTGGTGTACACAAAGTGTCACTTGGAGAGTATAAAGAGAAATGAGGGAGGTATGACCAGCATTCAGGCAAGACTTTTTCAGCAGAGCTTCACATAAGGAAAGAACAGACAAGAAACTTTATGGCTTAGAAGGAAAAAAAATGGCATGTGGGCATGCTGTCTTAGGGCTATAGTATTTTAATGGAATCCCTTTGTAAGTGTCCACACACTAGAAAAAAAAAATGAACAAATTTAAATTTTCCAACATTATGAGATGTTAAGAACTAGAAGGGGTCTTAAGGATCGTTTAATCCAACTACTTTGTTTTGTACATGAAAACAAGGCCTGCAGAAGTGAAGGAACGTGCTCAGGATCCGGTTAACTTGCAGCAGAGTTGAGAATGGAACCTCACTGAGGTCTACATTTATTACGAAAACAACCGATCAACTAGTTTGACAAAGAGGATCATCAGAAGCCATGTGCCAACAGCACTATGTTTGAGTTTTCTGGAATTACACTTTGAAACCCAAGCAAATAGCTTTGTCATGGGTGAATGTAACCAATGTATTATTGGGTGGGGAAGGTGTGTGCTCAGAGGAACTATTCAGTAAAGCAATAATCCAGTCCCACCCATGAGGGATGTTTAGTTGTGTTACACAGGAAGTATTATGGAAGCTACATTTCAGCTCACTGGGGGATCTGTTTGCAGAGCCCACTCCAAGCAGGAAGTGCCTCTTCTAGCCAAAAGAGGTTTAACTCTCATTTTCATCATAAATCCTCCCTCTGTGAAGAAGCAGCTTGATCCTGCACAGTGAAGTGTTTATTCGCTAAATGGAACACTGGCAGAGACCCTCACAACAAAGTCTGTGCCCCAGTGATGCGTAGCCGTATTGGGGGCTCACAGATGCCAGATACCAAGAGCCTCATTCAGCCAGGCCCAGCAAGAAAAAAAGAGGATACCACTGAAACCAGGCCCTGACCACACTGCTTGGTACTTCTCAAGTTCTTTACGGAACAGCTTCTGTGTTAAAAAAATAAGTATTTATATTGTATCATTTTAATCACAGACTGTGTGTTCAATCATTCCAGACAATTTTTTTGGTCCTCTTTTTGGAAGCCCCAAATTATTATTAAAACTTCTCCCAGGTAAACTACCAATAAATGCAGACCCTGGGTTAGCTACAAAGCACCCCACCTGCTTGTTAGAGTCAAGATTCTCATGCACAAAAAAGGCAAGCAAAAACAGCTGAACGGACCCTTTATAAGAATTTTGCTTTTAGGTCAGCTTAATTTTGTTAAGAGATATCATAATGTTTTACCAATATCTACATTGAGGGTACAATGCATTAGAGAATAAAATATTTACTCTTTGTTAGTAGAGGTTAGAAAACATTGTTCATAATTTATAAGTTGTTCCTTTCTGTCCCAGTCACAAATCATACTTCAAAAAATAACATATGTACAAGAAAATGTAATGGTTATAAGATACTAGAATAATTTTCGTTTTGTTGTTCATTATTTCTATACATATGGCAATGCATTTTGTGCAAATTAAACTGACATTCTTTAGATAGGTAAAGTTAACTCTAATGGAGCTAGTGGGCTCCCCTCTCACCTACACTGGATGATTTATGTTACTAACTTGGGCTTGAGCATAACAACCTGAGCTACCCTCCTTCAACAGATTATTCACACTGTAAGAAAACCAAATGACTTAGTAGCCTCCTCACTGAATTTAAGGCTAGTAATGATTCAAGAGTAGCCACGCTGTTAAACTAGAATGAAGCACTACTCTCCTCACTAATGAGGTTAAAAAATGTCTCTACGTCTCCACGTTAGGGGCACTTAGCAAGCACTCTGCCTGGCAGAGACCCACAGCGGATCGAAGCCATGGACTAATCACGCAGGCCGGAATCAAATGGACTGGAAGAATTAGGAGACTTGTGACTCGGAGGAATGTAATTCATGCAGAAAAGCGTTGTCAGAGCAAGGCCAGGGAACCTCATGGGAAGAAAGCAAAATAAACAGTTCAACAAAGAAAACAAAGAAGGGCCAACAGGCTTTTCTAAAGCTTGAGTACACTGAGACTTCAGTGGGTGCCTAGGACAAAGACCTCATCAAAGGACACCCTTGCAAAGCAAACAGACCAAGGAAGGATGTTTCTCTCCAATACACTCAGGGGGAAGGGGGTGGACTCTACTTTTCGCTCCTTCCAATTCAACTTGCTCAACTCCCAACTTCCAACTCAACTCCCTCCTCCAACAAACACCAAGAAACGACCACTAATAATAACCTAAGTAACCAAATTTGTTTGTCTGGGTTAAAATACGGGGAAAGGTGGGGAGGTTAACACAAATTAAATATGGTGCAGTGCACCTCTGGATTGCACGTCAGATCATGAAAAGGCCTTTGGAAGTGTACCCACCACCTGGGTCAATGCCCCACCGCCTGCTCCCTACATTCCAGAAGATGAAGAGAGACTCCACAAATGCTCAAGGATTTACACTTCGAAAATTCTCTCTCACGAACAGTATACATCTGCAATCGTGCAGAATGGAGTCTGGCATGGCTTTCTGAAGAAGGGTGCACCTCTGCTCTCAGCTCCAGCCTCACAATTCTATTTCCAGTGGACTCCTGACTCGGACTATTCTTCTCTCAATCCGATGACTACATGTATCACTGCAGCCCTGAAATGACTTTGATCACTAAAACAAGATTAAAATACTTGAGGCTGACCTTCTTTTCCCCGTCTTGGCTGCTTCCTTTAAGATGGAAGACCATGCTGTCTTTTGTTGACTAATCCCAAGGACAGACTTAGAGTACTACAAGGAACACAGACAGAAGTGAGCGCTGTATGGGTACATACACATAGATAGTAACATAGTAAGATATATAAAATAACATAAAACACTTACTTTAAATAAATACAACATGGTAAGTAATGAAAACATTAACATAATCCAACATAATTCTACTATTAATCTGTTATATCTCTGGCAAATAACATATAAAAAAATCAGAGTCCCCTTTAGAGGGTTGATTGCTTATGTTACTCACTTACAGTTCTAAATTTGCTACTGAAAATGCTGCCTAGTGTGCATAGTAAATGTGACAACAATGGGCGCTAGGAATATGGGGATTTTGCTCTGTGGGGGAACCAGACATTGCTTTGAACAGAGGCAAGAAACATTTTAGTAAACTGGAAATGTTTATTTCCATGCTGTCTTAAAAATGTAAAGCATATTCAAACAACATGGCTTGGTGATTTGTTTTGCAAATGAGGCAATTAGTTTAACTCCCAGAACTTCCCTCTCCCACTCCCCAACAGGTGATGGAGATACTATTGACTTACGGTGAACTTGGCGATATTTGGATACTATTTGAATGTACTTAGAAGAATATTGGCAGTTTTCATTTTTCATGTGTAACTCGTTCCCACATAATGAAAGACATATTAACCTTGTAAGGCCTGAGGGAATCATTTACTGTGTACCTTCAGCTGGGCACTGGCTATCCAGGCCATACTGGACTTGGCCATGGCATGCACAGGGCTCCTTAGGAACAATTTACAAGTGCTGCCTGGCAACGAGGGTACAGGTGAACCTTTAAAAAAAAAAAAAAAAAAACTTAAAAAAAAAGAATGCCTTCAAGGGCAACTGTACACACAATTCATTTTGGTATTAGTTCAGATTTTTAGTCTGGGGCCAGGCTTCTGCTCCCTGTAAGAGTCTCAACGGAGAACTTCCTTTAAGTGAATCTGTAACCTCCCTGTAGTTGCATAAGGAAGTTTTAAATATCCGTCACTTACAAACATGTGAAATGCTGCATATGCCAAAATATTAGGTGATGGGATTTTAGAAAACCTACAGCTTTGGGTTGCAGACTCTCACTTGGATCTTCGTTGGAAATGTACTCACATGCTCAAAGGCAGTTCCTGCCACTGTGACCATTCTCCCTGCATTATTTTCTTCCTGTACACACATGTGCACACACAAGAGAGAAGAGGCAGAGTCTATTTCTAGCACCGCACTTGATGTTTTTCAACACAGAGTTATAAAAACTGATGCAATGTCACCAAGTTAGCTAGGTCAGCACAGGAGATAAACATGGGCCAGCAAGCCATTTACCTTGTTAATTTTTACTGAACTGCAACATAATCATGCCCATTTCTGCTCTGGTCTGCCTTTTACAAAGACCACATCAAAACTAAAAATGGCCAAGATTGCATTTTTCAAACGTGTTTCCATATAAGTCATCTCTAAAAACATCCCTACTTTTTCTCTGGACTCTGAGGATGAGTTTCAAAATCCACCTCTCTCCTCCTTTCTCCTTTTAGTGTGTTTAGTGTGCTTGTATCACTGAAGATGCAAACATCTTGGTAATGTGTTACTTAATATTCAAAAAGTTAGCAAGCAGGTTCCTGGAAACATATCTGCTAACATTTTATTTTCTGATGTATGATTTTCCCTGGGGCAGGGATGGGGATGCAACAATAACAACAATGAGTGACAGGCAGCCCTGTGTCATTGGCCTTTGTTCCCTGGGGAAAGGTCTGAAATGAACTCAGCTTGCAGTGTGGCTATAGGAAATGGCATGTCTTTGTTTAGGTGAAAAAAGTGGGGCTCTGTTACCTAAGTGAGGGAGAGACGGCCACATAGGAAGGGCTGCAGGCAGCTTCAGTTTGGGGAGTATTCCTCACATAAAATAACCTCAAAGTATCTTCCCATCGGGACAAATTCTGTTAAAGTTCGATTTTCTCAAACACATATTTTTAAAAAATAAATAAAATGATGACAGTAAATTTCTGTTTTCTTTGAAGCCAGGCTTAACATGAGTGGAAGCATTGTACTCAAAGAAAAAAGTCTGTTACAGCCCAGTACCTCCCAGGCCCCCGCAACAGGTTTGACAGCAGCCTCTATAGAGTCGGCGGCTTCCGGTTCAGTGAACGTGAATACCTCAGTCAATATCTGCTCCCGGGACCGTGCTGCTGAGCGCAGCACAAAGAACACAGGAATTTTATCCAAGAAGCTGGCGCTCAGACTCTCTGAATACACACTATAATTAGGGCCTGCTTTCTCTGCAACGAAGGACCAAATTCAATATTTCAGTCATTAGAAATACTGCAAAACAGAAAGGAGTATCTGCCCTTCGAGTACAATTTATCTGTTTTGTGGTCGTTTCTTAATGCAGAGTAAAGCATGTATTGGTGGATTTGGCTTTATGCGCCAGCTCATCAAAATTTTAGAAATTTAGGAACTGAAACTCAACCATCTTTTCATATCTATAAGGAAACTATGAATCTAGGTGGCCTAAAGTATTTCTTAAAATTAGGCAGGCCTTAAATTCTTTTAGTGAATCATGAGAAATGACTAGAAAATAAGGCTTATTTTATTTTTTGGTTTGACAGGACATGCAGTGAAATATGTGAAGAACGGCAGTAGAAAAGCATCAAAGTAGAAAACATGACACATGGCACTGCTCATAGAAAAAGGAAAAGAAAGCGGAGAAGGACGTACAGAGTGAGGATGGAGAAGGGGTGTTATTTTAGACCAAGGTTGGCAAACTTTATCTTTCAGGCATTTCAGGTCACGTTCTCTGTCACAGTTACTCAACTCTGCCCTTGTATTGCTAAACCTGCCATAGAAAATACTAAATAAGGAGTGTCACTGTGCTCCAATAAAACTTTATTGGCAAAAACAGGCCATGAACCATAAGTGGCCCATAGACCATAGTTTGCCAATCCCCGTTTTAAACAGTTGTTCATAGAGAACCTCTCTGAGAAGGAGAAACTGAGCAGGGAAATGTATGAAGGGAGGGAGCAAGCCACAGGTATCTGAAGGAAGAAGGCTCCAGGAAGATAAACATTGTGATCTAGTCCAACATGGCTTCCCTTCTATTGGGTCTACCGTTATAATCGCTCATTATTATCCACCCAATGTTCTAATAGAGTCTTCTCAAATGTGATTGTTAAGTACGGTCAACACTCCACCCAGGTGATGAGTCACAATTTACCAAACCACTCCTGTGGCTGAACATGTAAACTGTTCATACATTCTACAGTCAAAGACTAATAAGCATCTCATTTTTGGGCTAATCAACAGGCATATTAGGGCAAAAAGCCTGAACATGGCTTTTAATGGTTCTTCCCACACCCTGTCGTACTTCGACCTTGGGAATGTGCAGAAGAAAATGACAGCCAACAACACTGAAAACTTCCCATCAGGTGCTGTTAGAAACAGTTGTGTTCAACCAGGAAGTGGAAACCAGAGCAGCCATGTCTGTGGTCTTCCTTTTCACTGGTGTGGAGTCTGATGCCTGGGTAAACACAATGGCACTCCCTACTTGTAAGCTAGGTAGCTTCTCTGTGTCAAGGTTTCCATATCTTTAAAATGAAACTAATAATAATAACTCCAGCACAGAGTTGTTTTAAGTATTATAGGAGATGACTACATAAAGTCTTTAGCATTGTGCTCATCCTACAGTAAGGACTCAAAAATGTCAGCTATGGTCATGATTATATATTTTTCCATCTGAATTGTCCATTTCTTTTTTGCCCTTCTCTTTGATATTGTTATGTACTTAAATTGTTCATTTAAGATGGCTAATTTCATTCATTTTTATTCCATGTGTAGGATCTGGAAAGCACCAATACATTAAATAGTACTCAGTCACATAAGGGGACCAGTAACTGCTTTAATATCAGGAAATCCATTTGACAGTGGAGAGCATCTGACATGACATCTCTTCTATCAAAAGTAGTAACTGTGCTTTTGTTTTTTGGATACTAGCTTGTTGGCATGAGGTGACACACTCAAGCAAAAACAAAAGAAAATAATGGTAATAGCAGTGACCTATTATTTTTATCATCATTAAAAATAATATTTATTTAGGAGCTACTATATGTAGAGCATGGGCTCAGCCTAGTAAATGCAAAGAAATTCACAGATAGTCTTCACCCTGAGAGATGTGATTATAATTTAGTTCATGTTTTCTTTTTCTATTTTGGAAGGGTGAGGAGTATGTTAATGTTTGCTGTAGTATTTGCTAGAGTTTGTAATTTGATATGTCATTACACTTTATTAGTCTCCATAATGTTTATGGTAAAAGTACAAATAAATACTGGGGGTGGAAAGAACTTTCCTTTGTTAATTTTAAGTTACACTACTAAAATACTCCAAACTAGTTATGCCCCCAAGTATAATTATGAGGTTTTACTAAATCTCCATATTTTACTGGAAACATTCCTGAAAATGAAACGAAAGAAATCACTATTACCTGTACAGGCCCAATACAGAGTTTTAAGTAAGTAGCTACATTGAAGAGGCTCCTTTGGAATAAGTATGTGAGCTCTCAGTAAAAACAGTACCAGGACAAGCAACGTGCTAAATTTGGGAGAGGGGAACTCAGTAGTAGCCTGGCCATCTACTTACTATTTCCTTCTCTAAGCTTTTACCAATGACATGTCTTTTCTTAGAGCTTTTTCTCTCTGGGAAGAAATGTATTTATTCATACTCCAAACTTGCCTCTCATCTCCCTGCTCTCATTCCGAACAGGCAGTCATAAGTATGGGGGCGAGGCCTTACCTATTTCCAGTGCACTCTATCTCATAGCTGATATTAATGATCTTCATGTACTGAGTCCTCTCCCCGAGGTGAAGGGAGGTGGGCCGCTTTTAGCGGGAAGAACAGCTCTCCTTACTTAGGTGGAATGATTCCAGAGAGTGTCAGGCAGCCTTGGAAGGAGTCACATTGACTCAACAAAGAAAAAAAAAAGAGCTGACAGAACAGTACAGAACAGAACATGAGTGCTCATTTTCCCTAAGAAGAAAAGCTGGTTTTTGAAAGTGGATTAGTAAAGTGGATGGTGAAATGCAACAGCCTCTATGTGAGCTGGCTTGGGGTGCAGTACTGTTCACAGCCACGGCACAAAGCAGGGGCAGCTCACAGCTCGACAGGCAAGATCAGTGGGGCTTAATTACTGCAATGGATTAGTAACCAAGGACCCAGCTTTGGAAAATGAATTGCAGATCTCAGTATGAAACAGAAGGACAGTTCAAAATTCAATTCATACTGGTCCGTAAAGGAGAAA
Source organism: Saguinus oedipus (assembly GCA_031835075.1). Lineage (NCBI taxonomy): Eukaryota > Metazoa > Chordata > Mammalia > Primates > Cebidae > Saguinus > Saguinus oedipus. The sequence continues at coordinate 9,838,052 of CM063180.1, forward strand.
ACCTTGGCTCAGAAAGGTTGTATGTAAGGGCTAAATTTCTTTTTCCCAAGAAAAATCCAGAATGAATGAAATCAAATGTAATTTAAAGCTACTTTATAATTTAGGTTTCCACAAATACACCATGTCTACTTCTAAAAAGGAAGCATGCTTAATTGAGTTCTAACACTAAGAAACACAAAATACACACTCAAAATGCAAGAGAGAAAGTACTTTGACTATTACTGCGGAAAGCAGTCACTTGATGATGCAATTGTATTCTGGGGTGGTGGGCGATAATATGCCAATTGCCTGAATTTCCAAGTGAAATTTAAAAAATTAGTACTTATTTTTACCCTAGCAGGCACCATTTGTTCCCATAGACTACAATAGTGCCTCCTTGAGTTAGGGAAGGACCAGCCCTGATGTCAACAATGCAGGCAGGAACTACAGAGACCAAGAAGTAAAAATACACACACAAAATACGACTATGTGTATAGAGATCCGGGTTCTTTCATTAATGCACAAAATAATCTCGGTAATAAAGCAGACTCACTCTGATATTTTTTCTAAAACATTCTACTTCTTGCGATTTACCTTAACAAGTCTCTCAAATGATTTGAGAGAGGGAGAGAGAGCAACACTTCTGTTGTCTACTGGGCCTAAGACCTGGCGAATTCAGTGAATAACTTTCAGAAGAAATAGGAAGATTCTTCATATCCAATGTTCCTTAATTTTCAAATTACTTGAATTAAACAGATGCAATGCAGGAACTGCACATTTTATAAGACAACCTTTACGTGACAACTCAGGGAACAGTATTTATATTCCAGGTCCTACTTAGAAGTCCTGAGTCTAAACTCATAATTTTGAGTTAAGAAACAAAGTGCCAATAAATTATAATATTATTTCTGTATTTAAATCCATTCAAGTTTCTATACTCATTCTATACTGCCTAACCATAAACTGTGGGTAACACTGTGAGGACAAGCAGGGCAAGCTAAAGGCATTCCATTTAACAAACTGGGTTCTTTCATACAAACTGACGCATTTCCGTACATATTTATAAGGCTTAGTGGTTATTATTAGGCTGTAATTGCAGTTGTTCTAACACCTAATAAGCCATGGTTGGAAAAACAAAGGCAGGTTAATTTGTGATTTCCTCTACTCATTCAGAGGCAAATTAAGTGTCAAACAGCTAATACGGAACATATTTCATTTTATGAGATTTTAATTTAATTCTGCACCATATCGTTGATGCCTTAATATAGGGTGGTTTATCTAAAAAGAGGAGCAATTTATAAACCGCTTCCAATAGAATCTTTAATGATAGGATATGATAGCATAATTATGGAAGCGCCCGCCCTTCTTCTAAATAGAGATCTGTCTGCATTTCCATCAACACAAATCCTTGTTTTTAAGAGACTCGTAATTTAATTTTTAAAGCTGGCACCAGAAGAACAATTGTGTATACAAAATAATGAGAATATCTCCAAACTTTGTCCTCTTATAATTAAAGTATTTATTGCAAAAACAGTACTCTTCACTTGATCTCATTTTCTGTAAGACAAATATATAGCAAACAGTTTGAAATTCAAGTTCTGGATGAAGTGATTTTACTTTCCTAGGTAACTGATTTACTTCTCAGCAAATACATGCTTTTAAGATTTCTATAACCAAGTCACATTTGCCCAGATTAGCCTCCACTTTCAAGGTGATCACAGGTGTCTACGTATCATACCTCAGAAGGTGCAAGAGTAACTCAGGGACTCATAACTGAGCAAGGGCAGAATAGAAACTCCCAGTATTTTTCATGCCCCCAACTGCCTGGAATGCCAACCCTCAGCATTTGTTTAGAGCTCTGTGCTTTTCAGAGTGCTTACGTGAACATTATTTCATGGAACTCTCTCTGCGCTCTGACGAGCTGGGTACAGCAGACAGCTTCAGCTCCACGTAATGAAACCAGCACATGCAAACGCCAGTGGCCAGAGTTCACAGCACAAGTGAGTGGCAACACAAGAACAGGAATTTGAGCTCTCTGACTGCTCCTCCCCCGTCTCCCAGACTGGGCCAATGTGAGTGTCCACTGAGCACCTTTTACAAAGTGCCTGACCAACTGCAGGGCACTGCCTACAAAACTAGCAGGAAGCAGTGACTGCTAACAATAAATCGCCAAGCAAAAGGAAAAGCACCACAATAAAGCTACATATAAGATGCTATAAAAACAGTCTCTGGGATGGCCCTTGAATTAGTCCTTGAGGATGACTATAAGCAGGAGTTCACCATGCAGAGAGGGAAGGCCACTGAGACCAATGCAGAGAGAATGTCATGTCACAAAGACCCAGGGGCGTGACATGCCCAGCTTCCTGGGGCCCACTTCATAAGCATAGGGTCCACCCACGGCCCTGCCAGGATGCACCAAAACCAGGCAGTCCCAGGAGGCCACAAACCTACAAGCTCACCATTCTCTTGCCTGCAGCAATGATATTCCCTCTAGGAACCTTCCAGGACTTCTTTTTTGAGGCTCAGGATTATCTATCAGCTTTATGTTATGAATCTTTTTGATAATTATACATTTAGGCTACTAGAGAATAATTTAGTCAGCTGCTGCTAAGTATCCAAAGCTTGGCTAAAAAGGCAGGAAGAACTAAAATCCAAAGAAAACCCAGCTCAACAGTCACACCGGAAATGTGACTCTCCCAACTCCCCCTATGAGGATGGTCCAGATGTGACCTGCCTTATCTTGTGATGTTATCTTCATGGGCCAAGGCAGGTCAGCAAGCAGGGCTCAGAACACACAGCAGGGGTTACAGGAGAGTTTGCTGTTATATTCCACCATAGAACCAAGACATGAAATTTGTATTGATGAACTCATATTTGCATTTCATTACAAGAAAAACTATAATAAATGCTGAGGAAATATCAAATAAACTCATTTAAAACATTTCTCTAGAGCATCGTTTCTGAAAGAATGAAGAACTCCAAAATTCCATAGAAAAATCTGATTTAAATTAACTACATCACAGAGGCTCCAGTCTGGGAGGAATTAGCCAACCATGTCTCCAAGGCCGATCTGGCCCTTGCATGCTCTGAACCATGGGGCAGAGCCTCATCTGAGATGCATGTGGTCACATCTGTACCATAAAACCTCTGTATAACGGGGTGAATTACATGTCATGTTTCAGGCTGAACTTGGAATTTCCTTCCCTTTGTATAGGGAATTTTTAATTGGTCTCTTGGTTTTATTTGAGAGTATTTTTAGCAGGCTTCAGAACCCTGTAAATACTTACTTATGTTCCAGTGAAAAGTCAGAGAATATCTCACAAGTTTCTGCATTCTCTCTCTATAAATACCCACTTCTCCTTTAATGCTTATAGAAGTCTGCAACACAGATTTATTACTTACCTCCAGGCAAATGTGCTCTGAAATTACAATTCAGTAATGGGAGATGGATCCAAAAAACTGTTGGTAAAAATATTATATGTGTACTTGGGCATGTAGTTAGGATTGTTAATATCAATTAATTCTGTTCACAGAGGAGGACTTGTTTTAAAACAACTTCATTTTTCTTTGGCATAATATGTAATTACACAGCTGTAACTAATAGCCACGGAGATGCAATCTACCATCTGAATAACCAGCGTTATTCTTCAAAGTATTATTTGTGCTTTTCTAACTTTACTGTCTCAGAATAATGGGTGATTATTAGATTTGACTAAATGTATATATCAAGGCTGTTGGCAAAGGATAGCCCATCCCAGAGAGTGGCTCCAATTATTATAGTACATGACAGTTTCCTGGACAGTACTACAAAAGAATACTATTTTATTTTGCAAGTCCACCATCCTTTACTTCCTCCCAACCAAGTAAAGATGGTATTTATTTCCAAGAGATTTTCTTTTTTCCTTTCCTAATATATGTTATCACCAGCATTCTTTCCTTCTATCTTTCTGTAAACCTTGTGCTCAATCACATTTGCCATTTTGTTTGAGTGACATTCCCATCAATCAAGTGACTTTTGGTGTACTTACATAGGGACTATGAAAATTCACCATAAAAATTTCATTACAATTCATTGTAATCCCTAGAACAGGACTTTCATGTTACAGAAATTTTAACATAAAAAAAGTTCAGACCTAATGTCCACCAAATACATATTCTGAGGGTAAATTTCCATTAGGTTTTTACTTTTTAATTTAGTATTTACAGCCCACAGAACACACGTCAGCAAAATATATAGGAAATATCTGTCGGTTACCTAGAGTGACAGGCATTCCTCAGGAAGCGGCAGGGATTTGCTTCAGTGAATCCACGAACTGACAGGCTTGCTATATTTCAAAAGTAAATCTTACACTTCTATCACATCTTCAAAGCCCAGTGGATGTGCCATTAACAAAAAGTCCTGAGATGGTAAAAGCCAGTATCTTGTTTCATTTCATTAATGAGGAAAGTGTTAATACTTACATATGCAATGGAGGAATCGGAGACGGATCGTAATGGTAACGGCCCTCATGATGTCTGGCATCAATTGGTACAGGAGGATGGAAGGCAGGGAAAAGATGAGGAGGATCTGAAAAAAAAGAGCCCAATCTGTATCAAATGAACACTTCCAAGCAGCATTCCGATTCACAAAGCAACACTGCTGTACCATTATACCTTCACTGCTTACACTTAATCTAAGAATTTGTGGAAGAACTCTTCAAGGTGAGTTACAAGGCTATGTGAGGTTCTACAGAAGTATGACTGAGTAAGTAGAGCCTGCACCTTCCTGAGAAGGTAGAGCCTGTGACTGACTGCAACTGAAACCCAGACGGGAAAGCAAGAGAAGAACACGGCTCCCTATCTTGAAAGAGAGGCTGACCAGAGGAGAAGGGCTGAAGAGAGCCACAAAGCCAAGAGGAACAAATTAGAACACACTTATTTGAAAACTGTAATTTCACTGTCAAGTTTTAGACAAAGACACTGTAATACAAATACTAGTTTCATTTCTCCCATGCTCATGATGCTTTTAAGAATGGAAAGGCTCGCTAGAATCTGTGGCTGATATATATGCGCACGTACACATGCTTCTTTTTTTTTTTTTTTTTTTTTGAACTTATATGTATATTCCCCTCCTTCTTGGCCTGGGTTAGGCCTCCACGGCCCACACACAAAGGCAGCAAATCTATGCCCTGGCCAGAGAAATGCTGTGCAGCCTCCTGAAGAGATGAGCTGACCCACTGAGACTCACATAGAGAGAGATCTAGAATAAAATTCAGGGAATTCCTCCAAGATAGCATTAACATTCACCTTGGCCCCAGCCCCCTTCCTGTTTCTGCCTTTCCCCAGTCCACCGCTCCAGGTTCCTGAGCTCCTGGATGTGTGCTCTTCCTTAAAAATAGCTCCCCTTCCCCACTTAGTCCTAGAAACTCACACCCATTGTCTCTGAAAATAAACTTCTACTTTTCTTTAAAAAAAGTAGTAATTCACTGTAAAAACTGAAGAGAATTTTAACAGATTTTATAATTAAAAGCATGAATGATGAGTCAAGGTTTTCCCAAGTTTCAAGAAGCAAAATGAATGGATCCAAAACCCAGAGATTTGACTCCATGGCCATGAGACTAATACGACAGCAAACATGCCAGGACACATTCTTCAAATGTGATGGGTCCACGCTGGTCATGCTGGGAGCCTGCCCAGAGAGGACTGATGTGTACACCAACAAGCCTCAGAATGGCTTCCAGTTATTTCACCCTATTGCTGAGGGTAGCAGGCTCTGAAGGCAATTCCAAGGGGGGCCCTCTCCGCAGACAGGTTCTGATGGACCACTTAAGAATGCACAGAGCATCCCCACAGGGTGCAGGAGGCTGGGAGGCCATGCCAAACAAACAGATTAGGAGGTGGCTGCACCCCCTGAGGTCAGCAATACCACTGTCCCAACTGGGTGGAGTGGATGATTCTTAGATGTGTGTAATGTTGAGTTGAGGTGGTTTTGATTGCTTTCCCTATTTATTACTCTATTTTTCAACTTTTCTTCAACAAGAAACTGCTAGAGTATAAGCATAACAAACATGTTTTTAAAATTATAACACATTACTTCCCTTGTTTCGATTTTGTCCTTGCTGCCTTCGAGAATCTAAGACTCTGTTTAATGAAGAAAAGAAATCAAGTAAGAGTGAAAAAATGATGAGCATAGCATTGATAGGAGCTCTGCAGTCTACAAGGGAAGGACCCAAAGCTGTAACTCTACAGTTTACCACCAGATCTAGAATCTAGAAAACTTCCAAGAGGCTATTGTACTGAAAATGTCAATTACTCAGTGCACTCTGTGACTGTCATAAGACTGGGGAGGAGGGGTTGGGTGGTCTGGAGAGAGGAAGGAATCACTTTGATCTTGTATCATTGTCATTGCCGTACTGTGATATACGACAATGCTGAAAATTCAACAGGTGAGGGATGACTAATGACCTGATCCTTTATCACACTTTATACATTTTATGAAATCCATATAAAAATTGATTATATTTTAAGTTCACCACTTAGTACATAATATGAAAGGATGTAGGTGTTATTCTTGTAATGCAAATATTGAAAGTTGATTTGCTAAGTTTGAAAGTTTAAGTTGAATCTTTATTCAGCAACGTTGGGAGCTTCATTGCTGCACGTAGCTCAGCCATCATGACAATTAAAAGCCACCCTCTGTAGAACCAAAGACTCCATCTTACTTAACCATTTTCAAAGGAAATTATTCATCTTTCTTAAAACAACATAAAATCAAGTGGGATCATCATTTGCACTAGTTTGAAAGCCTGAATATACTAGTGAATGTTTCCTGATTTTAAACTTTAAAACAAATCCTAATCAATCAGATTGAAATCTGGTGAGGGTAGATGGCCGTGAAATATGGGGGTGGCTCTTTCTCTTCCACCCTTTTGAGCTGCCGCTGCCGATGCAAACATGCATGACCTGCAGACTTCTTACTTAATACACATCATCTGCTCTCGGAAATCAGAGAAATAAACCCACTAGATCAGGGTGTGAATTCAACACCCATAAAGTCTCAGCTACTTCCTCGGGGCATCTCACATGCACCAGTTTATGCATCTGTTTTGAGGGACACTGACAACTATGTGAGAGTTGGAAGGTATTTTCACTTCTTTACTCCATGGAGCTTGGCTGTGTTCTGCATGATGAAATTCTCTCCACCAGATAAGTGGGTGTTAACTGTACCTGGCTGTCGCTATGTGGGTGAAACTAGGAATTATGACAGAGTACAAATCCACGTTTTTCATATACATAGGACTCAAAATGTGTTAATTTATTCCACATTTAATATATGCCTCATATATCCAGGAAGTAACAGTCACTATCTTTTATATGAGTATTTATAGTGAAGTTCCGGTGATTACGTGTATGGAGTAAAGACCAACCAATTAAGCCCATAAAACGAAAAGTGTGTACCCAACAAATATAAAATTCTCTTCCTCGAGGAAAACCTACAATGCCGTCATGAACATTTAAAAGACATTGCCACCTTCTCACTTTCAATAAATTATTCTTTCAGTATTCAAATTCTCTCTCTCTCACCCTTTCTCCCTCTTTCAGAAAGAAGGAGAAAATGACCTAGTGCAGCAAAAATAAATCTGAGAGGAAAATACAAAACACAATTACTGAGGCACTAAGTAGTCATCTCTCACTGTTGAGTCCATGGTGTTCTGTGAATTTAAAAGTTAATCCTGACTGAAAGTATGTGATGCGTCCTATAACACTGTTTGCACCAAATGTTGATTTATGTCCCAATGAAATTTATGAATTCTGCATTTCAGAATTAGGTTTAAATAAAGAATAGAAAATTAATGAATATGATCTGATTTGACCAGACATCTGGTTTTGGTTTAAGCATTTCACTGTTTCTACGTTTCCCCTCTTGATTAAATTTAAAATAACTTTTCCTGGATTGCTGAAGTCTGTGTGGACAATCACACCTTGTGTTGGTTATTGGTAGAAATCACACCTCTTAAGCCACTTTCTGGGAAAATGCAATGGAACACCCCTCTTTCAATTCAAGACGTGCTCGACCATAGCTTAACAGGATAAATGAAGAATGAAAAGCAGTATGAGCATGTCCTGTAACATACGTGGCATCCCATGACATCAATCCTAAAACGTTTCTCGAAAAACGCTCCTGAATCCTCATACGTTGAGTACTTGCCTTGCTGGCATCTCAGCTTGTCGTTTCTATGTGTCTCGGCAGCATATTCCATCACCGGCCCAAAATGCTGTCCAAGAAAACCCACATGACAAGAACAGGCCCTTGTCGCCAGAGCCACCATAATTACCCAGCTCACGGGTTATTATTTACACATGAGCAGCGCAGCTGTGACGCATCATAACTCAAGCGTATGTGTAATAAGTTACCGCGCCACAGCCATCTCCTGCCCTGGCCCTTGACAAAACACCACATGATGACTTCTCCAAAGTCAGGCGAAAACTGCTGAAGCAGAAGGAAGTGCCACGAAACCTGGCTACCTCCTATTTATCATACAATTTCCTGACTGATGGCTCCACAAACCAGCTGCTAAGTGCTGTGTACTCTACTGTCAGCAAACTAACGGGCTAAATGGAAGACAGGGAGAATAATGTGCAGAACTGGTGGAATCAATTTTACTGAGGGAATTAAAATTCTACCAGGTGGGGGTGGGTCTGCGGAGCAGTGGTAAGCAGTCGACTGTACATGCTTATGGTTGCAAAGATGATTTATTACAGACCTGCGAGAGGTCTGACTATTGTACCCGAGTCCTCCTACACGAAACAGAGATTTGAAGAGAGTGTATTCTCCCAGGCTTGAGTGGAATAGTCTTTAAACCCTATAAATACGTAATTGGCTTGACACATGTTTAAATTGAAATGCATAGCAAAAATATTTGTGCTGTGTAGAGTTGTCAGTATTCCATTTCACACTGTCTGTCATTGCGTCGAGCATTAAGGGTCTCATTAGGAACGAGAGGCATTGATTTTTAGGTCTCTTCATAACAGCCTGGGTTGATCATAAAACCTGTAGCCAGAGCATAACCGAGAAACACACTTGGAGATTTATCTCTAGTTGCATCTTTCTCCCAAGAAATAGTTTTAGTATCCTCAGGCTATAAGATCTCTTGATGCCATCCTGGAAAACTGTCTTTTAAGGTTTGAAATTTGCATACAAAAATTACAGATTAAAAAAGAGAGATCAAAGTCCCTCAGTTAGTGCCCTGAAGGAGTAATTCACCAAATGATACTTGAATGGTCTGAAAGTGCCCCAGAAACAGTGCAAGAGTAAACCGCCAAGTGCAGAAGTCCTCATGGGTGATTTAAATCCTGAAGTCGTCTGTACACTGGCCTTGGAATTTATTCTACACCAGAGCTAGAGATGATTTTCTTTCATTAGAGTTAGCCCTGCCTGCAGGAAGGGCCAGTCCCCTCAAACGCACTCAATCATCTGCCATCAGCAGGAATATCCTTAAACAGCATCCACTATGCTACAACCAAAATAACCATCCGGCTTCTAGCTCCGACTGCCAAGGAACTCACTCTGGTGAGATAGCAGAGAGGCGGCCCGGGCCTCATCAGGGTCTCTTCCCACCATGGGGCTTCCCCAGTCATCACACTCATGCCACCTGCAAGACCTTTTTCCTGGGCTCAGTGGACTGTGGGAGACTGGACTGACTCCAAACCCATACTGACTTCCTAACTCAGACAACCTTGCTATTTCTGCCTATGGATGATGTGACACCAGAAATGAGCTGGTGGCCTCTGAGGCCACCCCAGGCAACCTGACAAGGATGGTCTAGAGCAACGTGCCTTGAGCCAGGCAGTCTGTGGCCCGCCATGATCTGCTGTGAGTGAAATCTAACGAGGGCCACCCTACAGTGCCCCACTGTGGACGTGCGGGGCGGGTTCCTCACGGCATCGCCTCATGGAGTACTAGGAATCTTTTTTCTGGTTTCATAGGCATATTACATGCGGTTAGAAACTCCTCTAGAGTCATCAGAATGGGACATCTTATTTATATGATTTTCTACAGGGTCATGCAAGTTTAAAGAAGCTATGGTTCTAGCATACTCTAGAAATCTTGTAAAAATACCCTGCATCTTTTTTTTTAAGATCTATTATTTTGTTACTTTACACAATGGCAGGAGCCTTAACTTGAAGAGTATATGCTACAGGAGGAATCTGCAGACTATCACATGTGGGCCGGTTTTTCTAAATAAAGTTATTTTTAAAGTTTTTAAAACTTTATGGGTACATGGTAGATGTATATATTTATGGGTCAAATGAGCTATTTTGACACAGCATGCAAGGCATGACAATCACATCAGGGTAAATCGGGTATCCATCACCTCAAGCATTTATCCTTTGTGTTACAAACAATCCAATTACACTTTCTTCATTATTTTAAAATGTACAACCAAATCGTTTTGACTATAGTCACCTTGTTGTGCTAACAAACATTAGGTCTTATTCAATCTTTCTATTTTTTTGTACCCATTAACCATTCCCACTCCCTGCTCAGACCCCACTAACATTTCTAGCCTCTGGTAACTATTCTTCTACTCTTTATCTCTCTGAGTTCAATCATTTTAATTTTTAGCTCCCACAAATAAGTGAGATCAAGTTTATCTTCCTGCACCTGGCTTATTTCAGTTAACATCATGACTCCATGACTCACAGTTCCATCCGTGTTGTTGCAAATGACAGGATTTCATTCTTCTTTACGTCTGAATAGTACTCCACTGTGTATATGTACCACATTTTCTTTATCCATTCATCTGCTGATGGACACTTAGGTTGCTTTTAAATAAAGTTTTATTAGACCACTGCCGCACTCATTTGCTTACATACTGCCTATGGCTGCTTTCCCACACCAACAACAGAGCTGACCAGATGAGACAGGCAACACATTTATTATCTGATCCTTTATGGAAAAAGGTTGACAAACCCTATGCCAGTGTACTATGATAAAGTAATTTGCAGAAATTATTCCTTTCGAAAAAACATATATTAATTTTGTATTTATTGCGTTGTTTAAGAAATAACCCTAGGTATGTCAAATATTTTAAATGCACTTTCCTCATATGCCAACTTGTGTGACTGACTTAATCAAGTGATCACATTAATCACTAATCAATAAAGAGACATCTAATTTTAGCAAAACCTAACAAGTAGACAAATTCCAAGGCAAAGATAATAGATAAAATTAACCATAAAATCTAGCAAGTAATAGCATAGGTAAGCATTTGAAAATTGAAGTTATCTTATACATTAAGTAAAACGAATACAAATTTACATGAAACGCTAATTAACAACAAAAAGTAAGCTATTTCTAAAACCCAATGAGCTTTTACTTCCGGCAGCTACACTACAAGACAGTCTTGACTACTGGTATATAAACTTCCATGGACATTCCCCACTTCTCAAATAGCAAGCTTTCTATCATTTATTTTGTGTAAGCATGCAGACTATTAAATAAACTAATATTTTAGACCTAAATGCTACCCACTGCTACACTCTGGCCACACCCACAATTCATCCTCTTTTTTTAAACAGTCACATCCCTGCTGTGCTCCTCCACACACGTAATCATGTGTTTCCTACAAGAAAATGCCAAATGGTCCACTGCAAGTGAACCGACGAAAGAAACCTCTGCCTTTACTGCTTCAAACGTGTCCTCAGTCGTGAACCAACAATTGAGCTTACCCCTTTCGGGAAACTTCTAACTTATTCTGCCAGTAAATCTGCATGTTTCTCCCGTCAGGATCAAAGCCAGTGGGTGCCCAAGGGTGGAAAGAAACCACATCTACCTACTGGCTGACCAACCATAACCTTCTAAAGAGTCTCTGGAATGTGTCTTGCCTGTGATTCCACATATATGCATCCAACATTTTTGTTGTTTTCAGCTTTCCTGCCAGGATAAGAGAAAAAATAGCCACAGGGAAAGGCAGCAAAGAGAAATAAGGAAAGGTTTACAGCCATTCTAGCTGAACTAAAGAACTCTCTCAGGGAAATCACATGCAAACATATAAGGAATAGTTTAAAAGTGACAAATCCATTTACTTTGAAATATGCTAATGTCGTATTTTCAGTGACAATAAATAGTTTGGAAATTAAAAAAATGGAAATTACTTACTAGTGACAAATTTTTACATCAATGACTGTATTTTTGTATAACAAAATTCAAAAGTCACAGTTATAGCTCTAAAAAGACACATTGGGATTCTCTCTCTCTTTTTTTTAGACTGAGTTTCATTCTATTGCCCTGGCTGGAGTGCAATGGAACAGTCTCAGCTCACTACAAACTCCACCTCCCGGGTTCAAGTGATTCTTCTGCCTCAGCCTCCTGAGTAGCTGGGACTACAGGTGCCCACCACCAGACCCACCTAATTTTTGTATTTTTAGTAGAGATGGGGTTTCACCATGCTGGCCAATATAGTCTCAAACTCCTGGCCTCAAGTGATATCCTTCTCAGCACACTGGGATTCTTAATGGTTATGAAATGAAAGCAGAAGAGGAAATGTTTCTATAAAAGTGGTTATCTCAGATCTAACTACAGATATCCTAGAGTCAATAGACTCAGAAGTTTAAATAAAGCCTGGTTTAGTTAAGAAACCAACAACTGATCCACAAAGGAGAGGCCTGGAAGTTATATTCTACTCAAAATAAATCCACTGCAAAAACAGCTTTCAGTGTTGCAAAATTAGCAGAAGCAGGTAGCAAGATGTGGAAGCGAATTAACAGAGTACATTTTATAATAGTACACACCTTCTTAAGGAATCCTCTTGACAGCCCTAAAATAAGCATTTCCAAAGTGTTATTATTTTTCTCCTAAGTCTTGTTTGTCTTTAAGCTCTATTATCAAGACAATCCTGGGAACTAAGAAGGGAAAATTTTATTATCTACTCAAAAAAAAGCTAAATGATCTACCCAGTGTTGCACAGAACTATGGGCTTATGATGCAAGTTTGGCGCTCTTTCTATTCCAATACCAGAGCACATCAGACTTGGCACTTCAAACGTGATTCCTGCCAGGGTGTGGAAATCCAGGTACCTTCATGAACTGTCAATCCTGCTTGGGAGGCAGCAGCCCAAGGAGCTCTCAGGCAACACAAACACAGGCCCGCCAGAGATTGCCGGGGTTCAAGCTCAGCCTATCAAGAAGTTTATCCATCTTCACAGTTGCACAAGAGAGAATGCTGCCACCAATCATAAATAATCATTTCCAGGAATGTTTGGAAGTCCCTGGAAGACCAGCAGCATTTCAAGAGTGTTCTGGCTGGCAACTTTGTGGCAATTAAGAAATGAATAAGGCACATTCATTTTGCTCAAAACCAGACAAGAAGCTCTGAAGGATTATTGACTCTGCTCCTTTTACCTGGACCATCCACCCCATCTGGAGATCCTGTCAATCAACAACTAAAGGTCTTCCAAGGTTTGCCCCATAAGTAGTAATTAACAATAATAATAAAACAATCATGATGAGCACAAGGGCAATTTGCTGAATAGTGCAGGTCAGACACATGCAATGCCTTTTAGACTCACCTCATTTATCTTTTCCTGTGGCCTGATCCTGAGAAACAGGTAGTATTTGCATGCCCATTCTTATGGACGGGGAAATGGACTTTCTCCAGTGTGACATGGGGAGACTTTCTCCAGTGTGACACGGGGAGACAGTAGCAGAGATGCGTGTCTTCTTTACTTCAGAACCAGGGCTCTTAAGACATTCTACTTTCTCACATAACAGTGTCAGAGTTAAGGCTTTTTGTCATCTCTTATCTAAACTATACTCCCCACACCAGCATCCCTAAATCCCAGTCTGAACCATATCCCTCCCCTCTCTCAAAATGTGTAGTGACCCAGGACAGCCTGCCCACTCCAGCCCATGCTCTTCTCCATGAATTTCAGGCCCCAGCCACCAAGCTCTGTCTAGGACACCTCCCCATCCATGAGTCAGTGTCCTCTCAGGCACCACACACTTCACGGCTTATGGTGTCCACTCAGTTGAGGACAAATTACCTCTTACCCAAGTCTTACCCCCTCTTAAAGACTCAATGCAAACACTACCCCCTTTGTAAGGCTTCCCAGGGCCTCTGTGGGATCACACACTCCTTCCTCCCTTCTCCATAATTCAGGTTGGCCAGAACCGGTAAGGACCCAAGGAACTCTACCTGGACACGCATTGCGTTTTCCCCACTTCCTCTCTCTCTGAAGGCCTTGTACCCATCCTCAGTCCTCTCCCTCCGACAGCGACACATTTACTGAATACAGAGTTTATACAAGCACAGATGTGGGGGTGAGCACACCGTGCTGCCTTTCCTGCCAGGCAACGTCGGGGCAAGCACACCTGCAGGGTGCACACACTGCCAGATCAGAACTGTCTTCTTTCCCTCCCAAGAGGTCTGAGGTGTAAGGGCAGCGGAGGCTCACTTATCCGTGTATACCCAGCATGAACTCAACAAACGTCTGTTCTAGGAAAGGTGAACAGGGGGAGGAAAGACATGAAAGGAAACTGAGGCCGTGCAATGACACTGGTGGACCAGGCCAGCCATCCCTCCTGGAAACTACAGGACATTTCCATCCACCTAAGGGGCCTCCAATAACAGGCAAAATGAGGGGAACCCACAGGTACGGTCTGCCTCTTTGGGATCCTCCCCATGCAGGTATTCGCATGCTTCCCATGTTCAGAGGCGATGACTGCACACGCTGGACCAAATCCTAGCACTCTGAAGAACAGTTTCCAGCCTGACCAGGCTGCCTGCCTTCTGCTGGGCAGTGAGTAACTTCATGTGGGCACCTCGCCACTCTACCCCATGCCACCACCTCTAAGACAGGGCAGACACTGGTGGGCACTCAGCAATCACAATCCTGGTTGGGACCTTTCCAAGACTTGGAATGCCCTTTCCCATCAGGGAAACACTGATGGCTCTGGTGAATTCAGGATATTTGATCAGGCTACTAACAGCCATATGGAAAAAGCTCTTTGACACAAAAGGTTAGAGGTCAAAAGCTTAAAAGCTCATGACAGAAATGACAGGGGCCCCTTTGCCCCCACCACCACCTACTTTTTTTTTCCAATAACATCAAACGCTCTGGCATGTACTTAATGCTATTATTGTTACACTTTGGAATCCATTGAAATTCCGGCATGTTTATGGCACACTGGAAACATTAAAAGGCTCCACTTTCTTGTCCCTTAAACTCTGAACCCTCACTGTCTAAGAAGCATCATTGTTTGCAGAGACACAAAGCTTTTAAGCAAAGAGTTTGTTTTAAGGGTTTCTTTCACTATGACTGTAAAATAATAAAGCACACGAAGTGGCTTCCTTGCAAGGATGAGCAGGAGAAGGAGAGAAAAGGGAGAGAATCCCTCACTGCTTAGGAAGAAAAAAATCCCCTTCACAATTCTTGGTTCATGGGAATGCAAGAAGAAAACATTCCCCATTTTTCCTTTATCTCTCCTTTCTCTGCAACCCTATGTTAGCCACAAGCTGCACATTTTATACACACCTCAAAGACACTGGCTACGTGAGCATCTATCAAATGGTATCATCTGAAGGAGTCTGAAATGCCTTTCTTCTTTAGAATGCCTTCTCAAGTCCACGGTCCACTCTGCAGCTACCTCACGCTCATTCCTGGATGTGAGATGAAAAGCCCCACAGCTGCCTGCAGGCTGGTTCAGAACTACTCCAAGCTCCAGTCTCTGAAGTTCTAACTAGTGGCTTCCTCTCTTGTGGGCTATGCTTCCCTTCCTTGCTATCTCATCTGGCTTCCTATCTTGATTCTTAGATTGATTCTAGTTGGAATGTTGAATGAATTTCAGATTACCTCTGACCTACCGCCCCTTAAAGCACCTGCTCCTATAGTAATGCCCTGGATGTCTAATCTATGCTGTAGGCACGAGGCACCTTGCCTGGGCCCCCAAGCCCGTCATGCCCATAAAAGGGAGAGGTCACTCATTTCCCACTCTTCCCCTCCAGGATTCTTGCAGTCCAGACAAGCTTAATATGCTCACACACCCCAGAGGAATTCAGTTTGCCAGCGTTCTGCTTTAGGACTGGGGACAATGATAGGCTTTGGGGTATCAATAAACCTATTCAGCTAGGCTCTGTTGGGGACTCTCCTCTCTAGGGAGGCCATGGTCCTGAGGCTGCTTTCACTGAGCCCAGGTGGCTGGCTGGCTGCTGCCCATGCTTCCCGGAGGTCTCCAGCTCTCTTGCCCACTTCCCCTTCTGCAGCCTCAGAGGGTGATCTTATTGGCTCTTCATATGGATTCAGCAGCTGGTCACCTTGTCTAAAAAGGCTCAGGCTCTAATGGGATCTCCATCTGAGTCCTCTCTTCCCTCACTCCAAAGTTACCCCTGGCTTCTAGACCAAATGCATGGGGCTCAGTCTTCACAAACTACATGTGGTAGGTATCTGATGTCAATGATATCCAAATTTGGATTAGACATCCAAATTTACACCTTGTATGCCTAGGTCCACTCCTCCAGCCCTAAGGTCTACAGCCTTGACACATGGACATGTAATAGTGGACATACTCACACAAAGATGACCCCAATCTGCACTTCCTCAATGAGTTTTCCACTAGTCAGAGGGTGTGGCCGACACTCATTTCTAGAGTGCCAGATTTCTTCTCACACTTCTTCGCTGTTTGCAAGCATTACTAAAGACTTGAAGCATGGTAATAGGAGATTTAAACGAAGCATTTAAAACAAAGCATGGCTTTAATAACTGACACTAGGCAACAGACCAAATTGGTGGCAACCTACTGGTCATCCTGACACCAATATATACTTGTACAAAATTGATCACCCTCAGTATGAATCCTTAGGAAAGTCATCCTTTCTACTGAGTTTCCCCTTCTCCAAAATCAGGAGAAGACCAAACACTCAGCACACTGGATGATGCATGCTGCGATCCTTGGCTGGGTATACCTCTCCCAAGGCAATCTGTCTGCTCTCCATTTCACCCAAGGCAGCAGAAGAGACATATCTCCTAGATTTCTATACAAACAAATTGCAATAATCACAATTTTCATTCATCCATAAAATAAGCCCAGTAAGATTTAACTCTATTGACTCCACAAAGTTGTTCAAGGCTCCAGCTGACATAGGTGAAGATGGTTTATAAATTCTAAATAACAGTTATGCATCTCTTAATAATGGGATGTATTCTAAGAAATGTGTCCTTAGGTGATTGTGTCATTGTGTGAACACCATGGAGTGCACTTACACAAAGCTAGATGGTAGAGCCTACTACACGCCCATGCTGTATGGCATAGCCTATTGCCTGTATGGCCCATGCTTCAAGTATGGCATAGCCTATTACCGCTAGGCTATAACGGTATGGTAGCCATGTCCCCACACTGAATCCTGTAGGCAATTGTAACACAATGACAAATATTTGTATATCTAAACATAGAAAAGTTACAGTAAAAATATGGCATAAAAGATTAAAAAAAATGCTACACCTGTATAAAGCACTGACCATGAATGGAAGTTGTAGGACTGGAAGTGGCTCTGAATGAGTCAGTGTGTGAGTGGTGAATGAACGTGAAGGCCTAAGACATTCCTGTACACTACTGTTGACTTTATAAACACTCTACACTTGGGCAACACTCAATGTATGAAAAATAAAGTGACTGCACTATGACATTATGATAACCACAATGTCACTAGGTGATAGGAATTCTTGAGCTCCGTTATAATCTTATGAGACCACGGTCTTACATGTAGTCAGTCCTTGACCTGAATATCCTTAGGCAGCACATGACTGTACCCACGTTTAAGAAGTCACTGTTCCTTCTAAGCCCTTCTTCCCCAGCATCAACATCTGAGTTACCATGAGAGTCAACAACTTTATGTGGGTATCTTCAGCTTCACAACTAATCTGAAGGTTCAGGCCATGCTTCTCTCTTGCCCTCAAGCCTTCTCTGATCATAAAACCCAAGAAAAGTCCTCCATGTCTCTGTCCCTAAAGTCTGTGGCAAGGACCTCACTCTGTCTCCTGAACTTCACAGTAGACATACACTGTCCTCAGCTTAGCCGTCAGGGAAAAAAAAACATTAGAGATACAAATATGCTCAAGAAAGAACTGACTATCACAGCCAGGCGCGGTGGCTCATGCCTGCAATCCCAGCACTTCGGGAAGCCAAGGCAGGTAGATCACAAGGTCAGAAGTTCAAGACTAGCCTGGCCAAGATGGTGAAACACTGTTTCTACTAAAAGTACAAAAAAAAGTTAGCCAGGCATGGTGGCATGTGCCTGTAGTCCTAGGTACTTGGGAGGCTGAGGCAGGAGAATTACTTGAACCCAACAATGGGAGGTTGCAGTGAGCCAAGATCGCGCCATTGTATTCCAGCCTGGGAAACTGAGTGAGACTCCATCTCAAAAAAAAAAAAAAAGTATCACTTACTGAGCACTCACATGTGCTAAAGACTACCCTAAACACTCTTCACATATTTTCTTGTTTATACTACATGACAACCCATAGAACTAAGTATTCATATCCTATTTTACAAACGAGAAATTAGGGATAAAGAAGGCAAGAAGTTGAAGTCACTCAGTTAGAAACGGACAAAGCTTGGCCTCAAGTCCAGATCTGCCTGATTACAGAGCTCTGGAAGCTACAGAAGGGCCAACTAACTAGACGTGCGACCTGTGCAGCCCCTGGGCCTGCGCTCAGAAGGGTGTGAGCATGGTTTAACATTATACAATAGCCATCTTGAAATTCTTAGTAATTTTTCAACAAGGGTCCCCCATTTTCTTTTTGCACTGGGCCCCGCAAACTACAGAGCTGGTCCCGAGAGCAACTATCTTTCCCACACAAGTATACTTCCAACCTTCTGGGCTTCACTCTTGCTGACAACAAAAGCTAGAAGCTGCTAACAACAGACATTGCCATGGGTGCACTCGGTTATCACATACATCCCGCCCTCACTGCCCACGTCTCCATCCCCTACCTCACCCCGACCCTGCCTCAGGCTTACAGACTTCGGTCCCCTTGCACCAGTTCCTCAGACACTTCTCCCAGGTACCCGGGACCCAGCCCAGCAGGCAGCAGGCCCCCAGCCAGGCCAGATCTGAGAGGACACAGGCCCGACATCAACCGCACGTCGACACTCTCTTGCCGCCACTGGGGCCTGCCCCGTTGCTCACACAGTGGCCATCCACCGGCCCACTGTCCTGAGGGCTAATTGGGCTTATTTTAGTCAAGAACGAACACAGCACAAGTTCCTCCACACATAAATAAATCACAATTACTAACTGCAAGAATCCAGCGGCTCTCTCCTCCCCTCGTGGCCGCTGTAGAGGAATTCCCAGGCCAGCCAGGACTAGCACAAAAGCCCCAGACTGGGCTGCAGCAATATCCGCTCACTGGGCTCAGTTTATTATTTAAACAGTTCCTTAACGACTCTTCCCAGAGGTGAGTGAGGCCAAACTGTTTTCCTTTCCTCCACAAAGCAGATATGCATGGCTTATTTGAATGTCTCCAACGTTTACTTTAGTCCCTTCTACTGCAGAGTCAAACAGTTCACTTCATTAGAAAGGCAAACAATTTAGCAAGAGAATACCACCCGCACTTGAGGGAAACCAAGCTGGGCCTGGAAGCCCTCTGCCGGGAGGCAGGGCCTGTGCCGGCCCGGCCCGGGCAACAGGGCATGGAGCTCACTTCAAAAGCCTTTGCACAAATACTTCACACATTCACTGGTAATTAACAGATAACCCTGAAGAGATTATCTGCCCTGCGGCCAAGGACCCTGGAGGATTATCCACACCACCCGGGCAGGAGAAGGCAGAGCCCAAGAGCACACCTTTTTCTCTGCAAGTGCAAGCGGATAAAGTCATCTGAAAAAACAGCAAAGTGAGCAGCTACACCTCCCCCTACCCGGGTGAAAATAACAAAGCAACACCTCATTGAGATCATTATTCATTTAAGCAACCGAGGCAAGTTGTGCCTGAGAAAAACGCAACGGAGGGTGGGAGCGGCAAAAGGACCCAGGGATAGAAAGTTCGAGACAAAAACCAGAGCAGGTGCACAGAGCCCAGGGTCCGCTGTCAGGATTCCAGCTCAGGAGTGGAGACAACTGTTCCCAACAAAGACTTGGGGCACACTGAAAACACTGGGGAGCTGACCATCAGCGAGTTAAAGTCTGGGCTCCATTGAGGTTTGAAGCCATCTGTCGCACAGCAGGCAAGCCTGACTCTCAGTCCAGTGGGCACCGCACTGCCCTGGCTTTTATCTCAGAACCGCAGGAGGAATGCACCAGGGTCAGCCCCTCGGTTGACCAACAGATGCCAGGTCATACCTATCCGTCCAGGAAACAGGATATGGGGCTCATCTTTTATTTTATTTTTATTTATTTATTTATTTTGAGGCAGAATCCTGCTCTGTCGCCCAGGCTGGCATGCAGTGGTGCGATCTCAGCCCACTGCAACCTCTGCCTTCTAGGTTCAAGCGATTCTCCTGCGTCAGCCAGACTCCCAAGTAGATGGGATCACAGGCACCCGCTACCACGCCTAGCTAATTTTTATATTTTTAGCAGAGACGGGGTTTCACCGTGTTGGCCAGGCTGGACTCAAACTTCTGACCTCAGGTGATCCACTTGCCTTGGCCTCCCAAAGTGCTGGGATTACAGGTGTGAGCCACTGCACCGAGCTCCGGGCTCATGTTTTAAAAGCAGAAGGGTTCCCCTCTCTTTTCTTTGTCAAAAACACATATACCCAGCACTGCTGTCCTTCACAATATACGAGTATCATAATAGTAGACAGTAACATCTAATAAAAATGGGGTGGGTGGTGCAGCTCTTCCTATTACACTTGAATTTGGGGTTTCACCCATGCTGTGGTTGGTCTGGGCTGGGTCAGATTAGACAATTTCAGTGCTTATGGCTCTTAAGAATTCGGTAAACCTCAAAATCATAAACGTCTGTATCTGTAAAAATCATAAAAGTCTCTATTATAACTATAAATCACTCATGAAATTTAATACTGTCATGAAGAGTAATTAAGTGCTAATGTAACAAATTTACAAAAGGAAAAAAACACACACTAATGGGGAATCTTAAGAGTTAGAGAACACTCCTGTATGGGAGCTTTCGGAAAAATCTTTATCCCCAAAGAATAAAGACTGTTTTCTTATCCAAAGTCAGAGGTCCTCAGGAAGCGAAAATCAGGAAAGGGCCACATTCCCCAAATCAGGACTGAGCGCTGAAGTCCAACTCCCTTCTTCAACGCAGAAAAACGAGACCAAAAACTGAAAATGCAAAGGAAGGATGGCAAAGTCAAGCAGGAGACCAGGAGAGGTCAGGGCCCAAGAGGGGTCTTGGGTTTAAAGGAAGTTTCAGGAAGGAGTCACAGTAGCTCCCTCAAGGTCACTACCTCACTTGCACTGCCCGCCCTTCAAATCACAGCTGGGTTGATACACAGCTCTTCTTATTGCTTCAATGATGCCGACTCTTAAAGTTTAGACAGGACAACTGAAACTAGGAGTTCTGTTCTGGGCTGCTTCAGTCCTAACACCTCAGCACTCAGTAAATAGTTGCTGAATACAGGAACAAGTCAAAAGCAATTCACTGGGCTGAGTGCAGTGGCTCATGCCTGTAATCCCAGCACTTTGGGAGGTTGAGGCGGGTGGATCACTTGAGCTCAGGAGTTTGAGACCAGCCTGGCCAACATGGGGAAACCTTGTCTCCACTAAAAATACAAAAATATTAGGGCATGGTGGCAGGTGCCTTTAGTCCCAGCTACTCGAGAGGCTGCGGCAGGATAACTGCTTGAACCCGGGAGGCAGAGGTTTCAGTGAGCCAAGATTGCACCACTGCACTCCAGCCTGGGTGACAAAGTGAGACTCCGTCTAAAAATATATATAAAATAAAAATAAAAAAATTAAAATTCACTCTACATTTTTATCCAGCACTGCCAGGCCCCAGGCCTCATGGATTTCAAGAGCCTAACAAGCAGGTTGCTCCAAGAAGCCCCAGTGGGGAGGGAAGCACATGGACCAGTGAGTCACAAAGCCACCGACAAGCACAACAGCTCAAAAGCCTCCCAGGTCCACAGATCACACATGAGGGAGCAGTGGTCAGAGGACCAGGTAGGGGAGGGGTGAGGGTCAGAGGAACCTTCTCTCCTTGAGGAAAAGCCTAGCTAAGACAGATGACCAGGAGAAAGGACACCACAGACAGGCACAGCCTGCTTGGAGGCAAGGGCGTGCTTGGTGACCCCGAAACGGCTCTGTGTTGTTTTCCAGCAGCGGTCCCCCAACTAGACCTTGCCTCCAAGTTCCTGCAGAGGTTTTTAAAATGAAGACTGTTAGGCTCCTCGCCAGCAGTTTCTGACTCAGTAGGCCTGGGGTGGGGCCTGAGAATTTGCATTCCTAGTAAGCTCCCAGGTGAGGCTACTGCTGCTGGAGACCCTCCAAGAACCAGGGAAGTGTGGAAGAAATTGAGGCCAGGCCTGTGAGGGGCTCAGCAGGAGGCTGGAATGATCAGACACGTCTTTTGCAAATATTACTTTCATGGTAACAACGTGGAGAATGAGTTGGAATTGAATGAAATTAAAGTGGGGAGCAAGAGCTGTAACAACTCAAAAAATCAAGGCAGGGCAGTGGGAATGGAGATGAATGGGGTGGAGGAGGGACTCTGCGCGAAGTAGATGAAAAGGATACAGGAGATGGGTGAGAAGAGAAAGATGGAAGCTGGGCTGATTCCAAGGTTCTGGCCCAGGTGAGTGTTAATGGTGGTCATGGGACCAGGGCAGGAACAGAGAAGGAAGCAGGAGACGACACAAGAGGAGGGAGGAGAAAGCACTGACTCAGACTGAGACGGGTGGGGTTTGAGGTGACCACCACAGCCAGGCTCCTGGTAGACGTCGGGAGGGAGGTGGGATTTGAAAGCGAAGTCTAGCCTGGAGATGGTGACATCATAGTGACTGAAATCTCCGGGGAAGGTGCAGAAGGACAAGAGGACACCTGGAGGGAGGCTGGCAGTTAAGGGATGAGCAGAGGAAGCAGAGTTGTGCAAGGAGGAAACAGCAGAGACACATGACAACAACCAGTCAGGGGCGTCCGAGGGGCCAGAGGGAGGAGGCAGTTTCAAGCAAGATGCACAAACTTTGGGAGGCAGGGTGTGTGCACTGCAAGGAGCTCAGTGGTGGAGAAGCCAGGGTGAACCCTGTGGGGTACTCCAGGGTGCATGGCTGCAAACAGAGAAGACAGGGCAGCAGCTAGAGAAGACCCAAGGCCAGGAGCTCTGTGTGGGTGTTTGGACTCTTGTTTGTGGGTGAAAGGCACTGGAGCCACTGAAATGGAGGGAGAATGAAGTGAGAGAGGAAAGCAGTCATAAAGTCAGGGTCCCTAGAACCCAGAATAGGATGCAGGTTAGCTCAGACTGGCTTCCCCAGAAATGAAGGGGAGGAAAGGGATAGTATAGGAAGGGGCTGGCTTTTAAGAGCATCCAGTGTCAAGTAAAGCACCTGATCTGGTCCCACCCCTAAACAACAGGTTCACAGGGGAAACTTCAAACTGGCAGCATTGCTGAGTCAGAGGCCATGGTATAAAAGGGGAGCCAGGTGGCTGGGCGCCGAGGCTCACACCTATAATCCCAGAACTTTGAGAGGGCAAGGTGGGCAGATCACCTGAGGTTGGGAGTTCAAGACCAGTCTGACCAACATGAAGAAACCCTGTCTCTACTAAAAATACAAAATTAGCTGGGCATGGTGGTGTATGCCTGTAATCCCAGCTACTTGGGAGGCTGAGGCAGGAGAATTGCTTGACCTGGGAGGTGGAGGTTGCAGTGAGCTGAGATGGTGCCACTGCACTCCAGCCTGGGCAACAAAAGCAAAAATCCATCTCAAAAAAAAAAGAAAAAAAAAAGGAAGCAGGGTACAGGGCATTCCTCTTTGGAGTTCCAGCCTGAAGGATACATTCAGAGTGGTCACACCTTTGCTGCCCACTGGCAAGGAGAACTGCTAAGATCCTCCAAGAGCAGGTGTTCAGGGTCCCTCCAGACTCCTGAGCCTTCCCTGTGCTGCCTTAAACAGCCACATCCCTCTCTGCCTGAGAAGGGGAAGAAGAGATTCCAGAAGCCAAGTCAGCATGGAGAGTAAGCAGCAAGGGCCAGAGAACTCTGCCATGGAAATCAGCCACGAAACCAGACTCCAGCCAGGGAGCTCCAAGGGCCAGGTGCCACCAAAGATAGGTTATCTCAAAAGACTGCTAAGTAAAAATTGGATGTGATTGTGGGGGTTGGGGGACACTTGGAGGCTGGGCTGCAGTGACCAGGCCAAGCCAGGTTTTATAAGTTTGCAGCAGCTGCGGTTGCTCTGCGGCCAGCCTAAGGGATGTTTTAATAAAAAGCTGTGCTCAATTTCACCCCCTTCACGTCCCTGAATTCAGTCTCTTTATTTATAGCCCCAGACTAGGCATGCTGTGGGAAATCAGAGGGGCTGGGAAAAGGAAAGGGAAAGAAGACAGGCAGAGACAGAAAGAGTTAACAGGCAACAGCTTTTAAAGGGTAAAGCGTTTCAGAAACAGAGAATTCACTGGCACTCCCTGCTGCTTTTATTGCTTTCGCTCAACAGCTGGAGAAATTGTTTGATCAAAATATTTGTATTATTGTGTTTAAGTGAAATGACATATGACAGCTCATTATCCCAAACTCAGAATTCCCACAGCATCTGTCACAGCCACCCTATTAGAGACAGTTGCTCCCCCTGGAAGATGGAGGGGCAAGGGGCGGGAGATATGAGACGGGAAGCAGCAGGCATCAGACCCCAGACGGTCTTAGCCTCACAAACCCTGGCCCAGGCTCCGGCTAAGCACGGGGGGTGCTGCTGGAGGGAGACACAGGTGATGCCTGGGGCCGACCCCAGGAGCCCCCCTCCCCTGGACACCAGCAGCCTGCCAGGAGCATGGGACTCAGTGGGGGCTCTCATGTCCAAGGAAATGGCTGGGATCGCCCTCTTAGACATTACTCTGCAAACAGCATTTACTGATCTAAAATTTAACAAAATGTCTCTCTTGAGCCTTCATTCTTTGAAAGAAGAAAAAATAACTTTTCAAAAATTATCATGCCATTTTCTCTATTCCGAAGTGAGTAAAGGTGAAACTCTGCAGAACTTGGCTTTATGAGGCTGCGTTCCTCTCCATGACAACCTTGGAGTAAGGACCTCAGTTCTACTCAGGCCACGCCCTTCTCCTAGTGGACATGGAGACGCTAGTCTGATATCTGACACCCCTAGTGGACAGATATCGGGGTATATGTTCTACACCAGACATGCCAGGGAGGGAGAATCATCTATCGGCCGCTTTCTGTGTGCCTAGCCCATTTCTGAGAACTCACTGGCTTTATTCAAATCCCACGATAATCCCAGGAGGCACAGGGTATTATCTCCTCTTTGCAGATCAGGAGATTATGCTCATAGAGGTTAAGCAGTAAGCCCAATCTCTCACAGCTAAAACATGGAAGAGTGGGCACCTGAAGCCACAGCCTTGAGTCCCTAAAGTAAATATGTTTTCCACAGCCTGCAGGTGCGACCACAGAGAGAAATGACACGTGAATAAGAGTGCTCAGGGGCCATGGGAAGGCAGGAATCGATGTGGATGTACTTGTACATGCCCTCCTCCTTGTATGTGGAACAAATCCTCATTCTTAGACCATATAAAAGTTTGTTTTTATCCCATCTCTCTGTCTCTGTGTAATGTACTAAAAAGTGATTCATACTAACCGAAAAAGATGCTCTACATGTTAGCCCCATGCCAGCCATTTCCCAACAAAACCTCAGGAGCCTTCCCTCTTGATGTTTCTGAGTCCCGATTTCCTCACCTATCAGGGAGGTGATGCGTTTCTGCTTCATGGGGCTCCTAGGCAATGTACAGCAAAGGGCTCTGAGACAGTTCCCCAGGATAACCTTGTACACATGACTCCGTATCTCTGAACATCCGTTGTCTCAGGTGTAAAACCTGCCACGCTACCCACTGATCATTTTAGGAAACCAAACCACAATAAGATCATGTTTCTAAATGTGCTTTGTAAGCTGGAAAGTGCTGCGTCAATTTAGGATATCATCCACCCTATCATTTGGAACCACCACCATGCCTCATCTCTAACAGTGCTCTTTACCCCAGTTACAAGTGTCCCTTATTCCCCAATGGGTCAGATTGTTCAGCTACCCCAAGAGAAACCCAAAATAAAATGGGGCCAATGTGGAACTCTCTTTATCCTGCTTGACTACAGAAAGGATGGGTCACAAATGTCACAACCCAATTCCTATGTATTCTCTCAGTGTTTTGAGGCTGAAATATATAAGCTTGAGTGGATAGAAGAGGTGACACCTGTGGGTGATCCTGAGACTCTAACAGTGGGACATTCAAAAGGAAGAGCTGTTGCCAGTCATCCAGGGATACATCTGCCCTAGGAATGGCTCTATCCCCTGTGCCAAGGAGAGGGTGGTGATATCAAGGAGTACAGTTTACCAAGGCTGAGTGAGTTCTGCCCAGGGACTTCACGCTCTGCCCGCTTCCCTACTAACCACACAGGAATCCCTGGACATACCATTTTCAGAGCAACCAGTTGCTACATTGACAGTAACTTGACAGGTTTGACCAGCTTAAGGCCAAAACTTAGGGTTAGGAAATACAAATGCAAGCCAAGGTTCCACATTCTCCCAATAATGCTTCACTTTGAATGATTATTTCCTTTGAATTCAACACTATCTCCCACACATGTTGTTTTTATAACTTTTCAGCAATCCACCAGCCAATCAATGACTCATTCAATCAATACATGAGAGCCTGCTTAAGAGGTTTTTTTTTTAATGGTAAACATATTTGTTATTTACTAGATTTGCTTTTCTCTGTAACTTCAAATGTTTGTGCAATGAACATATGATATTTATTTATTTTCAAAGATAGGCTTTAAAAAAATTTTTTTATTTTTGAGATAGGAGTCTCACTCTGTTACCCAGGCATGATCTTGGCTCAGTGCAACCTCTGCCTCCCCGGTTCAAGTGATTCTCCTGCCTCAGCCTCCTGAGTAGCTGGGACTACAGGCACACCCTACCAAGCCCAGCTAATTTTTGTATTTTTAATAGAAATGGGGTTTCACTGTGTTAGCCAGGATGGTTTCCATCTCCTTACTTCATGATCCACTCACCTCGGCCTCCCAAAGTGCTGGGATTACAAGTGTGAGCCACTGCACCTGGTCGTAGTTAGTTATATTGAGAGACAGGGTCTCGCTCTGTCGCCCAGGAGTACAGAGGTGTGATCACAGCTCACTGCAGCTGCGACCTCCTGAATTCAAGTGATTCTTCTGAGTACCTGGGATGACAGGCGCTCACCACCATACCCGGCTAATTAAGAAATATATATTTGTAGAGACAGGGTCTTTTTATGTTGCCCATGCTAGTCCCATACTTCTGGCCTCAAGTGACCCTCCCACATTGGCCTCCCAAAGTGCTGGGATTACAGGCATGAGCCACTGCATCCAGCCATGATATTTTAAATATAGGACAAAACACACTTTGAAAATAGTCTGACATTCTAGAAGCCTCTGTGATAGCACGCTCATGCTAAGGTATTTTCTCTCCATGAGGATCTTGGTCATGTTAGTGCCAATCCATCTCTTTCTCTGTAACCAGCATCAACATGTCTTTGTAATGGAGAACTCCCTACTGGATGATGTGTTTATGAAGTCTGTGTCATCCTCATCAAGTCTAAACATAGGCAGCTTTCTCAGAGCAAGTGGGTAGTTAACATGCCAAGTCAATCAACACCATGTCCCCCACCCCTAAGCTCAGTGTTTTCTCACAGAGCTAAAAACAAAGATTTGGGAGCTGCCCGGTGCAGCCAAAGCACAGATAAAGGCACTTGGTGACCGTGAAAGCCCAGCAGTATGTGCCCACCTTCCGTGCTGTGGCAGGAGGAAGCCACAGCTGCCTGGCGCAGGGGTTAAACTGTCCCCTTAAAAGATATGTTGAAACCCTCACATCCGGTATGTGTAAATGTGACCATATTTGGAAACAGGGTCTTTGCAGAAGTAATCAGGTTAGATGAGGTCTTTAGGATGGGCCCTAGATCAATATTCCCAGTGTCTTTATAAGAGAGGATTTATGGCTGGGCACAGTGGCTCACACCTGTAATCCCAGCACTTTGCGAGGCCGAGGCAGGCAGATCGCTTGAGCTTAGGAGTTTCAGACCAACCTGCACAACACGGTAAAACCCTGTCTCTACAAACATGTGAAAAAATTGCCAGGCATGGTGGTTGCACGCCTGTAGTCCCAGCTACTTGGGAGGCTGAGGTGGCAGGATCACTTGAGGCCAGGGGGCGGAGGTTGCATTAAGCTGAGATTACACCACTGTATTCCAGCCTGGGTGACAGAGCAAGACTCTCTTTTTTTTTTTTTAAAAAAAAAAAAAAAGAAGAAGAAGATTTGCACATAGACACACTACAGGAAGACAGCCATGGAAGAGAGGGAGAGAGTGATGCTGCTGTGAGGTAAGGATTGTCTGGGGCTCCCAGAAGTTGAAAGAGGCAAGGAAGGATCCTCTTGTAAGATTTCAGAGGGAGGCCCTACCAACACCTTGATTTTGAACTTTCAGCTTCCAGAACTGTTCATCCATTTCTGTTGTTTTGAGCCCCTAGTCTGTGGTACCTTGTTTTGGCAGTGCTGAAACACTGGGGTTTCTTGCAATTTTGTTTTAGGAAGGCTGTCCTACACCAGTGACTTTTGAAAAGGCTACATTCTCTTCTCCTGTGAGTTGGGGTAGCAGTAAATATTGACAAGAAACCAAGAACATCACAACCCTCAGAAGATCAGAGAAAAGTGTGTGTAGTACGTCTTTTGTCACTATTTGGCTGTGAAGCATCTATTCCTTCTTCCCACAGAACTCTTGATTTCCTTTGCAGAATTATCGTCTCTCCTACTGTATTTAGGTGTTATGGGGTGATAAATCAAAAATCCAGGCCAGGTGCGGTGGCTCACGCCTGTAATCCCAGCACTTTGGGAGGCCGAGGCGGGAGAACAGCTTGAGTCTAAGAGTTCAACACCACCCTGGACATGTCAAGACCTGGTCTCTACATTTGTTTAATTAGTCAGGCATGGTGGCATATGCCTGTGGTTCTAGCCACTCAAGAGGCTGAGGCAAGAGGACTGCTTGAGTCCGGGAGGGGAAGGCTGCAGTGAGCCACGTTGGCACCACTGCACTCCAGCCTGGGTGACAAAGCAAGACCCTGTCTCAATTTTTTAAAGAATCCATGAGCCTCACAACCCAATGGCCCTGGCTCTGGGCTTTTCAGCAGATGGCCTCTGCTGAAAGCCTGAGTCCTGGACGAGGAGTCAGGGGACAGAGAAGCAGACTTCATTCCCCTGGTGAGACTCGAACGGCTGCTTCCTATGCCTCTACAGCACCTGCTTCTTGAGATTTTCTGACAGTTCTAAGTGCATGATGTCATCTCAGCAATTCCTGTTGGTGCAATGGTTGGAGTCAGTTTCTTTGCACGTAATCCAATGGCCCTGGCTGATGCAAGAGGAAAACCTCAATAGCTCAGCCACCAAGCAGCTGTACAGGCTGGGTGTGCCTTTAACCTCCTGGACTTCAGTGCCTCATCAGGAAAGTTATGCCAAATCTCTTCCCATGCCTAGGATTAGAACGTTTATGATTCTAAATGCTTCTGCTCTAAGACATCAATTATCTCAGGCTCAGACATGGTGAGCTGAACTGCAGGTGGACAGCAATCCTGCTCCGGCTTGTCCCTAAGCCGAGCAAGCTCATTTGAAACTTTTGTTCTTAACAACCCCCTGAATACTCAGATATGGAGGTGCCATCTCAGTTTGCCAGTCACACTGGCGCAGAAATGCCTACTGTGGCATATTATAACATACAGCAAATTCAGAACTTAAGAGGTTTTGAACTCTACTCTGCGGATAGATGCTGCATTAGTCACAATTTACCTCCCATATAGCAGCTGAAAATAGCAAACAAGTACTAAATTACACTTCGTAGGGTAGAGAGTCTGGGAGCTGCTTAGCTGGGTGGCTCTGGCTGAGGGTCTCTCAGGAGGCTGCAATCACCTCAAGGCCTGACTGGGGGACAGTGTGCTTTCAGGCTTGGCTCCTCCTCGTACAGCCTCTCCACCAGCTGAGTGTCTTCGTGGCAGTGCCGCTGTCCACCCTGGAGTGAGGGATGCAACAGGGAGGGCAAAAGAGACACCTGAGGCACAGTCCTTTTGTAACCTAATTTTAGAAGTCCCATCCCATCATTTCGCTAGAAGTCAGTCATTAAGGGAAGACGAAGGAAGTCCCACCTCCTGAGAGCAGGAGTATCAAAAACTTGTACACATGTCCTTAAACCCCCCACAATGCCATAAACAGCTGAACATATCCAATCTCCAATTGATTCAGTGACATGATTCAAAGATCAAATGTATCTTATTAAAAAGAATGCAGGACTAGGAGGCAGAAGACTGTGGCTTTTCAAGATCTGAGAACAGCTCACTATAATTGGGGAACCAAGATAATTGATTCCCCAAGATACTTAGGGAATCTCTCTGCAACAGTTTTTTCAGCTGTTACACTTGGGCCAAGCTATGCTTGACTCAGGTGACCGGCCCCAGTCCTTTCCACATTCCAGTGAGGTAGATATCTGAATCCTCATTTCTCAGCTGCAAACACTGAGGCACAAAAAGATTAAATCACTTATCCAAGGGCATCCGAGATTACCCAAGATCAGGAGTCAGGATGGGGCCCTGAATCTGTCTCCCAAGCTTCAGATGTAGACTGACACGTGAAGAGAAATAAAAGTGCCACAATTTGACGGCGTATTACCATGAACCATAAATAATAACAGAGTTAATAAAAGAAGAGGGGACAAGAGCAATGATGGTCACATGATGATGTTAGGCATGTGTGTGTCACGTGAGGGGCCGGATGACGTTCTAGTGTTCAGTGCACATCTCTCCCCTTGACTGTTCACTGCAGTATCTGTGAGGATGAGGTGTTTTGTGTGGTGCCCCGTACAAGTATATGAGGATACTTACTACCTCCACTTGAAGAGGATGAATGCACTGAATAATAAAACAGTGTATGACAGTTAGGCCAGTAGTTAAGATTATCTATCATATTTAGTCAAATACTGAATTTAACTTATCTGCAAGTCAACATTAGTCTAAATCAAAGACTGCTGTCAGAAAAGAAGATAATGCATCACATAAAGCCTACCTAATATACTGAGTACCCAACATCCTTCAGTACCCAACCAAAACTCTCCCTCGCCTGTGAAGGCGCCCTGACACCTGCACCCTCCAGGCTTGTTCACACATATGCGCTAACACTTCCCACTTTCCATCTCTACAAGGAGTAAACAGGCAGGGCGGGAAAAACATCTTACTAATCTTTGAATCCCATAAACCCAGCAAGGAATCTGGCATAGAGTAGGCATTTCCAAATATTTACTGAATCAGTGAACCACTCCTGAGATTACTATGTGCAATGGGTGTAAGATTATGACATCATCATTTAATAAGCACAAATTTCTGCGATTCAAACTTTTGGCTTCCAAATGCTTAAAGATGGATTGATTCAGAGAAACATTTAAAGTTACAACACTGCTATAGACTGAGTGTTTGTAGTCTCCTAAAATTCACATATTGAAATTGAATCCCCAGTGTAATGGTCTTTGTCAGGCATGGCATCTGGGAGGTGATAACAAGGTGGAGCCCTCATGAATGGGGTTCTTCATAAAGAAGACCCAGAAAACTTACTCGCCACAATGTCAGGACACAGTGAGAAGATGGCCATCTATGAACCAGAAGACAGGTCCTCACAAGACAACCATCTGCTGGCACCTTGACCTGAGAATTCTCAGTCTCCAAACTGTGAGAAATAAATTTCTGTTTTTTATAAGCCACCCAGTTTATGGCATTTTATTACAGCAGCCTGAACAGATTAAGACTGTGATGTTGCCAGGAACTTTCATACTTATTATCATCTTAATTTATCCAAACAAATACTGTGAAGCTGTCTTCATTTCACAGGTGGGGAAACTGGGGCTTAAACAGAATAAATAAAATGCCCTGGATCATTCACGGCCTGTCCTGAAGCTGTGTGTTTCTAACCCCTGGTCTGCCATGTGCCTGCCACTGTGTGCCCTGAATTCAAGTGGGCAAATTCAGGAAGGCACACTGAGCTCGGCTTGATGTAGACTGACAATCGGGGACTAAATGGATGTTTCTTTTTTCCTGTTTCGCAGTTGACACCCAGATTTGGAAGCAGATTACATCTTTATCACCCGAAGTATGTTAACAGAAAGAATTTTGTTTCTGAGAAGCATAAATTTAGTTTCAAATATTTATAAAAATTACTCTAAATAAAAGTAAAATTCCATAAAAAATAAAATATACTGGCAAAGAGAAAAATGAGAAGCAAAAGGAGGTAAGAGGGAAATGAGAGACGGGGAGACAGCATGATGCAGTGGAGGAGAAAGAAAATCAGGGAAAGATTTTAAAAGAAGATAATATGTACTCAAGTAAATTACAGATGATACAAAATCTTTTCAGGAAATGTACATCTGAATTTAAACACAGCATTCTTTAGTTCCACTTCATCAGGCAAACAGCATAATCTGCAAGGTGTGAATCCTCCCACTTAGGGCTGGGCCTTAATAGACTGTGTGTGTCCAGTGCTATCCTCGAGGGAGCCAGCTCTCCATACACATCTGTTGAATAGAAATCAATTTTCCTCAGGCAAAGAGGCAGCTCTGTGTCTCGTAAATGAGCACCTCCATGTCTGCAGTCACATAAGACTGATTTTAATGAGCGAGGTGTGAGGTCACGCCCGAGGTACCTCCGCTCATGCAAGAGACCCAGACACTCCTCCAGGAAATCAAATATCTCGGTATATACCTCAGTGTTGAACCTTTCTTTTAGCCCCTAAAGGTTTCCCTCATCCTTTTTGCATTCAGTTTTTGGCCAAGCAGGATGAAAGTGTACATAAACGCCAGAAGAGGCAGCAGTGCAGCGGCTGGGCAAGCAGAAAGCAGCATGTGTTTTCTGGCCCACATCTCCCCTGCAGTTCCAGCATGTTCTGTAATTGGGCAGCCTGGCCTCACCATCCAATGGGCATCCTTCTTATATAGCCCGCAGTTTCCGTGCTGCTCACTGTAAATGTCTGATATCTGCGCATTCTCTGAGAGCACAGCCCAGAGGCTGAGCATGCTCACAGACACCCACCTAGCACCTGGGCCTCAGAATTGTGTTGTCCCCAGCCGAAGGCCTCAGGGTCCAATGTCCACCCCACTTGCTCCTGCAGAAATCTAGGCTGAAAGGTGCCCCTAAATCTCTGTTTCCCTCCAGCTACAGTAGGAACCCTCGTCACAACAGGTCTATGGCCACATGAGCAAGAATGGGCCCCTGGCCAAGGCACCTGGTAGCTCCCTGCCCATGTAAAGTGGGCCTCCCTGGTTGGCTCTGTGAGCCAGAAGAGTTCCTTCTTTTAGAATCATTTGCAGCAGGCTGGGCACGGTGGCTCACACTTGTAATCCCAAATCTTTGAGAGGTCGAGGTGGGCAGATGACAAGATCAGGAGATGGAGACCATCCTGGCCAGCATGGTGAAACCTCGTCTCTACTAAAATTTAAAAGAAAAAAATTAGCCAGGTGTGATGGCACATGCCTGCAGTCCCAGCTACTTGGGAGGCTGAGGCAGGGGAATCTCTTGAACCCAGGAGGCAGAGGTTGCAGTGAGCAGAGATCACGCCACTGCACCCCAGCCTGGAGACAGATTAAGACTCCATCTCAAAAAAAAAAAAAGGAATCATTTGCAGCAGTAGCCTCTCTATCCTGGTTGGAAATCTATAATTATGTTGAATAAATAGACACAAAATGAGAAGAAGAAGGATTAAAGTGATGAATGTTTCATACAGCTAAAGTTACTCATGTTAAAAGAATGTCCTCTGCTCAATAATCTGTTCTTCCTACCTCGTGGTGTGAAAACAGCCTTTCTGTTCTGAAATGGTAATGACAGCGGAGGAGGCTCTGAGAATTGTTTGCTGTTTTCCGGGATCCCCACTCACCCCAGCCCCTCACCGTGCCTGTATTTGAACAAATATCTGGCATCCCTATGCTGGTATCTGCCCCACAATATTTTTGGATTTTTTTTTGAAGGGGCAGATTGTTTTTTCATTTTTTACTGCCCAAAATGTGGGAACTACTGATTTGTAGTAATTAAAGACAGTGAAGATTTCCAAAGAGAGACACGAAACACAAAAATATGTCAGGTGTGGTGGCTCATGCCTGTAATCTAGCATTCTGGGAAGCCAAGGCTAGCAAACTGCTTGAGCCCAGGAGTTTGAGACCAGCCTGGGCAACATAGCAAGACCCTGTCTCTGATGAAAACAAAATAAAATAAAATTAGCCCAGGTGTGATGGCACAAACCTATAGCCCCAGCTACTCAGGAGGCTGAGGTGGAATGACCCATTAAACCCAGAAGGTCGAGGCTGCATGAGCTGAGATCACACTACTGTACTCCAGCCTGGGCAACAGAGACTCCGTCTCAAAGTGAAAAGAAAATCAAAAAAACAAAAACACAAAAGCATGAGGGTAGCTGAAGCGAAATGGTATCAACTCATGAACTTGCACAGAAGCATAGAGTGTATTAAACTCAGGCGACTGAGGGTGTTTGGCCATAAGAAACAGGTCGCAGGACAACAGGCCCAGGGCTGACACCGAAGGCAGGGGAGAGCCTGAGTTCTGTCCTTGCTGCCTGAGAATGGCAGAGGGCAGGGGATGCAGAGGGGCCAGAGAACAGAGCAGGAGCTGGGAGTGAGAAAAGTGGAGGGAAGGTGGCTCTCTTCCAGGGTTTTTGTGAATGGATGGGTGGGGAGTATTTCCTCCACATTCCAGAGGAGGGAGGAACAGTGACAAAGTCAGAGAGTAGAGAAAGGCTTAAGGAATCTGTCTCTGGGGACATGTCACAAATGCACAGCAACCTTCACACCTCTCCATGCCTGTTCAAAGAACTGCTGCCCGGCATCAGCAATGTGAGTTGTGTTTTTTTTTTTTTCCATTTTGTTTACTGTTGTTGCTGTTTTAAAAAATAACCAACCTTGCCTGTGGTGTGCTCGATTCTTTAACCTTTTTCCTTTTCACTGACTGGCAGACTCACACGTTTGTTTACAGTAAGTCTGAGAGCCCAAAGGGGTTTCATGCCCTCTGCATTCATAAATTCAACTGCTTTTCAACCAAACTTATTGCCCCTGAGGATTGAAGGTGAATAGAAGAGTCAAAAGGAATCTCCTAGGCTAGAAGGAGAATGCACAGGGCTGTGTGCACACAATGCCAAATATCCAGATGAAAAGTGAAACTTGAGCAGATCCTCCAGATGCTTCCAAGGAACTGAGTGGTTGGTGAGTCGGCAGAAATACCTGGATGCTTACAGGAAATTTGCACCGGTAGTAGCAATAGTTAGCACTGTGTTTGCACAGCCCACCACGGAATTCACAAATGTGTCTTGACTTAACTTTGTCAATCTTAATGAACTAAAAAGGATATATTATGCCTCCCTCTAGAGTTATGACCAGCATCTTCAGATTAGACTAGAAACATCTAACAGATTAGAAAACTATGCCTCTTCTGAGGAGACCCAGCCCCTCTGGCACTCAGCATGGTGAGCTGATGGTGTCTTTTGGCAAACTGGAAAGATAGACTCTTCCTCTGAATAGTTTGGTGAGCAGAGTAGGTGTTCAAGTTTAGCTCCTTATTTCAGTCCTGTGTACAGTAAACAGCAGGCACAACTGTACACGGACACCCTGCCTCCCTCTACAGTGTCTAAACACAACTCAACTAAAAGTCTGACCATTTCCAAGTAAGAGGATAGGAAATAATATGTGATTAAGACTTCTTTAGCATGAACCACACACACAAATAGATTCCACAATTATAGAAGGAAAAAGAAAGGGAAAGGAAAAGAATGAAGCTGCCCTAAAATGGGTTACCTTAGCATAATAAAACTGTGGGATTTCAGAGCTGGAAGGCATCTTAAACATTATCTATTTAACTATCGCAACCATCCCTTGCACGAGGTCCCCATCCCAGGCCTCACCAGCAGTCATCCAGCCCAATCTGAAACACCCCCGAAACCCCCATGTCTGAGAACTCGAAGTCTGAAGCCGTCCCCCTCCTTTCAAGCTGCTCTATGCACAAGAAATCCTGCCCCCTCCACCAACCCTGCCACACTGGCCTCCCTCTAACTTTTGCCCATCAGTTCATCTTAGCGCCGCATTCTGAAGCCGCCTACATGAAGCATAGTTGATTTTCTATACGATAGCTCATTAAGTATTGGTAGATACCTAACCACGGCCCCCTACAGTCTTTTATTTTCACAGCTTTAATCCAACGCCTCCTACAAAACTAAGTTAACTGCCAGCATCCATGAACAAATCTGCGGTTCATCACAGTCACCACAGGGCAGCCAAGAGCTGGATAAAGAAAGACTTTGCTTTCACGGAGAGGCAACCCCATGTTTTGGAAAGTAGAATTCCTGGAAGTCTGGCACCTTGGGAAATTTAAGGACCACACAAACCCCATGGGCTGTAACAAGATATTGTTGATGTTTTGGCTGATATGCAGCAGAAGGCCATGGGAGGAAAGTAGCATAGAGACTGTAAAGAATGAGAGCAGAATGTCCTGCGCTTGAAGCCACACAATCCGAAACTGAGAGGACTACAGAAAGAACAACAGGGCACTGGCGTTTTCCAGGTAAGCATTCTGAG
This sequence comes from Saguinus oedipus, assembly GCA_031835075.1. Lineage (NCBI taxonomy): Eukaryota > Metazoa > Chordata > Mammalia > Primates > Cebidae > Saguinus > Saguinus oedipus. The sequence goes on from CM063180.1 coordinate 9,874,804, forward strand.
CTGACAGTGAAAATAACAAACAAAACACAGCAGAGTAGAAATGGGCTTCATTCAGAAAGCCTTGTTTCCCGGAACCGAAGCTAACCTCGGGGAAAAGAGGTTTCAGAACAGTGAAGAATCAACAGATAAGATGAAGAGATGCCTACTGAGAAAGACAGACGAACTCCACACCTCGGAACTGGACATCCTCCTGGTGGAGAGAAACAGCGTGCTCTAAAACTGGCACCATCAGCGGTAGTTACGGACAACGGCTTTTCCACTTGCAAAAGAAAGATTTTAACTTTGCCTTGACAGGAAGGACACTGACCAAGAAAACAGTAAGTTATGGGCTACTTTGCTCCAGGATGCTGGTTCTACCTCTTTTGGATACTTTTTTATAGAAAATCAAGCATTACTTTTCTGTGAATGGAATTAAATGTGAGGAATATGCATATATTTCTTATATAAGGTTCTGTTGTATTATAACAGTACAAATCATGACTGATGCCTGAAGGCAGCCACAGATATTGCCAAGAAAAAAGTTGGTAGTAAGTGGAAGAATCTCACCGAAAATTCTGTGTTACCAAAAGACAGAGCAACCAACCTATGCCTTATTCCTTTCTTCAAATGTTTCCAAAGTTTACTGTTAGTTCTCCATACAAATACATTAATTTTCAGTTTTATAGTAGAATGAACTTTAAACATTTCTTTTACAACCAACTCTTCTAAAAATCCAGCACAGGATACCCAAATAAAGGTGCATCTCCATTCATTCATATTTTCATTCATTCATTCATTCATTCAAACTTCAACAACTACTGATTGGCTAGATACCTATTACGTGTCTGTACCACACTAGGCATTCAAGACACAGTGTCAGCAGCACAAGCAAGGGAGGCAGACATTCGTTATTTCCACAAACAATCACCTACTTTAAAACCATGGTAAGTCCAAGGAAGGGCACGCCCAGGGTGTGAAGAGGATGCCAGAATAAACCGGCTAGTTCAGAACAGAGGTCAAAAACACAGCATCTACCAAACACAGGAAGCCCACACTTGGTTTTGTTTTGTGAATACCATAGTGTTGCCAATCATCTTAAACTGTTTTTAAGTAGAGCATATGCTAACTTTAAGTAACGGAGGGAAAAGGAGGGATTTGCAATTAAATCAATAAACAACGGAACAGACACATTTTGTTTATTTTAGTAAATGGGTTCCTGAAAAGCAACATCAACTTACTCAGTGACTGTTTGCCCGGAGGACAAGTAGACACCCAGCGCAAAATGGCTCCCTGCTCTGCTTGGCTGCAAGTGAGCCTGTGTGCCGGAATGACAAGAGTCCAGAATAGCAGGGGCTTTGGAAACCAGTCAAACTCGAGTCTGAATCCCAACTCTGCCACTAGAGATGCAAACTCTGGAAGGCCATTCGTCTTCTGCAAGCCTCAGTCTTCTTGTATAATTACTACCAGAGTAGGAAAAGCAGTATTAAAGATTATTAAGGACTTACTGAAGGGTTGGCAGAAATAAATAATAAGTAAATAACGACTTGCGTAGTCTATCAACCCTCAACCACACTAAGTTTTGCCAGAAAGTCTGCTGCCAGGAGTAAGACTGGACTGAGGCCTAAAGCAAGGGGCAAGGCATGCAGGCAGAGTGCTGGGATCAGATGTGGGTACCAGCAATCTACAGCATAAGATCTGTACAGGTGAGGCAAGTTCCACAGTTTGAGAGCGTTCTCATAGGTGCCAAGTTGCAAGGCAGCTCAAGGGGTCGGATCAAGGGGTCTGGACGATGTTGTCAATGAGGAGCTAGGGTCTGAGCAGGAAGGTAATCTTGGGGCATTTCAAGAAGATTAACAGGGCAGCAGCGTGAAGGACAGAGTAGACAACAGAAAGCCTGAAGGTCATTACCATAGTGTAGTCATGAACAGGACACCAGGAATAGAATGGAGGTGATACTTCCAGAAACTATGTCATTACATATGGGCTAAAGACAGGAGAGCATGCCTGAGAAAGATAGAAAGTGTTTGGAATAGCCAATATCAGGTACATGAGACACAGCAACAAGAAATAAAATTCTAGAACACCTAAGCCTCCCTGAAGCTAAGCACCTTTTCTACCAGCCAGCTCACCCAGCTCTGTTCTTTCCTCAGCTCGCTCCCTTTAGTCCAGGAAAGAGAGCACGGAAACCAGGTGGGGTGGCTTAGGTTTGCACAGCCTGGGATGTGATCATGAGCATTGCAGGTAAGTTGGAAAAACTCTAAATGACCCATTGTGGGCAGTGCACCAGCATGGGGAATGTTAAAGAAAGATCCAGAAAGTGGCCACCCTAGCACCTAGCTCTAAGATATAAAGCCCTGGAAATCCAGGAAATAGGAACCTGAGAAGAGGAATAATGGAAAATGGAACCAACAAAGATAAACACAGAGCCTGCAAAGGACAAAAAAGTGTGTCCGATGCTGAAGACTCCCATAAACACTGACAGAGCAGATGTTACCTCACTACTCACTGCGTGACGAGAACTTCATCTGCTGTCTATGATAATATCATGGACTCTTTCTGGAAACCAAGTTTTTTTCTCCAAATGAATTATGCCTCACTGTGCATAGTACATATCTGGGCCCCAGAAGACTGTGCTCACTATTGTGATAAGCAGGGAACAAGCCAGGTAGCTTCAGTTGTCGAGGAACAAGATTTAGGCTCAATTGTTCAGTAACCTACTTAGCTTTATTGGTTACATAACCACAGAATACAGTTCTACAGGTTATGGGAGCAAAAACACAGACAGAATGAATAAGATCTAGATATACATATACATACATATATATATATATACATACATATATAAATATATATATACATACATATATAAATATAAAATATATATATATATACATATATATATATATATTTTTTTTTTTTTTGAGGTGGAGTCTTGCTGTCTCCAGGCTGGAGTGCAGTGGCACTATCTCGGCTGATTGCAATCTCCCCTTCCCGGGTTCAAGTGATTCTCCTGCCTCAGCCTCCCAAGTTGCTAGGATCACAGGCATGTGCCACCATGTCCAGCTACAGGGTTTCACCACATTGGCCAGTATGATCTCGATCTCCTGATATCATGATCCTCCCGCCTCAGTCTCCCAAAGTGCTGGGATTACACGCATGAGCCACTATGCTGGGCTGAGGTATTTTATAGCACAACAGGGTGACTAAAGTCAACAATAACTTATTCTATATTTTTAAATAACTAAAAAGGTGGAATTAGAAGGTTCCTAACACAAAGAAATGATAAATAAGTACTTAAGGAGATGGATACCTCCATTACTGTGATGTGATGATTATGTATTTTTTGCCTGTATCAAAGCATCCCTTGTACTTCATAAATATATACACCTCTTATGTACCAATAACAATTAACTATATATATATATATATATATATATATATATATATATATATATATATAATCCCAACCAACATTCTTTCAACTAAAACTATAAGGATGCCTGACATTTACTGAATGCCAGCAGAATCTATAGGCTAGAAACGTGTTCTCCCTATGAAGAAGGTACCAGTGCCATCCCCACTGTACAGGTGCATATCTGGGCACCAGGAGACTGCCCACATGAGATCATGCATCCCAGCTTGGCCAAGAAAGAAGAGCATTCAGTTAAAAAGTAAATAAATAAGGCTGGGCACAGTGGCTCATACCTGTAATCTCAGCACTTTGGGAGGCCAAGGTGGGCGGATCACTTGAGGTCAGGAGTTCAAGATCAGCCTGGCAAACATGGTGAAACTCGTCTCTATTAAAAATACAGAAATTACCTGGGCATGGTGGCAGGCGCCTGTAATCCCAGATACTCACTCAGGAGGCTGAGGCAGGAGAATCACTTGAGTCTGAAAAATGGAGGCTGCAGTGAGCCGAGATCACACCACTACACTCCAGCCTGGGCGACAGAGTGAGACTCTGTCTCATAAATAAGCCAATAAATAAAGCCCAAGGAATGCCAGGGATGATGGTATGATGTCTGCATCTCTGGTGAGTAAGAAATACAGAAGTGTGGAGCAGTGTGAGGAAGAGGCAAGAACGACCCCCGGACCGACTGAAGCCTGCACACCACTGCATCCTGCACCCAGTGCCTTCGTCTCACCACCAAAGCTGCCATCATACCCAAGAGAAAGACTAGAGGGGATGCTAAAGGAGATAAAGCCGAGGTAAAGGACGAACCACAGAGAATCCATCAGGCTGTCTGCTAAACCTGCTCCTCTAAAGCCAGAGCCCAAGGCTAAAAGGACCCCTGCAAAGAAGGGAGAGAAGGTACCCAAAGGGAAAAAGGGAAAAGCTACTGCTGGCAAGGAGGGGAATAACCCTGCAGAAAATGGAGATGCCCAAACAGACCAGGCACAGAAAGCCAAAGGTACTAGAGATGCCAAGTGTCTTCATTTTTTATAACTCTGTACTTCTGGTGACTGAACACTTTTCAAATACTATTTTTTATCAAGTTTTATAAAAATGCAGAATTTTGTTTTACTTTTTTTTTTTTTTTTTTTTTGAGACAGAGTTTCACTCTTGTTACCCAGGCTGGAGTGCAGTGGCGCGATCTCGGCTCACCGCAACCTCCGCCTCCTGGGTTCAGGCAATTCTCCTGCCTCAGCCTCCTGAGTAGCTGGGATTACAGGCACGCGCCACCATGCCCAGCTAATTTTTTGTATTTTTAGTAGAGACAGGGTTTCACCATGTTGACCAGCATGGTCTCGATCTCTTGACCTTGTGATCCACCCGCCTCGGCCTCCCAAAGTGCTGGGATTACAGGACTTTTTTTAAAAAAAGCTATGTTGTTAGCACATAGAACACTTCATTGTTGTTTTGGGGAGAAGGAGCAAATGTCACTAATAAAATGTCTCCAAAGCTGGACTGATGTAGGGGAAAACACCTTCCTCTTCTAGTTTTGAGAGACTTCCTCTTGGCTCCCAGAAGGAGGGACTCCCTGACTTTGACACACACGGCCACCTTAGCATAAGTGCTTTGTGGTATGGAAAAGCAATCTGTTTTTATGTCCTCTTCTCCCTTTCCATCTTTCAGCATAGACTTAACTCCCTTATACTCAGACATCCGTTGGGACCTGACCCCCAACCATCGGTTACCAGTGTGTCAGGCAATCTGAACAGTCTGGAGTGCAGGAGCACGATCTCGGTTCACTGCAAACTCCATCTCCTGGGTTCAAGTGATTCTCCTGCCTCAGCCTCCCGAGTAGCTGGGACTACAGGTGTGCACCACCACGCTCATCTAATTTTTGTAATTTTAGTAAAGAGAGGGTTTTACCATGTTAGCCAGGCTGGTCTCAAACTCCTGACTTCAAGCAATCCATCCACCTGCCTCAGCCTCCAAAAGTGCTGGGATTATAGGTATGAGCCACTGCACCAGGCCAGGAGAGGCATAATTTTGAAAATAACAGTGCATTTGCAATAATGAAGACATAAGAAGAGAGAAAGGGGAAAAATGTGTAGATAAAAATGTAAGCCCTTTTTTCTGTGTTGGGCCCAAATCATTTTCCTGTTTTTTTAAACATTATTATTTGAGATGGAGTTTTGTTCTGCCTCCCAGGATGGAATGCAGTGGCACAATCCCGATGCACTGGCAACCTCTGCCTCCTGGGTTCAAGCCATTCTCCTGCCTCAGCCTCCCAAGTAGCTGGGACTACAGGTGCGCACCACCATGCCTGGCTAATTTTCGTATTTTTAGCAGAGGTGGCATTTCACCATATTGGCCAGGCTTGTCTTGAACCCCTGACCTTGTGATCCACCCACCTCAGTTTCCCAAAGTGCTGAGATTACAGGCGTGAGCCACCACGCCCAGCCCATTTTTCCTACATTTTGAGAAACTTCAAATTATCCCAGATTTTCGTTTCTCTTAAAGGAAGCCTATGTAACTCATCTCTTCTTTTTTACCAAGCTCCTGACAGTCCAGGTGACGTGGATGTTACATTAATTCTGTCAGGCCCCTGGGCTGCTGTTAAGTGCCCTATAAAACCGAGGGCCTACACCCAGTTCCCTACACGTGAGAGTGTTTGCCTCCCAAAGGGCCAAACTTCCGAACAGCAGGGACACAGTGGGGCAGTTAGTTGCCTGGGAAAGAGAAACAAAATTTCTTTGGAGAGTGAAGTTATTTTAAGGTGGTTACAGTTATGCATAGTCAGTTTTACACTCTGCGATTTCTTATCCCCTCTGAAAGTGGAAAGGAGTTGGCATAGAGATTTTTATTTTCACAGCACATTATATAATTTGGGGTTGGTGGCAAGTGCTAACAACTGTCATACTACCCACAGCTATATTAAAAATAAGACCAAAATAGAGATTGTTGTGGGCTGTCTTGGGTTTTCTCTCAAAAGTCCTGAGGAAGAAAGTGCCTCAAATGCACAGGGAGGGCATTGTCAGCTCTCAGAGCAGCCTGGGCAACGCCCAGCCCAGCACAAACACCTTCCCAAGCAACAGGTGGAAAACCGACAAACCCTTTTCAGAAGACATACACATTTCTGCAAAACCTGTCTTGACAGAAACTGCCAGGTCCCAAAAATGTCATATGTATGAAAAACTCAAATTCAAACGCAGAGAAGAGCAGTTTTATGGGACCTGCCTTCAGGTATAGCTCCCCTATTTAAATGCTCAGTTAAAACCTCTGCATTTTGAACAGCAGCACACGAGCTGATGTGGCTTAATATATATGATGAAACGTGGGTCCTGGGTAAAATTCACTCAGGAAACGGGGAAGTAGGATGCTCAACCTGTAAACAATGCTTATGCTAAGAAATTCCGTGCCTTTGAAACTGGGTGAATAAACTAAATAAACTGAAAAGTTTTCTTAATACCCAGAGGATCAGGTCCAAGTTTTAGATCTGGAAAAAAAAAAAAAGAATTAAAGCTTTCCATCCCCTTTCTAAATATGCAGGGATCTTTTTTCAACCCATTCATAAACTCTATCCATTTGTTGTTATTATATGAACAACGTAAAAAGTGCCAGACAGATCAATTCTGATGTGGGAGAGCACAGCATTCATTACCAGACTTGGCCAAAGCATTCTCCAAATCAAATTGGGTTTGCCTCAGTTGCACAGGTCATCTTACTGTATGTTTTCAGGAATAATTACACAAAATATATCCAAACACTAATAGAATCCATAAACACAAAGAGCTAAAGCTCCACCATTTTTTTTTTTTTTTTTTTTTTTTTTTTTTTAGATGGAGTCTCACTCTATCACCAGGCTGGAGTGCAGTAGTGCGATCTCAGCTCACTGCAACCTCCGCCTCCCAGGTTCAAGCAATGCTCCTGCCTCAGCCTCCTGAGTAGCTGGGACTACAGGCGCCCGCCAACACGCCCAGCTAATTTTTGTATTTTTAGTAGAAACGGGCTTTCACCATGTTGGCCAGGATGCTCTTGATGTCTTGACCTCGTGATCTGCCCACCTCAGCCTCCCAAAGTGCTGGGATTATAGGCATGAGACACTGCGCCCAGCCAGCTCCACCATTTTTAACATCCCATAATTTAATAAGAGGTAAGTCCATGGTCTCACAAGACTAAGTGTGTCCTTTTCAAATCCCTTCCATCTCAGTTACTTAGAGCAATTCTCAGAAGTCTGCAAAGTTACCTGTGTCCTCCCTTTACCAATGTTCAGCCATACACAGATATCACTTGCGAACTCAACGGTGTCTTTCTTCTAGTGACAAGGCCAAGGCTACGACATGCTGGTTCACATTTTAAATTGTAGGCAAATGCTCAACCTACGCCAGAGTTCCCTATTTTGTGGGAGTCCCAGTTCTTTAATCTAACTTTTGGTGTTGGCATTCAAAAATTACTGTGTCGAGGAATATCTGACACTGAGATTTCACTCAATAGATTGGTCAGAAGGACAGGAGGTGGGAAGAGAGCAGCAGGGGAGGGAGAAGGGAATGATATCAGCAAAAAGGCCAGGCCTCTAAGTTCATAGATGCCTTTTTGAGTAATGTTTTCATTTGCACCACCTGGGTACACTCTTAAATGGCTTGGTCCTTTATTTATAAGGCTGTCAGCTGTCTGACAGGTAGTTTTACATGTTGCAGCACCAAAGACCAAACGCCTTTTAGGAAGAGTTTTGAGAATGACGAGTCACTCAGACACTCATTGCCATGACTCAATTTTAAGAAAAATGACCAACAACTGAGCACTCCTAATGGGGAAGCTTTCCCATCTGATGAGTGCGATTCTGACTCAATGAAATGGGTGCAGGAGAGGAGACATTGGGAGTTCCAGCTTTAAAGAGGCCAGGACGCATTACTGAAAATAGTTTGACTTGTGAGATGCCTGCTTTTGCTGGGGAATGGAACAAATGATGTTTCAGGTGGGAGTTGCCAAGGTCACATGAATGTCCTTCTGGCAAAGTGTATGATCTCAGTGGCCATACGTGTTCATTTACAGTAGAGTTTAAAGTGATAAATGTGGATCTGGTGTACATTTAAATGCGATTTTGAAAGAAAACCCAAGTCAGGGCTTTCCTGCCCACATACCACTGTGGATTCCATGGTCAGGGAGATGCTGGCCCTTCAGTAGCTGCCACTGTCTCCATGGAAGGACGACACTGTAGTTAATTAAATGCCCACTCTGGCGGTAAAGTTCATTATCTAACACTGCAAGTGCAGTTATCAGAATATACTTGATGGGCCAGAGCTGTCAGAAGGCCCTGTCAAACACATAACAGAGGAAAAGATAAGATGAATTTGCCTTTCATATAGGGATTTTTTTGTTTAATGGAAACTCAAAATACCAACCTTGGGTTTGCAAATATTCTCATCACCTTTAAAGCGTAATCGTCTTAATGAAATACACTCAAGGGCTTTTTCACCTTTCCATTATTTTTTAGTTTCTTCATGTGTATGTTAGATCCGAAATAGCCTCCACTGACGGCAGCGTTGAGTCCAGAGTCCTAACTGTGGACTAAGCAGTTTTTATTTCCTTTCTCACTGAATTCTTCACAGCAGGTCTGGGAAGACAATATACTTATCCCCAATTTTCAGGTGATAGACATAGAGTTTAGAGAAAATGAAGAGCCAGAAAGTGACAGGGTTATGACTCAAAATGGGCCTTCTAATGACACCAAGTCTAAACACACACCGACTGGACACTCCTGAACCTTTATACTACACCAATTCTGCTGCACCCAGGGGACCCAGTAGCCTTCTGATTTCCACAGTTTGACTTCTCACCAGCTTAACTTGCTCATTTGACACAGTAAGCATAGAATGACAGGCTGCCACCCCTGTTTAAGAGCTCCTAATGTACGTGGGATAGACATGGGTCAAAGCCTAGCAGATCACTTTTGAAATGGAAACAGCAAACTCAGCATTGTGAAACCCAGAACTCTGAAGGGAAGAAGAGCACCATTTGTGTGAACCTTTCACAGTTCAGCAAGGCTCCTTCAGTAACTCTCTCATATAAGCTTCCTGTAGCCTTGGAGGCAGGCAGGGCTATAGGAGGCAGGCAGGGCTGGTAGGAGCTTTCCTCACCTACAAGTGACAAGGCTCAGTTGAGGGGAAGGAGGGACAGGACAGAGCACACCAACGAGGGAAGCTCGGGCCTCTGATTCCCACGCTGTATTCCTTCATTCCGACTTCTAATAGAAAAAGGGATCTCGTCAATGAATGTGTCCCGTGTCCACATTTCTATGTAATCAAAACAAGAAACCCAAAAAAAGAACACGTGAGGAAAGCAAATTTTAGTGTATTCCTTAGACTAGTTTGTGATTCACATGGGGAAACTGAGTTTCTGTGGGGCCCAGGGGGCTATAGTTTCTTTTCGCTCTTGACCATCCCAAACCATCCTTGCCAGCATCCTTGATTGTTCTGCTACACTAAGAATGTGAAGCTGTCAAATTCAGGCCAGAACGGGGTGAGCAAGACAACTGTAATGCACACGCTCTTATTAAAGTAAGTGCTGGGAGTTGGGAGGTTCTCACCCTGGGTATTAAGGCGTGGGAGTACCTGCTCGATATATTGGTTGTGTCCCTTCCCTGCATTAAGGAGCAAAAGTACCTCAAGCAGAACAGATTTAGAACTGACACAACTTAAAATATCCCCAGATTTCCTATAGAGAAATACGGTCACTTTTCTAAAAACACCATGAGGGTGACGGTTTGGCAGGATCATCTCTTAGCAATCAGCAGAAATCTACTAATCCCTCCTAAAAGGTCCATTCTAAAGAACGTTCCAGAGCGACACAGGGGCCTGACTTTGATTTCTGAATAATTTGACTAGGAGCAAGGAAAGTCACAACAACATTAAGTACAATAACTTTCTACCCCCTTTTTGCTTCCCAATGTGAAATTTGCTGAAATAAAACTTGACAGCGCAAAGCTCCTGGGGATGTATTCCAGATGAACTGAGTCATCCACACAAACTCACAGACACACACACATACGCCCTGGACCTTCGCACTTACAGAGGGAGTTGTTTCCATCTGTATTTGACAATCCAGTGCCATGGGTCTCAAAGCTGAGGGCTGCTTATGGATGCAACTTTAAATTTAATTGGGGGGGGGGGGGCGGTAATGCTAATTGTGGAGAGCTGGGAAAATGCTGGCGACAGTTAGACTTTAGCAGCCCCACTGCCCCGATTGAAAAATATCAGCTTTCCATCTGCAAGACATTTCTAAGGTGGACACCTTACAAATTGTTAAGGTGCAATTTGTGCACAGTTAGTTCTTTGTTTAATCGAGAAATCTGCCCAAACTCTGATTGGCCTGATTTCCCTAAGGCCGGGAGTGAAGGTTATTTCCTTATGCCTTTTGGGAGCAGCAATCTCTCTAATACGTTTCTGAATTATTCCAGCCTGTGCCGAGGCTGCACATGAGAACAAAGCCCTGGTTCCACAGCAGAAAGACTAACTGAACTCCCAGCTGGGAAGGTTTAGGCAGAGATTTATAAGTACAAACACTGAAGAAATTTGCAAGTAATTGCATGTATTTGCTTTCCGTTGTGGGATGCAGTAAACCAGTATTTATTAAAATACATCAGCAAGGTACTGTTTATTACCCCCTCTCCTTGATGTCTCGTAGAGGGGAATGAAGTGCTTGGCTCTTTTCATTTCTTTAAATTAAGGGGCCAAAACAGTATTTCAAAGAATATAAGGAAGAAACTGAAATTGGACATATACTCTGAATGGCTATTGCCTCTTACTTAACTTGGAATTGGTGCACGAACATGGCTCTAGACCTGCTGTTCTGATTTAATCTTGTAAAGCTTAACTTTTTTTTCTACATTCATAAGTTTCCATGAATCCAGTATTTGGGGATCAACAATTACCATTTTCTCCTATAGAATTTCCATTATTATTCTTGGATTGCAGCTTGCAAACTTGAGTGCTAAATAGGCACATGTTCAATGGATATAAAATGACAGGTTCAGAAAGTTACAGTTTAATAAGAGAGTGACTTAAACAAACCGCCACCATGTTCACTGGCTTCTGCATCTAAATTCCTGTGCCATCAGCTACTCTGGGTTTTAACTTGCTAGTGAGAGGTCACAGGAAACCAGACAGATGGCTCTCCTTTCCCCTTCTCGTTGGATCACAGCTCCCACCTGCTTCGGTGTCCCCCTTTTAATGATAGACCCAAATTGTTCTACCTAATACTCCTTAACACAGCGGTCTCAAACTTTAGCTGCATCCAGTTCACCTAAAGAGCTTGTTAACACAGAATGCTGGGCCCCAGCCCAAGAGTTTCTGATTCAGTAAGACAGAGGAGGTGCACAAGAAGTGCCATTTCTAACAAGTTCCCTGGGGATGCAGATGCTGCGTGTCCTGGGACCACACTTTGAGAAATGGTGGTCTAGAAGGCAAATGGGCAAAAGTTTGGTGCAGTGAAGGTGAGTGGTAACTATGCCTTCCCCAAAATAGCAAATAACAGAAATGAAATACCAATGTATGTTATTTTAGTCAACAAATGTTAATTGCCATCTGTTTAAATAGATGGCTGAAAACATTAATTCCATGTAGAATTCCCAAGCCCCTGCCTTCTCTTCCACATTGGTCTTTGGCTACTTTTCCTTCCAGCTGATGTTCCTCAAAGATCTGGATGGGTGCACCAAGCTGGGGAGTGACAGCTTCCAGTTTGTATTTTTGCTCTTTTTAGGACTGCAGAATCCCCACTTCCTCCTCCTCCTCCATCAGCAGGGCACCCAACTAAGCGGCAGGCACCCACTGAATACCAGCTGATATTGTTTTAAAATGGCAATCAGAATAAAATCAGAGCACAGTAACAGAAGCTACTGTGAGCTTCTCTGTCCCTCAGCACAGCTACTCTGGTTAAGTTCAGCATTGGTAATTAATAACCCCAAATCTTAAAATAAAAAAGTACCAAGTGGTCACAACAGTGGAAGGTTTCTGAGACTGGCAGCAGAGATGGCAGCCCATCCTCTTTCCCCTTGGCTTGAGAGCCAGTACCTCCCACGCTTCTGAACCTGTGTCTTTAAAACAGAGAACACACAACCAAGTTATCTCCCAATGTCTGTGACACGAAGACAAATGAATTAGAGACCTTAGAGAAATACTGAAATGAAAAATGCTATTTGATAAAAATAAGCCAGACAAGAAAATGAGATAACATGCTTATATATATTAATATACATGTTTTTTAAAGATATATATGTTTATATATAATATATATATATATACATATATATATATATATATATATATATATATATATATATATATATTTTATAGAAAAAGTTCTGGCTTTTACACAGCTTTTCCAGTTATAAAACCATCACCTCCTACTCACATAAAATCAGATTTTCTATGATTTTTATTAGAGAAGAACCATGAGGTCTTCCACTGTTGTGACTACTTGGTACTTTTTTATTTTAAGATTTGGGGTTATTAATTACCAATGCTGAACTTAACCAGAGTAGCTGTGCTGAGGGACAGAGAAGCTCACACTAGCTTCTGTTACTGCGCTCTGATTTTATTCTGATTGCCATTTTAAAACAATGGCACCAGCACCTATCCAAACTTCAATCACTTAAAAGAGACACAAGCTTCATACCAATACAGGCTCTCACGGCAAAGTGCACATAGGATGTCAACGTCTGCATCCGGATGCTTCACCCTCACACAAGCATCTGAAGCAGGTACTTGGTATCAGAAAGGAAGCTGATGGGTTAAGTGACTTACACAAGACAAGTCAGCCAGCAAAGGGCTGAGACTAGAATCCTGTCCTTTCTAATTCCAAAATCGTTATCTGATTTTCCTCCAAGAAACCAAGTCATCAGCACCTATCTACTCTGTATTAAAAGCATGCGTAAATCAAGTATATTCTAAAAGATAATCAACTATTAAAACTGAATAAGAAAAACTTAGCTGTAGTAATCCCCTCTGTACCAAATGCCAAATCAGAAAAAACACCTCACTTTTTGACGATCAGATTTTCCTAGAGCCTAAACAAGGTGAAAAATTATTGAATGTAGAATATTTTTACTGGAACACACAAAAGTGTCTTTTAGACCCTATTATCAAAATAAACCAGAAGATAAATTTGGATACTAATTACAAAACTTGTACTACTTCAAACGTTTTCTTATTATTCTACACCTCTACTGTTTTCTTGTGGTCATCACAAGTGCTAACAAAATATTAGCATTCATATCAAGTAAAATAAATTGGCAAGTCCATGATCAATATTTATTTTAGATGTGTATGTCTGAAGTATGTGTTAGTCATCCCTTAAATTAACATCTTCCACTTTGATGAGACAATTGGACAGACGAGGCAAACATTTTTTTTCATGAGTAATTAATAACTGTATTTTCACATTTCTGGAGAGTGAATTACACTCAGCCAACATTTCTACGTCCTAAATCTGCTAATCTCAGCAGTAAGATCTTCCTTTAAAACACATGCAGGGTCTTCACCAAAGAGAGTAACAGAAAACGAATTCACAAACTTGGTGGTTATTCTAGCAAATGACAGCACTTTCATATTTAGTAAAATCCATGTTTTTGTTGACAGTACACACCAAAATACACATGCACTAAAATGTATACCAGGGTGTATATATTTTTATTTCCTAAAAGGAAATTCAGAGATACAAAAACATAATTATACAAATTATCCTTACTTCTTGTTGTTAATTCAGTTTAGGCACAACATTTCAGAAATACATAAAAATTCTCCATAGTATAAAATAACTGGTATTCAATCTTCTTTACCTATTGGGGAAAGTACCAATTGATGTCATCATAAATATTCAATTTTGTTTTCAAGTAATTATCAAAAGTAGAGTGTAATTCAAAGAATGGTATGATGTGCCACAATCGGGTGTGCAAATGTACAGGATCTTTCTAAGACAGAAAATCTAAGTAAGTGCTTACCAGCTGGGAACTTGAAGAAACTGAGATTGCCATCTGACTTTTTTTTTTTTTTGAGACGGAGTTTCGCTCTTGTTACCCAGGCTAGAGTGCAATGGCGCGATCTCAGCTCATCGCAACCTCCACCTCCTGGGTTCAGGCAATTCTGCCTCAGCCTCCTGAGTATCTGATATTACAGGCACATGCCACCATGCCCAGCTAATTTTTTGTATTTTTAGTAGAGACGGGGTTTCACCATGTTGACCAGGATGGTCTCGATCTCTTGACCTCGTGATCCACCCGTCTCGGCCTCCCAAACTGCTGGGATTACAGGCTTGAGCCACCGCGTCCGGTGACATCTGACTTTTAAAAGCAGTGGTTCTCGGCCGGGTGCAGTGGCTCACGCCTGCCATCCCAGCACTTCAGGAAGCTGAGCAGGCGGATCACCTGAGGTTGAAAGTTCCAGACCAGCCTGACCAACATGGAGAAACCCTGTCTCTACTAAAAATACAAAATTAGCCAGGCATGGTGGCACATGCCTGTAATCCCAGCTACTCAGGAGGCTGAGGCAAGAGAATTGCTTGAACCTGGGAGGCAGAGGTTGTGGTGAGCCGAGATCACACCATTGCACTCCAGCCTGGGTGACAACAGCGAAACTCTTGTCTCCAAAACAAAAAAGCAGTGTTTCTCACACTTCATTGTTAAAAGCTTGTTAAAAACACAGACTCTAAGATCTACTTCTAAGGAATTCTGATTCAGGAGTTGGTACAAAAGCAGAATGCTACATGGTCACACAAAGATCTACAAGTTTGGTTCTGTTACTACAGCTTAAAGAGTCACCTTCAGAGGCAGGGCCCCTGATGCCCACCAAGTCATCATTCTGCTCTGTTCGACTCTCCCATCCCAACTGCCTCTCCCCACTGTCTTGTCTTGCCTTCCATTATTTACTCACTCATGGGTGGAGAGAAGTTACCCTTAAAACAGACCATCTCAAAAGGTGATTTTCCCTTTGATAACTGACTGTCAATCAATGTAAACACACAACGAAACAAACCCTTCCAGAAGGTTCAAAGCCAAACCCATGCTTATCTCTAGAATGTCAGGTGGCCTATATGACTGTATCCTTCTCCCTCACTAAATTGACTGCAGGAGCTTAGCTTGCTTCTGTTGTTATTTTAAAGATTATTTCAAAAATTTGGAAAGAGTGTGACCTGCAAAAAATGTGAACAATACTTACTGTGGTACTGTGTACCAGTTATGGGACTCGTTTCAATTCTAAGTGCTGCCCTTCTTAGAGAACCAAGCCAACACTGGAGAAGCAGAGCAAAGCCATTCAGTTGGATGTGAATTACCTTTTGGTCATTTACAACAGAAAGTTACCCTGAACCACCGACCAAAGGATGAAAAGCCTCCGCATCCCATTAGTAATTCTCAGGATCATCCCTGTTCCCAACCAAGTATGGAAAGCTAAGTAGGGTATCATGGGACCAAATTCAAATGCTGATCTCAAAGTTCCTGATTTGCTTGCCTTCAAGTGCCACTTGAGAGATTTTAAATGACCGTGAAATGCTTTGTTCAACCAAAATTCAAAGTCTTGGGACAAAGTTTATTTCTAAGACTCAAGAGATAGTTTTCGCTTTAGTTGCTGATGTTACTGTTGTGGCTGTTGTGTGTGAAGCAAGTCAGAAATAAAATCTGCTGCTTTTCTTTTCCTAAATGATGGTATTTAAAATAGCAAGTCTAATAAAATCTAGCAGTTTGATTTAATCGCTCAAAGAATATAATTTTAAAATGAAATGTACCAGGTAGATGCAAGTTATGTTGATAGTTATTTTATAAAGACAGTGGGTCAAAAGAACTCAACAACCCCTTCGAGAGCCAAGCTACAGCAGACTTTCTAAAAAGGAACAGAGTTGACAGTAGAGTGAGGAAGTGGAAGCTGACAATTTCTTGCTAATGATATTTATTGCTCGCACAATAGCAAAAACACAACAAGAGTCAGCAAAGGGTGCTGCATGCTTACAGTCCTCACTCTAACAAGTATTTTTTAAGTGTGAACAACTTGGAGAGGGAAGGGGAAAAGAAAAGGCTGCCACGGTGCCTTGTACAGGTGGCACCAAGGTCCCTGGCTGGGCCCTTGGACAAAACCATCTCATGTAAACCTTAAAGAGGATTAATCCTCAAGGAGCACTGTAATGAGACCTTAAAAGACTGAACAACAGCAGCAGACCACGGAGGAAGGCAGTCGTCTGCTCCCCAAAGTCTTGCTAGCAGAGTTACATCAAAGCAAACGGGAAGCAGATAGCAGGCTTCCGCGGCAATCCCTTATCTCGGCTCCAGCGGACGCCGCTGCTGTGATTGTCTTGAACTGCCACCTGTCCCAGGCATCTTTGAAGGCAACGCTAAGCCTCTGATAGATCTGACCTCCTTGAGCTGGGATCTTTTATGTCTTTCTTCATTTTCTGCCCTGCGACATTCTTCCCCTGCCATGCACACGACATGAAACAAAGGGAGTTCTCACTCCTGACTCACTGTCCCCAGCCATTTGAGAGCAAAGAAAAACAACGTTCAGGATTATACTCTGCCCGTAATATGGAGCTGCCCTCAGGAGACAAGCCTCTTATTTTTGAGAGTATAACTATAGACAGCATTTACGTGCAAGCGCTTTATAATAGGGTTCGATGGAGCTGGGCGCCAAGATAGGAAAGCTGCATGTCTGAGATAACTCAAAAACACAAGGAATGATCGTGCAGAACTCAATTAATAATCACGTATTTTAATGGGAGGAACACAAATACAAATACTGAAATATTAAAACATACTTACAAAATCACTGCACATTAGGACTTGAAAAAAATGGCAGCACATAGATGTCCCTAAACCTGGTTCAACTTAAAAGGAATTACAAAAAAATTATAAGCCAGAAAAATATTTAAAACACACATATACGGCAGGTGAGAAGAGTCTGAAACCTGAATGGGAAAATAGTTCCCTCTGGGGCCTTTCTCAGAGGCTAGAGGTATCTGACATTTCCAAATCACACTGGAAGAAAGGGAAGTCCCTGTATTTCTCTGAAAAGTTCTGCCATTTGAGGGAAAGGAAAACTGCTGTGATCAGATTCATTCAATACAACACTTCTCAACAATCCACGTATTCTGTCACACATATTGCTTTAATAACGCTCATCGACCTATATGACTGTTTCTCATACTGAGTGAAATGGTAACACACCTCAGGAGGTGATCTAGAGTGGCATGATTTTAACACTTTGCCTCATTTCACTAATGATTAGTGAAGGCAGCATACAAGATTCCACAAGGAACAAAATGCTAACTAAATAAAAATCTGATGAGACATCAGTTCAGATAACCAAGACCTAGAGAAAGTTAAAGAAAAGATTCAGGCCGCAATCCAATACAGGTGGGATAACTGAGCAGCTACTTTAAATCTGAGTTTCCTGTAGCCAAAGGGTGAAGAAAAAACAAATCAGCTACATGTAGGTCCTTCAGAAAGGCACGTCACCACCCTATGTCATATCGTGTATGTCCTTCAGAAAGGCACGTCACCACCCTATGTCATATCGTGTATGTCCTTCAGAAAGGCACGTCACCACCCTATGTCATATCGTGCATGTCCTTCAGAAAGGCACATCACCACCCTATGTTATATCATGGCCTTGTGTTTTATCTGCACAATATTTTAAATTTTCAGAAAAGTATATGCCTCACTTGACATGGATCAGCAGTTCTGTAAACACGATGGCAACATTCTTCTAGTCTGGGTTCCAAAACCCACTTACAGAAGAGAGTCAGTGTAAAAGGCTAGGAAGCTATAGCCTTCTTGTTCCTGCATTACAGGGCTGTCTCCAGCCCAAAAGAGTGAGGACCTATGGGAGGCCAAGGCGGGTGGATCACGAGGTCAAGAGATCGAGACCATCCTGGTCAACATGGTGAAACTCCATCTCTACTAAAAATACAAAAATTAGCGGGGCATGGTGGCGCTTGCCTGTAATCCCAGCTACTCAGGAGGCTGAGGCAGGAGAATTGCCTGAACCCATTACGCGGAGGTTGTGGCGAGCCAAGATCACACCATTGCATTCCAGCCTGGGTAACAAGAGCAAAACTCCATCTCAAAAAAAAAAAAAAGAGTGAGGACCCCACAGAAAAACCCAATGATGAGTGTCAGTCCAGAGCCAGCCTGTGACCCATCTACACCTGACACTCCAGCTCTCAGTATGGCCTCCCCGACTCTGGGGCTATTCCAGATCTTTCAGTTTGGATTTTTTTAGCTTTCAATTTTTCGACCAGCTTTCACCCACACATTCTTGTTCTCTGATTGACAGCCTATCTTCCCACTTCTGACATGGCTCTTGATTGCAAGCACTCCTTCTAGTAACAAGTCTTTTTAACTTCAGCCAGAGAGGCCCAGCAGTAAGTGGACCTCAGAGCTGCTCCCAGGCTTGCAGCAGACAAACTGCCTCATGCTCTTCTGTCTAAGCTGGGATAAAGATGTTTTTCTCTGACACTACAGATTCTGCAGGGATGCATGATTTTAAAAAGGAACACGCTGATATGTACTTCAGATGAGGTGAGCAGCAAATATTTGAAGCTCATAAATCTACCCACCTCCCTCTTTTCAATGAGATCTGACTTGCAAAACTGTTTGCAGACTGTGGTGCCTTTTAAACAGCACACGTGCATCCCTATGATTCACTACGCCCATTTCTTAGACAGGGCCAGTTTCTACAATGGAATCGCCTCTTTCAATACAGTGCCAACTTAAAATCTTTAAACTCCAATAGTATTTGGGACAGACTGAAAATAACTTTTCCAATTTTAAAACAATTTAAGTTTTATAGTGTATTTTTCTTTCTCCAGGTTCATGATTTTTTAACAATGCAGTAGGCATTAAAATGAACCACATCAAGAAACAAATGTAGGGCCTGGTGCAGTGGCCGCCACCTGTAATCCCAGCACTTTGGGAGGCTGAGGCAATGGATGGCTTGAGCTCAGGAGTTAGAGACCAGCCTGGGCAACATGGCAAAACCCTATCTCTACAAAAACTACAAATTTATTAGCCAGGTATAGTGGCACATGCCTGTGGTCCCAGCTACTCGGGAGGCTGAGACAGGAAGATTGCTTAGAGGAGCTGGGATCGTGCAGTGAGCCACGATCGTACCACCACACTCCAGCCTGGGTGACAGAGCAAGACCCTGACTCAAATAAAAGAAAAAGGAAAAAAAAGAAAGAAACAAATTTATAACAGGGTGCCAATCAAGTTCTTAAAATAGACTTAATATGCAATACAAAAATAAAATAAAATAAAATAAAACATACATGTATAGGAATGTATAGAACGATGTCAGGGGAAAATCTTACCCATTAGCCAGTCTGTAATAAAGGAGCACTCAGCTGAAGACACAGTTTGACACTACCACCCACTTTCATTTCTGCTATGATATTAGCCAGAATGGAATCATTTGATTTAAACTTCTATCAACCTATCACGTATTTCTGTTGAATACTACCAGTTGGATATTGTTACTATGTTTAATCCATTTGGTTAAAAAAAAAAAAAAAAAAAAAACAAGGGGACATATTTTTCAGGAAATGAAAGACTAGCTCTTCCAGTAGCAAGAAGTAAGACTTTCAAAAGACTTTTTGGCTTTGTGATCATTGTCTTTGGGAAATTGCCGCTTTAATCTTGATAAGTTATTCTGTAAAATGTGATACAAGCCTAGTTTTTATCTAGGTAGAAGTTTAGAATTAAATTCATTTATTTTCAGGCTTCTCAAATTTGTAAAATCAGAAAGAGAATAAAATACATCTAAAAACTAAAAGTAAGAAAGTTATAAAGGAGGATTCAATGGCATCAGAAGAGATCTTAAATATGCAGAGGGAAAAATTGTCAGACAGCCCATGAGCCGCTCTTAGCATGTCAGTATTTTTTTTTTAGGGTGAGAACCAAGGGATCAGAGAGGTGAGGATAAGAATGGAAGTGAATGGATTTTAACAAATTATCTCACTTACTTCCTATTATCACCCTGTCCGGCTGCCATTTCCACTCCCATTTTGGAGATGAGGAAACCAGTCCAGTATCTAGGAGCTTGCTCAAGATCATACTGCCAGAAGGTGGCAGAGGTGGGCCTGGGTCCTAAGTTTTACTGACACTATTGCAGTATACCAGAAATGTAATATATTTAATCTATCCTTTCCAGTTCAAGATAGCAGGCTGAGCAAACACATTTCTCGCCTGTCCCTCTGAAGACCTCTGTGCAATAAAAAAATGGAAGTAAGTTTTGCAGTAATGATAAAATAACACTACCCCAAAATAAAATTTACTGATCACTTACTCTGTCCTAGGTACTTCTAAAAGCTTTATTTATATTAAGTAATTCAATCCTCAAAATGAACCTATAAGGTCAGTACTTTTCCTGGCCCCAATGTATAGATGAGAAAATGGAGGCTCAGAGAGGCTAATTTGCCCATGATCACCTTGTAAGAAGTGGCAGAATCGGGATTTGAACTGAGGCAGTCTGGATCCATAGCTGAAACTCTTAACACAGTCAGTGAAATACATAAAATTAAGACAAAAGATTTAAACCCATTTCGGCAAGGTGCAAAGTGGGTAAGACTAGAATTATAAGTGGATATGGCACGTACAGAAGCAGCAGCCTGAAATATTCTTTAAGAGGGCAAAGACACAGGTGGCAGCTGGTTCACCCAAGAAGCCCTGGGCTGGGCAGATCTTTACAGGACGCACCCGTGCCAGTCAGATGGCTTGTCTCCTGCCCACAGCACATGAGCACAGGTAGCTGGCATTTTCCCAGGCAAAAATTTTATGACTCTGCTTCAAAAAAATAGAATGAACTGTCTTGGGAAAGCAAAGGCCTCAGCATGAATTTTGAAGCCTTCTCTCCACCCAGGTCTATCACGCAAATGCACTCACCACAAGAGTCACATCAGCTCTAACTTCTAGTATTGATCCCAGCAGGTTGGTGTGATACCCTGATTAGAACCCAAGGCATACCAGTTCTTATGGATCCCCTAAGTCAAGCCCTCTTCGTTCTGACACGTGGAGAAGCTCTGCCCGATTTCCCTAAAGGAAATCCTGCTAACTGATACATGTGATCAGGATGCTCCATCCATCCATCCATCCAAGTTTCCATACATGGAGCAAAACAACACTGAACCAGCTGTCTTTCTCCATGGTTTTGGGGAATGACACCCATGCATCACTAGGTTTATGAGGAGACGAGAGGAGAGAAATGAGAATGACCAATATCAACAAGAAATCTAACCCTGGAGGAAACTTTTAAAAGGATTACATACAAAAGGTAACAGAAGATGTTAGGAAGAAGGCTCAATAAAATATGTTTTGAAGTTCTTAGAAATTAAGATGATGACTGCAAAAAGTAAAATATCTTGTGGAGCAATGAAAAATGAAGTCAGGGAAATTTCTCAAAACACAGAACCAAAAGCAAAGACATAGAGGGTACAGAGAAAAGAGAAGAGAGACACAGAAGTAACCTAGGAGGTCTAACAGTCAACTATGTAGGATCTTGGGAAGAAGAAAACAGAGAAAACATATCAGATAAAATTATTACAGACAGAATAGAAATCATCTATAGAGCTAAAGAACACATCTTTGGATTCAAATAGTCCATGAAGGGATGGGCAGAATTAATGAAAATAAAAATTAAATTAAAATTTAATTTTTAATTTACATCTAGGTACATGCTTTCAAACCACTAAGGATAAAACCACTTACATCTAGGTACATGCTTTCAAACCACTAAGGATAAAAAGATCCCAAAACTTTCATGGAAGGAAAAAAAATAAGCCATATACATACAAAGGAATACAAATCAAAGAGACATCAGACTTCTCATCTACAGCTGTGGATGGTAACTGAAAATGTAGTGATGCCTTAAAAGATCTTGTGAGGAAGCCTTTTAAGTTAGAATTCTAACTACACCATCAGAAAAGAGCAAGGGCAGGGTAAAGATAATTTCACAGATGTAAAGACTCAGAAATTGTGCCTCCACTGTTGTTGGGAAGTTATTTGATGTATTTCAGTAAAATAAAGGAATAAACCAGGAATGGCAAAGTGGAAGTCATATGAGCCAGGAAACAGTGGTTCCAATCCAGAAGATCACAAAGGGACGACTGGAGATGCCTGGTTCAGACTTCTCAGGAGAACGAAGTGGCCAGGAAACAAGGGGGCTTTCCCTTAAGTACAAAACATATGGTTGGATGGTTGGGGAGTGGGGGAATGTAAGACTATTGTAAAAGCAAATAATAGGGAAAAAACTAAATCAGCTCCCCAAAAGCAATATGAGAGGTAGGAACGCAATTAAAGGGTAAGTGTAGATAAAGCACTAGTTCTTAACGCTGTTGGGTGATTTAAGGATACAGAACACTGGACCCACAGAGAAGGTTAAGTATGATCTTAACATTCCACTGGTTCAATGCAGAGAATTTCCATCGCCATCATGCTGTAGATGCTTTCTCGATCTTCAACTTTAAAAATCAATCTGTGGACAAAAGCATACCAGATGTGGTTACGATATTAAAATCCCACAAAAGGTACTGACAACCGTGACACTATAATAGAAAAGCTGGGCTCCAGTGGATGGCAGAGGGAACCTAACATCCTACTCATTTTGCTATGAAGAGCTGATGAGCAGAAGAAATAGAAGTTTACAACGTTCTTTAAAGTTATAAAAGTAGCCGATAGACAAGCAATAATATAATATCAATATTGAAGGAAGAGGGCACAATATTAAAAATTAAAGATTAACTTTCTCATTACAAAGTCAATATGTTGCATAAAAAATATCTAGAGTTGATATGTCAGGATATAAAAACATAAGCATGTTCTGGAGCTGTAATGATCCTTTACCAAAAGAATTAAAACAGAACAGTGACGAATGCCCCTGGAACTAGGGATGGAGAAGGAAGGAAGGACCACTGTGGCGTTCCATTCCAGGGTTTTCAGGGCTTCAGGGTTTATTGAAAAGAGCCCTGTGCATCATACTTGTCATAAAATACAATAAAATGTTAAATTATAAAGAGAGCTTCAAGGTTTCTTTCTTGCTGGGTCTTTCCTAGAAAAACAACAAACTAATATTGCAATAATCAAATAGTCATGGCACATAGAAAAAACTTTTTGGCTTTTACAAATCCATTTCAAGGAGAGAACTTTGCTTCTACCTGGCTCGGCATTCCAATTTTGGAACATTGCTCTGAGGAAGAATTCTAGTAAAATCTCCTTATAACTTCTCAGTGGATTACAGTCTTATAGCCTCACAAGTTTCATTCAATTCTGGGAGCCTCAGAAAATTAGCCCCAATTGTTCAACCAAATCTGACACCACTGATCAGAAATGAGCCAACATGAGCAGGTTGATTTTGTAAAGCATTTAGCAGAGCGTCACCTTATGAAACACTAAACTGAGACTGGAAAAAAAAGACGCTAAAAGGTATTTTAAACATAAAATGAGCTCTAAAAAAACACAAGCAATCTTTACCTATCATCACCCTATCAATAATCATTTGCTTCAAATCTTTGCAGGTCCCCATATTCCACTGTCACTAACACCATAATTCTCTGTACCAAAAACCTCTCCTACAATTTCAGAACATCAAAAGATCTCCAATATTAATACCTAAAAGAAATACTTTTAGAAATTAACTTTAATGAATGGAATTTTTAAAATAAAAGTGACTTATACAAAAACATTCTCTCCTACCATCAGCTTACTTAAGTGAAAAGAAAACAGTTATGACTCCTTAGAATGACTCTGTTTCCCCTTTGGCTCTTGGCAAAACTAGGTTTGCATTCAAATGAAGCAAGGAACTCTGAAATAAATCAGTATTTTACCTCGGTCTCCAATATCATTAGCCAAATGAGTACAAGCAAACAATAGGACACACTCAAGCATTAGTGTTGCCGATGCCTCCGAGTTCATTTACTTCCAAAATCCAGACAATGCAGCCTGTGAACCTTCTCAGCCAGAATCCAGGCCTCACTTTGAACTGCACTGAGTTCCCTCCACATACTCAGGTCAGGAAATTCACAGGACAGGAGGGCTGGCTCACGCTCTAACACTACATCATCACCCCACCGGATCCTGACTCTTCTCAGGAGAGGGGTCAATCACAGCTTTCCTATCAAGCTCTGTATAATAGTTTCTAACTGGAATCTTTATACTCTCGATAGAAAGCAGCAAAAAAAAAAAAAAACTGTACCTTAGAGTCTTGCTCACCTGGTGGCTCATTATGAGAGAGATACTTCAGAAAATCTGAAGATTAATAGCAGGAATGTGACATCAAAGGAATAAGGCAGCACTGTTACCAAAAGGAAAAAAAAAAATTAAGTATATCCTAGCTGGGCTCGGTGGCTCATGCCCGTAATATCAGCACTTTGGGAGGCCCAGGTGGGCAGATCACCTGAGGTCAGGTGTTCGAGACCAGCCTGAACAATATGGCGAAAAACCATCTCTACTAAAACTACAAAAATTAGCTGGGTGTGGTGGTGGGCGCCTGTAATCCCAGCTGCCCAGAAGGCTGAGGCAGAAGAATTGGTTGAACTTGGAAGGTGGATGTTGTAGTGAGCTGAGGTTGTGTCACAGCACTCCAGCCTGGGTAACAGAGCGAGACCCTGTCTCAAAAATAAATAAATTAAATTAAGTATGCTATTGGCATAAATTTCCAAAAAGAAAATCTAAGATGGACCTCAAAACTCTTTTGTTACAGCAATGGGGTAGGTAGTCCCCAGATATGACATTTGGGCTAGGCGATTTCACACACAGTCCAGCAGTCTGGTGACTGTGCTCCCAGACATAAGAACACACGGTCACCAACATGAAATATTCACTTCAAATAACTAAGCATGAGAAGGACTCATGTATGAGAAACGTCTAGTGTTAATGGCCAAAAACTGAGTGATTCATGTCCTAGAATCCGTTCCTAGTTATTTAAACCATGAGAAGACAGTGAAGAGAGGAAAAGGGCCTTTTCAATAGCCTCAATGGTAAACGAAACATGCCAAATGCAACTTTAACTACCCTAGGTCAGAGGGCAAGCCCACGAAAACCCAGAACATCTATTACTTGTGAGCTCGTTAGATTTGGGGGACGGGAACTATATACCAAATTAGACATGCTGCGGGAGCTCAGGTTTGATAAATCAGGTATGAGGCAGAATGAAATCAATATTGACAAAGACTAGCCGTGCACCACCCTCAGAATATGACAGCACGTGCCAACATCACTGAAAGGCCCTGTAAGGTCATTAGACAATAAACTATGTGCTTGGCTGAAATATTAGCAAGGGCCAGAATGAACTCACGTGAAATTTTCCCCCCAACAAAACTCTAAAATTAAGGGGCGCATTTCAGATTGCGGCTCACAACTCCTCATAAATTAATGGAAGTCAGGCATTAAAGTTAGTAACAGCTGGAACGGATCAAGCAGAAAGAAAACGCAGCATCGGCATACGTGTTATGTGGATTTCTCAGAGTCCATAAATTTGGTATTTGGAAGGAAGAAGGGAAATGTTAATCAGAAGAATTTCATACTGGATTTAACTTTGCCATGGAGTCAAAGCTCTATTGTAAAAACCCCCTTGGAATCTGAAATTAGCATCACCACATCTAGGTAGGTCCTGCCTTTCATCTTGCTATTTTATACTTGTTGATATGAGACTTAATTGTTACATGTGTTGTTTCTTACTTTCTCTCCCCAAATTATAAAATCTAGAGTCAAGGTTATACCTTTTATTCTACTGTGTGTGGAGCTCAATTATGTTGGGGAACCAATAAACAAAAAATCTAAGGATTCATCCCTCTGCCTTCTCTAAAAGCCTTATAACAATTTTTCATGATCTTTAGACTATTCTAGCTAGCCAGATCTCAGGGGATTATAGTTACTCTTAAAAGTCTCAATGTTGCCTTTTCTTATTTTCCTGATGTAGCAAGAGAGCACTGCTACATGTATCTTTATTACACAGATCTAGATATATCTCAGGTCAAATCAAGTCCCCTGAAACATTACTTTATACAGTTCTGGGAAGATATATCACATTTGTCTTTAAAGCAAGTATCAGTCCTACCTGCAGGTCCCGAAGACAGGAAAAGATCCCACTGGTCTTCTCCTTGCTGTCTTCACAGATTTTTCTGCTCAGAACTCTCTGTGTCAGTCTTGGCCTTCCTTAGCATCTATTTCTTTAAGTTATTGGTTAAGAATTGCCATCTCTGTCTTTAGCTTGCACAGGCCCTGCTATCCATACTCAGTCCTTTTCATCTTTTCTCATAAATCATTCCTCCAGCCTCTTCATCATGCTTAAGATTATTTTAGTTTATCTGAGACACCAAAGTCAGGAGACATGAACTGTCCATATTAGCGGGACTGCTGGATATCAAGATGCCTTTGTGCATAAAAAGATGTTTTCTCTCTCTCTTCCCCCTCCCTCCACCTCTGATATAAACATTAAATATATTTATAAATAAAGGGGATACTCTCTTCCCACCACCTCCTCCCCTGGATGTGGCAGAGTGGTTTGCTTCCCTGTGTAGAGACACATGTAGAGATAGTTAAGGATCTTACAGTGGACTCTGTAGGGCTGGGGAAGCTAGCCTCTAAAAAGGCCTAGGTAGAGCCAGATGCTCTCTTGTACTATCTGTTGGCATGTGAAGGCTCCAGTTATTATACAAGCTGTTCTTGAGAACTGAGATTTCACATAATGAATTGAGATTTTTGATCCAAAGAGACAGCCCATGTTCCAAAGCCACTGCACGGTCAAAAGAAGCAGGTGTGGGGGCAACAGGAGCATGGCAGGGAGAACAAAGATTTACAAGACAGCTAGAAAAGCAGTGCACGTAAGCCTCCCTTTCTCAGTCCCAGAACCGAGGTCTAGAGTCCAGACTCAAACCAGCACCATGAGCAGGCTGTATAATCTCCATAAATCCACAATTCAAGTGCTAAATGAGTTTGTGTGAAAACTAAAGGAGATCATATAATGAGGTCCTCAGCTCAATGCTTGGCATATGGTAAACATCTCACATGTGGCCTGTGGTGGTGATTACTACTGTGTCCCAACTCTTATGTCCCGCAAAACCTGGGGGCACAGAGAGGACAGCAGACCTACCCATTTTTAACATATAGTAAGGTAATGTTAAAGTCTTTGCAAAAGTATCGGTTAACAAAATAAAAAGAAATGTCACACTCTCCCCCATGATGCCACACCTGGAGCAGAGAGAGGGCAGAGGTAGCAAGGACCAGTTCCTGCCTCTCTGACACTGAGATGCATGAGAAAAAAGCCTGGACGCTGAAGTGGCAGTCGGCCTGCCTTCCCTGATTCCACACACTTGCACTCCAAGCCCTTGCCCATCAATACTGGTAAAGCCATCGTCTGGGTTCCAGATATAGTTTCCAAGCACTCCCCAGCTGGGCTGATCCCAAACCACTGCCAACCTAGCCAGGCTCTTGCATGCGTCTGGACTGTCATTTTGAAATCTCATCCGTTATAGAACATGGGTGGAGAATCTGAGCTCTGGAGCCAACAGACTGGGTTCAAACCTCAGTTCAGCCACTTCCGAAGCTTGTAAAAATGGACAACTTACTTAGTTTTACCAGGCCTGTTTCCACGTATGTCAAAGTGGAAAATCATGACAATCGCTCATAAGGTTGTTTTGTGGGGATTCAGCGACTTCAAGAGCAAAGCCCATGGCGTAACACTGTGGTGCAGACAGAGAGCTCAATTTCTTCTGGCTATCGTTTCAAAGAGAGAAGGATCATCTCCCACCTGGGCCACTGCAACCACAGCCTGCTGAGTCACCTCCCTGATCCCACATTCCACGCCTTCATGAGTCACTGCACACCAGCCACAGTGACAGTCCTAAAACAAAAATCAAATCATAATACTTCTTCCACTGGCTTTTTGTTGGCCCATAAGGTCCCTCATTGTCATCTCCCCCAACTATCCCACCCACTGGCTAGAGACCACACTGGCCTGCTTTCTGTTCCTGGTACATTTTCACAGCCAACCTTTCAGTAGAATGACAGGTTTCTACTCAGAGCTCCCAGGGCAGCTTCTTTTTTGTATTCAGTTATTCTGGCTGCAAAGATAACTCCTTAGAAAGGCTTTCCCTGCCCAGCCCAGGTGACCTAAGGTTAACATTCCTACCCAAGTCTCTCTCCAGCATATCACCTGGCTTATTATCCTCAGAGGACCACCAGCTATAGGTCGAGTATCTCTAATCCAAATCTCTGAAATATTCCAAAATCCAAAACTCTGAGAGCCGACATGATACCACAAGTGAAAAATTCCACACCTGACCTAATGTGATGGGTCATAGTCAAAATGCAGTTAAAACTCTGTTTCACGCACAAAATTGTTTTAAAATACTGCATAAAGTCACCTTAAGACTATGTGAAAAAGGTATATATGAAACATAAATGAAGTGTGTATGTAGACTTGGGTTCTACTTCCAAAATACTTCGTTCTATATATGCAGAAATTCAGAAACCTGAAATCCAAAACACTTCTGGTCCCATGCATTTCAGATAAAAGGAACTCAGCGTGTATTTTCTTGTTAAGGCTCTGCCTAGATGTTTATTGTATGTCTCTTCTGGCTCATATGTCAGTTTTGAGAGTGAGGACCTGATTTGTCTTCACAAACGCTGACCCCTCAGGACGTAGATTAGTGCCTGAGTCAGAGCAGGCTCTCAAAACATGCACTAAGTTTTGGAATGAAAATGAATATCATGCATCATATACTCAATGGAGTGAGACTTGAGACAGGTCACGTCAGACATGTGAGCGGAAGGGCTGAGTCCCCTAGAGGCACTCAGGTGTTTCCAACCTTTCACCATCTCCCACATCATCGATCTGTGGCAATGCGATAAACACATACTACATTTAAAACATGGTAAAATACAGAGGCTCCATAAAAATGCATCTCACAGGCCTGTATATGACAGGTAAACTGCACATCTGATCAAAAGTTCAACCCATTTGGCCAGGTTCATTGAGCTAAGCTGAGATCACAGACACCAAGTTGGAATGGGTCACAGATCCTCTGGCAGGGAGAGAGGTCACAGGAAAACTACCATTGTGTGTTAGTTTCCTTTCACCCCTGGGGGAGGGGAGGATATATTTCTTACAGAGAGGAGACACAGGGATAGGGGAAAGGAAATGTGAAATCTTGCACAGTTTGAGAACAGGCTTACTTCACAAAAGCAAGCCAAAAGAAGAGCTGGCGTCTGCTTCTCAGCATCCCCCACTTGCACGTCTCTGCTCTTCTCTAAATTACCGAGGAAACAGGCACCTTCGTTTACTCCACTCACAAGACAGAAGCACAATCAGGATGCAGATCTGGTTCCCCCCAGTGGACGAGGTAAACACCCCGCTTCCTAGAGTGGGCTCCCTCTGACCCTCACAATGTCTGCTGATTAGGCCTGTGGCTCCCTAGGGAGCAGGCACAAGTCTCCTCTAGGGTCCCACCCTCTCCCCAGAGACTCTTTCAGTCCTGGCTGGATTGCAGGCTCATTCCACTAATGCCAGTCTTTGTTCTCATGCTCCCCTGGTGGCGTTAGCTACTGAATTTCCCAGCTGACTTTCACTTGGTTATTTCTGGGCTCTATCTCCAACCTCATCATGGTCCCGTTGCACAATTTTTCTAGCCTGACTGATGTGAGGGCATTTGGGAGTTTTCTAATAAAATAAAACTCATTTTTTTTTCCATTTTGAACACTGTAAGTGGAAATTAAAATGTGCCTTGATAGAGAACACTATTAATTCATTAGAAATGAAGCCACAGTTATTTCCCATGTTTGGGATTTGCAGTTTGTGATCAAGATATTGCAGTGACTGGGATTAGAACAGCTCAGCAGTTGAGAACAAGTGAAAATAAATTTAGTTGTCTTGAAGAAGAAAGTATGACCTGCTACACTAAGGGAGGAAGCAGCACATCCTTGAAGACCAACGAGCCAGCAGCCAGCCGGGGCCGCCTGGGAGGGGAACCCTGGAACAGAGTCACACACTGGCAAATTGAAAGCAGGGGTGAATTCAACTCTCTGCAATGGAGAAACTCTGGGTAAGTGATGGCGAACTCAAATGTCTATTTAAATGTTCCAAAAGGCCACAGAACAAGTCTTAGTAATCACCCCGGACTCTTGCAGGAGAGAAACAAACAGCCCCTGCAGAGGCCTGCTGGCCTGCACCTCTTGAACCCTGTTTCTCCCCACTGAAATTCACCCTCCAATCACAAAGATTCTTCTCAAGTCCTTGAAGGTGTCAGGTCTTTCTTTGGCCTCCAGGCCTCTGCAAATGCTCCTTTTTGCCTAGATTACTCTTTCTCTACCTCTTTCAGATATCACCTCCTCCAGGAAGCCTTCTGGACTGCCAAGGCTGGGTAAGTCCCTCACCTGCTCCCAAAAGACTCTTCACTTCTCTCTTCTCTGACAGCTCCTTTGTACTGACTTTTTGATGCCCTAAAGCTCCACAGAAGCAGGCACTTGCTCATTATGCTCAACACTGTTTAGCACTTAGGCTCAGTAAGCAGATGCTCTATTAACACATGACTGACAGAATGAACACAATAATAAATAGCTAAAAAATCAAATGGAATCTTGCTTCATTTTGTTTGAAGAAGAAACTCATTGAAAACTGCGGATAATGAAAAGCCCGGGCTCCCTCAAAAGAAGTGAAGACATTAGGATGATGAGAACAGTCCTTGTGAGGAGAGACCCAAATTTAACAGCTTAAAGAATTCAGGAAGTAGGATCCTTTTCAATGAGTACAACAAGAATCCAAGCTCTATCAGAAGACAGGGAGAAGGGAGCAATAAAATGCCAGATCGGTTACTCTAAATTAACCCAAACTGTGAACGGCACACAGAGGAAAATCAAGCCCTTTCCCTAAAACTATGAAGATACAGCACAAATTTATAGGTACGAGATCAAGAAGGCTAAGGCAGGATGGGAGATTGCAGCTTCAAGAGACATCAAAGGTAACATTCTTTAATTATACAAGAAAAGGAGGAGGGCCGAGGATAATGTTGCCTCTATTAAGAAAGCAGGAGGGAAAGCTGTTAGCAGATGGCTATGAAATGGCAAGAGTTGCTGTTTCTCACGGTTTACTCTAAGAGGGAAGGAAGGAAGGAAAAGGGGAGGGAAAGGATGGAGGGAAAGAAACCATAAGCAAGTACTAAAAAAGTGCCATTTGGATGGGTGCCAAATTAGAAAAGATAAATAATTACATGGAATCTGTAAAAAACTGGATTCCCGATCCTGAACTGAGTTGCATATGGGGCCTGCCATTAACATGAATGAGATAATCCTTGAATGCTAACTGGGGAAGATGTTACCAAAATATGAATTGCCTGGAGCCTGCTGAAAACAAGAAACATCACGGAAATTTGGAAAAAGGCAAACAAATATCATGCTCATCTTAACTACAGGGAAAATACCTGGCTGTTCGACATCAGAAGGGTGTCATGGAAGAGAAGCAGCTCTCCTGTGTTAATCTCATAGTATTCAAGAATCCTAACAATTTTAAATGTGCCATGTGTGTGTAGAAGTAAATATTCTTGATGTTTTAAAAATGCAGATTTCAGGCCAGGTGAGTTGGCTCAAGCCTGTACTCCCAGCACTTTGGGAGGCTGAGGCAGGTGGATCACCTGAGGTCAGGAGTTCAAGACCAGCCTGGCCAACAATGGTGAAACCCCGTCTCTACTGAAAATACAAAAATTAGCTGGGCAAGGTGGCGCACATCTGTAATCCCAGCTAGTTGGGAGGCTGGGACAGGAGAATGGCTTGAACCTGTGAGGCAGAGGTTGTGGTGAGCCAAAATTGCGCCACTGCACTCCAGCCTGGGTGACAGAGTGAGACTCTGTCTCAAAAATAATAATTTAAAAAATATAAAATTTACAAATTTATAAACGTACCATAAATACTTTGTATGCTGCCTACTCTCAGGAAGAATTAGGTGGCTAAGTTTGGATCAGGGTTGTATACAATGACTAAATTGTAGAAGGGAAGCAGAAACAGCAATGTCTCTTCAGATGGTCTAGAAGCCACTCTAGTGGGCAGGCTGTGAGCATGAGTCACCTGGAATTCCACCTCCACGGTGACTGTGATAAGCATCCGAGCTGCCCTATGGCGGCATCCATGAGTCCCCAGGTCCTACCCCAGGAGTTTTGGTGTCCACGGAGGGTAACTACTGTCTTGGACTAATCACATTACTCCAAGGGAGGTTGGGCCACTGGGTAGGGGTAACACAAGGAAGTAGCTATTTAATGGTGAGAGTGACATGACTACTCAGTGTCCAGAGTAGGAAAACATCCTTGTCAGATGGCTCTTAGAGACTTTCTAAGGAGGTAGGTCTCTAGATAGGCCTTGAAGAATAAACAGGATTTGAAGGCAAAGAGAAAGCCAGTAACTGGTCCAGGAGAATCAACTATACAAGCAGGGCAACGAGAGCAGGGCCAGCACCAGAGCAGTGGCCAATGGGACTTGGGTCGGCTGTAGAAGAGGACAGTGCTGGGCAGCAAGGGAAGAGTGGACAGGACCAGTGCACCAAGGGGCTGAGTGATTTTCTCTGGAAAATGTGGTGTCTCTTGGTCTTTCTTTTCTCTTCCTGACCTGGTCTTCAAGTTCTCCAAGTCTCCATTAATACATCTATCCTCAAAATTCATGAATAAAATTGATAACAAATCTTTCCAAATGCTATAGGACTTCTTTCCCTATTGGTTCCCAGTTTAATTCATCATCTCCTAAGACTGAGATACACAGACTCGTGGTCATATCAGGCACAAGAGAAGTCAAAATTTACTGGCAACAGTTCAAATCTGGAACACTAAGAATTATCCCTAAATCTCTATTGCTTTGCTTGAAGTTGTCTTGCAATGCAGCTCTTTAAAAGTCTATGGAAGTGGCTCACTGTTTCTAGTCTTAAAATATCACCTCTGGATTACTGAAAGAAAGCCAGTCATTCTACTGAATTTCCAAGAGAAAGACAAGAATAAGCAGGGAGCTATTCCTAAGCTCACAAATAACAGTATTGCAAAGGTTCATGGACCTGCTTGGATCTCCTCACTCCAGCTGCAACTCAAGACGAACAGCCGAGGAAGCAAGAGACCTAGCACAGCCCCCAGGGTATGACCCAACATCAGTCTTTCAGGTTAAACAATCTAATTTTCAAAGGTGGGGGCGGGGAACCAAAGCATTTCTGATTGGTTCATCAACTGTTCTCCGAAGAGGTTAAAAAGACAGTCTGGATGAGAAGAGAACTAAGAGCTCAGGGAACTGTCACTGCCTTTGCAGTTTGGTCAACACAAAACTGTTCATTTGTGCCTTGTAGGCATTTTTGTGTCTCACAGTCTCAAGATGACACTTGGATAGGAAGAGAAATATGAGCAGGTGTACCTATTAAATATGTAAAATATACATCTTCTATTCCATTCACTCAGAAGATGTATTTCTAAAGGGATGTGGAAAGTCACCTCATATAAAGACAGACAGGTTAAAAAAAATCTATGCAGTTTTTTAGCGCACAAGAATGCAAGTGGGCTTAGCACAACAACCTTCCACAGAAAATAAATGCAAGCCAATTAAAAATTCAGGGTTTTTTCTTTAAGCTAATTCTTCAGGTTTTGCTAATTAGCAACTAATAGCTCTGTCATCTGAGCTGGGGAACATGGGAAGAATACCAGTGGTATGTTTTCAATCAGAGCATTTGCATGGAAGAATGAATCATATTTTCCATGAAGAATTACTGCCTAGGAACAGTTGGGGGCAGAAGAAAAGCAGCCTTCACACAACTATAAAACTGGATAGGAGACCTGAAATTTTTTTAAAAAAGGAGCCATCTTTCTGCCCCCTTTACCAAAGCGAGCAGAGGCCCTATAATTTGACATGACTAGTGAATCCGAGAAACTTTGCACGAAGATCCCCGCGGGAATAGTTTAAAAACTAGACTCTTCAGAGTAAGACAGAAGACAATGCAACACATGTTTTCTGTAAAAGGGAAGTGAATAAAAGTTAAGTGTCGGCCAGGGTACAGGAATGCTTTAACTATTATGTCACCTGCCTTTGAAAGTTTATAAAAGATAAATGCATGGCAGTCAATGAAAGCAGGATGAGATGGTGGTTTGAAATACCTGGCTACAGAAAGAGTATGGGGCAGAAGAAAATTGCTGAGAAATCTTTGGGCAGAGGATGGGGTTTCTTACCCTGACTCTGGCACAAGAAGATCAGGTCCTCTAATCTAGCCCCTCCTGTGCTCCCCCAAATTATAAAGCGCTAGTAATCCTGTAGCCGAGAGCCTGTCAGCACCACGCCATGTCTGAGCCATGCATCTTATACATCTACTTTCACACCTTGATATACAGCTGCATCCACTGTGACCCTTCATGAGAGAATACACCCTAGCCCCCCTGGCAAGATTTTATTCTAAACATATGCTGTGAATGTTTGAAGTGCCCGATGTCCCTGAGTTTTCTTTCTTTTTTTTAAAACCACAAACCCTATAATACTTTAGATTTTTGCCTAACTACAATTTCTGAAGATGCAACATTACATACCAAAACATAATAAAATCTTGTGCAATAAAAATTTTACAGATGTCCTTCTGAAGGGGAGAAAAGGAAAAACAATGGTTTTCCCTTTTCCAGTCTTACAGGAAGCCTGCCCACATTTTAGAAATACAAAGTTAATATATATAGAAGCACAAATTAGGCATCTTGGAAAGTCTACATTTTCCAACCACAAAGAAATGAAGGAATTGCTGTGAGTGCTCACATGGCCAGCCCACTGGATTAGAGGAGTCGAGTCTTTTGACTGGCTCAGCAGAGCTAGCAAATAACTCAAGGGCAAGGGGAATGGCCTCAAAAGATGTTTCTGAACTTGAGCTCTTGAAGGTCTGCAGTGCACTTGTGCCGTTCACACAGCCCAGGACTGAGACAAGCTATCCCCACAAGATAAACAAATGTGACCAGAACTGTATGTCTCATTCTAAAAAGAGGGTATTTCTTCATACACTAAGAAATTCATCGAAAATTTATCACCTTCAGTTCACATCAATCATTAGCTTTGCCTGGATAATTAAATCCATGTGAGCAGACAGATTTTATTATAAAGTATCTTAAAAAATACGTGTGATACTGGCAGGAGATTAAATAATCCAGCAGAGTTCTAAAGAAAAAGTAAAGTCATAACCCATATGATACAGAGGCTTAGTTTAGGCTATCTTTAAATTATTTAATATGAATAAATAATACTGTACCTTTTATGTTTCTACATGTATTAAAGTTTCCATTTGTTATATAAAACACTTTCTGCTAAGAATTTAAAATGTTAACACTTCTCAAACTCATTCAAAATCTTTACAATTTCTTCACTTATTAAACAGAAAAAATTAGAGTCGATCTACTGAGGTTGACTGAGAAAGGATTATGCTCGGAAGGTCACAGTGCATAGCTCTAACCACACCACGGTTCCAGGTTTGCAGTTTGCTCAGTTCCTAATCTGTGTGATAGAAGAAACTGGTTACAGGCAAGCAGGTGACCAGGTCGAGTAGAAAAACAAACAAACAAAAGACACAGCCTACACTGAACCAAATACAAGTGCAACCCTCGAGAACATGACTTAGGGTCAACTTATCACGTGATGATGATGATGATGATGACAATGATATAGAAGAGAAGGAACAAAAAGAGGAGAAGGAGGAGGAAGAGAAAGCAGAGAACTACCTGAACAGTTCTGAGGCACTTACCATGTGCCAGAGATTTTAGTACATACTTTATTTGCATTGTCTCAGTTTCCGCAAGAACACCATAGAGCAGGCAGTGATGTCATCACCCCATCCTACAGTGAGGGGAGGATTCCTAGAGGGATCAGCACGCTTGTCAAGGTCACATGGCTAGCAAGCGCAAAGCTGGAACTTGAACCCAAATTCCCTGAGCATTGAGCCACTCTGCGCAGTCTTTAGAACTTCCCACCATGTTATCTACATAACAATGTAGCTTATGACCAATTCAGGGAGTACAATGAGAAGGTAGGTCAAAATCACATTTGCCATTTGGTTACAGACAACTTATACAGTTTATAAGTTATCACATAATTTTAACACTGATTTGAACAATATAGTGGGAAAATCTAATGAATCAACCACTGTGAATGCTGTAACCTCAAAACAGAGTGATGATGAGTGAATTCAGAACCCCCTAAGAGCTCTCCCATGCCCACCATTAGTTAATAGGACATTGAAGGCCCAGGAGATGGGTCCCACATGCACCGCTGAGGGAGGACGAGGTTCCCAGGTGTAGAGAGCTTCCAGCCCCTCAAAGGATGGGAAAACGCAATGGGGAAAAACCGTTAAAAGAAATGAACCAAGGACAAGCTGCAAGTTAAGTGACACAGAGAGAAAGTTAACGGTTATCTGCCCATGACTGTCAGCCAAAAAAGAAGTACTCATCGGCTGTCCTGACTAATTAAATACCTCACTAATTAGTGCGCATCTTAAAAAGACAATAAAACATAAATATGAGATGGGAAAAGTTTGTGTTCACACATAAGAACAAAAACAAAGCAGAGAGCTTTGGCTAAGAGTCCAGCCTGAATTTTTCTTAAAAAGTAAGTCTACTACCAGGGTCTATAAATATAGGTAGGAAGCATGTAGGAGTCCCTCACATTTTCTGCATGAATGATGTTTAAAAGAGACTCACACATAAAAATAAAATGCAGGAAATTTAGGAATGTGCTCAGAAAAAAAAGCCTACCAGGACTATTTTAAACCTTCATTTCTAAAAGGAAAGATGAAAACAATAAAACTAAGTAAACTCTGAATGAAGGAAGGAACAAGCCCAATAGCCTTCCTCCTCATTTACAGAAATAAGACTGGCAAGCACTTTTGAAACAGAGAAGTGGTAACCTTTTTCAAAGACTTAGAAGAATCCAGAAAACTCTCCTCCACACTTCTGGCCACTTTTTCAAAAATGCTCTCTCCACTTAAAAAAAAAAATGTAGCTTCCATCTTTTCCAACAATATAATCTGGTCAGGTTGTGGGGGTAGCGGTTGCTGAGACTTAAGGTTGTGTGAGGCCCTTTGATCTGAGGAGTGAGCATTCCCCTTTGCTGCAAGCCAACTAATGAAGGGATGAAATTAGCTTTTATCCTGGGCACTTTCTTGAGCAAAAAAACATGCACTAATCAGCTGTCCTCACTAATCAGTCATCTGGCTAATGACCTTTTGCCTTAAAACACTAAAATTTCTGAATGATGTGGAAAAGGGGAAACACAAACCAGTCCCCCTCACTGGAGCTCAATGGATCATCTGGAATTGGAGCCGGGAAGGTTAAATGGCAAGTCTGAATCCTGGCAAGGTGATAAATCTGTAATCAAGAGCTGCAAGCTTTGGCACCTCAATATGAACTTCATTACTCCACAACCAAATTGTACTTTTTAACTAGAAACAGGCCAGAAATAAACTCAACCCTTCTATATTTTTCTTTATATTCTGCCTTTGGAGAAAACCATCCCATACTTGAGTTCAGAGTCCTAGTTAATTTCTTAAACGTGATTAGTGCTGAGAAGGGAGCTTCCGATGTGCCTGGCATGCTGGTTAGAGAGAAAAATACAGCACAAAGAAAAATCTTCCGTATTAAGGAATTTAGTATGGATTTGTAAAAAGAGATCTGTTTTTACAAACCATCAAAACTGAAAATAGCCAAAATCATTAAATTTAAAAAATCATTAAAAATGGGAATCACGGCTATTGAGTGACTTCTCTTAATGAGGCTGGCTTTAATAACTTCATAACAAGAAACTTTTCTCCTGCAGCATCTGCTTGGATGGAATAACCCTAGTTCTACTTCTCAACAAAGGTCTTGTGTGGATTAGTCACCAATGGACCACCTTCCTGAAGGCCGCCCCACTGAAGACGGATGTTGCTTAGACGTAAGAAAACATATCTCTCTAAAAAGAATGGGTAGGAAGGAAAGTGGAAAGAAAAGTGCACATTTTAATAAATTATACAAGCCAAAATGTCATAAAGCACACACACCACATGTAAACACACACATACAGCGCTCCCCGTGGCCCCTAAACAAGTGCCAACCGGCATGGGCACTTACGGTAGTGGGGCTCCATGTAACCATTCCTGGGGTCCATGGCAAACACCGTCCCCCGGTATGGCACAGAGGGCTCCGCCAGGTGTGGCAGCGACCCATGGATCTCCTTCTTGATCAATGAGGCCCTCTCGTCACTTGATGTTGAAGGTTCCTCACTGACTTTGCTGAGCCCCTGCACGTTCTGTGGCTGCATAGTGATTGCGTTTCTTCTCTCTCTGTGATAAGTCTGTCCAGGACTTTCATCCTCTAAAGAAAGAAGAAAAATGAAAGACTCCGTAAGCTACTTTAAGGAGCAATTTAAAACCATGATCAATTAGGTCTCATTCTCTATCCCTCTCCCAGAAAAGAAGTCTTTTTCTCATTTATGGCAACTTTGAAAGCTACAGGGCTGAAATGGGTTATTTGTAAGACAAAATTGTTTGTGAATGAGGGTCCAAAGCACACAAATACACAGGGAAGGATGAAGGGGAGCAGAAAATGAGCCTATTAAACTAAGATGTAGGAGTAAGCAAATTAGCATCACCAGCTTCTAGCTGGATCTACCCATGAGGTTTCTGCTCATGGGCTGGCCAACACTTTTCAGGTCCCATGTGGAACTAAAATCTTTTCCAATCTAAGACTGTGCATGTCCAGCTTCCCTTTGCCTACCTGGAGACACAGGGCCTCCAGGGTGACACCAAGTCCATCCAGCTACCCACTGAGGCTCTGGTTGCTACAGGGGAGTACAGGGCCTTTGGTTCTAGAGGATGACCTATGAGTAAGCTATCCAAAAGTTTATGTGGTTTCGTTATTTTAAGTCAGATTTGTAACCCAGCAAGAGATTTGACAGAACCAAAAATGGAACAGAAAACTCACTGATGACAAGGGATAAACATGCCAATCATGAAAACCTACAGAGCCTCCTGTGAGATACTTCCAGCTTCTGTCCATACAACAAAGCTGAGACCTAGGAGAAAACAGGAGTGAGACCGAAAGTCCAGCTGTGAGACGGCTCTGAGGGTGAGGAAGGAAGGTGTGGGGGATGTTGATATGTGTCCCTGCTCTCGTGGGTCCATACATTTCTTCAAACATGTAAGTAACAGCCTGACAAACTTCCATATACAGTTGGTATTCCAGTTTCCTAATACTTCAGTTCCCTTTTATCAATGAGAACTTTCCAACTCTCCACTATGGTTCTCTGTAAATGCGACTGGATGACCTTTCTGTAACAGCAGATCAAAGAACCCAAGCATAAAATCAAATCACACTGCCTATGTGAGCCCACAACAAGTGGACCAATTCATTTCTTTGAATCATACATACACTCTGAACTACATGCTCCCAAACAAATTCCACAGTTAATCAACAGACTGTGCTCTAGCAAATAGGTGCTGATAGAAAGAAAGCTGTCCAGGTACCACTTAGACATCTAACGGAAAGACCGTTTCCTTATTCCTGTCTTTAAAAATCTGGGTTTGGGTATAAATAATCATATTGTTGTGCATTTTAAATGAAGATTTTGAACACATCTTATTCCCATATACAAATGTATCTTCAAAATAATTCCTAAAGCAGATATGATTAACTAAGGGTTCACTCAATAAACAGAAGAATAATGCTTTAGCAGTTTAACAACTCTGTTCTAATTCAGAAGAAAGCAGAACTGTAAACGCAGACTTGCATAAAAATACAAACTGAAAATAACAAATACTGCTAACGTTGACTCAGGACTTGAACTACCTAAAGCCAGTGGCATGTTTAGTCTTTCTGCCTGTGTGTGGTACTTGGAAACTAAGCACTATATTCCTTTAGCCTAGCAAATGACTCACAAAACACAGTAGAATATGAGGTACGCTTTGGTCTTTACAGAGAACTCGCTGACTACTACAAGGTAACTGTGAAATATTATTTTAATATCATTTTGTGCAGATCCTCATCCCAAACCTTATAATTAAGGGGTAAATTATACATTTAATCTATCAAGTAAAACCTAAAGCAAAAACAAAAACAAAACAATGTTGTAATCCCACGTGTTCACATTGATGCCTATGAAAGCAATTCACACCACGCTCCTGGTAATTTTCAAACAAACTACAAAAGATGAAATACGTTTTTACTTTCCCTTCTAACTAATATTTTTAGGCAGTAGTCCACCCTTGTACTTCATTAGCAGAAAAGCTGCAGTCTATAGAATGAGAATTGTACAGTTATGTAAAAGCAGAAGGGTGTTGAAGACACTAAAACTTATGTCACTTTTATAAAAATTCCTATAACCTACAAATGGCCCAAGTCATATTTTCCACTAATTTGTGCCTGTATAAAGCCTTTATTTCAAACTTTAATCTGAAATGAACTTCTAGCACTGAGGTGCAAATTCTGTAGAAAGGGACCTTCAATTGGAGGCCAGAAAACCCTTCCTGGGGTGGGGGGGGGGGTTGTGACACATAATTAGCATTCCCTGGGAAAGATGAATAACCAAGCCCCGCTAACCTGTTCCAGGTTTAAAACAGGATTTCCTTGACTTAATCATCCCAGAATAAATTAACTTTTCTTCTCTTAAAATGCAATCCCTATAATAAACTCTGTCTTACAAACTATGTGTTTATGATGAGCATTTGAATCCAACCTAACAAATAATTGAATAATGAATGGGTTATGGTCTGGCCAGAGAGTCCTCCCACCATTTCCCCAACCTCTTGAGAGAATAAGTCAGGGAGGGTAATGGCGGGGGTTGGGGGGGAGCTGAGTAGAAATGAAGGTCCCTTTTAGCTCAACGATTTTCTTAATGAGAGTTCACCCAACAAAAGTAAATATTAAAGTTATAATAAATGACCAAAGTACACGTTTTTAATACAGAAAAAAATTAAATAAAAATTACTATTCCTTTAGTAAAGTTAAATGCAGGCAGGAATTTTCTTTTCTTTTTTTTTTTTTAATGTGGAAACTTCCATCAGGAGACTTACTTTTACAATAGTCAGCGGTACCATATTTTACCCAACTACACCTCCCAGCCCCAAAAGGAAAACTCCAGCAGACAAATACTTCATGAAGTTTACCTCCTATACCAAGTTGCTTTTGACGGGCATTCGTATAAAAACCTGACAGTATACACACTCCACAATACAAATAGCTATGAGGCTTGAAAGCACTGTGTATACAGTGAAAGGGAAACTTTCCAAGCAATATTCCTGCCTGCTCTTATAAATTTAGCAACCACTTCAGCAAGCCAAAAGACGAAAGCTGTCTAATCTTGTTCAGTTGAGCCGAGTTGTTCAATAAAGTTTGAGAGTCAGTGCAGACAGGCTACGCCAGGCCAAATTATTGACAGAAACACACTGTCCACCATGGCAACAGGCAGAAGTCTGCTGCAAAAATGTAAGCAAACAGCCCACTGCTCCAAGAGCATCTGCCAATGGACTTTAACAGCCAAACACAAGGCAACTGTTCCCGCTTCTCCATGTTTAACAGCTGCAAGCTCCGGGGTCAAACTGAAACATGCAATTCACTAAAATCTTTCAGGAAAAAATGACTTTAAATACTGTCATCATAATCCCACTTTGTACCTCCTTCTTCTTGTATCTCCACGCTCAAGTGGAAATTAACAAAGTCCTGCCCCCAGAGAGCTGCCCAAAGCGTCACGTTTTAGAAACTGTCCCAGAATTTCCAAACTCGTCCAAAAGCAACTGACATCAGGTCAGATACTCTTAGTGCTAGAAACTCAGAAAAAAGAAAGTGAGGTCCTTGACACAGTGCTTAGGACATTTGACTTTTGCCATAAAGGTCTGAAGAAAGTAATTACGTTGCTGCAGGAAGCAGGACTCGAACATGCACCTGTGTGTGCTTGCATACAGGCACCTATACGATTTCTCACGTGAACCAAGGAGACTGGTTTGGGCTTTTTTGTTTTGTTACGTTTTTTTTCTGCCCATGACTTGAGAGAAAAGTTTCAGGCGATTCCTTCAAGATAAAAACAAAACTTCTGCCAGGCATCACTAACTAAGGACACCTCCTGTCACCTAACAAAATTAGCTGATTAGGAGCTCACAGTACTCACGTCCACCCACTTTTCCCCCTTAACATCAATTTTTCCTTAAAACCCACTTTAATACCATTACTACTCTCTTGCCCCAAGACCTAGAAGACACAGAGTGTAAGAGAACAGACAATACTTACAACACAGCCCCCGGGCTCTGGCTAGCTACTTTGTGCCAACTTCTCTTGGTGAGCTTTCTCTAGCTGTGCAGACCCTCTAGGAACATTCTCGGTGTCTCTCTGCCTCCCTCTCCCTCTCCCTCTCCCTCTCCCAGGCAGTGCTGCTCCCATTAGAGGAATTAAAAGTGGTTGGAGCCATGCTAAATTTAACAAGCTCATTAGTATTCTTTCTGAGTGCTTCCGAGTGAACTCTCCCTATTCAAGCCTCTCTCTCCAGCAGAAGGGTCAGGCGGCTAATCATTAAATCAAACTAATGTCACCCTATCACAATCAGCCTGAGAGAAGGAGGGTTTATTATTTCAGTTTATGCTAAATAAACGGTTTTACAAATGGTCCCCAAGCAAGGTCAACAGCAGCTTCAATTACAAGACAAACTTAACAAGAGTTGCTATAAACCAAGTACCCTGTATTGACTTAAGAACAGGCTCCGCTCCACATATTGCCACTAGCAGGATTGTACAGGAATGCATATTGTAAAATAAAGGAAGGGGTGAGCTTTCTTCTTTGCCAGAATTTGCGAGTGCACAGCGACTCCTCATTCACCTCTCTCCAACCAGCTAGCCGCTCAGCTCAATTCACCCCACACAAAGGCTGGAGCCCAGACCTCAATGGACCGAGTGAAACATGTTCAAAACTAGGCTCTCTATTGTGACTGAATTTCTTAACATCTTTTCAAAAAGCGGAGAATGCCTTGAGGCTAAAGGAAGAAACAGGCTAATGGTGAATTGGGAATTCTGAGCAAATTTCAGAGCCCTTTCCTCCTAGCTTTTGAGGTTGAAAGCAAGCTCTTTCCTTTCAAGTTTCAAAGTCCTTTTTCCTCCCGCAGTGTCACAGAAGGATTTGAAAAGAAGGTAATTGTGCTCGCAGTCTCCCTGATCAGA
Source organism: Saguinus oedipus (assembly GCA_031835075.1). Taxonomy (NCBI): domain Eukaryota; kingdom Metazoa; phylum Chordata; class Mammalia; order Primates; family Cebidae; genus Saguinus; species Saguinus oedipus. The sequence continues at coordinate 9,918,352 of CM063180.1, forward strand.
GCTTACGTCCTATTTCTGGTATTTCGGAATACTTCTTGCAATAATAGTGCATATAGCTCAATCCCTTAACCGGCCTGCACTCTGCAATTGCTCATTAAATGAACAATTGCGGGTATAAAATGCCTTTTATGTTCAAGGTCTGGATATAAGATAAGCATTCTAGGACTCTAAATTTGGTTTACTAAGGAAACTCTCCATCATTAAATTACAAAACTGAAGTCAGAATATCAGGCTTTCCCAGAAAAGTGGTACTCAGGTTGCGGCGAGCCAAAATGAAGGATGGGGAGGGAGGGCGGGGAGGAGGTGACAAAATGTGAAGGGGAAAAACTAAAGACCGATACTCAGACTTCTAGCCGAATGGGATTCTAACAAGAAAATAACATTTCCATATTTCAGGTCTGAGTTTGTGAAACCTCATAACTTCTATATTGAATGACATAATAAAGTCATGTCCAAATGAATTAAAATACAAAACTGAGGATCCATAAATATGTTGTTGTCTAATGCGGACCTCTCACCATTTACATCATCTCATGTGATCTTCACAGCAACCCACTCATGGTGGTAGGAGAAGATATTAGGCCCAGTTTCCAGATCAAAAAAGGAGCATCATGTCCGAGGTAAGTGATGCAAAGAAAATTGCTGGTATGCTATACCAAATCCACATAGCCCTGTCCCCTGTTAACACAATAAGAGCTCTATTCCTGGGTAGGCTTTTGGAATGATGCCTGGATATATGCCCCAACATCCACCACCACCATCAATAAAAAGAAAAAAAAAAAAGTAATGTCATTGCTATGCACAGAAAATTTCAAAACAGACACTCTCCCATTAAGTTTTGGACAACATAAATCCACTCCTGGGAAACACCGAGAGAAGCCCAAATGACAAATTTATGGAGACACACTGGAGGTGCATGGAGGACCCGCACATGTGCAATCCTCCCCTTCCACGTGCAAAGACACATGGAGGCCCCACTCAGTGCTGCACACCCTCTCCACCACACTCGGAGGCTCAGCCAGAGACTTTGTGTGTTCCAGGCGTTTTTAATGTGTCTCCAGAAGCTTGGGGCCCCACCCTCCTGTCCTGAACAAGACACAGAGTGTCGTCTCTCCTTTCCTCCCAGGAAACTGCTTCACTGTGTTTGCAAAGAGCATTATTTTATTTTTTTTCCTATTATTCATTTGTTGCATCTTATCAGCTTTTATTTCTTTGGTTATTTACATGTTGATCCTCTTTGAATAAAGACCAGTGCAAACCAAATCTTCACCTCCCTGTTTCAGAATTCTCCCCAAGACTTTGACCAAAAGGAGATCAGAAATGTAAAAGAGAAGAGGCTAAGTATAACCAAAAGCACTGTAGAATTATGCTGGGAGGGTGGAATAAAGTTCCTGTAGTTTGTAAAAGCAGAGTATTCCCTCTTTCCATCTAGATTGCAGTTCTTCCTAAGCCAAGGGTTGCTCCCTACAATGTCTAGAGCTTGACTTCCAACGGGCGTGAGCAAACAATGCCTACTCTAAGAACATTTCCAATACCCTCGGGGTCAGACTTTGCCCTTGTGCAGCTACACATACATCTCCCACTGACAATGATGGATGACAGAGGGAGGGGCCCAGATGCATCAGGAGAGAGCACTCAGCTTTGTTTGCAACCTTTAAACTGTACTGCCAGGCCTGCAACATGAGAGGGCTGCAGGAGAATCTGAAGCCTTGGGGAAATTCAAGTGATAACCCTCCCTCAAAGATTATGGGCTTGCTCTCTCTCTTCCTACTTTCACCAACCAGGAGGCCCCAGGGTGAAAGGAGAGAACGTAGGAAATGCCCTCCATCAGGCCAAGCACGGATGCTCACGCCTGTAATCCCAACACTTTGGGAGGCTGAGGTGGGCAGATCACCTGAGGTCAGGAGTTCGAGACCAGCCTGACCAACATGGAGAAACCCCATCTCTACTAAAAATACAAATTATCCAGGTGTGGTGGCGTATGTCTGTAATTCCAGCTACTCGAAAGTCTGAGGCAGGAGAATTGCTTGCACCCAGGAGGCAGAGGTTGCAGTGAGCCGAGATCACACCATTGCACTCCAGCCTGGGCAACAAACAAGAGCAAAACTTCATCTCAAAAGAAAGAAAAAGAAAAAGAAAATGCCCTCCATCAGAGCCATAGAGTAGCTTAATTGTCTTAATATTTCTACTGTTCTATTTGCCAAAGAATAAAACATAGTCTAGACAGACCAACATCCCAGTGGCTTCTACTGGAAACTATTTGCTCCAAAGAGCAGCAAGTTAGAGCTCAAATCAAGGCAAAATTCTCACCTCACTCCCAACTGCTCAGTTTACAGAGCTCCATTCAACTTCAAAAGAGGTTCCAGGGATGGAAGGGAGTAAGCAGAGAGGGCAAGATGAGAATTCAGATAAACGAAAATGCAAAACCTGAAAATAACTGCTCCCCTCACTGCAGCAGAAAGCTTTGATGGCATGCAGAGCAAGCTGCCTCCTGTATTTTTTTTTAAAAATGACGATGATGAGCAGATAACACCATCAGCTTGTCTGAGGCTTCACCAAGCAAGCTTTGCGGCCCACAGGGTTTCCATACATTTTCCTTGTGTCCCTGAACCCTCACAAATAAGAGACCTCACAATGTTCCGAACACTGATGACGAGGTCAGCAAAGATCGTTGTGACCTGGTTGAACACTGCCCTGAACGGGCACTTAAGTCCAAGCAAAAATCCGGGGGTACTAACCATCTTTCAAAGCTCCCTAACAGAAAACATTTGCCAAATCCAGCATGTACTTGGGAACAAGAAAATACAAACAAAACGGTACCACTGAGGGCCCCAGTGGGCTCGACTTTAAAAGGGAGAAGGAGATCTACCTTATTTTCCAAGAGCTTGCCAAGACTCTTTCTTGAATCAAAAATTCTCAAACAACGTCACGGAGCTTCTTCTGTTAGTCTGCTATTAGTTGCTATTCGCTGCTTACACTGAGTGAGTTAATTAGTGGCATCAAAGGCAGTACAATCAGTTCCCAGGAGGGTCAAAAATTTTGCCTTCTGCTTAGTGGCGCATTTATGCTTATGTCTCTGTGAGTCACAGTCTCATGAACATTTAGGTATTCGAGATTTCTTTGAGAATTCCATTTTAGTCTTTAATAAGCAAAGAATGAAGAGTCTGTCTGTCTTATTTTGCACATACAGACCTGAGCAGTTAAGATTCCATAACGAGGCTGGGCGCAGTCGCTCACGCCTATAATCCCAGCACTTTGGGAGGCCAAGGCGGGTGGATCACAAGGTCAGAAGTTCGAGGCTAGTCTGGCCAGTATAGTGAAACCCTGTCTCTACTAAAAATACAAAAAAAAAAAAATTAGCCAGGTGTGGTCGTGTGCACCTGTAATCCCAACCACTCGGGAGGCTGAGGCAGGAGAATTGCGTGAACCGAGGAGGTGGAGGCTGCAATGACCAAGATCGTGCCATTGCACGCCAGCCCTGGAAACAGTGTAAGACTCCATCTCAAAAAGAAAAAAAAAAGATTCCATGAGATCCACAGTCAATAGTTTAGCAGAAACAATGACAGTCCTGTTCAGAAGGCCAGAGTGTCCAGGTTGCTGCCACCTGGCTGCATCCTCTGATGGGAATGATCCTATCACTCTGGAGATCTAGCCCAGCCCCTGTGTGGCCAGAGGACTCACAGCCTGGTTTTCCTTTAAAGGCACAAAGAAATAAACCTCTGCCTGCAGCAGCTTCGTCCACTGGCAGTGCTTTCAGATGCTGGTTCCCAGGTCCATACCCTCCTCCCATCACCAGCAAAGTCCCATTTCCTAACCCTGCTAACATTTTTCCAAATTGCAGAAGTGAACACAAACTTAATTGGTTGCATCTGGTGTGTTTATGTTGCATGTTTTTGTTTTTAGAAGAACACAGAATGAGAAAGCCTGAGCATATGGTGGTATTATACTTTTAATAAAATTTTACAGACCATGCTTACACAATTGCAGGAATCAGGAGCTCCTGGAGAGTGCATTTAAATATCAAAATAATACCATTATTGTACCAAAAGGAGCTAGAGGCCACAGAACCCCCATCAGGGACAGAGAGCAGCCTCTGGGCAAAGGCCAGGTGCTGTCTGGGTCAGGTTTCTGCAACAGAAACCCACTCTAGCTATGGCCCACTGACCTCAACTATGAAATGTGCATTTGAGAAACTCAAATGAAAATATCACCTTTTGATTCTTCACAATTTTATCTAAGCAGCCTGCTTCTAGTGAGTTAGCCACAAAAAGCCTGTGACTTTACAAAATCTCAGATAATGGCGCATGTTCTGCCTATAAGGGAAGAGGGAAAGGCCACAAATCATCGCCTCTCACAAAGCACACCTTCATGGCCACAGACATATCCCTAGCCACTCTCCGTCCTCAGGCCACAGCCCCAGGAGTTCACTCACTTAGCCATTAAGCCACCATGTCTCTAAATTGTTTAAGGATTCAAATTTTTGGAGGACAGGAAGATGGGAGGAAGAGAAATATACAATTATTCCTATACAAAACTTCTAAACAAAAAGAAAAATTTCAGGGAAATGTACCCATTGGCATAAAAATATTTGTATGGATTTTTAATTTATATTTCTCAATCATTTTAGAGTACAGAAAAAGCAGATTTGTTTGGCTTTTATTTTTAATTCTATGTATGACCTTTACTATAATTATCTGAAGTTCAAATTAAGTACACACAAATTGGAAAATTATCCCAGAAGTTCATCTGTTGAAGCCTTGCTTGCAACTATTTATCCTACCTCTTGAAACTATGAAATATGGCTGAGATTCCGTAGGCTAGGTGTGCTCGTACTAATAACACCTCCCACTGGTAAAGGACTTTAGAAGATTTTGATAAATTAACCTATATAAAACTATGATCATTTTCATTATCGCCATGCATATGCAAACACCTCCCCAAAAATGCCCTATGGTCCCTCCCTGAAAACCTGTTAACTCAGCTTTTAGCAGCCAGCCTACTCTGGAAAGGCATCAATGGGAAATGAGTTAACAAAACTAGACTATACTCTCTGCGCTTCACGTTTATTGAGCACTTACTAAATGCCAGGCCAGTGCTCTGTGCTCCAGTATGTGTTAATCCCACTGAATCTTCGCAGGCCTGTCCAGGATGCAGTATCATTACCCAGTTATTCAGGTAACAGTCCTGAGGTTTAACAAAGGTTAAGCGACCAGCTTGAAGTCGTCCTTCAGGTAAGTAACCAGCTTGGCATGGATTTCTTGTGTATTATAGACTAGAATTAATCCCTAAAATGTGTCTTCTATAAGGAGTCTCTGAAAGCCTCTAGAGCACTCATTTGCTTGCCATTGTTCTATCTGTATTTGTGAACACTATTTTTTCTCTCTTTCTTTGAGACAGAGTTTTGCTCTTGTTGCCCAGACTAGAGTGCAATGACATGATCTTGGCTCACTGCAACCTCCGCCTCCCAAGTTCAAGCTATTCTCCTCTCTCAGCCTCCCAAGTAGCACAAGAGAAAGAGACAGGCACCATGCCCAGCTAATTTTTGTATTTTTAGTAGAGATGGGGTTTCACTATGTTGGCCAGACTGGTCTTGAACTCCTGACCTGAGGTGATCCACCCACCTCGGCCTACCAAAGTGCTGGGATTACAGGCGTGAGCCACTGTTCCCAGCTGAAGACTACTTTCATTGCAAAAATTATTCTACCTCTCCTTCTCAAGGCCATCAGGAAGAATACTATAATCAAATGAACTTAACTGTAAACTTTAATCCAGAGTCATGAATGAAATACAGTTCATAAACTTCTTTGAATTTCTTATTCTACTTCTGTTGTTCCTATTGCTGTTATTGTCATGCTCAGGTCCTGGACACAGTATCTTGCAGTGTAAATGACACCGCTCATGCTACAGCTAAATTACCTTCTTTCACCCTGTTTCTCCCCACACCTCTCCCTTTCTGCACGATTTCCAGGTTCTGAATAGCTATTTTGCATAAAAATAAATAAATCGAACACTGTCTTCAGTGGGATTGTGATGCAGGCTCAGATATAAGAAGCAGCCTGAATATTCCGCTTGTGCTTAACAACAGCTCCAACAGTTAGAGCCGCACATAGTTTATTGAAAGGGGCATATGTCCAAAAGTTAAAGAAGCATATGGTTTACAGAAAAAGGGGGGGAAAAACTTGCACTTGGAAGCAGCTTTGCTTGGATTATTTACCAACAAATGAAAGGCCCTTCAGGCTGCCCAAGAGCATAATCCCCTCCCACTGGCTGGAAAGGAATGCTGAATGAGTCCATAGAGTCAGAATCATACAACACAGAGACGTTCTCCCTCCCCAACTAAAGATGATTATCAAATTATAGCAAATTTAAGAAAGTTTTCCCTTTTTTTAATCAAGAACAAAACCAGACTACTTCTTAAAATGCACTATTAGGAACTGTAACTGTTCCTAAATGTGCCAGATATATTTCCATCCATGCAATATTAAAACTAACAAGCATCTTTTCAATTTCTTTTAATGATTGGGTAGGCCATAAAAATACAGCAGTGCTTCATTTAGCCAAAAGAGCTGAAGCAAAAAAGACCTAAATAAATAAATAATAAACGTGCATGGGCCACTTACCAAAAATAAAATCATTTCATTCAACCTTTTACAGGAGGTGCATGCAGCATTTTTAAAGCAAAAATTCTCATAACGCAAACCTCCACTTAAAAATCACTGCCAAGGGCTGGAACCATGGCAGGATGTTATTTCTTTTTCAATTTATTTTTTAATGTTTGGGTATTAATGGCATCAACTGCCATGTAGCATAATAAGGCAGCACAGTGTAATAAAAGGAGTTAGAAAACCTAGCTCCCAGACTTGCTCTCAGCACTTCATCGGTATGTTACCCAGGGTACGTTAAAATATATCAGATTGTCAGCTGCCTCCTCTATAAAAGGCTGATAGTAAAACTTGCCCTTACTTCATAGGGTATTCTGAGGGTTAGATATAACAGCATAGGAAAGAGAGCTTTATAAGCTGGGGCATTTATGAATGCTAGATACTATCACTCATCTCATAATCTGTGTGATAACATAAGATTAGGAGCCCAGGGCCAGGCATTGGGTTTCCAGGCCTTGGGCGTCCAGGTTGAATATCCCTTATTCAAAATGCTTGAGACCAGAAGTCTTTTGGATTTCAAATTTTGTCAAATTTTGGAAGATTTGCATATACATAATGAGATACCTTGGTGATGGGACCCAAGTCTGAACACGAAATTCATTTATATTTCATATACACCTCACATCCACAGCCTCAGGGTAATGGCATACAATATTTCTAATAATTGTGTGTACGGAACCGAGTTCTGACAGCAGCCCCTGACATGATCAGGTGTAGAGTTTTCCACCTGTGGCATCAAGTTGGTGCTCCCAAAGTTTCAGGTTTGGGAGCATTTGGGATTCCAGATTTTCAGATTAGGGATGCCCAAACTATACTACTAGAAACATCTAACTTTAGGCAAGTCACAGAATTTCTTTGGGCTGCTGTTTCCCCTTATATAAAATGGGACATCACCAATCGACTACACCCAACTTTTCACAGATGTCACAGGAAAAAGGATGGTACAAAAGAGAGCTCCCTAACTTCTAAGGCAACAAACCAGTAGATACCCTCACCAAAACCAGGATATACAGCTTAGGAGGGAAAAACTGGTGTTTCACCACCAGAAAAAAAAGTTCTAAGTTAATAATCTAAAATTAAAACTGGTCATCTCTTTTACCCACTTCTTCGACGTATCTCTGGTTAAGCTCAAAACCAACATTTACCAGACAAGTATGCTTAGCTCTTCAAATTTCTGTTGAAAACATCAATCCTTTACACTTGGTTTTCTAAAGTGACCAGAGACACTTCACATTTTCCCAAGAAATACATGTTGTTTCTCCACAAACAATATTTACTAAGAAAAATCAAGCAAATGATTTTAGGATGGTTGTTGACAAGCCATATCCCCTGACTGCTTTTGTACAGCCTGTGAGCTTAAAATAATCTATTTTTTAATGGACAAAAATAATCCAAAAAACTAATAATATTGGCCAGACACAGGGGTTGCCTGTAATCCCAGCACTTTGGGAGGCCAAGGCGAGTATATCATGAGGTCAGGAGATCGAGACCATCCTGGCCTTGGTGAAACCAGTCTCTACTAAAATACGAAAAATTAGCTGGGCGTGGCGGCACGTGCCTGTAGTCCCAGCTACTCAGGAGGCTGAGGCAGGGAAATAGCTTGAATCCGGGAGACAGAGGTTGCAGTGAGCTGAGATCGTGCCACTGCACTCCAGCCTGGCGAAAGAGCAAGACTCTGTCTCAAAAAAAAAAAAAAAAAAAAAAAAAAAAACAGGACAATATTTCATGACAGGCAAAAATGATAGGAAATTTAAATTTCAGGGTCCATAAATAACATTTTCTTGGAACACAGCCAGGCTCATTCATTTTCATATTGTCTACAGCTGTTTTTGAGCCACAACAGCAGAGTTGAGTAGTGACAGAAACTAAATCGCCTGTGAAAATCTGAAAATATTTACTAGCTGGCCTTTTGAGAAAAGGTGTATTGTCCTCTGACCTACCTTGTCTCAGCATATGATAAGAACATCCGTTAGTAAAACTATGAAACACACCTGGGAAAAATATTCAAAAAAATAAGGCAACTATCATCGCCACAGTATTTAATATGAATGCTTTGAAATCTTAAAATAACTATGAGGCAGATACTAATATCATCCCACAGATGACGGAAATTGGCTTAGAGAAATTAACTTCCCCAAAGTCACAAAGTTAGTCAGTCAGGGATCAAATCAGTCCCCTATGATTCTGAACCTGACAATTATATGACCCAGTGTGGCATATACATTTTGTTAATCGGGATGAAAGAGGCACATCCAAGAATAAAGTTTTGAGACTTTCTCTTCCCACCAAATTGGGAAACTCCTAACCAGAGACAGAAACAAACATAGTAAGGGTTCTGAGGGAGTGTTTCCACCTCGTGTGAAAAATTGGGTGCAGTCTGAGTCAATAAAACAATACGAACAGGCCCAGGTTTGTTCATCACATTCAATTCTTACAGACTCATCCACGTCAAGGGCTCCGAGTGTCCCAGCATGAACCCTGACCTTCTAAGAGGAGTAAAAACAGAACGGCTGCTGCCCTCAAGGCCCGCATGACTGATTTTTCTACATGAGAAGCTACCCAAGAAGGGACGCAGAAGCTACAGGGTTAGAGCACAGGGTAAATAGTAAAGTAAGCATCAAAGGCCATGGAGAGGAAAGGCCTCTTCCTCAGGCTTGACTGTGGGAGTATAGACCTTTGTAGAGGAGGTGTGAACAAGAATTGGTATGAAAAGTCTCTAATTCAAATTTTCAGAGGCTATGATCTGAACCCAACCCCTCAGGTATACATTCAGCTGAAGGTCACAGTCTCAGTGACTACTCTGATACTCTAAAATGTTTCATCTTTGGTTTGAGTTGAGATACATATAATTTTTTCTGCACTTTATTCTTTAATTCACATCTTGTCAATACAAATAGAAATGTACTTTCTTGGCAGAAAAGCTTTAAGTTAAGAACAGAAATAGATTTCACACTGCGCTGCTGCCAAGTCATTCAAATAAGAACTCTTCGATCCTAATCACATTGTCTGGGCCAGTCCTATGAAAAGTTCCCACAAGAAGAGTTGGTGAAAACAGCAACCAAAAGACATAATCAAGGCTATGTTACTGTGCCTGAAAATTCTGTCAGTTCTACGGAGTTTCTCTTAACTACTCTACAATCTGTAGATGAAAATTAAAATCCCAGTATGGTCCAGCTAGAAAATGAAACAGTCCCTCCTATAAAATGAATGCATCTCAGAGTTCATTCAGCAGAATATTAGCAACCATTACAACTTCAATCCCTGCTTTGTCACAAAGAAGCAGTTTGTGCAGGTGCAGTGGCTCACACCTGTAATCCCAGCACTTTGGGAGGCCAAGGCAGACAGATCAAGAGGTCAGGAGATCAAGACCATCCTGGCCAACATGGTGAAACCCCATCTCTACTAAAAATACAAAATGTAGCCAGGCGTGGCACGCGCCTGTAGTCCCAGCTATTCGGGAGGCTGAGACAGGAGAATCACTTGAACCAGGGAATCAGAGGTTGTGGTAAGCCGAGATGGCACCAGCACTCCAGCCTAGGCAACAAAGAGCGAAACTCCATTTCAAAAAAAAAAGAAAAAAATAAAGAAGTAGCTTCTCCTAGGCTCTCAAGTAGCTTGGTCTTACAAGGCTCTCTTGCTTAAAGGAAATTTATTTTTGTTTCCCTTCCCATGTATTATTGGCTCCAAAGTTCTTGAGAGGAGTGGTCAGGGGAAGGAGGACTAAACAATTTTATTTTTGTATTTTTAACCTATCTTCAAATCTACATGGCAAACTCGAGTTTTCCCATCAAATAACAATTCTTTTCACAAACTAGATATCTTCCATCCAAAGACTGATCTGCAATACTGACCTCCTTCTGTAATATTCGGGTCACAGTCTTCCTTGCCAAGGGCCTCATAAATTACTCAGACTCAAACCAAGAGTTATCTATCTCTATACACCTGCCTTTCTTTGCCCCACATTAAACAATACTCTTCTCTCTCACCTCTGCCTGTCACATCCCTCTAGACACTTCCAAAGAACACTCATCTCCATCACCAACCTGTCTCTCTCTGATTTGCCTTTTCCGCAACTGCAGTTGTCTCTACCTTTTCACACTGAGTCCTTGCTGAACCTAACACTGCCTCTATCTAATGCACCATCTCTATTTCTTACCTGTCACAACCACTGGGCACATCATGGATCTCATAACCCCAGTGTCTCTCTTTTTGACCTTGGGTGGCTTGCACTTGACCCCTAAAGTTTTCCGCAATGTTTCTAAGGATTGTTCTTTGGCCAATGTAATAGCTTCCTTCCTGTGCTGATGCTTCAGTCTCCTAGCCACTCTGTTCAAGTAATCTTTTGTTTACTTGTCTTTTTCAACCTTTGAAATCTGAATGGCTTTAAAATATCACTTTCTGAGACTATGTAATTTTTTTTCCTTTTGTAATGTGTGGATCTGGATAGACCTGAAATTCATTGTTAGAAAAAAAAAATGCATGCAAAAATACAGGTTCTAATTGAATGGCATAAATAGAAAAATAATCATTAGGACACATCTTGTCCATAACCCTGCAATATACAGACAAGTTCCAGAAGCTGGTGTTTTAATATAGTTGTATATTCATGTGTTTAAATCTATTTAAAGCATCTAAAGACCAGGTATGGTGTCTCACACCTGTAATCCCAGCACTTTGGGAAGCCCAGGGCAGGCAGATTGCTTGAGCCCAGGAATTCAAGACCAACTAGGCAACACAGTGAAACCCCGTCTCTACAAAACATGCAAAAATTAGCTGGACGTGGTGGTGCAGGCCTGTAGACCCAACTGCCTGGGGGGCTGAGGTAGGTAGATCTCTTGAGCCTAAGAGGCAGAGGTTGCAGTAAGCCAAGATCATGCTACTGCACTCCAGACTGAGAGATAGAGCAAGACCTTGTCTAAAAAAATAAAAATGAAAAAATCTAAAAAGGGGTTTTGTTTTTATGTAATGAAATATTTCATTCCAGGAACAGTCTTAACATTGCAAGGGAAAGCAATTATGAAATGATCATGAAGGAAATTAGATTTTTAAATCACTATTCATGAGCGGGGCACAGTGGCACACACCTGTAATCTCAGAACTTTGGGATACCAAGGCAGGTGGATCACTTGAGGTCAGGAGTTCAAGACCAGCCTGGCCAACATGGTGAAACCCCATCTTTACTGAAAACACAAAAATTACTGAGGCGTGGAGGCTGCAGTGAGCCAGGGTGACAGAGTAAAATTGTGTCTCAGAAAAAAAAAAAAAAAAAATCCCTATTCAATAGGATGTACTCTCTGGTCAGTTACAGCAGATCTGTTACAAATCTTTGGCATTACAGTATCCCTGCATTCCTACTCTAGAAACCATAGAAACCAGCAAACGTTCTGGTGTAATACCTATCCAATGTGAACTATCTTTCTGTTTGAAGGTTTTAAGAGATCAAATGCTGTGCAAAAAACATCAGGGTTTTCATGGGGCTGGAAGGATATTTTTTAAATACCCCATTAGAAATACATATTCCTGAAGCCCAAATATGGAAACATTTTTCCACCTGGACACTGAAACATGAGAAAATAGAAGTAATGAGTTAGTTGTATTTCACTCATTGGGTCATGAAGACATAAATGTACCATACAATATATCATGTCATTAAATCAAAATAGACTGTGGTGCATTTTGAGGTCTCATTCCCTACTTGTTCTGTGTTTAGGCCTTGTCTGCAACTAGCTGCTAGTGATATCAAGTCTTGAACTACTTTTGTTACTGCCTGAGGTGACCACAGAATGGAATATCTAAAAGACCTCTTAAAAGTGGACAAGTCAATTTTGTAAAGTCACTGAGTGTACTAATATTCTAAATAATTCAATCAAAAATGTAGAATCTAGTCGTGCAAACAAAGTTAAAACTGTAAAACCATAGATGAAAATCCAAAACATTAGAAAACAGGTGCCTGGAAAATCCAAACATCGCATATATTAAATTTTAATGTCAAGAGTACAAAAGCCACCTTGTCATATAGCAGTGAAAACTGAAGCAAAGTTAAAAGTTACGGTGTTCTGTATGCTCCCCTTCCTAAAATCTTCTAAGAAGCACATGTCACTTCCAGCCTTACAAACCTTGCATAAAGCCCAGGTGTCTACAGGCCGACTCCAAACTGCCCAGCCTGAATAAAGGCTCTGGGCATAAGGAACCATCCTCAATCCCTTCTATCCCATCTTCTGAGCCTGCTCAACTTTCCACCCAGTGTCTACCAGAGCATTTCTTACCCTGTATGGTAATTAGCTATTCACTTGTGTGTCTCCACCACTAGACTATAAGATCCTTGAGAAGCCGGGTGCGGTGGCTCACGCCTGTAATCCCAGCACTTTGGGAGGCCGAGGTGGATGGATCACAAGGTCAAGAGATCGAGACCATCCTGGTCAACATGGTGAAATCCCGTCTCTACTAAAAATACAAAAAAGAGCCAGGCATGGTGGCACGTGTCTGTAATCCCAGCTACCTGGGAGGCTGAGGCAGGAGAATTGCCTGAACCCAGGAGGCAGAGGTTGTGGTGAGCCGAGATCGCGCCATTGCACTCCAGCCTGGGTAACAAGAGCGAAACTCCGTCTCAAGAAAACAGATCCTTGAGATCAGGGACTGGACCTCAGTACCGTATTACCTCTTAGCTGCACACCATAGGTACTAGTGAAGTATTACACCGACAGATAAATAATGAAATGAATGTGGTGGGACTTCAGGGAGTGTCTGGAATCAACAGTATAAGTTGGCTGCTCTTGCTGCTCTTGCTGTCTTCCAAGAGTGGCCAAAACAACAGCCATCTTTCTGATCAGGATCAGGCCCCAGAGGGAAGAACACTGGAGCATCCTTGTGGGCCTTGGCAATGGGGCCCCAAGAAACAACATATCAAAAGTGAAAGCATAGCTCTAATCGGGGGGCTGGAGGGACAACAAACAGGGGAGAAGGAGGCAGAGGGAAGTCTCTTATGGCAGCATTCTGCCAATGTGGTCCTGATACTTTGTTTTTTCCTTGAGACAGGGTCTTGCTCTGCCTCCCAGGCTGGAGTGCCGTGACATGAGCTTGACTCACTGCACTCTCTGCCTCTGGGTTCAAGCAGCCTCCCGCCTCAGCCTTCCAAGTACCTGGGATTACAGGCACACTCCACAAAGCCAAGCTAATTTTCTTTTTTTTTTTTAAGATGGAGTTTCACTCTTGTCACACAGGCTGGAGTGCAATGGCAGGATCTCAGCTCACTGCAATCTCCGCCTCCTGGATTCAAGTGATTCTCCTGCCTCAGCCTCCTGAGTAGCTTAGATTAAAGGCGCCCACCACCATGCCTGGCTAATTTTTGTAATTTTTAGTAGAGACGGAGTTTCGCCATGTTGGCCAGGCTGGACTCAAACTCCTGAACTTAGGTTATCCGCCCACCTCGGACTCCCAGAGTGCTGGGATTACAGGCATGAGCCACTATGCCCGACCTGGTTTTGATTCTTTATGCCTCTGTTAGTGCTTGCCAGAGTATCACCTAAGAACATGATATTGCTATTCATCAACTTAAGGCTGCTGTCCTTTAATGGAAAACAAAAAGTGGACAGTAAGCAATGGGAATGAAAATAAACAAACAGGGCAAGAAAAATGGACACAAACTACCCTACTACAGGCTTCCTCTCTCCCAGCACCAATTTTCCATCTGTTCCACGCTCACGGGAGTTACTGTGGAGATTAATTTAGCCTATGTTTGTGAGAGAAGTGCAAGATGATTCACAGTTTACAGAGATACTCATAAAATTGGAAATGCACCAGCAAATATCTGGCCCTCCTTGAGTTATTAAATTGTCAGTTTAGATCTGTTTGGGGAATTATTGATACATTTTAAATAAATATATACACACTTGAAAGATTAAATAACAAAAATTTACCAATGTAGCGTTTTCTGTATACATGCAAACAGAGAAAGAGAGAGAGAGAAATAAAGGTAACTCTGGCAATTCCTTAAAAAGGTAGAGCATTTTCATGTAGCACATGGTTTTTGTTTTTCTCTTAACTATCAGCCTTTCATCTTGACGCTGGCAAGGACTGCATTTGCCACAGGCTGATAAGTGGATATGGCAGAACTTCAAAACTCACGTCAGCCAAAGAATTTAGAGAGAAAGAAAAAATCAGACATAAAGCTGGTAAAAGGCAGCTATAAAAATTTTTAATGCCTTTTATTTAATTCTACCAAAAGATCACACAGCAGCAGGATCCAGATTTGGTACATCTCTCAACCTCAACTCAGGCATGCACATGGCCTGAATCCAATTCTTACCCCAAAGATGTGTTTTTCATTAAGCTAGTAAACCTAGGAAGCTTGCTTATAAGACCAACAAGATAATAAACTCCTTCCTTTTAAGACAATTCAAAAGCCTTCAATTTACTAGGGTGAATCGAGAAGCACTGATAAAGAAGAAAACAACAAGACATAAGACGTAATTCTTCATTTAGAAATGACAGCCTGGTCTGAAGCCAACAGTGATTATCTACAGTTTAAATCAGAACTCAGTACCTTGTTAAGAAAAGTTCGTTACTCTCATTCTTCCTAAAAGGGACGTCAAGGAAAGACAAAACTGAAAACACTGTGCATTGCAAGTCTGTGCTGTTCTTTACTTTGCTCAAGAGATGTCAGGGAAGAGAAGAAAGATGTGGGTGCATGAAAGTTTGTTAAAATGTCAGTTGTCCCAACACCAGGGGTACCGAAATCATGTAGCAGAATATTCACAGGATCACTCTTTACAACCAAAAATGTGAAGCCACCAAATGTCCATTAGCAGTAGGACAGACTCATAAATTGTGATAGAGCCACACAAAGGAATACTATACACAAAGGAGGATGAACATCTACGACCACATCTAATGTAGATGAATCTGGTAAATACAATGTAGACCAAAGAAAAGAAGCCAGACACAAAAAGAAAACACATTTATAAAGTTCAAAAACATGCCGAACACAGTGGCTCACGCCTGTAATCCTTGAACCTTGGGAGGCCAAGGTGGGAGGATCACTTGAGGCCAGGAATTCGAGACCAGCCTAGGCAACATATTAAGTCTCCATTTCCAAAAAAAAAAAAAAAACAAATTAAAAATTAGCCAGGCATGGTGGCACATACTAGTGATCCCAGCTACTCGGAAGGGTAAGGCAGGAGGATCATCTGAGCCTGGGAGGTTGAGGCTGTAGTGAGCTGTGATTGCACCACTGCACTCCAGTCTAAGCAATGAAGTGAAATCTTGCCTCAAAAAAATTAAAAATAAAAATAAAGTACAAGCTATTAGGTGTCAGAAATCAAGAGGAGATAGCAAGTACAAGAACAGGTCTGTGGCTTGAGCCTGGTTCTAGCTTCACAAATGTTTGGTTTGTAAGAAATCATCTAACTGTCCATTATGAGATGTGTCCTTTCCTAGATGCATATTCTCTTTGGTATAAAATGGAAAGTGTCAATTCAAAAACTTTCATATAGTCCTTCAGTGTTTGCTTCAGATTTGCCTCTGTGCACCCATTCACAAGCACCATTATCTTCTTAAAATATGAAACTTACAGCTGTATATTTTAGACAGCCTAATATACATTCAAACATTTGCAACATATAACAAAATGTTACTCTGTAACAAAAAAAAACCCCTCAAACTGTGTGCATAAACAGCCAATTCATTGAAGAAGAAATTTAAATGTGTATAAGAAAATGAAAACTAGTTTTATTTCACTGTGTTATGAAAAAAATAAAATTGAAATATGATGATTTTTTTTGTCTTTGTATAAAACTAAAAAGAGCTGGTAAAGGTTTAGTAAAGGAGCATGCCCTGTTATTAGCAGGGCATACACCAATCTGATGATATGAATGACAAGACTTAAATGTATTTAGTGGTTGGCCCAATCCTCCCCTTACTGGGTACATACCCGAAGGAGTAATTTAGGTTCTATGCAAAGGCTTCTCTAAAAGGATGTTCACTGAAACAATACATATAATACAGCACATTTTTCATAAATGGGCAATAATAGATTAATAATGTCCACAAAGCACGAAAAAGAAGAGAAGAAAAGCAAAGCGAAGAGGAAAGAACAGGAAGCAAATACCAAAGTTTAGCAGTGATGGTTATCTGTGAGAAGTCAATTATTGGTTTGTTAATTTTAATTTTAATCTTATATTTATTGTCTTTTCCAATATTTCTCTAAAATTGAAAAAAAAAAAATTAGACCAGGCACAGTGGTTCACGCCTGTATTCATAGTACTCAGGGAGGCCAAGGCAGGTGGGATCACTTGAGGTCAGGAGTTCAAGACCAGCCTGGCCAACATGGTGAAAACCCAGCTCTACTAAAAATACAAAAAAATCAGCAGGGCATGCTGGCATGTGCCTGTAATCCCAGCTACTTGAGAGGCTGAGGCACAAGAATCACTTGTGCCCAGGAGGCAGAGGTTGCAGTGGGCTGAGATTATGCTACTGCACTCTAGCCTGGGAGACAGAGCAAGACTCTGTTTGAAAAAATATATATATATATTTATATATTTATATATATTATATATTTATAAATTATATATTATATATTTATATATATATTATATATATATTTATATATATTGTATATATTATATAAATATATAATATATATATATATTTATATTTAAAAAACTGCTCAGTGTAGAAATAAATGTGCTTTTATCAGGACCATTTCAAGCTTAAATATTACATTTCTTATAGAGAACTTACTGACTTTTTAAGAAAGCACCTGGTCTTTTTGAAATAGAAATTAATGGTAAATAAAAGAGATGCCAGCACTCTCACCACAACTGCCGCAATCAAGTATTTGCTTGAACATGATTTTTTTCTCTCCAAAACTCCCTGTAGGGGTGGGAAGGCGGCATTACACATTCTGTGAGCTCATGCACAGTTTAACCCTAATTCCTCAGGCAAAATATAACCTGTGAGGATTCATTTGTGCCTTCTCCCTGCAGCAACAACCCAACTGACTCAGCACACAGTTATTTATTAATCATTCTATGTACAATTATAGTGACTACAACAATTGTGCAATGTCCTCCATTGCCTGCTCACACCACTTTCTGGCTCTTCTAACTCTATACAGCTCTAGGAACTGTATTATCAGTTCACTGTCTTGCATCTCAACTTAGCTTCTAATAAGCGTTAGATTCAAAAGTAGACTTACTTGATTGCAAAATGTTCAAGATTGTTCAGAAGTCTGGATGAGATGTTGTTTCATGGCCTTTTCTATCCTACAATTCCACCGTCACAGGTTTCACAAAATAGACATTTAACAAGACATTTTAGCATTTCTTCCCAAGTGAAAACTTCAAGAGTTTTTTTAAAACACTTTTTCTATGAAGGGAGCTAAGAAGATAATGGGCCTAAGCACAGAAGAAGCAAATTAAAAAGAATTTCCAACTCCCACGTCACTACGTTTAGGCAATGTGAATACACCCACAAGTAGAAAAAAGACTGGAAGGAAATGTACTAAAGCGTTAACAAATGTCATCCACACGAGTAGTGAAATAAGGGTAATCTTTGTTTTCTTTTGCTACGTTCTTCAATATTTTTCAGACTTTCCCTACTGATTGAGTATTGCTTTTGTTATTAGAAACCATAATCAAATGCTGCAGGACAGAGAACATGTGGGGAGAGAACAAACAGAGATCTCGAAACCAAAGGCCCTGAGACTTGGAGCTTCTCAACGTGCTCAAGTTCATACAGTTTCTAAAGCTTCCTTCCAAATGTAGGTCACAGCTAAGTCACCAAGTCCTCAGAGAATTCCTTCTGTCACTGCAGACAGCTCTTTGGCATTTATAATCTATAGTGGACGTTGAAAATACAGGGGACAATAAAGAAAAGACCCAAGACTGTGCTATGACCTGTTTTTATCTGTTTTTCTTAGAAACGTTAACAGTATTTGGAGGCAGAGTTTCCCACCAAAATTGAACAGAATATACCTTCACATTGCCTCTAAGAATAAAACAATGTTAACTGCTCCAAAGGGCAGTGGGTGGGGGTGTCTATAGGATTCATGCACATTCTGCTCTCATGCATGAGATCCCAGCATATCTTTTAGTTTTTTTTTTTTTTTTTTGAGACGGAGTTTCGCTCTTGTTACCCAGGCTAAAGTGCAATGGCATGATCTCGGCTCACCGCAACCTCCACCTCCTGGGTTCAAGCAATAATCCTGCCTCAGCCTCCCAAGTAGCTGGAACTACAGGCGCGCACCACCATGCCCAGCTAATTTTTGTATTTTTAGTAGAGACAGGGTTTCACCATGTTGACCAGGATGGTCTCGATCTCTTGACCTTGTGATCCACCCGCCTCAGCCTCCCTAAGTGCTGGGATTATAGGCATGAGCCACCGCGCCCGGCCAGAGATCTCAGCATATCTTAACTGACGACTTCTGTTGTAGAGAATTTGCATGACTGGCATGACTATCAACAAGCAGAATTAGTAAGATGACAAAGTATACACTTTTTTACACTAAAAAGTGTAAATGGGTTAAATGAATGAAATCGTCTCAAAAATCATCCTGCACCTAGGTAAATGTATGGGTTTGTACATATTCTTTGGTGCTTTCCCCCTTTATGATAGCCCATCCAAGAGGTTCTGCATCTCATCCTCCTGGTCCAGACTCTGGCCTGGGCTTCCAAATGGTTGCCTGGGAGAAGGGGATGAGTTTTCAGCAGTGGAGCTGAGAATTCTTCTTGAATAAAGTTAACACAATTCATTATTTGCTATTAACATGTTCTATTTAACAAAGCACAAGGAATCTGTGACTCTCAAAGAGCCATTCACCTTCTACCTAACATCACTCTCACAGCAGCCTTGCAAATTATGAAGATATTCCTCATTCTACAGTTATAAAAACAGATTTGCTGGGATGAAACATCTTACTCCAAACCTCATCCCTGCCTGGGAAGCAGCAATCAGGAGAAAGGATCACGGACAAGTGAAAAAAGAAGTCCAATACCCTTGTCCAGCAGTGCCTGCCCTCTGCAGGGTAGCCCACTGCAGGGTACTGTAGATCCTACTCTTCCCTGAAAGTCAAACTGGTACAATGACGGGTGTATTTTTATGTTGCATTCTCCTGCCGGTAGATGTACCGTAAGTGCTGGTAAAATACTTGATTCCTGGCTGATTTGGAGAGACACAACCTCCATGAGTACCAGGCTGGGTTAGCCAAGCCATGGTTGACAGACATGGTGGGCCAAAAATATTCTAAAAGAATCCATCAAAATGCCTAACACAGAGACGGAAATCTTTTCTCTCTCTTCAGGTCCCCTCATATCCCAAGCAACTTTAAGTTACTTTTTTCTAAAGCCCAGTCTGGCCCTAATTTCTGAAAACATATCTTTTAAAATTGCATTTATATGACATTTTCTGTCTTTGCAATAAAACTAGCAGCATGAATGGATGAGTGTTCTGCACAGATCCAGGTAATGAGAGTGCAGTCTATTTTGGTTTTTGTCGAAAGCTGCCCATTTATTCTGATTTAGAAGCAAATAAATATTATAATATTCTCCAGTCATTTTTTCCCTGTATTTTCCTGTCCTCTTTCCCTTTTTTCATGTGTAACCTGAATGATCCTGCCAGGGTCTGACAAAAGCCTTCCAAACCACCTCCTTTCATGGGCACAAGAGACTTTCAGAACCTCTCATTTCCCCAAAGCAGAAGGAAGCTTGGAGAATTCTTCGGGAACATGATCAACTCCAGGACAGCCACTGGCCCTCAGGAAGGATCCACGTTCCCTGAAACTGGGGAGTGACCAAAGGGAGATGAGAAAGCAAAGCACAAGCTGAGAGAATCCAAGAATAGAAGCAGAGCTGGTCTATATCAGCCCCTTACCAGTTTATATTTTTAGTCATTTTATGCTGGGCACAAGCTTGACCATTGCCACATGGCATTTGTTTCTGAGAAGTCAGTGAAGGATTATAGAAATTTTAGCTTGCTATGTTAATTCTACAAAAATATCCTAACTTTATATTTTTTTAAAGTGCCAAAAAGACCATGGAAAGCAGATAGCTAGTGGTATTTGATTTTGAAAGCAGATAGCTTTGGCATTTGATTTTCTAAAAAATTAAATGCAGTATGGTTTCATGTATTCCATGGATAAAAGACTCTCAAATATGTACAAGGCATTTATAGTTACATGACTAGACAAAACATATACATCCTAATTAAGAATTTCTGAAGGCAATTTTACTGAATTTAAAATCAATTAATAACACCCATCATCTGGGTAACTAAGTTTGGCTTTTCCATCCGACTTACTCCACCTACACCAGGTAACCTTCCCCCAAAATAAATATTTCTTTTGATGTTGCTTATGAAATGTGAAATTGACCCAGAAATTCTAATTTTCCTGACTTTGTTTACTGAGAACTCTGATTGAAAACTGGATCAAGAGATGTCTGCATCATATGTCAAAACTTCTTCCACTTGAATTCACCTTTCAGCCAGTCCCACAGACTCAGTGGACTTCATCCCAAATGCCTGTTTATTCATTCCTCCTCTGGAAACGCTAAAAGCTCCGTGTTGTTAACCAGCTGGTTAGAGCTGAGCAAATCCTCATAAATCAGCCCTTTGCCCAACGAGCTGGGAGTTCATGGTGGCTCTTCCCTGACACACAGAGAAAACAACTGAAGCACATTTCGGTTCACAAAAGAACATTCACATGTTCACAGATCTCGGCTTTCATCTGTCGGATCACAGTTCGTTTTTGATGAACTGTGTTCATCAACCGCCCCCCAGGGCCGCACAGAGGGTGACGGCACGGGCGAGGAGTCTGGCTGCCGGGGTTCAAGGCCTGGCTCCGTCACTACACTCAGCTCCGGCTCAGGCAAGTCACTGAACTCCCCGAGCGCCATTTCCTCGTCTGTAAAACACGGAAACAGCAGTGGGCTTGCCGGGAGGATTAAGTGAGGATGCACAGGGGAAGTGTTCTATAGATGTCAGCTCTCAGTAGAACCTCTGCCCCCATGCTGACATGAAGTCTATCTATGAAGTGGTGGGATTGTCTTTGCTGCCTGATTTCTGTAAATGCCGTCTGTTACTTTGCAGTCACACCCTGTGCAACTGTTTGAGTCCATTAAATTTGGAGAGACCTTGAGACTAGCTGATCAAAAACACACCGCATATGTGGTACTTGGTCTGTCTGTGTGTCTGTGATTAACAAAGTGATAAATGCTTTTAAGTGTTGGGATTCGCCAGTGATGCTGGCAGGAATAAAGTCCCCCCAGAAATGCTTACCTTCCACACTTCAGTCCAGTGGTATAAGCAGAGAAAACAGACTTCACCCTTTTCGGGCTCAGTCTCTTCATTTGGGAAAATAAGGGCCAGGTGCAGTGGCTCATGCCTGTAATCCCAGCACTTTGGGAGGCCAAGGAGGGCTGATCACTTGAGGTCAGGAGTTCAAGAGCAGCCTGGCCAATATGGCAAAACTCTGTGTCAACTAAAAATATAAAAAATTAGCCAGGCATGGTGGTACACACCTGTAATCCTAGCTATCCAGGTAGCTGAGGCACAAGAATCACTGGAACCTGGGAGGCAGAGGTTGCAGTGAGCTGAGATTGCGCCACTGCACTCCAGCCTAGGTGACAAAGTGAGACTCTATCTCCAAAAAAAGGAGTGACAGCAGTCTCTCTTACAAAAGTTTTGCAGACCAAAAGTGAGTTTTATACAACTTATATAAAAAGCAAAAACATAAAAAACCATTAACTCTACATGGGAGTAACTGGATTCCAACTTGCATACCATGATGTATAATAACACTAACAGCAATAGCTACTGAATATCAAACTGTGCAAAACCCTTTACCTCTTTGATTTCCTTAAATCCTCACCATAAGCTTATTATTTCCATTTTATAAAACAAAAAAAAAAAAAAAACAAATCAAAACCGAAGCTTACGGAAGGTAAGAAATTCCCTAAGGCCACACAGAAGAGCAGAAATGAAGCCTGGGTCTGTCAGACCCCACAGCCCATGCATGTGATTCTGGACAGTACAGGGCCCAAGATCACCCTCCTATCAGCAGCAAGTCTGAACTTGTCAACTGAGCTCCAAGTCACAGAAAGAATGATAAGGGAGGACAGTCACACAAGTCAGGCACGGACACCAAAACAGGGGCTGTGTCCTGGCTGGCTTGTCATGAAGTCCTATTTCAATCTGATTAACATTTACTCTCACCCCATTACTTTAGCCCCTATACGATGGTGCTGACCCAAAGATATCTTCAAAGATCCATCAAGATGCCAGGAGGCAGCTGGATTCCAAGCAGGGGTACAAAGAATGCCCCCCCCCCACCTACAGTTCTGTACAGGACTTTCCCATATAAGACCTGACACACCCTGTGAAGGCCCACAGATCACATCAAGATCTTCATGAAAACAGATCTATCAGCTCAGGTTTGTAAACCTTCTTCTCTAATCCCACTCAGGTTCCTCTCCCTCTTTCTCTCCAGGGGCCTGCCTGTTCCTTGTACAGGCAGAAGAACAAGACATGAATTCATGCAAACAGGTGCCCAGAGAGGCACAAGCCCATGGCTTGTACAAATAGCGGGACTGCCAACCCCAGTCTGAACTCTGCCAGAACAATCTGCTTCCTCATCTTTTACGGGTCTAAGACAATCTGCTTCTTTAGCCCGAGGCTATTGAGAACAATAAAAGGTCCGAAACTTAATTCAGTGAGCATTCCCTCAAAGAAAGTATTCCCTAAATCTTCACCTAGTTTTCCTGCTCTCCTTTGGAGGTCAGTGAAGGCGGGATATTGATCCGCAGGGTCCACAGCCCAGCCCTCCTCAGCCCAGCCCTACCTGAGAATCCTGGGAAACCAGCCAATGCTAAGACCCAAGGAAGAGCACAGGAACACTTCCCTCTCCCCTCAGGCACCTTTAAAATTTAGCCCCCAAATTTGCAGATAGGGCCAAGTTCTTCAATAGAAGACATACACTAAATGGAGGAGCCAGACTCGAATGGGAAGTGGCCTTCTCCTGGAGCCAAGAAGGGACTCTGTTCATTGATTTATCCAACCCTGTCTAATTCACTTATTTACTGAACACCCACTGTTACACAAGGCGCTGATCTAGGTGCTGACGCTCCAGTGACAGGGACACTCCGTCCTTCCCTTGCAGGCAATATTCTAGTAGGGGTGGGTAAGAGTGAGAGAAAGAGAGTGGCCAGAGGTGGAGAGGAGTGTCAGCAAAGACCCCAGGGAACCCTTGCACCGAATATTGAGGAATATCTCTCGTGCAGAGTGGGGAAAAGAGGTAGAGGCAGCAGGAGGTCAGTGATCAAAAGCATAAAGAGGATGTGACTTCAGTAAAGTGAAAGATGTCATGGCCTTGGTCTTTTAGAAGTTAAGGGAACTGAAACTAAAAAGGTCAGATAATGGGGGGAAATGAGGCAGGGACCACAATCACCACCTGTTTAAAGGTGAGGAAACTCAAGTGCAAAAAGGACCAGAACACACTTGGCACATGGCAGCACTGGTTTGTGAACCCCGTCAGTCTGATCCGGAACGTTAGCCTCTGCCCACTGAGCTCCAGTTCTACATTTCTATGGCTTAAAAAACATGTAGATATTTTAAATCCTAAATAGGATGGAAGGAAAATCATTAATAAGCAGTTTATCCAAAGGTTACAGGGACTGAAGACAAACAGCAGAGTAAATTCATGTGAAAAATGTACATGGGGCAGCAGAGATAAGCAAGGGACAGGTTTAAGAGAGCAAGGCTGAAGCAAACAACTGTGTGCTCCTCTGCAAGAGTGCACCCTGCTCCTTCGACAGGCTCGCCCAGTGAGATCATCGCAGAGGCTCCCGTGCTGCTGGGATGCCTACCATAGGATGTCTGGTGAGGCTTTGGTAGAGGCGGTATCACTCACAACTCCACAAACATTCATTTGACCCTGCTAAGTGTGGGGACCAGCTGGACCCTGGTGCACCAAGGACGATCAAGTGGCTCTGCCTTCATGGATCTCAGTCACTAGCCAAACTGGACACGGGAACAAATCCATGCTAACAAGAACTTCAAGTGCTATCCAGCTGAGAATCTGAGGGGTACAGTGACTGTGCTGCCTCTGGGCTCAAGGGCCCAGCTGTGTCCCAGCTGAGAAGATGCTGGCCAAATGCAGCATACAACAAATGCCACAACAGACACCACATACACAACTGCTCTGCTTAGAACAGAAAGCTCCAGGGAAGACAGTCAGGACAGCAATGTGCATCACTAAAGTGCCAACAAAGTTCTGTATCATACCTGCAGCTTCTGCTGAGACCCCAGCTTACCTCCATATCTGTGAGGCAAACTGCAGGCCACCCAGATGCAGGTGGTTCATTCCATAGTCATTGTAAAAATTCCTCAGGCAGTGACCAGGGCTGCAGATGCCATGGTACTGAGCATTCTGGAATATGTGTCTTTGAAAAGACAGCCCACTCCCAACCACCTACAGGTAAACAAATTAAAACTAAACGCCTTGCCTTTGATCTCCAAGGAACTCGTCACCCCCTCAAGAAGAAAGGAGAGCTATTTCTTCAGTACTACACAGAAGGGCTGTACTAGACTGAATCAGACCCCTTCATTCATTCAGCAAACATGTACTGAGCTCCTACTGTGTACTGGGATCTAGTAACTAGACCCTGCTCTGCGCACTTGGACTCTAGCAATCAACAAAATAGGCACATCCCCATTGCTGGGAGAGTAGAGTTTCACAGGAAGAAAGGACAGTGTTTGTTAGAGGCTGCTGAGCGGCTATGGGAAAATAAAAGAAGAGTGGTGTTCAGTGGGACCAGGCAGCTGGGCATGGGCAGGACCCAGGCAGATGCAGTATGGTGATCTGGGTGGATCCCACAGAAAATGGACATCTGAGCACAGACTCGACAGACATGAGCGAGTTAGGAGAACAGACATGGGGAAGAAGAAGAAGGAAGAGCCAGGGCAACAGGTCCCAAGGCAAAAGCGTTCCTGGTGTGTTGAAGGAAAGCCAGTGGGCAGTATGGCTGGTGATATGATTTGGCTGTGTCCCCACCTAAATCTCATCTCGAATTCCCATGTGTTGTAGGAGGGACCTTGTGGGAGGTAACTGAATCATGGGGGGCAGTTCTTTCCCATGCCATTCTCGTGATAGTGACCAAGTCTCACGAGATCCGACGATTTTATAAAGGGGAGTTTCCCTGAACAAACTCTCTTCTCTTATCTGTCACCATGTGAGATGTGCCTTTCATCTTCCACCATAATTGTGAGGCCTCCCCAGCTACGTGGAACTGTAAGTCCAATAAACCTCTTTCTTTTGTAAATTGCCCAGTCTCGGGTATGTCTTTATTGGTAGTGTGAAAACAGACTAATACAGTTGGAGCAGAGGGAGGACGAGGGTGGGCAGGTAAGGGGAGGGACAGAGTGTGCTGCCCAAGGCCACTCACTGTAAGGACATTGGCTCCAAGTGAAATGGGGACCTTTGAGTGAGTTTTAAGCAGGAGAGTGATACAATCCAACTTACATTTTTAAAGGCTCACTGTATTGGCAACAGACTCCAGGAAAGCAAGGATGTTGGTGAGGAAACTGAGGGCTGTTAGCGCAATCCAGGAAAGAGCTGACGGTGGCTCCCAGGAAGGCAGCGAGTAGGGGCAGATTCTGATGGTTTATGAAGAGAGAGTACACGGAATTTCCCAGCAAGCTAGACTTCGGGTGTGTGTTGGAGGGTGGGGGGTGGGTACATGTGTAAGAGAATGTGTGTGTGAGAGACAGAGAGAAAGAGGTGGAGGATTGGGGAATATGGTTCCAATGTTCCAACACTGGGAGCCTAAAAAACTGGAAGCATGGTCTTAGAATCACCTGGGCTAGAAAAGGTGGGGCAGCCTGAAGGGAGCAGAGAGCAGCTCAGTTCGCCAATGTCATGTTGAAGATGTCTTGCAGATATCCAAACAGAAGTGTCCGATGGGCAGTTGATATGCAAGTGTTTGGAAGGGAGAGAGCTGGGCTAGAAGAATGAATTTGGGCATTATAAGCAAATCAGTGGTATTTCAATCCATAAAACTAGCTGAGTGCCCAAGGAATGAGTACAGAGGGAGAAGAGGGCCCAGGTCTGAACTCTGGGCTCTCCCACGTGCAGGGGATAAAGAGGAGTGGCGTGTAGAGGACAGGCAGTGGTGGGGGCGGAGGGCAGCAGAAATGGCCCAGCTGTCACACAGAGACTGTGCCAGGTGGAGCAGAGGTGAAGACCCCTGTCATCGTGTCAAGCATGATGAGAACTGAAAACTGACCACTGGCCTGAGCAACCAGAGGGCCAGTGGTGGCCTGGAACAAAGTGGCTTTTATGGAACACGTGATCGGGGCAAAAGCTAGAGTGGGTTCAAATGGCTGAGGGTGGAAGCAGCATGTTCCAACAGCACTGTGAAAGTGAGCTGACACACAGAGGAGCCAGGGCAGCTGGCAGCTGGTGAGGTGAACACGGTCACCAAGTGTCTGTTTCTTTTCAGGGGATGGACACGTGTATCCTGATGGAGCGATCTAGCAGAAAGACAAGTGACGCAGGAGGGAGAGAGGGAGGCTGGAGCAATGGCCTGGAGAAGGGTAGGGGGTAGGACCCAGGATGTGCTCAGCACTGCCTTTAGACAGCAGCCAAACAGCTGGAACAGCTCATCTGTGGGAGGCGGTGGTCACAGACCCTGGCAGGTGAGAAGCCGGTGAAAATTATCTTCTGTTGGAGCGAAACTCCAACACTTCCTTAGTGAAAGTAGAAAGTAAGGTTATCAGCTGAGAAATGACATCCAAAAAAAGTCTCTGACATCCAAAAACATGTAAAGTGTAATCACCCCTTCTATTGTCTACTAAATTCTGTAGCCCAAGCATAGGGAAGTCTCACATCTACTCTAAAATCCTCTGGTAAACCTGGACCTGCACAGATGTTTCCTTACTGGAAAGGCATTCCAATCATTCACCCATTATCTGGACTAGGGGCTGGCAAACGATTTTTGTCAAAGGCTACAGTGTAAATATTTTCAGTTTTGCAGGCCAGTGTGTTGTAATTCTGTAACTCTGCAATAGCAGGGCTAAGGCAACCACGGACAATCGTAAACAAATGGATGTGGCTCTGTTCCAATAAAACTTTACTTACATAAACAACAGCTTTGGCCCTCCAACTACGGTTTGCCAACTCCTATAATCTAGAAAACAGACTTTCTAGGGATTATATTAGAGTATCAGAACTTCTCACCTACACTAAAATATTACTACCTAACCAAAGGAAGATCCAGATACAACACAGAGAGCAATGGGCAACATCACTTAAATTCTAGCTGATGCAAAACATCCGGGCTGGGCGTGGTGGCCCATGCCTGAATCCTAGCAGTTTGGGAGGCTGAGGTGGGTGGATCTCTTGAGCCCAGGAGTTCAAGACCAGCTTGGGCAACATGACGAAACCCTGTTTCTACAAAAAAAAATCCAAAAAAACTAGCCAGGTGTGGTGGCGCATGCCTGTGGTCCCAGCTACGTGGGAGGCGTAGGTGGGAGGATTGCTTGAGCCCAGGAGGTCAAGGCTGCAATGAACCGTGATCACAACATTGCACTCCAGCCTGGGTGCCAAAGCAAGACCCCATCTCAAAAACAAAAAAACCCACAGAAACTTCCAAAAGCCAGTTTGTACAGTTGTTTTAGTATAACTCCATAAATCCCATTCAACCGTGATTTCAAAGTGCAATAAATACATTCCACTGCCCCACACTACATTCCTCTGAGATGACTGTACCCATTTTACAAACAGATAATGGCCTAGGTTAAAGTATTTGCGCAAAGGAACAAGGTCCCACGCATCTTGGTAAATAAAATCCAGCACTAACTCAGCTAGAAAAATGATCCATGTACCCAACTTTTCAGGAACTAGTATTCTATCTATTGAGTGGGCCAGTAAAATGAGCCTTTCATCGTCAGATTTTAGGACTTCAGAGTGGTCCTTGCAGATGAGCTAGCTTTGTTGTTCTTGTCACTGCTGTTGTTTCATGTTTAGGCTCATCTGTAAGTTTGTCTGTAAAAATTATTTCTCTCCTATGTTCCTGGAGCCCTCCAATTTACAGTGGGCCTCCAAGAGTCCAGGAATGTCTCGGATTCTAAGGCTATGAGCAGCACTGTCCAATAGCACTTTCTGTGCTGATGACAGGTTCCACAGATGCTCCAGTTGGCAAAGCAGTCAGTAGACCTGTGGCTGGTGAGCACTTTAGATAAGGCCAGTATGACTAGAACTGAATAATTTCTTTTTTCATTTGAATTATTTATTTTTCATTTTAATTTAATTAAATGTAAATATAAGTAGTCATATATGGTGAATGGCTACTATGATGGGCAGGACAGCTTTAGAGGAAAAATGGAAATGAAAACATAACAAGGTACTAATTTTCCTTTCTTATTTTCCTGTCTAAATTTCCGAAATAGTCCCAAAGACCCTGCTTTATATCCTTGCTCTAAAAAATCTAAAAAACAAATGATTAATCCCTGTAAATGTATGTTCTTTACCCAAAGAGCCAAAGTTTCTCCCTAAACTTTTTCTCCAAAGGACCTCACATTTCACTTCTGACCAGCTAAGGTTATTACTAACTTTCCAGTGTTCAATGGAAGACAAGCCCTCACACAGAATAAACAACGTATTTTACACACACACACACACACACACACACACACACACACACACACACACATTAATTTTTTGGCAAACAAGAGTCCCAAACAAACTGCTTTTGGCCAGGGGTGGTGGCTCACACCTGTAATCCCAGCACTTTGAGAGAACGAGGTGGGCAAATCGTTTGAGAACAGGAGTTCGAGACCAGCCTGGCCAACATGGCAAAACCCTGTCTCTACTAAAAACACACAAAAAAATTAGCTGGGCATGATGGGTCATATCTGTAATCCCAGCATTCTGGAGGCCTAGCTGGGCGGATCACTTGAGGCCAGCAGTTCAAGAGCAGTCTGGCCAACACAGTGAAACCCCATCTCTACTAAAAGTAACACAAAAAAATAAGCCCATCATGGTAGCACACACCTGTAGTCTCAGCTACTTAGGAGGCTGAGGCATGAGAATCACTTGAACCCAGGAGGCAGAAGTTACAGTGAGCCGAGATCATGCCACAGCACTCCAGCCTGGGCGACAGCATGAGACTATGTCTCAAACAAATAAACAAAAAATCGCTTTTAACATCGATGTTCTCATCCTTTCAAGGCATGAACACCACCATATTGGTGATGCCATCCTCCATAACTGCCTTTCACCGGCTGCCAGCAAACAGCACAAGGACAGGTGGCAACAGGTAAATGCTGATGAACTTTCATGTGCCAGGCTGTTATTTGGGTGGGGGTTAAATCAGGAAGGGGTCTGAGGTACCTTGTCATTACCTTATCTTACCCCAGCCAGTGCCATAGCAAGGACAATCAGATTTTGGAAAGTCACAATTTCTGGGGATAACAGAGAGGAAGGAGTTCCTGGTCAGAAATCCATGCCCCTTACAGGAAGTGAGTTTAGTTTTCTTTCCAGGTCACTGAAGGACCTGTGACAGCCTGAAAACTTCCCAATCCCTACACTGCCTTCACATAAAGAACATAAATAATGTCCTATATTAAATCTATATTTATGTTATATGTTTGCTCAACTCAAAAAACCATGAGTCATCTTGGATTCCTCTCTCCACAACATAGGTTGAGTCCATCCACTTCCTTCCCTCTTCAGAGTTGGACCATCACCAGCTCTCACCTGGACTCAGCCAAGCTGTAGTGGCCTCCTAAATGACCTCCTACCCCACATATCAACCAGGCCATCTTTTCAGAACAATGACCACAGCATGAGAATCACAGAAATGTAAGCCTGGCCTCCTCAGGCTGGGTTCCCAGCTCCGACAATGGCCATGAGCCTCAGGCACATCTCTGCCTCAGTTCCCTCTTCTGTAAAATGGGAATAATGAGAGTAGGCACTTGATAGGATTATCAAGGACTAGATGAGTCACTCATACAAAACACTCAGAACTGGATGAGCACATGCTAAGCACACTCAAGAAGTGCCCTCTCTCGAACACTCCTTCTGCTCTCAAACCCTCTGGTGCCTCCCATCATGCTTAGAATAAAATTGAAACTCCTGCCTCGGCTTCACCTCCTTCCTCTCATCCTTGCTCTGACTAGACCATTTCCGTTGTGAAACACACCAGGCCTGGGTTCACCTCCGGGCTCTGCTCTGCCATTCCCTGACCCACAACGCCCTTGGCTCAGATCTCCCCGTGGCTGCACCTTCTGGTGTCTCAGGGTCCCTCAGTCACCAGCTATCTCATCAGCTCATTTATGACCATCAGAGCACCCATTCCACCTGGGACCTTCACGTTCACTGCCTTGTTTACTGAGTGTCTCCTGACTAGAAGGCGGGCCTGCTCTTCCTACAATGAAGAAACACCATATGGGTTTCTTTCAATGCTCCCTTCCGGGCCTAGAACAGTGCCTGATTTTAGTAAAAGCACGATAAATGTGGATGGCTTTCATGAATGAATGAATGAAGCTTATGTAATACATGTTATCAACCTAGAGACACAGACACTCTTTAGCGCTCAGCTCATGCAAGGACTGTCTGTGCTGCAGAGAGCTGCTTTGGGGACGGATGGACACTAGGTCCCGGGGCAGCCCTCGCCCGATTAATAACTGATTTGTATGAAGGTATGAAGGTATGAAGGCCTAGTCGTTTCAGTCCAACTTGGGACAACTCTTACTGCC
The DNA here is from genome assembly GCA_031835075.1 of Saguinus oedipus. Classification (NCBI taxonomy): domain Eukaryota; kingdom Metazoa; phylum Chordata; class Mammalia; order Primates; family Cebidae; genus Saguinus; species Saguinus oedipus. The sequence goes on from CM063180.1 coordinate 9,949,761, forward strand.
CACTGGACTCCTGTGAGGTTGGCTGAGGCTGGCATGGCACCTTTGCTGCATCCTGACATCTCCCTGTACTCCTTCCTGCTCATCCCCTCTCTTCCCCAGGTGCCTGTCTCGAGGACACTCGCTATAAGCATCCTATGCGCCGAACTCTATCTCAGAGGCTGCCTCCTAGGAAATGCAACCTGCAACACACATGATGCCTGCTAAGATGAACACTGGCTCCCATCCCACCTGGGCATGCCAGCAGGCAGGCAGACTGAGGAGATCTACACACTTGGTGTCTTCCTGCCCTGTGCTACTGGGTCCCATCTTCTACCTGGACTGATTGTCTTTATAAAGTTGGCACCCAGGGCTCTGAGTTCACTCTCCTGTGGGGGTTTCAGTGCATGTTTCCTGAGTCCATCAGAATTCACACAAATTCAAATCCACAAATTCAAACCCACTGTAACGTAGCCATGTGTTTCATTCCAACCCATGGGAAGAGGTCCAGGGACCATCTAAAAGACCACTTCCTTCCCCAGGCTGCTTTTTTATTCCCTTTCACTTATTCATGCTGCCCTGCATCTTTTTCCAGCATCCATTCAGAGAGGATTCACAAAACATGCTCAGATGCTTTCAAGTGGTAGTATGAACCACATACTCTCAAGCAATGTTTTTTCCTATAATTATGGCAGGATGCTCAGAGCCATTTCTTGGGCAATTCTCAGATACTACAGATGAACTCGAGTTTCTGTTTTGCAGCTCTCCGGAAGCACAAATATCCAAATGCTTTATTCGTGACATTCTGGAGCTGCCCAGATGTGCTACAGCTTCCCCTGTGCACTCCTATGCACCACAGATGTGCTGCTATAGGGTATATGTGCATGGTCTTCTTGAACCATTCAGTCTCTCCAGCCTGAACTGGTGCTGTTAATGTCAAGGATGAAAGTTTGTGATCTAAGAAACACATACTCTCTTTCTCTCTCTTTCTCTCTCTCTCTCTCTCTCTCTCTCTCTCTCTCTGGCAGCATCAGTCAGGATTCACTTTCCTGGGTTCACCTTTTATGCAAACACGAGCCTCTCAGAGTTTAAAGTCTCAGCCTGTCCCTATAGCCATGGGGCAGCATGTGCTGAACTTCCTCTTTAGGCCAGGGCAGCCATTTCAGCAACTCTTGGCACAGACTGGGTCTATCTGGAGCAGCAACTAAGAACTTAGCCTCACTGTCACCACTCATTAAGCAAATGATCACATAAGCCAGACCATATCATCAGCAATCCCAGGTATGAAACACAGGCTTAAAACGTGGCTCAGCATATGAGAACCAACTAGCATCCTTACCATGGGTTTATGCTGCAGAAGCTGGTATCCAAAACAAAAAACAGTAAAAATCTTAGCTCCTCTCAACGACTTTCCCTGACAACTCTCCTCCAATCAAATAATTTATCGTTCCTCCTTCCAGCTCCCCAGAGCACTTTCAAAGTCTCTCAACCATAATATTCTTGGCATGGTATTATTATAACTGAACGTTTAGGTACTGCGTGTTCACCCTAGTTTGAATTCCTTAAAATCCATCCTCTCCGCCTTGGTTAGCACCCCTAGTGGCCAGAACAGTGCCTGGCGTATAGCAGGTACCCACCAAAGGCTCACAGAAAGAACAATGACGTTCTTCATTTTGCTAGAAAAAAAGTATTTGAAAGGCCTTTTGAGATTCTCAAGACAAGATCATGTGCTCACGAGAGGACAGAGATGCGAGAAACCCGAAAAATCACACGACCACCCGAAGGCAACAGCAGCGGAAAGACAACTGCCCTGCCCAGGGACAAAACCCCCCGCCGTCAGTGCAGCTGCGCTCTGGAACGCGAAATCAGGGTCTTTCAGTCCCTAGTCATTGGAAGGCCCACAACATTTATAACAAATCCAGTTGCCTAAATAAACCTAGACAAATATCATCTTTGAAAATAATATATCCTAGATCTAAAGTCAAACAGACTTCACTTCCGGTTCTGCACCAGATCAGCTTTCACAAACCGCCACATCTCATTTTCATGATATCTACATTTTTGGATTAGATAAAAGAATGACGAAAGTGAACTTTTAAAAGTTTTGGAGTCATCTAGAATAAACTTGACAAAATAGCATTGAAGATGATCATGACAGCTGAGCGCTGTGGCCACACCTATAATCCCAGCACGTTGGGAGACTGAGGCAGGAGGATTGCTTGAGCTCAGGAGATTGAAACCTAACTGAGCAATATGGTGACACCCTATCTCTACAAAGAAAAGATGATAATAATAATAATAATTAAGTAGCTGGGTGTGGTGGCACATACCTGTGGTCCCGGCTACTTGGGAGGCTGAGGTGGGAGAATCACTTGGGCCTAGGAGGTTGAGGCTACAGTGAGCCAGGATCATGCCACTACATTCAAGTCTGAGTGACAGAGTGAGACCCTTTCTGTCTGTCTGTCTGTTTCTCTCTCTCTCTCTCTCTCTCTCTCTCTCTCTCTATATATATATATATATATATATATATACACACACACACACACACACACACACATATACACATATAATGAAGTAGAGTACTAGCAATAAAATTTTTTTAAAAGCTATTCACCCAATATCTAAGTAAACCCAAAATACACTTTCTTTTGAAAATGTTACAGTGAAGTTTGTTATCTAGGATATTGCCGTTTAATATTTGTATTAGTAAGTAAGGAAAAATAAATCAAGAATAAAGTTTATCATTGAAGGTGATAGCAACATAATGTTGGATGAAAGGGTGAAAGTTTATTTATCATCATTCCTGTGGCTGCTGCATGGTATTAATAATTTTCTAATAAGGTTTTCATTATTTTTTTAAAGCTGAGTAATAAAAGAAAAAAAATCCAATCAACCATACTGGGTTGAATAGTGTCCCCAAAATTAATATCCACCGAGGACCTTCGAATGTGACCTTGTATGGAAACAGCATCTTTGCAGACGTAATATGTAAGATGAGGTTATACTAGGTTAAGATGAACCCTAAATCCATGGTGGTGTCCTTATAAGAAGGCCAGCAGATACTAAAATACACATAGAGGGGAGAACATCACATAAAAAACAAAGGCAAAGAACACTCAACAGATGATTAGAGCAGGTTTATTCATAATTGCCCAAACTTGGAAGCAACCAAGATGTCCTTCAATAGGTAATAAATACATCCAGACACTGGAAGATTACTCAGTGCTAAAATGAAATGAGCTATCCAGCCATGAAAAGATATGGAGGAAACTTCTATTACAAAGTGAAGGAGGCCAGTATTAAAAGTCTACATACTATATGATTCCAAATACACGACACTCTGGAAAAAGTAAAACTATGGAGATCACTGCTTGCCAGGGGGTGGCAGGAATGGATGAGTGAAGAAACAGAAGAACTGGTAGAGCACAGGGGATTTTGAAGGCAGTAAAACTACTCTGTATAATACTATAATGGTGGATACACATCACTATCCATTTGTCCGAACACGCAGAATGAATGGACAACACTGAAAGTATTCCCTAAGGTAAACTATGGACTTTGGGTGGCAATGAGGTGTCCATGTTGGTTCACCAGTTGTAACCAATGTACCCCTCTGGTGGAGGATGATGACAGTGAGAAAGGTTGTGGCTGTGGGGGGTGCAGGAAGGCATAGAAGAAATCTCTGTAACTTCCACTCAATTTTGCTATGAATCCAGTACTACTCTAAATAATAGTCTATTTAGAAAAAAGAATGCCCTTAATAACCAACAACAAAGGACTAATAAAATTAATTATAATCCAGTCAGTCAATGGGATGTTTAGAAAGAACAACAAGGCAAGGCAAGGTGGCTCACAACTGTAATCCCAGAACTTTGGGAGGCCGAGGTGGGCAGATCACGAGGTCAGGAGTTCCAGATCAGCCTGACCAACATGGTGAGACCCAATTTCTACTAAAAATATAAAAATTAGCCAGACGTGGTGGCACGTACCTGTAATCCCAGCTACTTAGGAGGCAGAGGCAGGAGAATCGCTTGAACCCAGGAGACGGAGGTTGCAGTGAGCCGAGATTGCACCACTGCACTCCAGCCTGGGTGACACACACAAACTTAGAACAATCATCAATCAAGAGAGAACATGTAACATACAAAAATCCTAAACACATTCACACAACAGATAGATGTTGTAGAATCCTGTTTAAGAACAAAATAGAAATAGATATATAAAACCACAAAGGTGAATGACCTTATCAATAGTTAGTATTTCAGAACTCCTTCCCGTATTGAGCACTAATCATACCCTTACAAAAGCAACAGGTCTTTTGTTCTTCATTTTTAAAAGCTAATCAGGAAAAACAGTAATCGGCCAAAATCAAAGTAAAACTATCAGTGGATGAAATAAAATACGGAAGGTTCGGATACTCTAACATGTATCTTCAAGCATGTAAAAGATTACTCAGAACACCCACTTTGTACTCTGATGGCTTTGAAGACTAAAGAGGAGGAAACAGGCTCAAACATAGCAAGTAAGACCTGATGACACAGAAGTGAGAATATTCTTACCAAAACTTTGGAGAGGCCTGGAGTAAATTAGCAAGGATAGCAGGAGTCTCTCTTCCTCTCTGCTGAATATTAACAACAGGATGAACCATTTCCTTTCTTGGATTATAAGAAGTAAGTCTGAATTAATTTACTCTTGAAGTATTTTCAAAGTCTATTATCATCTAATGTTATAACAAGATAGATTCAGATATATCCTATAATGAACATTCATGTCCAAGCAACACATACACGTGTGCATGGACTCAACACTCACACACACAACTCCATGTTTTGCAATAACATAGAGAAAAATGTTAAATGTAATAACATTTGCAAATAATATTGCCAATAGTTATCTTATGCAGTAACAAAGTCAGTGGGATGAATATCAACTTACTATAAAAAAAAATCAGTAGATGCAATCATTTTTACAAGTTGAAAAAGAAGTGAAATAATGACAATGGCAAAAGTAAGTTATGAATTGGAAAAATGAAAACCGTAAGAATTTATAAATATATCCCAAAGCAGGCTGTTTAGAGGATGGGGAACACAACAAACTAAAACACCACTGGCAAGTCCACCCAAGATTAGAAGGAGACAACACAAGCACAAACTGAAAATGGGGTGCGAGCACAGACAAAAAAACAGTTGTTGGCTTTTTTAAAAAATCAACTTCTAAAATTCTATGCAATTAAATTTTAAAATCCTGATTAAATACTGGTGACCAAAATTGACTTAAGAACATATGAAAGATTCAATAACAATGGAAGAAAACTGAAATCGCTGTTCAAAATTATTTCTAATAAAGGCTCCAGACTCAGACCCTGGTAGCCTTGTGTGTTAGTTTATTCAAACACTCAAGGGACAAATGACTTCATGGTGTGAAAACTTTTCTAGGTTAAGACATTTGGAAAAAAATCCAATTCATTCTGAAAATAAATGCAATCTCGATACCAAAATCTAATGTTGTGAGGATAAAAAAAACAAACTGAAACTCAAAACTAAGTATGGACACACAGCAAGAGTACTGAGATACTAACTACAATACTAGCAAATCAAGTCATACCAAAGTCTAGACACTATGTATGGACACACAGCAAGAGTACTGAGATACTAACTACAATACTAGCAAATCAAGTCACACCAAAGTCTAGAAACTAAGTATGGACACACAGCAAGAGTACTAAGATACTAGCTACAATACTAGCAAATCAAGTCACACCAAAGTCTAGAAACTATGTATGGACACACAGCAAAAGTACTAAGATAGTAACTACAATACTAGCATATCGAGTCATACCAAAGTCTACAAACTATGTATGGACACACAGCAAGAGTACTAAGATACTAACTACAATACCAGCATATCAAGTCACACCAAAGTCTAGAAACTATGTATGGACACACAGCAAGAGTACTAAGATACTAACTACAATACTAGCATATCAAGTCACACCAAAGTCCAGAAACTATGTATGGACACACAGCAAGAGTACTGAGATACTAACTACAATACTAGCATATCAAGTCACACCAAAGTCTAGAAACTATGTATGGACACACAGCAAAAGTACTAAGATACTAGCTACAATACTAGCATATCAAGTCACACCAGAGTCTAGAAACTATGTATGGACACACAGCAAGAGTACTAAGATACTAACTACAATACCAGCATATCAAGTCACACCAAAGTCTAGAAACTAAGTATGGACACACAGCAAGAGTACTAAGATACTAACTACAATACTAGCAAATCAAGTCACACCAAAGTCTAGAAACTAAGTATGGACACACAGCAAGAGTACTAAGATACTAACTGCAATACTAGCAAATCAAGTCACACCAAGGTCTAGAAACTAAGTATGGACACACAGCAAGAGTACTAAGATACTAACTGCAATACTAGCAAATCAAGTCACACCAAAGTCTAGAATCACACAGACTTTATATCAGAAAACGCGATTAGAAATATTATGAAAAAAAGCTAACAAAGATCATCAACAGGTTCAAGGAGAAAAAAAATATGTATCATAAAAACAAGAGGTGATAAAAAGTATTTGATAAAATTTAATATGATAAAATGTATTGATAAAATTTAATACTTCTTTTTTTAAAAAAATAAAACCCAAACTGGAAAGATATTTCCTTAACCTGATTTCAAAAAATAATATTTAAATAACAGCCAAGATAGTTATCATCATTATTAATCACTATTTTCTAGGAAGTTGAAGCCAGTTCAATGTTACATAAGACAGAAATACATTATACAGCAACTAGAAGGAAAATAAAAATATTATCATTGGCAGTATTGTAGGCTAACCTGGAAAGCATAGAAGATGTAACAGAGAAATGATCAGAATAAATCAAACATTTAGTATAGCTATAAAGTTGAAAATAAACATCCAGAAATCCATAGCTTTTCTGTTTACCAGCGATTACCAGATAATAAAAATAGATTAAAATTTTTTGAACACATACTGCCAGAAACAGTGTTAAGCCCTTAACATATTAACTCACTTAATTTTCACAACAACTCCATGAAGTAGCTACCATTATTGTCCACCTTTTAAAGGTGAAAAGATCAAGGCTTGGAAGAAGTAAATATCTTGCCTGAAGTCTCACTGGTAGCCACAACAGAACCAGTAGTAGGTTCTGGCAGTCTGAATGCACAGTCCTCCTGAGAAACCATTCTACCATACTGCTCCCAAAGAAGCCAAAAGGTCACACAAGCAAAACTGCCAAGAATAAAGACATGCGACCCATGCAAAAACATGAAAAAATTCAAACTTTAAAATCACAGAAAAGAAACAGGATTTGAATAGAGACATGCCATATTTCACCACAGGAAAACCGTAGTGAAAATATCAATTTGCTTGAAAAATTATAGATTTAACACAATTCCAATCACAATCTATAGAGATAGCATTTGTTTTTTGTTGATGCTGTGTTTTGCTCTGCGGTGGAGTTTAACGATGTGATTCTAATGTTCATCTAGTAAAATGTGAGTAGCCAGCCAAGAAACTGCAATCACAGATACAAAAAGGTCCTCTAAGATGCTGGTCACTGGAGTCTCCACGCTTGGGTCCACGCAGCATCTCTCCCTGAACATCAGCTTCCTACTAGAGTTCTGCCCACGCCTTTGGTGGCTCCTTAGTTTTAAGAAAAATAAAATATGAAAGAATCAACAAAACCTGATACAAGGTATAGAAAAAAGAAAAGATGCTAAAATTTAAAACAGCTCATGTGTTAAAGTGATGATGTTTAACATCCACTCTTCGGTCTTTAAACTTCCTTTAAAGAGCCTTTATCATTAAAAGTCAAACAAAACAAAAAGAATCAAAGAGATGAGGGCAGCGGGAAGAGGACGACAGATGTGAAAAACAAACTCTACTTTTATAATAGTCTTTCCTCTGTTGAAAATGTTTAGTATGGAAAAGCAAGGTTCAGGAATCCTTCTGCAGCTGTGTTAAAATAGGAGAGGGGGCCTTTCACAACTCTTTATTACTTGTCATCTTGTCACTGAGGCACACCTTGGGGTTCGACTTCAGGGCCAACCCCTCAGAGCACCACCTTGAATTCGTGCCTTCTCTACCACTTAGCACCAAATTATCTCGCATCCTGTCCTCTAATTAAGTGCAAACAGGCAGGGAGAACCTGCAGGACCTGAGGCGGGCCTCCGTCCCACCTTGCACAGACCACAGGCCCAGGGGGCCCGGCACCCAGAAAGGCTAGCTGATTAAAAGACTGCAATCCGGGGCGCTTTGATGGCCCCACCAGGAAAGTTTAAGGTTTCAAAAACGGGGGAAACCAGCCACATCAAAAAGGTGATGATTTTTTGACTCAGCTCCAGCGTTTTTAAATATTATGTTTCTAAATAAAGTAAACGGATACTCTAGAGAAATAGCTCAAGGAAGGTCACAGAGAGGCGCAACTACTTGAGACTTGATAAATCAAATAAACAGTGAGGCTGAGCAAAGGAAAGCCGAGGGCGCATTACAGACCCGCTTGCCTTTTTGTTTTTCCATTAAGGGGCTGTTCTTATAAACAATGAGCCCATTCAAAAGGGGTTTAAAAAAAATCCCTCGAGGAAGCTTCTATCTCCTCCACCCAGAGAGCCGCTCTAGCTTTCCTCCTGCCTGTGAAAGCCTGGCCTCCAGGAACACACTCTGCCTGAGCTGGAAGGACACACCTTTGATCTGGAGTTCCAAGAAAAAAAAACCCTAACTCAAATTACTCAGGAATTCTATTGGTAGCAAAAGGTGAGAGAAAATTAAAAGCCTCCACATAAAACTAATTTGCTCTCAGGTGAGACTTTTTCGCCTGTGCAGAGCAAGGAGCAGAGGTTTTTGTGTTTTCCAACTTTCCTGTAGAGCTCTCTGAACATCCACAGCCACCTGGTTTCTGAATGCGGCTCCTTGTGAAGTCAGTATTACCTGTGGTTTTCTTATGGATTCCTGGATCTAAATCAAGCAGGCAGTCAGCATAGACCCTAACCCATCTTATTTTTATTTAAAATATAACTCTTGATTATGAAATATTCCAGCATATAGAAAAGCACTAAAAAGGATACCATAGCTATCCACGTGATCTACAACTCATTTTAAGGGATAGTAGCACGTTCCCACATTTGCCTCAGATAACATTAAAGAACACACAGCTAAAGCTCCCCTCCTCCGTCCCCTGAAAACTTATTCTCTCCCTCTCCAGAAACACAAAAATAGCAAATAAGTTAAGTCAGAATGTACATTTCCTGCAGATCTTGCTTTTACTTTTTTGCCCATGACGATGGTATTGATTTCTGTATTTTAAAAATGGCTGAAGGACAGTTCCTTGCCCTATTCCCAGCCAGTATCCATTTAATACAGCAAACAGCTTGAAGAAAAACCTTTCAGCTCACGCCAACTCCATTTGTCCCTGTATTGATCAACCTCGTCATAGGTGCACATACCACATCAAAATTAGGATAATAAGCTTAAAGAATAATTAATTAACAAAACACTCATCAACATTTACATCAAGAAAGGACAGGGCCGGCCCGGTACCGTGGCTCATGCCTGTAATCCCAACACTTTGGGACGCTGAGGCCAGAGGATGACCCGAGGTCAGGAGTTCGAGACCAGCCTGACCAACATGGCAAAACCCCATCTCTACTAAAAATACAAAATTAGCCAGGTGTGGTGGTGCATGCCTGTAATCACAGCTACCTGGGAGGCTGAGGCAGGAGAATCGCTGGAACTCAGGAGGCGGAGGTTGTGGTGAGCCAAGATGGCACCAGTACACTCCAGCCTAGATAACAACAGCAAAACTGTCTTGGAAAGGGAAAGAGAGAAAAGAAAAGAAAAGAAAAGAGAACAGGGCCAAACTTTAATGTGTGTGTTCTAGGAAGTCACCATATTCTCAGTGAGCCAAGCTTCCAGGAGGCAGCACTTTTTGCTCTATCTGCTTTTGGCATTGTTGTCCCAGCGGGTTCAGGCCTACTAACTTCTAGCTCTGCTCTGACACTCATCCTTTCCCATCTAACATCAGCACTTCCAACTCAAGGCTCTTTTCTAAGTTTCTGAGCTTTATATCCAGCTACTTGGATGCCCTCCTGCTTAACCTGACAAATTTGGGGTCATGATTTCCTCTAAATCTGCTCTACTCCCGTCTCAGTAGACGGCATTCCATCTACCCATGGAGCCTAAGCTAGAGAACTGGGTAGGCTGTTTCCCTCTCCTTCCTCTGTCTCCATGTCCACAGTCCTACTAAGCCCTGTCAAGTTTGAATGAATATGTTTCTAACGCATCAATTTCTCTCTCTCTCTCCTCTCTCTCTCTCTCTCTCTCCTCTTTCTCTCTCTCTTTTTGAGATGGAATCTCACTCTGTCGCCCAGGCTGGAGTACAGTGGTGTGATCTCGTCTCGCTGCAACCTCTGTCTCTCAAGTTCAAGTGATTCTCCTGCCTCAGCCTCCCAAGTAGCTGGGATTACAGGCACCTACCACCACATCTGGCTAATTTTTTTATTTTTAGTAGGGACGGGGTGTCACCATGTTGGTCGGGCTGGTCTCAAACTCCCGACCTCAGGTGATCCACCCACCTCAACTTCCCAAAGCACTGGGATTACAGGCGTGAGCTACTGTGTCCAGTCTCTAATGCATCAACTTCTCTTATCCCCACTTCCACCAATGGAGTCTAAGCCATCACCGGCTGCACCTGAGTTAATGCAGTAGCCTCCTAATAGTCTCCAGTCTTCTATGCTGCCCCCCTAACCTATTACATACACTATGGCTTGAGTCATACAACAGCAATACAAACCTATCTCCCATCCTTGAACACTGTCATGCCTGCCTTAAGGATAAAATGAAACAGGGCTTCTTCTTAGACCTTCATAAGCTAGACTCTAGTTAGCCAGCTTCTTCAAAACCACCTCCCACTCCCATTCCCCAGTCCATTAAGGTGACTGCAACTGCTTGATATGCAAGGTTCCCTTTCACCTCTGGGAAGTCTTCCCAACAACTCCGTTTGTCTGGAACATGACCTCCCTTTGTACCTGCCTGCTCACTGCTGTTTTTACCTTGCTTTCTCCGATTCTTTTCTAAGCTTCAGCTTGGATACCTCTTTTTCCAGGAAATGTCCCCAGGGGCCCAGCTCTAGTCCCAGTGGTGGTGCCAGTGCCCTCCTAGGTCCTCTCACATCCCTGCAGTGTTGCTCTATTGCAACAATCATCACAATTTATTAGTATAGCTTATTTAATAATCAAGCATCATCACCAGGCCATCTACTCCCTAAGGGCAAAAATTATTTGTTTAATACACTCCCTCAGTACTTATCACAGTATTGCCACATAGGACATACAAGAAAAATATTTACTGAATAAGTGAATTAATGGATAGATGGACAGATGAATAAGTATTCAATAAATCTGGTTTGCTATCTTCCTCTTCCAGGATAGAAGGGCCAAATGAATAGACACGGTATGTCGGTTTCTATGTATCTTGGCTCTAACTAGCATGCTACAATTTAATCTAATTCCTTTTCTGATCATTTTTCATACATGACTTTGCCACCAGGTTGTACAGGTGGAGTGTGTCCAGTAAGCTAAACAACATTAAACACAAAAATTACTGGAGAGAAAAGCAAAAACAATCCCTCCTATCCTTACTAATACCCAACAGAACATAAACAAGGTGGATCCTCAAGATGCTTCAGAAGACAATGCTGGCTGTATTCATTTAGTCATGATTAAAGACACTTTCATGTACCTACAAATGGGAAATATCTTTTAAAGGGACCTACCTCTCAATGCAGGTACATGGTAAATCTCTCTTAGCAGAAAGTGTTAAGAAAACATAGTTGGATTATCTAGGCTGGAGAAAGTCAGTCACCTCTTTGACTTTCAACTATTAATTCTCACCAGTGTTAACTAAGAGCTTCAGAAAATGTGGATGGGAGGAGCCATCTTAACAGAAGACTAAGTATTTCCTCTTCCTACGAAGGAGTCTTAACGAACATTTCACTACAGAAGATGTACCTCCCAAAAAAGATCTTTGAAAAATCTACATATAAAAGGAACAAAAAAAATATATTACACAAAAGTATCTTTCAGCATCCCCTTTTAAAGCATTAAAAATTAAATATACACAGCTTTTTAAAGAGGTCACCACCTTTGTCACTTAAAGTTCACACTATAGGTTTATCTTAGGTCCAACTAATAAACCTGGTGGAGACAATACTGCTTCTGACACGAAGCTTCCAAATTTTCTCTAAAATCTCCGTTGGTACATTTGACAAGAGATGTCATCTTCAAAGCTGTCTGATGTCTCATTTGAGATGCTAAAAAATACTGGACCTTTCTAAACAAGGGAGAAAGAAAGAGAAGGGAGTGGAAGCAGAAAGGAGAAAAGAAGAAAAATAAAGAACTCTATCTGGACACTGGTTTGGCAGCTATTTATTTATGGAACAAAATGGGAAAGGTGCCAGCAAGTGACATTTCTCGACAGAAGGGGCATGGGACAGGGAATTGACGATGTCGCATATACACCATGCGCTTTGTTTCTATTACTTCTGAGAGCAACCCTTCAAAATGTTTTATTCTCTGCATTTTACAAATAAGGAAACTGAGGCCTACAATGTAGAGCTTACCTAGGCCTTCCTGGCCGCTTCTACTTAGGGCAGGACCTGAACTCACATCTGAGTCTGGCTGTCTGCAGAACCCTCCCCGTTACCGACTCCTTTTCTCTACCATATGTGTCCCTCTTAATGTCACCAAGTTTAATTGGCCTTTCCTAGGGTCCCTAGAAAAATCAGTTCTTCAGCCGGGCGCGGTGGCTCACACCTGTAATCCCAGCACTTTGGGAGGCCAAGGCGGGTGGATCACGAGGTCAAGAGATTGAGACCATCCTGGTCAACATGGTGAGACCCCGTCTCTACTAAAGATACAAAAAATTAGCTGGGCATGGTGGCGCGTGCCTGTAATCCCAGCTACTCCGAAAGCTGAGGCAGGAGAATTGCCTGAACTGAGGAGGCGGAGGTTGCGGTGAGCAGAGATCACACCACTGCACTCCAGCCTGGGTAACAAGAGCGAAACTCCGTCTCAAAAAAAAAAAAAAAAGAAAAGAAAAATCAGTTCTTCACAACCTATCGATATCTATCCAAGATCTATGCAACTAAGAGTAATTACATAAAAATCACTTCATTTTTAGGCTGTATCTAATACACAAATAGTAACCAACAGGTCTCACCTTGCAGATACCAAGATGTCCCAGCAGAAGTTAGAGCTCTAACACTATGGTCCCTCTCTAGAGAAATGCAAAGATCTTAACTTGGGCATCCTTTTCTTATTTTAATCCTCTAACACAATCACAGTTCAAACAACTTGCTCTTAGAGAGCAGGGGGAGTTGACCACTGGACGGCCTTAGAGCCCTGTGTTCAAGTGGACTCTGAATTCCTCTTTGTTGCATAACTTCAAAGTCAAATGAAGGGTTGTAATACTGGAGCAGGGAGCCCTTGGTACAGAGAAGGATGGGGGCTTTTGCCACCTGAAATTCACCACTTTGTTACGTTCCAGTCAGCAAGAGGAACAGTTCACTGCTCACAAGCCTAAAAGCAGTGTCAGGCTTAGCTACCCCAGACAGGAGAGAAAGCACCTGCTCATGCATTTAGACTGAAACAGTGGTCTGGGCATCACAGCACCTGTGCGAGTCCCTGAAAATTCAGTCTGTGTTAATGCAAGGCTCATGCTCCACATAACCTGCAAGAAGCCCATGTTGATGTGTTTAAAGGGAACCAGTCAAAGATGGTGAATCAGACTGGAGGTGGGGAGCAGAGAATCGTGACTTGGGTACATATAGGTGTGGCCGCCCCGATAAATGGCCCAAGCATCTACTCTGCAAACCCATATTAACCCAAAGCTAAACTGGAGCATTTTATTCCCTGAAGGGAGTAAAAACTCTCCTAAATTCTTCCAGGTGTGGCTTAAGGCCATTTTTAGACCTACCCCTTCATTCCACAAATATTTACCAAGCCCCTGCACTGTGGCAGCCCCTGTTCCAAGCACTGAGACACTACGTGAAGGACATAGGATAGTCTCCTGGTTCTCAGGTTCTGCACAGAGATAGAAAGTAACATGCAAATATGCAAAAAATGGAATAACCGCATAGAGCAACTGGTTCCTTAATGGAAAAATGAAGGGAAACATGATGAGAAGCCCTGGACGAGAGGTTGGGAGCTTCAGAGAGGCAGTCAGGTTTCTGAGGATGGAGAGTGAGAAGGACCCAGGAGCACAAGGAGAAAACACTCAGTGTGCAGTGAGTTTTTCCAGCTCTACAGCCTGCCTGAGGAGCTGTCCTGAGATCTCACTGCAGAGCCAACTCTGGGAATGCTGAGCTCCCGGGATGTGGGAGGACTGACGGCATGACTGCACTCACAGGCCAGGACAAGTTCTGTTTATCCCCAAACATCGTCTACCTCCTCTCAAGGTGGTTTGGCAAGACCTGGAATCAGGACCTTCTAGGCAAATGGCTGTGACCTTCCTAAAGGTATCAAGACTGTAGAACTTCCCTTAAGGCATTAATGAAGTATCTAAAATGTTTAAAACTCAGTACTTCCCTCTGGGGTGTAGCTTTGAAATCTCCTTGAGATGCAAACGCATATACCACACAGGCAGCACACACAGATTAACTCTCTTGCAGGGAAAAAACGTTAAATGGTGGCACTTTAAAAATAACCAGATGAAACACAATGATGGTGTAAAACGCGTCACTTAAAATTCTCAAACTCTAAGAAAACCTTTCTTTTTTTCTTCTTTTTACTAAAAAGCAAAGACTTGGGACAATCTTACTGCCAACTACAATGACAAAGCATTTTTCCCCCCAATTTACTATGATGATAGATAACAAATGGAATCTATAAAACAGTCAGTCAACAACCAGAAAGAAAAAAAGAATACATTGAAAATACTAGGAACAGAGTTCTAAAAATGCCAGCTAGACATGCAAGAAGGAGCAGGGCTTTGAAAACGCACAAGGCTGGATCCAAATGTTAGATGTGGTTTTAGCTACCCACCACAAAGTTGGGTTACTAACATTTCTAAAATTTCTGAAAATGATTTTCAGGCCTCTAGCCTGCTCGGGAGTGGATGAAAATTTTCCATTGTCGATCCACAGGCATTAGTATGCAAGGTGAATAACAGGCATCAGGCAAGATATCTATTTCTAATAAGTTTACAGAAAGCACATTAAAAGCCCATTAGAACTCTGATTTACCTCAATACACACAGGCAGAAAACCAGAGCCAGGCACACAAGCAGAACTCCCGCTCCAGTTCCACGGTCTCGCCAAGCAGGTTACAGTCCCAGCCGGGGCAGACAGCTGCTCCACCTCAAATGTCTACTGGTTTGGTTTTGTTTTTGTAGGGAGCTTTCTTTCTGAGACAGAGTTGTTTCACTCCCGTTGCCCAGGCTGGAGTACAATAGACTGATCTTAACTCACTGCAACCTCCACCTCCCAGGTTCAAGTGATTCTCCTGCCTCAGCCTCCCGAGTAGCTGGGACTACAGGCACATGCCACCACACAGGGCTAATTTTTATATTTTTAGTAGAGACGGGGTTTCTCCATGTTGGTCAGGCTGGTCTCAAACTCCCAACCTCAGGCGATCCATCCACCTCGGTCTCCCAGTGTTGGGATTACAGGCGTGAACCACTGTGCCCCACCTGCAGTGAGTCTTTATATGCAAAGGTTGTCATGCAAAAGTAGAAGAAAGGTGAAGAAAAGACTGTATATATGTGCGTGTATGTGTGTGTGCACACACATGTGTCCTCTCCTTTCACCTTACCCTACTAGCTGGACAACCTGGTGAGCTCCTTGAGGGCAGGAGCCATGTCCTGACAGTTTTATCTTGTGATGATGGGCTGAGGTCAAGGAGAAGATATTTAATAACGATAAATATAAAGACCTATACCTAGCTGGGTGTGGTGCTCACACCTGTAATCCCAGCACTTTGGGAGGCAGAGGCAGACAGATCACATAAGATCCGGAGTTTGAGAAAAGCCCAGCCAACACAGTGAAACCCCGTCTCTGTTAAAAATACAAAACTGAGCTGGGCATGGCGGTGGATGCCTGTAATCCCAGCTAGTAGGGAGGCTGAGGCAAGAGAATCACTTGAACCCAGGAGGTGGAGGTGTCAGTGAGTCAAGATCATGCCATCGCATTCCAGCCTGCAAAATAAGAGCAAAACACCATCTCAAAAAAAAAAAAGAAAGAAAAGAAGAAAAGAAACATGACCAATACCGAAGGCAAAATCAAGTAACTTTCAGCAAAGGACGGCAGAAAGAAGATCTGGCCACAGGTAGGAAAGAATATGCAGGAAATCGCCTTCTGTCATGAAGGTCACAGAGAGTGAAACCTGGTTTCCTAATTCAAGTCTATCCCATTAACAGGAGTAGTTTGCTCTACAGTGTATCCGCCATGTCAAGCAGCCCACCGTGTCCTTTCCAAAGTGACCGCATCTCCAGGCCCAGGTGGACAGAGAGTGAACACTCAAAGCCAGCTCAGAAAGGAAAAAGGTAAAAGGAACGGAGGAAAGAGACTACGAACCCTTATTCTTCAAATATTTGTAAGTACTCGTGGAAGAAGAAACAGCACTAAGTCACATAGATGCAGAAAGCCAGAGAATTTCCCTCTCCCACCTGTGCCCACTACTTTAAAGTGCTTTTAAAGGCAACCTGGCAAGGAAGGGTCAGACAGTGTCTAAGTGATAGGGAGGTAGATTTTTGCCCCACACAAGAAACAGTGATAAATTATATAATTTTAAAATAAAGCCAGCAAGAACAGTTTTCTTATGTCTGAACAAATGCTTCTCATTTTGGACAGGCTACTCTGGCAATTCCTGTTAAGAGAGGAAGGTCAGGCTTCAAGTCTTATCCTAGCTCCCTTGTGACTTCTGGAGCACTGTGGGCAAATCATGAGACAGGAGCCTCTCCTTTAGTTGAAACTTTTCAGAAAAAAAAAATAGACGTTTTTATCTGGATTGGTTAAACATGAGCCTTTCCAAAGACAGAGAAGAGACTAAAAACCATTTCTAGGAGAACAGAAGGCTGACTAGTGAACACGCTCTAGGACTTGAACAATAAAACCATGTGCAATTTATCTTTAAGTAATATTAAAGATGCAGTACGGTAATATTAAGGATGCAGTACAGTAGTCCCCCTTATCCTCCAGGGATACATTTCAGTGGATGTCTGAAACCACAGATGGTACCAAATCCTGTATACACTATGTTTTTTCCTATAAATATCTACTTATGATAAAGTTTAGTCTATCGATTAGGCACAGTAAGAGATAACAGTAACTAATAATAAAATAAAATAATTACAACAATACACTGTAGTAAGGTGTATGAATGGGCTTGTTCTCTCTATCTTTCTGCAAATATTTTCTGGTACTGCATTTATTTATTTTTGGACCATGATTGACCATGGGTAACTGAAACCTCCGAAATAGAAACCTTGGATAAAAAGGGACTACTGTAATAAATGTCTAAAACTGTGCTGGGCAATTGACAGAATCAGTCCATCAGGTAGAAACTGTTATTGCCACAGCTAAGGGACAGGTTAAGTACCTTACTCTAAGATCATAGACACAGAATAACCCTCACATACATACAGACAGACACACTAGCACAAATAAACCAGAAGTCACTTTGGGGCTGTGCTGTCATGCATCACTTAAGGATGGGATACATTCTAAGAAACACGTCGCTAGGCGATTTTGTTGTGAGAACATTATAGATTGCACCCACACAGACCTAGACGGTAGAGCCTGCTACATAGCTAGGCTGTATGGTGCAGCCTGTGGCTCCTAGGATACAAACCTGTACAGCATGTTACTATACTGAGCACTGCAACTGTAATGGTATTTGTGTATCTAAACATAGCAAAACATAGGAAAAGTTCAGTAAAAATACGGTATTGGCTGGGTGCGGTGGCTCAGGCCTGTAATCCCAGCACTTTGGGAGCCCAACGCAGGCAGATCACAAGGTCAGGAGATCGAGACCATCCTGGCCAACATGATGAAACTCCGTCTCTATTAAAAACACAAAAATTAGCTGGGTGTAGTGGTGCGTACCAGTAGTCCCAGCTACTCAGGAGGCTGAGGCAGGAGAATCGCTTGAACCCAGGAGGCAGAGGTTGCAGTGAGCCGAGATCATGCCTGTGCCACTGCACTCCAGCTTGGCAACAGAGCAAGACACCATCTCAAAAAATATATATGGTACTATAATCTTATGGGACAACTGTCATATATGTAATCCATTGTTGATCCATCATCTTCATGTGGTTCATGAATACATTTTTTTTAATTTAATATTTAAAACTGATAGTAAATCAGAATTATAATGGGATTCCAAAGATAAAGGCGATGGCCCATCTTTGGTCCATGTTCTCTCCAAAAATCTGACCTCAGCTGAAATGCATAGAATCTCTCCTCTCTCTCTCTCTCCCTCCCTCCTTCCCTCCCTTTCTCTCTCTCTCTCTTTCTCTCTCTCTCTCTCTGTCTCTCTCTCTCTCGCTCTCTCTCTCTCACACACACACACACACACAGCAAATCAGTGTACTACACAGACTCGTCAAACATGCTTCCTGGTTTCTAAAACCATGTGAGGCAGCACCAATTTCCACTAAAACTAGTGACTAATGTCAGAGCAGCAGTCAGTATCGACTGTATTCATTTTATGTCAATGATCAGTTAGCATCACTAAGAATGAAGGCAAGGCTATGGGTTGCATATCCACAAAAGCTACGTTCATAACTGCCATTTTGCACAAATAAATGAGTAAGTGCTGCCCTCACAAACATGCACATCACCAGGCTGATGGGCTGAGACAGCAACCAGGTGAGTGCATGTCTTCTGCCAGTATCCTCCAGGCCCCCAGGCTGCCACCCCTAACCTTGGGCAGCCTCCTGTTCTCTCTGCTCTGTTAGAAGCTGCAGTGAATGGACAGGGGTCCCAGTGATGTCATCATAAAACAGTCACACCAACCTCAGGGGGCCCCTGACATTGCTGTAAGTCCCACTCTTATGCACTCAGCATCTTTTCCCATTCCTCATAAAGATAGTTCTAAATATTCACCATTCTTAAACCCACTTCTTTATTCATATCAGCCTTCACAACCTCATGGTGAAAACTGGGGAAAAAAAGGAGGTCACCATAGGAGACCTGGGCATTCGCACCCAGTCCTGACAAATAGGTGTGCGGGGGCTGTGATTTCCTTCCCACCCTCCCCATTGTTTTATTTATTATTTATTTTAAATTGACAGAAAAAAATTGTATTTATTAAAACATGATGTCTGAAGTATACATACACACGCACTATGGAACAGTTAACTCTGCCTACTTAGAGTATGCATTACCTCACATGATTATCATCCTTGTGGTGAAAACATTTAACATACACTCTCAGCATTTTCCGAGAATACAATGTAGGGTCACTAACTATAGCCACCATGCTGTACAATATATGTTGAGCTTATTCCTCCTACCTAACTGTCATTTTGTATTCTTTGACCAACACCTCCCCAATCCCGTCCCACAAGCGCCCCATCCCCTGGTTACCTACCACCATTCTACTCTCTACTTCCACGAGCTCAACTTTAATTTTACCTCCCATATATGAGTGAGAACACTTGGTACTTTTCTTTCTGTGCATGGCTTATTTCACTTGACATAATGTCCTCCAGTTCCATCCACATTGTCAAAAATGACAGGATTTCCTTCTTTTTAATGGCTGCATAGTATTTCACTGTGTATAAAACACATTTTCTTTCTCCATTTGCCCATGGACACAGGTTGATTCTGTATCTTGCCCACTGTGAATAAGGCTGCAATGAACATAGCACTGCAGATATCTCTTTAAAATATTGATTTGAGGCCGGACATGGTGGCTCATGCCTGTAATCCCAGCACTTTGGGAGGCCGAGGCAGGCAAATCACTTGAGACCAGGAGTTTGAGACCAGCTTGGCCAATATGGCAAAATCATGTCTCTACTAAAAATACAAAGTTAGCTGGACGTGGTGGTACATGCCTATAATCCCAACTACTTGGGATACTGAGACAAGAGAATCACTTGAACCCAGGAAGCAGAAGTTGCAATGAGCCAAGATTGCGCTCCTGCACTGCAGCCTGGGGTGAGACTCCATCTCAAAACATATATCTATATTGATTTAACCTGTCCTCCTTCTGTCTTTCACACTCCCCCCAAGTCTGCCACAGCCTCCTAATCACCTTCATTCTCCCTACTCCAAGCCATTTTTCCCACTGGAGCCAAAGGGTATTTTCAAAGCAGATGGTATCCCACCAGTCTGCTCTTCCCACTCACATGAGGGATGGAGCCCAAAGTCTTTAGCATCGCCTTCATGGGCCTCCACAAGTAGGACTCATATGCCTTTCCTCTCACATTCTCTATCTCCATTCTCCTATCCCCAAACCGTGCCTATCTAACAAGCAACCTACACTGATTGGTACCATTTTCCCAAACCACCAAGAATGCTTACTTACCCTTTAAGTATTTGCTTCTACTGCTCCCTCAACCTCCAATGCGTTTCTCCTTTGTCTTATTCTCCAGGCCCTAGTTCCCACTCCTGTCTGCCCCTGCCTTCACTACTGACATTTAAAGGATTTAACTCCTAACCTCTTCTGTTAGACTTCCCTTCATATTCTATAGATGTCATTTATATTGCACTTAGTAAGTGTACTGAAATATGCTTGTTTACTTATCCAACTATAAATATCTTAACAGCAGGCCTCATATTTTATTAGTCTTCACAGTCAAATAAAGCCTGGCACTTAGCATAGCCTCAACAACTGTTTGTTGACTGTGGGAGGCACATCAGTTAAAATGATTCTCACACTTATAACTGCATGGAACTAGGTAGGAGCAAGAGTTCAGAAAATCAATGGTCCAGGGTTTTCTACATCTTATTTTCCTAAATTCTGTCCCCAACCTCTTCCTGAGCTTCATTCCATTTGCGTATGTTTAAGGAAAAAAGAAAAGTTCTTATTAGACACAATTCCCCTGGACAGGGACTAGACATGAAAAGTTCTATTGTATGCACGACTTCCCTGAGACAGTCCTTCAGGGAAGGAAGGAAGTTCAAATTTCTCTGTGGGCTGGCAAATTTTCTGTACTTATTGGCATGACTATGGTGAATTTGTATCTTCTCCGACAAAAGGCCAAATGCTGCATGATTTCAACTCTGGAGAATAAACAAGAGTCATGTCTCTCAAGGACTTCCAAAAGCTTTCAGGAGCATGTTGCAGACGAGCTTTCAAGTGTATGAAGTTGAGGCTTAAGAAACTACTGGAATTACACTGCAGATGGCAACACTTCTTATCTTCAAAGGGATATGCAGCCTGCTATGTGGCATTCTTAAAGGTATTTGTGATTCTTTTTATAAGAATCTACCTCATACAATAAGCATCATAGCAACATTATCACATACAGAACTGAGACCACATCCTTCGCATACCTTCTCTTTGATTTGGCCACAACCAGCATCATCTAAAATCTGGCAACCCTAAGTCATTAGTTGACTAAGGCTATCCTAAAGTTAGGGTAACTTAAGGTCAAAGGTAAGAGCTCCAATATTCCTTTGGCATTTTCCACCACTATGAAGTAACTCCCAGCAACAACAAACAAATAACAAACAGCCTCAACCCACACCAAATCCTTGACGCTGGCACTGAAAGATTTCAGGAAAAAGTCATCCAACAACAGACCCCACTCTCAAAGAACAGAGAGGGCAGCTGGTGTGACTTAATAAGCATTCAGCCCAATGTAGAGAAGCTGGAAAATCGTACTTTTCCTGAGCCAACAGAAGAGATGTTTACATTAACCAAAGTACTCATCAATGTACCTGCAACTTTCAATTCAAGACAGATGAGACAAAAGTAAAACTAAATTGCTTCCAGAATATGTTAAAGTATCAAAGGTGAAAATACAGCAAACACCTGTTAGGTCTTGCCAACTGTTATTTCCTACATATTTTCTTATAAGTGATAGGTATTTTTAAACACTTCTAAAGATGCATGCAAAATACGAACGCTAAAGCAAGTATGCATTTGCGTGGCTCTGATGTATGCCTGGGAAGAGAGTAACCTTGGGAGAATGTGACAGAAAAACAACTAAGACTGCTTCCCACAGCCAATAATTACAATAAAGCCTGATAAGTTAGCTTAATTCCACGCCAGACAAAATTCTAATGGGGTTGGGCACAGTGGCTCATGCCTGCCATCTCAGCACTTTGGGAGGCCAAGGCTGGTGGATCATCTGAGGTCAGGAGTTCAAGACCAGCCCGAACAATATGGTAAAACCCCATCTCTACTAAAAATAAAAAATTCGCTGGGCATGGTGTTGTACGCCTGTAGTCCCAGCTACTCAGGAAGCTGACAGAGGAGAACTGCTTGAACACGGGAGGTGGAGGTTGTAGTGAGCCAAGATCGTGCCACTGCACCCCAGCCTGGGCGACAGAGTGAGAATCCATCTCAAAAAAAAAAAAAAGAAGAAGAAGAAGAAAAGGCCAGGCGCGGTGGCTCACGACTGTAATCCCAGCACTTTGGGAGGCCAAGGCGGGTGGATCACGAGGTCAAGAGATCGAGACCATTCTGGTCAACAAGGTGAAACCCCGTCTCTACTAAAAATACAAAAAAATTAGCTGGGCACGGTGGCGCGTGTCTGTAATCCCAGCTACTCGGGAGGCTGAGGCAGGAGAATTGCCTGAACCCAGGAGGCGGAGGTTACAGTGAGCCGAGATCGCGCCATTGCACTCCAGCCTGGGTAACAAGAGTGAAACTCCGTCTCAAAAAAAAAAAAGAAAAAGAAAAAGAAAAAACAAACTCTAAAGGAATACTTTTAATTGTGACATAATTTAGAGAATAACATAAGCAACATCTAGGCATCCACCACCCAGGTTTAACACAAACCTCTTCTCTTGCTTGGCCGGGTATGGTGGCTCACTCATGTAATCCCAGCACTTTGGGAAGCTGAGGCGGGCTGATCACGAGGTCAAGAGATCGAGACCATCCTGGCCAACATGGTGAAACCCCGTCTCTACTAAAAATACAAAAATTAGCTGGGCATGGTGGCATACACCTGTAGTCCCAGCTACTCAGGAGGCTGAGGCAGGAGCATTGCTTGAACTTGAGAGGCAGAGGTTGCAGTAAGCCAAGACTGTGCCACTGCACTCCAGTCTGGGGGAAAGAGCAAGACTCCATCTCAAAAATAAAAATAAAAAATAAAAATAGATAAACATTTAAAAAACCCTCTTCTCTTTAAGGAAGTAAGACGATACAGACACAGCTGAAACTTCTCCATCTTGTTCCCTTTCCACTCTCCCCAGAGGTAATCACTACTGCAGAACTGATTATATCATGTATGTTTTTATACTTTTATTTCATACATATGAATTCATAAATAATATAATTCTACAAAGGTGTAACTCAAGTTCAGCTAGAAGAAAATATCCAACAGAAGCCAAGAGCCATCTGAAAAGGAAGAATAATAAGAGATAATGAGCACTATCAGATAAAATGTACTCTATGTATAACATCTGAAAGAGTATGATACAACAATAAAATAGACAGATTGATCATAGAATAAAATTTTACAGAAAAAGAACCTAAACTATATATTAAGGCAGTACCCAATACAGGTATTACTTCAAATCATTGAAAGAAAAACTAGTAAACAATTATCCACCTTCAAAGAACGAAATTTTTTTTTAAAGAAACTTCAACAGACACTTCACAAAAGAAGATATCTAAACAGCCAATAAATATCTTAAAAAGATACTGGAGCCCCTCAGTCATCAGAGAAATATTAAAACCATAACTAGATACCACTGCATAGCCCAAAGAAGGGCTACAATGAAAAATACTGAAAATACCAAGTGTTGGCAAGAATGAGAAACAAGTCTGTTCAGCCCCTTGGGAAGAGAATTAGGCAGTATCTACTAAAGCTAATATATGCACACCCTAGGAGACAAAAATTCCACTCCGAGGCTTATGCCCAACAGAAATGCGTACTCAGATCCACCAAAAGACAGCTACCTGACAGCCAATGTTCCTGACAGCCAAACCCTGGAAGCCACCCAAATGCCCATCAGCGGTAGTGTGGATAAACAGAGCAAGTGTTTCTTTCTTGATCTGGGCTCTGTTCACATGGTGTGTTCATTCTGGGAAAATTCATCAAGCTGCTCACTTATGCTATGTGACTTTTTTATCTGTGTATTACATTTCAATTAAAAGGCTTAAAAAGCAAGGTAAGGTTTTTGCCTATCCTATCTTCTTTTAAAATATTTCACTTATGTTGATCTGTGTTTCTGAAAAAGAGCACTCATGTAAACAGCTGATGGAACTCTAAGTTGCTATGTTTCTGGGAGCTGACTGGATAAGATGTGGTCAAAGCACACAGATTTGTTTGCAAGCATTTTCATCACATCATTATTTACAATTGAAAAAAAATGTGCATGTCCAATAATGGGGATTTGAGTAAATTCATAGCCATTAAAGCCAAGTTGGAGAAGAGTGGTTCATGTCACAGAAAGTGATCCTGGCATATGTTACCGAAACAGAGAGAAAGACTGAAAATATTCCTTAGTGTTAACCTTTATTTTCCAAGTGGTGAGAGTCTAGGCCATGTTTATGTTCTTCTTTTATGCATTTCTGAATTTCCCAATGAGCAAGTATTCATTTCATAAAAATAAAAACACAGCCGAGCACAGGGGCTCAAGCCTGTAATCACAGCACTTTGGGAAGCCAAGGTGGGTAGATCACATAAGGTCAGGAGTTGGAGACCAGCCTGGCCAACAAGGCGAAATCTTCTCTCTACTAAAAAATACAAAAATTAGCCAGGCATGGTGGTGCACACCTATAGTCCCAGATACTCAGGAGGTTGAGGCAGGAGAATCACTTGAACCTGGGAGGCAGAGTTTGCAGTGGGCTGAGATCACGCCACTGCACTTCAGGCTGGGCAACAGAGGGAGATGCTGTCTCAAAAAATAAAAATACAAACACATTTAAGACAGAAGACAGCAGGGAATAGTACAGATGGCTCTAAGGTCTCAGGCTGGAGTGAGTAGGCTACGTAGACTTTGGTGAAGTTAGAGGAATCCTGCATTCCCAGGGCTCCTTTAGGCTCCATTCTTACTGGAACTCTTTCCAACATGCGTTATTTTAATAATGTCCATAAAAGAAACCATCTAATCTTTGTTAGATGATGCAGCATCTTCTCCAAGTGTTCCTGTGAAGGCTAGCGCCCTCGCTTCTGCTGTATCTGAACACTGCTGCCTAACTTTTCAATAACAACACTCCCAGCTCCCGCCTGTAAATTCCATTCTGTAAGAATAAATTACAAATATGGGTTACTTGAGAGATTCAGTGTTTAGGAAACTGGTAATCAAAGTTTATTGTACTCTTGGTTTTGTTTCTTTTTTCCACTCCAAAAAGTTTAATGCAACTAAATTAGCATCAAAGAAATTTGCAAAAGCTCTAAGTGAAGCCATGATGAAATATAACTACATGAAACCAGATGCCAAACAGAGAACTATGCAAAGCACTCTATGAGGATGTTCAAGAGGTTTGAAAGAGGGCCATGATCTGGGAGGAGTTAGTCACAAAAGAGGCCAAAGCGTTTCTTCTGGCTGCCACACACATCTTCTTCCAGGAAGGCAAGCATAGGAAACCTGGCAGGTAATGGATGGTACCAGGTCTAAATCAAGAAAACAAAATTTCAGACCTCAAAGGATCAACTGTTGTTGTGGCAGCTAATTGTAATTATCAGCAATTCAGCCAACATTGGGCAGAACTTTCCCTGGATTTGTACCTGAAACTGTTATCTGCAGATTACCCTTCAAAATACCTGCCATTTTTTTTTTTTAATAGAGACAGGGTCTTACTCTTTTGCCCAGGCTGGAGGGCAAAGGCATGATCATATCTCACAGTAGCCTTGACCTTCTGGTTCAAGCAATCCTCCCACCTCAGCCTCCCAAGTAGCTGGGACTACAGGCACATGCCACCATGCCCAGCTAATTTTTTAATAATTTTTTTTTGTAGAGACAGGGTCTTGCTGTGTTGCCAATGCTGATCTCAAACACCTGGACTCAAACAATCCTCCTTCCTTGGCCTCCCAAAGTGCTAGGATTACAGGGTGAGCCGCCATGCCTTGTCTCTGGAATAGTATCTGACTCAACAATGTGATGGCACATTTGGTGTAAACAAAATCTTTAGTGGCATTTAACCCAAGATGGACCCATGCGTGTGACGTACACAGTTTAATTGAAAAGGAATTCTGAATTGCCTGTCCTAAACTTAGATCATATTAACTCATTCCTGTCCAGCTCCCTTTATTTATGGGACATCTTTCTTTTTATTTTACATTCTGCAAAATTCCTGCGGAACTTGGAGTCCATGTCATAAAGACTTGGATATCAAGAACGTCGAGGAAGAGAACTCTTTAAATCACATGACCCAAGTCCTTCATTTTCATAGATAAAATGATGTGCAGACAGAATCTTTTGAATTCTTAATATGCTATCAACTACAAAGTTATCTAGGTTACAACTACGTGATCACATGATGTTGTACATGGGAAAGACTCAGTTCCACATTTCCTAATCACTAAGAGGCTATCTTACAGATCATCATTCCTCCAAAGAGAATTCTAATCATTCAACCAAAATTTTCCAAGAGAATGATCTCCAAATACTCCCTGTAGAGGAGAGCCTCTGGCAAATGCTGGGTCATACATATCTTTAAGAATCTGAAAAAAAAAATTTAAAATGGGCACAGTCCCATTTCCATAAAGTGCTATGTAAAGTAATGCCAAAGGGTTCACCCATTCTCAGACACCTCTCCGTCAAGGTCAAGGGTTCTGGGACTACTGGTGAAGACCCCTGCTGTTGAAGATGGTTCGCTTTCCTTAGATCTCATATTGGGCTTCAAGTAGTTGCCAGTGTGGTCAATGGTATTTGTTTATGGAGGCAGGAGCTAGGCCTTCCTAGGCCTAGAAAACTGACATTATCTTAACAAGAGAGAATTTCTATAAAAATTTTACTCTTTTTTGTGTGTGTCTGTGAGACAGAGTTTCATTCTTGTTGCCCAGGCTAGAGTGCAATGGCGCAATCTCAGCTCACTGCCACCTCCACCTCCCAGGTTCAACCATTTCTCCTGCCTCGGCCTCCAGAGTAGCTGGGATTGCAGGCGTGCATCACCACGCCAAGGTATTTTTGTATTTTTAGTAGAGACGGGGTTTCACCATTTTGGCCAGGCTGGTCTCAAACTCCTGACCTCAGGTGATCCGCCCACCTTGACCTCCCAAAGTGCTGAGATTACAGGCGTGAGCCACTGCATCTGGCCTCTTTTTTTAAAGCACATATAATCCCTCGCTTCTATTCAAAAATGAAAGTTCCCCCAAGTTAAAATAAGGTACAAAGTTATGCTAGCATTTATCTGTAAGACTTGTACTCGTGTGATTAGTATACCCAAGTATTATAAAGTTTCTATATTTGGTAGAGACTCATTTTCTCCCCACCATCAACCTACCCTCCCCCAGAGTAGTCTGAATACCACAGATCTAGTCTGGAATAGTGACTCAGCAGTATTCTTTTGTAGCCTGGTCCCAACGAATTTTATCACTTCTTTGTTAAGAAACAGTTTTTCTCTTCTACACCTCACTCACAACTCTGAACTTTTTGAAAAGTAGTAAAGAAAAATAAAATATGCTTTTTTAAAATCTTTTCAAGAAGAAAAGGGGAGTGACAAGAGATCTGCAAATTGTCTTCTTATCTCTCTCCTTACAGTCTGTTGTTGAAGAGAATCAAGGCAGAGATACTTTGCAGATATCCAGATGAAGGCCCAGCAATAGGTACATGCAGGACCATGTTTCCCCCTTCAGTCTAGAAAAACAACCACAACCTCGTCTAAACCAACACTAGTCATCACTGGCAAGAACAAGCAACAGTAGAAATGTTTCTGCTATAACACTGCACAAGCCTGTTTAATCCCTGGATTCCCCAATAGTCAACCAATATGTATGCTGATATGTGCCTGTGTGAATATAAATGTAGACAGACAACTGATAGATTTATAAGCATCTTTTTTTCCCGAGTCATCCAGTGTTTTGGGCCAAACTGATGGATAAAAATATTGTAATTTTGTGTGAAACCGATCAAAGAAAGTGCTTTGAATTTATATGAAAAAGTTTCCCATTAAGATGGTAGCTATTTTTTCAAGCATGATTCATTTTAATTGCAGAAAAGAGCCGAAAGGCTTTGTCAGGGGGCACATGTTTTCTATAAATCAAAACGTAAATAAATGTGAGATTATTTCACTGGGCATACATATGGTTTTTGCTAAGTAAACTCTATTTATAAAACATTGTTAGCCTGCACAGGAACTGCTGTCAACGTTTATAGGAAAGGAACTTTTCTACTGCTCTGAAACTTGCCAGGATTTGAAAACAAGCCTAGAAACATTAGTATTTTAGGAAAGATTGGATTTAAACTTAATGTGAAATGGACCACTGTCTGTTTTCTGGTTTTTAAATGCTTGGAAGAAATCTTCAACTGAATATTAGCTTCAGATTTTACCAGAAAACATTTACATTGATGGAAGTTCCATTATTTCAACCATGCCATTGTTTTAATCTTTCTAGAAGTTCTCTTTTGGTTATAGGTAAGGGTCTTGGATTATTTTTCTTATCATTGCCACTAAAACAAAAAATATTCCATGAAAGGGGAGTCTTTGACGTTAATTAAAGCTCGTATTCATAATTGCCACACCATCTCCTCCCAAAGGTTCATTTGTACCATCTCTTCTCTTTATTATACTCACCCTTGACCATAAACACATTTAACTGTTCTGCTCAGAGCCACCCTCAAAATGAATTTGCTGTGAAAGGAATGAGCCATAAGCAAGCATTAAGCAAGAGCCCTTGAAAACCAACAGCAAACCAACAACGTAACGGTAACCTTAATAATCATTTACGTTCTCCATTTTCCATCCAGCTTTTCTTTCTTGAGCTGCAGTGCTTTCCAAAACAGGTTTTTTTCCAATGCTTTTGCAATGAATCCCTCCTCTAGGTGGATGTATTTCAATGGTTACAGCCATGAGCAGTTCCAGAGACATATCGCTCTCTCTTTTTTTTTCAAGTTGCATCTTTACCAATTGTAAGACTGTCATCTTTTGGCATGAAACGCATTTGTTTTTATTTTTAAAGATAAATATTCACGCAGAAAATGACTCATCCCCTTGAATGGCAAGGGGAAGATGTTAGGTAATTCCACAAAAATAACTCAAAGGATTTTAAAATCTGCATGAGAAACACCTGAATTTCCAAGGTAATAAAACATTTAAATATATTTTAGGATTATTTCACATGTAATTATCTGTATATTATTAAACTGCTTTGGAAACAATGTAAATATCTTCACTCCCAAATATCTGTCCCAATTTATTTGTCGAATTCCAAAATATTTAACCCTATGTATATAGAGAACTCTGTTTCTTTGCGATACATTTAAAAGGGAAAGGTTGCTTATAGAATGTAACTATGGCTCCAATAAGCTTAAAAAATAATCACAGACAGATCAAGAAGAAAAACAATTATTTTCTGTACAATTCATTGTTGTAATTTTGCGGATTGAGAGCTAGCAACCCTAATAGACACTAATGAATTTGAAATTATAAGGAAAGGTCGAGTTCTCCAGAACTTCTGCTCCTAATCAATCACCAGAGATCAGTGACATCATTAGCGCCTTTGATCACAGCTCCTCTTTCAAGCTCAGATGGGATGGATTGATCCTTGCTGGCACAGAGAATGGAGAAACACCTAGGAATACAATTCACCGTGAAACATGAGAGGTCATCAGCATCTCTTCCCTTCCTTCAAGAGGAACAGAGAGCGCATTCCAGAGCAGCCCAATGCCAAACAATAGAGCCACCTCATTAAATCCAAACCTAATTCCCATCCCATCTTCCTAGGATTCCTAAAGCACTTTAAGAGAGGAAGGGATGATAAGCTACTTTTCTTTCAAAGAACTTAGGTTAAGAGCTTTTCAGTTTGTTCTTTTCTACCCAACATACCAAGCCAGGGCAGGCCCCAAATCCCCTCACCATGTGGGGAGGGAAAGAATCTGTGGATTTTTTTTCTCCCATTTCCCGCATTACGACACACTTAAACAATGCAGAACTTCCCCTTCTGCTTCTGAATTTTGCTTAATGAAACAAGTAATATTTGAGAAATAAAGTTTTACATAATAAAACTGCCAGTTACTCTACATTGGCCCCGAGGAAAGTCCTTTAATATCATGTGGACCACTACAATTTCAAAATGCTTGCACTGCAGTCACTCAGCGTGTTCTCCTCTGAAATGGTCACTTTGGGAACGAAAAGTTTTAATTGACCTTTCCTACATTTGCTCTGTGTTGTTTGTTTTCTCCCCCTCCCTATTTGTAATAGCAGTCTAATTGAGCTTCGTGACCAGTGGTGAAATGTAGTTTATTATCTCCCTCATCAGGTGATCAATGATTTCATTAATAAGACAGATAACAAAACTGTCATATCATCGACACTGTTATGAAAGATGATCCTAGCTTCCCGCTCCATTTTCCAAGGTCTGGGGTTCTCTGTGGCAGCTCTGAGTCCATTCAATATTTTCCACAGACAGAGAAAAGTGAAAATCCATTTTGAAACCAATTTCAATTAGGATCCAGAAGCTGTTATCACAGGTGTCGCAGAATGGGCCGGTAAGTGGAAATGTCGCCTATCCATTCTGAAATGAAACCTTATCAGGGGCTACAAAGATGGCTGGGGACAGCCTATCTGTAAATTACTTTTCGTCCTGTGTTAACTCAACCTTAGTTCTGTCATATGGAATTCTTTCCATCCACTAGTAATAATCTAATGACTAACTAGACATAGCACCCAAACGGCTTTCAGCCGGGCAGGGCTGTCCCCTGAAACCCTTAAACATGGGTACAAATGCAAACACACTGGGCCTGCAGGCCGGCAAAGGGACAGGCATGCTTTAAATGATAGAACTAAAAGTTTATTATGGGAAATAAAAGAAGCCCGTCTCCACCCATTGCATTCCTGGTGATTTTTCAATTGCAAACTCCAAGGCCCTGTTATTTCATTAATGCAGCACCCAAGTAGTGAGGCTTTTCTCTCACATCTTTCAGTCTCCTTTTAGCAAATTATCCCATGACGGCAGATTTATTCAGTCAAAGACCTCGGACTTTGAGAGGCAACAAAAGAATCAAGAGACTTTCTGGTCCACCTGCCTGGCGAATGATGAGGCAGGGAAAAGTCTCCCCCAGAGAAACCAATCAAACCATTGTGTGGCACCGTCAGACCTTTTCAACTGTCAAGCCAGAGAGCAGGGAAAGAGATGAAAGAACGCGGGACGAAGCTACCATTTACGGAACCATGTGGGAATGGTCTCCTAAGATTTAATAATTGGGATGGAACTCAACTTTCTACAACTAAAGAAGAGAAAAAAAGAAAAGAAGAAAGAGACCACTAAGAGGAAA
Source organism: Saguinus oedipus (assembly GCA_031835075.1). Classification (NCBI taxonomy): domain Eukaryota; kingdom Metazoa; phylum Chordata; class Mammalia; order Primates; family Cebidae; genus Saguinus; species Saguinus oedipus. The sequence goes on from CM063180.1 coordinate 9,981,338, forward strand.
GAGTCAAAGAATGGGAAAAAGAGCAAGAAAAAAAAAAAAAAAAGCCTAAACTGTGCTAGGAATAACTTTAACATAAAAATTCTGTCTACCTGAGACAAAGTCCAATCTATGTAAGTAAAGGAGAGAGGGGATGATGCTTCCAAAAAAAAAAAAAAAAAAAAGACAGACAGAAAGAAAAAAAATAGCAAAGTGTTTGATATTTTCCCTCTAGGTTACAGCTGCATTAAGTGTTCAGATTCTAATTTTCTCATGCAATTAATTTAAAGTAACAAAAACAATAATGAAAAGCCCTTATTAATATGGCTGTCTTGTAGTTTAAAACATAAAATGGAATTTTAAATTGGCCTAAAATGTACATTCACTGGATGTTAAAAAAAAAAAATTCAAAATAGCAGATGCTCTAGGTTGTAGATTTCGGAACAGTTTTCAAAAAGATTTTTGTTCGACTACAAATTCAACACAAGATATCTAAATAGAAGAAAATAAAAAGAACTAACACTAAGTTTTGCTAACAGGACCTAAAAGAAACATGGGTTTTCTTAACATGTAAAATAAAGAGAGCATCAAGCAGCTGCTGAAGTGCCTATGCTTTCTATCATTACTGGGGACTCAAAACATATGCGTTACTGAGTTGAGTTGTTTAAAGCACAAGCAGTGGTCAAAACTTGGGGAAGGTGCTAGAACTGCACGATGGTGGCCGTAGCTATGTGAACTTACGGATTTTCAAAACTCGTACAACTGCACACCACATAGAGTGAATTTTACTGTATGCAAATTTTACCAAATAATAAACTAGGGCAGACATATTTGGAAACGTTTCCATGTAAACAAGATAACAGGGAATTTTTTTGCTTTTACCATCACCCAGTCTCCCCAAAGCTGCCTGGAAAAGCAAGTCCTCCCCAATCTGGGGGGTCAGAGCAGGAGGTGGTGGGAGGCCACTAACTACCTCTCCAGAGGGAGATTTTCCTCCCATAATCACCGCTTTGCCCCTTAAGCATCCACTATTTAGTGGTTGTTCTGATTCTGAGCAGCTTGTTTCTGGAAATTTGAAATACCCACACCCCATGATCACAAGTAATCAAAGGCAACCCAGAAACATCCCATCCAAGCAAAATATCATGCTGTGAGTTTTTACTCTTAAATTTGAAAAATGGAAGTGATATTTATTCCTGATTTATCTGGTATTTATTTATCCCAGGAATTATTCTGTTTGAAGAGAAATCCAATAGCTATATCCAAAGGAAAAAGAGTCTTGCCCTTAAGGAAACATCTTAGGACAAAATTACTGATTTCATTTGATAATTTCAGTGAGTATTTATGAATGAGAAGCAGACCCTAAAAGCACTGGATTCATTAAATCCCAACTTGTGCCAATTTCAGGACCAGTGATTTAAGATATTTTTCCCTAACTCTAGCCTGTTAAGCTAGAACCTGATAACCAACCTCATGTAAGGATTTCCTATTAGCCAATCCTTCTAATTCTCTCAATCAGATTAAAGCTGAACCATGTATATAAAGCTGAACCATTCAGAGAATACTAATAAATGATGTTGTGCTGAAAGAAGTGAGATGAAATGCATCAACAAATTTAATCCTGGCAAACTATACCGAGAAGAGTCTATTACTAACAATAGCTAACGTGTTTGGGCACTCTCTGTGCCAGAGTCAGAGAGGTTAAGTACTTAGCCCATGGTCACACAGCAATTACGTGGTAGGGATAGGGCTCAAATCCTGGCTTCTAGCTGCATAACACTACTACTGTGTTACACATGCCCCCTGCCCTCCTGTCTCAAAGTATTGTAATCTGCAGGCTTATTCGGTATCTGCTGAGGTCCTCTCAGCAAAAACACTGAATGTGAACAGGGAGGGGGTAAGGTAGAAAAACCAGGTGCTACTCGCAACAAGTTTAACTAAACTGTAAAACTTGAGTGCTGTGGAAGGTATGAGATAAACTGGTGAAGCATGAGGGATCTTAAGAGCATCGAACATATTCTGTAGGACACTACAGTGGTGGATATGTGACATACATTTGCCAAAACCCATAGATCTGTATTACAGAGTGAACCCCAGTGTAAATGATGGACCTCAGTTAATAACAGTACATCAATATTGGTTCATCAGTTGTAACAAATGTACCACACTAATGTAAGATATTAATAATAGGGGAAAGTATGTATGATGGGGTATAAGAGAACTCGCTGTTTCTTCTCGATTTTTTTGTAAACCTAAAACCTCTCTAAAACATGAGGCCTTAATTAAAATAATAATAATTTTAAAAATGAAAAAAATTAATCTGGTGTTTTCAGCTAGTTCCCCAAAGGGCACAAGACCTCATGAGGACAGAAAGAGACTGGGGACATTTGAGAATTTATACATGCATTGGTGTTAGCAAAACACATCTACGAAGGAACCCATGGAAGAAGGGCCAAGGGCTCTTGCGTTTACCTAAAGCACAGGTTATGGGATGGGACAGTGGTTTATCTACTACTGAGCATATCAGACTGGAACGTCAGACTGGGGCCAGATTTTAGAAGATACATAAATGTTAAGTCAAAGACTTTGAGCTTTATTCTACAAGAAGCTGGGAGTCACTGGAGCTTTTAGAGCAGGGGTGTGGCATAAGCAGAACTGTAATAAGCCTAATTTAGCAGGAGCAAGTCCCATGCCTAACAAGAATGGAGATGAAAGGCAAGGTGATTAGACAGAAGGTCATTTTAATCATCTAAGCATGAGGTGTGAGGGTTTTTGCCACACAGTATAGTAGGTTGCCCTGAAGAGACACGCAAGTGAGTAATTACAGAGGAAAATCTAACAGAACCTCAAAACCGGTAGGACATGGAAGCAGGAGAGAAGGAGGGGTCAAAGGTGATGGTGCGGTTTCAAGCCTGGCTGACCACAGGAAAGGTGATATACTTAGCCAAAATAAAGAACACAGCGGTAACCAGAGGTCAGGACGTGTGAGTTTGGAGCTCAAGAGAGTCGGGGCTCTTATTAGAATCAGAATTTTGTCATCGGTTAGCTGGTTTATAAACACAAAAACTCTCTATAAAAAAATAAAATCTAATTCGAATACAGCACAAACCACCAGTTCATCCCAGGACAAGAATCAAGAAAAAGGATGTATATATGCTGTTTCTAATGCAGCAGCATAAAATCAATCAGTACAACACTAGCTTTTAAGGTTGAGGAAACCAAAATAAATTTTCCCAAAATTATCTTCACTATTTTCCGATTTAAGAAGGCATTTAGAAGGAAGTTTATGGAAACTTTGTTTTTTTTAGTCCAACCTTCCTTAAGATGTACTAACTTGGTCACATTTGGGATTTGGGAAACATCTTGAACTATTTTTCAGACATCTGAGCCCAGCAAATTCACCAATAGTTTTGTCAAACATATTTCCCTTAATTTGAAGACTTATGTGTATGTTCAAGAAAACGCAGTCTTTTTGTTTTGGATTCTTAGTGTTTAACTCACCAGCATGCTTTGTCCTAATAGCAATGGCTAACGTTTGCAGAGCCCTTCCTGTATGTTTACGACATGGCGGCTGTGAAGTAGGTCTCACTATTATCTTGTTAAACTGATAAGAAAATTGAATGCTGAAAAGTTAATCTGCCTACACTCACACGGCTAGACCTTCATGCCGCCAGAACTCAAAGCAAGCTTTCCAATCCCCAAACCTGTGTGTGGAAATGAACATCCTATAATTTGAAACCCATTTTATCTGAACATCCCTTCCACTTATCTGCCATGTGCCAGGAAATGGGATGTGGCAAAGAAAAAGGGCTGGACCTTTCCAGAAGCAGGAAACGAAAAACTCATAACCTATGGTCTTTGTGGTGTGAACCACCTGCCCATTTCAGAGCAGAACTGGGCACATAGACTCTTATCATAAAAAAGTCAAGGAGACAAGAATTCATGGTAAAGAACAGCAGATGAATTCCAAACGTCCAACAAAACTTAAAGCCATCTTACTCCCAGCTAGAAAGACCAACAGACATCACGATTACTGGTTGGTGCAAAAGTAACTGCGGTTTTTGTCATTACTTTTAAAGGCAAAAACCACAATTACCTTTGCACCAACCTAATAACACCCATGCAATGGACAATGTAAAAGCAAATCGCAAGGCCAGGAAGTAACCAAAAGCTAAAGCAAAAAAAAAAAAAGTCTCTCCTTAGGAATTTGCAGACCATAGCACTTTCCCCTTACGAACCTGGAAGAAAACAATTTTTTAAGCAAAGAACCAAATTCTTCTTTTTGAAAGAATCAAAGCGAACAGGGAACTTCCTTTGCATCATTAATCTATCAACTTTGGTTTCACATTGCATCAACATTAGTATAATAATTTCTGCTTTTTATCACTATAAAGTATGTTCCCAATAACTATCAGATCTGATAAAAGAACCCCAAGACCACAGCCTACACATGTTTATCATTAGTTTCTTTTTTAAAAGCGGAGTTGTAGATTAATAGGAACTATCGAATTACTCCTTTAAAACAAAATTATGAGCCAAAAATGAGGCAAAATACTTCAAATTGAAAACTTCAGTATTTACAAATCATTGAAAATAAATTTATAAGAGAATAAGAACATATAGAACATTGAAAGATTCAGATTTAAAAACTCTTATTATTTAGAAAACACAGCATGTAGCTTATGAAGTAACGAATCTATACCAAAAAGGGATTATTAAGGTATTATACTTACAGGCTTCACACATTAATGGACTTGGACATTTTAAAATCAACAATTACACCTACTATCTGCATGCATACTTTCTATGGGAAAGCCACCATGTGAATGCCAAAAATGATCACAAATCACAACTGCACTTAAATAATTCCAAAAACTAAATGTCATCTCCTTTGTCATTTACACTTCAAATATAACACTTAAAGTTAAAAATCAAACTATGGGCACATGAAAGTATGGGTACACTGTACTTCCCGCATAAAGATTACTGAAGGCTTTATATGTTGATATAGGTTCTTAAATGTTACAAAAATCAAATCTGCCTTGCTTTTTTCTGTTATACAAGATCTAGAACACAGTTTTGCACTTGCATTATTTTAAATTTCAGTGTTAGGTGGCAAATGCTTCTTTAAAAAGCTGTTCGGGTTTTCTGAACTATACTTTTTGGTTGTGGGTCTGTGTATGTTTAAACAAAACACTATACAAATGTTATTCCAGGAGCAGATACTCCGCTGAGAAAGTATGAAAACAGATCTGTAAGGACATGCAGTGGAATGCAAGTGGTTTGGCTGGGAAGCTCACAATCAAGAACAAATTGCACCACAGAATGGCTGGAAAAGTTAATTAAAGCAACCTCACCAATAACTCAGCCAGTAACAAAACTTTTTTCTTCATTTGTTTGACTTTAATCATAAAATGGTAGGTGGGAGAGAAAATGCAGGTATCATATTCATTTGGGTTTTGAAACTGAACTCATTTTTAATTGTTCAGTTACAAATGGCTATATTTCAGAGCTTTGTAAAAAAAAAAAAAAAAGCACAAGAAATCTGGAAACAGTAGCAATCAGTGCTACCTGTTATAGTATCCACACAAGTCTGTTTTCCTTTCTACGAATAGCCTCAGTGCAGGTGTCCAGGCATTTCTGAAATGTTTGTAGAGAAACAGAGAAAAGATAGCAAGGGGGACTGAGGAACAGACAGAGGGACAGAAGGATGGAGGGCCATGGTGATGTCAGCCACTAGCCAGCACACAGAGAGTGCCCCACCTTGGAAAGCCTGCACCCCACGAGAGCTCTAAACCCAAACAGGGCCAGGTCCAAAGCCCATACACAGTCCCGGTGACCAAGGCTGAGTGCAGAGGCAGCAGGTGACCAGGTTGCGGAAGTTAGGGCCTCTGTGCTTCAGGCAATCCACGCCCCTCAGCATAATCCTGGGACTGTAAAGAGGTTCTGAGCTAATGAGATGAAAACTTAGAAGACTCTGTAAAAAAGACCATGGTAATTATCAGCATCACATACACAAAGAAAAAGGTTTACTGTCCTTTCTTTTTCTTGTCCCTATCTTCAAATTTGTTTGTTTTCCAAGAATCCACCTGTCAGCTTGCAATTGATGCTTAAAAACATCACTTCCACTTTTCTCTTATTTGATTTTTGTCCCAAAATGTAAAACAGTAAATCTCTTAGAAGAAATGGGAACACTGAAAAAATGGTCAGAGTTCGCCAGACTTCTAGGATAGCTATCATTTAGGCATGTGCCCTGCAGGTTTGACCAACGAGTGTCTGCCCCCAGACAGGACGGAGTTCATACACATTTAGGAGAAAATGTGGGCATCAAGGGCACAAGCAGATTAAGGCAGGAAACCAGTGGAGTGTGGTTGAGGAAACAGGCTATTATTTAAAACTGTAGCACTAACATTTATAAACCATGACTGCTCCTTCTCTAGCTAGTTTTATCTTGTGCCTTTCTGGCTGCTGTGGGGCTGGTCAGGTTAGTTCTGTTCCCAGTCACCCTCAAAAGAATCAGAGGGAAACCGGAGGTCCAAGAGCAACTCAAGACAAATGCAGCTGCAGTGTAAAACCTCCTGAGTATGTGCCTCAGGTGTGGGAGTGGCAGAAACAACAGCATCTTCGTAAGAATGAAACTCTGTGGCCATGCAGCTGAGATTCACAAACATGACAGGCTTCACGAAGCGCAGCAGCATCTTCTGCCATGCACTTGTTCACATTCACACACATGCATGCTCAGTTACTCCTACCACACACACCCACACATCTACACACTCATGCATACACTCACCCACACTCACACATCCTCACACACCCACCCTCTACACACTCACACTCACCCACGCCCTCACACACAGGCACGTACACTCATACAAACTATAAAGATAACCAAAAGTTGATGCTTCCTGAAGCAAAATACACAGAAAGCATTTATCCTTACAAAATTACTGTAAAAATTACCAAATAACCAACACTGCATATACTGATTCTATTTCCAAAATAATAAATTTGCCTAATTTTTACCAATTCCAGAAAAAAGAAACCAGGGTAACATTTTTTAGGAGAAATGCCTTCTATTGGATGACAAATGCAAATATTCTGGCTCAATTAAAATAAGCTCCAGTCTTGACTTTAAACACCATCAATAAAGGAAGAAGTATTTTCACATATATGTAAATTCATTATTTTAACTTAGACATAAACATATCTCCTTAAGGATCAATTTAAAGTTGGAGTCATTTGCCAGCAGGTTTGAGAGCCAGCTCCTTCCATACGCAGTGCAGTCAGCAAAGCACACTCATGAAACCGGGTGAAGAAGCGCAGGTGAGAAGCACAGGCTCCCAGCAGGCATGGAGAGGCCCACAGAGAAGTGGCCCGGCTGCTTGGAAGTAGCTGCCCTTGGAGTCTATGATTCCGGACCGGGGTCACCTTCCAAAGGAGATTCTGACTCTACAAGTGGATGTAAAAACTTATAAATCAATCTAGTAACACCCGTCTTGGAATATAGAAAATATAAGAATAGCAGGTTGGCTCATACAAATCAGTGTACCCAGATAGGCAGTGTCCAGGAACTAGGAGAAAGGGCCAGCTCATTCTTCCTAAAGGTCCATGGAAAAGCAGAGAAATTCAGGGAAGCCACGAATGGCTATGAAATCTACAAAAATAAAGGCATTAGTGGCCCATAAGCAAGAAACAGCAGGGACAGGAAGTGAAGGATACCATTAACATATTCAGCCTGTTTGTACCAAGGGGGCTCTGAAATTTATTTTCAACACTCCATGCTTGAACTGAAATGCCTCTCAACACTTGGCTTAAAATTTAAAAATACGGAACACAGAAACAGTGGCTCTGTTAACTCTGAACACAAATAAGTAAATTAAATTTTTATAAGCTAACAACGAAACCTGCCTCTCAGATACCACCATTACCTTTAGGTTCAATCATTAACAAGTCTTAAAATTCTCTAAAGTAGTCTACTTAAAATTGGGTGGGGGGACATTCCTGTCCTGTCACTTATTTTGACAAGACAACTTTTGTGTCTTTGTACTAATTATTCTGAGTAGTATAGATGATCCACATGCGGCACAAAGCATTTTGAACTCTTGCCAGCCTAGTCAAGATGATTTCCAAAATGCCAAAACAGGAACTTCTGATAACAAATAACCTATCACATTTACACCTCAAATTAGAAAGTTTGGAAGTCAACGTGTGAATTGAGTGCCAAAACAGAGATTACCAAATTCCACGCCCTGCACCCCCAAACCCATCTGCTTTCTTTAGCCTCTCCGAGAACAAACACTGGTCCAGGTGCAAACGCTCAATTCACAAGGAATGCAGAGAACACAGAAATGACTCCAGGCTGGGCTGCTGGTAATCCCTGTGCTGCTCACCATTAGAAGTGGTGCTGGAGGCAACGGCTTTCTCACTCACATCTGCTCGAGTGGAGCACTTCACTATGGAATTCTCAACTTTCTTCTTTTCAGTGGCCGTGGAGCTGTGGGACTGCGCCTCCATGATGTCTTCTCATTACTTCAGCTCTCTTCGACCAAAAACGCCTAAAGAAAACAACAGAGCCATCAACTTCCCAAAACAGTGGGAAAAATAACTTTCTGAAGTCCACTTCACCTGTCATCTGAGAAAAGCCTAAATTCAAAATGTGGGTGACACTTCTCCATAGGTTTTCTGGCAAAAATGTCTCAAAGTGTAACAAACCAGTGAAACTCTATCTATACATGCAAAAAAGAGAACAGAGGGAAATGTCCATAATGTGGTACTTTTTCCAAATCCCTACTGAGCATTTGGTATCAAATGGTCTAAAAATCTCAATTTGCAACTGTTGTCTATCATGTGAAACAAGTGTCACATTACTTTTTAAAGTCGCATCTGCAAACGTCTCTTCAGGTGGCCAAATTTACAGGAAGGGGCATTTGAGCAACTTCCAAAGCAGGGGGTTTTTAATTATTAATTGGATGTTTAAAAGAGCGTCCAACAGTTTCTAACATCCAAGGCCTACTCCAAATTTGGAATCAGGATATTCAAGCCAAGTGGTCAGTGAGTTTTGCCTCTTTCATGAAGATATCTGAATTGCAGTATGCCTCTTAATCCTAATTCATTCAGGTAAGCTATACTCTTTATCCTCTTTAAAGCATGAGAATATTTCAGTTCATTTAAGTTACAGTTTTAAGACAAAGGTAATAAAACAACATGCTCTTGATTCTACAAGGAAAAGTTGAAAGGTAGAGTGGGCTCACTTAGGAAATAATAAAACTCAGCTAAAGGGAGGTTCCATAAGTTTGTCTTTCACTGGCTTCATTCATGTGATAATCGCCCTAACTCATCATTCATCAATTTTCACTCTGGTTCCTGTTCCTCTTTGCAGTCATGTTCTACACCTACAAAGAATACAAGAAAAGAGGAAAAGCACTCTCTCTAGCATGTTTCCTTCAGGTTATCTGATTGCAACATTCGTGGAAAGCATTTCTTAGGTGTGGCCATCTGTTTGTTTTTCTACATTTAGTAGATGTCAACATCCTCAATCACAGCAGTGGTTAGTGAGTGAAATGAAATAAGCAACTGCTCGACCAACTGAAAAAGTTAAAATACCAGGTAAAATATTTTCAGTGTACTTTAACTCATATTTGCAAGGGAACTGCAAGCTCTTTATTGTATAATAAGTTCCCCCCGATCTGGAATTCAAGTAACTAGAATGCTTAAGAACCAGAGGCCACAGGGCACACACTGTAGCAGCAGCTCTTCCACTCACTTCCATCTCTTTTCTCAGATTATCCAGTGTCATTCATTGTAAAACACACAACTTATTTAAGAACAGCTTTTGTAGCAAAGAAAAGAAAGAAGAAGCACTAAGTTAAATTTACATATCAATTGTAAGATCCACTCCAAATTCAGAGACACCCCTCAAAGGGCACTGACGAAGTATTATACAACAGAAAAGGAGATTTGAGATTTCCCTTCCCAGCGCAGCCACCATGCGTTGAGTCCCAAGGGCAGGACTACCTGCATGGCGCCCCCTGGAGCTAGCTGGACAGTGCACAGCTGCCAGCAACCTGTTGCTGAGCCTCAGTGGTCTCATCCCTCAAATGACAGAATCAGACAGTGAGATCTGACCTTTTTCCTTGAGCAGGGGGAGCACAACCTCTTTAACAACATGTTAAAAGTTAAAAAGCTTCTCTCCAGAAAATACCCTTAAACTCAAAATTTCTAAGGGCTCACAGACCTTCCAAGCTTTTCCAAGAATATGGATAGAGACCCCTTAAAGGAGAAATCTTTGATGGTCCCTTCTAGCTCTAACAATCTCAAAATAATTATTTTTTGCAATGGTCCTTCAAAATTGATTTAAATATCATCTTTAAAGTATGCCACAAGAATAATCCAATACCATTGGCGTCACTGTGTCTCATTCGGCATAAGAACCATTTGTATCAGTGTTGCTTCAGTGCTTGCTAAACATTCAGATTCATGCAACGCATTTGCCTTGGAGGGTGGCACACAGGAACCTCAAGTTTAGCAAGCATTACTAATTGTCAGATTCACCAAAGCTGTTTATTTTTTACTTTTTATTTTTTGAGACAGAGTCTCGCACTGTCGCCCGGGCTGTAGTGCAATGGTGCGATCTTGGCTCACTACAACCTCCACCTCCCAGGTTCAGGATTCTCCTGCCTCAGCCTCCTGAGTAGCTGGGATTACAGGTGCATACTACCACACCCAGCTAATTTTATGTATTTTTAGCTGAGGCGGGGTTTCACTGTGTTGGCCAGACTGGTCTCAAACTCCTGACCTTGTGATCCACCTGCCTCCGCCTTCCAAAGTGCTAGGATTACCAGTGTGAGCCTTGAACAACTGTTCTACATGTTTATTTTTGCTCACTGCTGTATACCCACTGCAGTAGATACTCATTGAAGTCTTTGCTGACCAGATGAATCAATGAATGAGCTGCACCCTAGAATCCTGAATTCCAAAGGCCTACACAAACCTATCCTAGCACCCATCACAATGATAATAAACATCTGGAAAAGTCTGTGCTGAACATCCACCTCCCCTTTCCAGACTGTAAGCTCCATGAGGACAAGGCTTCTACTTTCCCAGCACTTAGTTCACGTGAGAATCTACTTTATGTGCTTAGTTTACTGAGCACACAAATGATCGCATCAATGACCCTGTGACGTACAGGACGACTGCAGTGTCTTGAATTTCAATCACCATTGGTTTAGCTACATACATTTTCTTTTCATAGTCAGTGTTTCCTTGAAGACTGGCAAATTCTATAAAAACTAAAATCTTTAGCAAAAATATTTAACTAATACAAACACTCCATTCTTAACCATTTGAGATAAACAGGCATTTACTACGGTATAATTGTTCCCTTAGACATACACATGACAGTTTTATTGGCTGTATTTGGGTAGAGAATACAACGCTAAAACTGCACATTGAAACATGCAAACGGATCAGAAAACCCCAATAAGAGATGAGATTCCTGGGAAGAACCAAGCATCTTCCTAAGTAGAGGGTGCCAATTATTAGGAATCAGGAGACAAGTTCCCAAAATTCCTTGACAGACTTGGTTTCTGTGGAGTTGTTGGTTTTCCCCCCAAGGCAAAGGACTTTAACAAAGCAATAAAACCCTCCCAATGCTCATCACCATAGAGAGAGGCTCAGTGAGAAGAGGTAAAGCTCCAGGCACTGACTGAAATCACACTAATTAATGGTCTTAAAGAATACTAATTCCAAACTCCCACCCCCCCCCATCTGAAATGGATTTTTTAAAAACAGGCCCTTGGTCACTCAACAATCTACCCCCTTCTTTTATTTTGACAACTTATTTTTGGATCTCATTAGTTAGTAACTAATTATTTAAAAGTGTGGTTTCTGCTTGGAACAGGGCTATAAAGATGGCAACGTGCCAAATCAGACATCTGCTTCCTGTACATTCCTATAAATTATATCAGCTTATTTTACAACTTTGTCCCTGTCAGTTATAAAGGAGAAAATTTTAACATTCTAGACACCCACACCTCATCAAACTGGGTGAAGAGTCAGTGAGCGGCAAACCGTGGCCGTTTTGAGTTGTGGTGATGGAATTTTGGAAACTCAGTCCTGAGCTGGTCCAATCAAGCATTCGTGATACAAGTGACCAGTAAAAGTTCCTCATGGAATCCCGAAACACCACTAGGGCAGTAGTTCCATGACACTTTTAAAACCTGGAGTTTTTAAAATAATCAAGTATAATTTAGAACTTAAGCATCAAGGGAAAACTTTAAATTCTGCTTCACTTCAAAGACTTTTCCCTGAGGAAAACAAGCCACTGTTTTTCAGATGTGAATGAAATGATACTTTTTTCCCCGATATAGTTTCCTTGCTTACAACTCAACACTGTTCTTGAATCCCTTTCACCGCTAAAACATTACATGCAAGATTTGCTGGCATGACCCTTGACTTTTCATGCTTAAGGGGGAAAATGTTTGTAACTGATGTTTGAGTCCCAGCAGCTCAGTGAAAAAAAAAAAAAAAAAAAAAAAAAAGGAACCAAGGAAAATTGCTCTAATGGTATATCCCTCCTAAAGCTTGAAGTTTCATAGGTAAAAGGAGGGATAAACATTCCTTCCCGAAAGCAAACAGTCAAGGCTTTTTCCCACTCAACTGTCCCTGAACCTTTTGTAATTTCCCCGAGGCCTAAACCCAGGGCACAATTAATTCCAGACCCTATTTTAAATCTAATCCGTCTCCTATTTGCAACCTGCCTGCAGGTGGGTCTTTTCTTTCTAAATTATAAATCTGAACCTGCGTCAACCTCCTACAACACAAAGCATTTAAAGCTTCCTGGAGCCACTGACCTGGTGATGCTGCAGTGCCCGTCTGCATTTGAAAGCGAGCAAGAAGAGAACGGCAACCTTTGCCACACTGGCGAATTCTTGCGAGGACCTACATGTTAAGCAGCACTTGCACACAAACACGTCAAGTCGTCCTCTTTAGAGTCACCACTTAGAGCTGCAAGGGGCGGGGGACCTAGGGAGCCCCAGGCAGAAACTTTCAACGTTACAAAGGCGAGTCCCCATTGATTATGGTAATTGTTTTGCTCAGGTTGTACCGGTATGGCCAATTTTGTTTGAAAGCTCGCTCGCTCTCTGCGCTTTCCTGTCGAGTTCCCTTCAGGTTCTGGTTTCCTCCGACAGTGGCAAGGGATGTTTTTCACGCCTTTCACCACTTTTGCCCGCGCCCGCGTCCCCTTCCCGAGGTCCCGGGCCGCGGCGGCGGCGCGGTGGGTTCATTAGCGGGAGCTCCCGGCCCGCGCAGCGCCGTCTGCAGCCGTGCCGCCGCATCCATCATCATTACATCAGCGCGGGGAAGTCCACGCCGAGTGCTCCCGGCGCGCCCCAGTCCGCGCGCCGGCGAACAGAGCATGCTGGATTGCTCAGAGATGGCTCTGGGTGTCTGGGGACAGAGGGGGTTCTCCCAGGCCCGGCTTTGATCCGCATTCCTGAAGCGGCCTTTCAGGAGACAATGCAGCTCCGCCAGCCAGGCCGCGGGAAAGGGAAAAACGCCGAGGGCTGGGGGCGGCGTGGGGGTGGGGAGGTGAGTTCCAGCGCCAGCAGCGCCTAGCAGTCTCGCTCCAGTGCGGAGAAACGGCCTGTATCAAGGCGTTTCAGGCTGGTCACCCAGCTCCTCAGAATACTCAGGGGCATCTGCAAACTCTACAGCTGGCCCAGCCACGTTTCCAGCAGACACTTCCAGGGGCCGGCCCTGGTGGCGTTCAGAGGGCTTTTAACTGGCTGAATTCAGGGAGCTGCAGCTTCCCAAGTACTTTGCAATGCAACCACCCTGTGTGTCGCATTACAATAAAACATTGGAGACCCCTTGAAAAGTCTTCACAAAACCAGTAGATATGTGCTTTGCTCACAGAACGTCTATTTCGCCTTCTATGAACTGGCCCCCAATGTGTTTTTCTTCACTAGCTGCCATACATAGATTCAGGTGCTGTGAATGGCTAAGACACAGACACTTCGCCTCATTGTTTCTCGGGGAGGCCCTGAGTGGAGCCCCAGTGTCCACTCTTAACAACCAGAGGCTTTCTGTAGTAAATAGAAAGTACGAAAAGACACAATTGTGGGAACGTGCAAAAATTAGCTTTTCCCCTTGCAAGTCTCTGCAGTGAAACCTCTAACCCCAATGGGAGCAGGATTGCTTTATGGTTTAAACACTTACATGTTTAAAAAGGTACCCATGCCAAAGCCAACGTTTACAATGATGTTTGAAATGAATGAAACAACTTTCTAATGTAGGGTGAAGTGGAACAGCATCCTTCAATCATGAGAGTGCATCCTTCCTGAACAGCTGATCACTTCATTTGTTTCCCTAAGCCAGTTGGTTTATTTTTAAGTTGCCTAAACTTGGGCAAAAACTCTCTTCGCTTTTTTTCTTAGTGCATTTCAAGATTTAAAACAACTGACTTAAAAGCCTAATTAATGATAACCTGATCTGTCTGTGATAGGTTAAAACAGCTACTGGCAATGAGAGATCAGAAACAGAAGACATTCCGGGCGAGGCAGTGCTATTAACAGCACCATGGCTCAGCCTTAAGTGAGAAATTATTCTGCGTAGTTTAGGGAACTATTGCTCCAGTGGAAGAAGGCTTTCCTCCAGAGAAATAACACTTATTTACACCTGCCTGTATTTTCATAAGCTGAATAAGCTCCTTGATTTGCTGTTTTAAAAATCCAGAAGAAAGCAGCCTGTTGTAAGTAATTCTGAGGCAACCTACCCTGTATCAATGGAGTGACATTGCTGCCATATTTTTATTACTAGTTGATCAGCTGCTACTTGAAGATGCGAAGCCTGGAATAACCATCCAGGTAAAACTCCTATTAAAGATATGTACCTCCCTGTAGCTATTTAATAACCCATTTCTCAAAAATAAATAAATTCTTTAGAGAGTTTTGTTTGTTTGTTTTGAGGGAGTCTTACTCTGTCACCAGGCTGGAGTGCAGTGGCGCAATCTCGGCTCACTGCAACCTCCGCCTGGGTTCAAGCGATTTTTCTGCCTCAGCCTCCCGAGTAGCTAGGACCACAGGCACACACCACCACACCCAGCTAATTTTTGTATTTTTAGTAAATACGGGGTTTTACCATGGCCAGGATGGTCTCGATCTCTTGACCACGTGATCCGCCCCCCTGGGCCTCCCAAAGTGCTGGGATTACAGGCGTGAGCCACCGCGCCCGGCCAGATTTTTTTTTTTTTTTTTAACCAAAATCAGGAAGTACAAACTAATGTTGATTTTAACTTTTTGATCAATTCTGGAAGTGAGAAATAGTCTGAGTTTCAATGAGAAAAATGTAGGGAATTTAAAACATTTCAGTGGATTTCAAGTATTCATGCACCATAGAAAACCCCTTAAAGGTTTTTAATGTGGTTGATGTTTTTTTTGTGTTCAAAATATCTTCTGGAAGGTAAAATCAATTAGATATTCGTAACCTTTGTGACACCCTAACAGTTCCCAAGATTCCTAAGGCTTCCTTTCCTCTCCCTTCCCTATCTGTGTTGCTTTCCTTTTTAAGCAAGGAAAAAAAAAAGCCCAACTTCATGAGTTCTTAATGAAATCTTCATTAATTTTTAACCATTTTTTTCATGTATAATTATTTTACCTTTACATATGACTATTTTTCCATATTCAGGAAAGCTTAGAGCCTTAACTGAAATAAGAAAGCTTCTGTCCATTTTGCCATTGGTAGCTCATGGTTCCCCAAATCCATTGCCTATTGTCTTCAATCTTTCTTTCCTACATTTCTGATGCTCCTAATCTCAGATAAGCAGCATTCATGACAGACATCCCCAAATGGAATTACTCTAAGGGGAACTAAATTACTCCAAGGGGAAATAATTGCCTGGCTATGGATTAAGTGAATTTGGTTTTAGTAAATTAACTCAATCTAAACTTTTAGGAAATCCATATATTTAACTTCAACCACTGAAAAGCTTATTTGACATGAAAGTAATCATTACTATTGCAGTTAAAATCACAAATGACACTTCTGTGAGCCAGTTTTACTTTTCTGCCATTTGCAGTTAAAAGAAAAGATCATCAGCTACTCTTTCTCTGTTGCCAGAAGTACTTGATGAGAAACATTTGAGGGGAGTATGAGGTCTCTAATACGAGTTACCATTTCTGAGTTCTGTAAAACTATGAGTCCCATGTGCCTTGCAGGAAGCAGCCTGCATAGCAGGTGCCATTAAAGAATGAGCAATAATGTGGAGCAAACTGGCACCTCCACTTTCTGCAGGGTTAGCTGGATACAGGCAATCCTTCTCAGACAGAGAAGGAGATCTGAAAGTCAGTTATCAGTCCATAGATCAGCTAAGCTCATGAAAACTGTATTCTTCTTAAATCCACATATGTCACAAAAACATCATGACTGATCAAATATGTCCCTTGTCTCACTTCCCTGAGGCTTATAGAAATTAAAAGTTTTCACATATTTTCTGAAGAACAAACTTTAATTATTCTTATAGAACTGGTATAGCTTTGGTTTCTTAGAATCATGTGTGTCTTCACAGTAAGCTTAAGGGAGTAGAGTATATGTTCTATGAATAGTAACTTACTTTTAAACCATCACGAATATTAGACCAATAACCTGTTGCATGTTAAAATCATCTGTAATAGCTATCCCAAAGGTATTTAACTTATTTTTGTGAAGTACTACTTACCATATTTTATCCTCCCAACTTTTGAACTTTTGATTCTTGGTTCTTAATTGCAGATTTAAAAGCAACATTTTCAGAATTTAAGCATTTGTAATTAAGGCTTATTCAGGAAAAATTATCCCATGATCCACTTACCCTATAACTTTGCTTGTTCACAGACAAAATTATTTAGCTGTCTTATTTTTCCCCCTTGCATGTACAAAACTGCCAGTGTAACCTACACCAAACCTACACACCCTCTCAATGAAACTCTCTGATATGGAATTTCATTGTAGCATCCACAGTTCAAACAGCAGACACTGTCCTGAAGTGGCATGGCCTGCTCCACACGTCTGGCCACTGGATTCCAGGTTTTCATACATCAGAGTCACTAAGGCTTCATTCTTAAGCTGCCGGATGAAGTTTCTCTACACACTGCTAACTTTCTTCAGAATGAATCATTCTTTTTAAAAATATCACAAAATGAAATCAATAATAGGGCTTAACTGCCTCAGTCCTTCATTACTGCAATTTGAAACTTATCTTTCATCTAAATGGTGAGTTTTCAGTCTCTTTTTGTAAAAATCAATAGTTTGTAATGTAAAGCACTCTGGAGCCTTCTTAGGCATTTCATGCAATCTTTAAAAAAAAAAAAGTTAAAGTAGCAGAAGCTAAAAATTTCCACATGGAAATAAGCAATATAATGTCACACTTCATTCCGAAGTTACTCCAATAAAGATTTCAGTAAAAGAGAACTTATCTCCCATTACTTAATTAATTTAATTTTGTGGCATAAAAATTATAGAAGAACACAAACACTTGTAGTCAAAATGTACTCCTGTGCCACCCTCCCCCACTGCCTAGTCCCCTCCCCTCTTAAAGAAAAGCCCCTCTAGCTGTTTCAGGCCAGCAGTCAATCCAATTTACTGCAGGTACAATTTATATGTACAGTGCATGCCACAACAAAACCACAGTATGATGCCAACACGGCCCTTAAGAAAGTTTTCCCCTAAATCTCTGGAAAGGAGCTTTAAAAGAAAGCAAGGATTACAGTCAGCTAGAAGGTAGGGAGGGGACTTACCTCAAACCCAGCCAAGCGGAAATCAGAGCAGTAATTCTACAAGTCGACAGAGTACACTTTCAAAGCTATAATGGTGTGAAGAAGTGCTGGGCAGCATGGCCTGAAGGCAGCACTAATACACTGATGACTAATGGCTGGACCCGAGCAGACAATGAATTTGGGGCTTGAACACTAACAGAAACCACGCAGTACTTTGACAAATGGGCTTTCACAATTTCATTCATTGAATAACCTTTAAGCACAAAATTGGCTGGGGTTCTCCTGGGAATTATATGACATGTTGTTGGACAATGATGTAAGTGTTTTCTTTTTTAATTATGATTCCTATGCAAAATGCAAAAGCGTCATATATGAGGATACAACTATAGATACCACAGATGCAGATGTGGAGCTCAACACAATATTGCCTTTCAGGAGGGGGCTGAAGTGTTCCAAAGCCACCTTATTAACTATGTAATGGCTTTTTCATTCAGCTTCTTTAGAAGGCCATAGATTTTCTGAGACATTTTGTCGGGTTGAAATATACACACACAGAACAAAAAACACTTTCACATTTAAAAAAACCAAAAGACACTCACAGAGGTAATGAGTAGTGAAGAAATCTGGCACTCAAATATAGTGCATTTAGAAGTACAAGTGGGAAAAGTCTCATTTTTGGGGGCCAGGCAAAAGAAAAGTGCCATAAAACAATTGAGACACCACGTAAAGTTTGCGAACAAATGCACACTTCCAAACACAGTTAAGGTCCAATTTCTTTCAAACAGCCCTCCTCCCTCTCCCCAGAGTGACTGGCCTTTCAATTTAAAAATAACCATTTTGGCAATTTTTAAAAAGAGAATGAAATATCTAAAGTGTCTCTAAATTAACAAGTACCACTTACTCCAGACAGCATTGCCTTTAGCAGCTCCTAAAAACTTAAGAAAAGGATCTTAAAACAGGAAGCTTAGTGAGCTCATAAAACTGTTGCTGGAGCCAGGAACACATAGCATATTTAATCCGCAAACTGTGAGAGTCTACAGTGATTTCAGCAAGATCTGAGGCATGCCCTCAAGGTTTGCTGGGATCTGGGATTAGGGGGTTGATAAGAACCTCCACTGCCCATGGACATGTTTTTCTTCTGCAGTTAAACACAAATGCATAGAGACATTTGACTGCTGCTTGGTGTTACTGCTCAAGTTATATAAAAGCTTTGCAGCTCCTTTTGCTGTCAATATATCAAAGTTTAAAAAAAATCATCAAAGTGTGAAATTTCATTTAAAGTCTTCGCCAGTCTACAGCTCTATTTCACAGGCCCATCAAATAAAAGTAAAGATGAAAAATACACTGAAAGCACTTGAAAAAGTTTGCAGCAGTACCCCTGCCCTGTTGTTGTTTATTCTGTCTCCCTTTATTTGCTTTGAAACCAGAAACAAATCAATTTTCATCTAGAAAAATGGCAACGTGAAGCTTAGGGCAGCATCTTCTCCTAGGTTTTAATGAGAAGACAACCTGAAGTCATTATTAGAGTGGAACCTTTTGTTTAACAAACGTGTGTGTGTGTGTGTGTGTGTGTGTGTCCCTTAAAGTCATTTGGGCATTTTAATTGCCTCTCATGATGTAAGTTGGCAGAAAATTTCTTGAATCTTCCAAAACAAATCAGACCAACTTCAGAATATGAATGCCAGCAAAACTAAAACCTCCTTCAAAGAATTCTTTAGCTGGGGATTTACAACAATTGCATAAAGAAGAAAAGTCTGACTTTTAAGATAAGCTACTATAGTCTAAAAGCATTAACATTCCATTACTAAGGTTTTCTTGAGGATTTCATGACTCATTGATTCACTTTTCCTTCAAGACTGGTTTTCCTTAGTATATTACTGTCTCCATATAAGTGAGTGCATGCAATAATGATCATTAAATTATTACCTTTCCTAAGCTCCCAAACGCTATCCTCAGAAAAAAGGAGGGGGAGAAGAGGTCTCAGGAAGCGGGATACCTTACACAGAAGGACCTCTAAATGGCTAAGCACAGAGGAAGTCTGAAACCCTTACAGCAGGCAGGTAATTAAGGAAATTTCAAAATGGCCAAGAAACAAAGGAAAGCCCAACTTTTAGGCTTGGTCATCAAATTGATAAATTAACGATTCTTTCATTAAATAAGTAATGAAATAACTCAACAGAGCCATTTTTCATCAGTACTGAATTTTCTCATTTCTGTCTATGGTCCTTTGCAAATTAGATATACAATAGAAATGTGTTTATATCAAGGTTCAATCAAGGAACACAAGCATGTTAAAGGCACCAGGAATTGGTAGGCATCTGAGTTGGACCTACTGGACTATTAACAATAATACAATCTATATCTTTTAAAGTGTTTCTGCTTGTGTGAAATTTCACTAGACACCTCTCACATTGGACTCATTCATGCATCTTAAACCAAAGCTTCCCTAGGCTGACTTTAAGAATTACATACCCTGAAAGGATCTCCCCTTAGGCGGGGAGTTTCTAATTAAATAGCTTTTAGTATAAAATAAACTCTCTACTCTGTATAAGCATGCTATTACAACTAATTTAAATGTTATTTCATGTTTGTTTTAGGTTTGAATATAGTCTAACTGGCCAAAGTGTTTGTGTACCAGGTTGTTAAGACCAATATTTCCTAACATAAACAAATTCTTTAGATACTTCACAGAGTTTACATTGTTCAAACCAATACCGGCAGCTTTAATACACCCCCTCAACTGAAACCCTGTTCCTTCCTAGAAAAATGAAGAGATTCTGAGGCTATTTCACTATTTTAAAACATAGCATTTTCCTCCTTCAAAATAATCTTGACACATGTAATTAAGAAACTGTCAGACTACTATTAATTTTTAATCTAAAACCTAAATGAAATAATTACAGGAATCAATCAATAAGGCACCTATTCAAAATTACCAAGCAATTACATAAATACTCAAAATTAATACTTCAGGCCAATTCTTGTAGATTTTGGTCTGTAATATGCTAAGACATCAAACAAGACAAAAAGTGTAGCATGGGGAGGATGAATGGTTTCTGCCTTAAATAGACTGAAAAGAGCTCATTTCAGATGGCCAAGGTGCAGGACCCCCACTAGCCATGCCCAACGCGCTCAAGCTGAAACTCTTTTATTTTTAAACGTTAATTTATTTCCACCAGACAGGTATTTCAGGGATCTAAAAAAAAAAAAAACCGGCCTCATCCAAATTCTGTGCAAAAATCACATTTAGGAGGGAAAGATCTAATTACTCGAATTTTCAGCTAAGTATATATACTGTGCTCTGGAAAGCCTAACTGGGGAGAAGGGGGAGGAAAGGAAAGGGGAGCAGGAGGTATTTTTTAGAACTAATAATACCAGTCCGGCTAATGGCACTGCCATGTATTTGCACAGCGGCCGGCCCTCCATACCTCTGACTAAAGGGTTCTTTGACTTGGAGACGCGGACAGTCCATCATTTCAAACTGAAGTGGCAGCTGGAAAATGTGGAACAGCTGGCAAAGAGCTTGGAGAAAATGTTTTACATAAATATATGTACATATAAACTGGCAGAGGGCCATGAGCACTGTACCCAAGGCCAGAATCTACCCGGCAGTCTGCACTGGGGAGATGAGAAGTTGGGGCAGGAGGAGCAGCGGCGGAGGAAACCTCCTTAATCCTCTTTCCACGCGGGGTCAGGAAGGGAAGCCTGGGGTGCAGCGCCTCTCGGGGGACGGCATCTTACAGAAGGAGGTGCAATCGGGGACAGGAGCACAAAGTTCAGGAAAGGATAAAAGGCCGGGTGTGGAGTCAAGCGTCCGCTTCGGGCAACCTACTTAAAAGTCGCTTCACAAACTCTCCAAGTTTGGGGTCAATATTTACACCCTCTCTGCCTTCTCCCGCCTATTTTCCCGCTGCTACTCAAGAAAGTAACTGTCCCCTGCTGCTCTGTGTAAGTGCGGCACCTTAAATGATTACTGCCTGGACCACGGTTATTGTGTATCTGTGAGCGCTGCCCCTGGAAAGGAAAAGAAATAAAAGAGAATCCCAAATCATATACAGATGGTACAACTTTCACTTTTCCTCTAGGACGACGGAGGCGCGCCTCTCTCCATCCGCTCACTCCACACCCCCGCCCTCCGAAGCGAAGCCCCGGCGGGAGAAGCCCCCGCGGCGGCGGGCCCCGCGCTTACCCACCTCGCCGCCCGCCTCCTTCCGCCCATCCCGAGCGCCGTGCGCGCCCGAAGCCCGAGCCGGAGAGCGCCACCGCGCCGAGGAAGGAGTCCGACGCGTGCGGGGCTCGCGGAGTTCCCCGGAACCCTTTGGGCGGGGGCGGAGGCGAGGGGCGCCGTCGCCACTGCCGCAAACTTTGTCCCCCCTCCGGAAGGTGAAATTCTCCCGTCCGTCTCCGGCCGGCCGGCGGGTCAGACTCTTGGAAAAGGACCTTCCAGGAGGAGGGAGCGAATGCAAGACTTGCTCGGACGCCTCACGGGCGGCTCTCTAAATCTGGACGCCTTTTGACAGCCATTTTCACTCCATCCCGTCCCCCCGCAGGGGACCACCTCTAGCCCCGGAGGCGCGGTCGCGGCCGTAGGAGCGGGCTGCGGAACAAAGAACTTCGAGCGGGACGTACCTGCGGCGGCAGCGGCTGTCAAGTCCCCGAACTTCCCATAGACCCGCGGACGGGGCGCGGGCGGGCAGCTCCTGGCTCCGCGCGGCCGCGGGCGGCTCGGGCTACCGCGAGCGGCCGGGCTGGGCGCGGGGTGCGCCCGCCGCGGGCATGGTGCGGCGCGGGTGGCCGCGGGGCGCGCGGGGAAGGCGGGAGAGCGGCGCGGGCGAGTGGGAGCGGCGGGTGTGCGCGAGTGAGAGTGTACGGCTGCGCCGGTGGCGCTGCCCCTGCCCGCTCCTTCCCGCTAGTGCAGCTCCGGCATCAGTTTCGGGGATCGTGTAATCCGATCCCTTCTGACTCACAGGCCCTGAGTGACAGTTCTGATTTGGTTCAACTGCGGGAGGGAGGGGAAAGAGAAAGAAAGAAACCCCCAGCCGTACGCCTCTCCTGGCATCCAATCGAGTTTCTGGAAAAAGGTCCCATCCCAGCCTGGAACCCCGCGCTGGGTGGAGAAGCCCCCGGGCCCGACCCCGCGCCGCCTGCGCTACTCACGGGGTGGAAAAGTTGTCCCTCGGCTCCGCGTTCCCCTCCCGCGCGCTCCCTCCTTCCCTCCTCTCCTCCTCTTCCTCCTCCTCCCCGCGCTCCTCCTCCCCCAAGTTTTAACAGATGTTGCCGGACTCTCCCCACTCCCTCGCACTCCCTCTTCCTCCGCCCCCACCCCCGCCCAGTCCCTTTTCTTTCAGCCACTCTCAGGCTGTGAGAGGACGCGCTGAGCAGCGGGACGCCTGCCGCCGCAGGGGGCGAAGTTAGGAAAACTTGGAGTGCAGCTCGCCTTACTTTTGCTTTCTCCCTCCTTCCAGGCCGTGCCGGGGGCCCGCGCTTCTCCCGCCCGCCAGGTCCCCAAGCCCGGAGTAGGTCCCAGCTGCGAGGCGGGCGGCGGCGGCGGCGGGGAGGCGGCGCGTCGCGGGCCGGGGTCGGGGGCTCGTGGCGGGGGGGGGAGCCCGGGCGCCGCGAGCCACGCGCGCGCTCCCTCCCCGCCCTCCGCCTCCTCCGCCCCTCCCCGGTCTTCACAGAGACACATTCAAGCCTGCTCCTCCTCTTCCCCCTCCTTGACCCCGCGCCCGCCTGGCGCGCCGAGGCCCCACCCACCCGGCGAGGGGAAGGGGGCCCGGGGGTGATGTCACGCGCGCCCTCCCTCGCCGCCCCGCCGGGACGCCCCCCAACCGCGCGCCCTGGCGCCCGGGCTGCGTCCTGCCTGCTCCCATCTTCTCCCACCCAGCCTCTCTTTCTCACTCTCGCTCTAGGGCTGGACTCCCCTTTATTCCTGTAAGGCCTCTCTGATTACCACCGCCCCACTACCTTTAGCTCCCCATCTCCTTATTTTACGTTTTCCTCCGGCCAACCCCGAAATTCCCCCTCTCGCGGGATGATGCCTTCGGAAGTTCAGGGTTTTTCTATCCAAAGGACTTGGCTGTCCTCAGGGCTAAATCCGCGAAGTGAGTAGGAGCTCCCACAAGGTTCCCTGCTGTCCCTGTGGGCCACTTTATAAAAAACACAAAAACAAAGACCCTGGGCTTGGAGCCTGGACTCGTAACGTGCTGCTTTTCCTTGAGCTACAGAGTGTCTCTGTCCCTGCTTCCTTTTCAGAGGCCCGTGCTAGTTAAGTTACGTTGCCTCCTTCCTCCACCAGCCAGTCCATGTTCATGTGTGTCCCTTCAGTGTATCCAACCTGGACCTGTAACTTAAAAGAGGAGTTCTCAGGGGGAAACAAAGGAAGAAAAAGAAAGAAAGAAAAGAAAGCCCCTGTGACATTCCAACTTCCCCTCCTCCTGGGTAAGCCGGGTCCACCCACCCACCAGGTCAGAAGCGCCCGGAGCTCCCGGTGGCTTGTGTGGCGTCGCCGCCAAGTGTCTTGACTGAAGAAGAGAGTGGGTGGATGAATGATGAGCTGTTAGGATTTGAAGAGCATTTTGAGATTCAAATGCTTAGCTAAAGAATCTTTTAACGAAATTGATGGTGGTATTCCCTGTTTGTTTTTTGGGACTCCTTCCTTGTCACAATGACATGACGAATGCAGAGACAGACTTAAGGTTTTATGGTGGAAGTGGTGGAGGTAGGGGCTGAAGGCCCTCGTTAGCCGTTTGTTTTAAGGTTTCCCTCAACCTCACCCCTCAGGAAAAAACAAAACACCACTGACTCATCGCAGAGAGCTTGAGTCTCAGAAGGCTTGTGGCAGCCCCATCTCCCTGCTCACTAACTGGCTTCAGGCCTGGGAGGATTCTCTGAGCCCATCTGGGGAATAGTGTTAGGAGTGCCAGGTCGCTTACCTCCCAGGATGGCTGAGGGTTTCCAATGAGAAAGAAATGGAAAAGTATAGGGGGATACAAGTGTGTAAGAATTATGCTTTTACAGTTGAAGAGAGTTGCAAGTACTCTTTCCTTTATATACTCCCAGCATCAGTCACAATTGTTTTTAGTATTCATGTACTGCTTCTGCCTCTATCACATGAATACAAATAGTACGTCCTGATGGCCTCTCTGTTCACCCAATGGCATAAATAAATAAATAAAAAGAAAGACAGCCAATAAATCAACAAATAGAATAAACTAGATATTTTTACTCTTACTTCAAACAGTCTTCTAGCACATTTTGAATCATGAAGATCTTGATTTTTCAGTTCTTAAAAGACAAGAACAAAGCAAAAGCCGCTAATCTTTCCCCCTATGCCCATCACAATAACTAAACACAAAAGAGGAAGAATAATGCTGTGTCTCTTGTGTCCAACTCTGCTTTAATAGTAGATATATATATATATATATATATATATATATATATATATATATATATAGGCACATTTTGCAGAAACAGCGGAGAAAAAAAACACTTTTCCTTAGTATGGGTTAAATAATGTCACAATGCAGTGACTTTCTATCTGTGTTAATACCAGAACGCCTTCTAAATGCAATCATATGTGGAATCCCAAAATATAAAAGAGTTATTCTGATTGAAGTTGGAGTGAGGTCTCAGAGCCCAGCCCCCTAAGCCTTTCTCTCATCACTCACCCCCTTTTCTGCAGTGGCTCCTGAAACATCCACTGAAACATGCAGTGGTGCCTAAAACCCAAAGGCACCCTGAAACACAGTGCTAGAAACTTTGTTGTGATATACAGGCACTTAGAGACTTACAGCATTCTGCCACTGCCCTGCCTTGATGTCTGAAATTCTGTCGTTATACACTGACTTATTGCCATGTCTCATCAGTTCTCTTTTCAAAAGCAAGTATCTTAAGAAATTTTAATATAGTAAGTCCTCAGGATATCTAAGCTTTTAAGACAGACTTTTCGTTGTTGTTGCAGCAATGAAGGAGGAGACTCAAAGATATTTGTATTTGTTTTCTAGGGCTACGGTAACAAAATACCAAAAACTGCATGACTTCAAGGAAAGATAGGTATTGTCCTGTAGTTCTAGAGGCTTGAAGTCCAAAATTAAGGTGTCATGCAGGGCCATGCTCCCTCTGAAAGCTGGAGGGGGAAATTCTCCCTTGCCTCTTACTGGCTTCTGGTGGTGGCTGTCAATCCAGTGTCCTGTGGCTTACAATGTCTTCCTTTCAGTCTCCACCTCTGTCCTCATATGGCATTCTTCCTTTGTCTCTGGCTTCTCTTCTTATAAAAGCACAAGTCATATTCCGTTAGAGGCCCACCCTACTCTAGAATGACCTCATCTTAACTAATTACATCTGCAACAAGCCTGTTTCCAAGTAGGATCATATTCTGAGGTTCCTAGGGTTAGAACTTCAACATTTCCTTCTGGGGGACATAATTCAACTCCTAACAACACTGCAATACATAGTGGGAAAAGAATGAAGAACACGCAACGGAGAGAACAAAGGATGAACCTAGAAGCAAATTTCATGTGCTCCTCTGATCCCTGCCATGGGCCTATGTTATATAAATACTTTTCATTCCTCACTTACCATGGCAGTCCTTCCATGTCCCTGCACAGAAGCCCCCAGTTCATTATTGGAAAGTTCCAGGAGGATAGTCCGTGTGTTCTGATAAACTTCTAGTTGCACAGGACAAAACTCCACCTCCAATTGGCTAAAGTTAAACTCAAGAGGGGCCAGCTGGGTGTTTCTATTGACTAAAAATCCAGAAACATGTAGGTGTGTCTTAGGCAAGACAGTTCTAGGGGTTCCACTCATGTCTACTGGGTTCTGTTTTCATCTTTCGGCTCCAGTTTATTTACGCTTCATACAAAGTTTCTTTAGGCAACCAAGTAAGGTGGCCGGAGGCAGCTGCATTTTCATAATCAATCTGAGAGTTTGCATTTCAAGAGAATAATGACCTTTCCTAAACACATCCAGTATTCCTCTTGGCGGGGATCACCTCTCTAGGTTTCCTCCTGCCCACTCTGCTTTCCTGATTCCTGGTGGCTGTGTGTGTTCTGCACACACTTTGCCAGCCAGCCTGCATGGAAGGAAAGTACTAGGGAACAAAGGTAGATCCCCGGCCACATGAATCTCTCAGGAGTGCCTTAGAAAATGAAACACTGGGGCAGAGTGGTTGGGCCAGAGCTTCCCCACACTGACTGGCCAGCTGCCAGGAAGGGGAATGCTTTTAAGTGCATTGCACACGGGGCCCTTCTTGGGGTCTCTCACTTAGCACCCGCGTAACGTGTTCTTCCATCTTCCTGGAACATTGGGATTATAAATGTAACCCAGATGTCTGCTGTGTCCCTCTTCACCTTGGAGATGTAGCTATAATTGGCTTGGACCTCTGCCAATCCCACAAGTTGGGAAGATCTAAAACCCTCTCTTTGGATTTCTGCAAATTTCAGAGCCCCTGTGGATGCTGTGTGACATTGACCCATATCCTATACTCAGATCATTGCCTGCTCCTCTGGAAATTCTCTCACACTGGGCATGAGGTGAGCATGGTGGATTTTACTGATCATTTAGGCAGCCTAGAGATGATTTTCTCTATCCTGCTTTTTCTAAATAATTTTCTCTCAGTTGTCTCAAACCAAGCACTTTAGTAACCAGTGTTTTCTTGAGGTCTCTCCTTTCTTCCTTAGGAACTTATGGATGTGTCCTGGTGGTTTCACTTGTCTCTCTGTCCCTCTGAGGCCTCTCCACTACCTTCAGGACCATCTTTTATCCACCTGGCACCAATATTCTACCTTTCTTTGAGTTTCCTTAAAGCTGCGTAATGAGCAGTGGCCTGTAGGGCAAATGTCATCTGCCAATGCATGTTAATTGGATACGCACCAGTGAATTTTGCCTGCCTTCCAATGAAGCCTGTACTCATTTGGCCACAGTCTCTACCAGTCCCTATAGCCCTATACTTGCAGCATCACTTATTTACAAAACTTGCCTCACTCATGGAATCGTGGGTTTGCTACCTTTGCCCTAAATAATTCACGTATATAAACTGCAGGTTTTACCAGATCTTTCGGAAAACCACCTATAAAGGAGAGGATGTGACATCAAACACATTGCAGCAAATAGCTCCAGCATTCCCCACTAGAATGTCTGTCCTTTGTCCTTCTCTAGTCGTGCCCCTGTTGGGATATTTGTATTTGCACTGCCCTTCTATTCAGTGACCAACCCCACTGACTTCTCTTTCCTTAGGCAGAGCAATTCATTTCTGTCCTGCCAAACCATGTATTGTGAGAGATTCCAGTAGGCAGGAAAACAAACAGCCCTCCAGTTAGCAGGACCCATCTTCCTTAGAAGATTGTTCAGAGCATCTTGCAAATATTGATCTTGTCTTTTAAGTTTCGCCCCTAGCCACCTTGTCCCTACGCCTAGCAGCTTGTCAGTGTATTTTTTCCAAACAAGTATAAGGAATTCCTATGAGGAAATTTGGTGAATACGACCTTCTCTATTTTGTTACAAAAGAGATGGAGAAAATGGAGGCCACCCACCTGGGAATATAACGAAGAGTTTGGGATATTTCAAGGAAAGATAAGAAGCAATGGTCATGAGCTTGGGAACCACAGTACCTCTGGGAAGAGGGCGCTCCCCCCTCTCTGTGGGATTCAGAGGAGGAGCTCTGAGATCCGAGGAAGAGATTAACATGAATGATAACAGGAAAAAATGATCACCTTTCAGAAAAAGCTATAGCAAAGCCGGCCAAGACTAGGTGAACTGCTGAAGAGCTTACGGTGTCCATGAGAGAAATTTATGAACACCAAAGAGAATCCTAGCAAGGGAAAGAAGGGCATAGGAACTCTGTGGCTCAGGATTCCAGTAGCCAAGTGCTGAGAGCCAGTGATGGTTTCTACACCTTTGTTGTTGTAGTATCCCTTTCATAGTCCAGCATGACTAGGAAAAGAAGCACCAGTCATACAGAGAAGTTGGTATGTGGGAGTTTGTCTATCTCTCTACCTGTAGCTCTCTCTTTGCCCATTATGTGTAGCATCTAGGTCTGCCTTTTATGATAGTGACGCGTAGCCTCACTTCCTTGAGGCTTTACTATTTGATCAGATGCATATAAAGTAGAACAGACCTGGATTTAAATCATTTCTCCCTCATTACTAGCTTTGAAGCTTTGCTAAATCGGTTCACTCAGTTTGCCCATCTGTGAACTGGAGATCATGATATCCATCTCACAGAGTTATCGTGATTTTTAAAAAACTGAGATGGTGTAAATAAAGGAGTGGACCTACTATCTGGATTAGTAGATGCCAAGGAAAGCAAATTTCTTCTTTCTCCCTACTTTTTGGAAATGAACTGAGCCTCAAGTCAACATTCACAATGTTTTCACACTCAATAAGTAGGAAGCTTGAGATGTTTGAATTTATGGCTGTGAAAGTGTGACTGATTTTGACTAGTTCTTTCTTGCTGTTGTTTGAGACAGAGTCTTGCTCTGTCACCCAGGCTGGAGTGCTGTGGTGCAATCTCAGCTCACTGAAATTTTCTCCTGGGTTTAAGAAATTTTCCTGCCTCAGCCACCTGGTAGGTGGAATTACAGGCGCCCACTACCATGCCAAGCTGATTTTTATATTTTTAGTAGAGACAGGGTTTCGCCATGTTGCCCAGGCAGGTCTCGAACTCCTGACCTCAGGTGATCTGCCTGCCTCGGCCTCCCAAAGTGCTGGGATTACAGGCGTGAGCTACCGCACCTAGCTGATTTTGACTAGTTCTTTCTACTAAAATGCACAAAGTCACCAGATTATTTGAGGAGACTATTACTCACAGAAGGTTCTTAGGAGTCCAATTTCTTTCCCAACAGAAATTAGTTTCTTGTAGATACTATCTAGAGAAGCACATGTTCCACTTACTATCATTTGAAATAACAATGAAAAAAATATTCATTCTGTAAACTTCTTAAGCTCTACCAAAATTTGATAAGTCTTAGAACCTAAGGATACAAGGTTACATGTAGTATCATTCCATAGAGCACATTTCAAAGAGAGGCCTGCCAACCAGTACTTTTATATGAAGATTGTAAGTAAAATCAAAGTTGAGCCTGAAATACAAATTTATTGCAGCCTTCATTGCTTGTTAACTTGAATTAATAGTGCCTGAGCAACTACAGTCAGACTTCATCTACACATGAAAAATGAAGTGGAGAATTGAGTAAATTATCTTTATATGGGCCAGGCAATTAAGGCCAAAAAGTGGTTAGTTAGCCTAGATTATCCAGATTCTGGCCTTATCGGAAGGCTACATCAGAAAGTCAGAATAAAACACCTTACAAAAAAAAAGTAAAATAATCACAGTGTTGATTGGAAAGGTGCTGGGTAGCTAGCCATCAAAGTTAAGGTCTCCCAGAGAAGGATCCCAGCCATGAAGAATTCATTCAGGCTTGCCCAGATAAGGGAGACTTGGGCAGTAATTAGAGTCCTGCATACTTCTCAGACCCAAAGAGAAGGCTTTCACTTGGACAAGGCACATTTTACAATAGGTCTTCTATTAAAGACGATGTTTTAGGAGTTTTTAGAGACTTTTAAAAATAATGCCAATTGCACCATGTTCTGGAGCAGGAATGGGCAAGGAGACCTCTGTTTCCCAAGGGAAATGACTCACGTCCCAGAATCATAAACTCAGCTCCAGCTCACTTCCCAGGAGCCTTCACAAAAGGCTCTACTGGTTTATGCTGGACTGGGCCTTCCTATTCTTATCCCATTTCCAGAAGCTCTCAGTAATGGCGGTAGTGGAAGGAAAGTATTCAGTCCATCCACTTGCTGCCAAGTCAGTATGGAAGCTCCTTGGCCCTTAAGGCTCAACTCAGTGTGGATAACAAAGCCTGGGCCCAATGAACCACAGTAAATTTTACTTTTGCCACTTCTCAGTCATATATTTTTGGGCAAATGACAAAACCATTCTGAGCTGCCATTTCCTTACAGGTAAAATGGAATTCTAAGATCTACCTTATAACATAATATAGAGAATTAAATAATGCTTGTTCTATACCAGGCACGTGGCTCTCAAGTTGGTTTCTTCACTCCTTATTTTAAAGATACTTAGAGTGGTTCCAGGATAGGAGCTCAACAATCATTTGCTAAATGAAAGAAACCAAGAAAGAGAGAATAAAGAAGGAAAAGAAAAAT
Source organism: Saguinus oedipus (assembly GCA_031835075.1). Taxonomy (NCBI): domain Eukaryota; kingdom Metazoa; phylum Chordata; class Mammalia; order Primates; family Cebidae; genus Saguinus; species Saguinus oedipus. The sequence goes on from CM063180.1 coordinate 10,012,230, forward strand.
GGGAGCCATGAAGGGAGATAGACCGTAAAGAAATGAAGTTAATTTTCTTCTCAGATAGGAACTGGAGGGCTTTGTGGCACACAGGGCACCTCAGAGATCCAGAAAGATTGCTCTCAACTCATATTTGGGTTGAACTGCCTTGGGCAGAGTCCCACTGCAGGCAACTCTGAAAGACCACTGGGTAGGCATCCTCCTGTCACTCTCAGCTCCTCCCTTACCAACTTCCACCTCATGTGGTTCTGCAATTGTCCATTCAAACACGTGTTAACATGCTGCTGTGGATTTCATAAACTCTAACTCCCCGGGATCCGTGTGCCTGGGGTAGGACTATGCCACACCCATTACCCTTGACAGGGGAATGGACAGTCATGCTGCCAGGTCTGGATATCTGTCCACCCCTGACACGTTCATAGGGCTCAGCCAAACCCACCTCCTGATCCCATATGCTGCTTTTCAATCTTCCCAGTTTTGACTCTCTCCCAACATACCTTGTTTGGAGGAATGATCTGGAGGAATAAACTCATATGTGAAAGTTTTTTGTTCTCATTTATTTACATATTAGCCACTGTATGCTTTCTTTCTACTGGACAATGATGTCTCTGAGCACTGCATATGGCCTCCTAAGAGGGCAAGAATGACTGTTCATATCATGAAGCTGTGTGGCTTTTAAAAGAGCAGAACTGTACACATGGCAAGAAAAAGAAAAGCACTACATTGGACTCATGACTTACAACCAAGGAAATCCCCAAGATATGTTCCCCTCACTAAATTATGTCTTTATGGCAGTCCCAACACTGGTGAAGCTCTTATCTTCAATGGCTGGTAAATGTTTAGTCCTTGGTAGTTAAAGACTCATTGGATGATGGATTTTTTTTTTTTTTTTTTTTGAGGAACAATATCCTTTCTGCTGGGACCCTTTGACAAAAGTTTGTGAAATCCTTGACACCTTCTGAAAATGATTTATGTGCACTGTAGTCTTTTTTGTGTCAACACCCCGAGCAAGGCGAGGCAGTCCGTAATCACAGCCTTTGAATGTACTGCTTCCATTAAGCCAGCTGTACAGGGGCAGGCCTAATGTCTGGCTTTTCAGAGTCTGGGGAGAGATGCAATTGTTCTGTGTTGCTTTGAGGCAGATGTTGGCAAGGTGTTTAGACATAGGAGGAACAAGGAAAAGGGTGAACATTTTAAACTGCTTTCTGCAACCACTGATGTCCTTCCTCCAGCCCCCAGTTGTATGGGCAGGGGCCTGGTTTTAGCCTGTAACTCAAATCTCCCAGGACTGATGTGATCAGTGTGGGTTTCCAGACTATCTGATGATTAAGAACTTCTAACTTCTAACCATGACACTGTACAGTCATCATCTAGTGTATCAAGAGACTGCAACTCTTACGCAGCTATAAATGTCCTGAAATCTCAGGGGGATCAAAGCAAACAAAGTTACAGAAAGGAAGAATGCAAAATATGCCATTTATTTTCCAGCCCACCACCAGGCGTCTGCTTCTTATTCTGCTTCCATGTAAGTGTGTAGTGCACGGTCCAGTCCTTCATTCTATGACTGGTTGACCTGAAACCCAAGTATTAGGAAGGAATTAGAAATCACTGACCCTGCCCCGGGCAGAAGCTGAGTACCCTTCTCCTGAACTATGCTTCCACCCATTCCTGCTGCTCAGCTCTTTCCTCAGGGAAGGTAGATGTAGCATATGGTCAGGAGCCCTAGCTCTGGCTCCTCGTACAAGGAGTTTCTCTTTGCAAACTATTCTATAGTTACACCAACTCCATCTGAATTGCGTGAGCAACACAGTGGCAATGCAGAATAAAATGACCTCATCCTGGGTAAAATAACAATGCTGCTTTTGAACCTTCCTATCTGATCCATCAGACAGAATAGACCAGGATCTTTGATAGAAATATGTACCATGAAGAAATACAATGAGTGTTTGTTTCAGTGTTTGGATCCATATGTCAATGAATGGAACACTTTGGAAAATGATGCAATATTTTTATTATCAATTACAAGTACATTATTTAACTAAAAATATAACAAGTGGCCATTCAAAATACATAGCAGCATACCTTCGAGTCCTCTCATAAAGACCTCCATATCTCAAATTGGTGATAAACCAGAAAACTATAAAAGTTTATATAGTTTTTCCCTCAATGCATCCCTGGAAATCTTCCTGAGAAGCAAATCATCATAAAGTTGCTCATATTTTCCTATAGGGACAGTGCCATAATCGGGAGTGGAGATATTGATGAAGAATCTTGACTAAAATAAATCATAAATATGGCCACTGACCTGCCATAAATGCAAAGCCATAACTGCTATAAACCTCAGCGATCACTTAACATTTTAAAATTATGTTCTAAATCGCAGAGGCCTATCATTTTATTACTATCAGGGACTTCAGGGATTATCTTGTCCAGTCCACAATTTGGAGATAAGAAAATCTAAATCAAAGACGATTAAGTGTTTTGCTTAATTTACTTAGCAGCAGAGCCAGGAAAGGGCCATGGCTCCATCTTTTCCTTCTGCTGAGTTCTTCCTTGGTAATCCCCCACAAGTTAAACAGGTACATGCAGATAAGAAAAGGGTGAGAATACACATGTAGTAGATGGAAAAATTATTTTATCATCGTGTGACCAAATGTTAATATTTCTATTATAATAAAATACTAATTTAAGATCATTTAATAATTCTCTTAGTCTCATTTTTTTTTTTTTGAAATAGGATCTCACTGTATCACCCAGGCTGGAGTGCAGTGGTGAGATCACAGCTCACTGAAGCCTCAACCTCCCCAGGCTCAGGTGATCCTCTCACCTCAGTTTTTGTATTTTTAGTAGAGATGGGTTTTCACCATGTTGCCTAGGCTGGTCTCCAAGTCCTGGGCTCAAGCGACCCACTCACCTCAGCCTCCCAAAGTGACTGGGATTACAGGCATGAGCCACTGCACCAGGCCTTATTCTCGGAATTTAGGAGAGTATTTTAAGGGCCAAAACAATCACTTTTTCTTCTTCCTAATAAAGTTACCTAAGCAATCATAGACTCTCAAAAAAATCAGGAGTCTTTTACAAACTTTTTTTTTTTTGAGACAAAGTTTCGCTCTTATTACCCAGGCTGGAGTGCAATGGTGCGATCTTGGCTGACCACAACCTCCGCCTCCTGGGTTCAAGCAATTCTCCTGCCTCAGCCTCCCAAGTAGCTGGGACTACAGGCTGTGCCACCATGCCCAGCTAAATTTTGTATTTTTAGTAGAGACAGGGTTTCACCATTTTGACCAGGATGGTCTCGATCTCTTGACCTAGTGATCCACCTGCCTCGGCCTCCCAAAGTGCTGGGATTATAGGTGTGAGCCACCCCGCCCAGCCTACAAATTTTTTTTTTTTTTTTTGAGAGTCTGGCTTCGTTGCCAGACTGGAGTGCAGTGGCATGATCAAAGCTCACTGCAACCTCTGCCTCCTGGGTTCAGGCAATTCTCCTGCCTCAGCCTCCTGAGTGGCTGGGACTGGAGGTGCGCACCACCATGCGCAGCTAATTTTTGTATTTTTAGTAGAAATGGGGTTTCACCATATGGGCCAGGATGGTCTCCATATCTTGACCTTGTGATCTGCCCGCCTCGGCCTCCCAAAGTGCTTGGATTACAGACACGAGCCATCGCACCTGGCCTACAAACATTTCATGTAACGGACCACAAAGCAAATATTTTAGACTTTTCAGGCCATACAGTGTGTGTCCACACAAACTATTCAGCTCTGCCATTGTATCACAAAAGCAGCCAAAGACCATACACAAAGGAATGGGTGGGGCTGTGTTCCTATAAATGTCTACCAATAGACACTACAATTTGAATTCCTTATAGTTTTCATGTGTCACAAAATGTTATTCCTTATCTTTTTTTCCTCAACCATTAAAAAATATAGAAACCATCCTAAGCTTGCCACCTTACAAAAACAGGTGAAGGGCCATATTTGACTTGCGGATTTGTTAACGTGTCTTAGTGGGAAGGAAAAGGGTGAGAGGTTCAACCTGGAAAGATTTAGTTTCAAAATTTGTTCATGCCTTGAGGTTGTAACTTTTCTGTCTTAATTTGTTCATCTGTAAATGCAGGTGATGCTGTCTATTTCATAGGGTGCTTGTGAGACCGAGTGAGCTAACACTCATAGAGGGCCCAGAGTAGACCCTGAGAATAACAGATCTTTAAACATTAGTTCTCGTCCCTTTTCCTCTTCTTAACCCTCCTACAAATACATATATACATGTCCATGTGTGCACACACAGACACACACACACACACACACTTTTTGCTTTTAAAAAAGTTACTGGCTAGGCACGATGGCTCACGCTTGTAATTCCCGCACTCAGGGAGGCTGAGGTGGGTGGATCATTTGAAGCCAGGAGTTTCGCAATCACCTCAGGCAACATTATGAAACCTTAACTCTACAAAAAATACAAAAATTAGGCAGGCATGGTGTTGCATGCCTGTAGTCCTAGCTACTGAGGAGCCTGAGATGGGAAGATTGCTTGAGCCCAGGAGGTCAAGGTTGCAGTAAGCCAAGATCACGCCATTGCACTTCATCCAGGGTGACAAAGCAAGATTCTGTCTCAAAAAATAAAATTTAAAAAAGTTACCCTCTTTTCTTATCTCTTTCCTTTTTCCTTTTCCAGGTTACCTCCTGTGGTACTGAAGTACATGAAGGCTTACTCACAACTTGGGTTGTGATAGTTGGAAAATCAATTTTCTTTGTAATTTGTAATTTTGATTTCCCTTTGCTATTTTCACTTCTTAAAAGAAAAAACAAAAACCATACCAGTAAACCACAAACAAGAAACCTCACATCTTTAGGAGTCCAAATGTAGGAAGTGACAGATCTAAGGACTTGGGTGATTAACTAAGGCAAGAAGAAGAGAACTTTGACCAACTCATCTTGCTTCTAGGTAGATGGACTTCAGTTTGCTGACTAAGTCAGAGCCCAGAACCTTCCACAGCTGTCAAGGGGAGTCATCCCCAAGCTGAAATGTATGGCCCAGCACTTGTTGCCATTTTTCAGGCCTTGACTCAGGGCCCAATCCAACTGACTTCCAACCAGCAGAGCATTGTCACCCATGACCAATTCTCCCCTCATCACTGGAACCTTGGGAAATTCCCACCAATGCACAGCCTAGTGCATGGCTAACACCAAAGTGCTCCAACCTTCCTCTGACTCACCAGCAACTCTAAAGAGAGGGACAGGAAGGGTCAACAGTGCAGCTGGATGGATTTGTATGGACGAAAAGGCAGGCAAGAGGCGGGGTGCCATTTTCCTTGACATAAAGTCCAGTGAGGAGTTGGGAAAGGGAGAGTGAATAGGAACATATCAAGTCTGTAATCAGACTTCTAAATATCCATTACAAAAGCTGCCTACCTTCTTCTTGTCTTCTTCAGTCATTGCTACAGAAACAGGGGGGACAGACTGGGGCCCCTCCATTCAGGTATTCACCCATGTACTAGTGGAAGGAGTACAAGGCACCATGGTAGGGAGGTGAGGATTCATGAGTTGATGGAACCATAGTTTCTGTTCCCAGTTTGTGATAATGAAGAAAGTGCAGGCAACACACAAGAAAGCAGAAATGGCTGTGCACTGTGCTAAGTACTGTCATGGGGCAGTAGCAGGCCTTAGGAGCTCCTAAGAGGCCTCAAGTCCAGCAGCCCCAACCTTTTATGCACCAGGGACTGGTTTCATGGAATACAATTTTTCCACAGGCTGGGGGGTGGTGCCGGGGAGATGGTTTTGGAATAAAACTGTTCCATCTCAGATCATCAGGCATTAGATTCTCATAAGGAGCACACAAAGTAGATCCCTTGCAAGCACAGTTCACAATGGGGTTCTTGCTCCTGTGAGGATCTAATGCTGCTGCTGATCTGACAGGAGGCGAAGCTCAGGTGGTGGTGCTATAATGCTCACTCGCCGCTCCCCTCCAGCTGTGCAGCTGGACTGGGGGGAGTTGAGGGTGGCTGGGGAACCCCCCCCCAGCTCTAGTCTGGTCTATGGTCGATATGGAAAGAAATAATAGTCAGAAGAAATGACACACACACTAGGCAAAGGAAAGGATAAGGAGGGCAGAGAGAGAAGAAAGAGGGAGAGGGAGAGAACAGCTGGCGTTTGGGGATTTCTACTACATGCCAGGCATCATTCTTAGACGTTTATGTGTATGGCCTCAATTATGAGGTAGTTAATATGATGATCCCCTTTTACATGATGGAACAGAGAGGTGAGGTTACCTGCTTAGTGGCACACAGCTAATAATTGGCAAAACTAGAATTCAAATCAGGCATTCTGGTTCCAGAGCCTTTACTCTTAACCACTACACAGAGAAAATAGCAAGAGAATATCATGTGTTCAGAAGCAACTGCAGGTTATCTAGTGTGAGCGAATGGAAACACACTCATGAGACAGATCCATCAAAAAATAAACACACTTTGACAATTCCTCAAAGAACTGAAAACGGAACTACCATTCGCAATCCCATTACTGGGTATATACCCAAAGGAATAGAAATCATTCTACCATAAAGGCACATACACATTTCAGCACTATTTACAACAGCAAAGACATGGAGTCAATGTAAATGCCCATCAAGGATGAACTGGGTAAAGAAAATGTGGTACATATACACGACTGAATACCATGCAGCCATAAAAAAAAATGAAATCACATCTTTTGCGCGAACATGAATGGAACTGGAGGCCATTATTCTTAGCAAACTAATGCAGGAACAGCAAAGCAAATATCACTGTTCTCACTCATAAGGGAGAGCTGAACAATGAGAACCAATAGACACAGAGGGGAACAGCAGACAACAGGGTCTGCTTAAGAGTGCTGGATGAGGGGAGGAAGGCAGCAAAACACACTGCCATGTGTGTACCTATGCAACTATCTTGCACGTTCTGCACATGTACCCCAAAACCTATAATGCAATAAAAATTAAAAAAAAAAAAAAGAGTGTTGGATGAGAGGAGGAAGAGGAGCAGAAAAAAGAGCTTTACTAGGCCTAGTACCTGGGTGAGGAAATAATCTGTACACCAAACCTCCATGACACAAATTTACCTATATAAATAACAAACCTGCACGTGTACCCCTGAACCTAAAATAAAAGTTAAAAAAGAAAATCACACTTAAACATATAGTGCAGAGAGGCACTCTTCAATACTATTCTCACTACCGTACATACCAAAAGTGATCATGGGAGCAAGCTGAATAGAATTGGAATCACTTCTCAGATGCTTGCTGGAAAAGCTACAGTTTCTTTATATTATACAATTGTTTCAAAAAATGTAAAAGTAGTAAAGAAGATCCTAATATTAAATTTATATCTTTTCAACATATTTGGTGAAACACTTGAGCTGGCTTCCATGAACATAACTTTTATATAACGGATTTTAGGCTTCAGATGTTTACAGGGAACTTCCAGTTAATAGTTTTTAATGCCCATCTTTTAAAAGTCTTGATAGTCACCGTCAATGAGAAATTTCATCCACAGAGACAGGTAATACAACATTGAAAATATTTTATTTTGCAACCATTCAAAATGGTACAAAAGTTGAAATTATTAAAATGTCTAAAAGCTCTTTTTCTTTCATTGACAGAGGTGGAAATGAGAAAGGATTTCCAAAGCAATCAAACAGTCTTAAATAGAGCATTTCAAGATAATAGTGGAGCTCGAATTAGTAGAATCCGCGTTCAGTGTTAGGGCAGATGCCTTGCAGCTAGCTAAGCCACGACTGAAAGGACGTGTCATCCACAACGAGACAGACGTATTCAATTATCTGAAGACAGAGTTTCCTGCTTCACAACCATGAGCATCTTGGGAGGCTCACTGTGCCCCTGGTGCGCCTGGAATACGAACTTCACCAGCATCTCCAGAAGCACCTTGCTCACAGTCACAGTGACTCGCTCCACGGCTGCTGCTGAGGGAGACAACCGAGCCTGGTGTGCTCAGTGCATCTGCAGTAGGGCAGGAGGCGTTAGTTGAGGCTCCCCATTCCTGCTCCTGGAATCGGGATACGCCTTCAGACCTGCTCTGCTACCCTTTGAAAAGCCCTGCACAAGGCTGCTCCCATCCTGAGGCTACCAGCTTGGCTGCCCCAGGGCTGAACGAATCAATTTCTGATGGCACATCTGTAACTCATTCATGGCTCACCAGTTGGGAAGTTCTGAATTAAATAGTTCTGAAGCATGAAGGCTCTGGAGCCAGACTGCTTAGGTTTGAATCCTAGTTTCTCCTCTTCCCAGCTCTGTGTCATTTGGGTGAGTTAATTAAAATTTCTATTTCCTAGCTTTCTCATCTGTAAGGTCCTGGGCCTTTGTTTACCTTAACTGACTTTACACATGAAGTACTTTCGACTTGTCCTCAGTACTCAATAAACGTGAACCATGACTTACTCTCAGATCCTTGAGTTGAGCATCACTTAGTGACTGAATTTAGATACAGGTTTAATTGTTGAGATCTTTACCCTCCAAATCTTTTTATCTTTTATTCCCAATCACTTAGTATGTATTTATTTATCCATTCATTTAACAAACATTTATGAAGGCACCTATTATATGCTGGCTCTGGGCTATGTTCCTGCATTCATGGAACTTGCATTCAAGTGCGAAAGAAGAAAGATTTCAAACACATAAATGTAAATATGGAGACTGAATGTGATAAAAGTGCTATAAAGGAAAACTCAGGCACTACAGGATAATTTAACAGGAGCACTAAATTATTTAATTCTGTTTCAAAGGTGGCAGAAAATTGCGTTTCAAGCAGGGGACATGTAAGTGTTGAGTAGGAGTTGTCAAAGAAGGTGGGCAAGAGCTGGGAATAAACTCTAAGGCTCAGGAAATAACATGCATAAACCCTTCAAACATGAAGGAACTTGGTATATATGAGAAGTGAAGAAACCAGCTGGATAAACGTCACAGGCGTTTGTGTGTGGATAAGAACGGGCTCAGGGCTTGAGAAATAAGGAGTAGTCAGATCTTATGAGGCCCTTATGGGTAACCTCAGGGAACTACCTTTCTTTCTTTTCTTTCTTTCTTTTTTTTTTTTTTTTTTTTTTTTTTTTTTTTGTTGATGTGGAGTCTTGCTCTGTCGCCAGGCTGGAGCACAGTGGCGCAGTCTCGGCTCACTGCATCCTCCGCCTCCCGGGTTCCAGTGATTCTTCCGCCTCAGCCTCCCGAGTAGCTGGGACTACAGGCGTGCACCAAACGCCTAGTTAATTTTTGTATTTTTAGTAGAAACGGGTTTTCACCATGTTGGCCAGGATGGTCTCAATCTCTTGACCTCGTGAGGGAATTACCTTTTTAACCTAAGGTTTTGAAGGTTTTTCAGTAGACTAGAAAGATGATCCAAACTGTGGTGCGTGTGGAATGAACTGGAAGGCAAAGGAAACTGAAAGCCCATTAGGTGCTATTTTCAGTAACGCCAGGTAAGAGATGACAGTGATTTAAACCAGGTGGTGGCAGTGGAAATGAGATAGGCAGATGGGCGACGGTATGTTTGGTAAGTAGATTGACAGGATTTGGTTAAAAATGGGATGTGGAGGCGAGATGAGAAGGAGGAGAGAATTTTGATTTTCCCTTGTCTGTTGACCAAATAGGTAGATGGCGGTACCATTTTACTGGGATTTGAGAAGAAGGATGAAGAGTTTAAGTTTGAACACGGATTGAAGTGTTTGTGAGACAGGTGAAGATGTCTGGAGTGGCAATTGACTATATCTATAAAATAGTAGATTACTTTTTTTTTTTGAGACAGACTCTCACTCTGTCGCCAGGCTGGAGTGCAGTGGTGTGATCTCGGCTCACTGCAACCTTTGCCTCCTGGGTTCAAGCAATTCTTCTGCCACAGCCTCCCCAGTATCTGGGAGTGCAGACGCATGCCACCATGCCCAAATAATTTTTGTATTTTTAGTAGAGACGGGGTTTTACCATGTTGGCCAGGATGATCTCCATCTCTTGACCTCGTGATCCACCTGCCTCGGCCCCCCCAAAGTGCTGGGATTACAGGTGTGAGCCACTGCGCCCAGCCTGAATTACATTTTTAAGGCAAAGGGGAGTCACTGACATGTAGTTGTTATTTAAAATCAATGGGCTGGGTGCTGTGGCTCACACCTGTAATCCCAGCACTTTGGGAAGCCGAGGCAGGTGCATCACCTGAAGTCAGGAGTTTGAGAGAAGCCTGACCATGGTGAAACCCTGTCTTTACTAAAACTACAAAATTAGCTGGGCCTCATGGTGCATGCTTGCAATCCTAGCTACTTGGGAGGCTGAGGCAGGAGACTGAGGCAGGAGACCTTGAACTTAGGAGGCAGAGATTGCAGTGAGCTGAGATTGTGCCACTGTACTTCAGCCTGGGCAGCAAGAGTAAAACTCGGTTTTTTTAAAAAAAAGCCAGTGGAATAAATAATATCACCTTGAGCGTGAATATAGGGTGAAAGCCAAGATGAGCTAGTTCACAGCCTGAAGTCCAGCATATAGGCTGAATGCAGGTGAAGGAGGCCACAGAGAAAGAGTGGCCAACAATATAGAAGAAAATCCTATCTTTATAGGTTGGCCAACGTGTGACACAAGAGCGAGGCAAAGGGTATTTCAAAAGGGTTGACTGGCTGACTGGGTTGAATTCTGCTGAGAGAGCAAGTTGAAGAGTATTTAAATGTGTCATGGACTGAGCAATCGATGACATCAGTGACTTTAGCCAGAACATTATATGGCCTACAATGCCTGAAATGCTTGTTATCTGGCTCCTTACAAAAACGTTGGCTGGCCCTTGATTTGTAGTGAGTGATTTTTCTAAATGCCAGATATGATTCAATTCTTTCTCATTGTTCTTAAAATAAAATCCAAAATTTTTCCTGTAGTGAAACCTAGATCCTGGCTTCGTACTGATCTCATGTCACCTGCCTACTGCCCCTTCACTTCTCATGCCACCTGCCCATTGCCCCTTCACTTCTCATGCCACCTGCCCACTGCGCCTCCACGTCTCCGTCTGTGCTTTGTGTTTACCTCTGCCTGTCAATCTTCCTCTTGCACTTTTTTTTCCATCTTGATGCATAGGATTCTTTCTGTTTGGAATGTTGTTTTTTCCTCCCTATGTTCTATCTTCCTTCCACCCCACTGTTTATGTTACACTACAAAATTTTGGTCTTCTTTCAGGTAGAAAAACAAATGTCTTTTCCTTAAAAATGATTTTCCTCACCCTCTCCATCTAATTTGGTCATCCAGTTACACTCTCTCCTGGTAGTCAGCCTTATGATTGCTTTAAACGGACTTATTAAAGTATAATTTGCATTCCATGAAATTTATCCATTGTAAGTATACAATTTAATAATGCTTAGTAGATTCATAATTGTAGAGCCATCACTGCAATCCCGTTTTAGGCAATTTCCATTACCTAAAAAAAAAAAAAATTCTCGCATCTATGTGCATCAATTCCTGCTCCTGCCTTCAGTCTTAGGGATTGCTAATATGCTGTCTAAGTTTGCCTTATGGAGACATTTCCTATACACAAAATCATATAATATGTAGTTATTTACATCTGACTTTATTTACTTAAACAATGTATTTGTGGTGTATTTACGTGTAGCATCTTTTGTCATCTTCATTGCTGAATAGCATTCCATTGTACAGATGCCCTACATTTTGTTTAACTACTTATCAGTTGATAGGCATTTTGCTTGTTTTCAATTTTTGGTGATGATGAATAATCTGCAATGGACAGTCATATAAGTGGCTTCGTGTGGACATATGTTTTAATTTCTTTTTTTTAAATTTTTATTGCATTTTAGGTTTTGGGGTACATGTGCAGAACGTGTAAGATAGTTGCATAGGTACACACATGGCAGTGTGTTTTGCTGCCTTCCTCCCCTTAACCCACATTTGGCATTTCTCCCCAGGCATGTTTTAATTTCTTTTGGATAGATTCCTAGCAGTGAAATTGCAGGGTTGTATAGTGAGTTATGTTTCACTTTTTAAGAAACTGAGGAACTATTTTCTAAAGTGGCCATTCTATTCTGTATTATGACTGGCAATACGTAAGTGTTCCAGTTTCTCCATATTCTCAACGACACTTGGTGTTCTCTGTTTTTTTTGTGTATAGTTATTCTGGTGAGTGTGTAGTGGTATCCCATTGTGGCTTTAACTTTTGTTTCTCTGTGAGTAACAACTTTGAGCGTCTTTTTACGTGTTTATTAGCCATTTTCGTATCTACTTAGTGAAATTTCTTTTCAAATATTCTGCCTATTTCAAATTAAATTTTTTTGTCTTACTGTGTCATAAGAGTTCTGTACATATTCTGGACACAAGTAATTTATAAGATATATGATTTGCAAATATTATCTCCCAGTTTGTCTTGTCTTTTCTATCACATGAGGCACAAAAGTTTTTAATGTTGATGAAGTCCAATTTATCAGCTTCTTCTTTTATGTATCATGTGTTGGTTTCTTATCTAATAATTCTTCACCCATCCCAAGATATTGAAGATATCTCCCTTCTCCCTTCAGTTGTTCCTGAATTTCTATATTTTTAGCTCTTACATTTAAGTTTGTAATTAATTTTGAGTTAATTTCTGTATATGATGTGAGGTAAAGGTCTAAATTTATCATTCTGCTTTGTGGTTATCCAAAGACTGCTGTACCAATTGTTGAAGAGACTATCCTTTTCCTTTCTAATTGTCTTTGCGTTTTTGTTGAGCACAGCTTGACTATAAATATGAGGATGTATTTCTCAACTCACAAGCCTATTCCACTCATCCATATGCCTATCCTGCATTAATACCATACTGTATTTATTACTGTGGCTTTAGAGTAAGTTTTGAAATTTTGTAGTATGAGGCTTCCATATTTGCTTTTTTTTCTGCAAAAAATTGTTTTGGCTAACCTAGATCTTTTGTTTCATATACATTTTAGAATCAGTTTGTTGCCAATAGGAATTTTGATAAGGATTAATTTCAATTTCAAGTTCAATTGTCAAAAGCTGTTATATTATTTTTGAGTCTTCCAGTTCACAAATATGGACTGTCTCTCCATTTATTTAGATCTCTTTTAATTTTTTGCAGTGTTGTCTAGATTTTAGTTCACATATCTTGCATATTATTTGTTAAACCTAGCCCTAAATATTGTATTCTTTTTGCTGCTATTTTGAATTCAATTTTTAAAATTTTATTTTCAGGTTTTTCTTTGCTAGTAAGTAGAAATAACATTGATTTTTATATGTTGATCTGGTATCCTGAACCTTGATAAAATAGTTAATTAGTTCTAGTGGTTTTAGGATTTTCTACATGCAAAATTATGTCATATGCAACTAAAAAGAGTTTTACTTCTCCAATCTAGATGCCTCTGATTCTTTTTCTTTCCTTTTCTTCTTCCCTATTGCACTGGCTCTCTGGTGCAATATTGAATGAAAGCGGCGAAAGCAGGCCACTTATATTAGGTGGAAATCATTCAGTCTTCTACTGTCAGAAACGATGTTAGATGTGGATATTTCACAGATTCTCCTTATCAGAATGTATAGATCTATTTTTAGTTTGTTGAGTGTTTTTTTAAAAAAATAATGAATGAATACTCACTTTGTCAAATGCTCTTTCTACATTGATTAATACGTTTTATAAATCATTTATTCTATTACTATGGTATATTATATCCACTGCTTTTTGTATTTTAAGCAAATCCTCTGTTTCTGAGATAAAAACCCACTTGGTCATGGGGTAGAATTCTTTTTGTATGTCGCGGGATTCGGTTTGTTGATATTTTGTTAAAGAGTTTTCTATGTTCATCAAGAATATTAAACTATATGGTTTTCTTTTCTCATGATATCTTTGTCTTTGGCACTCTGTAATTCTTCTTTACACTCTGGATTTTATACACACACTTATGCACACACATGCCATATATACCATGTATAACCCAATCATAGTGTGATTAATGTACATCTCTCCAAGTAGACTGTGACCTCCATGAGGTCACAGACTGTGTCTGTCTTATACACTTCTGTGTATTATACATACTGAAGTCATATAAACTGATAGGGTATCCAGGGCACCATTATTTTGTATTTTGATTTGAACATGAAACAAATATCGTCACCTTTATGACCAGCATTTTTAGTACCCTTTGCTCTTATTTAGCTCTGGTAAACATAATGCAAACAAGTAGGATTTTTTCTTTTTTTTGTTGATGTTAAATGTTAATGAAGTAGTGCATAGATACATCCTTCTAACCTTCTTTATATTGGCTCCTCATTTCATACTCTGAAGGCGATTTTGAACCTAGAATCTATTGTCTTCCATGAGCTATTGTATTATCTTCAAATTGTATTAAAATGCTTTCTTGGTTTTCCTATATATGATTAAGAGGTCACCATAACACTCTTCATCCATTTGGGCTACAGTAACAAAACACCATAGCCTGAGTGACTTACACAGAACAGAAATTTATTTCTCACAGCTCTGGAGGCTGAGAAGTCCAAGAGCAAGCTGACACAATCATTTCTTGATTGATGAATGGCCATCTTTTCACTGTAACCTCACATGACAGAATGGGTGAGGGAGGTCCCCCAGGGCTGTTTTATAAGGGTGTGAGTCCCAGTCATGAGAGCTCTGCCTTCCTGACCTGATTACCCTGCAAAGGCACTGTTTCTTAAGTCATCACCCTGGGGATTAGAATTTCAACATACGAATTTCGGGGGACACAAAGTTTTGGTGCATAGCATTATCTTTCTTGATTAGCACACAGACTTTGTGCTTGGGTTTTCTTTCTTTTTTTGTCTGTTTCATTTTTCCGAATTCGGTTGAAATTGTCTGAACCAGTTTGTTGCTTACTTTTTTATATGCTCTATCTCTGAGCTGATGGGCTCCACGGGAGATGTCCACCTCCTTGGCAACATGTTAAAATTACAGGTTCTCTAAGCAGTCAAATGACACTACACTTGTTTGTCATCTCATTCCAAGCTGATCTAAGGAATGATTTTGTTGTTTTCATCAAATATTCAACTCAATCTGAGCTTTGACCATTGCTACAAAATGCTGACTCAGAATGCCTGTATTCTTATAAACAAATGCTACCACTTTTGTGTCTGTGAATTAGAATAAAGAAGGCAATTTGTGAACCTGTCAACCACACTCTAACATCCAACAAATATAAACATCTCATGGGTTGCTTTTCTTCATCAATACGTGGTAGCGTTATCTTTAGGGCTTAGAACTCTGTTTTAAGTGGCATGTTATAGAGAAGTGCTTAAGAATGTGACTGTTCCTAGTTAGGCTCTAGATCTAAGTCATTGCCTAATCTGTAAAACAAAAATGACCATTACAATTTACTCTTTTGCTGTAAAGATTGAATGATATGCCTTATGTAAAGCACTAGCACAGCACCTGCCACATAGGAAGTTCACAATATATTGTTTTGTTATTGTTGCTGAACATGACATAAGCATGCTGCCTACCTTTGTAGTGATTTCTGCATGATAGAAAATTATCTGTGACCCCTCACACAATTAGTGAAGGTTTGAGATGATGTATTTTTTGATGAAACACAGATGACCTTGCATTTTCCTGCAGTCAGTAATCTCTGACAATTAGCATGACTCACCAAAAGGAGACATTTAGTATCTAAATCAATAACATATATAGTGCCTTTCCCTCTGCTTTTGACTCAAAATAGCTTGGATCCAACTAACAAAATTTAATTTTTGTTAAATAAATCTGTAGGCATCTGTCTTCTACTCATTACATTGTGTATTAAGGCAAAGCGACTTTGTATGTGGTATGCACAGCATTGTATGCATCTGCTGTTGCAGCGTTTCAGGACTGTAGTTTGACTCTGTGTACGTACAAAGCAACTAGGAAATTTATCATGAGAAAATGCTGACTCAAAATGCCTGTATCTCCTAAGTAAATATTTATCAGAAAGATCATTGTAGACACTTGGAAGGGAGTAAGGAAGTTACAGAATTCAATTTCATAGCAAATCGCACTGGTTAGAGCATCTCTAGAGTATATGATAATTTCTGCAGTGCGAGAAATGACATATATAATGAACACCTACCTATCATTTGACAGTTTCTACAAATAATCTCACTAGCAGAATCAAGTCCACTAATGTTCACAAATCTACTGGAATTCCCACTGCTCCTTACACATGTTGTACTTTATTTAAACGGAAGTAATGTAAGAAGCCATTTATTATTTTACTCATTGAACTGTCAAAATATTGAATAGCTGTTATATTTATCTGGAAAGATAACCACAACATGTATGAAGGGTATCATATATTTAAAAGAGTATATATATATACTATGTGTGTGCATAAGTATATACCTATGCAGGAATAGGACAAGTCAGGAAGAATCTGTATTAAACAATCACCTCTCATTGACAGAATTTTGATGAGCAAGGTGTGGCAATGTTCATTTTCTTTATCATATAATAACAAAACAAGTAGTATATCTGATGTACATGTTTAAAGGTTTAACTACAATGTAGTAAATGAAGGGTCAGGAACAAGAGTGGAAAACAAGAAGGGCAAGGATGTGTATTTCAATGAAAGGTAATGTCGGCTTGCACCAGAGTGAAATGAAGTGAAAATGGAAACAAAAGAATGAATTTGGAACACATTTTGATTGTAGAGACAGCGATCTCTGTATTTCTGGTAGAGAGGGAGCAGGGTGAAATAAATGCTGACTCCTGGTTTTTGGCTTGAGAAACGGAGTAGTTGATGATGTTATTTATATATTCAGAATCTGTGCATTTAGGTAACTCTAAGGTGTGCAGCGTGGCTAGAATGTACTATCTGTGTTAGGCCGTTCTTGCATTGCTATTAAAAAAAAACCCTGAGACTGGATAATTCATAAAGAAAAGACGTTTAATTGGCCCACAGTCCTGCAGGCTTCACAGGAAGCATGGTGCTGGCATCTGCTTGGCTTCTAGGGAGGTGTCAGGAAGCTGACAGTCATGTCAGAAGGCAAAGGTGGAGCAGGCATGTCACATGGCGAGAGCAGGAACAAGTGAGAGAGAGTGAGACAGACGGAGAGAGAATGAGGGGAGGGGAGTGCCGCATATTTTAAGTGATCAGATCTCGTGAGAACTCACTATTGTTAAGACAGCACCAGACCATGACAGATCCGCCCCCATGATCCAAACACCTCTCACTAGGCCCCACTTCCAGCATGGGGGATTGCATTTCAACACGAGATCTGGGCAGGGACAAATATCTAAACCAGATCACTCCGCATCCATCTATCCATTTTCAACTGTCCACCAAGCATTCACTGCATGCAAAGCCAGGGTTCCAGATTCAGGAATGACAAACCAGAGTCTCATGCTCATGAAATGTAGTGGGGGGGTCAGACAAGAAGTAAACAAGGAAAGATTTCATACGTCACAGTACATATTTTATATGAATTTAATAGTTACAACAGGCCTTACTAATATACTCTGTGCATTAGTTTGTGTAGTAGTTATACTAGTCTTAATATTCAGCGAGCCATAGACTAGAGGATGAGGCAATGCCTGATTGTAGGTGCCCTGCAAAGAGGATTGGTTTTAGCAAAGTGTTCTTTAAAGATAGAGATTTAAGTGAATTGAAAACTGAGTTGAAGTCTGGGTTGATCCTGGCATCATAAGGTAGAGTCCCTTCCCTCTCTCCCTCCCTCCCTCCCTTGTTCCTTTCCTCCCTCCCTCCCTCCCTTCTCGCCTTCCTTCCCTCCCTCCTTCCTTCCCTCCCTCCCTCCTTCTTTTCCTCATTCCTTCCTTCCCTCCCTCCTTCCTTCACTTTCCTTCCTTCCCTCCCTCCTTCCTCCTTCCTTCCTTCCTTCCTTCTTTCCTTCCTTCCTTCCTTCCTTCCTTCCTTCCTTCCTTCCTTCCTTCCTTCCTTCCTTCCTTCCTTCCTTCCTTCCTTCCTTCCTTCCTTCTCAGGGTCTCACTTTGTCAGCCAGGCTGAAGTGCAGAGGTACAAACACGGGTCACTGTGGCCTCAACCTCCTAGGCATAAGCAATCCTCTCACCTCAGCCTCCAAAGTAGCTGGGGCCACAGGCACACACCACCACACCCAGCTAATTTTTAAATTTTGTCGAGATGGGTATCACCATGTTGTCCAGGCTGGTCTCAAATTCCTGGGCTCAAGCCATCCTTCTGCCCCGGCCTTCCAAAGTCCTGGGATTATAGACATGAGCCAGTAACAGTTTTCTAACTAATCTTAGTTTTCTTCTAAACCAGTCTTAGTTTTCTAACTAGTCTTTAAGTGAATTCAGAATACATGGGGCAGACTCTCTCGCTGGTTCAGCATGTTTAAGAGTTACTTTATGGGACTATAAATAATGACAGTGCAACATTTAACAGAATTAATTTAAAGAAACTCACACATCAGAAATTGTCCTTATTTATCAGCCTAAATACCTTTTTGTTGTTTTATCTATTCCAAAGAATTTTGAAGATACTTTCTAACTTTACTTTTTAAGTTACTCATGCTACATACATTTTATTTATCTCTATTCCTAGGAGGGATTTCATTTTCTCTGCATTTCCTACAGACTGGCAGAAGACAGAATCCAGTGTTTCTCCCAAGATATAGCAGTGCCTTGCAAGGCAAACCAGAAGATCTGCATCTATTTTTTTTAATAATTAATACCACAGGATGTGGTCTTTGGCGAGAGCTGTGGAACTAGACTAAGGAGTGTTCTTCAGGTCCCTGGGCCTGTAATTACCCAAGGCATACATGCCAGATGGGCCACGTGCCATCGCCATGGTGACCCATGGCAAAGGCATCTCTCCCCTGGCAACTTGAGAACAGCAGATCCAGTATGGCTGGTCTTGTGTACACCTTCTGAGTGCTTACTGTAGATACAAAATGAGGGAAGCAGAAGCTCTTTCCTGGCTATGACAAGAGCTCAAAGCGGAGTTACTGGCACTTCTGTGTCTGTTACTATAACAAGAAAAT
This sequence comes from Saguinus oedipus, assembly GCA_031835075.1. NCBI lineage: Eukaryota > Metazoa > Chordata > Mammalia > Primates > Cebidae > Saguinus > Saguinus oedipus. The sequence continues at coordinate 10,031,178 of CM063180.1, forward strand.
GCCTCCCCCTTGCCAATGACAAGTTTATGTGCCTATGTTAACTAAATGGGAGAACTGTGATGTTTCTTAGGGGGAAGGGTTGAGAGACACTGTGGGTCCATGTATATATTCTTGCACTCTTTGACTTTTCAAGAAATCATAAACATCTTGATGCCTTTTTTTTCAACTAAGGAGTCTCATCTGTTGCCCAGGCTGGAGTGCAGTGGTCTCAATTCACTGCAACCTCCTCCTCCCAGGTTCAAGCAATTCTCGTGCCCCAGCCTCTGGAGTAGCTGGGATTACAGGTGTGCACCACCACACAAGGCTAATTTTTTGTATTTTTAGTAGAGACAGGGTTTCATCATGTTGGCCAGGCTAGTCTTGAACTCCTGACCTCATCTGATCTTTCCGCCTCAGCCTCCCAATGTGCTGGGATTACAGGTGTGAGCCATCGTGCCCCACTACATCCCGATGGCTTCTGAAATTCCTGCAAGTGTGTGCTGCAGGGGCTGCAAGGTGTCTGGTGGGGTTAGATCAGAGTCATTTTTGTCCAATATATCAGAATATTTTTCTGCTATAAAACACACACAACAACAACAATAATAAAAACAGCAGTGACCTCAAGCAAACAGAATAGCTGAATAGAATGATTTGCAGAGGTTATTACCAACTCACCTACCTAGATATCTGGAGATAAAAAATTCTGAAATCACTTACTCCGACAGCTCAGCAATGTGAGGCTGCTGGGTTTTGCTTCACTCTGATTGTGTTGGCTGTCTCCTCATGGTCATGAGATGGGCTGCCCAGGCGTCCAACAGCGTTTCCCTACCCAGTAATATCCAAAAGCAGGAAAGCAGGCATGAAGGGCTCTGTCTCAGAAGTCTATCAGGAGACTTCCCAGTATGTCCATTGGCCAGGCATGGGCCACATGACACCCACCTCCTGGCAGAGGGTACTGGAGTTACCACGAATGCCAGTTAAGGCTCAAACCCTGAGAACACTGACACCTGATACTCTAATACAATCAGAGTTCTTTTGGCAAAGAAAGGAAGGCATCTAGGAGTGTCTACTGGCTCCTGAGAAAGGATAGTCATTGAAGGCTTGTTTTTTGCTTGTTTCTTGCAGCAGGTGAGGCATTTCATAAGATTCTATTAGCTTTCTCATTCTCTCTAAAATTCTAAATCTCCAGAGATTCTCTGATGACCTGTATTTTTTCTCAGTTTCACTCACATATGCCAGTAAGAACACATAAACATAAAAACCTAGCAGCCCTTCAAACAGCAAATTCTGCAATACTAGGTTTTGTGCATTTATTGGTGTAACAGCCTCTCACCCTCTAATTATTTCATCCAAGCATTTCTTTCTTAAGATCTTTATTATACTCCTACTGTGTGTCACATGTATTCTCTGTCCTGCACTAGCACACCAGTGTAATGAGACATCCCATAACTATCTGTCTACCTGGTCATTTTCTTCCATGTAATTTGAAGTGCCATAAAAACCAATTTCAATGCAACAAATTTTACTCAGATAAAGGAGAGAAAAAGAATTTAATGAAAGAACTTGGCCACTAGGATCTAGGGTGGAGAGAAGGTGTGTGAGTAAGTGCAGGAGCAGCACGAGGAAGGTGGACGTGGGGGGAAGCAAAAGAGAAAGACAATGTAAGAAAAGGGTAAGGAGTTTTCATTTCTGTTTCAGACGGGAAAGGACCATTTCCCTCAACCACTTTGGACTTCAGGACTTCTGAGTTTAATTATTAATAAAATCTGGGGAAGTTGACTCACATATGTTCTCTTATTCTCTTTTTAGAAAGTCCATTTTGTGGGCTGAATATTTGCACCGTTCCAAAATTCATATGTTGAAACCCTCACCCCAATATGTTGGTGTTTGAAGGAGGGGCCTTTGAGAGGTGATTATGCTTAAGGAGGTCCTGAGGGTGGGACAAGTGTCCTCTCTCTGCCACATGAGGACACAGTGAGAAGGTGGTTGTCCACCAGCCATGAAGTGGGCCCTTGTGAGGAAGCAATCAGTACCTTGACCTTGGACTCACCAGCCTCCAGGACTGTGAAAAATAAATGTCTGTTGTTTAAGCCACCCGGTCTGTGGTATTTTGTTATAGCCGTCTGAGCTGACTAAGACAGTCCAGATCCTACCAGATTCCATTTGCCAGGAAATAAACTGATTTTCTTTAGGGGATGGGATGGGATGGGGGTGAAGGTGGTCTCCTGGCTGTGCTTTGATGGAAGGATCCCAGGGTTCTCAGCCACTGTTTATTTGCCAGGTGCTCTATTTTCAACAGGGCTCTCAGTCCCATGGTCCCTCTCAGGGAATCTTCAGCACAGCTGGTTTCTCGCCAAGTTAATGCCCCGATGGCTACATCTCTTAGCCTTTTGTCCACTGTGTCTTTTCCTGCTCACTTTACCGTTGTGAGTTAACAGCTTTTAAACATTTCTTTTCTCACATTTTAGTGAAATTTCAGGAGAAACAGAAGTAAATGTACGTGATCAGTCTGCCATTGTAAACAAGTTGGTGTAATTTTCTTACCTAATACTCTGTTAAACTTTAGCATTCAAGTCATCGTAGCATCTGAAAATGAGTGGACAACTTTCACTCTTTTATTATCCTTAGACACAGTATGTATAATACTAAGAATATTAAGAACTATCTTTTTCTTAAAGATTTGTCATAACAGAGGTTTCAAACCATCTCGTCCTGATGTTTTTTGTAAGGAGAGTAAAGATTTGGCTTCAGGGATTTTATCTTTTCTTCCTTCTACTTTTGTAACTACTTTTTTTTTTTTTGGTAATTGATTGTAGATAATTATCCCATTAGTCATTCCAGAGAACCGACTTTTAGTTTGTTAAATTACATCTGTTTTTTTTTTTTTTTTTTCCAATTTCATGAACTTTGATCTTTATTTTGTTCCTTTTGCTTTCTCTGGGCTTACCCTGTTCTTTCTCCAGCTTCCTGAGCGGAGCGCATAGCTGATTTATTTTCGTATTTCCTGTTTTTTTTCACATACATGTATGATAGGATAGAATTTTCCCTCTCAATGTTGCTTTTTTGTTTGTTTAGACAGAGTCTTACTCTATCACCCAGGCTGCAGTGCAGTGGCGAGACCTCGACTCGCTGCAGCCTCCGCCTTCTGGATTTAAGCGGTTCACCTGCCTCAGCCTCCTGAGTAGTGGGATTACAGGCACCTGCCACTATGCTCTGCTAATTTTTTTTTTTTTTTTTAGTAAAGGTGGGGGTTTCATTATGTTGTCCAGGCTGATCTTGAACTCCTGACCTCAAGTGATCTGCCTGCCTTGGCCTCCCAAAGTGTTGGGATTACAGGGGTGAGCCACCACACCCAGCCTCTAATTAGCTTAAGAACACGGTTCAAGATTTGCTTTGTAGCACTTGGACTGCAGTTAGTTTAAAATATTTTGTAATTTTGATTGTGATTTTCTCTTTAATTCACGTCTGTCTAAAAATTCGTTTTTAGTTTGCACAGTATTTTTTTCTCTTTTAATTGCTAATATCTAATTCAATTGTTTTAAGTAAATAAAAACTTACATATGAACATTGTCTTGGACTCCATGGGTATTCATTTGTTGCTTAATAATTGGTCGGTTTTTATATATGTTTCCTAAATAACTGAACGTTCTCTTTTTCAGGAGTAGAGTTCAATTACATATTCCAAATTGATTGTAATCTTACTAAATTTTTGTCTTATTTATTTATCATGCTCTAAAGAGATCTTAAAATCTTCCACATTAGTTCTAGATTTGTTAACTCCTTTTACAATCCTTTGCGTACAGTTTGAGATTCTGTTTTTAAGTGCGTTCAGTTTCTCGATTATGGAACCAATTTTTTTAAATCATTTTATAATATGTCTTCTTCTTCTTCTTTTTTTTTTTTTTTTTGAGACGGAGTTTCGCTCTTGTTACCCAGGCTGAAGTGCAATGGCGCGATCTCGGCTCACCGCAACCTCTACCTCCTGTGTTCAGGCAATTCTCCTGCCTCAGCTTCCTGAGTAGCTGGGATTACAGGCACGCGCCACCATGCCCAGCTAATTTTTTGTATCTTTAGTAGAGACTGGGTTTCACCATTTTGACCAGGATGGTCTCGATCTCATGACCTCGTGATCCACCCACCTCAGCCTCCCAAAATGCTGGGATTACAGGCTTGAGCCATATGTCTTTTTATCTGTGTTAGACTTCTCCTCTTACTCTATTTTTCCAGCATCAGTACAAATATTTTTTTCATTCGTTTCCTTTTGGTATGTATTTTTCCAGTATATGTTTTGCCATCTTATTATTTTTGAATTTGTATTTGTTTTCAGAGTTTCATGTAAGGAACATAGAAACGTATATTTGGCTCTTGTTTTTGTTTTTCCAAGACAATTAAATAGTGTGTCTTTGATGGGTGTGTTTAATTTATTCATATTCATTATGATTATTGATGTATCAAGACTTATGTCTGCTATCTTATTTTGTATTTTTATTCATATTTTCCCCCTTGCTTCTGTTTCTTTTCCTACTTTTGTGATTAATACTTTTTTTTCACTTTTCTCACCCTGCTAATTTCAGAGTTGAGTTATAGATGGTCTATTTTTAGTATTTATCTTTTAATTTTTACCACAAACATTAACATTCTAGGAAGACTCATGTCTTTAATTCTGATACATTCTAAGCGATTTTCCCCCTACTAAGTTCTGCCTCATTGCCATTTCCCTTATCATATACTTCTGGAATTCTCTCAGGTGGATGATGGTGTCTCTCAACGCTAACTTTAGCTGCAGCCACGTATCTGTCCTTCTATTCTATTTTATCCCATCCCATCCCATCCCATCCCATCCCATCCCATCCCATGCTATCCTATCCCATCCAGTCCCATCCCCTCCCATTCTATCCTATCCTGCATCCTTCAGTGTATATTTTACCTGAGAACAAACCCCCTGTAAGGTTCCTCCTTCAAAGAAGCTCTGCTTCTAAAACCCACTGGTTAAGTAATTTGCTCAAAGCCACACAATAGTGAAGGAGTGCACCACTCCCTTAACTATATAATTGTAGCACCCACTACAAAGGGGCTGTTAAAGCAACACCCTCCTCTCCACCATCCCAGTACTACTTCTGGCAGCCCTCAGTGGATGGCTGTCTCCAGCTTCCACTCTCACCAGACTGCTGAATCCTGATAGTCTGTAGGCCTTGGCTTGGCATGCACAGCTGGTCCCCTTCCCAGGTCCCCTTCAGCTACTCCTGGGGAATGTCCCAGCCTTGGAGTCTGGGTGAAGTCCACATGGGGAGCGTGGGAGTCTGGGCTTCCTCCATCTTCTTTTCAGCTTCTAGTCCTGGCAAAGAAGTTCTGTCCTCCTTCCTCCAAGGCCTTCTCTTTTCGGTTCTTAATAGCCTTTTCTTCTCCTGAAAACCTTCCTCTTGCATATCAAAAACTTGGGCTTTCAAAAGTATTGTTTCCGATCTGGGATCAAGAACTTATTTTGGAAATTAGCACTGAACACTGACTATTTATTTCTCTCTGGATTTCAACTGTCCTCATTCTCCTTCAGGTTCTATGGGAGCTGAACAAGGAAGAGAAGAAAAGTACAGACATTTGTATTTCAAGATGCCTTTCTGCCATAGCATTTACAATACACTGGCACACAGCCTGGCACAAAATATGCGTGCTGTGCATGCTGTTAGTATGCTTTTAAAATTATTGAGTGATCTTCAGCAGCAGCATTTGCTGGTACAGGTTCCATTACCACAGATTGCTTCTTTGTCTGGTGAGCTCTGACTTCCTCAGAGCTAACTGCTCTATAGCCCCAATCTCTTTCCCCACATAGATATTCAGTGGTCTGGGCCATGGTTCCCTTTAGCCTTTCTTCCAAGGACCCTGGTGGCATTTGTACTAATGGAACTCCTGGAGACCTACTGTGTCTGCAATGAAACCGCTGTGCCCCTGCAGACGTACCCTTCTCCACACGCTGTTATTGAATCACAGCGAAATAAGCACAGACGTTTCTCCTCTTTGCTTGCCTATTGCCTCTGTTTTGCTTATTACCATTTTTTCTCTTAAAGATCTAGGAGTACAATATTTGAATTTCTGTTTTCAAAATCAAAAAATGAAAAGGCATAAGGCAAATCAAAAATTACTCAACGACAGCAATTTGAAGACTAACATCCTGGCCTTCTATCTGTGGGGCTGTAATGACTTGGAGGATGAAAATCAAAGAGTATGCAAAGAAGTACGTACAGTAAGTTGCTTCATGAAATATTGGTGAGATTCTGCTGATTTTACCCGTAGGAGGCTGTGTGCTGGTGAGTACAAAAGAAATGTAAATTACTTGGTTGGTTTCCTGTAGAAACTCTTAGTTTCCATGGAGAATAGCCACATGAAGTAATTGTTGAACAATATTTAGGTAAGTGACAGTCTTTGGCCACACCCCTGACATCATCACCCCGTTACTCCACTGCGCCACATGTAAATAATATAGCCAGCACCGACTGAGCATTTACTTGGTACCAGGTACCATTCTAACCCCTTGGCATGTGTTTGCTCACTTAATCCCATAACTCTATAGACAGGTAGACATTGCTACTGTTATGACCATTTACAGGTAAGAAAACTGCAGCACAGAGGTTGATGATAGGACTCTCATCTCTAGGACATAATTCTGCTCTCTTCCTACTCTTTGTAAAAGCCATTATATCTTATAACATATTATTGTGATTTGGTGCTTCTCAAATTTTTGCAAAGACTATGGTTCTCATTTCAGAGTAAGTGCTAAAAAATGTATAGGTGTCAGTAAACTTCGGGAAAGAGTTCTTCAATCCCTTTGGGTTCTCCATTGGCCTCTAGATTCTGAACTTTTCTAAACCTTAGTATTAATTACTCTGCCTAAGAATTACCATCCATAGGATCCTAGTTATCAGACCTTCCAAGCTAAGAAAGACAGAAGCTAAGGTTTTCTTTAGGCTCAGCAGTTGGTTCTCTGAGCCAGGGCTCCACATAGGAATAGATAGGGCTGAGTAACCATGGCTGCTTCATGAGAGAAAAGGGCCAGTAGGAGTTTGTGGGAGCATGGGAGGACCTGAAGTATCAAGTTCAAGGAGGAACCTGGAAACCAGAAATTGGATCCAAAGCAAATTGCCAATGTGGAATTGGCAAACAGTCAGAAGGTGTGGGAGGCAGAGCCCCACAGTGCCTGCGCATGGCATGGAGAGGTGAAGGCTGACGAACCCTCTTGCTTGGTAGTTCAGACACAGGCCTCTGTGTGCGTGTGTGTGTGTGTGTGTGTGTGTGTGAGTGTGTGTGTGTAGGGGGCAGAGGGTAGGGCTGCCTGTGCTCAGTCCACCCCAATCAGGACCTCCTTGGTATATCCCTGAGCTCCTCTTCTTCTCTCCTCCCTGCATGATCGCATGGAAGGACTTTGATGGGTGAAGAGAGGCATCCAAGTAGGAAGGCAGGTGTGACAGTAATGGGGCCCATTTTGAGAAGTGTCCCCAAGCCAAAATGTAAAATATCTCATTCTTATGACAAATATGGTCCTCTGGTGGCCATGGTGTTTTATAGCTAGGAATTGAACACTTCAAGGTGAAATAGGTATTTTGCAGTCTGAACGTTATATAGATACAGAGGGGTTACTTTATTCTTTACTCTCTTACAACTCATTTTGGCAATTGATTATTTATAATCTCTCCTTTTCCCCTCAGGAACACCGGCAGTTTTTATATAAGGCAATCTGAGAGCCTGAGGTCTACCATTATGTGAAAACCTTCAGTTTTAAGTCATGGCCTTCATGCAAAACTCCTCTCCATTTAATCCACAGTCCTTTATTTCTGGGACCTTTGGAAGAGGCTTTTTCATTCAGTGCAATATTTAAAATATTGTATCCAGGTCGGGTCCAGTGGCTCACGCCTATAATCCCAGCACTTTGGAAAGCCGAGGTGGGTGAATCACTTAAAGTCAGGAATTCCAGACCAGCCTGACCAACATAGTGAAACTCCGTCTCTATTAAAAATACAAAAATTAGCTGGGCATGGTGGCCCATGCCTGTAATCCAAGCTACTCGGGAGGCTAAGCCAGGAGAATCACTTGAACCCAGAAGGCAGAGGTTGAAGTGAGCTGAGATCATGCCACTGTGCTCCAGCCTGGGCAAGAGAACCAGACACTGTCTCAAAAAATAAAACATAAAAAATCAACAACAACATTGTATCCATGTGGCACAGAGATTATTCTTAATACATTAATTTTACTCTTGCGAGAATTTTTAGTTTTAGTTTAAATTCTTTTGGGCTCTCTCTCTCATATATATATATATATATATGGAAAAGAAATTTATTTATTATAGTTCTGGAGGCTGGGAAGTCCAAGGTCAAGGGAGCATCTGGTGAAGGCCTTCCTGCAGGTGGAAACTCTGTAGAGTCCTGAGGCAATGCAGAGCATCATATGGCAAGGGTGAGCTATGTGTTTTTTCATTTTGCTTTGATTTATTTTCCTATTTTTAATTTCTTTAAGAGAATGGATCTTGCTACATTGCCCAGGCAGCTCTTGAACTCCTGGCCTCAAGTGATTCTCCCACCTCAGCCTCCCGAGTAACTGGGACTATAGGCATGGGCCACTGTGCCCAGCTTTGCTTTGATTTTTGTTTTGAATAGATCCTACTTACCTGAATCTGTAACATGATGAGTAGGAATGAGTCTAGTTACTCATTGTTCAGAGGGCATTGCTCTATATTTAGATGATACTTTAAATGATCTTAATATTTAATACAAAAATTATGCCATTGTGTAGCATGCCGAGATCAGGACAAACATTTCATATTATTTTTGTGCTTGCTGGTTAAATCATCAAAAATGTAACATAAATACCTAGTTGCCAGTAAAGATTCCATAAAGTGGGAACTTTTAGATGTGGCTATTAGCAATATTAATCTTTTAAGAACCAGTCTTGGAAAATAACAAGGCAGTTTGAACTGACCTTGCAGACTGCCTGGTGTGAGCGTGGCTCTACCACACATCAATGGTGAGACTTTGGGCAAGATACTTACCTTCTAAGGCTGAATTCCCTCTTTCGTAAAATGAAAATGATAATAAAACTTAATTTAGAAGAGTTATTGTTGGGATTAAATAAGAATAACAATTATTGCCGGGAATATCAATTGAGCAAGTATTCTAAAAGAATTAAAAGACTGTATGCAAAGACGTTTATTTTTCATCATTCATAATTCAAAAACATGAAAGTCTGTTAAATGTTTATCAATAAGAGAATCATTAAACACATTATTATATAGCTTCTTGGTGGAGTGTCGTGCTGCTGTGACATAAACACTTATAAAGGTTATGCAGCAAAATAAAATTAATAGAAATCCTTAAAAACATAAACGGAAAACATAAAAAGCAAAATTTATGTATAGCATTATTAAAACGTAAAAAATATTAATATAAAAGAAGAAGGGATAGTGTTCACAAAATGGTAACAGGGTCACTGAGTTATACATTTTTCCTAGTTTTAAATTTTTCTGTTACATTATTATATTGTCTTTATAATTAAAACAGCATTATTGTTAATCACTTTTATTTTTTCTATTTATAAAAATGCTTACCTTAGAGAACATAAATAATGCTGAAAATCATGAAGGATCCAATTAAAATTAACCTTAATATTGCCATTAGCATTTTAACTTACATTGTTCCATTTTTATGCATTACACTTGATATATATTATGCATATATGTATATGCATACATACACAAAAATAAAGCAATAGTATTGTTTTACTATCAATTTACCTTTCTGCTTCTCAAGCTGTTGGTTTTATGCCTTTTCCTTATCTCTGATTTTTTTTACGGAAGTTTGTTCTCCTTTTCCAGGAGCTTTAAATCTCTACGTCCTACTGGAAACACCAATCAGCCCTTTTTTGAAATGTTCTCATGTGTCTTGTCAAAAATAATTACCAGAGGTGAACTGTGCCTCCAAAACTTCTAGATAGTACTTTTTCCTTGTGGTGCTGTATTTCCACCATAGATACTATATCATTATTGTGGTTGTTTTCTCTTGAGTTATCCTTAAGTGTAGTGAGATAATCCTCGACCCTTGGTCCTGTGCACCTGTACTTGAGTCCATGAAGACTTTTCTCGGATGGAAGGCAGTAGAGCAGGTCAATGCGCTCAATTATTTCCCTTTTCTGTTATTCATCTTGTTCAATTCTTCTGGATTTAATTGGAATATTCACCTGTTCTCTGCCCAGTGCTCTCAAAATTAGGGAAACACTTACATTTTGTATAAGTACAGACTCAGTTCAACAGATACACCCAGGGAAGGCTCCCAGCCAGGGTTCTACTCTCCCAGGACTCTTTCTATCTTGGCTCCTACCCATAGCATTTTATGTGAAAGGAACTATCTAGCCATGGATAAAATGTATTCCCTTGTGCTTCTTACTTAGGCATAGAACACAAATGCAAAGAGTTCACTTAACAGGCTGGGTTTTTACTGATGCCTGTGATTCATATTGTCAGAGAATTGACTGTAGGGCTGGGTTGCTCTTCAGCTTAGTATCAGCACTGAATCGAAGGAAGCAGTGCCCCTTAGGAGTGGGCAGGAGGCTCTGCCCATGAAACAGATCAGCTTCTCCATTGAGCTGGAACCTCTGTACAAATGTAAAAAGGGAATGACGATAACTCATGGAGCACTGAATGGATCTGATGAGCATAAATATGTGCATCAGAAATCAGTGCCTCGGCAGTAACGGCCATACACGTGTCCTTTTTCCTTCTTTCCCGTCAGTTGTAGAACACATATGCCCAGGCTAAATAGACAGTGAGGAAGTTTGAATGTTTGTTCTACCTACTTTGTGAAGGGAAATCTTATATTTTGAAGGGAAAAGCATGTACAAGTCTGTTCTGCATTTCAATCCAGCTACAATTAAACATGCTTGGTAGTAATTTTTAGGAATACCTCTAAGAACTTTCCAAAATGTTACCTGTGAGCCTGGTTTTCAGAGCTGCCTTAATTTTTTTTTTTTTTCTGGTGACTGTGGGAGAAGAGTCTCAAAATTTTCTTTTAAAATTAGAGGTCCCTGTTTTCAATTTAAATAGTTTGTTAAAGGTACTTTAAAAAAGTCATGACCTTTTATAACTTCTCATTAAACTTGATGCAGAAACACAAATAGTTCTCAAAAAAACATTAGCTGACAGAATCTTTGAGGAATTTTCACAACCTGTAAGATTCATGGAGATGCACTGGAGAAAGCTTGCCCACCCATCACCTTATTAAGACACAACATTCTGTCTCATAAAATGATGGAAATAAGGACACAAGACATTTCATCTCTTCTCCACTCTATGACCCCTGACTCAGAGCCAGGATTTGACTCAACCAGAGAAGCTGGGGGCCATCACTTTACCTGTGGGTGCCCTTCCCTGCCATAGGCTTCTACATTGTTTCCAGATACAGTCAGAATGGAGAACCAACTAGTACTGAGTACATTGTATCCAAGAAGATAGTTAACAGGACAGGCTTTTGTTTACACTGGTGATACTGATTCATATGTCAGAGAATTGGCCCCAGGACTGGTGGCTCTACCAGAGCCCTACTAGAAGCAATGCCCCTCACCTGTGAAACAGATCTGTTGCTGCAGGTGTTAAAAAGTGGATTAAACCACCCGCTAAGTGGACTATCCAGAAAAGATCTTCAAGGTAGCATACAGGCCCAAGTTAAGGTTATGAATCGAAGAGAAAGGTGTTTTGCTTTGTTAATAATGACAGAGATAAAGAGGCAAAGCTGAGAATGAAACATGAGGCAGAAAGCAGTGCACTACAACTAAAAGCAGCAAGAGGGAGCAAGGATGCCTGAGAGGATGCCTGTGACTCAGTCTAGAACACAGAGGCAAGGAGCTAGAGTCTGCCTCCGAGGCGAGGAGGAAGCCGTGCACAGCATTCTGGGGAGTGAACATTCCCACACTTCCTTGGCCAACAGAGAACCTCAGTCTGATTAAAATGATCTGGATGTAAATCCTCCTCTGCATATAGTGAGATGACCAGTTGGAGGAGTCAGGAGATGCCTGTTGCGGGCGAGCAGAGTCACACATATTTGGATTCTTTATGGAACTCATGGGCAAACTTAATTTGGAAGGGTCTTCCTGTATAACACCGTTTTAATTATAATGATATATTCTGGAGAACAGTATGATTTTTGGTAACTTAGAGAACTGCCCTTTTAAGGCTCCCTGACTTTTTTTCCTTTGTTTAAAGACTATTCTCCCCTTCCACTGCACTCTTAATCTCAGCGTTCTGAAGTGGGCCAAAGCTCCCCTGTTCCTAACTCCCATTTATTACTCTTTAGTAGAAAATAACTTTGGGATAGCAAAGAACAAAGGATAAAATACACAAATAAACATGGCAGAAGCATATATGAATTGCTTATTATTTACCGTATAGGTGAAAATTATTAACTTCTATGCAAGATTTTATATTATGAAATTGTGTTCTGTAAACTTAAAAAATCTTCCAGTAATGTCATTACAGTTAACTTCAGAGTATAAACAATGCAAATGCACAGGCATTGTAGGAAACAAAACATGGGATGATTTTTCCGTATACGTATTAGTAATAGAAAATGAGTCATGCTTGAATTGCAAAATCAGTATGTGGTAAAGGCCAGTGATTTGAAGTTTCATGTCAGAAAAGTTGCTGATCCAGCTGTCTCACTATGTTGTGGGATTAACCAATCAACTCACAACACAAATGATCAGGTCAAGGAGTAATTTATACTTTAAAAAGCAAAAAATGACAGTAATTAAAAATTACAATGAATTTAAGATAGCAAAAAGACAAAGTAATAACAAAGTACATCTTCCCCCCAAATGAAAAGTTTAGTCTGTATGTGTATGCACAGTGGGGTATTTGTAAAGTTAGAGCCTTGTGTGGCAGCTGTATGTAAAAAAGATACTAATTTAGGATTCTCAACAAACTCAAAGAAGTCGCTAATTTTAGTCTGTGAATGATCAAATTTTAGTTGTCTTGAATATCTCAGTTAGGAAGCTACAAAAATAGCTCTCTAACTGGTAAGGTTCTGCAGAATTATGAGTCAGCCGCCAGTAAGAACTCACAAATGGACTTCCATGTCTCTGAGGTCTTTTAGCAGGTTAGCAGGTTAGCAGGTCCCCAGGACTATGCTTGGAGAACCCTTTAGCTAATGTGTCCTCAGTTTGGGAGAGAAGACACAGAAAGGTCTTGCTTAGAGTTAGTACCGATCTTTAAGGCAGAGAAAACCTGACCCATGAGGAATGAAATATAGAATGATGTAATATTCCTGGACCACAAATTGAGAATTGCTCTTCAAAGCACCAAAATTTTTAAGAAGCATTTTTAATGGAAGATAGTCCAAAGATGTGTGCTAGTCATTTATTTGCATTTTAACTAGAGTATACTCATACTAATTATGTGGTCTTTGTCATCACTATTAATATCAGTTGCAAAATGCTGTAATAAAATGATACCCATAGGGTTTTCTAAGAGTGGGATACTTGCATCTACATTACATAATCACAGTCTGGTCCTTGAGTCCAAAAGTTTCAATCGTTTTTTTCCCAGTCCTCTTTCTCACTGTCAATTCTCACTTCTCACTTCTCTGGTCACCTTGCCCATACTTCTAAACTGATGCTTCTGATGTGAATAAAAAACTATCTCAGAAAAAGTTATTAAGTTTTAAAGCATATTTTAGGCCAAGTGTGGTGGCTTAAACCTGCAATCCCAGCATTTTGGGAGGTCGAGGTGGAAGGATTGCTTTAGCACAGGAATATGAGACCAGCCTGGGCAACATGGCGAAACCCTGACTCTAACAATGACAACAACAAAATTAGCCAGGTGTGGTGGCCACTGCCTGTGGTCCCAGTTACTCAGGAGGCTGAGGTGGGAAGATTGCTTGAGCCCAGAAGGTTGAGGCTGCACTGAGCTGTGATCGCGCCACTGAACTCCAGCCTGAGTGACAGAGAGTGAGCCTGACCCTGACTCAAAAACCAAACCGAGACAAACCAACAAAAAAGCATATTTTAAGTGTGTTTGGGTTTTGTGTAAGTAAGAGCTTTAAAAAATTGTGATTTTTTTATGAATACAATATAGGAAATCAACAGCTTGGATTTTGAGGCAGTATTTTGATGGCACCAACTAAAGATTTTTTTCTTACATAATCGGTTTTAGATTAGCATTATTATTATTACTGATTTTAACAATAACAACACGTTACATTTTTTATGATATTGTTCAGTTTGTAAACATTTTGACCATCATTTCTGAAATGGTACTTGCCAAAATCCTAATAGGCGGGTGTGTGTGTGTGTGTGTGTGTGTGTGTGTGTGGGTGTGTGGGTGTGCTAATAGTCATTCATTCATTCATTCATTCATTCATTCATTCATTCATATAATTACTGATACTGACATTTCAGGTGCCAAGCATTAAGGAAACCAGGTCCCTGAGAGGTTATACAATATGGAAAAAGCAAATGCTCAGTAAGAAAGTGAGATCCAATTCTAGAGTGTTCTGTTCAGTAATCTTTCCCATATAACAGGTATCCAAATGGTTGCATTTTGTGGAAGTGAAAGGTAAACACTATTTAATCACCTGTATTAATTTTCTGAATTAAATACTTCTATAGAGGCAGCACTTAAGGCACAGACAAATTTTTGGCCACTTATAAAACCAGAGCCAAGATGGTCAGCCCACCAGGCTACTGTTGGGATATGATAATTGACTAGGATGTGATCAGTGTATAGTATTTGTCACTTACATACAATATTTTTATAATATTTGCTAATTTTAGCTCTGAAAACCCCAAATAGGCAGAAACAGCTTCTGGCAGAATCAGTCACTCTTCTTGTAGTCAGTAGAAGCCTTTTGTCTAGGAGGGTAGGTGGATGGTTCATTCCTGATATGCAACACCCAAGTCCTCCATAATCTTTTCGTTTCACATTCTTTAAAATGAGGACCATCTGAATCAGTCCAGCCTGCTGGGAGTCCCAAGACAAAGATATTTTTAGAATTTCTTAAATTTCCAAGTATTCTCAACGTTTTTCCTGGAAAATGTTTTTTTCTTTGAAGGAATATATGCCTGGATCCTTGCTCAAATGTGGCTATGTCAAAATTTTGGAACAAATAGGTGTCTACAATGTGCTCCTTCCTGCAATGACAGAAGTTGAGAACTCTGGTTAAAAAGAAAAAGAAGGATAAAAAATTGACTTCTGTTCATAGACTAGTAGAGCTGGAAGGAACTTTTAGGAATTGATCATTGAGAAGAACAGTTTTTCTCTTTGGTTTCATGGTAGAATCACCTGGGAAACTTAAAAGGTTCCCGGCACCACATCTCAAAGATTGATTTAATTGCTTCCTACCTACTCCAGGAAGGTGGTCAGGACTGGATTAAACAGAGATAGACCCTGACTGAGAACATATTTTTCTTATTCAGGTGCATTGATCATGATGGCATCACAGCTTAAAGTACAGCATGCTTATTTTGAGGTGGCAGAGTCGATCTTGGGCAAGACTCTTTCTGGGAGTAGAGGAAGAAGATCAGGAATAAACCTTGTGTTTAGAAGAAAAGTAATGAAAGATACTGAGTTGCTTTCCTCTTCTTCCATATGCTGAAACGGAAGAAATGAAAGAAATCTGGAAGAGTCACAGGCTCTCTGAATTGCTGGAAAACATGGAATATGAACAATGATTTGTCATATGGTTTGATTAAAAATGTATGCTTTAATTGAACAATTATCAACTAATATTTCTAATATAAATTATCATTCTATTATTTTTTCTACAGTCCAGGTAGTTCTACAAGCCACATTAGCAGCAAAGAGTATTAACAAATGAGTATTCATTCATTTAATACCCACTACAAAGGAGGATGAAGTAATACTCATTGCGAATGAGTATTCGCTCATTTAATTCCCCAGATGGCAGTGACAGGAATTATTTTCCTTTACTAAGGTACAGATCAGTTATGAAATGTGCCTGTGGCCTTTCTGCAAGTGGCAGAGTAGAATACAAGCCAGGTCCTCAGGCTCCTGAACCTAAGTTCTCAAGCACAGTGCTGTTCTGCCTTCTAGTTACACAAACTGTCTCAAACACAGAACTCTTGTTATTTCAAAAACATCTCTTTTGCTCCTTAGCTTTTCAAAAGAAGCCTATTTTCAAAGGTATTATTACGAAACATGTATTTAAACTGGTCAACCGCTTTTCTGAGTTAGCCATCAGAGGTGAGAGAAGAGAGGGAGAAGTGAAAGTCTGATCCAGACAACTGCACTGAGATGAAGGCCACGAGCACTGGGGATGGGAATAAGGTCTTGCCACTTCTATGCACTCCACAGCTGTAGAGTGGAGAAGGGGCTTTTCCCACTACCAAGAAAATACCTGTGATGCAACTCAGCCATGCTCTCTCTCAACAAATGTAGTGACCAGGTTCATCTATGTGATTGAGAATAATGATCACACCAAGAAATTAACATTAAAAAATACTTCAGAAAGATGGAACATGGGATTTTTAGGACAATGAAACTACTTTGTATAATACTGATGGTGGAGACATGTTATTATGAATTTGTTCAAACCCAGAGAAAATATAACACCAAGTGTGAACCCTAATGAAAGCTCTGGACTTTGGGTGATCATGATGTGTCAGTGTAGGTTCATCAGTTGTGACAAATGAATCACTCTGGTGCATTTGTTAGTGTTGATGATAGTGGGGGAAGCTGCATATATGTGGGAGTAGGAAGCATATGAGAAATCTCTGTACCTTCTACTCAATTTTGCTGTAAACCTAAAACTGCTCTAAAAAATGAAAAACCTACTAGTAAAAAAATGCTGTAAGACATTATGCTAAGTGAAAGAAGCCAGGCACAAAAGGCCACATATTGTGTGATGGCGTTTATATGAAATATTCAGAAAAGGCAAATCCATGGAGACAGAACACAGATTCGTGGTTGGCAGGGTAGTAGGCAGGAAAGGGAAGCGATAGCTTACTGCGTCAGGGTTTCCTTTTGGGTTGATGATATGTTCTGGAACTAGAGAGTGGTCCTAGTGATTGCACCGCAGTGTAAATATACTAAAAGCCAGTGACTTATACACCTATGACGGGTTAAAATTGTGAATTTTATGTTATGTAAATTTCTCCCCAATTAAAAAAAATAAAATACTGCAGCACAAGAGAAGAAAATATCACTTTGAAAACTTAGGGAAAACCTTGTTTTTTAAAAATTATGTTCTGTAAGAACTAGTTTAAAAAGAAGCATCCTCTGTGATTTCAAGTGAATGTGAGAAGTTTTGATCTCTTGAAGTAGGTGCAGAGAGAGGTAGTGAGGCTATCCTGAGGTTGAGACAACAGGATGATATGAAATAAAAGTTACATGAGATATGGAGAGTTTGAAATGGCATTGAAATTGAGTGGCAGAATTTAAATACAGATGAACAGGCTCCAAAGCTGAGCTGACACTGCGGAAAAGCAAATCACTGACGCAAGGGAGAAGCTTGAGACGCTCTCACAAAATGCAAAAGGAAAGAACAAATATGAGACAGTGATGAGCGGGTAGGTAATAAATATGGCTGAGAACGGTGGAGCTCAGAACAACAGAATCAATGATTGAAAACAGAGGTTAGGGTTTGTTATTTTTTTCGGAGCTAAAACAAAGGCCAACTTTAAAAAAATATATATACTCTGTGATTTTAAAAGCAAAGGAAAGAAAGTATCATATAAATATCAAAAAAGACAAACTGGTTACCTGCAAAGAAACAAAGATTAAGCTAGAAATAGATTTCTCTGAAGCATAGACTATCAGAAAATGTTGAAAGAAAGTCTACAGAATTTTAACGAAAAGTAATGAGAAATGAGTAATTTTCCTAGCCAATTTATCATATATATGAAGGCAAGAGACAGATATTCTGAGATAGGTAAGAGCCCACAAAGTACAAATTCATATCTTTCTTTTTAAAATTGCTTGAGTTAAATGGTACAACCGCTCTGGAAAAGTTTCACCGTTTCTTATAAAACTAAACATGCGTTGCTGTATGACCCGGCAATTGGATTTTTGGCATGTGTCCCAGGGAAATAAAAACTTACGTTCACCTGAAACCTGTACATGGATGTTCCTAGCAGCATTATTTGTAAGACCCCCAAATAATTATTTGTAAGCTCTCCAAACTGAAAATAGCCAGATGTCCTCCAAACTGTGAATGCTTAAATGGTGGTACATTCATAGCATGGGATATTAACCACAAAAAGAAACAAACTATATCCAGCAATTTCAATAAATCTCCAGAGAATTATGCTCAATGGAAAAAACCAATCCTTCAAAGTAACATACTCTAGGATTCCATTTATGTAACATTATTGAAATGAAAACAACAACAACAACAACAAAAAACAGAGATGGAAAATTGATTAGTCCTTGCCAGGGATTAGAAACTGGATAGAGTGGTGGAGAATAAAGGAGGGGGTGGGTGTGGCTATACAAAGGCAAGATTTCTTCTTCAAGCAACAGAGTCAATGCAATAAAGAGTCAAAAGATACTTTTTCATTTTCTTCCTCCCACCCACCACAGATCTCAATATTCAAAAGTCAAGCTAACAAACTGTTGAAAAAAAAAATATGTTTTGTCCACCTACCCTGACATATTAACCTTCTAAGCAATCTGGAAGCCTAAAGTCAAAAATAGAATTCTTGGGCTCTTGTGACTTCCATCATGGAGTAGGGCAGTAAAGTGAGAACGGCTGTGGCCCAATCCAGCTCCCAGCCTGCCTCCTTTGTTTTCCAGGGGGACTTGGTGAATGCTTGTGCAACTACCCCACCCTGTGCATCTCCTGCCCCCCAAACCCCAAACACCTGCCTTTTGTGCACCCCCTGGGTCTGGGGATGTACACACATCCAGACAAGATGACCTTGGAAAGAGGCTGCCCAGGTAGTAATCTGCTCCTTTCACTTAGCACACCCTGGAGACTTTTCCCAAGTGTTCTATTTTCATTTACGGCAAGTGTTTTTGCATTGCCAGCCAATCTCAGGTTGACCAGGGATCCTGCAGAAGGTGCCTTGAGAGATGGGGAAAGAAGTGGAGGACTCCTCACTTTCAGTTCAGAAAGTACAATTTTGCTTTCAGCTGCTTTACATATAATGCTCCTATGTCATATTTTGTAAAAGACAGGAAGGTTTGTCCACAGCCAAAAAAAAAAAAAAAAAAGCTTGTACATTTCAACTTGAATGACTTAACTTGTTCTCTATTGTTGGGTACTTAAGTTGTTCCCATATTTTTAAAATTAGAAACACCTTTCTCATTTTATCTATCTAATTTATATTCTTCCATAAAAGTCTTTCAGATATCAACCCATCCCTACCTCCCACAGAAAGCCTTTTGTTTTTCTTTCTTTTTTTATGTTCTCTTAATCTAGTCTGGAGTTTCTTCCCTTGTGTTCAGCAGAAGCCTGTACATTGCTCTATCATACCACCCTCTGTTGCATTTTAAATCTCTACACACTCTTCTCCTAGGGAGAGGACTTTCTGTCTTTAGGAAAATGATTTTTCTTTGAATTTCTGCATTCCCACAGAGGAGAGACTCACTGATGCTTGTTGGATAAATGGATTTTCTGTGCAACTCTTCTTGTGCAAGTTTCATGCCCATTAAATCAGAAGATTCTTCAGCAGGCATATGGATCCCTGGGAGAGTTTGCATTGATTCTTGGGCTATCTCCACAGAGAACCTGACAAGCTTCCCCAAGCTACTGATGCTGCCCATGTGAGGACACACTTCCGAGAGGCAATGCATTAACATTCATTTATCACTTGTCTTCCTGGGAAGATTTTCCTAAAAGAGTAACATGTTCTGATAGCAGATGGAAACCTGTGGGTCTAGTTGGATGCTCCCTTTCACCTTATTAAAAGAGTGAAGAGAAATTCTGATTTTGTAACCATTTTTTATGAGTTTGGTTACTTTGAGTTATTTACCTTGAGTTTGAGACGCAGTGGAAAACAGATAATTAACTTTGTAGTCTTCATTTGCTGTGGTCAGCTCTTGGGATATATGAACCCCATTAAGGGGCTGGCATCCTATGAAGCTCTGTGAGCAGCTGGCTGGATAGCTTTCCTACCGGGCCTCTCCATTGTCTGCCTCATCGTCTCTGCAACAAATGAAGTATCTTTTTCTTCCCAATCACTTCCCAAAACTGCTTACAGATTTATGTCTATTAGCATGTGTGCTTAGCAGCAGAAGGCTATCCTTCAACAATCGGCACTAGGAGGACTCGTTGAAAAAGACCGAAGTAAGTCATAGCTGTTATCACAAGCAGAGGAATCCAAAGTGTAGAGGTCTCTCAGGAGGAGGGAGGAACTGGTAGCAGCATTGTGGTTCCTGGAGGATAACTCATAGCAAAGATGTAAGGTAGGGAGGATGCAGGGCAGGAAATAATTCTGAAGAAGAGGCTAATTACCCCCAGAGCTGGCTTGTAATGAAGCGCTGACTATAGCTGGGAAATTGCCTTCTTTTGATTCTCATGCATTTAAATGGTGCTAGAGAGAAAGAGTCTTGGGTGCCCTGGCTCCTGTCCAGGACAGTAGTATTTAATAATAATGGGTGCTCCTTTCTCATCTGGTAGAATCTGCAGGGTGGCAGGCTGGTTCGCAAAAATCCCTATATGTTGTTTTTGTACCTTTCACCTGTGACTTCACAACATGCTATCTTCAGAACCTGCTTTGGGTGTGTGTGTAGGGACAGTGGTGGGCAACAGTAGCAAATGTTGGTGCCACCACTTTACCACTGAGGCCAAAGAAGCATCCAGGGAACATGTTATTTGCTGAAGTCCACACCAAGGGCTGCAGTCACTGTACTCCTTGGCAGCCCACGGAGGTTCAGATGCCCAGTAGTTGGCAGCACTTTCAGATTCTTGTCATGAGAATGATTCGTTTAAATACAATACAAGTACATGGTTTTCATTTCCTCACAGATTTGGCAGAAATATGGATAACAAATGTAAGCTGGCTTCAATTTCTAAGAACAATTACACCCTTACCCAATGGCTTGGGTCATAGTCATCCTTAAACACTGTCATGTATATTTCCTGTACGTTCTCAGGATTTTCACCCAAGCAAGAACAAAAGGAAACATCTCAAATTTTCTGCCGCAATGCTAAGGAAATACTGTAGAATGGAGATTTGGAGCTAATATGCACCTCAAGTCCCGAAGCCAATACTGAAAATTGTTGCAATAAATATGTGTCCCAGGCAGATCTATGCAGATCCCACTCACCAGCCATCTTGACTTCTCTTTTCAGCCATTTAATTCACAGTCATTTAATTCAGGGCTACTGGGGTAGGGGTGGTGAGGAAAAGCACGTTAGCTCTTCACTCCCTCTGGGCTTTTGGGGGACATTTGATATGGGCAGGGATTCAGTAGGGGTCTCAGGAGATGTTTCTGAAAGCACAGGCCTGCAGTGTTTTCCCTTCTGTCAACTAAGGTAATGACAACTTCCTACCTGCATCCCCAGAATTCGGGAAGGTGAAGAGTTTTTCCATCACAGTTTATTAGTCAGGAGAATGTAAGGAGCTCCCACTCCTTCATTCCGATTAGTTTCTCAGATCAAGGTGCAGACTCCAACAATTCTCATAAAGGCATCCATCCATGGCTACCTTTCAAAGACAATCACTGTTGGGTGGTTGGAAATAGATCCTCTCCCCCTCCCCCAACTACAACACAGTCCCTGAATCAACCAACCAGCTAACCAACCAACCAGCTAACCAACCAACCAGCTAACCAACCAGCCAACCTCATTCATTAATTCCAAATGCAACATTTCTCATAACCAGTGTCTGAAAGGCTGAAGCTCTGCTCAAGCTCTGCTTGAACATTGAATTTGAATGCCATATTAGCTGTCTTTACTAAATCTCAGAGTCCTGTGACTATCTGAATTAAGGTGTCAGCAAAGTCATCCACTACTTCTAGGTCAAGGCAAAGCCAGAGATATGTGAACCTCCAGGTAGGCTAATAATCTGATGGGGGGGCCTTAATATGATGTCTTAAAAAGAGATACTGGACATCCATTTAGGGAAGAGGCTGAGAGTGACTGCAAACAAGTCCTGAGAAAGATCCAGGGTCTCCTGTGCAAGCCCCTCCCAGGAAACAAGATGACCTGTCTGCCTCTCCCTCCTTAGGAGGCAGTTTATAAACTGTTGTCCGTGGACCACCTTTTTTTATTCTAGTAGATTTAGCGCCATACGCCCTTTAACTGGCCCATAAAAATTCTTCCATTTACATATAGTTTGCTGCATGAGAAAAACTCTATGACATGAGGCATCCTTTACTTCCTCCTACTTCCAGTCTGGTTTGAGGTCACAGTGGTGTTTTACTATCCCTTATAGACTAGAACCTTGTAACCTGCCCCTAGTCTAACTCTGCTAATGGAAATGCCAATTAAGAGTCTTTGCAATCCTCAGTCCAATAAATTCAGCCACATGTTCTAGAGTCTCCCACTGTAAATGCTGGTCCGAATACAAAACATACCACTTTAGCCCAAGGTTCAAATGTTACCTCCACTCATTGGAAGCACTTAGTTATATCTTATAAAAACAGCAACAACAGCAGCAACCAAAACACACCTCAGCTATTATGCTGACCATGCACACAAAATCCATTGCTGCTCTCCGCTTTGCTATCTAGCTTAACTCGTAAGAATTATTTATCAAAATAGAAGCCACGTTGGTAATAAAACTGACCCACAGCCCTCTTCATTAATGTATCACCAGGGCTAAGAACTTGGGGTCAGAGGAGCAAACCACAGTAGATTTTTGTGGGGAATGTCAGGCTTTTAATTTAATTACCAATAATGTATCAGGGAATAGCATAGGGGACATATAAACAATAAACTTGCCACTAGAGTGTAACTCTGAAGTTGGAGGTTAAAAAAACAGAAGCTGAAGAGTCATCTTAAGTTTAGTCTTACACTAGGACGTTTTTACAGGAATCCTAAAAGCCAAGCTATAATGATAAAGCTAGACTCACTGCTTATTTACTCTAGATAAACAATGTAGTGTTTAGGAAATCCAGTCATCTACTGTTTTAGAATCCTTTTAAGTATTTTTGCAGGTTATCTGGGATCTAGCCACAGGTTATCTCTTCCACTTTTGATCTGTCTGCAGAAAGTTTGGAGAGAAGGAACTTCCTTCTTTAGTTTGCAGGCAAAATTCCTGAGACTGGGAATACAAAATACCATTTTCTAGGCTGTAGTTAAAAACCAGCTAGCAGGCATCGTATACAAAAATTAACTCAAAATGGAACATAAATATTGAATCTAAAACTACAGAACATTCAGCACAAAATGCAGGACAAAGTGTAACCCTGGCTTAGGCAAAGATTTCTCAGATATGATACCAACAACACAAACCATAAAAGAAAAAAAGAAAGGCAAATTGAGCTCCATCAAGATTAAACACTTTCATTTTCTGAAAGTGACCGTCAGGAGCATGTAAAACAAGTCATACACAGGGAGAAAATATTGCAAAGCACACATCTGACATAGGCCTTGGGTCTGGAATATATAAAGAACACTCAAAACTCAATAACAAGAAAACAAAGAAACAACCAAATTTTAAAATAATAAGTAAAGGTTTAAATAGACATTTCACTCAAGTATATCATGTATATCACTCAATTATATGAATGGCAAATTAGCACATGAAACGATGCTCAGCATCATAGCATTGCAGAAATGCAAATTAAAACCACAATGAGATACTACTGTACAATATTAGAAAGGATATAAATAGGGCCGGGCATGGTGGCTCGCGCCTATAATCCCAGCACTTTGGGAAGCTGAGGTGGGTAGATCACGAGGTCAAGAGATCAAGACCATCCTGGTCAAAATGGTGAAACCCCGTCTCTACTAAAAATACAAAAAAAAAAAAAAAAAAAAAAAAAATTAGCTGGGCATGGTGGCACGTGCCTGTAATCCCAGCTACTCAGGAGGCTGAGGCAGGAGAATTGCCTGAACCCAGGAGGTGGAGGTTGTGGTGAGCCGAGATCGCATCATTGCACTCCAGCCTGGGTAACAAAATCGAAACTCCGTCTCGAAAAAAAAAAAAAAAAAAAAAGAAAGGCTGTAAGTAACAACAACCCCAAATAAAGCAAAAAACAAACAAAAAACACTGACAATACTGAGTTCTGGTGAGAATCAGGAGCAACTGGAACTCTCATTCATTGTTAGTGGAAATGCAAAATGCCATAGCTACTTTGGAAAAACAGCTTGGCAGTTTCTTACGAAGTTAAACATACACTTACCATACTTACTGTCACTTCATCCAAGAGAAATGAAAATTTGTAGTCACAGAAAAACCTATATGCACATATTTATAACAGCTTTATTCATAATAGCCCTGAACTGGAAGTAACCCAAATGTCTTTAAACAGGTAAAAGGATAAGCAAATGATGGTATGTTCATATGATGCAATACTACTCAGCCATAAAATGCATCAAACTATTTACATAGGCAACAATATGAATGCATATCAAATACATTACAAGTGAAAGAGGAACATGGACACAGGGAGGGGAACATCACACTCCAGGGCCTGTCGGGGGTTGGGGTACTAGGGTAGGGATAGCAGAGGATGGGGGGATAGGGGAGGGATAGCATTAGAAGAAATACCTAATGTAGTTGACGGGGTGATGGATGCAGCAAACTACCGTGGCACGTGTTTTCCTATGTAACAAACTGGCACGTTCTGCACAGGTACCCCAGAACTTAAAAAATAATAAAAATAAATGTAAAAAAGAAGGCAGATTTAAAGGTTACATACTGTATGATTCCATTTATATGACATTCTGGAAGGAACAAAACTCTAGGAACCAAAGACAGATGGGTAGGGTTGGGGATGAGGAGAGGAATTGAGTATAGAACACTTCGAGATAATTTTTCAAGGTACCTGGGCTATAGCCTCCAAGTAGCTGGAACTACAGGGGTGTGCCACATTTGGCTGCGTTTGTTGAAATTGATAGAATTGTTCACTAAGAAGGGTGTCTTTTACTGCATGAAATTACATCTCAGTTAAAATGAGCCTAATAGCAATTACTCAAAAGGGATAGTTTTAATTAATTAAGACAATGTTTCCTCTTGATATGTTACTTCAGTGTCATTGGCAAATGTTTGTGCTTATAAACACAGCCCTGCCGTAGGGAATCATCTCAGAGAACTTTCCAACCAGCCCCATCTTTATTTTCCCTATTCTGGCTTTGTTCAGGATCTTATCCCCTCTCAGGAAGAGTATTGCATAATATCCTAACTGGTTTCCCTTCTATCTTACCTTCATTGATTCATATTCCATGTTGATCTTTCTTTCACGGCAAAACTATATTACTCTACTTCTCTACTGCAACCCCATTTATAGTTTTCCCTTCCCTGGAATAAAATCTGAAGTCCTCACTCCTGAGCACACGCTCTGCTCCCCTCATCCCTTCTTTTTTTTTTTTTCTTTTTTTTGAGACGGAGTTTCGCTCTTGGTACCCAGGCTGGAGTGCAATGGCCCGATCTCGGCTCACCGCAACCTCCGCCTCCTGGGTTCAGGCAATTCTCCTGACTCAGCCTCCTGAGTAGCTGGGATTACAGGCACGTGCCACCATGCCCAGCTAATTTTTTGTATCTTTAGTAGAGACGGGGTTTCACCATTTTGACCAGGATGGTCTCGATCTCTTGACCTTATGATCCACCGCCTCAGCCTCCCAAAGTGCTGGGATTACAGGCTTGGGCCACCGCACCCGGCCCCCCTCACCCCTTCAAATGTACCACACGCTGTATCTGCTTGTGTTTGTTCACGTTTCCATGTGAACGTCTGCCATGATTCCTTTATATATCTTGCTAACGCTTACTCATACTTTATGATTCAGATAGAGACAGAGCATAGATACTTCCCATTCCTTTCATGGTATCCTGGGCATGGAAAATGTAATTGTGGCCTGGCATGATGGCTCACACCTGTAATCCCAGCACTTTGGGAGGCTGAGGCGGGCACATCACTTGAGGACAGGAGTTCAAGACCAGCCTGGACAACATGGTGAAACCCTGTCTCTATTAAAAATACAAAAACTAGCTGAGTGTGGTGGTGCACACCTGTAATCCCAGCTACAAGTGAGGCAGGAGAGTCACTTGAACCCTGGAGGCAGAGGTTGTTGTGAGCCAAGTGGTGCTGCTGCACTCCAGCCTAGGCGACAGACTGAGACTGCATCTCAAAAAGCAAAGAAAATGTAATCCTAACTTTTGTATCTACTTGTATTGTTCTGCCTCGAAACTTTATTCATGCGATCTCTCCTCAGTCTCATACAAGGTCCATTCAGTGAATTTCCTTAAATCATTTACCATTTCCTTAAGGAGCATTGCCTATGGAAAAGGATCTTTCATGCTAGGCAACTGGGATGAAGTCCCTGTCCTCAAATAACCCACAGCCTACTAGGGGAAAAAGGACTTAAGCAAATTAATGATAAGTTAACACAGAATGCTCAGCACTGATAAACACGGAGTGATATCTCTGTGTTTGCAGGTACTTCTATCAATATGCTTCTCAGAGTGATTAATAGCTAGTTTTTGTTGTTGAGAGCCCAGTGTATTCTTTGCAATGTTCTAGGACCACATGGTGGACTAGAGAAAAAAACCCTCTGTCTTTATATGATTTTATTGGCTTATTACAGAGAAGAAAATATTTATTCTAGTTTTTTTTTTTTTTTTTTACAATTCTGAAAAGGAGGTTTTAAAATTTGTTCTACCAATTTGAAAACTGGGAATCAGAGAAGCTGACTCACACAACCAGATCTCAAAGAAAGTAGGGAGACTCTTTGGGGCTGGTACTGGGAATCCAAATACCACATTCTTTTCCCATCACTTTCTCTCCACTTCGACTTTGTCGCTATTGGTTTGAATATTTGTTTCCTCTAAAACTCATGCTGAAATTTAATCCCTAATGTGGCAGTATTAAGAGAGGGGGCCCAATAAGAGGTGATTGGGTCAGAAGGATTAATCCATTCATAGATAATTAGATTAATAGGTTAAATATCTAAAGAATTAATGGGTTATCACTGCAGTGGGACTGATTGCTTTATAAGTAGAAGAGAGACCTGAGCTAACGCGCTCAGCCCCCTCACCACTGCCTCTGGACTCTGCACAGAGTCCCCATTAGCAAGAAGGTCCTCACAAGATGCAGCTCCTTCACCTTGGACTTCTCAGCCTCTAAAAGTTAAGAAATAAATTCCTTTACTTTACAACAACCCACTTTGAGGAATTCCATAATAAGTAATAACGGAGTAAGACGTGTTACTTTAGTGCTTCTCCTTACTTGGTTTTGTGCTCTATTCTTGTATCTGCTGGACTCCTGACCTCATTTTAAATTTTATTTCTCAATCTTTGGCTTCTCTTTTGACCTTTGCTAAGCCCAGGATCACAGCTTTTCCTACTCCAAGCTGCTTTGGGTAACCAACATCAGTGTTGATATTTAAGATACTTAACAGCAAGTGCTGCATAGGTACCAACTGTTCATAGCAGACACTGATTTCTCATACTGATGCCTGCTAGGCTTGGAACTACCCCTGTGGCCAAGCTCCAGCTCAACACCCATACCCTGCATACCCTGGCATTCGTCCACTTGATTAGAATCCCTGCCAGCCTTGTCCAGGCCCCCGCTAAAGGATACTTGGTAGAAGAATCTCAGCAAAGTGAAGGTTTGGTATCCTCGCAAACAATGGCAATACAATATATGTGCAAGTGAAGACTTCTCCAAGACATGATGAGAGCTTAGAAGAAAGGATACCTAAGGCCAGAGAGGAAATTAGGGAAGGTTCGTTAGAGAAATAATCCTGGAGTGGCTTCATGAATGAGCGGCTTCATTCCTGTGCGTGGTTCACGGTGGTGGGTATTATATATGGAAGTGTGGCAGTGTGAATACATGAGGTGCAGTTGGGAACTGGTCAGTTAGTCAGCACAATGATGTGCAGAATACAAGAGAACCTACAGTGGGATGAGAGGCTTGATTGCTGGGACAGATGGGAAATGCCTTGATATGTCGAACCATGAAGTACCATGCTACATTTATCCTTGGAAACAAAAAAAAAGGCCTAAAGACCTTCAAGCAAGAAAGCAACAGGCCCAGGTTATCTCATCAGAACACTGTGATAGCACTGGGAAAGACAGGTTGCTAATTCTCTCTGATGGTTTTGCCAGAGTGAGATCTCTCAGATGCTGGTGTGGCCATGTAGAGTCCATTGTATCCTTGCCTCTTCTCTAAGATCTCTGAACTTGTATGTTCAGATGTGAAGTTTTGTCAGTTCTTCTAAGGCTAGTAAACTCTAACCTTACATGTTAGTTCTTAGGAGACAGTGTTAACAAACTGAACATCAACTTACTTACTGAAGAACGAGTGTCTGGCCTATAAAATGACACTATAGCACAACTATGGAAACAAATACATCCACCTATGGAATCAAATAAACAATTATCAAAATTGAGAGGCTGGGGAACTAGATGGTATCAAGCATTTGTATATTTCTCTAAGTTTTCTAAAGGTTTTCATATTCAATATCCCACTGGCACTTCATAACATCTCTCTGAGTCAAGCAGGAAAACCAAAAGCTGTAGCTAAAGGCTGAGTTAGTATCAATTCAAGCACAAACCAAAGTGTGCGCTTATGAAGTGAAAAACATCCACAATCAGCATGTGATCCAATTCTAGCACGTACTTTTGGTAGCAAATAATGTAGATCCACTTGAACAAACTTGTGCAAAAAAGGGAACTTTATTATTAGCATATGGTAATATTCCACAAATCCTAAGGGCTGGGTGCAGCTGGGCCTTAGAAAACTTGTGAATAAAATCTGCAAATGGACTGAAACCTGTAAATACCATTAGGCTACTCTTTATTTTTTAACAGATTTATTGAGGTACCCCATCCATGTGTCATGAAATTTATTCATTTAAAGTCTACAATTCAACAGTATTTGGTACATTTACAGAGTTGTGCAATCATCACCACAACCAATTTGAGAACATGTCATCATCCCTCAAAGAAGCCCCATGTGCCCAATGGCTCACATCTCACATCCCTCCAAACCCCACCAGCTCATGGTAACCACTGTCTGCTTTCTGTCCCTATCGATTTGCCTATTATGAACATTTCATGCAAGTGGAGTCATATAATCTGTGGGATACTATGTCTGGCTTTTTTTATTTACTGTAATATTTTCAAGGTTCATCTATGTTGTAGCATCTATCAGTACCTTGTTCACTTATATTGCTAAATATTTCATTGTATGGATATGCCACGTTTATCTACATTCAACCGTTGATAGACATTTGGGTTGGTTTTACTCGTTGGTTCTTATGGATAATGCTGCTGTAGACATTTGTGTACAAGTTTCTGTGTTAACATAAGCTTTTGTTTCCTTTGATATATAAGTAGGAGTGGGATTGTGGGATCATATGGTAACTTTGCATTGAACATTTTGAGAAATTGCAGAACTGTTTTCCACAGTGGCTGAATAACTTTACATTCCCACCAGTAATGTACAAGAGTTCCAGTTTCTCCACATCCTCACTGATGCTTGTTAGTTTTTGCTGTTTGATCATAGGCATCCTAGAGGGTGGGAAGTAGTATCTCACTGTGGTTCTGATTAATCCATAGCGACTAATGATGTTAAGTATCTTTTTCTGACTTTGTGGGCCATTTTAATATCTTCTTTGGATCTATCCAGATTTTTTTAACCTACTTTTCAACTGGGTTGTTCTTTTATTATTGAGTTATAAGAGTTCTTGATAGATTTATATGATTTAGAAATATTTTGTTTCATTCTGTGGGTTGTCATTTAACTTTTTAATATCCTTTAAAGCACAAGTCTTTAATTTTGATGAAGTCCAGTTTATAATTTTTCTTATGTAGCTTGTGCTTTTGGTGTCATGTCTAAGAAAGTGTTGTCTACTCCAAGGTTACAGAAATTTACTCCTATGTTTTCTTCTAACAATTTTATCATTTTGGCAATTACATTTAGATCTATGATTCACTTTGAGTTAATTTTTGTATGTAGTATAAAAAAGGGGTCCAACTTTGTTCTTTTTTATATAGATAACGATTTCTTTTTAATTTCAATCATCTGCTTCATTATCCTGTTTCTGCAAACTAGTTTTTGTACTTTTGATTTGGATATTTTTGTTCACATGCTAGAAAGTCATAAAAACCAATAGCTCCCAAGTTTATATGTCACAGTTCCGGCCACCTGGGGAGAGGCTAAATCCTATCTGCAGTCTCAGTATCAAATTCTCACTCTGATTGGCCCAACTGATTAAGGTGTATGGCCCTCGACTCTCTGCCAGTACCAGGGGGAGTCAATCATGACTACCAAGAACTCCCTCTTAAGCATGCAGATCCTGACACTGGGCAGATGCTCTATAGGTATCCTATGCATGACTGTGGTTACTGCAGAAGGCATTAGAGTCATCAGATGAAAGGAGGCCGTCAAAGCTAAGGGCCATTCTCATCTACAATAGTCTTTCAAAAGACACAGCACACAGCTAATAGACCTGGTAAGGCCAGCTGTGTAAGTGAAGAATCATCAAATACATAGATACATTAAACACTGAAATTGCTTAAACATTGTTCATACATTTAAGGGAGATTTTAGCCTCCAGTTAAAAAGTGTGAAGGCAAACTGCTGTAATGTGGGGGTGGGGAGGCTTTGATTCTGGAGTCCAATTAAATTGGAGACCTGACCTGAGCACTTGCTGGTCATGTGATCCGAAGATCCTCATCTGCAAACTGTGCTTACGATGCCTGTTTCACTTACTTCGCAGCACTGATGTGTGGCTAAAATTACAAAGCACAAGTGAGAGCATGCCGGGCACTGTGATGCACAATATTCATACGGATGCCAGGTATTGTTATGGGAGTAAAGGGGTGTGAGGCCAGGAACTTGAGAGAGGACACAGTGTTACAGAAGAAGCTGGTAACAGGAAGCTAGTTCAGGAAGCTAAAAGTGAGAGCATGCAGCAAACGATGGAAAGATGGCACAGGAAACACACAGATATAAAGTTACTCTACATTTCTTGGATTTTAAAAGGGATATAACTATTATTCAGTAGTGCCTCCAATGTGCGATTTGTATGTGGGTAAGATATTTCTATTATGTGTAGGGCAAGTTTCCTAACCTCAGTATTACTGACATTTGGGCTGGGTAATTCTCTGTTGTGGGGGCTGGCTGTCCTGCGCATGGTAGGATGTTTAGCAGCCTCTACTTACTAGATGCCTGCAGCACCCGTCAGCTGGGACAGTTTTGTCCCAACCCCTTTGGTTGAGAATCACTGCTATAAGGGTAAGGTTGGGAGAGTTAATTCCTTCTCATAATTGATGTGCAGAATTTGACCTGCAAAATCCCATTACAGTAAGGTCCTAGTTAGATTGTATATTCCCTGTGCCTGCATCACTGGCCACCCTCAGCATTCTTCTTGGTGGATTGCATTTCCTTCCTGGGTGGACACATGGCCACTAGTTCCTGTCAGTCAAGCCTATCAGGGCTGGGTTTTGTTGTTTCCCAAATGCTTTAGCAATTTGGGCCTTACGTACCTCTTTTGCCTCACCTTCTCCTTTCACCATGCACCTTTGTCTGAGCTGCTATGAACTCCTAAGTCCCCCCAGGAGATACTATGCCCAGATATGACTGTGCTTTTATACACACACTGTTCTCCCAAGCAAGAATGCCTTCTTCCACTTCTCTGCCTAGAAGACTCCTGTAAATCCCTTTTAAGACCTAGCTCAAGTGTCATTTCCTCTGGGAATCTTTTCCTGGCAACTTAAGGCAGAATTGGTGGCTCCATCCTCTGCACTCTTAAGGCACCCAGTTAATATTTTTTATTGCAGAACGTCTTATACTGAATTTTAATGATCCATTTTAATCATATCTCTCTTCCCCGTGACAGACTGGATTCCTTGAGTGTTATGTCTGCTGCTCCTATCATGTTGTCTGGAACACAGTAGGTGCTTAATACTGATCAGAGTAGAAGATTGGAAGAATAAACTAATGTCAAGATGGTCCATGGAAGTATTCAGAATCACAACTCATGCTCGGTTTTGGTAATTCATTAAGGGATTTCAGTTCCCTAACAACTGATGAAGGTGTTTAATTAGGAAAACAAGAAGATGATTTAAGTTGAGCAGAACCAAATAATCCTATGGGCAAGATACATACAAAACTGTCTCCTAATTAATTTAAACATGCACATAGCTAATTACAATATGCAGAATGCAGGTAAGATCTTGTTTAAACACTAATTCCTGCTGCTTAATCATGGTGCCCAGAGGCCATGTCTTAGATGAGATCCTGGTATGGGACGAAGCCCCACCCTCAGTGCCTGACTCACTGTTTCTTCTAGAATCTCAGCTACTCTGCATCTTCCCATTGCAAGTCGTGTCCCATTCCCACAATACGTTTCATGCTTGTCTGTCCTCTGCAAGTTTGGCATTGCATCACAGTGCACCCAAGCAGAGGACTGGCAGCTGCTTTCCTGGGTCTGAATTCTGCTTTTGGTTTGCTGCCAGGCTGGCAATGCCAACTGCTAGCTACATTCTCACCTGTGTGGCCCCTGACAGGTCATCCTTCATCCTGCTGCTGTCTGGGACGCCCACGTTTGTGCTGTGCCCCTCTTGATGTGCTCGGGTCACTACTGTACATTCAGTTTGCTTATCTCAGTACTTTGGGAGGGGCTGTTTATCCTGTCCTGTGGTCTCTGGTGGGAAGAAATAGTTTCAGGGCAGAGCCTTATGAGAAACACTTCTTAGAAACAGACCTCTTTCTCCTGGTTTCTTCCTGCCATCCACAGTGAAGCCTCCCATTCTGTATCTAGATGGTAGAAATTATTGTACCTATCCTGTGCCCCAACTTGGTCAGCTGGAATTGGAGAAGGCCTCAAAAATCTTTGAAAATTTTTGACTTAAGTATGGAAGAATGTGTACAGGGAAAAATAATACAATAATATTTCCCTACTGCCCCATCTTCCCCTTACCATTTGGGGAAACAAAAAGAGGGAAACACACACACGTGCATGTACATATGCATATATTTGCATGCTTATGCATAGAATTTCTTTGGAAGGGCACATATGAAAATAATGGAATTGGTTACTTATAAAAAAGGAGTACTGAGTAGGGGGAAGATGGGATGCGAGAGAAATGTTATTGTGTCTTATTTCATAACTTTTGATTTCTCAGCCAAGGACATGCATTATTTATTCCAAATATTTAAGTAGGCAAATGTTACAAATGAAGAGTTCATAAAAAAAGAAATAGCAACGTGTATAAATATATGAAAAGATGCACACTTATTTTAAACAAAAGAAGCATAAATTTAAACTGGAGGCCAATTTTTACGTATTCAATTGGCAAAGATCAAAACATTGAATAATACAGAGTATTGAGGAGAGTGTTGGGAAACAGAGTCTCCTACACTGTTGGTAGAAGGTAAATGGAGTCGACATTGTGGGGATCAGTAGCTAACAACATGTGCTATGACCTAGCAATGTTTCTTCCAGAAACTTACCTCACATATGTTTTCGTATTCACCAACAATGTTGTCTAGGCCAGAAATTTTCTTTATAAGAAAATTTTAAATTTCTAATTGTGAACTTATTATCTTTACTAGTTTTAGTAAAACTCAACTAATTTGGATTCTTGTATCAGTTTTCATGGGCTGTATTTTTCTAGGAATTTGTGTATTTCAACTAAAATTTCAAATTTATTGGCAAAAAGGTTTTTTTTACAATATGTTCTTACTATTATCTACCCCCACCCCTAGCTTTAGTGAGTTATAACTGGCAAACAAAAATTATATATATTTAAGGTATATAATATGGTTTTTTTTTTTTTTTTTTTTTTTTTGAGACGCAGTTTCACTGTTGTTACCCAGACTGGAGTGCAATGGCACGATCTCGGCTCACCACAACCTCCGCCTTCTAGGTTCAAGCAATTCTCCTGCCTCAGCTTCCTGAGTAGCTGGGACTACAGGTGTGCACCACCATGCCCAGCTAATTTTTGTATTTTTAATAGAGACGGGGTTTCACCTTGTTGATCAGGATGATCTCGATCTCTTGACCTCATGATCCACCTGCCTTGGCCTCCCAAAGTGCTGGGATTATAGGCGTTAGCCACCGCGCCCGGCGTTGATAAGGTATTTTGATATACATGTACTATCTTTTTTTTTCTTACACTTTAAGTTCTGGGATACATGTGCAGAACCTGCAGGTTTGTTACATAGGTATGCATGTGCCATTGTGGTTTGCTGCACCCATCAACGCATCGTCTACATTAGGTATTTCTCCTAATGCTATCCTTCCCCTAGCCTCCCACCTCCTGACAGGCCTGGGTGTGTATTGTTACCCTCTCTGTTTTTTGCAGCATTTGTGAAGATGTCCATTTTCCTTTGTTCTTGACATTGGTTTTTTGCTTCTCTTTTTCTTGGAAACCCTTGTAGAGAGTTATATAATTTATTCATCAC
Organism: Saguinus oedipus; assembly: GCA_031835075.1. Lineage (NCBI taxonomy): Eukaryota > Metazoa > Chordata > Mammalia > Primates > Cebidae > Saguinus > Saguinus oedipus. The sequence continues at coordinate 10,065,673 of CM063180.1, forward strand.
TCCAGTGCTTCATTGATCATTCATTGATCACCTCTATTGTGTATTTGTTTTCTATTTTTATTAATTTTTATTCATGTTTATTATTTACTTCATTCTACTTTTAGTTTTTTTTCTAACCAATATTTAGTTTGTTGATTTTCAGCTTTTACTTTTTCTCTAAGATATCCATTTCAGGGCTATAAATATTCCTCTAAGCACAGCTGCATTCTACAAGTTTTAATATGTTTTAATTTTCACTGCCATGCAAATCAAAATGTTTACTCAGTCCGGGGTGACGTCTCATCATGTGAATAGGCCATTTCTGCTTGGAATATTGGTTGTTTAAAAGTGTAGTGCTTCATTTCCAGACATACGGGGACTTTCTTATGATTTTTCACTTAATGCATTGCAGTCAGAAAGCATGCTCCTTTTTTTTCTTTTATTTTTTTTAAGTCTTTTGGAATTGTGACTTGCTTTATTTCCCCAACCGTAGTCAATGTTAATATAGCAATAACAGCTGTTGGTTTCTATATCATCTTTTTACTTTCAATCTTTCTTTATCCTTAATGTTTAGATATGTTTCTGGTAAACAGCAGATGGCTGTTTTAGATTTTCTTAAATCCAATCTGATAATCCTTATCTAAATTGGAGCATTTAGTTTATTTGCACTTATTGCAATTACTGACGTGTTTAACTTTAAATTACCATCTTACTAAATAGTTTCTATTTGCCTTGTTCCTCAATGTTCCGTTTTTCCTCCTTTTTTGCTATATTGGATATTTTTTATTATTCTATTTTTCTTCTATTAGCCTAGGGGTTATGCATGTTTTACTCTTTTCCTGGTTACCTTAGAGATGGCGGTGTGCATTCTTATCAGAGTTACTCTGGACAATGCAAAGACTTCAGAACTAACTTGAGCTGCATTCACCAGCTTCTTGCAATTCTTGACTTTTGAGTATTTTAATTCTGTAGATGTTTTAAACCAAATAAGATATTGTTATTGTTTTATACTGTAAATATCCATTTAGGTATTCCCACATAGTTATTATTTTTATTTTTCTTCATTATTTTCTTACATTTAACCTTCCATTTGGACTTATTTTTCTTCTGAGCACAATTTTAATATTCCTTTGATATAAATATGCCAATTAAAATTTCTCATGACTTTTTATGTCTAAAAAGGTTAAAATTTTGCAGTCATTTGGCCGGGTGTGGTGGCTCATACCTGTAATCCCAGCACTTTGGGAGGCCAAGGCGGGCGGATCATGAGGTCAAGAGATCGAGACCATCCTGGCCAACACGGTGAAACCCCATCTCTACTAAAAATACAAAAAAAATTAGCCAGGCGTGGTGGCACGCGCCTGTGGTCCCAGCTACTCGGGAGGCTGAGGTGGAAGAATAGCTTGAACCTAGAAGGCAGAGGTTGCAGTGAGCCAAGATTGCACCTCTGCACTCCAGCCTGGTGACAGAGCAAGACTCCATCTATTTGCAGTCATTCTTAAAGGATATTTATACTAGGTGAAGAATTCTAGGATATTTATTTCTTTTCTCCTCCAATTTTTTATTTTGAAGAATTTTAAAGCTATATAAAGAGTAGTACAATGAATATCCATATACCTTTCACTTACTTCAGCAAGGTATTTCTAAGAAGCAGGGCATTCTGTATAAGCACAATATTATCGCACCAAATAAATTTAATATGAATTAACATTAACTAATCTTCAGTAGTTCTCACTGTTCTCCAAACTGTTCATTAGAGTGTGTTAAGTGGGTTTCAAAGTCCAGGATCCAATCAAGGATGATGCAGTTCCATTTAGTTGCTCCATCTCTTCAGTCTACATCAATCCAGATCCGTCTTCCTGATATTTTTCTCACTAATGGTATAAACATTTTTGAAGAATACAGGCTGTATGTCTTGTAAAATGCCCCTAAATCTGGGCTTGTTGAATTATTTCCTTGTAAGAATCAGGCTAAAAATTTTGGCAAGAAAACCGATGTCATGTGTTCTCATTGTGTCAGAACAATTCCCCTCTATGATTAATAAGCAATCTGCAGAATCTGTGAGGTGATGATCTGAGACCATATGAATATTCACTTCCCTGAAGCTTTCACCAAATTGCTTTAGCAGCCATTAATGACTCTTAGCCTCAATCTACTACTAGCGTGGGGATTGTCAAGTGTAATTTTCTAATTCTATCATCATTTCTATATTTATTAGCTGATGATCTCCTGTATTAATTTTCTTTTAGTGCCTCTATGAATTCATCAATACTCTTTTTATTCATCATACTATAAACCATTTCTATCACTATTCTTTTAGATACTCCAATTGTCCCATCTTTAGCCAGTGAAAACCTCTTCAAACCTGTGTCCATTTGAAGGTCCTCATCATTCTTTCAGAACTTCTTGCTTTGTGCTACAGTGAAATCTTCTGGCTTACCTGGAATTGTCCCTTCCCTAGCCCTGGCAATCAGTCATTTCTCCAGCTAGCTATGGCCCGTTTTGGTAGAGAAGGATATCTGGAAACTGTATAAGCTTCCTACTGCTGCTGTAACAAATTACCACAAATTTAGTGACTTAAGACAAAACATATTTTAAGTCTTATTATTGTGGAGGTCAGTAGTCTGAAATAGATCTTGCTAGGCTAATACCAGGATATCAGCAGAGCTGCATTCTTTCCTGAAGTCTCTAAAGGAAAATGTATTCCTTTCCTTTTCTACACACTAGAGGCTTCCCATCCTCTTTGACTTTATTGAGATCTTCTATTTTCAAAGCACCAGTAAAGGCTGGTTAAGACTTTCTTACCTCACACCACTCTGATGCAATGGACTCTTCTGCCTCCCCCGTCATCTTTTAAGGGCCCTTGTAATTATTTTGAGCCCAACGGATATAATCCAAAGTTAGCAAACTTAATTTCATCCACAACTTAGTTGAGAGCCTTAGAGCATACCATGGTCACAGGTTCTGGGAATTAGGATGTGAACTGTTTTTGGAAGAAGGGTAAGATTCTGCCTACCACACAAACCAAGATCTGGCTTCAGCTGTGCTCATTGCTGCTGCAACATCATCTCTTCTAGGCTGTTATAGGAGATAGCTAGGAACTACAATTTTATAAGTCATGATTTCATATTGATTCTTCCTATTTAAAGCTAACATTGCAGTGATCTTCTTGACCATATATACATATGTACATATATACATATATACATAAATAAAGAAGATACATGTGTCTTATATTTTGTCACATTGAGAACATCAGCTCCCAACCATATCTGTGTATTGACCCATAAACTCCATTCTACAATATAAAACAAGAGTTAGCATTATGACACCAAACTACCACCCATTAATAAAGTTTAGTAAATAAAGTTCAAGATTTCTGTGCAGTTCTTTCAGTTTCTAAAATATACATTGGTTGAAATAATATTTTTTTCCCATATGGTTATATTATGAAATTCATAATTAGTCAAGTTCTCCTTACAGATAGGTTTTAAGTTTGTTTTTTTTTTAAATTATGTTACATTTAATTTTAAGGTGCAAATATTTACCTAATTCAAAAGTCAAAACTTTACAAAATCTCACTTCTTTTCCTATTTCTATTTAGAATGTCTCCTTTTTACATAAGAGGCCACATACTGCATTTTTTGTTCCTTGGTATCTTGTTTTTTTTTCACACAATACATCCTGAAAAAAACAGTCCACATTAGTTCGTAAAGGTCTTGTTTGTTCTTTTCAAATAGCTTCATCAAACTCCATTGTATGAATGCCTCATCGTTTATTCAACCTCTCTCTTTTGAATAGACATTGACGTAATTTTGTACGTGTTTTGTGTTTGTCAAGGTATAACTTCAGAATAAATTCCTAGAAATGGGATTGCTGGGTTAAAGAGTAAATGTGCACATAGTACCTGTGGATATTGCCAAGTACTCCTCATAAGGATTTTACTGTTCTCTCTTCCTACTGTCAGTTTGTGAGGGTATCTGTTTCTTCACAGCTTTGCCAGTAGTGTTAGACTTTTGAATATTTTGTCCATCCAGTGATTTGAGAAAAATGACAGCTCAGTGTTGGTTTAACTAGTGTTTTCTCAGTGAAGGAAGTTGAGCAGGTTTTTAGTTTAAAGCGCCATTTGGACATCTGTTCAGATAAATTCTCTGTTCATGTAATTTGCTTAGTTAAAAAAATTAGTGTTTGGTTTTAATTTTATTTTTAATAATTTCCTGTAGGAATATTAGATCATTATCTTTTGCAAATATTGCCTCCCACTTTGTCATTTGCTCTTTGATTTTGTTTATTATGTTTCCTTTTTGTTTTTATAATGCAAAAGTTTTCTTCAAAAATGTATTAAAATATGTCAATTCTTTCTTTAAAACTTCATCTGGATTTTGGGTCATAGTTACATCAACTTTTCCCACATCCATGTGTTAAAGGAATTCATCATTTTTCTGACATTTATATTGAAAAATTTTTCTTATATATTTGGATATATGATGCATTTGGAGTTTATTCTTGTGTATGATATAAAGTATAGATTCAATCTTACCTTTTTCCAAATGATCATTCGTTTGTTTCGAAACCATTTACTTAAACCTTTATATTTTCTTGGCAATTTGAAATGCTACCTTTATCATAATCTTTGTTTTCACATGCTCTTGGGTTAGTTTCTGAATCTTGAACTGGCTCTACACCAGTCTGACGCTGTTTAAATTTTCATTATTATCTTACAAGGATAGTCTCTCCAATTGTTCTCTTTTTTTCAGCAGTTCCAAGCATTTCTTGCATTTTTAATTTTCCATGTGAACTTTAGAATCAACTTATCTAGCTCCAGAAACATAATTGTTAATATTTGTATTGGGATAATTTTGAATTGACATATTATCTTGGGGAGAATTGACATATTTATAATTTTGCTTTATATTACCGAAGAACAAAATATGTCCTTCCATTTATTCATGTCCACTTTTGTATTTTATACGTATGTTAAAATTTTCCTTATGGAGATTTTACATACAGACATACTTTCATTTATTGCACTTCACAGATTTTATTGTGTTTTTTACAAATTGAAGATCTGTGGCAACCCAGCATCTAGCCAGTCTATGGACACCATTTTTCTAACAGCATGTCCTTACTTCATGTTTCTGTGTCACAGGAATATTGTGAGAATTGTGGAATAAAACTTTTTCATCATCATTTTATCTGTTATGATGATCTGTGGTCAGTGATCTTTGGTGTTACTATTGTAATTATTTCGGGGCACTTTCCCCATGGAAAATACAAAACTTAATTGATAAACGTTGTGTGTTCTGACTGCTCCACCAACTGGCTGTTTCCTGTTTCTCCCTTTTCTCTGGCTTCCCTATTCCCTGATACACAATATTTAAAAATAGGCCAATTAATAACCTACAATGGCCTTTAAGTGTTCAAGTGAAAGGAAGAGGTAACTTTCTCTCATTTTAAAACAAAACTTAGAAATGTTAAGCTTAGTAAGAAAGCCACGTTCTAAAGCAAAAAATAGGCCGAAAGCTAGGCCTGATAGCCAAGTTGTAAGTGCAAAAGGAAAGTTTCTGAGGGAAATTAGAAATGCTACTTCAGTGAACACACAAATGATAAGAAAGCAAGCTTTATTGCTGTTATGGGGAAAGTCCGAGTGGTCTGGGTAAAAGATCAAGCCAGCCGTAACATTTTCTTAACCCAAAGCCCAATTCAGAGTAAGGCTCTAATTCTCTTCATTTCTATAAATGCTGAGAGAGGTGAGGAAGCTGCAGAAGAAAAGTTGGAAGCTAGCAGAGGCTGGTTCATGTGGTTTAAGGAAGGAAGCCATCTCCATGAGATGAACGTGCAAGGTGAAGCAGCAAGTTCTGATTCAGTAAGGTACAGTAAATTACCCAGAAGAGCTAGCTAAGATCATTCATGAAGGTGGTGACAGTAAACAACAGATTTTCAAGGAAGACAAAATAGTCTGATATGGAAGAATATGCTATCTAGGAATTTTAATGTTTAGCTTAAAAGCATCAAAACACAGGCTAATTCTCTTGTTAAGGTTAGTGCAGCTGGTGACTTTAAGTTGAAAGCAATGCTCATTCACCATTCTGAAAAATTAGAATGGTAGGATTATTAAGAATTATGCCAAATCTACTCTGCCTGAGCTCTATAACTGAAACAACAAAGTCTTAATAACAGCACATCAGTTTACAGTATGGCTTACTAAATATTTTAAGCCTGCTGTTGAGATCTACTGCTCAGAAAAAAAAAGATTTCTTTCAAAATAATACTGCTCATTGATGATGCACTTAGTTAACATGAGCCCTGATGAAGATCTACAAGATTAATGCTATTTTCATGTCTGAAATAATTTAAAATAATTTCAAATTTTAAGTCTTATTTTGTAAGAAAGGCATTTCCTAAGGCTACCATAGAGAGCTATTCCTCCAATGGATCTGGACAAAGTAAGTTGAATACTTGTGGAAATTATTCACCATTCTGGATGCATTAAAAACATTTGTGATTCATGGGATGTTAACATATCAACATAACAGAAGTCTGGAATAAGTTTATTTCAACTCTTATGGATAACTTTGAGGAGTTCAAAATTTCCAGTGGAGGAAGCAACTACAGGTGTGGTGGAAATATGAAGAGAATTAGAATTACAAGGGGAGCTTCAAGATAATGAATTGCTGTAATCTCATGACAAAAGTTGAAACGATGAGGAGTTGTTTTTTATGGATGAGCAAAGAAAGTGGTTTCTCGTGATGGAATCTACTCCTGGTGAAGATGATATGAACATTGTTGAAATAACAAATGATTTGAAATACTACATAAGTGTAGTTGATAAAGCAGTGACAGAGTTTGAGAGGATTGACTCCATTTTTGAAAAAAATTCTAGTGTGGATAAAATGTTATCAAACAATATCACATGCTATAGAGAAGTCTTTTGTGAAAGGAAGAGTCAATCAATGTAGCAAACTTCACTGTTCTCTTATTTTACAAGATGCCGTGGCTACCCCAACCTTCAGCAACCACCACCTCGGTCAGTCAGCAGCAAGACCTCCTACCGTCAAAAAGATCATGGCTTGCTGAAGGCTCAGATCATTGTTATCATTTTTAGGATATGAGTAGACACTTCTCAAAAGAAAACATATATGAAACCAACAGACATATGAAAAACTGTTCATCATCACTGGTCATTAGAGAAATGCAAAGCAAAACCGCAATGAGATATCATGTAATGACAGTTAGAATGGCATTCATTAAAAAGGGAACAACAGATGCTAGAAAGGATGTGGAGAAAAAGGAATGCTTTCACACTGTTGGTGGGAGTGCAAATAAGTTCAACCATTGTGGAAGACAGTGTGGTGATTCCTCAAGGATCTAGAACTAGAAATACCATTTTACCCAGCAATCCTATAATTGGGTATATACCCAAAGGATTATAAATCACTCTACGATAAAGACACATGCACACGTCTGTTTATTGTGGCACTGTTCAGAACAGTAAAGATGTGTGACAGACTAGATGTGTGATAGACTAGATAAAGAAAATGTGGCACATACACACCGTGGAATACTATGCAGCCATAAAAAGAATGAGTTCGTGTCTCTTGCAGGGACATGGATGAAGCTGAAAACCATCATTCTCAGCAAACTTAACACAAGAACAAAAAATCAAACACTGCATGTTCTCACTCATAGGTGAGAGCTGAACAATGAGAATTCATGGACACAGGGAGGGGAATATTACACACTGGGGCCTATCGGGGGGTGGGGGGCAGAAGGAGGGATAGCTTTAGGAGAAATACCTAATTTAGATGATGAGTTGATGAGTGCAGCAAACCACCCATGTTATATATGTGTATATATATATATAAAATGTATATAGTCCTTTAAAAATATATAAATATATTTAAATATATATATTAAATAGGCTACATTGTTATAAGCTTAGCATAATTAAGTCTATTGCACACAATAAACTACAGTGTGGTGTAAACATAACTTTTGAATACACTGGTAAACCAAAAAATTTGTGTGACTCATTTTATTGTGATATTTGGTTCATTGCTGTGATCTGGAACACACTATCTCTGAGGTATGCCTATATTTCTTTTTTTAAAATAATCGTTAAAATGTATAATTGACACAACAATTGTATATGTATGAGGTACAGTGTGATGTTTCAGTGTGTGTATACATTGTACAATGATCAAGTTAGGATAATGACCATATATATATATATATATATATCACTTTAAGCGTATCATTTCTTTGTGGGGATAACATTAAAAAATCTCTCCTAGCTATCTTGAAATATACACAATACTGTCATTTGCTATTGTCACCCTACTGTATCATAGCACACCAGAACTTATTTTCCCTGTCTACCTGTAACTTTATACCTTTGACCAACCTCTCCTGGTCCTCCAGTGCCCTCCTTGCCCTCTCCAGCCTTTGGTAACCATCATTCTACTCTCTACTCCTATGAAATCAACTTTATAAGGTTCTACATATGAGTGAGACCATACTGTGCTTGCCCTTCTGTGCCTGGCTTAACATAACAGCTTGCAGATTAATCCAAGTTGTTGCAAATGATGTGATCTCGTTCAGTTTTATGGCTGAATAGTATTTCATTGAATATATACCACTTTTTCTTCATTCATTCATCTGTAGATGGTTATTTAGTGTGATTCCATATCTTGGTTGTTGTGAATAGGGCTGCAATAAATATGAGATTGCAGATATCTCTTTGACATACTAAATTCATTTTCTTTGAAACTATATCCAGTAGTGGAATTGCTGAATTATGTGGCTGCTCTATGTTTAATTTTTTGAGCAACATCTATACCATTTTCCATAGTGGCTGCACTAACTTATGTTCTTGCCAACAGTGGGTAACAGTTCCCTTTTCTTTACATTCTTGCCTGCATTTTTTTTTTTTGGTCTTTTTGATAATAGTCATGTTGACTTGGGTAAGGCGAATATCTCATTGACATTTGATTGGGATTTCCCTGATAATTAGTGATGTTGAGCAATTTTTCATCTATCTGTTGACCATTTGTATGTTTTCTTTTGAGAAAAGTCCATCCAGGGTTTTGTTTTTTCTTTTCTGTTTTCTTTTTGAGACAGGGGCTCTCTCTGTCACACAGACTGACATACAGTGGTGCCATTTTGGCTGATTGCAACCTCCACCTCCTGAGCTTTAGCAGTCGTCACACCTGCATACCACCATGCCCGGCTAATTTTGGGACTTTTTGTAGAGACAGGGCTTCACCATGTTGCCCAGGCTGGTCTTGAACTCCTGGACTCATAGGATTCCTCTGCTTTGGCCTTCCAAAGTGCTGGGATTGCAGGCATGAGCCACTGCACCCAGTATATTCAGGCTTTTTTTTTACCCATTTTTAAATAAAGAATTTAAAGAATTATTGCTGTCGTTGTCATTTTTGCTATTGAGTTGTTTGAGTTCTTAATATATTCTAGATATTAATCCCTTGTCAGGTGCATAGTTTGCAAATACTTTATCCCATTCTGTATGCTGTCCCTTTACTGATTGTTTCCTTGCTATGAAGAAGTTTCATAGTGTGATATAATCTCATTTATCTATCTTTACTTTTTTTACCTGTGTTTTTGAGGTCTTATTAAAATAACTCCTTGCCCAGTCTAATTTCATAAAACATTTCCTTCTAGAAGTTTCATGTCTTACATTTAAGTATTTAATTCATTTTGAGTTGATATTACTAAATGGTGAGAGAGAGAGATCTATTTTCATTCTTCTTCATATGGAATCCAGGTTTCCCCATTACCACTTATTGAAGAAACTACCCTTTCTTCAGTGCATGTTCTTGGTGACTTTGTCAAAAATTGGTTGGCTGTAAATGCATGGATTTATTTCAAGATTCTCTATTTTGTTTCATTGATCTATGTGTCTGTTTTTATACCAGCAGCATTCTGTTTGGTTACTATAGCTTCATACTATTGTCTTTTGAAGTCAGGTAGCATGTTGCTTTGAGCTTCATTCTGTTTGCTCAAGATTGCTTTGCCTGTCTATGGTCTTTTGCATTTGCATATGAATTTAAGATTATTTTTCCTATTTCTGTGAATAATGCCATTGGTATTTTGATGGGAATTTACTTGAATCTGTAGATCGCTTTGGGTAATGTAAACATTGTAACAATATTAATTTTTCCAATCAGTGAACATGGGATATCTTTCTATATATTTGTTTCCTTTTCAATTTTTCACCTTCATTTTTATCAGTGTTTGACAGTTTTCACTGTAGAGTTCTTTCAACTCCTTGATTAAGTTTATTTCTAGGCACTTTTTCTTTTTTGTAGCTATCGTAAGTAGAGTTGTTTTTGTGATTTCTTCTTCAGAGAATTTGATATTGGTGTACAGAAATGCTACTTAGTTTTGTATGTTGATTTTGTATCCTGCAATTTTATTAAATGTATTTATTAGTTCTAACAGACTTCTGGTAGGTCTTTAGGGTTGTCAATGATCATATTGATATATATGATTATACTGTGTGCAAAAAGGGACAATTTGACTTCTTCCTTTCCAATTTTCAATTTGGATACCCCTTATTTCTTTCTCTTGTGTAATTACTCTGGATAGGACTTCCAGTACTATGCTGAATAAAAGTGGTAAAAATGAGCATCCTTGTTTGGTTCAGTATTTTGGAATAAAAGTTTTCAGTTATTTTTCACTCAGTGTGATGTTAGTTGTGGTTTTGTCATATATCCCCTATTGTGTTGAGATATGTTCCTTCTATACTCAAATTGTTGAGAATGTTTACCATGAAGCGATGTTGAATTTTATTAAATGTTTTTCAGCATCTATTGGAATAATCATATAGGCTTTGTCCTTGATTATGTTAATATGATATATCATGTTTATTGATTTGTGTATGTTGAACCATGCTGGCATCCTGGATGAATCACACTAGATCATGGTGAATGATCCTTTTAATGTGCTATTGAATTTAGTTTGCTAGTATTTTATTGAAGATTTTTGCATTTTTGTTAATCATAGATAATGGCTTGTAGTTTTCTTTTTTGTTGTTTCCTTGTCTGGTTTTGGTTATCAGGGGAATGCTGGCCTCACAGAATGAATTTCGAAGTATTCCTTCCTCCTCAATTGTTTGAAGTAGTTTGAGTAGAACTGGTGTTCTTCAAACACTTGATAAATTCAGCAGTGAATCTGTCAGGTCCCGAGCTTTTCTTTGATGGGAAACTTTACATTATTGTTTTGGTTTTGTTACTCATTATTGGTCTGTTCAGGTTTTCGATTTTCTCGTGATTTGATCATAGCATGCTGTATGTTTCCAGGAATTTATCTTTTTTTTTTTTTTTTTGACATGGAGTCTTGCTGTGTCACCAGGCTGGTGTGCAGTGGTGCAATCTTGGCTCACTGCAATCTCTGCCTCCCAGGTTCAACTGATTCCCCTGCCTCAGCCTTCCAAGTAGCTGGGACTACAGGTGTGCACCACCATGTCTGGCTGACTTTTTGTATTTTAGTAGAGATGGGTTTCACCATGTTGGCCAGGATGGTCCTGATCTCTTGACCTCATGATGTGCTCACCTCAGCCTCCCAAAGTGCTGAGATTACAAGTGTGAACCACCATGCCTGGCCTATCCATTTCTTCTAGGTTTTACAATTTGTTGGTGTGTAGTTAGCTGTTTGTGGTAATCTCTTATGATCCTTTGTATTTCTGTGATATCAGATGCAATGTGCCCGTTTTCATCTCTAATTTTATTCAGTTGAGTTTCAATTTTTTCTAAGCCTAGCTAAAGTTATGTCGATATTGTTAATCTTTTCAAAACCCCAGCTCTTTGTTTCATTGCTTTTTTTTTTTTTTAGTATTTTACTTCTATTTTGTTTGTTCGTGCTCTGACCTTTGATATTTCTTTCCTTCTACTTATTTTGGGCTTAGATTGTTCTTGTTTTTCTAGTTCCTTAAGGTGTAATGTTAGGTTGTTTGTTTAAGATCTTTAAACTTTTATGATGTAGGTGTTTATTGCTGTGAACTTTTCTCTTAGCATTGCTTTAATGTATCCCTAGGTTTTGGTGTGTTGTGTTTGCATTTTCATGTGTCTCAAGGAATTTTTATATTTTCTATTCAATTTCTTTAATGACCCGTTGATTGTTCATGAACATGTTGTTTAATTTTCATATATGTGTAGAGTTTCTAAAGTTCCTCCTGTTGTTTACATATAGTTTGATTCTATGGTGATCAGAAAATAAACTTGATATTATTTTAATGTTTAAACATTTGTTAAGACTTGTTTTGTGGGATAACAGATGTGGTCTATCTTGGAGAATATTTCATGTGCTGTTGAGAATAATGTTTATTCTGTAGTTATTGGGTGAAATGTTCTGTAAATGTCTTTTAAGTACACATTTCTTATTTATTCTTGTTTGTTTTAATGTATTTTATATCTCTTTAGTCATTCTATCCGATTCTATTATAAATTTTCATTAGTTATTGCTTGAATACATGAAAGTATTAATTTTTTTAGTGTTAATTTTATAATATGATACGCTCTTTATTTCTTTTTGCTTGTTTAAGCTTGTTTTGTTATTTATTATCTTGGTTTTCACAAGTATACAATTATATATTGTGTAAACAGAGAATTTTACTTTTTTGTTTCTAATTTTAAGGTCTTTAATTGTTTTGTCTTGCCTTATTGCCTTGACTAATGTATCCAATTGAATGTTAAGTAGTAGTAGATGCAATACATATTTTTCTTCTTTTTTACCTTAGTACAAATGCTTCTAATGTTTTCTTATGAAATGATGTGATGGTTTAGAATTGAGTTACCCAGTAGTTTTGTTTCTCTTTTGTTGAGTTTTTTCAGTTCTAAGACCAGCATTTTATATATATCCATCAGTATTTATTTGAATAAAGGACTATAGAATATTATCTGTTATAGGATTTTCCAAAATATAGGCACGTAACCAACCATAGGCTTTAATATAAATTAAAATATTTCTTTATATTGAACCATCCTTACATTCTTATAATAAATCCTTATTGTTCTTGATGCATTAATATTTTTGTATGTTGTGGATTACTATTTTATTTAGAATTTTTCATCAATATTCATAAGGTAAATATATAGACTTTGCTTATGCCATCTTCATCAGTTTCAGGTATCATTGTTATATTAGCTTTATAAAAATATTTTGAGGTTTTCATTTTTACTCTCCGGTTTTTTTTGGAATAATATACATAGCATTTTGATTATCTGATCTTTAGATATTTGGTAGAATTTTTCTAGAAAATTATCTAGTCTGAAACTTCTGAAAAATGAAACATTAATTTGATCACTTTTCATTATTTTGTATGGAAATTGGTTAACTTATACTTTCTATCTCCGTTGGGGTAAGTGTAAATTATATGCTAGGAAATTATGCATTTCAGCATATCTTGGTTTTCAAATTTATTTACAGAGTTGAGCAAAGTAGTCCCTATGATTTTGAAAATGTCATTTATTTTAATGGTCACTCGTCCTTTGTCATTTTTTAATTTTCTCTTAAATGCATGTCCCAGTAGTTTGTCTATATTGATTTTTTTCCTCAATGAAAAAGGATTTTCATTTACTCATTGGTTGTATTATTTCTTTATTTTCTACTATATCAATTCTGCTTTTATTATTATTTTTATTCTCTTTGGGTTACATTTTTCTTTAGTTTGGCAGAGTTTATAATTTAATACTTATACTTTTATTCTTTAATTTTTATTTTTATAAGGCTATTGTTTAAGGCTATCAGTTTTCCTTGTTTGTATTATATATATCCAATATTTAATGTTATTACCATATGCTAGACATTCTGCAATTTCAATCTTTTTTGCTTTTCATGTGAGTTGTTTAGTAGAGAGGATTTTTTAAAAATTGTATTTTGGGCTCTGGTGTACACATGCACATCTTGCAATCCTGCAGGATTGTTGCATAGTTACATACATGCCGTGGTGATTTGCTGTCTCCATCTCCCCAGTTCCCCCCGTATCCCCATCACCCACATCAGGCATTTCTCCCAGTGTTATCCCTCCCCATCCTCCCCAACCCCGTGCCCCACCTAGGCCAATGAGTGTTGTTCTCTTCCCTGTGCCCAAGTGTTCTCATTGTTCATCACCCACCTATGAGTGAAAACATGTGATATTTGGTTTTCTGTGCTTGTGTCACTTTGCTGAGAATGATGATTTCTAGATTCATCCATCTCAACAAAAGACACAAACTCATCGTTTTTTTATGGCTGCATAGTATTCCATGGTGTATATGTGCCAGTTTCTTTGTCCAGTCTATCATTGATGGGCATTTGGGTTGGTTCCAGGTCTTTGTTATTGTAAACAGTGCCACAACGAACATACTGTGCATGTGTCTTTATAATAGACCGATTTATAATCCTTTGGGTATATATCCAGTAATGGGACTGCTGGGTCAAATGGAATTTCTATTTCTAGATCCTTGAGGGATCGCCACACTGTCTTCCATAATGGTTGAACTAATTTACACTCCCACCAACAGTGTAAAAGCATTCCCTTTTCTCCACATCCTTCAGTAGAGAGGTTTTTAAAAAACATTTTTAATGGCTTTAGAATTTTCCTATTTTTTCCTTAGAACTAGCATAGAACTTATTGAAATTTTCTTTGTGCTCTAATAAGATATAGTAAGTCTCTGTGATTGGTCCATTTGTGCTTTAGAAAAAGTTAACAAAACTTCATAAATATGAAAGTTTCAATACATACCCCAATGTACCTTGATGATTATTGTTTAGGATTTTTATAACATTACTTATGTCTTAGTCAGTTCAGGCTGTGTATTAGTCCATTCCTGCTGCTATAACAAAATTGCATAGACTCGGCAATTTATAAATAATTGAAATTCATTTCTCCCAGTTCTGAAGGCTTGGAAGTCCAAGATGAACATAATGGCAACTTTGGTGTCTGGTATCATATTTGTCATATTCTCTTATTACTACTACTATTATATTATATAATGTCCTTAGTACTTGGTTTTCTTTACTTAGGCTTCTACTATTTAGTTTTGACTTTCTTTCTTCTACTATTTAGTTTTAAAAAGATGGCATCCTTTCTTGCGGGGGGAAGGGGTGCAGGTTGGAGAAGTTTGTATGTCTTCTGAATTCGAGAATTTCTTTTTTGTAGGACCTTAATTTTCACTGTTTATAATGCTTTCCCATGGTCACCAAGACTATATAGTACTGCCACCCCTTTGAAATGAGTTCTCTCCGACCCCAAAGTGGTACCTTCCTAAGAACCCAACCTCTGATTCAACACTCTTTTGCCTTTCTTTTTATTACCCCCATTTCAGGGAAATCTGCCAGGTCTGAGACCTCTTTCTAAGTATTTCTCCATTCAGTGTTGAACTTATTTTTGGGAGATTGTGTAATTTACTTTTCATCACCGTTAATATCATAACGCACATTCTTATTTTATTTATTTTTTCAGACACCCTTCGTTTCTGCTGTAGTAGGTGCACTGAAGCTGGCTCTGCTGGTTTTGAAGTGTTTGTTTTCCAACTCACATGGAACTTATGTTTGTGATATCCTCTGTCATGCTCTAAGCATAGTCACAGGTGATTTAATTTGCTCTCCTTGTTTTTCTGTATAGTTTAGAAGGATTTATTAAAGGACTTAGATGAAGGTGACCGATGCTGTCCTATAGATGTCCTGGAGGTAATTATCTTTTATTTCTTCTGGGATGTTTTAAAAATTGTTTTGGTTCTTATTATTTCTTTTCAGAAGTTAGACATCAGGTAAAGTGCCAATCTATTGACAGTAGGTAATCTCTCATTTTAGCTGGCGACTTAAAATTTTCTCTTTTCCTTGGTTTTCAGCACTTTTCTGTGATGGGCCTGCTATTTTCTCCTGCTTGTGGTTCACATGCTTTTTCAATTTATGGCTTGATGCCTTTAATTAAGCCATAAAAATTCTCAACCATTATATTTTTAAATATTGCTGTTGACCCAGTTTCTCTCCCCCTTCTTTTTGAATCCAAATTACACGTATTTTAGGTCTCTTCTCTATATTCCTCATACTCTTGTTAGTATTTTCTTTTCTTTTATCTTTCTTTTGGATATTTTTGCTTTCTGGATATTTTTTTCTGACCTATCTGTCTTCATTTTACTATTTCTCTATTCAGAGTGCCTAATGTGCTGTTACATCATTTATCAAGTTCTTAATTTCAGTTACAGTACTTTCCATTTATAGAATTTACATATTTCTATGGTTTTCCGTTATTTGCTGAAATTCTCAATTTTTTTTTTTTTTTTTTTTTTTTAGGGTGACCAAGCCTCCTGGTTTACCAGGAATGAGGGACTTCCTGGGACACAGGACTTTAAGTACCAAAACTGGGAAAGTTCCAAACAAATTGGAATGAGGTGATCATTCTACTTTTACCTTCTTAAACTTATTAAGGAGCATTATCTTAGAACATGACTTGTATAACTCCAACATATAGAATATATTTCTACCATTATTTTCTCCTTTCTTTTTATGATACTTTGTCTTCTTGTATGTTTGGTTACTTCGAACTGTTGAAATATAGAGTTTTAAAGTAGTTTATAACAATAATTTGAAGCCTACCATAAGGTTATTCTTTCCCTCAGAAAATTTATGTTTGTCTCTGCCAGATGTGTAAGACCACCATCACTCTAGGGAGCCTGATACTTTAGAAAAATGGGATTATCTTAATCTAATGATGATTCCAAGCTGAGACAACTCTTCTGCAAGAACCTGACTATATCCCTTTATTCTTAATTCTAGGATTAACTCTTTGAGTTCTCACACAAAATATTGGAAGCTTGCCAGGCCATCTCATTTTGTTGATCCCTAGATTCCAATCTCTATTCTACTAATTCTGTAAGACTATTAAAAATACTACAGAAACCTTTAAGCTGTTCCCTCCATTTTAAGCAAGTACACTGTTTTAAATATTTGTCAGTTAATTAAAAAAATCCTTAGCTCTCCTTCCTTCTTTCAGTGTTACATAAGCAAAAGAGAAAGGTAGAGAGTAGGGAGGGAATCATTGTCTATATTCCTAGAAATAAATCATTCACAAATTTATCTGTTCTTTAGACTCAGTGTTTCTTTTTTCTATTGCCAGAAAAATCTCCACTTCTCAGAGCCATTACCTTTTGTTCTAGCTAATTCTTAAAGCTGCAAAGAAGTTCATGTAGCCAGAAGAGGAGAAATCTGAGCATTGCTTTTCTTTGGCCAATTCTTGCTTTCTCTTTAGCCTCTCATTGCTCTAGGAATTGGGGCAGTCACGAATATCTTAGCTCACTTGCCGGAGGTGCTTCACTGCCCAGTTTCAAGTTGGTCATATTTCCTGTTTATCCCCTACTGTCTAGCTTCTGAAAGTTACATTTCCTTAAGGTAAAAGAGGCAGACTGTGGTCGTAGTTTGGTCTGATTAGGGTACTGAAATCCTTTGCTAAAGAAGGCGATTGATCAACAAAGATTGAGTGAACAAAGCTTAATCCAATAATTAGAACATGTTGGAGAAGCTTTGCCTTTCGGCCAGAACTTGAGAAGCAACTGAAGTTTTGGCAAGATTAGAATAATGGACATCCCTTAGAGGCAGCCACAGATTTCTAAAATATGCAAGAAAGTCTTTCCCTTCTCAGAGGAGTCCTTCCAGTAATCTTCCTACGCCCTCGTTGCAGAATGGAACAGAGGTGCATTTCATGTGGCAGAAGATACTTCAAAGGAGTTGTTTAGACTTGGAAGAATGTGCGTTTGTTTTTATAACCTCCTGGGTTGTAGTTATGAGCTAGAGAGAGGGGAAGCACACATTGTTTTTAGGTTTTCTGTAAGTAACCACCACAGCTCCTCAACAACACAAGCTTCCCTTGTCACATCGTCCACTTGGGCACACAAAGATCTTTTCCATATACAGGTAGTTGGATGCCATTCTCATGAATTGATTAGCTGAATTTGAAGAAAAAGGTGTTTTTTATATCAGTGTCCTTCTCAGATTTCTGTTGTTGGGTGTTGTCTTAATTAAAATAAAAATTTGATTTGAAGTTCCTTTCTTAGTGATCTCCGGTTTTGTTTTGTGTTTGGTTTAGTTTCATTTCCCCCTTTCCCTCTGCTGTTTAAAAATTAAGTTTATTTTAAATGCAAAGAATGCCCTGTTTATTCAACCAAATGGTATCTTTATGTGGAAAAGGAAAAAAAAATTCCAGACTGCTTTCATTGCTGCTCGACTGTCTCAGCTGAATAGTTCTGTGGTTTGTTTTTTCTCTTTTGTGTGCATTTTTACTTCCAGCTGTGCAGCACACATAAAACTGTGCTGTAGTGAGATTCTTTGGTAAACTATGCTACTTAAATGTTCATTGAACAAACAATTGCTCATCTCTCAACCTCAATGAAATAATATTGCATTGAATTCTTTTTTTTTTTTTTTTTAAAGAAAGAACTTGAACAACTGATTTTCCATTCACATAAAATTTGTCTTGGGTGTGGGAGTTTTGTTTTTGTTAGGAGTAAGAACTGTAAGTACTGTGGAGAAAATATTTCTTTCGACTGGTTTATGTGCGTTGTGATAGTTTTCTTTTTGCTGCAAATTCTACGTGTAAATACTTTTAGAATTCTCAGGATTTGCAAATATTTTCACCCAGTCTATGGCTTGTCTTTTCATCTCTTGGTAGTCTTTTGCTAAGAAGTTTTCAATTTTAATAAAGTACAGCATATCAATTCTTTCATGAATCATGCCTTTGATGTTATGTCTAAGTCATTGCCAAACCCAAGGTCATGTAGATTTCCTCCTGTGCTATCTTACAGGAGTTTTATAGTTTTATATTTTACGGTTAGGTCTGTAATCCATTTTGAATTAATTTTTGTGAAGGGTGCATGTTCTATATCTAGATTTGCTTTATTTATGTTTCTTGACAAAAATTGTGTATATTTATGGTGTACAATTTGATGTTTTGATATACATTCTTTGTAGAATGGCGAAATCAAGCCAATTAATATCAGCATTACCTCACATATTTATTTTTGTGTGTGTGGTGAGAACACTTAAAATCTATTCTCTTAGCAATTTTCAAATACATACAATACACTGTTATTGACTATAGTCACCATGTTGTGCAGTGGAGCTCCTGAACTTATTCTTACTGTCTAACTGATATTTTATATCCTTTGACTAACATCTCCTCAATTTACCCTCTACTCCCAGCTTCTGCTAATCACCATTTTACTCTGCTTCTATGAGTTTCTTTTAGATTCCATGTATAAGTAAGATCATGTGTTAATTGACTTTCTGTGCCTGGCTTATTTCGCTAAAAATAATGTCATCCAGGTTTCTTCCATGTAGTCACGAACTACAGGTTTTCCTTTTTTGAAAGGCTAAATAGTATTCCACTGTGTATATATACCATATTTTCTTTATCTATTTATCCACTGATAATACACTTAGGTTGATTTTGTATCTTGGCTAACATAAATATATTCATTTTTATGCGTTTGGATGTGTAATTGTCCCTGCACTATTTGTTGAAAATACTATGTTTGCTTCATTTTATCACCTTTGTTCCTTTGTCAAAGATCACTTGACTTTATTTATGAGGATTTATTTCTGGGCTCTCTATTCTGTCCCATTGATCCATTTGTCAGGTGTCTTGCTAATACCCTATTGTATGGATTACTGTAGCTTTATAGTAAGTCTTGAATTTGGGTAGCATCAGTCCTCCAACTTTGCTCTCCTCCTCCAATATTGTGTTTTCTATTCTGGGCCTCTTGACTCTCCACATAAACTTTGGAGTCAGTTTGTCAAACACAGACAAATGAAACTGGACACCTACCTCACACACAAAAACCAACTCAAAATGGATTAAAACTTAAACATAAGACCCAAAACTACAAAAATACTAGAAGAAAACCTAGGGAAAGCTCCCCTGGATATTGGTCTAAAGCAAAGAATTTATGATTAAATCTTCAGAAGCATGGGCAACAAAAACAGTAACAGATGGGATCTAACTGAACTAAAAAGCTTCTGCACAGCAAAAGAAATAACAGAATGAAGAGATAATCTGTTGAATGGGAGAAAATATGCACAAAGTATTCATTCAACTAATATCCAAGCTAATATCTAGAATATACAAGGAGTTCAACTCAACAGGAAAATAAAAAGCCCAAATAATCCCATTAAAAAGTAGGCAAAGGACATGAATAGACATTTCTCAAAAGGAAACACACAAATAGCTAACAGGATATATGAAAAAATGCTCAACACCACAAATCATCAGAGAAATGCAAATCAAAATACAATGAGATCTTATTTCAGTCAGAATGACTATTATCAAAAGTGCAAAAAATAGCAGATGTTGGGGAGAATATGGAGAAAGCAGAACTCTTATACGCTGTTGGTGCAAATGTAAACCAGTACAGCTACTACGGAAGAAAGTAAGAAGATTTCGCAAAAAACTAAAAACAGAAAAAGGAGAGGGGCAAGATGGCCAAATGGAAGCCTCCGCAGTCATCCTTCCTGCAGAAACACCAAATTTAAGTTGATTATTTTGGTGATATTTGGTTTGCTGTCATAAGAACCAAAAATCAGGTAAGTGACCATATCACCTGGTTTTAACGTCATAGTGCTGAAAGAGACACTAAAGAGGGTAGGAAAGACAGCCTTGAATTGCCAACACCATCCCTCCTCCAACCCCCAGCAGAGGCCATGTGGTGTGG
The DNA here is from genome assembly GCA_031835075.1 of Saguinus oedipus. Lineage (NCBI taxonomy): Eukaryota > Metazoa > Chordata > Mammalia > Primates > Cebidae > Saguinus > Saguinus oedipus. The sequence goes on from CM063180.1 coordinate 10,086,354, forward strand.
AGAGAGAATCTGTGCATTTTGGAGAGGGAGAGTGCAGTGACTGTGGGACTTTGCACTGGAACTCACTGCTGCCAACACTGTGCAGAACACAGCTGATGTCTCAACAGGCAGCATTTAGACAGGCCCTGCTAGAGGACAGTCGCCCATCCTAGCCAGTGGAACTAGAGTTTTGAAAGCCTCATCATTGTGGGCTAAGGTGCTCTGGGTTCTAAATAAACTTGAAAGGCAGTCTAAGCCACAAAGACTGCAACTCCTAGGCAAGTCCTAGTGTTGTGCTGGGCTTGGAGCCAGTGGACTTGAGGGGCATATTTTCCAAAGTGAGACATGAGCTGGGGCAGTTAAGGGAGTGCTTGTGCCACCCTGCTTCAAAACCCAGGTGGTGCAGCTTGCACCTCTGAAAGAGACTCATTCTGTCTGCTTGAGCAGAGAAGAGGGAAGAGCAAAGAGGACTTTATCTTGCAACTTAGATACAAGCTCAGTCACAGTGGGATAGGGCACTGGGCAGAGTCATGAGGCACCTATTCTTGACCCTAGCTCCTGGATAATGTTTCTAGACACACCCTGGGACAGTAGAGAACCTACAGCCTTGAAATGGTGGGCCCAGTCCCGGCAGGATTCATAACCTTCTGACTAAAGAGCCCTTGGGCCCTTAATAATCAGCAGCAGTAATGAGGTAGTACTTGTCGTGGGCCTTGAGAGAGACTCTGAGACATGCTGACTTCAAGTGTGATCCAGAACGTTTCCAGCTGTGGTGGCTATGGGGAGATACTCCTGCTTGTAAGAAGCAAAGGGAAGGGTCAAGGGGACATTTATCAGTTAATGGATATTTGGGTTGTTCCCACTTTTTGGTTACTACTAGTAATGTTACTGTGAACAATAATGTGTAATTTTTCCTTCTGAACAGACTTAATTTCATTTTGATGAAATGTATATGTGAAAATGGAATGTCTGAGTAATACGGTAACTCTATGTTTACATTTTGAGGAGCTGACAAACTGTTTTCCAAAGTGAGTTCATCATTTTAGCTTCCCACAAGCAGTGAATGAGGGTCCTTATGTTTGTACCTCCTTGCCAACACCTGTTACTGTCTTTTTTATTATAGCCATCCTAATGATTATAAAGTTCTCTCCTTATGGCTCGGACTTGCATTTCCTTGAAAACTAATGATGTTGAACAGGTTGTCATGGGTTTCTTGGGTCATTTATATAACTCTGGAACAACATTTAAGTCACTTGTTCTTTTAAAATTGATTCTTTCTTCCTTTACTTATTTTAAATTTTCCCTTTTGAAAAGCTTTTTGAGATATCTGCTTGATCTGATGAACATTCTTGTTGACAGTATTCATGATTTCCTTTATACCAATCATTTCACAATCCTTTCAATCTAACTTTATGTAATGGCCCAGCTAGCCCTTTGGTCATTTTAATTGCTTTTTCCTCATCTTCCTCTGATTTTATGAAGTTTTCCCTGAGGTGTATGGCTAAGAACTGTAGATGGCATTTTATAGTTGTATACAAAGGAAAGGAAATATTTCTTTTTCTTGAGGATGCCCCAGCATGAGTCATATCGGGTTTCAAACTATTAGGGAAGTATTCGAAATGACTCTTGTGCCCTTCCTCAGTCATAATTAAAGCGTCTCATGTGCTAAATTAAGTTTATTTATCCTTTATGCAGGAAGAAGGGAGAAGAGAAAGCCTAGAATTTTTAATAGTAATCTAGCCTGTTCAAGAAGGCTGATTTTGCTACTTACCACTTTGTGACCTGGGGCAAGTTACTCAACCTCTTCATGAGTAAAACTGGGATAATCATAACCACCTCAAAATATTGTTGTGAAGATTAAACTGATGATGACTGAAAAACAGCTCACAGGGTAACTAACGATAAACCGTTAAGTGCTCAACAAACGTTAACAACTTTCCCATGGGCTTGCATGAAAATTCTTATTCGCTTTCCTTTCTACGTGTTGCTTTTGTGTGCTTTCATGCCATTTCCTAGCACTTTAAATCAATTTTTAAACCTTCAGGTGTTACACTGATTACAGGATATAATAAAATTTACATATTAATCTAATGTTCTTTGCTATTCTGTGAAGTGTGCATGTATGGATGAATGTGCACACACACACAGACGTGCACGGACCCACACTCAGATCTTCTCCGTTCTGATAACAAAGCAGTCTCTGTCAGTGAATGTTCACTTATTAAAAATAAACTTTGGCATATCATTTTTTTCCCTCAGGTTGTTGAATAAAATCCGCTTTCTTCTTGAAGTGATTTTTTCAGAACCTTTAGTCTTCATTTCCGGTTTTGACTGACTAAACGGCCATTGCCCTGAGATCTCTTTTCATTTCCCTTCTAGCGTACTTCTCCTCTTTCCTGGATCTCATGCTGCTTTTTTTTCATAGCTCTCAGCTTCATTCACACTAATTCTTTCAGAAAGGGTGTATAAAACAAAAATCTGACTGTTGTGCTGGCTATAGAATTTTAGATACAAAACTCATATCCCTTAGAACTCGGCTTATTTCCACCTAGCATTCTCGTAACGACACTACTAATGGCTTGCTCTTCATTTGTAACTAAACATGGATACCCCTCCTCTTCTGATTTCAAGATACTTAAAAATTTTTGTTATTTTTAAATCTAAGATGTGTCTAAGAGTAGAATTTGCTTTCAGTTTGGAGACTAGCATCTTTCTTTTTAAATTACTTTTCCAGCTTTATTGAGGTATAATTGACAAATAAAATTGTGCATAGTTAAGGTGTACAGTGTGATGTTTTGAGACATGTATAGTAAAATAATTACCACAATCAAGCAAATTAACCTATCACCTAACATAATATCACTTTTTTGGTGATGATAACACTTAAGATTTACTCTCTTAGCAAATTTCAAGTACGTAATACAGTATTATTAATTCCAGTCACCAGTAGATCGCCAGAACTGACTCATCCAGTATAGCTGACGTTTTGAGCAACATCTCTCAATTTTCTCCTACTTCCAGCTTCTGTCAGCTACGTTTCTACTCTCTGCTTCCATGAATTTGATCATTTTAAATTCCACGCATAAGTGAGATCATGGATTATTTAGCATAATGTCCTCTAGGTCTATTCATGTTTTCACATATGTCAGGATTTGCTTCTTTTTTAAGGTAGAATTATGTTGCATGGCATATATATATCACATTTTCTTTAGCCATTTATCCAGTGATGGCCATTTATGTTGTTTCCATATTTTGGCTATTGTGAATAATGCTATAATGAACTTAGGAGTTCAGGTATCTTTTTGAGTCCCAGTTTTAATTTTTTTGAATACATACCTGCAAGTGGGATTTCTGGATCATATGGCAGTTCTATTTTTAACTTTTTGAGGAGCCTGCATATTGTTTTCTGTAATGGTTGTAACAACTTACATTCCCACTAACAATGTATAAGGGTTCCCCCATTTTCATATTCTCATCAATACTTGTTAACTTTTATCTTTTTGATAATAGTCATTCTAGAAAGTGTGTTATTACCTCACTGTGTTTTCATTTGTATTTCCAAGATGATTGGTGCTGAGCACCTTTTCATAACTGTATATCTTCTTTTGAGAAATATTTATTCAGGTCCTTTTCCCAATTTTATTTTTATTTTTTAATTTTTACTATTAAGCATGGGAGTTCCTCATCTATTTAAGATGGCAAGCCCTTATCTGATACATGGTTTGCAAATATTTTCTCACATACTGTAGGTTATCTCACTGTGTTGATTTTTTTCCTTTGCTATTTTTAAGCTTTTTGTTTTCATGCAGTTCAACTTGCTATTTTTGCTTTTGTTGCCTGTACTTTTGAGGTAATATCCAAAACATAATTGCCTAAACCAATGTTTTCCCCTTTGTTTTCTTCTAGGAGCTAGACAGTTTCTGGTCTTATCTTTAAGTCCTTAATTATTTTTTTGAGTTGATTTTTGCATATTGTCTGTGAGATAAGGGTTTAATTTCTTTAGTCTGCATGTGGATATACAGTTTTACCAGCACATTCACATTTATTAAAGAGACTATCCTTTCCCCATAGCATATTCTTGTACCCTTGTTGAAGATTAGTTGACTGGGTTAATTCTGTTCCCTTGGTTGATATGTCTGGTTTTATGCCAGTATGATACCATATTGATTACTGTAGCTTTATAGTATAATTTAAAATCAGGAAGTGTGATGCCTATAGTTTTATTATTTTTGCTCAAAATTGCTTTGGCTACTTGGGGTCTTTTTGGTTCCATCTGAACTCATTATTGTTTCATTTCTTTGAAAATTACTGCTCATTTTTCATAAAGATTGCATTAAATCTGTGGATCTTTTAATGTTCAGCCTATTGGGGCTTTCTGGGCATCAAGAATATGGAGTTCAATTCTCTTCTCTGATTTTGGAAGTTTTGTGTCATTATTTCTTTAAATAAGCTTTCTTTCCCTTTCAGGTTCTGTTTTTCTTTTGGGACTTCCATAATGTATATATTGGTTCACTTAATGTTCCCATTAGTCACATAGGCTTTCTTCACTCTTTTTAATCCTTTTCCCCTTTAACTTAATAATTTCAAATAATTGAGTTCAGTGGTATTTTTTCCTTCATGACTGAGTCTGCTGTTGAAACTCTATTGAATTTTTCATGCCAATCACTGTATTCTATTCTCAGCTCTAGGATTTCTATTTGGATCTTTTTAATGTTTGTTATTTCTTCAACAGACTTCTGATTTTGTGCATGTGTTATTTTTCTAATTTCACTTAGTTGTCTATCCTCATTCTCTTGTAGCTCATTTAGTTTGTTTAACAAATTTATTTTGAATTTTTTTTCAATCAGTCTATGAATTCTTTGTCAATCAATCCTTTACTTTCGGATTAGTTATTAGAGCTTTATTAATAAGTTTCACTCATTTACAAGTCTGAGAAGGTGCCTCTAATACAGCAGAGCACAGGTTTTAGAAACAGTTTAATCAAAGAGTCTGAACCATTATTTGTTTCCTAACTCAGCATTTAAAGAATAGCCTATCCATGAGGAACCTTATAAAATACTGTGCCATTTCCTGGCACTCATTCTTCAGTGCCAGGAAAATCCTTTGATCCAAAAGAATTGTGAGGCAAACATTTGAGTTCTCACCATCTCTAGAATCTAATCTTTTGAGGTCATGAAAGTGGAAAAGATTGTTGCAAAATTACCAGTCAAATTTAGGACTAATAAAATGGTGATTTTTTTCAGAGGCTCTAGATGTAGGTGGAAAGCATGGCCTTTGCCTGCCACAGACCCTATCTTTGCCTCATAGAGTTTTTCAGGCTCTCATCCTGTTTATTGCCCTTGGCTCTGCAGTATCTGTTGTTTTTTTTTTTTTTTTCCTGATCTCCCTTCCATACAAAAGCAAGGATCTAATTCTTTTAAGATCTGGTTCTTGAGTAGGAAGAAAAAAAAAAGTTGGGGGATTTCCAAGATGGCACGGTAGGAACAACTCAGGATTGCAGCTCTCAGTGAAGGCACAGAGGGTGAGTCCTAGCTGCATTTTCAGACGGACCTTTCTTGCCCACAGAATGGGGAAATTCCCAGGTATAAGAAAGACACAGGACACCAGCGCAGCCCTCTTGGCTTGCGCAGCCGTTTTGGCCAGCGCCGCGGCACAGCGGCAGCCGGCACAAAACTCACTGGTCTTGGTGCCCTGTTAAACTGGCAATCTGAGATTTGGGAGGGCAGATTAACATATCCATCTGATTAAATGGACTTGGACAGGGAGCCAAACCAGGAGAAACCTGGGAAGCGTGATTTGAGATGGTGCAGTGGGCCACAGCATGGGAAATCACACAGATCCCAGTGCCCTATCAGCAGGCGACTGAAACACCTGTGAGAGAGTTAACCATTCAACTTAAAAAGAGAGAGAGAGAGAGAAAGGATTCTGAGGCAGGGAGCCAGGTGATCAGGCTCACCAGGTCCCACCCCCACAGGGACAAACAAAACAGCGATTCAAGATGCTCGGGGCTGAGAGTTTTACTGCGGGCTCAGCTGAATCCAGTATGGTTCAGGTCAGTGGGGGAGGGGCGTCCACCACTATGAACGCATACTGCCCCTACTGAGGTACACACCAATTGCTGAAGCAGCCTGCCATTGCCGAGGCAACCTGCCATAAGAGAGAGACTCTGCCAAGAGGGCGGAACCCACCACAGTAGGGCAGTGCCCCACGGCAGCAGGGCGAACCCCGTGGTAGCAGGGCAGAGCCTCGGCAGGCAAATAGTGACTAGACTGCCTCCTAGCTGGGCAGGACAGTGCAACAGATACCCATAAAGAAAGCCCCAACTCCCTGAGACAGAGCATCTGAGAAAAAAAAAGGGGGTTTTATAAGTTCTGCTGCAGCAGACCTAAACACACCCGCCCAATAAACCTGAATGAACAACGGAGCTCACAGCTCAGCACTGGAGCTCCTATAAAGTACAGACCGTCTCCTCAAGCAGCTCCCTGACCCCTGTATATCCAAAGAGTAACCTCAAAAAAGGACTAATCAGACTGACATTTGGTGGGCATCATTCTGGGACAAAGATAGCAGCAGAAGAAACTGGTTGCATCCCTCACTGTTCCGCAGCTGCTACAGGTGTACCCCACACAAGCAGGGCCTGGAATGGACCTCAGCACTCGTACAGCAGAGAAGCTAGACTGATGGAAGGAAAACTAAGTAACAGAAATACTTCATCATCAACAATCTGGGCATCCACACTAAAACCCAATAGAAAAGTCAGCAACTACTAAGACGACAGGTGGATAAATCCACAAGGATGGGAAGAAACCAGCATAAAAAGGAGGAAAACACCCAAAACCAAAACACCTCACCTCCTACAAAGGACCAAAACTCCTCACCAGCAAGGGAACAAAGCTGGACGGAGAATGAGAGTGACAAAATGACGGAATCAGACTTCAGAAGGTGGATAATGAGAAACTTCAGTGAGCTAAAAGAACATGTTCTAAATCAATGCAAAGAAACTAAGAACCTTGAAAAAAGATTTGAGGAAATGATATCAAGAATGGACAACTTAGAGAGGAATATGAATGAATTGAAGGAGCTGAAAAACACAACATGAGAACTTCGTGAAGCATGCACAAGTTTCAACAGCCGAATTGACCAAGCAGAAGAAAGAATATCAGAAGTCGAAGATCAACTCAATGAAATAAAACAAGAAACAAAGATTAGAGAAAAAAGTGCAAAAAGGAATGAACAAAATCTCCAAGAAATGTGGGACTATGTGAAGAGACCTAACCTACATTTGATAGGTGTTCCAGAATGTGACAAACAGAATGAATCCAAGCTGGAAAATACTCTTCAAGATATTATCCATGAAAATTTCCCCAACCTAGCAAGGCAGGCCAATATTCAACTTCAGGAAATACAGAGAACACCACAAAGATATTCCACAAGAAGAGCAACCCCAAGGCACATAATCGTCAGATTTGCCAGGGTTGAAATGAAGGAGAAAATACTAAGGGCAGCCAGAGAGAAAGGTCAGGTCACCCACAAACGGAAGCCCATCAGACTCACAGCAGATCTCTCGGCAGAAACTCTAAAAGCCAGAAGAGAGTGGGGGCCAATATTCAACATCCTTAAAGAAAAGAAATTTCAACCCAGAATTTCATATCCAGCCAAACTGAGCTTCATAAGTGAAGAAAAAATAAAATCTTTTTCCAACAAGCAAGTACTCAGAGATTTTTCACCACCAGGCCTGCTTTACAAGAGCTCCTGAAAGAGGCACTACACATAGAAAGGAACAACCAGTACCAGCCATTCTAAAAACATACCAAATACTGAAAAGCATCAACAAAATGAAGAATCTGCATCAACCTATGGGCAAAACAGCCAGCTAGCATCAGAATGGCAGTATCAAATTCATACATAACAATATTAACCCTAAATGTAAATGGGCTAAATGCACCAATCAAAAGACACAGACTGGCAAATTGGATAAAAAAACCAAAACCCATCAGTGTGCTGTATCCAGAAAACCCATCTCACATGCAAGGATACACAAAGGCTCAAAATTAAGGGATGGAGGAAGATTTACCAAGCAAATGGAGAGCAAAAAAAAAAAAAAAAAAAAAAAAAAAAAAAAAAAGGCAGCAGTTGCAATTCTCATCTCTGATAAAATAGACTTCAAAGCAACAAAGATCAAAAGAGACAAAGAAGGTCATTACATAATGGTAAAAGGATCAATACAACAAGAAGAGCTAATGATCCTAAATATATATGGACCCAATACAGGAGCACCCAGATGTATAAGGCAAGTTCTTAATGACTTACAAAGAGACTTAGACTCCCACACAATAATAGTGGGAGACTTTAACACTCCATTGTCAATATCAGACAGATCAGCCAGACAGAAAATTAACAAGGATATCCAGGGCTTGAACTCAGAACTGGAACAAGCAAACCTGACAGACATTTACAGAACTCTCCACCCCAAAACCACAGAATATACATTCTTCTCAGCACCACATCACACCTACTCCAAAATTGACCACATAATTGGAAGTAAAGCACTCCTCAGCAAATGCAAAACAACTGAGACCATAACAAACAGTCTCTCAGACCATAGTGCAATTAAGTTAGAACTCAGAATTCAGAAACGAACTCAGAACCACACAGTTTCATGGAAACTGAACAACTGGCTCTTGAATGTTGATTGGATAAACAATGAAATGAAGGCAGAAATAAAGAAGTTCGTCGAAACCAATGAGAATGAACACACAACATACGAGAATCTCTGGGACACATTTAAAGCAGTCTGTAGAGGAAAATATATAGCAATAAGTGCCCACATGAGAAGAGTGGAGAGATCCAAAATTGACACCCTATCATCAAAATTGAAAGAGCTAGAGGAGCAAGATCAAAAAGACTCAAAAGCTATCAGAAGACAAGAAATAACTAAGATCAGAGCAGAACTGAAGGAGACAGAGACATGAAAAACCCTTCAAAAAATCAATAAATCCAAGAGCTGGTTTTTTGAAAAGATCAACAAAATAGACCACTAGCCATACTGATAAAACAGAAAAGAGAAAACAACCAAATAAATGCAATAAAAAACAATAAAGAAGAAATCACCACAGATTCCACAGAAATTCAAACCATCATCAGAGAATACTACAAACAACTCTATGCACATAAACTAGTAAACCAGGAGGAAATGATAAATTCCTGGACACCTGTGTCCTCCCAAGCCTAAACCATGAGGAAGTCAAAACTATGAATAGACCAATAACAAGGTCTGAAGTCAAGGAAGCAATTAAGAGGCTTCCACACAAAAAAAGCCCAGGTCCAGATGGGTTCACAGCCGAATTCTACCAGACACACAAAGAGGAGCTGGTACCATTCCTTCTGAAACTATTCCAAATAATTCAAAAAGAGGGAACCCTTCCCAAATCATTTTATGAGACCAACATCATCCTGATACCAAAACCTGGCAGAGACTCAACAAGAAAAGAAAACTTCAGGCCAATACCCATGATGAACATAGATGCAAAAATATTCAATAAAATACTGGCAAACTGACTGCAACAGCACATTAAAAAACTTATCCATCATGATCAAATAGGATTCACCCTGAGGATGCAAGGCTGGTTCAACATACGCAAGTCTATAAACGTCATTCACCACATTAAGAGAGCCAAAAACAAAAACCACATGATTATCTCAATTGATGCAGAGAAGGCATTTGACAAAATTCAACAGTGCTTTATGGTAAAAACTCTCAATAAACTCGGTATTGATGGAACATATCTCAAAGTAATAAAAGCTATTGACAACAAACCAACAGCCGATATCATACTGAATGGGCAAAAACTGGAAGCATTCCTTTTGAAATCTGGCACGAGACAAGGATGCCCTCTCTCACCACTCCTATTCAACATAGTACTGGAAGTTCTGGCCAGAGCAATCAGGCAAGAAAAAGAAATAAAGGTTATTCGAATAGGAAAGGAGGAAGCCAAATTGTCTCTAATTTGCAGATGACATGATAGTATACCTAGAAGACCCCATCACCTCAGCCCCAAAACTCCTGAAACTGATAAGCAACTTCAGCAAAGTCTCAGGATATAAAATCAATGTGCAAAAATCACAAGCATTCCTATATATCAATAACAGACTTAAAGAGAACCAAATCAAGAATGAACTGCCATTCACAATTGCTACAAAGAGAATAAAATACCTAGGAATACAACTTACAAGGAACGTAAGGGACCTCTTCAAGGAAAACTACAAACCACTGCTCAATGAAATAAGAGAGGACACAAACAGATGGAGAAACATTCCATGTTCATGGTTAGGAAGAATCAATATCGTGAAAATGGCTATACTGCCCAAAGTAATTTACAGAATCAATGCTATCCCCTTCAAGCTACCATTGAATTTCCTCACAGAACTGGAAAAAACCACCACGAACTTCATATGGAACCAAAAGAGAGCCCACATAGCCAAATCAATTCTAAGCAAAAAGAACACAGCGGGAGGCATCACACTACCAGACTTCAAACTATACTACAAGGCTACAGTAATCAAAACAGCATGGTACTGGTACCAAAACAGAGATATAGACCAATGGAACAGAACAGAGGCATCGGAGGTAAATCAACATATCTACAACCATATAATCTTTGATAAACCAGACAAAAACAAGCAATGGGGAAAGGATTCCCTGTTTAACAAATGGTGTTGGGAAAACTGGTTAGCCATGTGCAGAAAGCAACTGGACCCCTTCCTGACACCTTACACTAAAGTTAACTCCAGATGGATTAAAGACTTAAACATAAGACCTGGCACCATAAAAACCCTAGAAGAAAATCTAGGCAAAACCATTCAGGACATAGGAGTAGGCAAGTACTTCATGACCAAAACACCAAAAGCATTGGCAACAAAAGCCAAAATAGACAAATGGGACCTAATCAAACTCCACAGCTTCTGCACAGCAAAAGAAACAGTCATTACAGTCAATTGACAACCAACAGAATTGAAAAAAAGTTTTGCAGTTTACCCATCTGACAAAGGGCTGATATCCCATTCAAAAATGTGCAAAGGACATGAACAGACACTTTAAAAAAGAAGACATACATGAGGCCAACAAACATATGAAAAAATACTCATCATCACTGGTCATCAGAGAAATGCAAACCGAAACTACATTGAGATACCATCTCACGCCAGTTAGAATGGCTATCATCAAAAAAGCTGGAGACAACAGGTGCTGGAGAGGATGTGGAGAAATAGGAACACTCTTACACTGTTGGTGGGAGTGTAAATTAGTTCAACCATTGTGGAAGACAGTGTGGCGATTCCTCAAGGACCTAGAAATAGAAATTCCATTTGACCCAGCAATCCCATTACTGGGTATATATGCAAAGGATTATAAATCATTCTACTATAAGGACACATGCACACGAATGTTAATTACAGCACTGTTTACAATAGCAAAGACGTGGAACCAACCCAAATGCCCATCGATGATAGACTGGTCTGGGAAAATGTGGCACATATACACCATGGAATATTATGCAGCAATCAAAAACGATGAGTTCATGTCCTTTGTATGGACATGGATGAATCTGGAGAACATTATTCTTAACAAACTGAAACAAGAATAGAAAATGAAACACCGCATGTTCTCACTCATAGGCCAGTGATGAACAATGATAACGCATGGACACAGAGAGGGGAGCACTACACACTGGGGTCTATTGGGGGAATAGGGAAGGGGAAGCATGGGGAGAAATGCCAGATGTGGGTGAAGGGAAGGAAGGCAGCAAATCACACTGCCACATGTGTACCTATGCAACTATCTTGCGTGTTCTGCACATGTACCCCAAAACCTAAAATGCAATAAAAAAAAAGTTGTCTAAGGAAATCTGGGGAGGTACAGACAGGTTTATCTACAAAGGGCACAACTATTAATTAATTATAATTAACACCTGTATTATCATATTCTCTTCTTTTTTTACAATTGGTATTTATAACTCTTAATATATATTAAAATTAAGTTACCAGATGTATGAGATATTATAGTTATGTCATGTTTGCATTTATTTACTTACTACTATTAATCTCATGAAATACTTGAGAAATCATAATGAATCAGGTTCACTTTCACATAATAAATATAGAATTGTGCTCCCTAAACCCAAAGGGGACCACAGGAAGACCTGCCAATATAAAGTCCATTAAATGGCATTTAAGTTTTCAGTTATTCAACAAACTTAATAGTGTGCTACATATAACCAGAGAGAAATATTTCTTTTTTTTTTTTTGAGACAGAGTCTTACTCTGTCACCCAGGCAGGAGTGCAGTGGTACAATCTTAGCTCCCTGCAACCTGTGCCTCTCGAGTTCAAGTGATTCTCATGCCTCGGCCTCCCCAGTAGCTGGGATTACAGGCACCCACCACAAACCTGGCTATTGTGTGTGTGTGTGTGTGTGTGTGTATTTTTAGTAGAGACAGAGTTTTAACACACTGACCAGGCTGGTCTCTTAACTCCTAGCTTCAAATGATCTGCCTGCCTGGGCCTCCCAAAGTGCTTGGATTACAGGCATGAGCCACTGTGCCCATGCTCAAAAAGAAAGGTTTCACAAGTCTGTGAAAAAATATTCTATTTTTGAAGTAAGTACACTCAAAGGGGCTTCATGATTTAAGAATGATCTTGAAGTTGTCATAAAAAATGGTGGAGGAAAAACATCTGAAAAGCCTCTTCTTCATAAAAGCAGTGAGAACACTGAAAAAAAAAACTTGTCAAAATTAACTTTTTCAAAACACTGGGGCTGGTTGCAGCGGTTTATGCCTGTAATCCCAGCTCTTTGGGAGGTCTAGGTGGGGAGATCACAAGGTCAGGAGATCAAGACCATCCTCACCAATATAATGACACCTCGTCTCTACTAAAAATATAAAAATTAGCTGAGCGTGGTGGCGTGTGCCCATAATCCCAGCTACTTGGGAGGCTGAGGCAAAATAATTGCCTGAACCAGGGAGTCGGAGGTTGCAGTGAGTGGAGATTGTGCCAGTGTACTCCTGCCTTGTGAAAAAGTGAGTCTCTGTCTCAAAACAAAAACAAAACACTGGAAAACCAGCAGTCTAGCAGATACTTGAGTGGTCAGAAAAGTGTTGGGGATCTTTCAAAGCCCCATTTCAGAGCAGTATCATTATTTGACCTGTGTGATAGTTTCCCAGAAACCCCACCTTTATAGCTTGTCTTCTCTTAACCTGACTCAGAGCTCACCCACTGGAATAACCTTTTATATGGGGGCTTTTGTTGAAAACAATTAATAGCAATTGTTTATCATCATGGCTACCTGAGGTGGAGACATTTGGGGTAAACAACAAGCTATCTAGAAAACTTAAAAGAAAAGACTGGGTTTAACTGGAATAACCTTTTCTATGGAAGCATTTATCATAAAAAATTAATAGCAATTGTTTATCAAAGCAGCTACCTGAGGTAGAGACATTTGAAGAAGTGACCTTCAATGTCTCTATCCAAAAAATTTAAACAAGAAGCTATCCAGAAAATTTAAAAGAGAAGACTGGGTAGTGAATTCTATAGGAGATTGTTAAAACTTCTGAGGTATTCTTGTGAATTTAGAAAGCCACACATGTCGGCTGTGTGCATGCTCTGCAAAACTCTGAAAAAAACTCTAAGTTCTTACCTCTGGCTAACCTTCAGGTCCTCCCAAGCAGGAAGTGAAAGCTAAGGCATAATTCTAAACTGCCTAGCTAAGTAGTGAAGGTTTACTCTAACATACACACAGAGTTCCTTGACAAAGACTGGGAGACTTATTAGTTCCAAGCATTTAAGAAAATCTTCTTTCTAATAACTATCTAGTCACTAAACCAACCAAACAAAGATTTCAGTGGCATACACAAGAAAAAAATGCAGAATTTACAGAATTAGTTCAGGGAATTCACCAGAAAACTGGCAGAACAAAACCAACAATAGCAACAAACCCTGGAGAGGAAGAAAGATATGATTTTCAGAGTTACCACCCATATAATATTATTTAAAATGTTCAAGTTTTCCAACAAGAATTGTCACATGGAAAGAAAAAAACAAGAAAACAAAAACAGTCAATACAGCCAGTTAATTTCTCAAGGAATCCTAGACGTTGGGCTTACTTGACAAAGGCCTTATTATTTATTCTATTTTTGAGACAGGGTCTCAGTTCATTACCCAGGCTGGAGTACAGCCTCAAACTCCTCAACTCAAGTGATCCTTTCACTGTAACCTCTCAAATAGATGGGAGTATAAGCAGAAACCACCATGTCTGGTTCATTTTTTTAATTTAAAAAAAAAGTTTTTTGGTAGTGATGAGGTCTTGCCACATTTCCCAGGCCTGTCATGAACTGTTGACCTCAAGTGATCTTCCTGCCTTGGATCCCCAAAGTGGTGGAATTACACTGTACCTGGCCAACAAAGACTTTAAATCAGTTATTTTAAATAACTGATTTACTTTTTTTTTTTTTTTTTTTTTTTTTTTGAGATGGAGTTTCGCTCTTGTTACCCAGGCTGGAGTGCAATGGTGCGATCTCGGCTCACCACAACCTCCGCCTCCTGGGTTCAGGCAATTCTCCTACCTCAGCCTCCTGAGTAGCTGGGATTACAGGCACGCGCCACCATGCCCAGCTAATTTTTTTGTATTTTTAGTAGAGACGGGGTTTCACCATGTTGACCAGGATGGTCTCAATCTCTTGACCTCATGATCCACCTGCCTCGGCCTCCCAAAGTGCTGGGATTACAGGCTTGAGACACCGCGCCCGGCCAATAACTGATTTACTTTAAAGAACTAAAGTAAACCATGTCTAAAGAACTAAAGGAAAGTATAAGAATGCTGTCTCACCACATAGAGAATGTCAATAAAAACTAGAAATGATTTAAAAAGAATCAAAGAAAATCTGGAAGTGAAAGGTAAAATAATAAATATAAAAAATTCACTGGAGTATCTCAACAGTTTATTTGAACAGGTGGAAAAAAGAATCAGCAAATCTGAAAATAGGTCAATGGAGAATATGCTGTCTGAAGAAAAAGAAAAGAATGAAGGAAAAAAATCCCCAGAGGCCTGAAGCACATTATAGAGTCCCAATATATGCATAATGTGAATTTCAAAAGGAGTGGATATGGGAAAATGAGCAAATGGAATAATAAAGAAATAATGGTCCCAAACTTAACAAATTTGTTGAAAAACATTAATATACATATCCAAGAAGTTCAATAAACTCCAGGTGAGATTAAATCAGAGATCTGCAGCCAGACACATCATAAACTGTCAAAGGCAAGAGACAAAGAAAGAATCTTAAAAGCAGCAAGAGAGTTGGGAGTCCAAGGTGGGTGGATCACGAGGTCAAGAGATCAAGACCATCCTGGTCAAAATGGTGAAACCCCATCTTTACTAAAAGTACAAAAAATAAAAATAAAATTTGCTGGGCATGGTGGCACATGCCTGTAATCCCAGCTACTCAGGAGGCCGAGGCAGGAGAATTGCCTGAACCCATGAGGCAGAGGTTGCAGTGAGCCGAGATCACACCATTGCACTCCAGCCTGGGTAACAAGAGTGAAACTCCATCTGAAAAAAAAAAAAGCAGCAAGAGAGAAGCATCATGTACAAGGAAGTCTTAATAAAATTAATAGCTGATTTCTTATTAAAAATCCTGGAGGCCAGAATGAATGGAATGATATATTGTTGAATGAAAAGGACTGTTAACCAAGAATTCTATATGCAGCAAACTATCCTTCAAAATGAAGTAGAGGAAAATGACAAGGATATCTGCTCTTATCATTTTCACTCAACATTGTACTGAAATTTCTAGCCAAGGTAATCAAGCAAAAAAAAGAAAAAATGCATTCAGATGGAAATGAAATTGTAAAAATGCTTCCATTTTCAGAGTATGTTATCTTTTTATAAGGAAAATCCTTGGGAATTCATTACACAACTATTTGAGCTAGCTAATAAACAAGCTCAGCAATGTTTCAGGGTACAAGATCTAAATCTCAGAAAAAATTATATTCCTATATACTAACAATGATCAATCCAAAATATAATTTAAATCTCCATTAGAAATAGCATCGATAATATTAAAATAATTAGGAATAAATTTAACAAAAGGAATGCAGGCTTGCACATTGTAAACTATAAAACATTGTTGAAAGAAACTAAGTAAGACCTAAAAGAAAGACATTTCGTGTTCATGGAAGATTTAATATTGTTAAGATAATAACATTCCCAGATTTATATACAAAGTCAATGAATTCCCTATAAAAATCCAGTTGCCTTTTTTTAAAAAATTTTTATTGAATTTTAAGTTTTGGGGTACATGTGCAGAACGTGCAAGATAGTTGCATAGGTACACACATGGCAGTGTGTTCTGCTGCCTTCCTCCCCTTCACCCACATTTGGCATTTCTCCCCAGGTTATTCCTCCCCAGCTCCCCCCCCCACTATCCCTCCCCCATTCCCCCAATAGACCCCAGTGTGTAGTACCCCCCTTCCTGTGTCCATGTGTTCTCACTTTTCTCACCCACCTATGAGTGAGAATATGGGGTATTTCCTTTTCTGTTCTTGTGTCAGTTTGTTAAGAATGATGTTCTCCAGATTCATCCATGTCCTTACAAAGGAAATAAACTCGTCATTTTTGATTGCTGCATAATATTCCATGGTGTATATGTGCCACATTTTCCCAGTCCAGTCTATCATTGATGGGCATTTGGGTTGGTTCCAGGTCTTTGCTATTGTAAGCAGTGCTGCAATGAACATTCGTGTGCATGTGTCCTTATAGTAGAATGATTTATAGTCCTTTGGATATATACCCAGTAATGGGATTGCTGGGTCAAATGAAATTTCTATTTCTAGGTCCTTGAGGAATCTCCACACTGTCTTCCACAATGATTGAACTAATTTACACTCCCACCAACAGTGTAAGAGTGTGGATATTTCTCCACATCCTCTCCAGCATCTGTTGTCTCCAGATTTTTTAATGATCGCCATTCTAACTGGCATGAGATGGTATCTCAATGTGGTTTTGATTTGCATCTCTCTAATGACCAGTAATGATGAGCATTTTTTTTACATGTTTGTTGGCCTCATGTATGTCTTCTTTTGTAAAGTGTCTGTTCATATCCTTTGCCTATTTTAAAATGGGCTTGTTTGTTTTTTTCCTGTAAATCTGTTTGAGTTCTTTGTAAATTCTGGTTATCAGCCCTTTGTCAGTTGGGTAAACTGCAAAGATTTTTTCCCATTCTGTTGGTTGCTGATTCACTCTAGTGACTGTTTCTTTTGCTGTGCAAAAGCTGTGGAATTTGATTAGGTCCCATTTGTCTATTTTGGCTTTTGTTGCCAATGCTTTTGGTGTTTTGTTCATGAAGTCCTTGCCTACTCCTATGTCCTGAATGGTTTTGCCTAGATTTTCTTCTAGGGTTTTTATGGTGTCAGGTCTTACATTTAAGTCTTTAATCCATCTGGAGTTAATTTTAGTGTAAGGTGTCAGGAAGGGGTCCAGTTTCTGCTTTCTGCACATGGCTAACCAGTTTTCCCAACACCATTTGTTAAACAGGGAATCCTTTCCCCATTGCTTGTTTTTGTCTGGTTTATCAAAGATTATATGGTTGTAGATATGTTGATTTGCCTCCGATGCCTCTGTTCTATTCCATTGGTCTATATCTCTGTTTTGGTACAAGTACCATGCTGTTTTGATTACTGTAGCCTTGTAGTATATTTTGAAGTCTGGTAGTGTGATGCCTCCCGCTGTGTTCTTTTTGCTTAGAATTGATTTGGCTATGTGGGCTCTCTTTTGGTTCCATATGAAGTTCGTGGTGGTTTTTTCCAGTTCTGTGAGGAAATTCAATGGTAGCTTGATGGGGATAGCATTGATTCTATAAATTACTTTGGGCAGTATAGCCATTTTCACGATACTGATTCTTCCTAACCATGAACATGGAATGTTTCTCCATCTGTTTGTGTCCTCTCTTATTTCATTAAGCAGTGGCTTGTAGTTTTCCTTGAAGAGGTCCCTTGCATTCCTTGTAAGTTGTATTCCTAGGTATTTTATTCTCTTTGTAGCAATTGTGAATGGCAGTTCGTTCTTGATTTGGTTCTCTTTAAGTCTGTTATTGGTACATAGGAATGCTTGTGATTTTTGCACATTGATTTTATATCCTCAGACTTTGTTGAAGTTGCTTATCAGTTTCAGGAGTTTTTGGGCTGAGGTGATGGGGTCTTCTAGGTATACTATCATGTCATCTGCAAATAGAGACAATTTGGCTTCCACCTTTCCTATTCGAATACCCTTTATTTCTTTTTCTTGCCTGATTGCTCTGGCTAGAACTTCCAGTACTATGTTGAATAGGAGTGGTGAGAGAGGGCATTTTTGTCTCATGCCAGATTTCAAAGGGAATACTTCCAGTTTTTGCCCATTAAGTATGATATTGGCTGTTGGTTTGTTGTCAATAGCTTTTATTACTTTGAGATATGTTCCATCAATACGGAGTTTATTGAGAGTTTTTACCATAAAGCACTGTTGAATTTTGTCAAATGCCTTCTCTGCATCAATTGAGATAATCATGTGGTTTTTGTTTTTGATTCTGTTAATGTGGTGAATGATATTTATAGACTTGCATATGTTGAACCAGCCTTGCATCCCCGGGATGAATCCTACTTGATCATGATGGATAAGTTTTTTTATGTGCTGTTGCAATTGGTTTGTGAGTATTTTGTTGAATATTTTTGCATCTATGTTCATCATGGATATTGGCCTGAAGTTTTCTTTTCTTGTTGAGTCTCTGCCGGGTTTTAGTATCAGGATGATGTTGGTCTCATAAAATGATTTGGGAAGGGTTCCCTTTTTTAGAATTATTTGGAATAGTTTCAGAAAGAGTGGTACCAGCTCCTCTTTGTGTGTCTGGTAGAATTTGGCTGTGAACCCATCTGGACCAGGGCTTTTTTTGTGTGGTAGGCTCTTTATTGCTCCCTCGACTTCAGACCCTGTTATTGGTCTATTCATAGTTTTGGCTTCCTCGTGGTTTAGGCTTGGGAGGACACAGGTGTCCAGAAATTTATCCATTTCTTCCTGGTTTACTAGTTTATGTGCATAGAGTTGTTTGTAGTATTCTCTAATGATGGTTTGAATTTCTGTGGAATCTGTGGTGATTTCCCCTTTATCATTTTTTATTGCATCTATTTGGTTGTTCTCTCTTTTTTTTATCAGTCTGGCTAGTAGTCTGTCTATTTTTTTGATCTTTTCAAAAAACCAGCTCTTGGATTTATTGATTTTTTTGAAGGTTTTTTTTGTGCCTCTATCTCCTTCAGTTCTGCTCTGATCTTAGTTATTTCTTGTCTTCTGATAGCTTTTGAGTTTTTTTGATCTTGCTCCTCTAGCTCTTTCAATTTTGACAATAGGGTGTCAATTTTGGATTTCTCCACTCTTCTCATGTGGGCACTTATTGCTATATATTTTCCTCTACAGACTGCTTTAAATGTGTTCCAGAGATTCTGGTATGTTGTGTCTTCGTTCTCATTGGTTTCAAAGAACTTCTTTATTTCTGCCTTCATTTCATTGTTTATCCAATCAACTTTCAAGAGCCAGTTGTTCAGTTTCCATGAAGCTGTGTGGTTCTGAGTTTGTTTCTGAATTCTGAGTTCTAACTTAATTGCACTATGGTCTGAGAGACTGTTTGTTATGATCTCAGTTGTTTTGCATTTGCTGAGGAGTACTTTACTTCCAATTATGTGGTCAATTTTGGAGTAGGTGTGATGTGGTGCTGAGAAGAATGTATATTCTGTGGTTTTGGGGTGGAGAGTTCTGTAAATGTCTGTCAGGTTTGCTTGTTCCAGTTCTGAGTTCAAGCCCTGGATATCCTTGTTAATTTTCTGTCTGGTTGATCTGTCTGATATTGACAGTGGAGTGTTAAAGTCTCCCACTATTATTGTGTGGGAGTCTAAGTCTCTTCGTAAGTCACTAAGAACTTGCCTTATATATCTGGGTGCTCCTGTATTGGGTCCATATATATTTAGGATCATTAGCTCTTCTTGTTGTATCGATTCTTTTACCATTATGTAATGACCTTCTTTGTCTCTTTTGATCTTTGTTGCTTTAAAGTCTATTTTATCAGAGATGAGAATTGCATCTCATCCTGCTTTTTTTTGCTCTCCATTTGCTTGGTAAATCTTCCTCCATCCCTTTATTTTGAGCCTTTGTGAATCTTTGCATGTGAGATGGATTTCCTGGATACAGCACACTGATGGGTTTTGGTTTTTTATTCAATTTGCCAGTCTGTGTCTTTTGATTGGTGCATTTAGCCCATTTATATTTTGGGTTAATATTGTTATGTGTGAGTTTGATACTGCCATTTTGATGCTAGCTGGCTGTTTTGTCCCTTGGTTGATGCAGATTCTTCATTTTGTTGATGCTCTTTAGCATTTGGTATGTTTTTAGAATGGCTGGTACTGGTTGTTCCTTTCTATGTGTAGTGCCTCTTTCAGGAGCTCTTGTAAAGCAGGCCTGGTGGTGACAACAATCTCTGAGTTTTTGCTTGTTGGAAAAAGATTTTATTCTTCCTTCACTTATGAAGCTCAGTTTGGCTGGATGTGAAATTCTGTGTTGAAAGTTCTTTTCTTTAAGGATGTTGAATATTGGCCCCCACTCTCTTCTGGCTTGTAGAGTCTCTGCTGAGAGATCTGCTGTGAGTCTCATGGGCTTCCCTTTGTGAGTGACCTGACCCTTCTCTCTGGCTGCCCTTAGTATTTTCTCCTTCATTTCAACCCTGGCGAATCTGACGATTATGTGCCTTGGGGTTGCTCTTCTTGTGGAATATCTTTGTGGTGTTCTCTGTATTTCCTGGAGTTGAGTATTGGCCTGCCTTGCTAGGTTGGGGAAATTTTCATGGATAATATCCTGAAGAGTGTTTTCCAGCTTGGATTCATTCTCTTCATCACATTCTGGTACACCTATCAAACGTAGGTTAGGTCTCTTCACATAGTCCCACATTTCTTGGAGATTTTTTTCATTCCTCTTTGCAGTTTTTTCTCTAATCTTGGTTTCTCTTTTTATTTCATTGAGTTGATCTTTGATTTCTGATATTCTTTCTTCTGCTTGGTCAATTCGGCTGTTGAAACTTGTGCATGCTTCGTGAAGTTCTCATGTTGTGTTTTTGAGCTCCTTCAATTCATTCATATTCCTAAGTTGTCCATTCTTGTTATCATTTCCTCGAATCTTTTTTCAAGTCTTTTTTCAAGGTTCTTAGTTTCTTTGCATTGATTTAGAACATGTTCTTTTAGCTCACTGAAGTTTCTCATTATCCACCTTCTGAAGTCTGATTCCGTCATTTCATCACTCTCATTCTCCGTCCAGCTTTGTTTCCTTGCTGGTGAGGAGTTTTGGTCCTTTGTAGGAGGTGAGGTGTTTTGGTTTTGGGTGTTTTCCTCCTTTTTGCGCTGGCTTCTTCCCATCTTTGTGGATTTATCCACCTGTTGTCTTAGTAGTTGCTGACTTTTCTATTGGGTTTTAGTGTGGATGCCCAGATTGTTGATGATGAAGTATTTCTGTTACTTAGTTTTCCTTCCATCAGTCTAGCTTCTCTGCTGTACGAGTGCTGAGGTCCACTCCAGGCCCTGCTTGTGTGGGGTACACCTGTAGCAGCTGCGGAACAGTGAGGGATGCTACCAGTTTCTTCTTCTGCTATCTTTGTCCCAGAATGATGCCCACCAAATGTCAGTCTGATTAATCCTTTTTTGAGGTGGCTCTTTGGATATACAGGGGTCAGGGAGCTGCTTGAGGGGACGGTCTGTACTTTATAGTAGTTCCAGTGCTGAGCTGTGAGCTCCATTGTTCATTCAGGGTTGCTGGGCAGATGTGTTTAGGTCTGTTCCAGCAGAACTCATACAACCCTCCCCTTTTTTCCCCCCTCAGATGCTCTGTCTTAGGGAGTTGGGGCTTTCTTTATGAGTATCTGTTGCACTGTCCTGCCCAGCTAGGAGGCAGTCTATTCACTATTTGCCTGCTGGGGCTCCACCCTGTTGCCACCAGGCTCCGTTCTACTGTGGTGTGCTCTGCCCTGTTGGCGGAGTCTCTCTGTTATGGCTGGTTGCCTCAGCAATGGCAGGCTGCGTCAGGAATGGGCGGTACCTCAGTAGGGGTGGATTGCGTCCATATTGGCAAATGCCCCTCCCCCACTGAGCTGCACCGTCCTGGATTCAGCTGACCCCACAGCAAAACTCTCAATCTCGAGCGCCTCGAATCGTCTCCCTGCTTGTACCCATGAGGGTGGGACCTGCCAAGCCTGATCACCTGGCTCCCTGCCTCAGAGTCCCTCCTCTCTCTCTCTCTCTTTTTCTTTCCAAATTGAATGGTTAACTCTCTCACAGGCGCCCCAGTTGCCTGCTGATTGGCCACTGGGATCTGTGCGATCTCCCCTGCAGTGGCCCACTGCACCGGCTCAAATTGCTCTTCCCAGGAATCTCCTGGTCTGGCTCACCATCTAAGTCCTGTTCAATCAGATGGACATGTCAATCTGCCCTCCCAAATCTCAGATTGTGGGTTTAACAGGGTATCCAGACCAGTGAGCTTTTGTGGGCTGCCAGTGCACTGCGGCACTGGCCAAAATGGCCACACAAGCCAAAAGGGCTGCACTGCTGTCCTGTGTCTCTCCTACACCTGGGAATTTCCTCGTTCTGTGGGCAAGAAAGGTCCATCTGAAAATGCGGCTAGGATTCACCCTCTGCGCCTTCACTGAGAGCTGCAATCCTGAGTTGTTTCTACAGCGCCATCTTGGAACCTGCCACAGTTGCCTTTTTTTTGCAAACATTAATAGATGATCCCAAACTTCATGGAAAAATGCAAGGAACCCAGAATAGCAGAAACAGTCTTTAAAAGGAACACAGAAGATGCATACTTCCTTATTTCAGATTTTACTACTAAGCCATGACAGTCAGCTTCATAGCAAAAGAGTGTGGTACTGGCATAATAATAAATTGATAGGACAATGAAATAGGATTAAGAATCAAGAAACAAAGACTTTATATTTATGGTCAATTGGTTTACATCAAGGGTACAAAAATAACTTAATGGGGAAAAAACAGTCCAACACTCCCTTCAACAAATAGTGCTGGGCAAATGGACAGCCATATGCAAAAAAAAACAAAACAAAACAAACAAAAAAAAGTTGAACTGTTACTGCACATCATATATAAAAATTAACTCAAAATTGACCAAAGATCTAAACATAAGAACAAAAACTATAAAATTCTTATGAAAACATAGGTACAAATCTCTGTAACTTTGGATTAGGCAATTTGTTTCTTGGATATAATTCCAAAAGTAAAACAACCAAAGAAAATAAATTCAACTTCATCAAGACTAAAAACTTTTGTGCATCAATGGATACTATCATGGAAGCGAAAAGACAACAGAGAATGAGAAAACATATTTCTAAATTATATATCTGATAAAGGGATGTGTATCCAGAATATGTAAACAATATTTGCAATAAAAATACAAATAATTCAATTTAAAAATGGGAAAAAAATTGAATGGAGATTTCTCTATGGAAGATATGAAACTGGCTAATATGTACATGAAAATATGCTTAACATAGTTACTCATTAAGGAAATGCAAATAAAAAATCACAATGAAATAGCACTTCACACTCATGAGAGTAACTATAATTTTATAAATAGACAATAATACGTGTTGACATGGATGTGGTAAAATTGGAACCCGTGTACACAGGTAATGAGAAGTAAAATGGTTTAACTGCTATGGAATACAGTTTGGCAGTTTCTTGAAATGCCAAACATGGAATTGCCATCAACCTAGAAAGTGCAGTCCTAACTATATAATGAAGAGAAATAAATACAAATGTCCACACAAAGACTTGTTCATGAGTGCTTATATCAGCACATCTGTAATGACCCCAAAGTGGAAACAACCCAAATATCTGTCACCTAATGAATGGATAAAACCAATATGGTATATCTACTATATCTATTGTTCCAATGGAATATTGTGCAGCTATAACAAAGAAGAAAGTATGATACAACATGAATGAATCTTGAAAACATGCTAAGTAAAAAAAGCCAGACATGAAAGGCCACATATTATTCTATTTATAGAAAATGTTCAGAATATGTACATCCATAGAGATAGAAAGTAGATTAGTAATACCTAGGGATGGGGTGCAGGAGAAATTGGGCATGATTGCTAATAGGAAAACGGTTTATTTTTGTGGTGATGAAAGTGTTTTAAAACTGACTGTGGAAATGGTTGCACGATTTGGTCAATATACTATAAACCATTAAATGGTACACTTTAGGTGAATTATAGTATGTAAATATGAATATGCCATGATAATCATATCTCTTTCTGAGCTCCACAGGCATAATATCCAATTACTTACCTGAAATCTTCTTTGAATACTTGAAAGATGTCTCAACAATAGTATATTCTATTTGGATTCATTACGTACCTCTTTTCCACTCGTTTGTCTTTCAGAATTCTCTATCTCAATTGCAGAAATCAGTCCATCATTTAGTCACATAGTGTAGAAACCCAAGATCCATTCTTTAAACTTCCCTCTTTTTAACTACCTTTCCATTTTACTTCCCAGGCATCTCTTTTATTCACTTTTATACATCTCTACCTTGCCACCAGAGTAAATCAGAGTAATCTCCTAACTAATCTTCCCTTACTTTTTCAAATCTGCTCCCCACGCTGAATCAGGGTGCATTTTCATCACGCCAATCCAATCATGTCACCCTTAACTGAATCCATAGACTCAAACTGTAGAGGATCCTACTTATTCTGGCCCCTTTCTGCTTGTTCAATGTTTCACATCAAATTTCTATATTAAAAAATCAATAAATATTATAAGTAGACAGCAAAAAAGTTATCAAACCAATTATGTTTTTTAATGTCTCTTACAAATATCTATACATGAAGCACAACATTTTTTAGGATTTCATGAACAGGTAGGTAATTTAGAATTATTGTATTTAAAATAAATTCTTCAGTATGCTTTCAATGATAATGCTTGATGGTATTCTTGTAGTGACTAATTATAAACTTACATTTCAATTAAAGAGATAAGAAGATCAATTTTTAAAAAATATTTTCCCCCATATTTTAAAAGTAGAGGTAGCCTTTCTTCAAATTGAATCTTATTAGAAAACTAAATGTGAAATAAGAAAAATTAGTTGCCCTGGTGAGGGGTAGCAGAAACTGGTCTTCTGTCAGCTTGATCCCTTTCTTCGTGTCTGATCTAAATTCCTAATCATCTAGAGGACACAAACAAAATCCACTGGCCTAACCTATTAAACATTGTTTATAAAAAAGAGTGTTGTCATGGCTTTGATTTTTTCATTTGTGTTAATATTTGTTCCAAAAAGTGTACTTTTGAAATCTTCCATGTACCTCTTTTTAATATCATGGATACTACCTCCGTTCCTTTTTTCTTTATTGTAGTTCCTTCATGTTGATTTATATTAATTTTTTTTCCTTTCCTGGCCACCTGTACTGTGTTCATTTCTCCTGTGAGAATCACCTCAAGGGTTCTCTATGATAGTTTACAGAAAAATACATCATTTGAGATGCATTTCTTTCTTCATTTGGTAAGATTAATGGTGCTTTCAGAAGCATTGACAATTTACCCTTTCACTGACCCTGCAAATGATGCTGATGTGCCCATGGAGCATTCAGAGATGAGCATATAAATGCCAATCCTCTCAGAAAGTCTTACTGCACTCCTCCCCTCAGATAGTATCTTTTCAAATGTCTGTATTCTACTTCTTCAACTTTGTCCATGCCTCAAAGTGCTACCGTCTCCAGTGATGTATTGGTAAATGTTTAATAACTGGCTCTCTTGCAGGTCAGGTTGGGGAGAAAGCCCTAATTTATAGTTTTTGCCTATTTCAGGGTATTTACACCCTGGGTAATTTCAAACTACCAGTGCTGGCACTGGGTGTGGACTGAACAAGAGCCATGAGGTGGCAGGGGGTTGTATAGTATTTCCAGCAGACAGAGACAGGAGATGTAAACAACCCCAAGGCATAAATGATAGTAGATAATTAGGTAAGAGTGAATTTTGAGTCTTGGAAATGCTCCAGCACAGGGTGACTATCTCACTTGCAGGTAGCCACTATCGAAGTGGTAAGGATGCGTGAGGTATTTTTCTAAACATCAAAGAACAGAAGCAGAGATGGCAGATTTGTTTAACTTGGGTGCCACTTAACAGTGGCTTGTGATTTAGTTGGCTGTGTTAAAAAGAATTCTGAAGCTCTGTGATTGCAGAATTCTATAGTCCATTGTTAATGTTCACTAAGGGCTAAGAAGGAAGGCATATTAGATTTTATTCCACATACTTTTTATCCCCTTTATTAGCATATTTTCCCACCTAAGTAACAGAGGAATACGCAGGAGTAGGGGATCTATTTCACTCCCCTTTGACCTCTATGCACATCTGCCCATGCCCCAAATATGGTTCCGTGATCCTTGCAGGTCCAGAGATAACTTCACACCCAGCATTTGGTGCTCATCACTGCCTCCCAGCCCCTGCCCTCCACTCTCCTCCTGGCCCTCAGCCCTGGTGGCCATGATGGTAGCCTGGGCCTGGCCCATCACTCAGGGCCCTGGCTTCCCTTCTGGAGAGCTCTGGCACTTGATTCCATGACTTGGTCTTCTTGGCTTTCTGCTCCTTGGTTGCACACCCCACCCTGTGATATCTGCTCTGCCCCCTCCATTTGCTGGCTCAATGGGCAGCCCTTCCATGGTTCACAGACACAAGCTTCTTGTTTTTCTCTCAGCTCAGCCTATGTTGAACTCAGTAGGCCATGGGGAAGAGACATTCTCTCACCTGACCTGAGGCTTAGGGAATCGTTTCTGACCAGGTGATGCTTCCTATTACCTCATAATTCCCTCTCTGCTTCCAGCTCCAGCCCAGAGTTTTGGTGTCATTCACGATTCCAGTTAGATGGTTGCATTGCAATCACCTAGACAGGGTCTGGCCCACAGCGTGTGATCTAGCCTTCGTTCTGTCAAATTCTCTTCAGTCTATGTACTTTCTCTCTACGAGGGTTAAAACTTGAGGGCAGAAAAACCAATCAATTATATTTTATGTAATTCCCACAACCCTTAGAAAATATACCTTTTTATTGCTAGAAAATGGTGACCAGAATTATTAGAAACTGAGGTGACCTTCTGATGGCTTTTAAAGGTTAAATATATTTGAGAGAAACTCGTTGGCATTTTCATTACAACCAGAGGTTCAATAAGTTCCCCTTATTATAATAACCATTGGCTTTAAAAAATAACTAGAAGTTGTCTCGTACTCACCACTTAGATGACAAACTGTCCTTCACCCTGAAATGGGCTGAAATGCTGTTAACACACTTCTGACAGGGAGGCTTCTGGACTCTCGGGAAGATGAAAAGCAAACAGACAAGAAGAGAAAGCAGCTGCCAGAGCTGTTGTGGCGGAATGAAGGGGCAGGGCTGCACATTTTTGGGTTTTAGTTTTTAATTTTTCAAACGCCATTGAGTGTACGAGGGTTTTGGCTTGTGAACAGCAATCCCTCCCTCCTGGGCCTGTCCTAGTTCGTGGTCACAAGGAGATACTTGGAGAGCACAGGTCAGAGTAAGGGAACAGGCATGAGTAAGTGAAGAGGTCATGCAAGGAGAAACACTATAGAAAGCATGCTTTAAAATCAATGCTATAAAATGATCAGGCAGTTAAAGAGGTCTTTAAAATGGAACTTGGGTGAGCACCAAAACCCTGAAATTCCCGGGAGTCTGTGGAAAGAATGAATGGTGATTTGCAAAGTTATATGTATTAATACAAGTTCTCTTAACTAAGATCTAAGTTCTCAGCCAGTGCATGCTGGAGGAGGGGCGGAGAGTGTGAGATACAAAGTTTTCTAAAGAAAATGAGAACAAAGATAAAGACACGAAATGAGACTGCCTCACAAACATGGCATGCAGGAAACGCCCAGAACAGAGGCAGAATGGGAGTCACTGCTGCTTCTTATATGCTATTTACTTGAAGTGTGTTTTATCTTAAACATATCCTTCTGTGTGCTGTTTTCATTATCCTCATTAGGAGATTAGGGGAACATTTACTTAGTTTAAAATTCTTGCCTTTCATTCCCTCAAGACTCATCAAATGCAGGAGTAATGTAGAAGAATAAATAATATTGTAAAATAATTTTTTCTTTACTGAATCACAGGGAACATTACTTTAAAAAACGTTCTTAAGAGAGAAAAGGTCTTTTCACAGTGGTAACGCTTCATATTTTAGGAGAAAATGTGCATTTAATTAAAATTCCATATGACAATCATAGTATATTATTTAAATACCAAATGACTATTAAAATCACATTTAATTGTGGTCTAAAAAATATAACAGATACATACCCACGAAACAGCTGTTAAACATCACCAGAATTTCCTTGATCAGCTTTCTTTTCTTCCTTAAGCATTTCCCAATTACAATTAGCCTGGTTTTGAGAAACGTTTCTTACACACACATGCACACATATACACATGCAGACCACCACACACACACCGCACTCATGAATGTTACAACAAGAAATTTTGTTAAACTGAATGGCAATTTTGTGTAGATTATCAGTGATTCAAAAATAATAGCAGAAAAAAACCCCTGAATTTTCCATGTCTGCATGGATGTCTTCACTGTGACGTTCTGTAGAGAATCAAAGAGCACCTGGAGAATATCAAATATATGCCACATTGAAGATGGAGAAGAGGAGAGATCCGTAGCTCTCAGATGAATATTAATACAATTACTCAACTCTGTAGTTCAGTATATTCCAAAGGGCTTTGTGATACCAACTCTGGCACTAAAAAAATGTGGTTGTACTCTGTCAAATCCACACACAAAAGCATTTGTCTATTCAATACTCGCTTTCGAAAGAGCCAACTAAATTAAACACTCTATGAGGAAATGGTTTTTGTGCAGCCAAACATCTCAGTACAATTCATCAAGGTAAACCTTTGATTCAGGGATTGCAAATAAGGCAGTTGCTGTCACCAAATTTGCAGGCAAAATTGTACAGAGGACAAAATCAATGAGACTTTTCCTCCTGTTCTACTTTTGGCGCACCCCTTTTGGCTTCTCAGGATGCCAGTTATCTAGACTGCACATTCTAGAAATCCTCAGGCAGACCAGCCCCATTCCTGTACTATAGCATCACACCTAAATTTCTTCTTCCCCCAGAAGTCTGCTGTTTTACAGTTATTTTCCTTCCTGTCCCCAATTCCATTCCCAGCAAATCCTCATTCATTAAGACCCAGGCAAATGACAAACTGTTTAAAATAATTCACACTAAAAGACAAACTTGCAGGGAGTTATCTACACTTACGGAGGGGCGCTTCACAAATGGACCCTTCCCTGCCCTGAGCCCTCTCCCTCCCCCTTACTCCTTGCCTTTCTCTGCCTCTGATTTTCCTTTGTTTTGGGAAAGCAACCTAGGACTTCTGGGTAAGAATGTGATGTCAGCACAAGTGTCTAATTCCTCTCCTTCCAGATCCCCATTAAAATGACCGATAGATACAAAAATAAGAGAAAAAAACTGCACCAGTGCTGACACTTGGGAAGACTGAAACTTGCACACCAAATCTCCAAGAATTTCTGTTAGATGAGAATGAATTGAAAGCAAAGACAGACTCATGACTCAACCTTAGTGGAAGAGGGACAGTGTGAAGACAAAGTGAGTGCAGAGACACAGATGGAACCCTGCTAATAGCCCTTGGGTTAAAGGAGCAAGGGCTGGACATGAGGTTAGACCATCAGGAGGTCAGGAGAACATCTGGATTCCTTCAGCCTGTTTGAAAAGTGTGAGCTGCTCCAGGGGGAAGCTAGTGCAATGGGGCTTACTCACAGCCCAGCCGCCTAACCTGAAACCTAACCCTAACCCAGCCAGGCCACAGGGACGGGGATGGGGGTAGGAGCTGGGGGTGATGAATGTTTTTGTGCTTGGAGTCTCAAATGCATCTCAGCTTATTTCCTAAGGATACTCTCTTGAAAAGAGAATTACCAGGCCCCAAACTATGAACATTTTTCTGGTTACTAATTAGAAAATTTCTCCACAAAAGATTGTAACGGTTTATACCTCCACTAAGCACAAACGGCTGTCCCCTTTTCACCAACCCTCACCAGCATTGGACATTAACAACTGATGAAAAATGATAACTTATAGTGGTTTAATTTATACTGAGTATTAAGAAAGTTGAATTCTTCTCTTTTTTAATGTGCTCTGGACATTTGCACATATTTCTTCTTTTTTTGAATTGCCCTTGCCCATTTTCTTTTTCGTTTTGGGGCTTGTTCATTTCATATTGATTCGTGAGACTCCTGCCTATAAGGGAGGGTAACATTTTCAGAGAGAGAACGCAATCCCAGTTCTTCCTTTCAATATTTTAAGGCAGAGAAAACTTGGTTTCTAGGGATGGAACAATAAAAATGCACCAGTGTCAATAAGCCCCGTAGAATAAATTTACCAGCATGATTGGCAGCCTTCTTCCTTGTCCTTTTCCTGCGTCTGATGGTTTAAGAGATGCTCTGCTTTCATGCTATTTTGTGTTTGGCTTTTGTTGCTGTCCTTGTTGTTGTTGGTATGGGTATCCAGTTACATGTGCAGTGGCCATATTTTGTGAACCTCACATCAAATCACCTAGTCTGATAAATGGGAAGAATGAGACACTTAAAAAAACCCCACAGAAATCAGAAATTTCTTTTCCTGTAGTTCTGGAGGCCGTCTGGCATCGAGGTACTAGGGCAGGGTTAATTTCACTTGTAAATGGCTATCTTCTTCTTATGTCCTCAGGTGGTGGGCACTTTTCTTTTAGGCAATGCCTCTGAAATAATAGGATGAAGCTTGTTGTATGTTCATTTTTAATTTATCCAACAATGTTAGCAAATCCCAGCCTAGCAAGGTGTCACAAGATAGGTGCTTGATATGTAAGAGATTAATGGGTAAGTTTTAGGAGACTGAAGAGCATGATCCTAAGCAATGAGGACACATGAGTGGGGGGCAGAGAGCCCCCAAAAGGGGAGTATTCTGCCTGTAAGAAACCACAGATATGGGGCACATATACGCCATGGAATACTACGCAGCCATAAAAAAGAATGAGTTCATGTCCTTTGCAGGGATGTGTATGAAACTGGAAACCATCATTCTCAGTAAACTAACACAGGAACAGAAAACCAAACACCACATGTTCTCACTCATAAATGGGAGTTGAACAATGAGAATACAAGGATACAGGGAGGGGAACATCACACAATGGGGCCTGTCAGGGGGTGGGGTCCACAGGAGGGAGAGCATTAGGACAAATACCTAATGCATGTGGGGCTTAAAACCTAGATGACAGGTTGATGGGTGCAGCAAACCACCATGGCACATGCATACCTATGTAACAAACCTACATGTTCTGCACATGTATCCCAGAACTTAAAGTTAAAAAAATAAAAATAAAAAAGAAACCACAGGTAAACATTGCCTGATTTATAGCTTTACTTCAGGAGACTTAAGTTTCAGGTCAGGCAGAGCTAATTCCACACTTACACAAATATATTCTATACAGTTCACTAGGAGCCTTCATAGTCATCGCTTGTAGCTGTACATTACTCAAGGTCCTATGAATAGCCATGTTCAAAATGGTCCTACAACTCAGTCTCTGGAGCCCATGACTTTAAAATGCCTGAAGCCAGCTGAGCAGAAGGCTGTGGCCACTGCATCCAGTGAAATCCTTACGGCTCTTAAGTTTGGCTGGCTTTTTAAAAAGGAAGCTGGTAGTTTCTGAGATTTCTTTCTGAAAAATGCAAAAGAAGTGGCTTCTGTGGGACACCTGGATATCTTATTCTTTACTTACTACTGCTGCAAACGCTTTACAGATCTTCCACTGTGAGGCTGCAGAGATGGGGGAAAACTCCTGCCCTGGAGATATTTTCTCATCCCATTTGAAGACCCTAATGAAATGTGCTGGTTTCAGAGCTGTAGCAGCTTGCAGTTCTCCACAATTGAATTCCACTCTCTAATGAGTTCCCCTAAATCTGCCATCAGATGACTTTATTGACTTCAGATCATAATTAACCGACACTCACTTTTTGCAGTTATGTTGACTTTTTTCCCCCATTCTGTGTTTGAATGTCTGGACCCAACCTAAGTCATATTTTCCGACAGATACTTAATGACCCGACACCAACAAGGGACGCTGTCTTTTCTCGTCACTTCTGAAAGAAATATTACGGGAGTGGGAAGGGGGGAAGCAGCCTGGAGTATTTTCCAGAACCACTTGATGTCTTAAAAGGTAAGTAGTAGGAAAGAGACCCTTCAATGGGTAATTGACACTGTTTGTGACATTTTTATTACTTTTCAATTAGGGGAGGCGATAGAACATTCAGTGAGCAGAAAGGCTTGGCTTCATTAGAAGCACATGCTGGTTAAAATTGTAGATGGACAAGGCTAACTCAATTGCCACCTTTTCCTTTTTACTTGTTAGCAGACTGAGATAAAGTCTGTGATAAATAAGCAATTGGAAAGAGATCTTCTTGGTTGTTCTAAACAGATGCATTCTCTTCAGCTTCCCTGTCATTTATTTAAATTTGGCTTCCACACTGTCCAGCACACGGCCTGAGTTGGAAAATGCTCATTAAATAGATACTGCATTTTAACCCATGCGTTCAGGCATGCCACACAGCCTATGTGCCTTTTGTAAAGTGTTCTTTGCAATGTGGA
Organism: Saguinus oedipus; assembly: GCA_031835075.1. Taxonomy (NCBI): domain Eukaryota; kingdom Metazoa; phylum Chordata; class Mammalia; order Primates; family Cebidae; genus Saguinus; species Saguinus oedipus. The sequence continues at coordinate 10,119,103 of CM063180.1, forward strand.
GCAGATAGATTTAAGTGCTTCACAATTAAGAGTCGGAACCTAGCACCTAGGGGATGTAGATGAGTCAATTAATTAGTGAGGCAGTCTATTGGGCAGAGCAATTAGTCCCATTTTCCTGATGGGAGATTAGTGGCCCAGAGGAAATTAAGATCAGTTCAGCATACAAGCTAATTGAGCACATGTCACTTAAAAGCAATTAACATCCTTTCCTCTAAAGCCAGGTTTCTGGTCTCCAACGCTTATTTCCTAATAATCCCAACATGTTCTTTCTTAGTAATCCCTGTCCCAGCTCCCACCACTGTTTATCCTGGGGCAATTTAACTTCTTTGAGCCTCAGTCTCCTAATTTGTATAGTGATAGATGAAGAAACCTAACCTTCCAAGGTTTTTGTGAAGGTTAAATGAGGTACTATTGGTAAAATGCTTAGGACACTGCTTGCTGGCACAGATTATTTAGCACATGAATGCAAATAACAAACAGTAATATTAAGCATGATAATCAGAATTTCATGCTTGCAGGTGACAAACCCACTGGGTTTGGGGGCCCAGAACTATGTTGGTCCCAACTGGGACCCAGTGGGAGTGCCCATCTCGCTCTCCACCATACACTACCAGAGTTACAGGGCAAACCAAAGAGTAAGGATGGTACTCCTCAAGTTCAAGCACCAGTCTGTGCATATTGTCTGAGTTACCAAGACAGGGCTCAGGGGCCGGGCCGACACACTCACGAACTTGGCCATTGCGGTTCTGGTTTGGATTATCTCAGACGGCTTCTCTGGGCAACTTCCACTCTAAATTTGAAGCACACTTTGAGGGTACTCAAGTGGAAGTTCAAAGGAGCCTGGTAACTGATTAAAAATGTATTTCCCAGTTTGTGGCTCCTTCTGTTCTCTCTCTAAACTAGCAACTGGCCAGAAGCAGAGGGCCTCAGGGAGGTGACAGGAAAGGGCAGCCCAGGAGCAGGGGGCAGTCGGGGTTGGCAGTGTGTTTTTAGCTCTCCTGGGCCTAAGGGTATTGTAGATCTTGTGACCCCAGAGCCTATTAGGTCTTTAACTTGGCCACACCTGGCCTGGGTCAGTGCCTGAGTCTGCAGATTGGAGGTTGGAAGATGTGCGTGTGTTACCTATGATTGAATGGAGCCACTGCTCGCAGTTACATTTAAATAATGATTATTTAAATTATTCCTTGATCAGCATTTAACTGACTGGAGTCTTCAGTCTGGAACTGGTCTCCAAGAATCACCTTGTAGCCATCTAGAGCCCCTGGAGGCTGGAAGAGGTGAGCAGGACTCCAGCGAAGCTTGCTGGAGTATGGCTGCTCAGGGACACTGCCCGAATCAGGTTGCTCTTTTGGAATTAGGAAAAAATAAAGCTGTGTGGGCATATTATTAAGAAAAACTTTGTGCTCTTTCAAAACAGAGTCCTGTGTGAAAGCCTTCAACAGACTGAGACTGTGAATGAATTCTTTGTTGTTCAATTTTTTTCCTAAATTCTTCTGAAACATGGATCAGCAGCCATATCACAAAGATTCTTGTTTGCTCCGTTTGGAGAAGCATAGAATATGGAGGTTGCCAGACAGCCGTGCAGCTTTGCAGCCTTGGTCAAGTCCTGGGCTTCTAGTTGGGTATGGGATCTTGGGAAAGGTACTTCACCTTTCCTAGCCTCAGCTTTCTCTTCTACAAAATGGGGAAAATAATGCTTATTTCAGGGGTTTGCTAGGTGGATGAAAACAGTTTCTGCAATTGTCCTTGGCACAGGGACGATGAACTCAGTAAGTTCTCAGTATAAGGCAGCTATTAATGGTGTTGATGTTAGCACTTTATTAAATAACATACTTGTGATAAAGAAAAAAAGCAATAGGGCCTTGAAGGGCATCAGGACCAACAATGTTTTGGGCTTACTGTACCATAGCTCCTTCAGTCTTCACCCCATCCTACCAGTTGGTTATCGTTAGGTGTTCTGCTCAAAGAGAAAGGGAGCTGGCATATGTGACGTGGCTTACATATTCAATTCACTAGGAAGCAAAGGAGGCAGGATTCAGACCCAGGACTGTGTCACATGACAGCTTTTGCTGTTTTGTATAAGAGCTCAGCACTCATCCCTTTCTCAAGTCCCTTAGAAAATTAGCCCATGAGCTGAGGTGTGGCTTGTTCCACTGGCCTCTTTCTAGGGACTGGACAACCTCCCTTCTGGTTTAAGCTGCTTTTGCTCTTGTTTTCCAAGCATGTTCTTCAATATCCTTGTACTCCTTCTTTACCTGATTAAGATGTTCTCATTCTTTTCTAAGTGGGTTGAACTGTGACTTTTCTGATCTTCAGAACTGGGCTAAATGGACCTTCTTGAATTCCCAAACCAATTGCTAAGCACAGCTTCCTCATCACACCTGCCTCTCTGGCTTGGAATAATCTATTTATAGACCTGTTTTCCTACTAGACTGTAATCTCTTTGAGGGTTATGTTTATCCTTTTACTCCAGTACCTAACACAGGGTATGATCACCGTAGAAGCTCAATATGTGTTTATTAGATTAAGCTAAACTTGACTTGGAGACGTAGTTTTGAAGTTCGTGTTTTTCCATTCCATTATTTATAAATGGGAAAAAAACAGTGAGAATGATTTTGATTTGATTGTGGAACAGTGCTCATGTGAACGAAGTTCATATCATTTTAATTAAATATTTCAGAACTTGATAAGAACTTGATTCTTAAATACATGTATACTAACAGGACACACTGACCAAATGTGGCCCCAACATATACTTAGTTAAAAGATTTCCAGCCAGTATTTCAAGTTTTCCTTGGTTTTCATGTTTTTTAAAAAAAGTAAATCACACTCTGAAACAAAAAAACTGAAGAAACGCATAAACTAAAAAAACAGTAACTCCCTTTCTGTTACCCTCTGATCTCAATTTCTAATGACAGCTGCCACTATTAATCTGGTGTGTATCCTTTTAGATGAATATCTTCCACCAGAACTCTCTGCAATGATGAAAATGTTCTGTAGCTGTACTAATTTTTATTAGCCATTTGTAATATTGAACTCTTGAAATGTGGCTAGTGTGAAGAATTGAACTGTTAATATAATGTAATTGCCATTAGATTTACATGCAAAAAGCTACATGAGGCTGGTGGTTGCCCTATGAGGAAGCATAGGTCTATATCGTTTCTTGGAATGTGCAAGCCTATATTTTCAATATGTACATATAGAATTTTTAAAATCACATTTATATTGGTCAAAAGGAGAGTCTGAAAACTGTTAGTACCAGGAGCTTTGTGGCTTTGCTCACCAGGGTTTATCTGTGATACCTAGTATTAGTTTTGTCATTTTGTTCTGGGACCGCAGGGAATATGCTAAGGAAGATATGCACTAACAGGTGTGATGCTGGAAGTGGGATTCATGGTAGTTGGATTGCGACCTTTTGTTTCCTTTTTTCTTTTTAAGCTCTTAGTACAAAGAAATGCAGTCAGGTGGCAGAAGAATTTCCGGACTTACTAACTTTAATGGATATTCTTTACGAAGGTTAGAGAATTCTTTTCTCTAATGCTTATTAGAAATATCTGAAAAAGTCTTAATAATCTGGGGTGTTTAAGTATTAGCCATGCCCATACCGCGGTGGGGGATGGGCCATGCGGTCTGTCCTACCAGCTTGATTCCGATAAATCACAGATTCCATTCATAAATCCTAGTGAGGTTTTTGGGAAAGAATCATTTTTCCTCTTTATGATGACAGTGAAAAAGCTGCTGAACAAACACGTATTAAATGTTGACTGTTAAAAAATACCATGGTAGGGGGATAACACAGTCCACGTATTGTCAGAGCAGGAGGAGGGACAGGCCTGGGTAGGCACATAAACCACTGCTGTGGTTCCACACTTCCAGGAATGGGTTGAGCAGTTGGGTGTCATATTTGGGTAGTGTTAAACAGCATGTGTTTAGCCCAGGGATTTGAGGCCCTGTTTCAACCGAATTGGCTCTCCCGCTTAGTCACTTCCATTCAATGGCTCTGCTTTACCATGGCTGATCTCTTGCATCCCAGACATGGGTTCCAGCCCTGCCAGCTCATGAGCACAGGCAGCTGTCCTAACCTGAGACAGCTCCCTTGAAAACATACACCCTTTATCACAAGCAGATCTGAGTAGAGAATATGGCAGAGACATGGAGCTGAATACTCACCCAGCTCCCACTAAAATCTAATTTCATTTGAACGTAAAAAGCGTGATGGTGACTATGTGGCTGAATCCAAACTCCGCTTCCGCAACCCCCACTAACCAATTGAGAGGGTGTGAATTAAACATTGCATGAGAAACAGACATCGTTTTTATTCCTCAATTGGAATAATCTCAGCATTACCTTCACTTAATCACCATTGCAAAACACCCCAGAGTCTGTAAGAGAAGTTCTCTAGGGGTCTCATCTGAAAGAGAGGGAGAGAGTATATAAAATTACCTTGCATCTCAGTTTCCACTGGATGACCTGATGAGGGTCAGGTTTCTCTTGTGCCTTAAAGTCCCTATGGCCTCTGGTGCAACTCTACTCTGACCAGAGCTGGTAATTCATCTATGGAGCTCAGCTTAGAGGCCCGTGGCAGTACAGGATCTCGCTACCCCAAAACATGGCCTTTAGAACTGCCAAGGGTTATCTGGGACACTTTTAGAAATGCAGAGTCTCAGGCCCCCCACTGAATTAGAGTCTGTATTTTAAGGAGGCTGCACGTGGTTTGCCTGCACATTAAAATCTGAGGAACACTATCTCCAAGTGTCTGAGCTTTAGCTCCTGAGGGGATTCTGATGTGCAAATCCTGTTTGGTCTCTAATGTCCTTGATTACAGGCTGTATCTTGCAATCTTTCAGATTTAAATCAAGTTTTCTTTCTGTGCACCTACAATGACTGGCATTTCTAAAGCATTCCATTTCTCGCTTTTCTCAGTTTTCTGCCCAGAGATTTGCTAAAATGCTGCTGGGTTTGCTCTGGAAAGTCAGGTGGCTGTATCTGAGTCAAAGACTTGCTGTAAGTTGATTACCATCTATGGCTCTGAAAAATTAAGTGGAAACATCTGTTCTAAGGTCAAGATGAATTTAGTTGACACTCAGGATAGGTCCCTGAAATTGCACACAACACGGGGCCAGAGCCTTCTTGTTTAGGGCTGCTGTTAAGGAGGGCTTCTGCCAAGACAGCAACGGATATTAATCATATCCCAGTCGCTGGGATTTCAAACACTAAGAGGAAAAAGCTCTATGAACATGCAATGGTGTGAAGGGCTACACAATTTTGCATATGGAACATAAGAGACATGTTCTCTGGATTTGAATTCTCTTCTTTGTTTCATGGGAACAAATACAGTTTGTTGGAGCTTTCAGAAACCTTCATTTCTAAATGGCTGTCATCTGAAATTTGACTGTGTTCCTGCCTCTGGTTCATAAGAATCCCTATACAGTGCTCATAGATGACCTCAAATCTACAGAATCAAGTCTCCAAATGTGAGACTGTGGCACCTATATTTACCGCCAGCTCTAAAGGTAATCTTGGTTCACAGGCACAGTCCATGGTTTAGGAATGTCGTGGAGGTGTCTTACTGGAGCTCAGTAAAATTCTGTAGGAGATAAACATGTCAATGTACACTGTAACATTAGACCAACTCTAAAACAGTAGCTGGTGTTTTCTGGCTTCTTGAGGCTCAGTGTTTGAATCCTCAGCCAAAATGCTTGTGCAGATAACTGATTCAACCTGTGAAAAGAGATGCTTAGGTCAAAAATGTTTTGCTAGGCGCTCTGGAAAAAGAAAACCCAAAAACCCCAAACCAGCAATGTTAGACTGAATGGGGTTCAAGAAACATCCTCAGACCAAATGCCATTTGGCGTTGATTACTGGGGAAAGTGATAAAGGGAGAAGGTTGATGGGATATATTGGATGTAAGAGCCTTGAATGCATTGTTCTATTCAAGAATATAATTTCAGATATTTATTGATCACTTACTATATTCATGGCACTGTGGCTCAGGACATGCTGCAAAGATGATAATTTGACAAGCCTCTCATTTGTATGCTACAGGCGAATGAAAAGGGCCATTCAGGAGTGAACTTCATAGATACAAGGAGTGTACAGATGTTCCCAGGCTTACAATGGTTCAACTTATAATTGCTTGACTTTACAATGGTGCAAAAGCAATATGCATTCCGAAGAAACTGTCCATTAAGTACCCACGTAACCATTCTATTTTTCACCTTTAGTATTTAGTACATTACATGAGCTACTCAACGCTTTATTATAAAATATTCTTCGTGTTAGATGATTTTGCCCAACTGTAAGCTAATATAAGTACTCTGAGTACATTTAAGGTAGGCTAGGCTAAACTGTGATGTTTCGTAGGTTATTTTCAACTTATGATGGCTTACCATAACATAACCCCAAAATAAGTCAAACAGCATCTGTAGTAGGAGAGGCCTTTTAGGCACCACCTGGAGCTTGTCTGAGCTGCTTAGGCTGAGATATTGATCACGATCTTGCTGCCTGCTTGTCTGCTCTAATTTTGGACTTCAATTCTGATGGCTAGTTTGGGGCCAATAGTAGTAGTGTATGGAGATTGCCTGAGTGTGTGCGTTTGTGTGTATGTGGGAAGAGTGTTAGTCCCCTTTCTCCATAATTACTGTGTTCTTTTACATGAAAATCTTATCAACTGCAGGCAAAGTTCCGTGTCAACATGGGTTTAGTCCTGCCCTGCCAATCATACTGCCTTGTCCAAATATTCTTTATATAGAAATTTTGGAATTTGGGATTACCTCTGGCTTGGGCCTATTTGCAAAACCAAGTCTTTTCCAATTGACTTTTTGTCTCTTATTCCAATCCCTGACTGGCACGTGCTAATCTTCCTTCTGTAGAGTTAAAAATCTGAGCTTGAGTCCCATGTTGATAGCCACAGTCCTTGCTGAAGGACATCCGTGGTGGCTCCTGCCTGCTTGGGCGTCCATGTATCTGCCATTCCCAAGTGTTTTCCTGTGTCATTCTACCCCATGAGGACACTTCTTGTTAGACACCCTGAAATTGACTATTGGCCTGTTCTCTTGCCTCTCTCTTGGCTCTTAAACTCTGCCTGTTGGCCTGGACTTCTTCCAAGCATCAGCAGCTGGGTCAAGCTGCCTACCACCTGTCCCACCCCAGGAGGGAAGGGCTGGTTTTAAGGTCTTGGCCCCTTCTCCATCCCACTGTCTTTAAGTTCCTCAGTCCAGTCAATTAATTGAGTCATGCCTGGCTGTATTCCAAGATATAACCCAGACAAGGGGAGAAGTTGCATTTAGTTTGCATAAGGATGGCTCCGTGGCCAGCCTTGCATTACAACAAACCTTGTAACAAGACACCATTCCAAGAAGCTTATTTGACACCTCAGAAGGATTTCTTATAAATTAATGCATACATGTTATTGCCATTACACCCTCCCCCAGTCTTGATGATGTCATAATCGTCAGTATTCCTGTTTTATAGGTAGGGAAATGATCTGAAGATTTTCCACTATTAATCATTGCCTGAATTTTATTTTACTGCATTTCAGTTCTCAGATTAATCTTGTCCATGCAAAGAGGTAGTAATATTTAATAGTGGGAGACACCCAAACGGAGATCTTTTTCCAACTCTGGGCATACATGGTGTAATTAATAACAAACTCTTTGGGTATGCATGGTTCTTTTCATTCCAAAGATTCCCAAAGCACTTTTACAAGCTTAACTCCGGCTAAATATCCCCATTACCTCATCCAACTCTGAAATGTAGCAACCTCTGGGGGAAACTGTGGCAGCTGCTTAACAATGCACAGACATACTGTACCGCAGCATGAACACAGGAGGTTGCTGGGCTAAGAGCTCTCTTTTATTTTGCATGGCAAGAGGTGCCGATCAGGAGAACTGAGTCAGGAAATTGCCCAGGAGCACTAACACATTTTACTTGAGTATGCTCTTCACAAATTTAGAGGTATAAGGCACCTTCATCCAAGGCATATATTCCAGCCCAGGGACTCTTCTGATGCTTGTAGATCAGGAAGGGAAAGAACTGAACAAAAAGATGTTTCTGGGAGGTGGCGTAGAAGGGTAGCACTTTGTAAAGTTTCCTGCATGTTGAGAATTTAAATTTATACTTTTGGTTTTCGTGTTAGGGGAGCTGAACCATTTCCATGTTCCTTCAACTCTGCTTCGTTCCCTGAGAGGCTGAGTCTTGTGGAATGCCTCCCAGGGGTTCCCCTGCCCTCTGGTTTCTGGGCCCAGTCAATGGTTGGCGAACAATGGTATTGGGATACTCATTCACCTCTGTGCAGCGTTCCTCCACCAAAGATGCAGTTCCTGTGAAAGAACTTTCTCCTCCAGTTACAGCCACTTCTGCATTACCTACATGCAGAGAAACCCTCCTTACCCCTTACAGCTAACAGGACAAGTGGTCCCTAATGTCGTTAGTCCTGGGGGCATTATCTTCCCTTATTAGTTTCCCTTAAGCCCACTCCACTCCACCTCAAGTTACCTTTTGTAGAGAATCCATTTATTCCTCTCCTCAAATATGCTGCTTGACTGTGGCCATCTTCTGAGACCTGATGAGCCATGATAGGAACATGTATAAGAAATCCCAATGAAGAATACATGTTTATATTATGGCTTAATTTATTATTTTTTAATTAATTTTATTTTATTTAAAAATCGACATAAAATTTTATGTATTGTGCACAAAATGATTTCTTAAAGTATATATACATTGTGGAATGACTAAACTTAGCTAATCAATATATGCATTACCTCACGTAGCTATCATTTTTGTGATGAGAATACATTCACTCTCTTAGCATTTTCAAGAATACTATATATATATAAATATAATTGTACTTTAAATTCTGGGGTACATGTGCAGATCATGCAGGATTGTTGCATAGGTACTTACGTGACAAGGTGATTTGCTGCCTCCATCCCCCTGTCACCTATATGTGGCATTTCTCCCCGTGTTATTCCTGCAAACCTCCCCACTCCCCACTGTCCCACATGGACACAGGGAGGGGAGCATCAAGACTTAATTTAAATGAACATCTACCTTGGGCTAGACAGGGTTACGTGCTTTACCTGTATATTCTCATTTAGTTTATTCTTCACTCAACATACAATTTGATCATATCTCCATATCAGGTGTAATTCTAAGATTTGCAAAACTAGTAGTCAAGGCAGAAGACAGCTTTAAACTTTTGAAGCTTAATTTGTACTGGAGGGCTCAGAAAGTAAACTATGAATTTATACTATATCCAAGTGTCGTAGCAAAAAAGCTGGGTAAGGAGCACAGGGAGTAAAGGGCTGTGGGGAGGGCCATGACATGGGGTGATGAGGGAATCCTTCTTGAGAGGAAGCCATAAAGTAGGACTGAAAGGAGGGAGGAAATGAATCCTGTGGGAAAGGCAAGTATGGTTGTTATTTCTGTTTGATGGATTTTAAAAAATGAGGCATTGATGAGTTACTTGAGTTGCTGAAGGTCGTGTAGGTAAAAACTGGTAGAGCCAAGACTGTCTTATGAGAAAGCAAAGCATAGATCTCTCTAGTTACCCAATTCGGGAGAATAGCAGGTCTCCATGAAATCTTGCTGAAGAAATGAATGAACCTCAAAGTCTGTGTCATAACTAATTATAACTAATAACAACCGATTATGTGTTCATAAGTAATATGAATGCTGTCTCCCTGGGAACGAAGGATAGGACTTTCAGGTTAAGCAAAAGGCTGGCAATCTCTGATGTGCAAACTTGGTTCAATATCTGAAAACTAGGAAGCATAATTCACTATATCAGCAGACTGTAAGGAAGAAAAACATACAATCATCTCAATGAATTCATAAAAGGCAGAATTCAAGAGCCATGATAAAACTGTCAGGAAACAGAGTGAACAAGAAATTCTATAACCTGATAAAATACATGTAGTTCAAGCCTGAAGCTGATATTTCTGATTACGTATTGATGAAAGAACGAATGCTTTTATTTTAAGATTGTGAACAAAGCAAGGTTGTTTGCTGTTACCACACCTACTTAACCTTTTTAGTGGAGCTACTGGCCAACACAACAGGAAAAAAAAAAAGTATAAATAAAGGTGTATATATATTAGAAAGGAAGAAATAAATCTGTCTTTAGTTTCAGATTACACAGTGGTCTCTGTTGAGAATCCCAAAGTATCTACAAAAAAGCTTCTAAAAGTAGGTAAATTTAGTGAGATCATGGATACAAAGCAAACATCAAAAGATCAAAATATAGAAAATTAAAAAAATGTAAAGTACCATTTTATATAACAAAACATAAAATTGTTAAAACTCAAATATCCCATACTTTATGCAAAATATGTGCAAGGTATATATGCTAAAATTATAAAACATTTATGAAATAAATGAAAATAGATTTAAATGAAAGGGGAGCTATATCATGTTAATGGATTGCAAATCTTAATATTGTAAATATGTTAGTTCACCCCAAATTGATCTGTAGATTCAAGGTACTATCAATCAACATTCTTTTTTTTTTTTTTGGTAGAAATTAATAAGCTGATTCTACATGGAAAATCAAAGGATTCAATGTGTCCAAAACAATATTGAAAAAACAAAGTTGAAGGATTCACTCTATATGATTTTATTATTTAGTATAAAATTACCATAATTAAGATAGTATAGTATCAATGAAATAATAGACAAATAGATCAATGGAATAGAATATAAATCCTAGAAATAGACCCACACTTGTACAGTCAGTTGATTTTTGACAAAGACTCCAAGATAATTAAGTGGAGAAGAAATAATCTTGTCTGAAATGGTTGTAGGACAACGACTGTCCACATGACATCGTATGCTAATGTCTTGCATTGTACAAAAACAGGATAAGTTTAATATAAAGAATTATTGATGCTAACAGGAGGTTAAAATAACAATGGTTTGGCTTGGAAGAAATAAAATCTCCAAAGAATAGAGGCATAGCAGAAATAATGAGCAGCCACTACCCTCAAGGCTAAGACAGAGGGTCCCAAAAGAGGCCCCTGTCCCCAGGGCTGAGAGCTAGACTTTGTTGGACAGGGCATGCCTGTGGCTTTCTGGATAGCAGAGAAGTCAATGAGGTGCTGTGCTGGTGAAACATGCTGAAATCTGTCTCTGGAACTTATCCATAGGAGGGCGTCTCACTTGAGGCACTCTCCTATACAGCTGCCCGGGGTGTGCCAGGGGACAATGTTGGCTGCTGGAAGCTCTGATCCGTGAGCACTTCAGGGGCCAGCACTGAGCAACCTGTCAAGCAGACACTGTAGAACCAGAAAGCAAAAGCCATTTCCTCCTGCAATGTCTCAATTTCAGGCTAGGAAATTTTGTTACAGTCTAGTTACCTGCTTGGTACAAACTGCCAAAATATTTTTCAAAGTGATTGCAGTATCCTATTATCCCACAAACATATATGAGAATTCCAATTGTGCTATATCCTCTCCAACATTTGGTATTTTGAGTCTTTAAAAAATAACAGTTGAGCACCAAATTGGGCATGGTGGTGGATGCCTATAGTCCCAGTACTCTGGAGGCCGATGTGGGAGGATTGCTTGAGAGAAAATTTGGATGTTTTCTATGAAATACCTTTTCAAATCTTTGGAAGATTAGAAAAATGAGTTTTTAAAATTGATTTTAGGAGTTATTAATATATTCAGGATAAAATTTATTGTAAGGTATATATGTTAACATTGTTTTCTTGTGGGAAATTTCCACCAATTAAAGTTTAGAAAAGGATATGCTGAGAAGTAGAATCAGTGACTAAATGTAATTAATATCTTAAACCATAATAGCTAATTTGATGGGAAGTAGGAAGAAATAGACTTTGGCCAGCTGCTACTGTCTAACCTTATCTTGGTATAAGGAAAGCTGATTAGATGTTTATCAAATCCATTTTTTTTCTTTTCCCATCAAGATAAAAACTACATACTTCAGCCTCCCTTTTTATTAGCTGTGGTCACATGACTGAGTTTCTAACTTAAAAAGCATGGGTAAAAATTATACATCCAACTTACAAGTTTAGCCTATTGAAACCTCTTGCATGATACTCTACTTTCTTTTCCCAGTCACTCCAATTTACTTACCAAGTGGAGAGAACTCTTAGTCTCTAGAGGATGTTGGAACCACAAGATGAGGATGCCTGGGTCACTGAATGACTGTGTGGAGCAGAACTTTCCTCCTCACTCCCTTCCCCACTTAACAGTCAAATGGACTTGTGAATGAGATTCTAATGTGTTAATCATTCTGGTATTTTGAGTTTATCTCTTGTAGCAGCTGATATTACTCTAATATACTTTGATATTTAAATCTGCACTTCTATATAAATTCCTTCCTGTGAAAATTCTACTTTCCAAAGCAATGGGAGTCATTTTATCTCTTCATTTCCAAGCCATAGCTATCATCAGCACCTCTACAGTTATCCTGAGACTATATTTTTAATCAGAGAAATCAGTTGGGGGAAGAGAAGGGTAAATACAAAAATGGATGATGGATTGAATCAATCCACACTACCTCATTGTAGGCACCAATCCCATCTACTAAAGCTGAGGGAAATAAAGGGGTGAAATCCACCTGTACTTATTTCTGATTTGCACCTGCAAAGGAAGCTCACCTTCAGGTGGGAGAATTGTATAGGTACTGTGGCAAGACAGCTATTTCGAACACTTTTACTTGAGAACATTATTAGCCAGGCTGGCAAATACTGCATCTGCTAAAAAGAACATCTTACCCAGTGGCTTCCTGTGGCAGAGAAAATTCCAACTATAGAATTAAAATTGGTGGGTATCTGCCTTCAGGTAGAGCCCATAATCAACTCAAGATCTGCACCAGAAGACATGGGAGCCTTAGGAAAATTGTTCTAAGAAAGAAACCATAGGGGAAAAAAAAGCCAACTATTGATATATTAAAACAAATAGTTTAAAATATGTATCAAACAAAACCATACTCTGAATTATAAAACAAGTATTTGAATTTCAGTTTCTAGGTTGGCATGTAAGGAGGCTGAAAGTTGTCACTCCATCCTATCAAGTGAAAAGCTGAACGGACTGAAAATCAGTAACTCTTTTTAGACTCATCAGTGAATTGAGGTCACAGGGCAAAACACTGCCCCAAAATTGGAGGTACAGATAGACAGATACAGAGAATTACAGCTGATTAGAGTGGATACCCCTGAGCAGAAACCTCCATGGGAACCAGTATGAGGATAGGAAAACCTGAGCTGTAATTGACAGAAATCTAGGAACTCAGTGTGGACAAGTACGAGGGTTGGAACTCCAGAGAGGCCCAGTCTTAGGGCACACAACCATACTTTTGGTCTAGCTTTCCAATTACTCACAGTGAAGATCAGAGAAAAATTCCCTAGTGCTTCCATCAGGAAGAGGGATAAGTAACCATTCTGAAATACATCACAGCATCGTGTTCTTAACAAGGCCTTCCCTCAAGAGAAACTGTTTTATCAGAGCCTAACCTTTTCAGGTTTTATTAGAGCCCAGCAGACATGGAAGAATGGAAGCACCACACTCAAGCCTCCTCTAGCCATCCTGCCCGACCTGAGGTTGGGGAGGGGAACTGAGAAGCACTTGCGATGTTCACAGTCTAGGGGCATGGATTTATTTAAAGACCTGAGACCTAATTATAGGACTACAAAATGCTTCCCCTGCCCCAACTCCTTTCACAACCTAACTACTTGTCAGTTTCTTTCATCCACTACATCAGTGGTCCCCAGCCTTTTTGGCACAAGAGACTGGTTTCACGGGAGAAATTTTTCCATAGACCAGTGGGTGGGTATGGTTTCAGGATGATCCAAGTGCATTTTATTTATTGCACACTTTAATTCTGTTATTATTACATTGTCATATATAATGAAATTATTATACAACTCACCATAATGTAGAACCAGTGGGAGCCCTGAGCTTGTTTTCCTGCAACTGTATGGTCCCATCTGGGGGTGACGGGAGACAATGACAGATCATCAGGCATTAGATTCTCATAGGGAGCATGCAACCTAGATCTCTCACATGTGCAGTTCACAACAGGGTTCACGGTCCTATGAGAATTTAACGTTGCTGCTGATCTGACAGGAGGCGGAGCTCAGTTGGTAATGCGACCGATGAAGAGTGGCTCTAAATACAGATGACGCTTCACTTGCTCCCCACCGCTCACCTCCTGCTGTGCAGTCTGGTTCATAATGGGCCACCAACCTGCACCACATTATGCCTGATTTACAGCAAAAAATTACAAGGCATCCTAAAAGGCAAAACACACAGGTTGAGGAGACAGAGCAAACATTTGACCCAGAGTCAAATATGGCAGGGATGGGAAATTATCAGACCAAAACTTTAAAATAACTGTGATTAATATGCTAAGAGCTCTAATGGAAAAAGTAGAACTTGTGCAAAATATAAGCAGAGATGGAAATTCTATAAAAGAATAAAAAAGAGAGGCTAGAAAGTAAAAACAGCACAACAGAAATGAAGACTGCTTTTGATAGGCTCATTAGGAGACAGCACACAGCTGAGAAAAGAACGTCTGAACTGAAGAATTTGTTAATAGAAACTTCCAAAATTGGGAAGAAAAGAAAAAAGTCTTAAAATAATACAAGTTGGAATTCTCAATCTCTCTTTCTGTAGTTTTCCTTTTCCTCATTTTTCTTTATTTCTTATTTCTTTTTACTTTACTCATTTTCTTACTTTTTTCATTTGTTCATATTAATTAGCGTTGTTAGCAGTAAATTCAACATGCTGCAGGGCCATCTTTGTTGGAGGAGATCTGTATTGACAACTACCAACTTCTCAAGACCATTGCCAAGGGTAGGTACCTGCACCAAGGTGAAGTTGGCCTAGCACATCCTGACTGGAACAGAGATGGCTGTGAATGTTATTAACTAGACTCAATAGAACTCCAGCCTCCAGAAACTGTCCTGTGAAGGCCATATCATGAAGGTCTTGAATCTTCCAACATTGTGAAATTACTTGATTGAGATCAATGAAACACTTTACCTGGATCATGGAGTAGGGTACTGAGAGAGAGAGGTGTTTGCACACCTAGGGCTCAGGGCTGCCTAAAAGAACAAAAGGCCTGAATCAAGTTCCACCACACAGTGTGGGCTACTATGTGATAGTATTGCCACCAGAAAGTATTGCCAATAAGGGCCTGAAGGCAGAATAACTGCTTTTGAATGCTGACGTGAGCATCAAGATTGCAGACTTGGGCTTCTTTGGCAACAAGCTGGCTGGGTACCTTCTGTGGCAGTGCCCCTCATGCTGCCTCAGAACTCTTTTAGGGCCAAAGTATGATGGCCCCAGAGGGGAGAGTGAAGCCTAGTGGCATCCTCTATATCTAGCCATCGCACACCAGCCTTTTGATGGACAGAACTCCAAGGAGCAGCAGGAGTAGTGGGAACTGAGGAGAACATTTGATATTCCTTTCTACCTCTCCTTGGGGTATGAAAACCTGTTCAAGAGAATCCTCATCCTCAATCAAGCAAGGGAGGATCTTTAGAGAAATTCCTGAGGAATCCATGGATGAATGTGGGCCATGAGGAGGAGCTAAAGCTTTGCGTTGAGTCACTTCCTTACCACAGAGACCCTAAAAAGGCAGAATTGATGGTGTCCATGGGTTGTGCATAGGAAGAGATCCAGGACTAGTTGCAGGGCCAGAAGTACAATGAAGTGCTGGCCACCAATCTGCTCTGGAACTCTAAGAGATCTGAGCTAGAAGCTACACCATTCCCCTGAATCTCCCACCTTCAGCTGATCCCACCACCAGCTGTCTTCCTTCCCCATCCATGAGGTACAGCATATAATCTCTACCAACCCAAAGCAGCAGAGGTTCAGCAAGCCTGCCATTCCCACCTTTAATTCCTACTCTGAGAATAGCCTACGGACACAGGAATGAGAAGTCTGAGGAGGGCCAGGAGCCAGAGCAGAAGCCAGCAGCACAGCTAACAAGCCTGCCAGTCCCCTATCCAGCTTGGAGAGAGGATCACCCACCCCTGCACAGTCCCACAGTGAGGCCCTAAGGCCTGCCCCTCCACCTGAACCCCTGCAGCAGTGGTGGAGCCCCAGATGAAACCAACTTTTCCCAGAGTGTCTCCTCCAAAGGAAACCAAGGCATTCTGGACAGCTAGGACAGGTGCAGGACCAGCAGCATTTGCCCTGAGGTGTGACCCCTCTGCAAACATCCAGGGCTGGCAAGGGGCCACAGGAAGATTCCTCACCTTCCTCTGCAGAGGCCTGTGTCCCTGGTCAGCCAGAAAGGACTAGCATGAGGCTGAAAGTAGAGCAGAGGCAGTGAAACCTCAGATGGTGGGCAGCAAGGCAGTAATAACACAGGGGAGGGGAGGTCAAGCCAACTCCCTGCACTTTACATGGAGCAGGGAGGTCCTGAACTCCAGAGAGCCCAAAATGGCGCTGGAGATGGGCTGGTGCTGGATGCACACGGTTGCAGGTGGGAGTGAGCAGGAAGCACGTGTTGCTGCGCATAGCCTGCTTGGTCCAGAGGACATCCTGCACCAGACAACTCATGTATACAAACTGCCAGACTTTTCCCAGTAGGATCAGACTAGGAGGAAATCCCGTACCTCCAAGACCTTTGCAAGAATTGTCCCTAAGGTAGGTGCTGAGCTGAAAGCCTGGCCAGGAGCCAGCTTTGGGACAGGTATGGAGGGAAGATTCTCCACTCCAGCTAGGGGAACTTCAGAGACTGGACTGCTTCCCCTGGGGCTCTTCTCCCTTCCCCTGCTCCTTTCTGTCTTCTCTTCTGTATTTACTGGGGAGTGAGATGGTTCTATAGAAATAAACACAATCAATAAATAGAAATATATGCTAATTTATTAGGTTTAAATATAATTATTTTAAGTCCTTGCTATAGTGCCACAGCAGTTTCTGTAACTTTATAAGAGAAGGACGCTAAGTCTTTCACAATTCTTTTGTGATCCACTGAAAAAAAGTTCTAAAACACATCCTTCAAGGGAAATCAAAGCCAGGGGAGAGCATCCTGAGAGTAGATAACTGTCATTGGCTGTAAAGGAGCCTTCTCTGGAGCTATGGCGATGACTCTCCTTGCTGGGAAACAAGGCCTGGGGGCCATACCTGTATGGTAAATACTGCTGTGAGACATCCACTCCTATAAGCCTTAAGCAATCCTGGTGTATTCTCTCTCATGCCCTGTGGGTGGCTGGGCTTAGTTAGGTGATTGTTCTGCTCCTTGTGGTCTCTGTTGGGCTTACTCCTGTGAGGACATCCAGCTGGGGGCCAAACTAGGCTGCAAGATCCCAGAGGATTCTCTCACACTCTGAGGCCTTGGTGATGATTAAAGGGTGGGGTACCTCAGTTCTTGTTCTGTGGCCTCTCAATCACAGCAGGAGAATCAATACTTTCCTACAGTGTGAGAGCTGGGTTCCAGCAGGAAACATTTCAGGAGGAATAGACGAGTGCTTGTCAACGTTCTGCTTGCCCCATTCTCATAAATCAATGGCCAACCCCACAGTCAATGTAGCTCACACAGGGAAGAGAGTGCAGGGAGGCTGGACTCATTGGGCACCCATGTACAGTCCATCACACACTGGTATGCAGCAGAGCACTGGTCTTTAGAGAAGAGGAAGAAAATGCTCCTGGTGGTGGGATTCCCAGCTGAGTGTACACAGGAGCAAAAGAGAAAGAAGAATTCCATGCCTGTGTATGGTGGCTGAAGGTTTGTCTGTTCATTACCACTGTTCATGGTGCCTGTCTGTGGTCATTCTGTGCCATCCTCTGCCACGACTTCCAATGAACCAGGATCTGATTTAGAATGTGCAAGTGGGGCCAGGCGCAGTGGCTCAAGCCTGTAATCCCAGCACTTTGGGAGGCCGAGGTGGGTGGATCACGAGGTCAAGAAATCGAGACCATCCTGGTCAACTTGGTGAAACCCCGTCTCTACTAAAAATACAAAAATAAATTAGCTGGGCATGGTGGCGTGTGCCTGTAATCCCAGCTACTCAGGAGGCTGAGGCAGGAGAATTGCCTGAACCCAGGAGGCGGAGGTTGCGGTGAGCCGAGATCGCGCCATTGCACTCCAGCCTGGGTAACAAGTGAAACTCTGCCTCAAAAAAAAAAAAAAAAAAGAATGTGCAAGCGGACTGCCAATGCCTGGAGATTCATCAGTTTGGGAATACAAGGAGCCTTCTTTGGAAGAGGGCGATAACTCTCTCTTGAGGTAACACCAATAGGAGATGCTACTTTATCACAGTTAACGTTCAGGAAAGCATCCAGCACCAAAATCTCAGTGGGTAAATAGGGGGGTTACTTTATAAAGATTGAGGGATTGGGCATTGGGGCATCATTTCCTATTCACCTTTCAAATCTCATTCTAACCCTCATTTCCAAAGTGGTTATACAATCTTCTGAGAGTTTCAGTTCATCCTTCTTGCAAATACTTGATATATAGTCAGTCACTTTAAAGTTAGCCATCTCATGGTGGGCCTTTTCTCTCAAATGCAGAGTGGCTTAGCTTCCTCCTGGCTTCATGTCTTCAGAAGGGGATCAGAGGCTTAGATTTACATGGAACCAATGCCATCTTATGCCTGTTGTCCCAGTGAAATTATTAATAGGGCCTCTCTGACCCTCCAGAGTGTCGTAGTCTAGATAATAAAATATACAATTCCTCCACTTCTAGCCCTGTTGACCAAATCCCCAGGCTGTCCTTGCAACTCACAATGGCCCATCAAGAGTTCTGTTCAAAGAAGACTTTACTCTGAAAGGGGTATTTTTGCTTTTCTTAAACATTTTTTTTCCTTATCACAACAGGATTACAGAAGGAAAGGACTGACATAATGTAGCCTCGTGCCACCCTAGGGACCATTCTTGCTGTCAGGTGGAAAGAGCTTGGCTAACCATGAAATCAACAAAGAGAAATGTAGAACTGGGAGACAGGAGTTAGCCCATGTCCTGATGACATCATTTGACCTTGGCATCTCTGTACTTTCCACCGTTTTGCTGTGAACCTAAAACTGTTCTAAAAAATAAACTCTATTAAAAACAAGCAAACAATCATTTGCACACATGTGATGAGCGTGAGACAGTTGATCTGGCTGGCTCATAGAAAATCTATCCTGTTGGCACTTAAGTATTTTATATGTCTTTGGAAATGGCATCAGTGAAAATAACCACAACCTAATCCAAGCTAGTGTGGAAGTCCCGTCTCAATTCTGATTGAATGAGATGTTAATTGGCTTTATATTGAGTAATTTGTTCTTTCTTTTGTTTACTTATTAACTCTGTCTGCACGATCACAACTGGATCCACAGTTAGCTGCAGAGAAACTCTTATTCTTCCAATATTTAACGTTTTGAGCTTTGCTTATGTTTTGGTTAATATTAACATTATCATACTAACATGAATGGTCTCTTTTTCCTCTTAGTAACTTAAAAATATTAAAATATTTACTCCATCAGAAATTGATAGTGATATTTTTAAAAGTCAATACGAACAAATTGTTTATAAAAGCATATACAGTTTTATTTTCTCTTTGACCCAGTAGTTAAGTAGAAGGCCATTGTAAAATTTCTAACTGGTGGAATTCTTTATATAAACGTTTATTGTTACTTCTATTTTATTTTATTGAAGGCAGAGATTCTGTTTCTATTTCCCAAATAAATTGAGATTTAATTTGTGGCTTAATATAAGATTATTTTCTAAAAGCTACTAATAAACACTGCAAACAAAATAATTTCTGTTCATAAGTTAAAAGTTAAAAATGTGTATTTTATTTTATTTTATTATTTATTTATTTATTTGAGGCACAATTTTACTCTGTTGCTCAGACTAGAGTGCAATGGCATGATCTCTGCAACCTCTGCCTCCTGAGTTCAAGCGATTCTCATGCCTCAGCCTCCTGAGTAGCTGGGATTACAGGCACCTGGCACCATGCCTGACTATTTTTTTTTTTTTTTGACTGTTAGTAGAAATGGGGTTTCACCATGTTGGCCAGACTAGTCTCGAACTCCTGACCTCAAGTGATGTGTCTGCCTCGGCCTCCCAAAGTACTGAGATTACATGCATGAGCCACCACACCCAGCCAAAAGTGTGTATTTTAAATAATTGTTATTCATTATATTAGGAACTGATCATATCCCAAAAGACAATCCTGAATGCCATGACCCTCAATATTGATGTTTCAAAAGATCAAAAATCCCTGTGGTCTAAATCTCAAAAAAATCACAGTCTCAAAACATCAAAATTCTGAAAATGTAACTATGAAAAAAAAAATTTTAAACTCTTTAAAGATATCTATTTAGATTTTAAGAGGGGACTTTTTTTGAGAAACATATAAAAACACAAATGGCCACTTCATAGGCCACTTTACACAGTAACATAGGCAATAATAACATATATATTTTCGCAAGCATAAACATTCAGGTATACTAACAATCACACAGATAAAACAGCTATGAGTGAATGAACCCTATTCATAATAAAGAAATTGGTCAAAGAGTGAAATGTATAAATGCATATCACTGTGGTTGGTAATTGTGTGCATCCAGATTTATAATGCAGTAGTTTGAAATACTGTGACAAACAACCCAAATCTTTAGACAAAATTGAACAAAAACCTTGATAGGTCACCACAATACCAGTTGCTCCAATACCTGAGATCTCTAGAAATTCCGTCTTTCACAACTGCAGATGTACAAAAAGGACATCTCTTCATTTATTGAGAAAGTTTCCACATTTTTACATATACACACAACACTTACACACAAAGCCAGCGTTGTGATAACATGCTTTCATAGAGTCACATTTGCATAAAACCAATTAGAACTCTCTCAAAGTCTTTACACAATTTATACCTCAAGTACTGGAAATGATGAGATGAAATATAAAGCATAGCAAATTGTAAAATAAAATGCTGGCAGTTAAGCAAAAAAAAAAAATGAAATCGAAAATCCTGCATATAAAAAAGTGTATTAAAGGGATAGATTATGGGCATAGAGATAGTTCATAAGAACTATCTTTTTCCATAAGAACTATCTTCTTCATAAGAACTATCTTTCTTTGTAAGAAAGTCATGAGACTTTCACTATCATTAACTTTATTTTGAAGTTAAGTGTATTTTGAAGTCTAGTATCGTGATGAATAGGGGCTTTTTTTTTTCTCATGGGACATGACTTTCCTGGGAGAATATGTTCACATTCATTTTCTATGTGGTGCCGCTCCTTTTTGAAAATGTCCTGTGATTCAGCATACACCATCATGAGCATTGTCTAGTACATTTTCCCATTTTGTATGCCATGCTTCTGTGTTGTCTTGGGTATGTGGGAATGCATTCTTCAGGGGAGGTAATGGGACTTCAAGAGAGAAGGTCTAAGTGGAAGGGATTAGCAGAGAACTAGGAGGTAAAGAGAAGGGTATAAGAAACCATCTGGGGATGCATGTCCCATGCCAGGGAACTCACTTCTATGAGACCTGTTGGAAGCACCCACATGTCACCTCTAAGAGAGAAGAGCCACTTGAAACATATCCAGAAGCAACACCCATGAATCCATTTTGTCTGCATACACTCATATGTAGCCCACAGGTTTGGTGTAAACAATACAGGTGATAGTACAACAACAGTGTTGTGCATCTTCTTATCTTACCATGCACAGAATAATTTTTGAATCACTCAGTAACTTCACTGGCTTTTTCAGGTAAATATAGCTTTAATTCATTAAAAGCTCCTGGAATGTCATCAGCTGGAAGGAACGCAGTGCAGGCAAATGACACATTTTTAAATTAGTTTTTGTCGTTGCCATATGGCATGGCCAATTTACTCACTTAAATTTTCTGCCAAATGCGTTGGAGTGAATTGAAAAGCCAACTTTATTGGAAACACCTTGACATTTACTTTTAGAGGCCTTGATCACACCTAATTCCACATCTGTAATTATGGTTTGGGGATTCCATTGAAATCCACTTTCTTCTGCATAAAGACAATAACGAGGTGATAGTTCCGCCCAACGTAACCACATTATGATTTTGGAAATTTTAGCCGTTAGGGATTTTAGACCTTAGGGATTTTGATCTTTCAGGATTTCAAGATTCTGGATTGTGTCTTTTAGGATTATGATCCAAACCCATTATGTTAATAAATTTTTTTATAATATTTAAAATATTTGCCTACTTCTTTGACAAAGGCTGAGAGATGCATTTATTTGTTTTGTTCTACAACTGTGCTTTTGTCATTTTTTATTTCCATTTTTAATTTTCATACTTTAACATAAGATTATTTGTCACATAAGCCTTTATGATAAATATACTGTACCTTGATCAACATAAAATGAATGACCCCTATGTCTCATTACTACCTATAACATAAATTATACATTGTCTGGAATTATTATCTTGACCTCAGATTTTTATCTTACAATTCGTCTTGTATAAGTGGTTGACTCTATTTTTTGGCTTATTTTGTTTATTTGTAGGTAGAGAGTTGGGTTTTATTTTATCTCTCTGTAGATTCACCCAAGGGCCTTTGTCTTTTAGTGGGGAATCTAGACCAGTTATGATCAGTGACGTATTGGGTAAGTTTGGTCTGATTTCTGTTTTTTTCTTTTATATTTAGGTTTTCTTGTTTTGTGTTTTGCTAAATGAACTATATTTTATTTGCATTTATATCCTTAAGTGTTTTGGAGTATATATATATACTCCAAAGAAGGGAGAAGGGAGAGAGACCTGCCTGAGCTCCTAGCTTGCCCATGGTTCTCATTTCTAAATATATATATATACACACACACATACATATATATATATATATATATATATATATATATATATATATATATATATATGGTAGACAACTCTTGGGATACCTTCTCAGGCCATGCCGCTTTGCCTAAGAATGCTCCTCACACCTGTCTGGGTGAGCCACTGGCAGCCATATTTGTATAATACAATCTATAACACTGTCCCTGGTTGAGTGAAACTGGGTAGACATCTGAATCTGACTAGCTGATCAGAATTTCTCTCTCAGGTATTTGGACTGGGACCTTATAGCTGATGCTCAGTTTGAGGTTCTCTCAAGAAATAAGAAAATATGTACATAGGAGCTGTGTTTGCATCTTCACACCATTCATACTGGAACCTAGGAGAAAGAAAAGAATAAAGCTGAGATGCAAATATATTCAAAAGTATCTCCAGAAGCAAGAGAGAGAGAGTGTGGGTGGGGGTGGGGCCAGCAGGCAAGTGAGAATGGTAAAGAGAGGGAGAGGGAGAAGGGAGAGAGACCTGCCTGAGCTCCTAGCTTGCCCATGGTTCTCATTTCTAAATCAACACTCCATGGAAACATAAGTTTCCTGCCCTTAGATGCCACGAGCGATTCCAGTCATATTCCAGTGGCACCAACCTGGTATTGGCTTCTGGACATGTTTCAAGTGGTTCTTTTCTCTGAGAGGTGACATGTGGGTGCTTCCAAGAGGTCTCATAGAAATGAGTTCCCTAGATGGGCCATACATCCCCAAATGGCTTCCTATACCCTTCTCTTTGCCTCCTGGTTCTCTGCTGATACTACCCACTCAGACCTTCTCTGTTGATGTCCCATTATCTCCCTTGATGACTCACTTGGGTCCTTTAAGAGGATGCCAAGCTGGCTCTTTCCTTCACACATGCCTGGCACACGTCTGCTCCATAGGAAACATGCATTTTACTCTATGTAGGCAGGAGTTTAGTTATTTACCAACCATAGCCCTCTATTGCCCAAGACTGCTGGAGGAGGCCCTTATCTCTCTCTGTAGGTTTTCTTTCAGGTTCTCTCACTAGGCTTGAGGTTAGGGGAAGCATCTTGTTCCATGGGAGGAGCATAAATCACAGCACCCCTGACAAGTCTCTGTATAGTAATACTCTCTAGAATTTCCAACCTCAGACTTTTATAAGCATCAGGAGGGTGTTGAGTGAAGGGTCACAAAGTTAGTTATTGGCCACCTCCTTGCAAGCCCTTTGCTGATGCTTAGATGATTAGTGCTTTACTTTGGAATGGGTAAGTAGAAGGCACCTATTATTCGGAGGCTACAGACTAATGGGTCAGATTTCCATTTCTACAAATACACACATATGCAGAATGTTTTCTAATTCTTAGCATTCACACAGGCTATGGAACCATATTTCTACAAAATACACTTAATAAATAGGTTCAGTTGGAAATCTTTCACAACTTATAATAATTTGAGTAAAGAATGATTCATTTTTTGATTGTTTATCCCCTTATTTGGCTTAATATTTCTTTTACAATTAAAATAAATAATCATAATAGCAACATCTTCTACTTGCTTATTCTGTAGCATTTACAACATGATTTCAGAAAAATACTTTTATTTTATCTTTAGGTTTCACATCATCTTACAGAGAATAAATCTGGCACAGAGAGGCATTAATCTACATCTATTAACTTGAAGTCCAGTGTCCCTTATTTTATATTGCTACTACAGCTTAAATAAATACATAAATACAAGTTAAGATAACAACCACCACCACCACCATGGCAAAGGGACCCTGCCTTTGGGAGGCTGAGGTGGGCAGATCACTTGAGGTCAGGAGTTTGAGATCAGCCTGGTCAACATGGTGAAATGCCATTGTATAGTCTGTTTCACAGCACTGATGAAGGCGTATCCAAGACTGGGCAATTTGCAAATGAAAGAGGTTTATTGAACTTATAGTTCCACTGGCTGGGGAGGCCTCACAATCATGGTGGAAGGTGAAAGGAACGCCTCATCACCTGGTGGCAGACAAGGGAGGAGAGTCTGTGCAGAGAAACTCCCATTTTTAAAATCATTACTTCTCAAGAGACTCATTCACTATCAGGAGAACAGCCCTAGAAAGACCCGCCCCCATGATTCAACCTCTCTCACCAGATTCCTCCCACATGGGAATTATGGGAGCTACAAGATGATACTCGGGTGTAGATACAGAGCCAAACCATATCATTCTGCCCCTGGCCCCTCCCGAATCTCATGTCTTCATGTTTCAAAACCAATCTTGCCTTCCCAACAGTCCTTCAAAAGTGATTCTGATCAGCGTTAACTCAAAAGTCCACGGTCTAAAGTCTCATCTCAAAAAGGAAAGTCCCTTCCACCTATGAGCCTGTAAAAGCAAAAGCAAGTCTTTGGTATTGTAAACAGTGCCACAATAAACATACGTGTGCATGTGTCTTTATAATAGAATGATTTACAATCCATTGGCTATATACCCAGTAATGGGATTGCTGGGTCAAATGGTATTTCTATTTCTAGGGATAGATGCAGCAAACCACCATGACACATGTATACCTACATAACAAACCTGTATGTTCTGCACATGTACCCCAGAACTTAAAGCATAATAATAAAAATCAAAAGCAAGTTAGTTACTTTTTAGATACAATGGAGGTACAGGCATTGGGTAAATACAGCCATTCCAAATGGGTGAAATTGACAAAAAACAAGAGCTATATGCCCCATGCAAGCCTGAAATCCAGCAGAGCAGTCAAATCTTAAAGTTCTAAAATGATCTCCTTTGACTCCATGTCTCACATCCAGGTCATGCTGATGCAAGAGATGGGTTCCTATGGTCTTGGGCAGCTCTGCTCCTGTGGCTTTGCAGGGTGCGGCTTCCCTCCTGGCTGCTTTCTTGGGCTGGCGTTGAGTCTGCAGCTTTTCCAGATGCACAGTGCAAGCTGTTGGTGGATCTACCATTTTGGGGTCTGGAGGATAGTGGCCCTCTTCTCTCAGCTCCACTAGATGGTGCCCCAGTCGGGACTCTGTGTGGGGGCTCAAACCCCACATTTTCCTTCCACACTGCCCTAGAAGAGGTTCTCCATGAGGGTCCTGCACCCACAGAAAACTGCTGCCTGAGCATCCAGACATTTCCCTACATATTCTGAAATGTAGGTGGAGGTTCCCAAACTCCAGTTCTTGACTTCTGTGCATTCACAGGCTCAACACCATGTGAAAGCTACTAAAGCTTGGGGCTTTCACCCTCTGAAGCCATGGCCCGAGCTCTACACTGGCCCCTTTAAGCCATGGCTGGAGCAGGTATTACACAGGGCACCAAGCCCCTAGGCTGCACCCAGCATGGGGACCCTGGGTCTGGCCCATGAAACCGTATTTTCCTTCTAGGTCCTGGGGCCTGTGATGGGAGGAGCTGCCTCAAAAGTCTCTGACATGTCCTGGAGATATTTTTCCCAGTGTCTTGGAGATTAATATTCAGCTCCTCATTACTTGTGCAAATTTCTGCAGCCAGCTTGCATTTCTCCTCAGAAAATGGGATCTTCTTTTCTATTGAATTGTCAGGTTGCAATTTTTCCAAACTTCCATGCTCTGCTTCACTTATTAAACTGATTGCCTTTAACATCACCCAAGTCCCATCGTGAATGCTTTGCTGCTTAGAAATTCCTTCTGCCGGATACCCTAAATCATCTCTCAAGTTCAAAGTTCTACAAATCTCTAGGGCAGTGGCAAAATACCACCAGTCTCTGCTAAAACATAACAAGAGTCACCTTTGCTCCAGTTCCCAACAAATTCCTCATCTCCTTCTGAGACCACCTCAGCCTGGAAGTTATTGTTCATATAATTATCAGCATTTTGAGCAAAGCCATTCAACAAGTCTTTAGGAAGTTCCAAACTTTCCCACATCTTCTTGTCTTCTTCTGAGCCCTCCAAACTGTTCCAACTTTGCCTGTTACCTAGTTCCAAAGTCACTTCCACAGTTTCAGGTATCTTTTCAGCAGCGCTCCACTCTACTGGTACCAATTTACTGTATCAGTCCATGTTCATGCTGCTGATAAAGACATACCCAAGACTGGGCACTTTAAAGAAAGAGGTTTGTTGGACTTACAGTTCCACATGGCTGGGGAGGCCTCGCAATTATGGTGGAAGGTGAAAGGCCCATCTCACATGGCAGCGGACAGGAGAAGAGAGTTTGTGTAGGGAAACTCCCATTTTTAAAGCCATCGGATCTTATGAGACTCATTCACTAACATGAGAACAGCATGGGAAAGACCTGCCCCCATGGTTCAAACATCTCCCACTGGGTCCCTACCTCTACATGTGGGAGTTACGGGAGGTACAAGATGACATTTCAGTGGGAACACTGAGTCAAACCATATCAGACATCTCTACTGAAAATACAAAAATTGACCTGGCATGGTGATGCAGGACTGTGATCCCAACTCTTTGGGAGGCTTAGAAATGAGAATAGCTTAAACATAGGAGGCGGATGCTGCAGTGAGCCAAGATCATACCACTGCACTCTAACCTGAGTGACAGAGCAAGAAAAAAAATCCTATGTGTTTTAGGGCCTGTTCATGGGCCATTATATAACTTATTTCAATGTACTTGGGTAAATTATTCTTCTCCTCTCCCATCTCATCTTTCAAAAAACATGTGAGAAATTCAGTTGTGTTAATTCAGATAAATTTTGAAATAACATTTTAAGTTTTCACTAGGATTTTGATTAGAATGGCATTGCTCATTTATACTCTAATTTAGGAACTGACAGCATCTTTAGCTGTAAGGAACAAGGCTAATCTATTTAGACAAGTTTGTACTCAGGCCTTAGTTATTTTTATTTACTTCTCTTTATACTTTTTATTAGCTACTCTTACATATTTGAATTATTTGCTATCTTTGTGAATCAAATCCCCTCACTTTAAAAAGTATGTCAATATACTTTAAATTTCAGAAAAATCTTAAACAAAAAGATATCAATGAGTCTATGCTACGAGGCCATGGAAAAAGCTATAACTGAGAAACGTTTAAGATTTGAAAAATGAAATCCTCTGAAATAATAAAGGATTCCAATGAGACATCTGTTTGAATAGGGCAACTAGCTAGCAGCCTGCAGTGTATTCTCCCTGATGGGTCCCTAAAATATCTATGAAGACACAGGAAATCTAAGACAGTCAGCTGAACTAATGTTAGATTCTGAGAGGAATTGACATGAATTACATGTCAGATGACACAGGACTGAGAAAAAGGCAAGCAGGGCTTATATCATGGAAAATCTTGGCTTTGCTTAATGAAGCAGAAACTGTTTGAGCAAAGAGCGGAGGGTACTTTGTGCCTCTTCCACCACACATACCAGGAAGAAAGGATTTAGGGCTTGTGTCAAAAAAGGGAAATAGTGCACTCATTCTTCTGCCTCTAAGATGCCAGTTGCGGTGTTGACCAGCATGCTGTCTGCCCCGCTGTTTCTTTCTCTCTCACCTTTATTTATCTACTTATTCAAAGACCTAGAGAAAGACTCAACCAAACAGCAGGTAGCCATTCCTTGCTAATCGTCAGGTGCTACTTTGTAAAGCAGGTAGATTGCTATTTTAGTGCACCTCCAGTCTATTACTGCCATCCCAACTCTTATGGCCATCTTTCCATGTTCCAGGAGGGACACATTTTATGTATTGTGGGGGCAACAGGTGCAGAGGGATGAATTTGTGGCACACTCACATGGTTGTCTGGGAAAGTCTTCTGTCTTGTTTGACTGTCCACTTATCTATCCATCCGTTTCTGTACCTCACTCACGTTCATACTCCCTAGTAATCCTCTTGTTTTTAATGGAAATTATAAAATTTTAGATAACAAAATGCATCAAAATTTCACTGTTGTTTATGCCTTTGGCATTGTTTCTAAGAAGGCCTTTCCAGATACCTGTTTCAGGTGGACCTGCTATCCACAGCTGTATAAACTGTAAAAAAAATCAGAAACTGCTCACAGGTGTTGGACAGCAACCAACATAGTGCTATATTTTTGGAGAAATGAGAAGCATGGGAGGTGAACTCCATATTTACTCAGACTTACTCCCTACGGGCATTTTCCAAACCATGGCACAGAAAAATAGAGGCCCTGCATACAGCAGTAATTTCATACAATAAAATAAACAAAGATGCGAGTTTGGGATTGCTAGAGTGGCTGGTATTAGTGTGGTTGGGCACTGGATAAGAGGAAGCTGCAGAAAGAAAGCTCAAAAAAATCTGTTTGAAAGTATTGCTTGTTTCCTTGGCCAACTCCAAAGCTCTGCATGCCCCAGATGGGACTCTAGAAGGCAGAACTCCATAGTGCTGAGAGGCCAAAAGCTGAATAGATGTTTTAGAGGTCAGAGTGGGAATATGTTAAAATTCTGGCTAGTTGAAGTGGAAGGACTTTGGTAAACACTTCTGAGAACCCGGGAATATTATATCCTAGGAGAAAGGATAGGTCCCAGAAATAAAATAAGTTTCTGAAAGATTGGGGGTAGGAGGGCGGTGTCTGGGATGCAAACTTGCATTACTCAGAATAAAGACCCCTTTTGATGACGTGCTCTGGGCGCTTCATGTGCTGCATCCTAGTGTTCCTGTACAGAAGGTCTTCGTATAACTCTCAGTAATATGCTGAAGCAAACTCAGGAAAAGATGGATAAGATGGGTGAACCAGAAAGTATTTCAATACAGAATTAAAATAATCAAAGAAGTGACATCTAATAATTGAAATATTGGAAATAAGTAAAAAAATGAATGAATTAACCTCAGGCTGGAGAGACAGAGTAGAAGTCTAAATTAACGAGTTCAAAGACAGGTTGATATAACTAAATGGAAGCATAGGGAGAAAAAAATGAAAAACAAAACACCATAATCCTAGAGATAGAAGGTAAGAGCCATGTAGGACACAGAAGGTTTAACAGAAGTGTAAGTGGAGTCCTCCCAAAAAGAGGAGGGAGAGACTGAGGAATTATATTATAACTCAAAAACAGGAAGATAAATGGAAAATCTCTCTGAATTGAAAAAAAAAATGCTTGTAAATGACTCACAGTTCAAAGAAACAATTACAATAGAATTTAGCACTTGCCCTGAGCTGAAAGGGATTAACTAAACTAACAGTAAAAAAAATGAAATAGAAAACAGACATACAATAGAGAAAATCAACTAGGTCAAAAGTTGGTTCTTTGAAAAAACATTGATACATCACTGGTAAGATGCTACAAGAAAAAAAGAAAAAGAGAAGGAAAACACAAATTACCAATTTTGTGTTTAAAAGAGAACAATTGCTACAGATTTCACAACAATTGAAGAATGATTCAAGGATGTTCTAAAGAACTTTATGCTATTAAAATGGAAAATTTAAATGAAAAAATTCCTTGGGAGAAAAACTTATCAAAAGGAATGCAAGAAAAAGTATAAAAATATAAATATTTATTATCTTCATAAAATGAATCAAATATCATCCCACACATAACACTTCAGGACAAAATGGCTTTACTGGTGACCTCTCCTGTACATTTAATACAAAATTTATTAATCTTACACAAATTCTTCCTGAGTATGAAAAGGAAAACACATTTTCATTGTTTTACAAAGTGAATATAATCCTGACATTACAACTACATAATGACAAAGGACAACAAAAAACAATGTCTCTCCAGAACAAAATATTAGCAGCCAAAATTTGGCAACATATAAGAGAGATAATAAATACAGTTCAAGTAGAACTCATTCTAGGAATGACAATCTCTTTTAACATTCTAAACTCAATAATAATTCACCACATTTACAAATTAAATTAGAAAAATTATGAAATTATCTGATTTGATGAAGAAAAAGCAGTTGATGAAATTTAACACTGATTTATTGTAAAACCCTCGACAAACTAGGAACCTAGGAGAACTTCCTATTTTAAAAAGAATATGTATATACATTACAGACAGTGACGTATTTAATGGAGAAATATTGAACACTCTCTTTCTGATTTTAGGAATAGGACAAGGATGCCCCATACTCCCACTTACATTCGGTATTATAGTGAATGTTCTAATCCGTTCAGTGAAGTGAGAAAAGAAGAAAAATATGTAAATATTGGAAAACAGTTCAAAAGTCTTTATTCTCAGATAATGTTGGATAGAAAATTCAAAGGAATCTAGAAATGAACTATTTTGGTCAATAAGAGAATGTAACACAATCTCTGAATTCAAGGTCAGCATAAAAAATATTATTTCTGAATACCAGCAATAAATAATTAGAAAATCAGATAAATTGTCATTTATAATACACTGAGAGATATGCAGGACCTCTACATTGAAAATCATGAAACATTGCTGTTATTGAAGAAGACCTAAATAAATGGTGTACTATTTATCTGTTGCTGTGTATAAAATTACCAAAAACGTAGCAACTTAACACATATTTACTATTTAACAGTTTCTGAGCATCAGAAACTTGCGGACAGCTAAATTGGGTTCTTTGCCTCAGGGTCTCACCAGTTTGTAAACTAGCTGATGATAGCAGGCTCTCATCTGAAGGCTTGACTGGAGAAAAACACACTCCCACAGTTACTTAGGTGGTTAGCAGAATTCGTTTCCTTGTAGTTGTAGAATGGTGTAGTTCTTTGCTAGTGTCTGCTGGAAGTTATGCTCAGCTTCTCCAAGCTGCTTGCAGTTCCTGCCACGTGGCCCTCTCCTTAGGCAGTTTACATGATGGCAGTTTGCTTCAAAAATAAATCTAATTGCGAGATAGAGTCTTATATAATGTAACGTGGTCAAAGCAGTGACAGCCTGTCATCTATGTCATGTTCTATTGGTTAGAAACAAGTTCCAGGGCCCACCTACATACACAGAAAGGGGATGATAGAAAAGAATGTATACCCCAGGAGGTAAGAATCATGGAAGTCATTAATAGTGAAATAAGTCTTCTAGTCCACTATGTCCATGGACTAGAAGACTTATTTGTTAATCTGGCAATTATTTTAAAATTGATCTATATATTCAGAATATCAGAGTCAGAACCCCTGTAAAATTTTTGGATGTTGGCAAATTTCTAAATTCTAAAACAATAGGGAAATGCAAAGGCTCTAAAAGAGGCAAGGTAATCTTGAAGAAAACAGGAAATTTTCACTACCAGATTTCAAAATTTGCTATGAACCTACAGTAATTGAAATGCAATTAGCAGCCCAGGCACAGTGGCTCACACCTGTAATCTCAGCACTTTGGGAGGCTGAGATGGGAAGATCACTTGGTCAGGAGTCTGCGACCAGCCTGACCAACATTGTGAAACCCCATCTCTACGAAAAGTTCAAAATTTAGCTGGGCTTGGTGGTGCACACATGTAATCCCAGCTACTCAGAAGACTGAGGTGGGAGAATCACTTGAACCTAGGAAGCAGAGGTTGCAGGGATCTGAGATCGTGCCACTGCATTCCAGCCTGGGTGATAAAGTGAGAGTCTGTCTCAAAAAAATAAATAAATAAATAGACACAATTAGCACATGATTGATAGACAACTATTCCATTGGTACAGATTTGTCCAGAAAATGGACTCACACATATCCTGTCACACGATTTACAACAAAGTCACTTCTGTAATTTAGTAGGAAAATGATTATATTCTCAAAAAATATAATGCTGGAGCAATTTTATATCTATATAAAGAAGAAAATAAACCTTGACTATTGATGTCACACCATATTAAAAAATTAATTCATGGTGGATTATACCCAAATAATGCTTAGATCTTCTCAAAGAAAATATAGAACAGTATCTTTACGAACTTGGGGTAGCAAAGCTATCACTAGCAGAAAACTATAAGCACTAAACATAGTGTAATTTTAACTCTGGTTTAGTTATGAAATTATGTTTATCAAATGATGTCATTAAGAATGTGAATAGGCAAGTCACAGACTAAGAGAAGACAATCACAATAAATTTATTGTCAAAGAACTTGTACTCAGATAATAAAAGGAATTTCTACACTCATAAAAGAGAAGACAGATGTATTAGTTCCTTTTCATGCTGCTAATAGAGACATACTTGAGACTGGGTAATTTATAAAGGAAAGAGGGTTAGTTGACTCACAGTTCCAAGTGGCTGGGGAGGCCTCACAATCATGGCAGATGGCAAAGGAGGAGCAGAGTCATGTCTTACATGGCATCCAGCAGGAGAGCATGTGTGCGGGGGAACTCCTCTTTATGAGACCATCAGATCTTGCGAGACTTACTCACTATCACAAGACCAGCATGGGAAAGTCCTGCTCTCATGATTCAATTACCTCCCACAGAGTCCCTCCCACAGAGTCCCTCCCACGAAATATGGGAATCATGAAGGCTACAATTTAGGATGAGATTTGGATAAGCACACAGCCAAACCATATCAGTAGATATTTATTAAAAATGGAGCAAAGCTTGAATAGGCACCTCACAAAGGAAGGAATTTAAGTGGTGAATAAGCAGATTAAAAGGTGCCCAATTTATTAATCATTAGGGAAACACAAAATCACATGTGATATTTCTACATGTCCATCAGAATGCCTAAAATTAAAAAGAGATGGAAAATATCAAGTGCTGGTGAGGATGTAGAACAAATTGGAACTGGTCATGGATGGTTGGTGGAAATGTCCAAACACATTGGAAAAGTGTCTGGCACTTTAACAATACTAAATGTATGCCTACCGTATAGCCATGCAATTCCACTACCAGGTATAGACCCAAGAAAAGTAAATGCGTATGACCACAAAAAGAGATGTGCAAAGTGGCCATAGCAATTTTTTTCATAATGTCCTCTAAGCTGGAAAAGAACCCCAATGTCAATTGGAAAAATGATAAACAATTGTGCTACATTCATGCAATGGAATATTACACAACAATAAAAAGAGCAAAGTTAGACACACAGAACAACATAGATGAATCTCAAAAACATTTGTTAAGCAAAAGGAGCCAGACTCAAAAGAAGATATTGCCTAATTACCTTTATATAATGTCCGATAATAGAAAAAATTAATCTAGTAGTTGCTAGAACGATGGCTGGAATTCTTTTTTTCCTGATAAAAAGCACAAAGGAACTTGCTAGGATTTCAAATATCTATATATAGTTTGATCTTTGTAGTGGTTACACAGTTGTATACACATATAAGTTTTGAGTAAAGTACTAATTTGTGGTATTAAAAATGAGCAAACTAAAACCAAATAATTTTTCCATCTCCAGGGCATAAAGATATGTTCTCATAACTGCTTCTATTAACATTTTAGTTCTTTCACCTTTAGGTCTTTTATCTACCTAGGGCATTCTCTATGATTTTAGGTTAGGATCCAGTTTTATTTTTTGTGTAGTGATCACCTTCTTCTTAGCTCCTTGTCTTAGTTTTCTTCTTTATAATGCCTTAATTTCCATTTATAGGTGGATCTATCTCCAAGTTCCCAATTACGTTTTATTTGTTTTCATGCCAGTCCTATACTGTTGCTATTACTGTGGTACGTCTTAATATCAGGGAAAGTTCTTCCTCTCAAAGTTATCTCCTATTTAAAACTCAACTTAGCTATTCATAGGTCTTTATTCTTCAAGAGACACTTAGAATAAATCTATCAAGTTCTTTATAAAATTTCCGATTAGAATTTTTATTCAGATTGCATTGAATTATGTTTTTCGTTTAGACTCCTATAATTTTCATATTTTATATTTCATTTGGTTCTTTTTATTACTTCTTCCTGCTTTATATTAATAATATACTTCCTTATGCCTTAGAGGTATTATTATGTTTATTTTAGTCCTTTCTGCAATGTTTTTTGCATTTGTGATTTTTTAAGTGGTTGTTTTGTTCTCTTATCTGTTCTTTTGACCTATGGCTTTAAATCTCCCTGGGAATATCAGCTGCCCTATGCTGTAATGTATGTAGAGACAGGGTCAAAACACACACTCTAGTTCTCATCACACTAAACAGTTTGGAAGGGGGAGAAATAAGGGGTGAACCCACAGAACTCCATTGATCACTATCTTTGCTGCCACCGCACCAGTCAACCCTTAGTCCAAGAGGTCACCTATAAACCCATCCAAAGAACCAGCACCCCATCAGCTCAGGAGTTCCGGAGGGGGATAAAGAATGGTGAATGCCAAAGGGCAGTACTGGTTTTCACACCTGATTTCCTTGGCTCTACAGGCCTTCTATGCAGCTCTGATATTCCTCTGATTTGGGGATGTTCTGTGGCAACAGAACCTGCAGCAACAGTCTTCCAGCTGCATGGAACAAGCAACAGCAGAATGTACCCTCTTCTTGACGTTCTATACCTTGACTGACATGTGGGGTATGCATTTGTCAAACTCATTGAACTGGAGATCTGTGAATTGCACTGTATAAAAATTATACCACTGAATGACAAAAAATCCACCACCATCATCTTTATTTTACTGTCATTGAAATTTAATCTGGAAAGGCCAATTATTAAGATAAGCTGTAAAACTAAATTGGATTTATAAATATTAGAAAGAAAGATGTCATGTTATTTTATTTGTTAGTTCTTAAAATTTTTCCCTCTAGAATCCCCAAAATTCATTGAAGAAAATATTAGAAATACAGAGAGTTTAGTAGGGTTGCCAGTTAATCAATAAGCCTATGCTGATCTATAACCAGGGTCACAGTTCAAATGCTCACCGCATTTTCACATAATGAAAATGAATGAAAGAAAATAAACTATTACAAAGGTAATACAGATTTTTCTTTTATTGAATTTTGGTTTAAAAAAGTGATATAAACATCTGTGATTCTGAAGATCATATTTTAAATTTGAAATATAAAAATGCAAGTTGATAAATTGGAACAATTTTATTTTATAATTTTTTTCTCACTTGGGGAATGCAGATATAAATATCTGCATTCAAGATATAAATACCAAGATTTTACTTCCATCTTAATGTGTAGAACGGAATTCAACCTTGAAGTATTTAACTGGGAACAATATTTTGTTTTATATGGTTTCATACTTCATAATTGAAAACAGCTGCTCACAAATTTAGTAAATTCCTAACCTAACAGAATCCTTATATAATGATTTTTCTACTCCTTGCAATTACACCACAGATATGTTAGAATTACGGAATTCTGATGTAATGATGTAAACATGTGCCACAGTACTGTACTGAGCTCAGAAATTTTCATCTGTAGCTCTTCATTCAGTCTTATTCTGATAAGGTGAAGGGATACTTAGCTGTTTTCTCGAAATTGGACATTAGGATATAGTGGACTGTATGAACAGTATGGTTTCAAGGTTAAGAGCACCTCAGCCAGTGGTTGAGGTTCACTCCCTGTTCTTGTCATTCCTGGGACACAGCGTGCTCTCCCACAGGTTTCCTCTTGCAGGCTCAAGACCATTGCCTCATGCACACTGCTCTCTGCTCACTACTGTTTCCATCGTGGGCATGGACCCTTTTCTTCATTGCCTATATTGATAGAAACACTTACACTGTAATTTTCTATCAGACATTAAGTAAATTTCATGAATGAATAAAGGTAACATCACAAAGATTAAGAACAACTGTCAGATGTGGACATGCAAAAAGCCTACCTACAAAGGTGTGGCCTGGGGGACATTCACAGAGCATCTGCCCAGCCCACACCCTGGCCAACCTTCACTCTGCAGTGACCACACTTGACTTGAGCCCTGGGAGAGTTTTGGGGTCCCCTCATCTGAGATTCTGGGCCTAACCTTTGGAAGCTCCTGGGGAAAGACTCCCCCATCCCCTTATCTCAATTCTATGATTCACATTTAAAGCTTTTCCAAAATGTATTTTGTTTTTATTGAGAAATAATTTAAATGACATAAATTTACTATCTAAAGGTACACAATTTGCTGTTATTTGAGAAGACTTATTGAGTTGTGCAACCTTTACCACCGTCTAATTGCAGAACATTTTCTGCATAAAGAGAAAGCAACAGAAGTGTATTCTCTCACAGTTCTGAAGTCAAAAGTCTGAAAGCAAGGTGTTGGCTGGGCTGGGCTTCCTTTGAAGGTTTTAGGGAAGGGTCGCTCCTTGCTCTGTCCCAGCTTCCAGTGGCCACCAGCGATCCTTGGCCTGCCTTGATCTGAGGCTGCGTGGCTCCCTCCAATCTCTGGCTCTGTTGCCACATAGCGTTCTCTCTCTGTCTCCTCTGAGTCTTCACATGGCCTTCTTATAAGGATGCCAGATGCCAGTCATTGAATTTAGGGCCCACTCTAATCTAGTATGACCTCATCTTACCTTAACTAATATACCTGCAAAGACTCTCATTCCAAATAGGGCACATTCTGAGGTTCTTGGTGGGCATGAAATTTGGGGTACACTATTCAGCCCAGTATAGACACATGAGGGGGATTCGCTTTCTGTTCACGTGATTCCTTTTTCAGTACCCATTTGTACATGTTTGAGAGGGTTCAATGCACCATACTGCTCTTTGCTGCCCAAGTCATGAATTATTTGAGAAATTAGACAAAAGTATTAGTTGGTGGAAGTTAAAATATCATCTCTTTCTACTGATTGTAGACCTTGAAGAATGTGGCTTATATCTGCAGCCAAGTGAGCTTCCCATCCTGAGTTCAGAACTGGAAGCATATCCCTAGCTGTGGTAGCCCCAGTTGGTGTCACTACTGTAAAAGCAGAGAGGTGGTGGCTGAGCAGGGCCAAGCATGCCACACTGATGGCTTTGGCTTCTCTGTGGGAGGAGACATCATCTCTGTGGGAAGAAGCGTGTCTCGCCCCAGTCACCATTCCCCAGAATTGTGCTCCCTTTTTTCAGGATACCCCATGGAGGGAAAGTCCCTTTCAGGAGACACTCATTCCCTTCTGCAGGTAGAATTTTGTCCTGAGCCTCTGGGCAGATAATCAAGCTCTTCAATTGTCAATAACACCAAATGCAGGCAAGGACTCCATTCCTGGCCAGTTCTTTCCTGGTCTCCTCTGACACAAAGTGAAAGGCATGTCTTCCTTCTGCCCTCAGGATTTCAGCTCTGAAGTTCCACAAACACCTGCTTAATATCCCAAGTCTAAGTCTTGCCTATGCAAGAAGTAGTTCATGAGGGCTATTTTTATATGCAGAAATATATTTTAGTTTATGTCACCAAATAGCTTCTCCTATTACCATCCTTATTCCTGAAGGGGATCTGTGCTGTCTTATGCACCAGACATAAAGCCTCCTTGAGGGCCAGAGCCACTTCTTACAGATGCCTGTGTTCCCAGAATTTAATGGTTGCCAAGATATGCTGCCATCATCCATAGGGAAGTGTTTAAATGGAACATAAAGGGTCTGGGCATCAGATCTCTGAACACCACCTACCTCACACATCCTGTCCGCTCTGCTCCCACGGAACTGTCAGGGACCACTTAGTATCACCTAAAGATGATGCAGTATCAGTGCATCCTAAGGGATGCATGTTCCTCACGTGGCAGTGGATTTTGGAAAACATACAAATACAATTCTATGAGGATCATCCGCCCTTTCACATCTTCCTGAGGGGAGAGGATTCGAAAAATAAAAAAGGAGGGAGGAGAGGTGAGCTTGGAGAATGTGGTATCTTGAGGAAATCAGCTCTCAGGTTTGGGCAGGGACACACATAGTCCCGAAGAGGGCCCAGGAGCTCTTGGCCTCTGTAAGAAAGCCCCGAATTCTCTTAACAGAACTAAACCCAGTTCCTCTGAATTGTGCTCCGCTGCTAGGAAAGAGCTCGCAGTGAGGCTGTGGCCAAACCTCAGTGTCCGGATCCTGGTCTCCAGCTTCCCTGTCGCCGTGGGTTGTACGTGCACACATTGCTGCTACCCCCACCACAGGGTCTTAGGGGGTGGGTCACTGCCCCATCACATGGGGGCTTTTGCTGGCCTAAACCTTTGTTCAGGCCCAAGAGGAAGAAGCCTAGAGAATGAGCCACGGGTGGGTGAATTCACTCTCAAAGGTATATTCACAGTAAGCCATAACTGGCGCTTACCTTTCTGTTGGGACAGGCCGTCCTTCAAAGCCGCAGGGTCCTTTCTGAAGACCCTCCCTCCCCAGATGATTGGCAGCTGGGGGAAACCCACTGAGTCTTGGAGAGACCTCCACTCTTTGCAGGCTTTACCAGGACAGCCTCACCAGAATACAGTGGAGGAAGCACAACCCCTGCTCAGGAAAGGCCCACAGGCAACAGGGATGCAGAGGAGGTCAGAGCCAGGATAGAGTCGCCCTTTAGGAGGAGAAGAGAAACACCCAGTTAGAGGGAGCAGGAAATGAAGGCCATGGACCAGGCTACAGCATTACCTGCACTCTGCCAGCTGTGGGGAGGAAGTGGAGCTGCCTTCCTGTCTGGAATCCTTTGCTACCCTCTTTCTTCCAGTACAGGAGAAAAACAAAATCAGTCTTGCCTAGGAGTTCCAAAACTTGTCTGCACATTAGATTACCTGTGATGTTAAAAAAAAAATTCCAGAGTCTAGGCCACACCTGGGCTGATTAAACTACAGTCCCTGGGGCTGGGACACAGGCATCGGGAGACTTGGAAGCTACCCAGGTGACTCCAATGTGTGGACAAGTTTGGGAACCTCAAGTCTAGACTGGTGGTTCCCAAGCTTAGCATCATCAGAATCCCCTGAAGGGCTTAAAGCACTGGCTGCTGGGCCCCACTCTCAGAGTTTCTGATTCAGGAGTCTGGGGTGGGACCCAAGAATCTGTGTTTCTGACAAATTCCTGGGTGATGCCGTGCTGCTCGGTCAGGGACCACATTTTGAGAACCACTGGTCTCAATATTTAAAAAAAGTTAGTTTTAGTTAACAATGTGAATACACCTTTGAGAGTGAATTCACCCACTAGAAGGAAAATGCTTCAGTCTTTCATATTCTTCTCTGCAATAGAAGATCACCTGGGACAGGGGAGGGCTCCCTTCTCCATCAGGACCTTGGACTAAGTGACTGCTCTGCCCCATTCCAGACTATTTCCCTGGTGTCTGGAGCTCGTGTCTACATATGTTGAATTTGGGCCTGCCTACTTGGTACGCTGAACATCTGGTGGCCCTGCCTATGGACTTGGTGTCCTTTCAGCTCTCACAGGTCCTACACACCCTACTGGAGTCTGGTCCTGCCTTTGCAGCGCCATCACTTTGTCTCTCCAGCAAAAACCCCATGGCCAGCTCACAGGTCCTCAAAGCAGTGAGCTTGCCATGCACGAATGAGCAGTGAGGGACCCTAGTTAGACCCTTTCTCTTCCTGCCCATGCTACTCTGCCAGTCAGCTCTGTTGGGCAGTTGCATGACCGGCTCCTTTACCGGTGCTAACAGGGAGGAGGCAAGGCCCCTTTCCTTGGAGGTTCCTCTGGGCCTGATTCCTGCAGCAGACAAATAAGAGCACCCTCTGACCATAAGGAACCTGGGCCTGAAAGAATCTCCTTTAGCGGCTCTGGGGTTCTCAAGCCGGAGGGTCTGCAGATGCCAGGGCTGCAGCTGGGTGGGATGCTGTCTCACACTCCATCTCTGCTGTCACTCATAGCGGCTGTACTATAGTTTGTACTTGGAACTCTTCTGGTTCAACTCCCTCATTAGAACTTGTTCTACTCTGGCTTGTAGTTTCCACGACACATTCCTGTTTCCTTTTCCACAAAGTGCTCCTTAGAATCAATGTCTTCTTGACCATCAGACCTGGAGGTGGGTTGGGGGTGCATGCACCTGTGATATCTGGTGTGCTTACTCAGGGTGGGGTTAGGGCTAAGTCATACACCAGCACCACTGAATCAGAAACTCTAGGGATGGGTTCCAGAGAAAGGGGGTAAGAACATGATGCTTGCAAATCCCTAGGAAGGCCGAGATTGTGTGTATGTGTGTCCGTCCTCTCAACACAGCCTGAATTTTCTTTAGTTTAGGAATAAACAGATCCCTGCTTTTGCATAGACAGTGGTCACAAGAGGCTGTGGTTATGCTTCAAACACTAGAGTCACAGTCTGCTGCTTACATGAGGAGAAATTCAGGGGTACTGAGACCCACTTGAGGGAATAGCAGGCATCTTTCCCTTTCAGGTTTTCCAGTTCTCTCCAGGGCAATTGCAGGTGCAGTGAACAGCTGAGCTTGTGCAATCTAAATGATCCTAACTCTGAATAGTTGCAACCCCATAAGCTGAAAGTGCCTATTACACATTTCTACTGTATACAAGAATACGTATGTGTTGAATGAATGGATGGGCAGCCTAGGTGGCAATTCATGGTCTGCGATGAAACTTCTACAATGAGTAACAATGGCTGCCATCAATCTGGCACTTTGCAAGTGTCAGGTCCTGTTTCAGGCACTTTACATGTGTTATTCATTTAAATCTCTGACTAAAAAATCTTCTCTTCTCCAAAAGCACAGGCACAAAGAGATAAAGTGACTCATCTCTCAGGTCACAGGGCCGGGAGTGCCTGGGAAGATCTGAGTGTTTAGCCGTCCCCTCCCTGCCCCTCTGAACACGCATTTCAGAAGACTCCACAGTGTGTTCCTGAAAGTCTTCCTCAGCTCAGGTCCTCTGTCATAAGCACACATTGCTGTCCCTTTGAATTGAGCCAGATACAAACATTCTTGGAGACAGAAGCTACCTTTAGGCTAAGGCATATTTTCTCAAGGATATTTGGTGCCCATGAGGGACTGGTAGTGAGATAAATGGAAGTAACTTTCTTTGTATTTGAAATCCATACACACACACACACACACACACACACACACACACACACACACACAGACTTACAACTCCTTTTTAGTTTGCTTCCTCTTGCACTTTATCTTATGTTGAACTCAGGAGGAATTTTGATGTTATAAGACATTGTCAATTT
The DNA here is from genome assembly GCA_031835075.1 of Saguinus oedipus. Taxonomy (NCBI): domain Eukaryota; kingdom Metazoa; phylum Chordata; class Mammalia; order Primates; family Cebidae; genus Saguinus; species Saguinus oedipus. Next base: position 10,160,609 of record CM063180.1, read on the forward strand.
TATAGCTAAATAAATGTCCAAAATTCAGACTTCACTCTAGAAAGATTTGAATGTAAACAAGGGGAGAGACCTGGTGAAATTATTATAATACCTAACTGTTTGCATGTCAAAATCGTAACAATTCTACCTAAATAAAGTAGCATAACCAACATAACATTAAATTATGTCATATAATAGTCATTCTGTGACACACACAAATTTTGGGGGCATTCCACTGATGATGATGGATAGTTTGCACAATTTGTATCTTTTCTAACAAAACTACAGAGTCTGTTTTGCTTGTTAAAATGCATGGTGATTTACAATCGTCAAAACTACATTTGGCAGCAAGTTATGTTAAGACAAGATAGGTAGGAAATATTTTCTTGATTAGATAATGGTTGGTTGAAATTCCTTCCAGCTTTTGTGAAACAAAAGTTAGCAATTGAAAGCATATCAGATGATGCATCAATTTTCCATAAACAGAAGACTGTGCAACCTACTTTATTGAAAAACCTTTATGCGGAGCTAGATTTAATCTCTCAATTTGAGAAGCATTGCCATGAAATAAGATGTTTGCATGCAAAATCTACGGATTTCCAATGGAAATATTAAACAAAGAAGCGCTCCGTTCCCTTGGGGTTGGCACCTATCTTGGCTTCGCGTTTTCTCTGATGTTCTCGCATGGTTTTATCAGTGGCTTCAGGGAAGTGAAACAGCAGTTTGCTTCCTTAAGAACAAAGGCTTGAAGAATTTAAAAAAAGAAAGATAATATATTAAAAGTGCTTTCTCTACTATTCTTTTTATTTGTTATGGATTTCCTGGGGAGTAATCATTGTTTCAAATAATTTATCTTTTAATGATTTTAGCATTTAATCTGGCAAGTAAACACGATCTGATTTATGCTTCGCTTTCTGCTTTTCTCCCCCGAAATCTCACATGAAAATGTATCTTGAAGTAGGTAAGTTTGAACTATACAAAACTGAAAACAAAAAAACATACCCTTAAGGACGTAAGGAGCAAACTATCCATTTCCCACAAGCGTAGCTCTCCCTACACCAAAAGTGAAACTTTATTGGTATCTTTAAGTTTAGTTGGTAATAAAGTATTTAGCAGCTTGGTAAATAAATGAATGACAAATAAGATGTGGTCCCATAGTCAAGTTGCAGCAGCGGAGCTGAGAGATAACTGCTATATATTGCAAATGTGGTAGCCAGGGACAAAACACACTTCTAGCATGAACACCTTACGGTTAACATGATAACCTTATTGGTTTCTTCTTCTCCTCGTTTTTATAACAAGACAATCTCTTCACATTCTGTAATATAGCTATTTACCGATTTCTGTTTTCTGCTGCCAAATGTTCAATCGTTTTACCTACTTATGTAAAGTGCTGCTACAAAAATGTCAACATTGTTTCACAGTCTGTTCACACAAAGCCATTTCTCTCTACATATTTATTTGTGTTTTAATAAGCAATTGTAGGTAAAGTTAGCATAATTTCTTACCAAGACAGTTTAGCCAAACCAACAACAGGTTAATCATCTGAAGCCATAAAATTATGATGTACGTAGATTGTTTTCTCCAAATACTTTTTCCTGTATAAGGGAACCAGTCATTCTTAGAGGAATCACCAATTCCAGATACGACTCCTGCATCTAGAAATAAATAACCTGGATTATCTTGAGGATACAGGGGACTTGAAGAAACTTCCCTAACTAAATGTAAGACAATTTCAGCATCAAAAATAATAAGACTGTAATGATTTGAAATATTTTAAGTAGGAAAAAATATGTGATTTCAAATGACGTTAACCAAATTGGTCATCTTTGGAAGTTTCTAGGGCACCATCCCATTATTCTGAATAACTAGTAAAGACATATATAGCTAATTCTTTTGGGGGCTGATGTGTACACATTAACTTTCAGGTGACATTTGTAGAAGAATTCCAGCTAAAAAGTGCAGAAGGTATGACAGAATTAGATAATCATTTTACGAACCCCATAAAAGGCTGGATCTCGGCAACTATCAAAATTGCCTGCTAACACCATTAAGTGAAGATTGATGAGAACCTTTGTAACAGCTGGGCCAGGCTGACCACACTAAAATTCACAAACTTAATCCTAACATAAAGCATTACCCAGAATGGAATATCTATGACATGTTCTGGGCAAAATAATTAACCCAGCATCTAATCAAATCTTGTCATTTGATTATCAGTTTAGAAGAAATATGGGAAGTCAAGAAATATGTGAAATGACACCACAAGGAAGTAACCAACCAAATCTAGAACGTAGGAGATGCAACGGGACAACTAACTCGGTTATTTTAACAAACAAATGGCATGAAAGAAGACGGGGGGAGAGAGACTGTTAGAAATGAAAAAACCTTAGAAAGTTATCAACCAAATGCAACATATGAAACTTATTTGCATCCTGATTTAAATAACCACATGATGTTTTTAAGTCAAACATGAGACTCCAAACTGAGTATTAGGTGACATTGAGGAATTGTTCATTTTGGTAAATGAGATGGTTGTACTCTGGTTATCTTAAAAATTGTACTTATTGGACTGGAAAATGATACAAAATATTTACGGATGAAATGACACAAAATATGAGATTGCTTTAAAATATTCTAGTCATCCTCCCCAAAACATTTACTGGAGAAAGGTAAAACAAGATTGTCAAAATGCTGATAATTATTTAAACTAGTTGATTAGGATTTATATGTCTATTCTCTCTACTTTTGAGTATAATTTAAAATCTGTAGATTAAAATGCTTATAAAATTTAAAAGGCATTAAGTAAGCAAAAGTAAAATTCAGTTGAACTGAATTTATTTGTTTCATTTCCCTTCTGGTAAGGAAAATATCTTAAATCCCTCCCTTTTTGTTCTCTGAGAACGGCATTTGATTTCTGGGCCTCTGCTCTTGGATATCTTGATTTATCATCCAATGTATATATATATATATATATATATATATATATATATATATATATATACATAAGACATCTAGTTTAAAATCATACTACAAACACCAACCAGACAATCCACAGTCACATCTTTATAATTGGCTAAAGGGTAAAGGTAGCAGAAAAACTAGGGACTGATTCCAATAATAATGAAAGCATTTTTCTGTTCACTGCTGTGGCTTCAATGACTGTGAATTTTTCCATTTCTGGAAATCACATCAGTAAGAGCAGTAGAGCCAAGAGGCTGAAAGCAGGGGTACCTGAAGGGACCCAGCTTCTAGCTCTGGCATTGCCACTGACAAAGAAGTTGTTCTGTAAAGGGTGGAGAGTCATAATGCCCAATGCAGAGGATTATTGCTAAAGAGAAGCACATTTAGTTTGGAGCCTGACATAGAGTAAGAAAAGCATGGTGCACATACAATGTAGTAGAATCTGTTTATAGTGTTTCTGAATTCATTTTTATACTCTTTCCAAGCTCATTTCTTCCTTGTGATAAAATTTATTATTCTGGTTTGGGAGTAAAATTTCTAAAGAAAATCAAGTTACTTATAAAAGAGAAACCACTAGCTTAAACCAATTATTGTTTTGCTTTGTTTTGTTTTGTTTTATTTGAGATGGCATCTTGTTCTGTTGCCCAGGTTGGAGTGCAGTGGCACCATCTTGGCTCACTGCAACCTCCACCCCCGGGTTCAAGTAATTCTCCTGCCTCAGCCTCCTGAGTAGCTGGGTTTACAGGTGCGTGCCACCATGTCTGGTTAATTTTTGTATTTTTAGTAGAGACCGGGTTTCATCATGTTGGTCAGGCTGGTCTTGAACTCCTGACCTCATGATCAGCCCATCTCGGCCTCCCAAAGTGTCTTGTGTTTTTTTTTAAAAAAAAATTTCCACTTTTATTGTAGATTCAAGGGGTACATGTGTTTGTTACCTGGGTATATTAAATGATGCTGAGGTCTGAGATACCAGTGATCCCATCACCCACGTAGTGAGAACAGTACCCAACAGTTAATTTTCCAACTCTTGCTCCCCTCCTTCCCTTCACACTTTATTGGTCTCCAAAGTCTATTGTTACCATCTTTATGTCTACGAGTACCTAATGTTTGGCCTCCACTTATACGTGAGAACATGCGATTAAACCAATTCTTAATCCAATACATTTGACTCAAGAAAACAATGGAAGCACCCTGTACTTCATTTTCGATCATTTTAGACCAGAAAAGATGCAAAGATAGTGCAGAGAGTATCTATACAACCTTCCACAGCTTGTATTTGTAAAACACAAGTGTGAATTATTTGATAAATGATATTTACTGATGTAGGTAGCAGCTAGACTATTTTGAAAGAAACAAAACTTCAGCTAAAATGGAAGCCAATAAAGCTACTCATTCATTCTCCCTTGCTCAATAGTTGGCTGTCTGGAATGGTGTTTGCCTCATGGTAGACATGCAGTAAATTTATATGTACCTAAATAAGTTATTGAGATTATTGACAGCTCTTTGCAATTCTCCACTGTGGTAAATTTCTTTGGTGACAGGAAAGGTTTCTGGCTTCTAGTTCAAGAAAAATTGCAGAAATGGAAGAGCTAAAACCTCTGAGATAGTGATTAAAATATAACCGTATTATTTCAGGTACTGGTTCTCAAAATGTGGTCTAGAGACTCCAAAGGAACCCTTTTAGGAGTTTGTGCTAAACCATTTTCATAATAATATTTATGAAATTGATAGTGAAATTAATAAAAGTGTTTTATTACTGTAGAATGATGCTGTAGAATGAAATGTATTAGCATTTGGAAGATCTGCAAAAGTCAGTGAACCAATATGTTTTAAATAAATAAAATCATGAGTGCAAGATCTATTTCAGTCATAAGGTAGACCGAATGTGTTTTAACACAACAGAGTATGAAAAGATCACCATCATGGCTTCAGATTCCACATTGCAACTAATGTCTAAGAAACTACCTCTTGTTGAACTCTGGTATAGTAAGAAAGAAGAATATCTACTGTTATCTGAAGAGGCTTCTGAAATACTCCTGCCTTTTCGCAACACCTATCTTTGTGAGGCTGGATTTTCTTTATATATTTACCAAAACAATGTATCACAACAGATTGAATGCAGAAGCGGGTAAGAGAATCCAGCCATTTTCCAGACATTAAGGAGACATTAAAGAGATTTATAATAATATAAAACAGTGCTTCTGTTTTCACAAATGTGTTTCTTCTGGAAAACATATTTTTAATAAAAATACATTATTTATGCTAACATTTTAAGAATTTATTATTGGGATTTAAAAATGAATCATTAAATAAGTATTGATTCATTTTGAAACTTCAAATTTAGTAATTTTCTGTGGATATAAGCCACCTGAATAAAAGTTCTTGGTGTCATCAATTAATTTTGCAAGTGTAAAGGGGTCCAGAAACCAAAAAGTTTGAGAACCACTGATTTAAAGTGTTTCTGAAACTGAGAATGGACTGCCAGGGCAGTGCAGCCATGAGCCAGGCAGCAGCCATCCCATGGGGCTAGTGACACAGTTAGGGCTCTGGGTTTGAGCTTTAATGCCCTCACAGGGATCCTGTTCCTTGCTCCTGCATAAATGGGAGTTTGATGGGACATCTTTGCGTAAAGCCAATACTTGAGAAGACTTGCAACCCTGGAGAAAGAGGAATAATAAACTTTTTTTTACAGGCTTCCTAGGCTTGGGGGATGACAGAAGCTCATTAATATCATGAATTTGATGTAAAAACACAAATTCTAATGAGAAATAAAACCCTGAGCCTTCCTGAATTGGAATCCTAACCTTCAAAGGGTGAGAAATCACCAGTCAAGGCATTAATGTAAGAATTAGTTCAGTGTTATCTACTCATGAGCCACCTAGAACAGGCAAATAAAAAACCTCTTCAGCGATGCTCTTTAGCAACTCAGTCGCCGTGAGATTCAAAATGGTTTGGGGCAAACTGGGTTGTGGTAAATTGACATATTTACAGACAATTTTCCTTCTCTTTCTAACAACTATGATGAGACAGGAACCTCCTTAGCCTGATAAAGGGCTTAAAGAAACAGATACCTGCAATAAATAGTCATAGATATAAAACCATAGAAGTAATTCATTTAATATCTGGGAAAGGACAAGGATGGCCAGAATCAGTGTGTGGTTTTCTCATTTAACATGAGGGTCCAGGCACTGCAATAGAACCAATTTCAACAGAAAGGAAGGAAATAAAGTTGCCGTTATTTGAAATCATAAGGTAGTTCTGGAAGGTTTCTAGATACAATCGCCACATGCAAAAATCAACGGCGTGGCTGCATATCAGTAACAAATTATTACAAACGCAAATAGAGAGACATAATTTACTATGGAAACAGAGAGGTAGGGTAATAAGGAAAAAAGAATTTTTTTTCTTGAGATGGAGTCTCACTCTGTTGCCAGGTTGGAGTGTAGTGGCACAATCTTGGCTCACTGCAACCTCTACCTCCTGGGTTCAAGCCATTCTCCTGCTTCAGTCTCCCAAGTAGCTGGGATTATAGGCACACGCAATCACACCCAGTTAGTCTTTGTGTTTCTAGTAGAGACGGGGTTTCACCATGTTATCCAGGATGGTCTCGATCTCTTGACCTCATGATCCACCTGCTTTGGTCTCCCAAAGTGCTGGGATTACAGACATGAGCCACCGTAGCTGGCCAAGAATTTTTTTTTTAATAAAAAGAAACCTAAATAAGTGGAGAGCTACACCAGGTTTTTTTTTTTGTTGTTTTTTTTTTTTTTTTTTTTCAGAGAAAGAAATACTCAACTGATAGTCTCCCAAAATAAATACATAAATTCAGTATAATCACAAATAATATTCTGGCATGATTTTGTACTTTATAAGTTGATACTAACTCTCATACAAATAACACATGGTCAAGTATATCTAGGACAGTTTTAAACAAGAGTAAAAATAAAGAGGAACACATTCTACTAGATATGAACACTTATTTTAAAGCAAGAGTTATTAAAACAGTGTAGTATCAGTTCTAGGTTAGAACAATAAACCAAAGGAGTAAAGTAAAGAGCCCAGAAAAAACCCAGATATGCACCTTTGAGAAGGATATGAGGGATGTGACACATTACAAATCAGTGAAGAACAAGTTGACCAACCAATAAAACATTGGGTTTTCTGCTTGTAATAAAGATAAAATTAGATCTTTCTTCATTCCATAAGCAAAACTAAATTTTAGATTGAGCAAAACAGCAAAACTCTTAAAAGAAAGGATGAAATAATGTCATAATGACATTAGAAGAGAAAATGATGTATTAGACTATATACAAAGAACAAAAACACAAGGAAAAGATTGGAACATTTTAACCATGTATTAAATAATTCCCCAAACTCATGCCTTAAGCCACAAAGGTATATTTTTTGATCATGCTACATTTCCTTCAAGGCTTGGCAGGCAGCTCCATTTATTGGAGACACTCAGAGGCATCTGTTGCCAGAGCAGCCACCATCTTGAAATTGTCAGACCCCAGTGAGCAACGCTGAGGGTACCTTTGTGTAAATTCTATATGGCACAAGCTAACGGTACATTTACACTGATGGCGGGTACCACAGAACCAATAAAGTACATGAAAATACAGAAATTCTGGTTTGGCTTGGTGAAATTTATAGTAATCAGAGCCACCTCTGCAAACTACTATACAGTAATGACTAATTATTACGCTTAAAATGACTGTGAGTACATGCAAATAAGCACAGGATTCGTCTTTCCCTGCACTTGATTTGATTGTGTTAAAACACAGAACTCTATACGTAGCTTAGGAAGACACATAGAGGGACCAAGGTTTGAATGTAATTCTGTTCTGAGTTTCTGGGCGCGTGATTTTGATCTACAGACTTGAGTTTTTTATTTGTACACTGAGGAGTTTGGTCTGGATTTTTGCTAACATTCCTTCTAGGTTGTTGACATTCCCTAACTCCGTGTTTCCACAACATAGCCAAGGAAGCACAGTATTAAAGATTAATCTGAGAACTCCAAGCCTGTGGATTTCACTGTCCCCCTGAAACTGGCAGCATGATCCCTTTAATATCTTAAGTTCATTTTCTCCCTTTTCAGTCATCTCTGAAAATGGCTTTTGTTTAACTTTTCTTTTAACCAATTAGTGATATCATTCTTTTGAAGACTGCAATTAGTTGATTGAAGAAACCACCAAACGAAACCATTGACTAATTAAGGAGCAGAAAACTTGGTTTATGCAATTTTGGTCTACTGATGAGTTAACAATAGATGTCATAAAGATTGCCAGTTGAGTTCTCTGGGTTAATTTAGGCATCCTGTAAGTACAACACAAAAGCCCTAACAGAATGTTTTCAGAGATTGCCAATTTTTCTTTTATTTTCAAGACGAAGGGTTAATGAGGATATGGGAGTAAAAGCTAGTGGGAAAGGATCTTGTTTCTGAGCCTGAGAAGCAGACCATTCAAGGAGATCAAAATGTAGGCATTGGCAGAAATAATGAAGAGACCCACATGAAATCATCACCAAGATCATCTCTACGTTGTTTTACTTGCTTAAGGTAATCTGCAGCTTGGTTAACATGCAGCTAGCAATGTATACATTGTGTCTTTGGAACAACCCATCTCTCTGGAATTTGCTTTCAAGGTCAAAGATTGTTTGGAGAAGGAGATGAGGTCCATACTAACAGAGTTTGACAATTTTTAAATTTCTCTTCATTAAATACATTCACATCTATGCGCAAGATGCTCTCAATATGATGTCTCATTTACAAGATGTGAGTAGACTCATCATTCAAGAATAACATATTTCCATTATTTTCCCTTCTTAAAAAACATAGATAAAAGAATGTGCACATTTTAATGTAAAATATACCAAACCTATGGACCTTGCCAATATTACATACAAGGCTTAATCATGCTTGTGTGTTAATGAAGCCTTTATCAGGCATACAATCCCCAGCAGTTGCAGGACAAGAGCAGCAGCCTCCTCTCCAGGGGGTGAATCAAGTCCATATGGTGGCCAGAGAAAAGGACTGATTCCAGGAGAAAGCCAGGAGATATGACTTATTAACATGCCCCCTGCTTGTTTTGCTGGGCTGGTGTCAGCATCCTTTTAGATCTCTGGGCTAGATTAGAATTACCTGAAGCAGGCATCAAACAGGAAAGTGGAGAATCCTCTGGAGAGATTACAGAAGCTGTTGGCAAAAGCCTACCCTCAGACAGATCTTGAGTGATAATGCTTTCTGCTCTCCATGTGGGTTGGACAGAATCTAATGGTGCATTGCTTTTTTCGACGTTACAAAAGAGAAGACTATGTAATAATTTTTCTAGAAAAAGCAAACAGGGACATAATTTCTCTTTTTTCAAAGCTGTTGTGTATGAAGAGGTGAGGGACCAAAAAGACTAAACGTCTCCCTTTTTCAATGGCTTGATGAAAAGGAAGGTTCTCTGCTTTGTTTTTTGTTATCCACCCCCACTCCGCCTGCGCTGCCAACCAGCCAGGGGAAGAGCAGAGAGCTTCCTCTTCCTATTTGGTGGGTCCACATTGTATCAAAGCTCTTTTAAAGGTTGTGCGAATCCTAAGGGCAGTTGAGTCTTGTGTATCTGAACTTACATATCCCTTCTTGGAAAACTGCCTCTGGAGCAACAACGTAATTGAGCTCCATTTCCATCTCCTGACTATTGCCTCACATGTGTTAATATCCTACTGAAAGCTCCTTCCCATTCCAATCCTTCTAAAAGCAGGTTAGTATAAATGTACATGGAAATCATGTATGTGCGAATCTACGTGTTCAATAAATATTTGTGTATATGCCATAATGGAGACTGCTGCCTAATTGTATGCAACAGCCATTTTGCAATGGCCAGTTTCATAAGTAGACTACAATGCAGAATTCTATGACAGATCTGAAAAAGAAAACTGTCTATCTCCTTAACCTTGAATGCCTCATTTTACGTTAAAAATCAGTCATCATACAGGAAACTTTGGAAGATGATGATCAGCTCTGAATTATGATGTTACCTTTCCCAAGTTATCCTTGGGTGCTGTAAACACAGCCATTAAATGCAATAGAGAGGAATTGGCAAGAAGGGATTAGAAAAGCAAAGATGGGCTTTATAGGGGGAAGGGTTTTTTGGGTTTTGTTTTTAGATCTCTAGTGTACACTGTTACTTGCCAAGGCAAAGCAAAACCAAACAACAAGGACAACAGTGAAATCAACCCAATCTAACCCAAACAACACAAAACAAGAACATGTCAGAGAATGTTCAATGGGTTATTCCCTGTTGGCAGAGACTACAGTTAAAGCCCAAAATTATGGACAGGTGGTATCACATTTCTGAAATTCTAAGTTAGAGCGCTGCTAGCAGTTCGGCCAACCATCTCACCAGAAGGCTGCCAGACAGTTGGCATGAGAGGGGGCAGTAGTGCCACCTCACACCATCACCATCACTCTACGGGTAGGCTTTGGAGAAAGGGGCTAATTAGGAGGATCCTGAGTTTGTGAAAACAGGTGCTTTCCTCTCAAATCTTTTGCACTGAGAATGAGGCTTGAGTTGCTGCTCGTTCCTCTCTTGCAGGCATGGGAAAAATAGAGACAAAAATTGCTCAAAAATAAAGTTCTTGCAGGACAGGGAGACACGATACTCACCCTGGCTAGAATGTTTAGCCAGTGTGCCTCCTGACTTGCCCAGGACTACTAAAGCTGTTGGAATCTAAAAGAAATTGAGAAAAAGCCTACAATCCCAGCTATTGGCTTGAGCCCAGGAGTTTGAAACCAGCTATGGCAACATAGTGAAGCCCTGTCTCAATGAAAGAGAGAGAGATAAATAAATAAATAAACAAACAAACAAATAAGACGTAATTTTGATAGACTTTCAGGTACAGCAAAGGCCAGGGTTATAGAAGTGGGATCCTACTGAAATGAGTAGTAGATGGTAGGTGTTTGGGATTCAGGGTACCAGTACCAGGTGTGGTGTGATGCTTCCAGTGGGAGATGCAGTCTCATCACCATGAGTGACCAGTGCAAAGGAGTGAGCGCTTTATCAACTGGATTTGTCAGGGCCACTCCCAGGTCTCCTCAAGCACAAGAGAGGGACATACGTTCATTTTTCCTTTTCCTCTTCTGCTTCTCACAATTAGAAGAGCTTGTGCCTATAGCAGGCTGATAGAGAGCCTGGTCCTGCCAGTTCCCTGACCACAGCTGCAGCCTTCATTAAGGAAAGGAGAAGAAAATAGCACTGAATTCCAAAATTGCCTATTGTTCCAATGATTTTCGGTGGCTGGAAAGACATAGAGTTGGGCCAAGCTCTTGTTGAAAGGGTCCTGAATTGAGGATTTGGTGGTGAGATATTGAACAGTATTTAGAGGAATTAAAACTGTTGCAGGGTTGATTCCTCAATATACCTGTTATAAAGACCAGACTTCAGATCTAGTCAATTCCCTCAAAACATGGAAAACTCTACCACCACCCTGGTACAGAGTGAACGACCCACGTTAGTGAGGTGACACTGGAAGGGGACCACACATACTTAGTAGCACTCCCTGCTGACTGGATTGAGACTTGAAAAGATGGCAGCCCCAAAGAAGTTATTTCACATCTTAGTTTTCCGTGGAAAACTGAGACTCATTTGTATGTCAATTCCGGGGACTGCACACTGGAAATTGTAATGAAACTTGCTTGAAATTAAAACGCGAATAGCCTGTGGAACCAGTTATGATGGGCCTAGTCATTGGCACATCACAGGTCTCTGCCACTTCAGGACTGAGACACTCACCCCAGGTGCAAAAAGCATTGTAGATGACAGCTCTCAGTGGAGTCCCTTTCTGGGACTTGTCCTGTGTTGAAGACCAATGGATATATTTCATCTAAGACCTTGGTTTAGGGACAGCTAAGCCCTGATTCAGGCTTTCAGCGGGGCCATCTAGCTCAGGGGCTACTCCTGGGATAGGCAGAGGCCCTGTTGCTGCTGTTTCTCTTTTCAACTTCTTCCTCTAAACTAGGGATCAACAATCTAGAGCTCACTGGTCATATCTGGCTTGCTGCCTGTTTTTGCAAGGCTTGTGAGCTAAAAATGGTTTTTACATTTTTAAATGATTGAAAACATTCAGAAGGAGAATCATATTTTGTGACGCCTAAAAATGATAGGAAATTCAATTTCGGTGTCCATAAGTGAAAGTTTACTGGAACACAGCCAAGCTCATTTGTTGATGTATTTTCTGTGGCTGCCTCTGTGCTATAATGGCAGCATTGAATAGTTGTCACAGCAACCATATGACCCACAAAGCCTAAACATTTACTATCAGGCCTGTGATACAAAAGTTTGCCACCCCCTACCTTAAACCAGGCCTGTCTCCTTTGCACCCCACAGGTGGGGATCTGAGTGTATTTCCTAATAAGTTTGTACCATGCAAACCTTCAGTGCAGGGCTGCTTCTGGGGCTCCTGACTGGGGATGGTGCATCATTCTTGGTTATTAAGGTTCTCAGAGAAAGGATACTGTATTTTATGCTCTTGGGCAACCTCATCCCAAGGAGTATTGAATAGCAATCTTCTAATTTTAATCAGCTACATGGAATTTGCTTATCAATAGTTTAAAAAGTAATGCTTGCTGTATAATTATTACATACAACTGAATTGTATTTTGGTGTTTTCATTTGCATACTATTATTTTCCCTCCAATGAGAGATGCTGATTTTCCTCTGGGACCTCTCTACTCCTGGTTCATGTAAACCCACCCTGGCACATTGAGTGAGCACATAACCTGGCTAGCCAATGAGGGCACCACATCCACACACCCTCAAACCACAGGGTGTTTACACAACCCTAAGCAGACCAGCAAGGCCCAAAACATCATTCCTGGCACTTTTAGAGAAGGGGCTCACTAAGCTGATGGGGTATCAGCTTGAAAATGTGTGGGGTGCCATGATGAAGGCCTGCCAAGAGCCAGAGAGATCGAAGCGAGGTCCTGATGGGGTGGTTTCAGCTCTGTTCTCAGTCATAATTTGTCAACAAATTTCTCTGCTTGCTTCAGCCAGTTTTGGTTGGTTTTTGGCCCTTTCAGCTGACAGTCCTCACCAATGCAGAGATTTGCTTCTGTCCCCAGGGTTTTCACACATGAGGCTCCTTGATGCTTACAACATTCTGACGTAAGTATCTTCACACTTGAGGATACCAAGGCTCAGGGGGAAGTAACCCGCCAGCAATCGATGAATCCGGAATGTGAATGCCTCTCATTTCACTCTATATCCCTGTTCTTTTCCAGATAGGATGTACACGATCATTTCTCAACTGCATATGTAAAGCAACAGAGAAAATGTTCTCTGCAATTGACAATCAAGACAAAAAAAGCCTCCTTTGTATTATGGTGCGATGTAGACTTATTTAACTTTTGTCAGTGGAAATGTCAAACTTATTTTAAGAAAAATGTTCAAAAGATTTCAAAGATATCAGAGGACACTTCAATAAAAGAACAATGGTAAGATTTCATACTGAGTCAGAAATACGTAAATGTAATTTTCTTTAAAATCTCCCAAATCTTGAAGCTCAAAACCGAGAGTCCGTGGCACATAGAAAACATGTTGTTTTGCTTTGTTTTACAGGTCTCACTGTTTGTGCTGCCACCACTGGCCTGGGGTTCCCTTCATACAGCAATAACAAATCCACCCACCATAAAGACTTTATTATTTTTAAAATTAAAATAGAAGTATTGTTTTTTCTGATTACTAAATAATGCATACTGATTGTAAAATTAGAAAGAGACCAGAAGATTAAAGAAGGAAATAAACATTGCTCAACATCTTCGCCTCTGAATGAAAACCACTCTTTCTATTTAGATGGCACTTTTCAGCCAGTGAAACTTCTCAGTCCGTGTTCTTTTTTCATACAGGCTATTTTCCCTACACTTCCCTCCCGGCTTTCTGGTGATGGAGGCCTTTGAGGTACAGGTAATTCTTTTCTCTGCACTTATTCATATGCTCCATGATCATCTTTGTGCTTCCCATGTCTTTTGACATGAGGCTCCTACTTAAATAACAGAATGTCTTGTTAATTCTTATATGGTACAAATGTCTTTTAAAGTAAACATTGGTTGAGAAAGTACCATGGATCCACTAATGATTTTTTAAATTAGCTTTAAAAACTAATCAAAATGATATCCACATATACTAGAATTGATAAGTCTATGTGGGCAGATATAATTTATTTAGTCTATAAAACATACATTTTTTTGCTAATACTCATGTAATTATTCAATAAAATAGATGTATGCAAAAAGCCCATTACCCATAATATATATTTTGTAGGATTTAAATAAGAACTAAAGTAATAATGCTTGTGGAATATAGATTGGGGGACTCTATTTACTAATTCATAAATTTCTTAGTAGTCTAAGGCTGTGAGGTTGGGAATTACCATTCCGAAAGAAATTTTTGTTGAAATCCCAATCCCTCCCTTCCACATATACAAAAACTAGTTGCATTGTGTGGAAGAGGAGCTATGTAAGTGTAATTTTAAAGCTAAGTCATCAAAATAACACAGGCACAGAATTCTAAAACTTTAATGAACTCTTTAGAGAGTACAAACTCTTCATCCTCTGTAAGCAATACACACAGTAGAAAAATTACCCATTTCATTCACTTTTTAAAATTAGCCTGTGTTATAGCACACTCTGAAATGACAGTTCTACTCTGATACATCTATACACATTTTGAAGATTCATTTGAAATTAGAAGTAAAAAGTAGTAAAATCTCAACCAGATATGCTGTTGGCTGCACACCATGGAATACTATGAAGCCATAAAAACAGATGAGTTCATGTCCCTTGCAGGGACATGGATGAAGCTGGAAAACATCATTTTTAGCAAACTAACACAGGAACAGAAAACCAAACACTGAATGTTTACTCATAAGTGGGAGTTGAACAATGAGAACACATGGACTCAGGAAGGGGAACATCACACACTGGGGCCAGTTGTGGGTGGGGAGCTAGGAGAGGGATAGCATTAGGAGAAATGTAGATATAGGGTTGATGGATACAGCAAACCACCATGGCACGTGTATACCTATGTAACAAACCTGCACATTCTGCACATGTATCCCAAAACTTAAAGTACATTTTTTAAAAAGTTGCTTCGGACAGAGGTAGGTGGTGGATTCACCTTGGCCAAGGTGCTATTCTCCAGCACAGACACTGCCATATTTGAGGTCAAGGCAGTGTTGCTCTAGTTCATGCCTCAGGTTCCCATTCTTGCTCCTGAATCAACTCGTTGTGTCAATCTTTTTTTTTTTTTTTTTTTTGAGACAGTGTTTATATCTTGTTGCCCAGGATGGAGTGCAAGGGCACAATCTTGGCTTACTGCAACCTCCACCTCCTGGGTTCAAGCCATTCTCCTGCCACAGCCTCTCAAGTAGCTGGGATTACAGGCATGCGCCACCCCACCCAGCTAATTTTTTCATATTTTTAGTAGAGATAGGGTTTCACCATGTTGGTCAAGCTGGTCTTGAACTCCTGACCTAAGGTGATCCACCTGTCTCAGCCTCCCAAAGTGCTGGGATTGCAGGCATGAGCCACTACGCCTGGTTCTCATTGTGTCAATTTTATGAAGTAGTTTGTACCCAAGTTGTAATAATTTTATTGAGCAGCGTAAAGCTCAGTGGAGTACACAGATTATTAAGTGATTGATTATTTTCTAACCATGGCCCTCAACCATAAGCTATGGGCATTTCCTTTCCCATGCTCCAGGTGTATACCTTAGGCAAATCCCATGGAGGTCAAATCAGTAGAAAGATCAACAGAACATTTTTACAAGTAATATAAAATGTTTAGTCTGGAGTCCCTGTCTTTTAGAGATATATATTGAGCTGTTTACAAACAGAATGGAATTATGTCAGGGATTTGGCTGGAATTCATGCTAGGGGAGGAGTGTCGGGAAGGCATTGGGTGAGGGTGTCAGTGAAGTGAGACTGGTGTGCGCTGGCAATGGGTGAGCTGGAAGACAGACAAACGGGACATGAGAGTTTGTTCCATATTCTCTACTTTTGAATATGCTCGAAAATTTCTTTAACAAAAAATTTCAAAGCTATTCTGTAATTAACATTCCTAATATATGCATACTAAATTACAATAAACAAAACATTAGAAATATCACTAAAAAACCCCAAATTCTATTTATTTTTATTTTATTTAATAAATAAAACAAAGAAAACCACTGATGAGGAGGAAACCCTTTCAGGATCTCATTGGACTGAACACGCATGCCCTGCACTTTGGGTGTAGGCTTCTGAGTCCTCAGAGCACAGAGGGAGGAGTCTGCTCATTTCCTTCTCCTTCCTCTCCCTCTGCATTTCACCATCTTCTGATACTGGGACAGGGAGGAGAGAGTAGAGAAAAAGGTGTCACCTCCTATCTTGGATGCTTCTGCTTCCAAGTTTGCTTGCATCTCTGAGTGCCCTGAGAGCTGTGTGCTGTGTTCCCGGTGACAGATACCTACGACTGCTCAGGGGCATGAGTCTCAGTTGCTGGGGTTCTTGTGGCAGGGACGTCGCTTCTGCATGTTTTCTTTGCATGGGAGGCCCCTAGCTTCTCTTGGCTAATGCCTGCTTGGGCACCGTCCCTGGTAGTTAACCCCACAGTATTATGGGACTCAACCCTCCCTCTGCCCCCTCTCTCTTTTCTCTCCAACCCTGCTTCAAACAGGAACCACAGGCAGAGCAGCACAATAAATACAATTAAATAAATTTAAAAAAACAAATTAAATAAATAAAATTAAACAAATTAAATAAGCACAGTGGAGGGTGAGCCTGCCCAGAGTGAGGTACCCATCCACTCTCCCTCCTTACAATGCTGTTGTTGGTTTGTTTTGGCTACTGTTTTGTTTTTTGGTGGAGAACCAACCAGAACCTCTTCCTCAGAAGTGGGAAGTTGCATTGCCCTCCACAAGCTCACTCTGAGACAGCACTGGGAGGATTACCATTTCTTATGAGTTTACCATTTGTTTAACCCCCAGGGTGCCCTGAGATGGGAGGACTATCTCCGGAGAGCCAGGGCCCCACGACCACCTCTATTCCTCACTGGATCTCAGGGACTTGGAGCCTGTTTCCCACTGCTTTTGTACCTGGTTGCCAATTTCGCCTCCACAGGAAATTGTAGCTCAGCCTCTTCTTCCACTGGCCCTGAGTGTATTTGGCAAAGCCCAATTGCCTGGAGGTAAGTTCCTCTCCAGAGTTCCTGTCTTCAAGCATCACCTCTTGCTGCTCTCACCTTCTGTTTCTCCAAGTCTGTGTTCTGTTTCCATACAGAATGGGAGATGGAAGAGGACAGGAGATGCAGAGGAAACAGAAGCAGAACTACCCTTTATTCTTCCGTGGTAAAATGATGAACTAATTCATACTCAAATGATAATGGTTGAGTTTTATCATGTCTTCCTACCAGTATTCTGCAGACTGTCCCCAGAGAATTGCCATCTGGGGCATGGAAAAGTGCCTTAGAGCCGAGCATGAGAACAGGGTCTGTTCCCATGAAAGGAGCAGAAAGACGCTGAGGGATGCTGCATAACAACTAACCACGCATTCAGGAGTCCAAATGCTGTTTGAGTCCTGCAGTAGTAGTGTCTACTAAGTAGCAAATACTTCCATAAACCTCAGTGTCCTTTTCCATGAAAGAAACACGTACCCTTCTCCCAGGGTTGCTGTAGGGGATTAATTGAAACGATGCATGTAAAAGAGCTTTGAAAACTGTAATGCACTTATGCAAATAGGAATTATAAAAATTCCTCAGGGCCCTGAGATGGTAAGATATTATTACCATGGAGCTGGCTTTGCTTAGTTAAAATCAAGAGAAGTTTTGAGAGTTAGAAAGATATAAGACTTACAGGCTACCTTTTGTGGCCTTGATCCATTTTATACTTCTCCTGACTCAGCACTCTGGGGACTTCAAAGAGGAATCTACTCACAGAAAATGTGCACGGACCGCGGAGAAGAGTCAGGAAGCTTGTGACTGGTTACCTCCTCCCTCACATGGCAAGCTTCCCATCCCTGCACAGCGATGTGGTGAGCTGGCTTTTCTCCTTTTACTATCCTACGGGCAGGCCAGGACTCTTTCTGGGGCATCATCAGGACGCTGAATTCCATTTGTGCTTGCTTGTAACAAACCAAAGGCAGGTCTTCTCTTAGCTGTGTTGGGCATCCAGGCCTTTGGACCCGCTGTTTATTGTCACCTGACACCAGGGCTTTAGATAGTGTATGTCATCTCTCCTCACTCCTTTTAGTCTGAGAGCCATGGATTGCATTGCAAGTCCTTTATTGCCATTGTAGCATATGATTTATTTGTGTAGAACGACACACACACAGCGTCTCTCCTCTTTATATTTTCTGTAGCAATAGCATAACTACTTCAGAAGTGAGCAATAGTGAGCTTTGCACAAAATCTACCACTTGGCTTGAATCTTAAGGTAATACTGTGTTTGTCACTGACTGAGCAGTTGAGGGGATAATATTCTCCCAACGATGTACAATGATCATGCCTTTCAGAATACGTGTTCATTGGCTCCACAAATTCCTCGTGAATGTCCACCATGTGGCCACCTTGGGGTAAATGCTGAGCATAGGACTGTTAATTAACTAAGACCAATGGAGTCTTAGCCACAGGTTACCGGGAGAAGACAGACCTTAAACAAATAATTATACAAATGCATAATTAATTACAAGTGTAATATGTACTGATTAGGGTTGTCAGGTAAGATACCAGACACTCAGTTAAAGCTGAATTTCAGATAAATACTTGTAACTTACTTACACTAAAAGAGTATATACTGTTTGTCTGAAATTCAAATTTAACTGGGAGCTCTATACTTTTAGTTGCTGAGTGTGACAACCCCAGCAGTTATGAAGGGGTGCAGGATACCCTAAGAACATATTTACTGTAAGTCTTAAGCTTGTCTGAAGTTAACAGTGAAATGGACAACTCAGGGGCTAGCAGTAGAAGCTGAGGATCCATTACCGTTAACTATAATTTAGTATTTCCAAGAGGGCAGTAACCCTCATACACAGCTAAAGATGCAACATTGACAAGATATGAACAAGATTTGTGTAATAAGTACTCATAGGTAGGAAGCTGATTTATAAAATTTAATATTGCCATACAGGGTGATTTATAAATTGCACCATGGAAAGGTTTTATGGGAAATTTCCATGCAGAGCTCCAGAGCTCAGGGCAGGTGCAGGACTGCGTTCCAAGAAAGTCCGAAAATGTTCACCCCAAATTACTGCAAATCCTCTGTTCACAAAGGAGCCCTTGAGAAAGAAAGGCAGGTGGACACACACCATTTTCTCCAGGCAAGACCAATAGCCAAGAAAATAAAAACGAAAAGCCCTGCAGCCTTAGCTTCCATGGAAGAATGCCCATTTCACAGTGCATTTACTTTTCAGTCTGGAGCCTCTGGCTGGCGTGGCTGAGTGCAAAGCCCCTGGGAGGCAGGTTCAAGGAAGAACCATCCGCAGTGTAGGGGAGGGTAACAGCAGACCTCTGCTGGGGTTTGTGCCTGGGCCCAGGCCCATTCTCCATTCTGCCTCCCAGGCCTGGAGCACACCCTCTTGGGCCTTTTCCTTTCGCTGTCGCCTTCTCTTTCACTGAGCTCTCTCCATCTCTGTAGGTCCCTGTCTCCTTTTGAATTTGTCTCTTATGTTAAAATAAAAACCTTAGACTAATTAAATGTAACAGTTTAATTGAGCAAAGAACGATTTGCTAATCGGGCAGCACTCGAACATCAGTAAGTTCAGAGAGACTCCAGCACAGCCGCGTGGTCAAAAAACATTTATGGACAGAATAAGGAAAGTGACCTACTGAAAATGTAAATGAGTAAATGTTGTAGCAACAGCTGGGTTTTGCCTTATTTGAACACGATTTGAATAGTTGGTCCCCTTTGATTGGCCCAAACTCAAGGAACAAAAGTAGGTTGCAGCCCATTGACACATTCAGTTAGGTTGCAGTTCACTATGTGCTAAGAAACCTTTAGGCCGAACTTAAAATATGTGAAGAGGCAGATTTAGGCTAAATTTAAGTTAGCACCTGCTTCTTCCCTTCTCTTTCCCCTTTCCTTTGCTGGTCAACTTATGAAATTCAGGTATTTAACATAACATCTGCTTATTATTTGAGGGCAGCAGCATTGCCCATTTTAACCTTAAAAAAAAAAGAACTAAACTGTTCTATCAACAAAACCTAAAAATGAAATTAAGGTGGGGGGGCCCTTAGTTATTAGCTATGGCTTAATTCTTTGTGAGTGGTCCTCCCTAGAAAAATATTCCTTTTTTTCCTGTCATAGATAAGGCCTAAGACCCAATACAGAGTTCAAATCACAGAAATGGAAAAAGAAGTCATTCAGAATATACCATACAAGTTTAACTTTCACTTTTGTCTCCATCCAAACATTTATTACTCTTTAAAATTCTTAATTATAATATGATGCAACTGGTTAGGAAAGAGCTGTATTCATGCAGAATTGATATGCAGTGCCACCTTTCTTTAACAAAACCCAAAAGACGTATGTTAAGTTAGATTTCTATAAAAATCGGAAAGGGAGGGGTGGACAATACAGTCATCCCTTGCTATCTGTGGGATACTGGTTCCAGGATCTCTAAGATCCTCGTGTGCTCAAGTCCCTGATATAAATAGCATAACATTTGCATATAACCTACCAGCATCTTCCAGTATACTTTTAATCATCTCTAGACTACTTACGGCACCAAATACAATGCAAATGCTTTGTAAACAGTTGTTATACTGTGTTGTTTAGGGAGTAATGACAAGAAAAATAGTCTGTACATATTCAGCACAGCAGCCATGCATTTCCCCCCCAATATTTTCCATCCCTGGTTGGTTGAATCCATGGGTGCAGAACCCATAGATATGGAGGATCTATTCTGTGGAATGAACCATATGTGGTGAGCAGAAATAAGGAATCCTCTTCACTGAGTACAAATTAAATTATTGGCCAATTGGGGCTTAAGAAATATCACTATCATCCCTGCATTCTTTATTTCTGTCATCTGTTACAATGTCCACTGATAATCCCTTTTCACTTTTTACATCTGACTGTGCCCCATATCATTCCTTTCAAGGAAGCAATCTATTCCTTATAGCATGGTGTTCTGGCTCAATTTTTTTTTTTCTACAGGATGATTGTTCTTTCTGCCTCTGGACCTGTTTATTTTCCAAGCCTGGCTCTTCAGCCAGGCTGAAGTCTAAAAACCAAATAAGCTTTTGATGAGCACCCTGTGTCTTTATAAGGTAAACAAAGCCTATTTCTGTTGCTTGCAATAAGAAAGACTGATTCACCTGCTTAAAGGGAAGTCTAATTTGTTCTTCTAAATGTCCTCAAAAGTGATAAATTTAGATGAAGCCTCTGTAGCATTTTCTGGATATTAAATTTAATGCTTCATTATTTGCATTTTTGTTTAGGCAAATAATGCACAAATGAGGTTGCCTTATTAAATGATCAGAGATAAGAAGAGCTCCTCTTTACTGACACTCCCTTGGTGTTAGGTCTCCTCCAGTGTGCTGGAACCAGCTTCTACCAGCTCCTCAGAACTGCTGTTGAATTTCCAGGGACTTTTGTGAGTTGGTTGTGAAATACAGTCATTATGGGTGGGAGACACAGTGGAACTATTTACACCACAGAAATTGGCAAATGCTACACATCCATTTTTGTTTTTCTTCTCTTGAAAGCTGTGCAGACCATTACGCTGTGCGTGTTGTTTTCCAGTTTCTTTTTCTCAACCTAAATGTACTGTGAAATTTACCCTGTCAGCATATACAACACTTCCAGTGCATCCCTGTCACCTAGAACAGCAATGCTTATTGTGTCCTGAGACCCCACGGGAGTTGCCAAGCATCTCAGACTGCCTGCAAGGTCCTTGCTTTTCCAGTGGTCTGTCTGTACAAGACAGCATTTTCTTCATATGCTTTAACTGAAACAATATATCACGGCAGATTGATGCACAAGCAGATAGGAGAATCCAGCTGTCTTCTATCAATTCATACCTAGAGACAACACAAATGGAAAACAACATCAATCTTCTCTCTAAAGTTCATTTATATAGTTATTTTTCATGTTATTTATATTAAAGTGAAACAGATTTATTGTTATTTGTAAATCAATTAATAAATAAATATTTGCTGTTTTTCAGTTTTAATTGTTAATACAAAAATTATTGATAGTATAACCCACATAAACAAAGTCTTTGGGGTCCTCAATAATTTGTAAGAGCACTATGGGCTCTTGAGATTAAAAAGTTTGAAAACTACTGCCATGACCTTTTGGTGTGGCAGCTGTCAGACACTGCAGACAGCCTCATGTTCCAGAGGGAAATTCTCTGCGTGCAGTCAGGTCTTACGGATTTTAAGATTCTACATCACCCAATGGCAGGTCAAGTGTTTGACATCAGTTGAAGGTACTGATAACAGCATTGCTGTCTGGCTGTGAGGACACCTTTCTCTTGGAGAAGGATTAGATCCCAGGTAAGGCATTCTCCCACGAAGGGAGTCAGTGGTCTCCCTGAGATGGAGCAGCTCCTTGGGTACAGACCAGATGCATTTAGCCTGAAGGCACATTGTCCTTGGGAGGCTGCTTTTCAAGAGTCTGTAAAAATGGCTGAGACCTGAAAAATGAGTCATGTTAAATATGAAAGGAAAGGAACAAGTCAAAACAAAACAAAACAAAATCCTAAAATCAAACTCATTAAAATGTGCTCCAATTTGGAGCAGAGAATGCATATGGGATGCAGATGTCTCTCCGCATTGTTACTGTGAAGTGGAGAGGGCCTTGGCAACTAAGACCGCTTCCGGTTTACTGAAGCTTTTTGATAGCCTGTTTGCAGATTCCAGGTAGAGCAACATTCTGTGAGATGCTCCTCTGCATGTGGTTCATATCATTGCTGTGACTTTGGGGTGAGGTGTAGGTGCTTCATCTAGGTCACCATTGACAAATATCTAGGCTTGCAGAATTGCCTGCTATGGGATTTTTAAAAGATTTTTTAAAAATTGCTTTTGAAACCCTGTTTTGATGATGGAAGGTGTAAGCAGTTTTAAAAAGCCAACATGGAGATCAGAGGACCCACCATATCCGCCTGGCACAAGTTTGGTTTATGTATCAGTGCTTTGGTATAGAGACATCATCTTTCCAACATGAATTCCTTCAAGTCTTGAGTGCCTCCTTGCTCTTCCTTGGAATCGCAGATGCTGCCCTACGTGTAGGCTTTCCCTTTGCATTTATTTTTCCTGGATGGTCCTCCCCTTCTTCACCTCCATGTCTGCACGTTTCATCCCTAAGCTAATTCAGCTCTTCACTAAAACGTCTTCCCAGTGAGGCCTTCCCTGGTCACACTACCCAAAATCAATTCCTCCTCCTAATGCTTTCTAACTATCCCCTTTCCTTTTCACTATTTGTCGGTGACTTTCTCTTATCATCCTTCTTTGCACCTCCCACTAGAATGTCCTCATCAGTAAGCTGGGAATTTCTACCTTCTTTGTTCACTGTTGTCTCCCCGGCACCTAACATGGTCAATGTTCAGTGGACTTTATTTAGTAATTCCTTCATTACTAAATAAATAAAATCAAACTTTACTAGTAGGATATTCTTTCTTTTTGATGGTGCGGTTCTACTTTTAGAGGAAAATGAGGAAATAGTGGAGAGGGGTAGCTTGGAGCACCCTGGCCTCCATAGCATGTTAATGTCTCCAGGTGCCATAGCTCATAGGCACTGGATGGAAATGAGAGATGCAAGGATAGGAGGAGATAAAATCACTCCACTTTGAGGAACGCTGGGAGGGATGGTTCTTCTTGACTCATCCGTCAGTGTATCTTCCAGGGCAGGGAATGCCCCTGGTGATGAGTTCTTGCCAGCCAAGCAGGTTTTTATTTTGGAATGTGTTCACGTTCCTTGTAGGGGGAGGATGGGTAGGTAACTTCTCTATGTCCCTGCGTTGAGGCAGCTCCAAATTATGTCTTAGAAAAAATTGACTCTTACCGGTGCTTTCTTGGGCTCAAGAAGATGTGACAAGGCGTACTCTTTAGAGGTATGTTGACATGTATTAACCCCAGCCTAGGTAATCTGGTTGTTACAGCTCATTGTTCTATTTAACTGGCAGCATGAAATAACTGTTCTTGAGGGCTAACATTAAACTCATCAATTTTCAATGGCTATCAGCAGCTCCATTGAGAGAAACAGTATTTAGAGAGGGCCACCTTAATCAATCGTTTCTCTAGATTCATATTTCTCAACTTTGGCTGGGTATTAGATCACCTGGACATTTGTAAAAATATAGACAGCTGAACTTTTGCTGAGATTTTCATTGGAATTTTCACCGAGATTCTGATTCAGCAGGTCTAGAGTCACCCCAGATATCAGCATTGTTAAACATCTCCATGGATGTCTTTGTTGAGGAGCCAGCTGTGAGAATTACTGCAAGACAGTCTAAAAATTGATCACAAATTAAAATGCCTAACTAGGGTCCAGGCAGGTAATGTAAATGAGTTAAGCAGATTAGTGAGGACTGGAAAATCTACTGGCTATCCCCTGGCCCAAAGGGGCAGCCTGGTACTCGGTGCCAACTAATTGCAGCCATGTGAATCTGCTCTTGCCAGGTCTTACAATTCCTTAAGGAATGCTGAAGTATCTGAATTTTTATGTGCAATTGTCCAATTTTACGTTTGCTCAATTTAAACTCCCTACTATTGTGGCCCCAAAAAATATACTTCAGGCCAAATTTTAGCTCAAGGGCACTCTGTTTGCAACCTCTGCAAAATCTTCTCTTGGTTAAAGCCAGTTTTCTAGAGAGCCATTTTCCTGGACTGCATGAACTGGCCCTCCACTTAGTAGTTTTTATAGAATGATGGTGTATTCCTACATTAGGAGAAGGTACAAGAACAGCCCCACCAAGATGAATCACTTTGTTTGTTGTAGCACTGCTGTAGGGGCATTCCTTGTTTATCCTCTTACCGACAGCTCTGGGGGAAATGTGTTCCCAGCCATAGCATGAGGACAAGCCGAGGTTCTCCTGAGTGGCTGCTTTGTGCTGTTCTAAGGACACTCTGAATGATGCAATTGATCATGCTCCTCTCTTTCACTGCATTTTACAATCTTGGAGCCATGCTACATGTCTTGATTTTAGCAAGAATATAAAATAGTAAGGTATTTATTTTTTCACAGTAATTAAATTTCTGCTTTCACTTTGTAGTATTACCGTGTTTATTCTCTATGTTTTCAGTCTTCTGTCTTACTTTGTTATGTTTCCAAATCTTTAATTAGATATCTTAATTTATTTTTGAGTGGATGTAGAACAGGTGAAAACAATAATGAATATGGAACAAACTGTTTGCTTCCCCTGCCCTTGTTTTAGAGACAGAGTCTTGCTCTGTCACCTAAGCCGGAGTGCAGTTGTAAAATCACAACTCACTGTAGCCTTGAACTCCTTGGCCCAAGCAATCCTCCTACCTCAGTCTCCTGAGTAGCTGGGACTACAGATGTGTACCACCATGCCCAGCTAATTTTATTTTTTACTTTTTTTGTATAAACATAGCAGGGTCTCACTCGTTGCCCAGGCTGGTCTTAAACTCCTGGGCTTAAGCCATCCTACTGCCTTGGTGTCACAAAGTGCTGCAGTTACCGATGTGAGCCACCACACCCTGCCTGTTTTGTTTTAACAGAAAGAAAATAACATTTGAGGTTTTTGATAGAAGACAGTCAGGAAATATGCTCTGTCCAGCAGAGCTGAAACCATTCTCTATTATGCACAGAGTGAAAGCAAAGAGTCTGCAATATTTATGCATTTTCACACTTATCTACATTAATTAGAGTCTGTAGGATTAATCTGGATTTAGCATGACATGGGAACTTCAAAGCCTATTTATAATTAAGTTTTAAAAACTATTATTACATTTTAATGTCTCAAAAGAAATACATATTTAAATTTTTGAAGGATACTGCAGAATTGTCCTTGATGATTTGCATCTCCAACTCTCTCGACCTACACAAGAAAGCGTGGACATTGGCTGCAGCCTTGCCTTCGCCAGCACTGAATAGCATCAACCTATAAAACATTTACACCATATTTTAGGTGATAAGTTGATTTCATTTGTTGGTGAGTTTGAACATTTTTTCATACATTTTGGCCATTTTTATTTCATCATCTTAGATTTTTTTTTCAAATATTTTCCAGTGTTTTGATTTTTTAATTTAGGTTGTATGTGACTCTTTTATGCTTTAAAACTAAATGTGTTATTGGTAATATGTTATAAATACTTCTAACCCTGAGACACTGGTATATTAATTTTATAATAACAAAAGATAGCATAAAGTTTTGTTTTCACCTTGTCAAATCCAACATTGCTTTAATTCTGAGTATTTTGCTCTGGAAAATCATCCCCAATAAAATAGTGGTAAAATATGATAAGCTATAATAAAATAGTTTAAATTTTTATATACAAATACAAAATTATATATTTATGTTTAGTTTTTAAGTCCATTTGGAATTTAGTGTTGTAAGCAATTGTGGGTTAGGGATTTCATTTTCAATTTAATAATCATTTGTCCTAACACTATTTATTGTTCAAAAAGCTCTTTATTTTCCTGTTACTTGAACTAGTCCAGTTACAGTGTTTTAAATGTATTCATCATTTTTAGAAATCACAAATGTATTCATTGATTTGTTGAATAAAATCAGCAATACAGATCAAAGCAGCCCAAAACATTGAAACTTTTTCAAGTAATGGTTTGTTTGACAGTAGAAGAGAATTGCATTCAATTATTTTTCTTTTGGCAACCAAACCTTGTAAGTACTATGATGCATGTTTGAATTACCCAATACATTTTGATAATCATTAGTACTTACAGATAATGTGGTTTTGATTAAAACAATAAATGAAGAAAATCAATTTTGGTGACACTTTTTTAAAAGAAATATTGTTTAAGTGAAAAATAATTTTTCTTTAAAAATGGGGCATGTTTAGAAAATCATCTGAAAGGTCTTATTTTTTATTATGTGCCAATTGATACATTTGTATAATTCTCTGAAATTATGTATCACTATATTCCCTAGAAAATGCTTTCTATGTGATTCTATTTTTTAAACTTCAGTTATATATTGGTAGTCTTAATGGTCACTTTCTCTTATTTTTTGAAATTTCCACATTATTTTACAAATCAACCGGCTTCATCAGTGTCAGGAACATGGCCAAAGTCATCAAGTGTTGGCAAAAGAGAAGGCTTGGAAACGTTAATGTAGAAGCAGAGAAAATGAAAGCTCTGAGATCTCAGGCATGAAGAAGCATGACACCTTTGTTTTGGAGATGGTGAGTTGAGGTCTTGAGCTTAAATAAATATAAAGGACTATATTGAATGTATGTATTAAATATATATATAGCTTCGGTTTATTCATTTTAACTTCTGTATAGATATTTGCTTATGAATATAATATTATTAGTTAACGATTTTCCTCAGGCTGTTCATCATTTTTTACTATTACGAAAATGCTATACATCCTTGTTCCTATCTCCTTGCATAATTATGTGGAATAATCCTCTGACACAGTGGTCCCTAACCTTTTTAGCACCAGAGACTGGTTGTGTGGAAGACAGTTTTTCCAGGGGGGGATGGTTTCTGGATGAAACTGTTCCACCTCAGATTGTCAGGTATTAAATTCTTACGAGAAGTGTGCAATCTATATCCCTTGCATGCACAGTTCTCAACAGGGTTCGAGCTCCTGTGACAATCTAATGCCCCTGCTGATCTGACAGGAGGCAGAGCTCAGGGCCTTGTTTGCTGCTCACCTTCTGCTGAGTGGCCGGTTCTCAACAGGACGTAGACCAGTACTGATCCAGGGCCTGAAGGCTGAGGACCCCTGCTGTAACACACAGCTAGAAGTATGCAACATTGGGTGGTAAGAAATATGCATTTTCACCTGAAACACATATCACTAGATGGCTTTTCTAAGCAGTAGTTATGATACCCAAGTGATAAATAACAACTCGTTTCTCTAATATTTGATATTTTCAGTTATTTGTGTCAAACTTGTGTGTTAAGAAGCAGTATATCACTGTTGTTTTAATGTGTTTGTCCTTAATGGAATGCGAAGTTACATATGTTTACTATTTGATGTTGTTCCACTGATAAACAACTGTTCATTTTATTTGCCTATTTTTTAGGTTTATTGAGGTATAATTGACATACAATAAACTGCATGTATTTTAAAGTATAAAATTTAATGAGTTTTGACATATGTACATATATATAAATGTACATCAAATTAACATAATGAACATACCCATCACCCCACATATATAAGTGATCTATCACCCACAGACATACTATGTGATTAACTTTATAGAAAATTCTAGAAAATGCAAACATATATGTAGTGACATGAAGCAGATCAGTGGTTGCTTGGGAATGGCAGAGTTTGCATGAAGACTAAGAGGAAATGGGGAGATGACAAACGGGGGAGCAGCTCTTTCCTCTTCCGTGTAAATTTTAGAATGTCATTAAAATGCCACAAAACTATATTTTTGGAATTTTGATTGAAATTGCATTGAGTTCATATATGAATTTGGAGAGACTAACATTGATGAAACATTGATTTTTCTCCATCCGTGAATGTTCTTTCCTTTCATTAATTTATTTTTAATTTTGTAGAGACAGAGGTCTTGCTATGTTATTCAGTCTAGCCTCAAACTCCAGACCTCAACTGATCATTGCAACTCAGCCTTTCAAAGCACTGGGATTATAGGCCTGAGCCATAGCACTCAGCCTTAATGTTTTATATTTTCCACTAATGTCTTGAATAAAATTTTAGAAAAGTTTCCTAGGTATGCTATAAGTTTTGTTTCTATTGTGATTTGGATTCTTTTTCCTCTTCCACATTATAACTGGTTATTTCTGATGCATGAAAATACTATTGACATGTAACTTGGCTATTAAAACTGGACAACCTTAAAAAGCTATTGAATTTTAATAGGTTTGTTTTTAATACATTCTTACCCTTCCCTATGGAGACAATCACGTCGTCTGCCAGTAATGACAATTTTGTGTTTTCCTTTCAAATCCCATACCTATAAGTCTCCTTTTTTCCACTGCAATGGCTAATACTTCTTGTACCGTGTTGAATACTATGTTTTTCTCAATTTGGAGAGAAGGCGCCTGTAGTTTCACCAAGATCATAAATAATACTGGGTCAGATTCAGTTCAAATTTGTTTTCAATTTTAGTTTCCTACAAAACCATAAAGCAAACTCTCTAAGAAGATAAGTAACCCTACTAAGCAGATGCAGATTCCCAATGACTCCTTTATTACTCAGAGATCTGTGCCTACATTGGTGGTTAATTCAGCTACGTGAAATGAGAAATCCACATGTCAGTGGACCTCAGAAATTATGAGTTCAATGCCTTGTATACAGTAAGGATGAAAGAGGGTTCACATTAGGCCCAAGCTCTATCTCTTGTCAGGTAAGAAATTTTTCTTTCCAAACACTCTGTTTCATTCTTGAGCATTTTATTTCTACTGTGTCACGAGGCCTGGAGTGACTTTGGTCATGAACTACCACATTAGATTAGAAATTTTATTTTATTCATAGTTTGCTAATTTTAAAAAATGACAGTGTTTTTAACAATTATAACTTTTACATATTGAAATAATGACATACATTTTAAAATATATTAATGGGGAAATTTATGTCAACAGGTTTTTTTTTTGTTTGTTTGTTTGTTGGTTTTTGGACAGAGCCTCACTCTGTCACCCAGGCCGGAGTACAGTGGCACATTCTCGGCTCACTACAACCTCTGCCTCACAGGTTGAAGTGATTCTGCTGCCTCCGCCTCCCAAGTAGCTGGGATTAAAGGCAACTGCCACCACACCTGGCTAATTTTTGTATTTTTAGGAGAGATAAGGTGAGCCAGGTGAGCCAGGCTGCTCTCGAACTCTTGACCACAGATGATCCACCTGCCTAGGCCTCCCAAAGTGCTGGGATTACAGGTGGGAGCCACCTCACCTGGCCCAGGTTATTAAATGTTGAATCTGCTTTGTATTCTTTGGATAAATTCTCTCTGGTTCTAACATAGTATTTTTCTTTATATTATTAAATTTGATTTGCTAATATTTTAATAAGATTTTTATAGCCTGTGACTTTTGGATAATACTGATCTATAATTTACCCATATTTTTTTCACTTTTCCTGACACAATGTTTATGTTATATAAATATAGAGCTGGGTTTTGTTGTAGCTATTGCTTTAATCATATCTAATTTTTTCAGTCTTTTAAAAAATAGTCATTTTCTGCAATTTGTTATTTTATATTAGTTATATTTGCCAAAGGTTACAGTTTTTTCTATCATACTAATATGCATTTCCTATTTATTGTGCCTTCTCTTTGCTTCTTTCCTTCTTTAAAACCTTCTTATGAATTGATGAGGTTTTCTTTATTTTTTTCTCACTAATTTATAAGTTACATATTTTATTTCCTTTATTTTAGGATTGAGGCTAAAATTTTAAAATTGTTACCTAAATTTCAAATTTAGGTAACAATGTTCCAGTTTGTTAAATATCTCAAATCCCATTTCAAGACAAGAAAATTAATGTTTTAATTTTATTCAAAATTCTACCAATTCTATTATTAATATCTAGGATTTTAGTTTTAGTTTTAACTAACAAGAATTATTATTATTAACATTAACAACCAATGTTTATTTAGATTTGCCACTACTTTACTGTTTTCTTTTTTTACTTTTATGTTTTTGTTTTCCACTCTATTCTTTAGCAGTTTATCCAGTGGATTTTTTATTGGAGTAAAATCTTGTTTTTTTGTATGTCTCTTAATGCCTTTATTTCACTCTCAATACTGAGTGACTGAATTGCTTGGTATAATATTGTTAGAGATATAATTTCTTATGTTGTTACTGATTATTCCTAGAATTCTTCTGTTACTCTGTGTTCCTTGGTATACAATCTTTTTCTTACGGTTACTGAACGATTTTCTTTTCAATGTTCTACAATTTTATTATGGTGTGTACAGATGTGAATCTGACTTGGAAATTTCTAAATCTCCAGAAAATAATCTTTTTAAATATATTTTCAGCCTTTTAAAACATAATCTTTCTCCCATTCTATCTTTTCTTATTGGAATGCCTGCTGGATGTATACAGCTCTCCCCTAAGTCCCCCATATCTTTTAACTTTCATTTTTCTCAGTACTTCATTATATGTATTTGGTGAATCACTCAGTTCTATTTTCACATTTACTAATTCTGTCTTAAGCTGTGTCTTTACTATTTCATTCCTCTATTGTATGTGCTTTTCACCAAAGATTGTTTTAATAGAATTTATAGATTATCTCCCTGGCTAATATTTTCTAGTGAAGATTCTTTTGATATTTCATACTCTCAAATCATAGATTATATGTCTTTCAACACATTTTATCTGATACTTACACAGGAAAAATCTACATTTTTCCTCAAAACTCAAATGCATCATTTTAAACAAAATGATATGCTAGAAAATCCTCAAGCTGAATTCTAGATACATGGGGTAGAATGTCAGAATCAGAGGTGGCTCTTCTGGGAGGGGCACTGAGTATCAGCAAAGGAGGCCTGGGGTGAGTTCCTGCACATGAAGCTGCTGTTTCTTCACAAGCATACTATTTTTTATTTTGGCTATCCAGAAGCAATGCTTTAAGCACTTCACATTCTAACATGACGGTTACTTATATAGGTGTTTTTTGTGTTTTAGTTTTATTTCAAGAAAGGTTATGTTTTAACAAAATTTAGATATCTACATCCCACAGATTCCAAAATATGCACAAAGATCATCAAAACCAGCTGGGATTGAGAAGTAACCACAGGTAAGTATGTGGGGAATGCCTTCTATTTTTGGTTTTCTAGAGCAATCACAAATTCATTATTTTTTGAAAAAATTATATTTCCCTCCCTCCGTCCCTCCCTCCCTCCTTCCTTCTCTCCCACTCTCTCTCTTTCTCTTTCTCTCTTTCTTTATCTCTTTCCTTGTTTTTATGTGACAGGGTCTCACTTTGTTGCCCAGGCTAGAGTGCACTGGCCTGATCTTGGCTCACTGTGACCTCCACCTCCTGGGCTCAGGTGATTCTCCTGCCTCAGCCTCCTGAGTAGCTGCAACTACAGGCACATGCCACCACACCCAGATAAATTTTTTGTGGAGAAGAGATTTCACCATAATGCCCACCCTGGTCTCAAACTCCTGGGCTTAAGCCTTCCAAAGTGCTGGAATTATAGGTGTGAGCCCCTGCACCTGTGCAAAATTAAATTTTTTATAATTTTAAAGTATTTTGGAAGAAAGAGAAAGAGAGAGAGAAAGGAAGAAGAGAGAGTTTTGGTCACTCTGACTACACAGTTCAAGCTCCATGCCATTTACTGTGATGAAACTTAACTTTAAGCATTTATAATCTTTCAATAAATGTATACATGTCTTCTCATAACACACTTACAAGGCAGGTGCTATTAATTTAGCTATTTAAAAATGAAACTTTTAAAACTAAGATTTAATTAAAGTTGTGAAATAATTCATCCAACATCATTACAAATAGAAAATTTCAAAGCCAAGATGCCAATTTTCTTTTAAACTCCATGTATATAACACGTTACATGTAAAATGTAATATATATGTTTATATATTATAGTAATACCATATATGAGCAGATATATAAAACATATGGTAGGCACATCATAGTACCCCCTGTGTTCTATATTCTGAAAGACTAACTAAGTTAATCAAGATATGAGAAGGTTTCCCTTCCCTCTGTAGGCAACATTAAATTTCTTGAGTCTGGGCTAATTAAAGATAAAACTATGTTATGACTAATATCCAAAGAAACATAAAAAACTCCAAACCTTACAAAATGTTTTAGTGTGAGTAGGGCAGAATCTTATCTGAGTCCTCACTGGGGAGCAGTACGTCATTCTGGATTAGAATTAGGAAAAGTTAAAATGATCCTAAAGTCCATAATCATTGCAAGTGGTGACAGCTTTCAGTGTTTTACTTATGTACTTTTTAAATTTTCTTTTTCCCCTCTTATTTTACCTCTTAGGAGAAGGTTGACAAGAACACTTTTACTTTTGGGAAAAGGGAACCCCTTTTTCTAGCACTAATGCTTTCGATAGGATTCTATCAGAGATCACAATGCCCACTGCATCCTCACCTAGTGTCTGCCCTCCTCTCCTGCCTCTTCTCTGTATCCCAGTGGCCACGTGGGGTTGAAATGATCTGGAGGCTGCTAAGAAGCTCTCCAGGGCAACAACAGAGCCCAGGCCCAGCACACCATATAGAGCACCCCGAGAAACCACAAAAATTAGCATTGGTGTCCTTTTGCTCCCAAAGCCTTCTCTTATTCAAAGTCAAAGGTTGTTCAAATCATCAAGGGCTTCTGTAGCATAATATTCCATTTTTAGTCATTCTTGCCCATGGAGATCAACCTGATCTTCCAGAACTTCCAGACTTTCTGATCCATCTAAAACTTATTTCTACCCTAATCTTACTGACCAACTCTGATGAACAGGAGTGGGGACAGAAGAACAGCTGCTTGGTTCAGGCCAGCACTGTTACCTAATAAAATGGGCTGAAAAAGCACATCAAGGGAAATCTTGCTCCTTTCTTATCTCTCACTCTGTGCCAGGTACTGCCCAGATGCCCCTTTGGGGGAAGGAGGGCTGACTTGGACAAGTGTCTCGGTGACCACAGTCAGCAATTTGGATAGAAGGAGCTATTACAATGGCAGGCATTGCTACCCAATGTAGAAATAGATTCAGAAATCCAAGAGGACAAGCCAAGGAAGTGTCCATCAAGGAAAAGAGCAAGTTATGATAGGGTCTTGAAGAAGAACTAAAAATGTCCATGTCTAAATGACAAAGGGGGTGGACATCATGGTTCCTGAAGCATCATAGGTTCAGGCTGGGGTGGGCATCAGGGTTCACAGAGCCTTCACAGTAACCCTGTGAGGTAGGCATTTAGCCTCATTTTACAGATAAAGGACCAGTAGCTCAGAGTAGTCCAAGGTACTTCACCCTGTATATCTCCAGGCCAGACTATCCTCCAGGCTTCAGACTTAACTATAGGCATCTCCACTTAGAAATTCCATGTGAATAATAAATGCAATATATTGCAATGTATAAAGATGGCACTTGTCCTCCCACAAGCCTACTCCTTTTCTAGTCATTCTGGAGTCTTCCTTCTTTCTCTACGAGTAGTACCTATAATCAGACATCTGTCACTTAACCTTTTACATATTTGTTTGAAGCTGTCCTCTGTCCCAGTATTGCTTTCGAATATGGATCTTGTCGAAGACCTCCTCTCTTGCCTGCCAATTTCAGCAGCTTCCTTATGAGTGCTCCTGATTTGAGCACTTCCTCCTTACAACTGCCAGAGTTACCCATCTAAAATGTAGGTGGGAGCAAGTGAGTCTCCTTCTTAAAACACTATTGTCTTCCTCTGGGCCACCAGATCTCATTGTTTAAGGCTGAGCAAAACCTCTGTTCTTCCAGGAAAGTTCCCTGGCCCCTTCATAATTGTTAGCCTTTCTCTTTCTCTGCATTCTCATATTACCCAGGGTGTATAGCTGTCATAGCCGATGGGGATCCTGAGTGAAAATACTGAAGTAGAAGTGAAGGGATGATTGTATTAAGGATTCAGATGAATGGCAAGCCCCCAAAATTCTTCAATGTAGGAGAAATAGGAAAAAATAATTACAGAAGAACAAGCTGAGTTTGGAAAGGCTAAACTTTAAGATGAAAAGAGAGCTAAAAACTTCTGGGAGACTGAAAATGGCATAGTGGAATGTAAATTAACATTGGAAGCAACGTAGAGGAGAATGGGCATTGTGAAAAAACAACAATTGCTGAGGATAAACTGGAGTTCCCTTGGGTTACAGAAGAAAAGAGAGATTATTGATACAGGGTTTTTTTTTTTTTCATTAATAGCACATGAATAGTCATAATTCCTTAAGAAACTAGAAAAAAGAGAAAGATGTATTAAATAAATATATGCATAATAGAAGAACATTTCCTGTGTTGAATAAAGAGCTACATGTGTAGATTTCAAACACTTTTTTATAAGACAAAGCTGATAAAAAGAGACTTGCATTTAGCCAAGTCTTGGTAAAAATGCTTCAATTATAAAGAAAAATAAGTAAAGTAGGATTTCGTGTTGTTTCGTTCGTTTTGTTTTCATTTGAGAACAGTAATTAGGTAGCGTTCAGACTTATAATTGTAACTCTGATCCCAGAACATAGGGAAAAGACCACAGTGTATTTGAGAAAAGTGTGTGCCCCCAAATTGTGTATTAGATGCAAACCTTGTAATGTTTGAAGGCAACAAGAGTAACAGTTTTAGGAAGTGTAAAATACATGTATGAACAAAGAAATAAGATGTGGCATAGGAGCAATCTCAGTATAATTGAGATGCAAATTAATATTAAGAATTAAGAGTGTAAAATCTATGTGTATGAATCATATATGAATAATATGTCAGATAATAAGCACTGAAATCTGTTAAAGATAAACATGTTTAAATATTTATTTTAAATAAACTTAAAAACGACATACCAATGATTTTTGATAAATGAACATCATATGATGAAAACAATACTAGAAACAATAATATTTCTGTTTCTCCATCATTGTCAGCAAACTGACACAAGAACAGAAAATCAAACACTGCATGTTCTCACTTATAGGCTAGTGTTGAACAATGAGAACACATGGGCACAGGGAGGGGAGCAGCACACACTGGGGTAGGTAAGGGGAAGGGGGCTTAAGGAAGGGACAGTGTGGGGAGGGGAGGATAGAGAGAGGAAACACAGGGAGAAACGCCTGATGTAGGTGACAGGGGGAGGGAAACAGCAAACCACCGTCACATGTGTGCACCTATGCAATGACCCTGCGGGATGTGCACATGTACCCCAGAGCTTAAAGTACAATAAAAAATTAAAAAATAATTCCGTTTCTGAAATCTCAAATTACATCAACAAAAACCATGAAGTGAGTGAATAGAGAGTAAAGGAATAATAAATGTATCCCTCTTACTAAGGGGAGATGAAAATATGCATTAGATTTTTACTTGACCAATCAGCTAAATATAATTCCAAATACAACTCTGAAAATATTGTTACTACCACCAACAAATAATAGAACCTATACCTATCTAAAAATCACAAATGAAACCTAATATATAGAGTAAGTTTAAGTTTCTATAAGTAATAAAAGAGTTAATATTACTTGTAAAGAAACTAAAATGTGTTTTTAAAAAAGACAAAATTCAAGCACAAGAGTTCTATCAGCAAACCTAATTTGTTTAAATGCCACAATTAATAAAACCAATAGTATAACCTCCATAGGTCTCCAAATCAGAATCAGGGTCCTGATAAGAAATGAGTGAGACCTGGAGACCCAGGATGGAATATCTGAGTGGATGAGCCTGAGAATCTCGAATCTCAAACTTCCCCCTGGGCGCCTCTGGTGGCAAATGTAACCTCCCTCCCTTGCTGGAAGGGAGCATATTTATCCTGCAAAGACCTCAGCTGAGGCCAAGATTCCACAAAAGGATGTCTAGTTCCTCAAGGAGACCAGCTAGGCTCTTAGTGGCAGGTTGATTCTATTAAATGCCTCTACCTAGGATGCAGGTGTGACTTCTACACCATATATGAGTATGTCCCCTTTGACTCTACCATCACTGTAATCCAGTGGCTTACGGAATACCAGATATCTCAACATGTAATCTTATATAATGCTCTGAACCAGGAGACTGATTTCGTGATAATGGAGTTGCAAAAATGGATACAGGACCATAAGGATCCACTTGTTTTATCTCATTGCCCAGAATCAACAAGATTTACAGAAAGTTGGAGTAACCTCTTTTTTATTTTTATTGCATTTTAGGTTTTGGGGTACATGTGCAGAACATGCAAGATTGTTGCATTGGTACACACATGGCAGTGTGTTTTGCTGCCTTCCTCCCCTTCACCCACATTTGGGAGTAACCTCTTAAACACTCAGCTAAGGGTCTGCTTGAGGACCCTGCAGATTGGACACTGTTCTCTAGGTTACAGTACATGCAGTAAACCAATGACTGATCGAAGTTGCTTAATTCTATTAGAACAAGTGAGTTCAGGAACCTAGAAGTGGAAGTGGGATTGGCTCCCTAACTTGCAGAATATTATATTGCTAGATTAGGTATTCTGGATCCCCAGGTTGGGGTGGGGGTGGATGCTTCCACCAGGAGACAAATTATGATGTTCCTTTGAACTTGAAGCTATGACTACCATTGGGTCACTAGGGGCTGGGAAGAAATGGACCTTGCTTGCTGTGTAGAGCTAGGATAGAATGAGGCGGGGATATTCAAGGAGGTGTGTCTTGTTGCTCCAGTACCTGGTGGCCTAATTGAATGATCGTTTTCAGCAGTCATATTCTGGCAAGAAAAGGCCAATTATGACACAGATATATCAGTTACAAAAGTCTGGGTCACACTTTTTGATCAACAATCTAGACCAGCCCAAGTGCCAGCCAAGAATGGGGGTGAATGAAGATGATAATAGCAATCGTATAGCCTTGGGACCAATTAGCCTTTGCTCCATTAGCCTTCTTGTATTCAATTTTGGAGGAGCTTAGTTTGGCCACTGTTCTGAAAAGGACTCCATGACTGAATGAAATTAATGGAGGGTATACGGAGATCATGGGGCTCAAGGGGGTGGATTATGTGGCACCCTTTGTGTACTTCACATCCTCTCACCCTTATCTTTTAATTCCAGCCACCTCTGCAACGATCAGGCCTACGCAGCCTTCCAGCGTCTTCACCCAGGTGCAACCTTACAGCAACCATGCCTTGGAATGTCTGCCACGTACTCTCACTCTCTGCCCTGGGTCTTCTTGGACATTGTGGTGTCGGATGCTCCGGGGAACTGGGTGACCACTTATGTTCTCGCAATCAGAAAATGAAGGAGAGCAAGGGCTGCAAAGACTACCTTGATCAATGAGGGAAGGAAGCTAAGGGACTCATGCTTTCTGCCTTTCATGCCATGGGTGACAGTTCTAAGGAGTGCAGTCATGTGCCCCTGATAACAGGGACAGGTTCTGAGGACCAGGTCACTAGGCAATTTTGTCATTGCATCGTAGAGTACACTTAACAAACCTAAGTGGCAGAACTTACTACATGCCTAGGCTACATGGCATAACCTATGGCTCCAAGACTCTAAACCTGACCAGCATGTTGCTGTACTGAATGCTACAGGCAACTGTAACACAGTAGTATACCTTTTCTATCTAAACATGGAAAATATATATTCAAAAATATGATATAAAAAATTAAAAATTATGTTCCTATATATGGAACTTATCATGAATGGAGCTTACAGGATTGGAAGCTGCTCAGGATGAGTCAGTGAGTGGCTGGTGAGTGAACACGACGGCCTGGAGCATTACTGTATGCTACTGTAGACTTCTTAAACAAGATGCTCTGAGACTACATTCAATTTATTTACAATTTTTTCTTTCTTAAATAGTAGATTAACTTTACTTACTATGATATTTTTACTTTTTAAAGTTTTTGTCTCTTTTGTGATAATGCTTAGCTTAAAACACACAGTGTATAGCTGAAAAAAATTTTTTTTTCTTTATAGCCTTATTCTATATAATTTATTTTCTGTTTTAAAATTATTTTATTTTTAATTTTTAAACTTTTTTTAAAAAACAAAGATACAAACATACACATTAGCCTAGGCCCACACAGGCCCAGGATCTCCAATATGACTGTCTTGCACTCCCACCTCTTTCCCACTGGAAGATCTTCGAGGCACTAACACCCACGGAGCTGTCATCTGCTATGATAATAATACATTCCTCTGGATACTTCCTAGAAGACCTGCTCAAGGCTGATTCACAGTTCCTTTTTCCCCTCATGAGTGGAAGGAGTATACTCTAAAATAGCAATAAAAAGTACAGTATAACAAATACATAAAGCAGTAACATAGTTATTATCATTATCAAGTATTACGTACAGTATATAATTGTATGTGCTAGGCTTTTGTGTGACTGGCAGCACAATAGGTTTATTTACACCAGCGTCACCACAAACATGAGTAATGCATTGTGCTACGGTGTTATGACAGCTATGATGTCACTAGGTGATGAGAATTTTTCAACTCCATTGTAATCTTACGTGGCCACTGTCATATATGCAGTCCATCCCTGACTGAACTGTTGTTATGCAGTGCATGGCTGAATCTCATAGAGCTGGACACAAGGTCCCCTGAGGTCCCATGAGTGCTCACTCAATTGGTTTTCCTTCCCTGTGGTTCTGATATCTCATTGCCAAAAAATATCTGCACACAAGTCTTTATCTCGGGCTGTGCTTTCAGATTATGACTCTCGGGCTGTAATAATTTTGTTCAGATAAACAATATAGTAGTTTTCAACATTTTGGTTTTAGGATCCTTTAAAATAATTTTTTTTGAGGATCAGATATACAATATAGCAGTTTTCAATGTTTTGGTTTTAAGATCCTTAAATATTTTTTCGAGGATCCTTTTATGAGTACTTTGGTCTCATGATTATACTTTAAGAGTATAATCTTTAAAACTAATTACCCCGAAGAGCTTCTTAATGTGAGCTATATCTATTGATATTTACCACACCAAAAATGAAAATTTGAAAATTTTACATTTGTTTATAAATTCATTTAAATATATTAGTAAATTCATTCCATGTTAATATAAATAATGTTTTATGAAAAAGAAACTGTATTTTCCAAAACAAAGTAAAAAACTTATAAGAAGAGTAGCATTATCTTACTCGTTTGCAAATCTCTTAAATGTCTGGTTAAATAAGAGATAGCTGGCATCTCATAGTCGCTGCTGTAGTCAGTCTTTGTAATATATGCTTTTAGTTCAAGTATCTGAAAAAAAATCCAGCCGCACAGAGGAGATGTAGTTGAAAAAGGGAGGAGTATTCAGTAGTCTTTACAGGTAATTGTGGATATTCTTCTTTGATACAACACCAGAACTCTGTAAGTGGTAGATTCTTAAAGGTTAGTTGTAATGTAAAATCTGTACTTTTATCAATGAAATTGTTTTGTTATATTAAAAAACATTTTGTCTATCTTACAATCTGGATAGATCTTTTACCTGTGTGTGACTTTATAGTTCATATATTGGTCAATTTCGACAATATTAGTTTTCATTGAGCTATGCAGATCTTTCACATATTGAAACATTTTATTATATAGTATAAGAAAGCACACTTGTTAAGAATTCACTCTAGCATCAGAAAAGCCTTTCATTATCGAGAAGCTGCCAAGCTCACCGTGGGGGGTACAAGTTTTCCAAAATTATAATTTTAGTTTGAAAACTTCAAGTTACTATCGGCAACAGATATTGTCAGTTGTTTTTCTTGAAGTGACAAGCTCACCTCATTCATTTTCAAGAAAATGTCTGACAAATACCCAGGTCTGGATAATTACAATTTTTCAGTTGTTTTTTCAAGTAAAAATGATGCTTTATGAAAAAAGAAGTTAGTTCAGTTCACGACTGCAGGAATATTATGTGTTTTTCCTGAATGCAATGTTTCTACTCCTGAGTGACATAAGTACTTTCTGCAAACTTCCTGTGTGATCGCAGAGAATACTGAAAAGACCAACTCTCCAGGGTGGATATAAACAAAATTAATCTTTTGCCTAATCAGGGACATTCTTATGTGAATTTGGCTTTTTTTTTTTTAATTGTGATGTATGGAGATGAACAGACTCCTGGCTTGCCCCATGGCCTCCATGCCCTGTCATCCACAGCTGCCTGTGCACAGTCACTGCTAATGTTCACACAGTGGGGGGAGCAACGACTGCTTATTATGAAAATATTTTTAAACTTCTAGATTCCCTGAAAAATTTAAGGGAAATACTAGAAGCCCATGGACCATACTTTGAGAACCACCGATCTAAAATATGGTATGTTTTAGTTTTCCTTTTCCAAACTCTCTGAAAGCCCAGCAATTAAAACAAACAAAAAAAACACATGAGAAAGCTTACTTTGAATGCAAGATCTAGTTAATTTGAACCTCAAAAATATCTAATCAGCCATGCTGTCAGAAACAGAAGTCCACTCCATTCTTTACCGTGGCCAAAATTGTGTGTCTTTCTAAAATACAGATCTGATAATATCACTCTTGCACAGATGGGTCTCACAGGCTGGTCTTGAACTCCTGCACTCAAGCGATCCTCCCACCTTGGCAAAGTGCTGGGGTTACAGGCATGAACCAATTCGTCCAGCCCTTTCCTGGATTAACTATTGCACTGAGGGCACAAATAAAACCCCTTTGTTTTCTTCTAATGCCCTTCATCGGGCTCCTGTGTATGCTCCAAATACTTTTGCTTCCTTCCCTTGAAATCTCTGCTACTTAGTTGATTTCCCTTTGCTTGAAAACTCCTGTCCTCCTTCCAGGTCCCAACCTGGATGGCTTATTTGCCATCCCAATCCTGATGAGACCCTCCTCAGGGCTGGGTTTGTGACACATTTCCCAGTGGTTTGTGATTTCATGTTTAATTATGTATTTTCTTCTCACTCTGTAAGTTTATGGAGGCAGTCCCTTCCTTGCTGTTGTATTCCCACTGCCCATCAGAATGCCTGGCACACAGGAAAACCTGGCTTCTTCCGCACTTCTCTCTGGATGAGAAAACTGGTACTGGAGGATGGGTGGGGAGCAGAAAAGCTATATGCATCACTCGAATTCTATAATTTCCAACATATTTATTACTACTTAATCAGTAATATATGCTAATTGTAAATAAATAGATATGTACATTATGTATATGTGATAGTCACATTTAGATTTTAAATAATGCAATCATAATTGCATAGCTGTGGTTTTTATGTCATGCCTACAGGGACTCTCAGCAACCAACAGTACAAAACATTCTCTTTTGTTTTCTTCCCAGACAAGGCCATTAAGGTTTTACAGCTCGCTGGGAAGCCAAGACGTCTGTCTTCCCCTGTTCTTGTGTGATGTTTCCTGCAATGACCAAGCCAAACACAGTCCTCCAGCTTTGTCATAAACACATGCTATGACTTTCAAAAGTCAGGCACATTCTCCTGTCAGGACTGTTACTAATTATTTTTGGTTTGGAACTGAGCAAAATGTTTTTGGTGGAAATTTGGGAGGAAAAAAGTCACACAAATAGGTTTTTAAACAACCTGAAAACTTCATGTCGCTCCATCAGAGATCAGGCAAGTATTTTAACATGTGAGTTAAATCAAGATAAATTTTGAATTTTTAGCTTCATTTCTCAATAGTTTATTCTGGAGATTATTAAGAAAAAAGCTTCACTTTTTTTTTTTTTATTTTTACTTTCTTCCCTTGAGTTCTGAAATTCCTTA
Organism: Saguinus oedipus; assembly: GCA_031835075.1. Classification (NCBI taxonomy): domain Eukaryota; kingdom Metazoa; phylum Chordata; class Mammalia; order Primates; family Cebidae; genus Saguinus; species Saguinus oedipus. The sequence goes on from CM063180.1 coordinate 10,202,965, forward strand.
CATTTTCAATAGCTGGAAATAGTAATTTTCACCACTGTCAACATAATTAAACATAATGCGATAATGGTTAAGATTATGAATCACTGTCTTAATGAATGGTTATTATATTGCTCATTATTATGGCGGTTGCTATGATTATTATTTTGGGATTATAGACCATCCAGAAATGGCAAGTTCTTTCCTAAGATAATTATTATAAATAATGACAAGGATGCCAATAATAATATAACAACAGATTTCTTACTTTTTGGGCACATAAAACTACTTTATAGGTGAGACTCTCTCAAACCTCACCTCACCTAGTATTTCTTGCATGGAAGGCAAGCACATGTACCCCAGAACTTAAAGCATAATAATAATAATAAAAAGAAATGATGAGTAGAGTGTGATGTTTCTTAGTACCTGAAGCCCCTGTATACCAAAAGAGTGGAAAGTTTCATAAATGTAGCATAAATTTGTCAAATGTCTACTTATGAACTACCCTCTGTGATACATGATGTGGGTCAGAACTATTAAATTTTTAATTTCTGGTATTATAGTGACATGAGTAAAATACAAAAACAAATCAAAATAAAATAAAAACAATCAACCAAAACCTAAAAAGAGGACAGAGTATCACTGGCAAGGTGGGGTGCACAACATAAACTCCAATGAGAAAGCATTGAATTGCATCTAGAAAACAAGAGTCTTCAGTCCAATACTCCCACCCTTCCTTACACTCCTGGGAAATTATGCATTTTCTCCATGACCCATGCGGGATAATATAGACTATTACATTTTAATTTACTTGAGCAATGGGTAACAGTGACTAATTCCCTTAAAAATTCTGCCCAAGGGTTTGAAAATATGTCTACTTTTCACAATTTTAGATTAGAAGAGTGCTATTAATAGTAGTAATAGTAATAATAATAGACATAAAAATATGCTGAGAAAACACACATACTTCATTGAAAATCTAGCTGAGCTCCAATTTCAAAGTCAAAATATTGTAATGCCTAATATTACAGATAGGATATCAATTCTTATTTAGATTTTCATAGAAAATGAAAACAGAAACACTAGAAAAAGATGAACAGTGGCCCATCATTCTCAGCAAACTGACACAAGAACAGAAAAAGAAATACTGCATATACTCACTCATAGGTGGGTGAGAAAAATGAGAGCACATGGACACAGAGAGGCGGTGTACTATACACTGGGGACTGTTGGGGGAAATGGGGGAGGGACAGCGCTGGGGCTGGAGGGGATAGCCTGGGGATGAATACCAAGTGTGGGTGAAGGGGAGGAAGGCAGCAAAACACACTGCCATGTGTGTACCTATGCAACTATCTTGCACGTTCTGCACATGTACCCCAAAACCTATAATGCAATAAAAATTTAAAAAAAATAAAAATAAAAATAAATAAAAATAAAAGAGAACAAGAAAGAAAAAATAAAATAAAATAAAATAAAATCCAAGTTAAAAAAAAAAAACCATTGAATAAAGTATAACGCACAGTTAAAAAGAATGGATGGTGTCAGAAAACCCTGAGTTTTTAAGATAAGTCACATGAAATCAAGGTGTTATCCATGAAAAACATGCTGGTTTATAACAGTGTTGTGTTTTGCAGTTTACATTATCTCACTGGAGACTCTCTCTTTCATGGATGGCAGACACTATGCTCTACAATTTGTGAATGAGGAAACTGAGGCCCAGTCCTAGCACAGAACTAGATGAGAACAAAAGCATCAGCCTTCTGCTCTTTGGGCCACTCTTCTTTCCAGCATCTTAAGCTAGTCTGGTAGGTAATCACCTTGTTCCCCAAGAGTGGCTGACATATAGACAGCATTTATATATACTAGCCACTGTTTTAACTTCTTTACTTACATTCACTCTTGAAAATCTCACAACTATCAAAGGCACATTAAAAAATATATATATATTTAATTGCATTTTAGGTTTTTGGGTACATTTGAAGAACATGTAAGATTGTTGCAAAGGCACATATTATTATATTATTCTCTTTTGCATATGAGAAAACTTAGGTCTCCAGAGTTGAAGCAACCAAAGTCACATGACTAGTGATTGGTGGAGCCAGGATTTAAAGCCAGGACTGTAGCACCAGAGCTCTGTTAATGCTACTGATGAATTCTCAACACCTCCCACAATATCCAGCACATAGCAAGCGCTTAATAAATATTTAAAGAATAAGTTCACAAGTGATAGAAATCACTTGATGAAGGTGTTTGTTGTTAACAGCATAATTTAAGGACTCACGTAGTCTATGTCTATCTCACATTATTTTGTGTTTTGCTTATTGATTCAGTCTTTCATTCATCCAACAGATGTTCATTAAGTATTTCCTATATGTTAGGAACTGTGCTAGGGACTGGAAACATAGAAGTAAACAAAGATGATGTGGTTCCCCTTTTCGTGGATTATACCGATAGGTTAATGGGAGAAAAAAACCCTAAATATTCAAACATATATTTAGGTGCATTTTCTGAGAATTTTAAAGAAGAAAAAGCATAAGAAGAAAATTGGCATGCAATGGGTGAGTGAAGCCTGCAGTCAAGGGAGTATTATGGGAGCTGACATTTCATGTGACATCTAATGGAAAGTTGGCAAGGCTAACAGGGTGAGGATGCCACAGGTGCAGAACACAGCAATTGAGAAGATTCTTAAATAGGGTGGAGGATGGGATCTGATATTTTCAGGAGAATTTTTTTAAAAGCCAGTGTGACCTGAGCTAGTGAACAGGGTGGCTGGTGCCCTCAAGGAGTCTGACTCTGTGATCCATGGACAGACAGACACATAGAACCCCATAGTCTTCAAAACGTCTGTGAAATGGAAGAAGGTTTTATGTAGGGTAGTTATGTGATCCTATATGTATTTTAAAACATGGCTTTCCTTAGTTAGCTACAAAGATTATGAACCAAACTCCTGGTCTCAGTGTTGATAAATCTGCGAGCACCTCTTGTGGAGACACAGTTCCAGTAGTTAAACTTTCCTTGGAGATGTTACACTGCCCATTTTTATTAACCCAGAAGATTAATGTTTCTGAGTACAAATACTAACTTTTGTAACCACTTTCAAATCCTTTCAGACTCTGATAGTGGAATTGAAGGCATAAAATATGTCTTCACTTAATGTTTGTAAATTTTAATCCGTTATACTACATTAAAAATGCACATTCCCTCCCCCTGCCATACACACACAAGAAAGACTGAGGTTCTTAGTCACATTTCTAGGTTCTCTAGAGGGCTCACACATAAGCAGTACGGGCACAGGACTGGCATTTTATGATTCAGCCCAAATCTGCCCTAGTGAAATTCCTACCCTGTTTTATAGACTTGACTGTACTCCATGTTAAGATACGCATCTGAAAAGAATGGCAGCACCTGTCCTGGACTGAGGCTCATGTTATCACTGGTTGTAATTCTAGCCTGGGCCATAAAGCTTTCAAGGCCCTTTCCTGACAGAAGCACCTGTTTGAAAGTTCATAAGGCAGAATGCTTTTACCTGGGAATTTCCTTTTTGTTGAAAAAAGAAATCCCTATTATGCAATTTAGAACTTGTAAAAACTATTCTAGCAAAGACAATAAAGAGAGATCCAATTAACAAAGACTTCCAATTAACTGAGTTATTTTGCTCTACTTCATTGCTAAGGAGAAAGAAGCAAATTATATATCCTAGACTCAAAGCAACAGCCATCTCTGCATTTCCAATACTCTGTAAGGAGAACTGGTGTTTAGGCTGATAAAAATAAGGCATGTAAAGGACAATTTTTTTGTGACTATCAAATGTTAATCCTTGGTACACTGAGCTGTAAACTAATGCATTTTAGGTAGATTCTTAACAAGGGTAAAAATAAAAGGATTTGCCTTTAAAGCCTGAATTTACCAGTAAATTCAATAAACTGGAAGGAATATCCTCCTCTCAAGCACTTTGATTAATTGATGGTGTACCACACATTTCTTAGATTCTGGTGCACTTACATTAAATACGAAATCATAATTGTGTAGCATTTATTGAATCCTCTAGAATAGGCAAATTCTCACATGGGGCCAAACTAAAGGTGGATACATACTCAGAAAGAAAACCTTCTTCAAAATGGGCAAGACAAACTAAAGTTTCATCACCACAACTTGTCTATCTAATGTTTACTGTACATGAATGTTACATATTTTTAATTAAACCATAGCACGAACAGAAATTATAAATAATCTCTAAAATTGCAACATGAGTTAATAACAGATTTCGTATGGCTCTAAAAGAAAAAAAAATAGCCCTAGAATACGTTCTGTAAATGGGTCAGACCTAAAGGAGTTGGTTGGTGATTCTGGATACCAAGAGTTTAGCTGTGTACTTAGACCACACGCATTTCAGCGAACCACTTATTTTATAAAAAGCGTATGTTCAGGCAATTTAAAAGTCTGAAACCTAGGGAATATTGAAAAGATAATCTAAAATTGGAAGAAATACACAGGAAAAAATACATTTTCACCCAGTTGTTACTACTGGCAGTATAATTGTGCAATGTTTGCACTCAGTGTGACCAGCAGAAAAAAGGCTTCACTTATTCACCAATTATTCTTAGGGTTGGACATTTAATAGAGCCCCAGACTTCTTGGAGGCTTTGTTCATTTTTCAAAATTCTTTTTTTTTAATCTTGGATAGATTGCATTAATTTGAGAGTCGTATCCTTGAGCTCTGAAGTTCTTTCTTCTGCTTGTTTGATTCTATTGCTGAAACTTTCCAGTGCATTTTGCATTTCTCTAAGTGTGTCCTTGATTTCCAAAAGTTTTGATTGTTTTTTATTTATGCTACCTATTTCATTGAAGAATTTCCCTTCATATCCTGTCTCATGTTTTTTATTTCTTTAAGTTGGACTTTATCTTTCTCTGATGCCTCCTTGATATGTATAATAATAGTCCTTCAAAATTCTTTTTTTGGTAATTCAGAGATTTTGTCCTGGTTTGGATCCATTGCTGGTGAGCTGATATAATCTTTTGGGGGTGTTAAAGAAGCTCATTTTGTTTTTCTGGTTCCTTCTCATTTGGATAGACTATGTCAGGGGGAAAATCTGGGATTCAAGGCTGATATTCAGATTCTTTTGTCCCATGGGGTGCTCCCTTGATATGGTGTTCTTCTCCTTCCCCTAGGAATGGAGCATCCTGAGAGTCAAACTGTAGTTATCATTTTTGCTCTTCTGGGTCTTACCACCCAGTGGAGCTAATGTTCTGGGCTGGTACTGGGGAGTGTCTGCAAAGAGTCCTATGATGTGATGTGATACATCTTCAGGTCTTGAAGCCGTGGACGCCAGCTCCTACTCTAGTGGAGGTACCAGGGGAGTGAAGTGACTCTGTGAGGATCCTGGTAGTGTTTTTGTTTAGCATGCTGGTTTTGTGTTGGTTGGCCTCCAGTCAGGAGGTGGCACTTTGAAGATCCCATCAGCTATGGTCCTATAGGGAGGATGCAAACTTTCCCTAGGGACACCTGGTTAAGTATTCTGCTTTCTCAGGTGGTGGGCAGGGTCATAGAACTCCCAAGAAATTATGACCTTTGTCTTCAGCTACCAGGGCAAGTAGAGAAAGACCACCTGGTTGAGGCATAGATAGGTATGTCTGAGTTCAACCTCTCCTTGAGTTGGTCTTGCTGTGGCTGCTGTGGGGAATGGGGGTGTGATTCCCAGTCCAATGAAGTTATATTTATAGGGGTATTATGGCTGCCTCTGCTGAGTCATACACGTTGTGAGGGAAGTGGGAGAAAGCTGGCAGTCACAGGCCTCACCTCATTCCCATGCTGCCCGCAGTCCTAAAGGCCAGTCTGATTTCCACCATGCTCCCTACAACAGCACTGAGTCTATTTCCAGGCAGCCAGTGACAAGGGCGGAGAACCTGTCCCAGACCACAAGCCTCCCTGTTGAAAGCAGGCAGATTCACAGTTTTTTGGTGTCTCAAGGAGCCTGTAGTGGTGATTCAGTTCCTTCAAAGGGTCTATGGATTTTTATGGGCTTTCCTGGTATGTTCCAGCAGTAGATCTTAGAGCAAAAGTTCATGATATGAGTGTCCACTTGCTACTCTCTTCATCCGAGTGGGAGCTGCAAGTTAGTCCTGTTTTCTATCTGCCATCTTAATCCAGTTCCCAATAGGTAGTTTTTTGATTCTCACCCTCCTCCCTTATGCAGGTCCTAGGGTCTATTGTTCCCTTCTTTGTGTTCATATGTACTCAGTGTTTAGCTCCTACTTATAAGTGAGAACTTGCAGTATTTGTTTTTCTGTACCTGTGTTAATTCGCTTCGGATAATAGCCTCCAGCTGCATCGATATTGCTGCAAAGGACTGAGTTTTGTTATTTCTTATGGCTGCATAGTATTCCATAGTGTATATGTATCACATTTTCTGTTTTAAGTTCTTTGAGAAATCTCCAAACTGCTTTCCTCAGTGGCTAAACTAATTTACATTCCTACCAGCACTGTATAAGTGTTCCCTTTTCTATAAATCTCACCAGCATCTGTTTCTTTTCTTTTTTTTTTTTTTTTAATTTTTAGCAATAGCCATTCTGAGTGGTGTGAGATGATGTCTCATTATGGTTTTGATTTGTGTCTCTCTAATGATTAACAATGAGCATTATTTTTCCTGTCTGTTGTCTGCTGCATGTATGTCTTCTTTTGAGAAATGTCTGCTTATATCCTTTGCATACGGGATTGCTTGTTTTTCACTTGTTAATTTGTTTAAGTTTCTTAAGGGTTCTGGAGGTCTAATGACCTTTGTTGAATGCATAGATTGAAAATATTTTTTGTCATTTTGTAGGTTGTATGTTTACTCTTCTGGTAGTTTCTTTTGCTTCACAGAAACGTTTTCATTTTATTAGGTCCAATAAGTCAATTTTTGGTTTTGTTACAACTGCGTTAGGCATCTTCATCATGAAATCTTTGTCATGGCCTATGTCTACAATGGTATTTTCTAGGTTTCATTTGAGGGTTTTTATAGTTTTGGGTTTTACATTTAAGTTTTTAATCCACCTTGAGTTGATTTTTTGTATATAGTGAAAATAAGGGGTCCAGTTCCAATCTTCTGCATATGGCTAGCCAATTATCTTCATACCATTTATTGAATAGGAAGTCCTTTCATCACTGTTTATTTTTGTTGACTTCATCAAAGACTACATGGTTGTAGGTGTGTGGCCTTATTTCTGGTCTCTCTATTCCATTCCACTGGTCCATGTATCTATTTTTGTACCAGTATCATACTGTTTTGGCTACCATAACCTTGTTACATAGTTTGAAGCTGGGTAATGTGATGCCTCCAGATTTGTTCTTTTTGCTTAGGATTGCTTTAGTTATTTGGGCTCTTTTTGGGTTTCACCTGAAATTTAGAATAGTTTTTTCTAATTCTGCAAAAATATAATTGATAGTTTAATAAGAATAGCTTTGAATCTATAAATGTCTTTGGGCAGTATGGCCCTTTTAGTATGATATTGATTCCTCCTACCTGTGTGAATAGACAGTTTCTTCGTTTGTTTATATAATCTCTGATTTCTTTTGGCAGTGTTTTGCAATTCTCATCATAGAGATCTTTCATCACCTTGGGTAATTGTACTCCTAGGTATTTTATTCCTTTTGTGGCTATTGTGAATGACATTATGTTCCTGATTTGGTTCTCAGCTTTGGTGTTATTTGGTGTATAGAAATGCTACTGATTTTTTTTTTAATTTTTATTGCATTTTAGCTTTTGGGGTACATGTGCAGAACATGCAAGATAGTTGCATAGGTACACACATGGCAGTGTGTTTTGCTGCCTTCCTCCTCTCAACCCACATTTGGCATTTCTCCCCAGGCTATCCCTCCCCAGCTCCCCCCCGCTGTCCCTCCCCTATTCCCCCAAATAGACCCCAGTGTGTAGTACCCCCCTCCCTGTGTCCATGTGTTCTCTTTTTTCTCAGCCGCCTATGAGTGAGAATATGTGGTATTTCCTTTTCTGTTCTGTGTCAGTTTGCTGAGTATGATGTTCTCCAGATTCATCCATGTCCTTACAAAGGACATAAACTCATCATTTTTGATTGCTGCATAATATTCCATGGCGTATATGTGCCACATTTTCCCAGTCCAGTCTATCATCGATGGGCATTTGGGTTGGTTCCAGGTCTTTGCTATTGTAAACAGTGCTGCAATGAATATTCGTGTGCATGTGTTCTTATAGTGGAAAGATTTATATTCCTTAGGATATATACCCAGTAATGGGATTGCTGGGTCAAATGGAATTTCTATTTCTAGGTCCCTGAGGAATTGCCACACTGTCTTCCACAATGGTTGAACTAATTTACACTCCCACAAACAGTGTAAGAGTGTTCCTCTTTCTCCACATCCTCTCCAGCATCTGTTGTCTCCAGATTTTTTAATGATCACCATTCTAACCAGCGTGAGATGGTATCTCAATGTGGTTTTGATTTGCATCTCTCTAATGACCAGTGATGATGAGCATTTTTTCATGTGTTTGTTGGCCTCATGTATGTCTTCTTTTGTAAAGTGTCTGTTCATATCCTTTGCCCATTTTGAATGGGCTTGTTTGTTTTTTTCCTGTAAACCTGTTTGAGTTCTTTGTAAATTCTGGATATCAGCCCTTTGTCAGTTGGGTAAACTGCAAAGATTTTTTCCCAATCTGTTGGTTGCCAATTAACTCTAGTGACTGTTTCTTTTGCCGTGCAAAAGCTGTGGAGTTTGATTAGGTCCCATTTGTCTATTTTGGCTTTTGTTGCCAATACTTTTGGTGTTTTGGTCATAAAGTCCTTGCCTACTCCTATGTCCTGAATGGTTTTGCCTAGGTTTTCTTCTAGGGTTTTTATGGTGCCAGGTCTTATATTTAAGTCTTTAATCCATCTGGAGTTAATTTTAGTGTAAGGTGTCAGGAAGGGGTCCAGTTTCTGCTTTCTGCACATGGCTAACCAGTTTTCCCAACACCATTTTGTTAAATAGGGAATCCTTTCCCCATTGCTTGTTTTTGTCTGGTTCATCAAAGATTATATGGTTGTAGATATGTTGATTTACCTCCGATGCCTCTGTTCTGTTCCATTGGTCTATATCTCTGTTTTGGTACCAGTACCATGGTGTTTTGATTACTGTAGCCTTGTAGTATAGTTTGAAGTCTGGTAGTGTGAGGCCTCCCGCTGTGTTCTTTTTGCTTAGAATTGACTTGGCAATGTGGGCTCTCTTTTGGTTCCATATGAAGTTCATGGTGGTTTTTTCCAGTTTTGTGAGGAAATTCAATGGTAGGTTGATGGGGATAGCGTTGATTCTGTAAATTACTTTGGGCGGTATAGCCATTTTCACAATATTGATTCTTCCTAACCATGAACATGGAATGTTTCTCCATCTGTTAGTGTCCTCTCTTATTTCGTTGAGCAGAGGTTTGTAGTTTTCCTTGAAGAGGTCCCTTACGTTCCTTGTGAGTTGTATTCCTAGGTATTTTATTCTCTTTGTAGCAATTGTGAATGGCAGTTCATTCTTGATTTGGTTCTCTTTAAGTCTGTTATTGGTGTATAGGAATGCTTGTGATTTTTGCACATTGATTTTATATCCTGAGACTTTGCTGAAGTTGCGTATCAGTTTCAGGAGTTTTTGGGCTGAGGTGATGGGGTCTTCTAGGTATACTATCATGTCGTCTGCAAATAGAGACAATTTGGCTTCCTCCTTTCCTATTCGAATACCCTTTATTTCTTTTTCTTGCCTGATTGCTCTGGCTAGAACTTCCAGTACTATGTTGAATAGGAGTGGTGAGAGAGGGCATCCTTGTCTCGTGCTGGATTTCAAAGGGAATGCTTCCAGTTTTTGCCCATTAAGTATGATATTGGCTGTTGGTTTGTCGTAAATAGCTTTTATTACTTTGAGATATGTTCCATCAATACCGAGTTTATTGAGAGTTTTTAGCATAAGGGGCTGTTGAATTTTGTCAAATGCCTTCTCTGCATCAATTCAGATAATCATGTGGTTTTTGGTTTTGGTTCTGTTAATGTGGTGAATGACGTTTATAGACTTGTGTATGTTGAACCAGCCTTGCATGCCCGGGATGAATCCTACTTGATCATGATGGATAAGTTTTTTAATGTGCTGTTGCAATCGGTTTGCCAGTATTTTATTGAAGATTTTTGCATCTATGTTCATCATGGATATTGGCCTGAAGTTTTCTTTTCTTGTTGAGTCTCTGCCGGGTTTTGGTATCAGGATGATGTTGGTCTCATAAAATGATTTGGGAAGGGTTCCCTCTTTTTGGATTATTTGGAATAGTTTCAGAAGGAATGGTACCAGCTCCTCTTTGTGTGTCTGGTAGAATTCAGCTGTGAACCCGTCTGGACCTGGGCTTTTCTTGTGTGGTAGGCTCTTAATTGCGCCCTCAACTTCAGACCTTGTTATTGGTCTATTCATAGTTTTGGCTTCCTCATGGTTTAGGCTTGGGAGGACACAGGTGTCCAGAAATTTATCCATTTCTTCCTGGTTTACTAGTTTATGTGCATAGAGTTGTTTGTAGTATTCTCTGATGATAGTTTGAATTTCTGTGGAATCTGTGGTGATTTCCTCTTTATCATTTTTTATTGCATCTCTTTGGTTGTTCTCTGTCTTCTTTTTTATCAGTCTGGCTAGTGGTCTGTCTATTTTGTTGATCTTTTCGAAAAACCAGCTCTTGGATTTATTGATTTTTTGAAGGGTTTTTCATGTCTCTATCTCCTTCAGTTCTGTTCTGATCTTAGTTATTCTTGTCTTTGGCTAGGTTTGGAGTTTTTTTAATCTTGCTCCTCTAGCTCTTTCAATTTTGATGATAGGGTGTCAATTTTGGATCTCTTCACTCTTCTCATGTGGGCACATATTGCTATGTATTTTCCTCTACACTGCTTTAAATGTGTCCCAGAGATTCTGGTATGTTGTGTCTTCATTCTCGTTGGTTTCGAAGAACTTCTTTATTTCTGCCTTCATTTCGTTGTTTATCCAATCAACATTCAAGAGCCAGTTGTTCAGTTTCCATGAAGCTGTGCAGTTCTGAGTTGGTTTCTGAATTCTGAGTTCTAACTTGATTGCACTATGGTCTGAGAGACTGTTTGTTATGATTTCAGTTGCTTTGCATTTGCTGAGAAGTGCTTTACTTCCAATTATGTGGTCAATTTTGGAGTAGGTGTGATATGGTGCTGAGAAGAATGTATATTCTGTGGATTTGGGGTGGAGAGTTCTGTAAATGTCTATCAGGTTTGCTTGTTCCAGGTCTGAGTTCAAACCCTGGATATCCTTGTTAATTTTCTGTCTGGTTGATCTGTCTGATATTGACAGTGGAATGTTAAAGTCTCCCACTATTATTGTGTGGGAGTCTAAGTCTCTTTATAAGTCATTAAGAACTTGCCTTATATATCTGGGTGCTCCTGTATTGGGTCCATATATATTTAGGATCATTAGCACTTCTTTTTGTATCAATCCTTTTACCATTATGTAATGACCTTCTTTGTCTCTTTTGATCTTTGTTGTTTTAAAGTCTATTTTATCAGAGATGAGAATTGCAACTTCTGCTTTTTTTTTTTTTGCTCTCCATTTGCTTGGTAAATCTTCCTCCATCCCCTTATTTTGAGCCTTTGTGAATCTTTGCATGTGAGATGTGTTTCCTGGGTACAGCACACCGATGGGTTTTGGTGTCTTATCCAATTTGCCAGTCTGTGTCTTTTGATTGGTGCATTTATCCCATTTACTTTTAGGGCTAATATTGTTATGTGTGAGTTTGATACTGCCATTTTGATACTATCTGGCTGTTTTGTCCCTTGGTTGATGCAGATTCTTCATTTTGTTGATGCTCTTTAGCATTTGGTATGTTATTAGAATGGCTGGTACTGGTTGTCCCTATGTGTAGTGCCTCTTTCAGGAGCTCTTGTAAAGCAGGTCTGGTGGGGACAAAATCTCTGAGTTCTTGCTTGTTGGCAAAAGATTTTATTCTTCCTTCACTTATGAAGCTCAGTTTGGCTGGGTATGAAATTCTGGGTTGAAAGTTCTTTTCTTTAAGGTTGTTGAATATTGGCCCCCACTCTCTTCTGGCTTGTAGAGTCTCTGCCGAGAGATCTGCTGTGAGTCTGATGGGCTTCACTTTGTGGGTGACCCAACCCTTCTCTCTGGCTGCCCTTAGTATTTTCTCCTTCATTTCAACCCTGGTGAATTTGATGATTATGTGCCTTGGGGTGGATCTTCTTGCAAAGTATCTTTGTGGTGTTCTCTGCATTTCCTGGAGTTGAGTATTGGCCTGCCTTGCTAGGTTGGGGAAATTTTCATGGATAATATCCTGAAGAGTGTTTTCCAGCTTGGATTCATTCTCTTCGTCACATTCTGGTATGCCTATCAAACATAGGTTAGGTCTCTTCACATAGTCCCACATTTCTTGGAGACTTTGTTCATTCCTCTCTGTGCTTTTTTCTCTAATCTTGGTTTCTCTTTTTATTTCATTGAGTTGATCTTCAACTTCTGATATTCTTTCTTCTGCCTGGTCAATTCGGCTGTTGAAACTTGTGCATGCTTCGCGAAGTTCTCGTGTTGTGTTTTTCAGCTCCTTCAATTCATTCATATTCCTCTCTAAGTTGTCCATTCTTGTTATCATTTCCTTGAATCTTTTTTCAAATCTTTTTTCAAGGTTCTTAGTTTCTTTGCACTAATTTAGAACATGTTCTTTTAGCTCATTGAGGTTTCTCATTATCCACCTTCTGAAGTCTGATTCCATCATTTTATCACTCTCATTCTCCATCCAGCTTTGTTCCCTTGGTGGTGAGGAGTTTTGGTCCTTTGTAGGAGGTGAGGTGTTTTGGTTTTGGGTGTTTTCCTCCTTTTTGCGCTGGTTTCCTCCCATCTTTATGGATTTATCCACCTGTCGTCTTAGTAGTTGCTGATTTTTCAATTGGGTCTCTGAGTGGACGCCCAGATTGTTGATGATGAAGTATTTCTGTTACTTAGTTTTCCTTCTAATGGTTTAGCCCCTCTGCTGTATGACTGCTGAGGTCCACTCCAGGCCCTGCTTGTCTGGGGTACACCTGTAGCAGCTGCAGAACAGTGAAGGATGCTACCAGTTGCTTCTTCTGCTATCTTTGTCTCAGAATGATGCCCGCCAAATGTCAGTCTGATTAGTCCTTTTTGAGGTGGCTCTTTGGATATACAGGGGTCAGGGAGCTGCTTGAGGAGATGGTCTGTACTTTATAGGAGCTCCAGTGCTGAGCTGTGAGCTCCGTTGTTCATTCAGGGTTGCTGAGCGAATGTGTCTGCTGCAGTAGAACTTATAAAAGCCCCCCCTTTTTGTTTTCCCTCAGATGCTCTGTCTCAGGGAGTTGGGGCTTTCTTTATGAGTATCTGTTGCACTGTCCTGCCCAGGTAGGAGGCAGTCTATTCACGATTTGCCTGCCGGGGCTCTGCCCTGCTAGTGTGGGTCTGCCCTGCTGCCCTGGGGCTCCGTCCTACTGTGGTGCACTCCGCCATGTTGGCAGCATCTCTCTGTTATGGCTGGTTGCCTCATCAATGGCAGGCTGTGTCAGCAGTGGGCAGTACCTCAGTAGGGGCGGATTGCGTCCATAGTGGCGGACGCCCCTCCCCCACCGAGCTGCACTGTTTGGATTCAGCTGACCCCACAGCAAAACTCTCAACCTTGATCACCTCGAATTGCTGTGCAGCTTGTCCCCGTGAGGGTGGGACCCGCCGAGCCCGATCACCTGGCTCCCTGCCTCAGAGTCCCTCCTCTCTCTCTCTCTCTCTTTTTTTTCCAAATTGAATGGTTGAGTCTCTCACAGGTGCCCCAGTCACCTGCTGATTGGCCACTGGGATCCGTCCGATCTCCCCTGCTGCGGCCCGCTGCACTGGCACAAATCGCTCTTCCCAGGAATCTCCTGGTTTGGCTCACCATCCAAGTCCCATTCAATCAAATGGACATGTCAATCTGCCCTCCCAAAACTCAGATTGCCGGTTTAACAGGGCACCCAGACCAGTGAGCTTTGTGCAGGCTGCCACTGCGCCGTGGTGTGGCGCCAGCCAAAACGGCCATGCAAGCGGGCTGCACTGCTCTCCTGTGTCTCTCCTACACCTGGGAATTTGCCAGTTCTGTGGGCTACAAAAGTCCGTCTGAAAATGCAGCTAGGACTCACCATTTGTGCCTTCACTGAGAGCTGCAATCCTGAGTTGTTTCTATGGCACCATCTTGGAACCGCCCTCGATTTTTGTACATTGATTTTGTTTTCTGAAACTTTTCTGAAGTTATTTATCAGATCTGGAAACCCCTGGGCAAAGACTATGGTGTTTTCTAGGTATTAAATCATATCGTCTGCAAAGAGAGATAGTTTGGCTTCTTCTCTTTCTATTTGAATGTCTTTTCTTTCTATTGCTTTATAGTTCCAGCTAGAATTTCCATTACTATGTTGAACAGAAATGGTAAGAGTGGGCATCCTTGTTTTGTTCCAGTTCTAAAGGGAATGCTTTCAGCTTGTGCTCTTTCAGTAAAATATTGGCTATGCCTTTGTCATAGATGGTTCTTATTTTGAGGTATGTTTCTTGTATGCCCAGTTTGAGAGTTTTTTTGTTTGTTTGTTTTTAATATGAAGGAATGTTATATTTTATTAAAAGCCTTTTCTGGATCTATTGAGATGTGGTTGTTGTTTTGGGTTTTGTTTATGTGATGACTCGCATTGATTGAATTGTGTATGTTAAACCAACGTTGCATCACAAGAACAATGCCTACTTGATTATAGTAGATTAGCTTTTTGATGGGCTGCTGCATTTGGTTTGCTAATATATTGTTGAGGGGTTTTGCATCTATGTTTTTCAAGGATACTGGCCTAAAGTTTTCTTTTTTCCCTGGATGTTGTTTCAGATACCAGTATCAGAATAATGCTGGCCTCATAGAATGAGGTGTGGAAGAGTCCCTCTTTGTCATTTTTTGGGAAGTAGTTTTAGTAAGATAGGTACCAGCTCTGCTTTATACATCTAATATAATTTGACTGTGAATCTGTCTGGTCCAGGGATTTTCCTTGTTGGTGTGTTTTACTTTTTTCTGATTCAGTTTTGGTACTCATTATTGGTCTGTTCAGGAATTCAATTTCTTGGAAGGCTGTATGTTTTCAGAAATTTATTTATTTCTTCTAGGTTTTCTAGTTTGTGTACATAGAAATGTTCGTAATAGTTCCAGGGATTTGTGTATTTCTGTGGTGTTGCTGGTAATGTCCTCTTTGTGATTTGTCAATAAGTTTATTTGGATCTTTTTTCTTCTGTATTAGTCCAGCTAGAGGTCTATTAATCTTATTTACTGTTTAGAAGAATAAACTTCTGGTTTTGTGGTTTTGTTTGGCTTTTATATCTCAGTTTTGTTCAGTGTAGCTCTGATTTTGGTTATTTCTTTTCTTCTGCTGGCTTTGAATTTGTTTTGCTCTAGTTTTTCTAGTTCCTCTAGTTGTTCATTTGATATCTAACTTTTTGTTGTAGGTTATTAGTGCTATAAACTTTCATTTTAACACTGCTTTAGCTGTGTCCCAGAGATTCCAGTATGTTGTATCTTTGTTTTCATCAATTTCAAAGAATCTCTTGATTTCTGCCTAATTTCATTATTTACCCCAAATCTATTCAGGAGCATGTTGCTTAATAGCTCTATAATTGTATGGCTTTGAGATGTTTTCTTTTCTTTTCTCTCTCTCTCCTTTTTTTTTTTTTTTTTTTTTGAGACAGAGTCTCACTCTGTTGCCAGGCTGGAGTACAGCAACACAATCCCAGCTCACTGCAACTTCCGTTTTCCAGTTTCAAGCAATTCTCTTGCCTCAGCCTCCCTAGTAGCTGGGACAATAGGCATGCACCACCACACCTGGCTAATTTTTTGTACTTTTAGTAGAGATGGAGTTTCACCATGTTGGCCAGGATGGTCTTGATCCCTTGACCTCGTGATCTGCTGCCTCGGCCTCCCAAAGTGCTGGGATTACTGGCATGAGCCACCCTGCCCAGCCTGAGAAGTTTTCTTAGTACTGCTTTCTATTTTTATTCTGCTGTGGTTTTAGAGTATGATTTTGGTTTTTATGAGTTGGGAATTGTTTTATGGCCATGCATGTGGTCAGTTTTACAGTGCATGCTATGTACATATGAGAAGAATGTATATTCTGTTGTTTTGGGTGGAGTGTTCCATAGATGTCTGTTAGGTTCATTCAGTCAGGTGTCAAGTTTAGATCCTGATTATCTTTGTTAGTTTTCTGCCTCGATGATCTGTTTAATATTATCAATGAGGTGTTTAAGTCTCGTACTATTATTGTTCAGTTACCCAAGTCTCTTCTTAGGTCTCCAAGAACTTGTTTTATGAACCTGGGTCCTCTAGTGTTAGGTATATCTATACTTAGGATAGTTAAGGCTTCTTGTTGAACTTAACTCTTTATTATTATATAATGTCCTTTGTCTTTTTTGATCATTGTTAATTTAAAGTCTTTTCTGCCTGAAATTAGAATAGCAACCCCTGCTCCCTACTGTTTTTCATTTGCTTGGGTAAGTTTTTTGCCATTGCTTTGCTTTGAGCCCATGGTTGTCATTGTATGTGAGATGGTTCTCTTGAAGACAACAGATGGATAGGTCTTGCTTCTTTATCCAACTTGCCACTGTATACATTGTAAGTGGGGCTTTCAGGCTGTTTATGCTCAAGGGTAACATTGATGTGTGCAGATGGTTATTTATGCAGACTTGACTGTGTAGTTGCTTTATAATGTCAATCAATGGTCTATGTACTTGAGTGTGTTTTTCTGGTAGCCAATAATGATCTTTTGTTTCCATATTTTATACTCCCTTAAGAACATCTTACAAGGCAGATCCGGTGGTAACAAATTCCTTTAGCATTTGCTTGTCTGAAAATGAAAAGGATTTTATTTCTCCTTTGCTTATGAAGCTTACTTTGGCTGGATATGAAATTCTTGGTTGGAATTTCTTTTCTTTAAGGATACTCACTATAGGCTCCCAAACTCTTCTGGCTTGCCAGGTTTCTGCTGAAAGGTCCACTGTTGACCTGGTGGGATTCCCTTTGTAGGTAACCTGTCCCTTCTCTCTAGTTGTCTTTAATATTTTTACTTTTGCATTTGCCTAGAAGAATCTGACAACTATGTGTCTTGTGGCTGGTGATCTTGTATAATATCTTGAAGGGTTCTCTGATTTTTCCTGAATTTGAGTATCAATCTCCCTAACAGAGTTTGGGAAATTTTCATGGACAATAACTTCAAATATGGTTTCCAAGTTGCTTGGTCTCTTTCAGAGATGCCAATGAGTCACAGCAGCTCTGTCTGTCATCTTGAATGTGTGCAGGAGTCATAGGTTTGGTCTCTTTACATAGACCCATATTTCTCAAAGGGTTTGTTTATTCTTTCTTATTTATTTTCCTTTCTTTTTGTCAGACTGAGTTGATTCAAAGTACTGATTTCTGAGCTCTGATATTCTTTCCTCAGCTTGGTCTATTCTGCTATGACTTCCTATTATGTTATGAAATTATTGTAGTGAGTTTTTCAGCTCTATCAAATCAATTAGACCAAAATCAAATGAATTTGGTCCTTTTTAATGCCTATATCATGTTTCAGCTCTTGTATCATTTTATTGAATTCCTTAGATTCCTTGGATGGGGTGTCAACTTTCTCCTGTTTCTCAGTGATCTTCAATCTTCATTGCTATCCAGATTCTAAATTTATGTGTCACTTCAGAACCATTTCAGCCTGGTTAACAACCATTGCTGGGAAATTAAGGCAGTTGTTTGGAGGTAAGAAGACACTCTGGCTTTTTGAGTTGCCAGAGCTCTTTCACTGGTTCTTTCTTATCTGTGTAGGCTGATGTTCGTTTAGTCTTTGAAGAGAGGGCTTTTGCTTTTATGTTCTTTGATGCTCTTGAGAGTTTCGCTGTGATATAAGTTGGTTTTAGTCGACTGGTTTCACTTCTGGATGCTTTCAGAGACCAAGGATCAGCTCAGCACTGCAGTGCTGGGTTCTCTAATCCCAGAGGGTCTGGGGCCAGGCCTACAGCTTTGTTCTCTGGCCCCCTGAGGTTAAACACCTGTTGTGCTGGAGGGCCAAAGTGTTTCCAGTTCACTGGTAACAATACTTTGATGGGCTGCTGGAAAAAAGTACCTCAGCAAGTCTGTGTTTTGCAAGTGTGCACTGGCGATGGCAGGGTGGCAGTGATGCAGCAGTGTTTGTATGCACATGTGCTACTGGTAGTGGGGCAATGAGGTCCATGTGTGTTCACCAGCAAAGTAGTGGGAGGAGGCTGTGGGGATTCATCTGCAATTGCTATCTAGGCATTACGTGGAGTCTACCAGTGAAGGAGGTATGGTGGTGGCTGTCAGGAAGTGACTTGGTTGGGCATCGAAGGCTGTGCTGAAAGCAAGTGTGGCCAGACAGGGACCCCAGGAGAGGCTGACAGGCAAGGAACATCTCAGATCAGACTGGCCCCATTTCACAGTCAAGACAGCCCTGCTCTGTTCAGGTCTGATGGTCAGCAAAGGCCAAAGCAACCTCAAGGGGCATAGTAAGCCTTGAGAGATGGATTTCCTGGCTGTGCTCCATTGTAGCCATTCCTATGCCAAATCCTCTAGGCACCATATAGGCTGGAGTCCTATTCTCACCACTCCTCCCAGCAGCTCTCTCTGTCATCCTAAATGTCTGTAGGAGGCATAGGGTCTCCTTCAGCTAGGATGCTGGAGGTCCATGGTAGTAGTGGACTACTCCCTGCCTGTTTAACTCACCACTTCCCCGGAAGCTGCTGGGGGCCAGAAATGAGCCCTAGTGCTTGGCAGTCCAGTGCAGGTTTCCCAGCTTCCTATCCTTTAGCCCAGGATCTTCTCCTCTTTCTGTTCTCTCTCAATGCCTTCCTTCTGAAGATCTGCTCAGTGTACCGGTCTTTTGATGGCCTGGTCTTTCAGTGGGAAATGCTCTTTCTGGCTGTGTCTACTCAACCATGTTACATACTGGCTTTTCTCTGGGGATGCATTTCTCCCAGGGATTTTGGATTCATATCACAGTGGGGAATAGATGGTATTTTGCCACTGTTCTTGTCATTTAACCTGTTTGACAAACACATAAGCAGCCCACATTTCAAAGGTTTGCTGGTCAGAATAACATTGCACTTTTCCTACAGAATGTTATGTCATACTTGTTTTGTGTTACATGTAGAATCTAGCATGGAGTTTCACATATGAAGGTCTTCGACACAAATTTGTTGAAAATTTGCTAACTTTCTTTTTTCTTTGCTGCCCATGTCCTTTGAAGCAGAAAAAGAGATTGGGTGCATCATTTTAGCCATAGCCTGCACAGGATAATGACAATTACATAGTCAAAGTGCTATGTTTCAAAATTAAAGTTGAATATTTCACTGTATCTCTATCATTAACAGACACATTTCTAGGGCCTGGGAAAGCATGACTGTTTGGCCATTTTTTTGTGAATTTGTACCTATGTTCATTAACTAAAACAGGGAAATATAGCACATCTGAGATCTCCCTCAGAGACCCTGTGCAACTGTGAAGCACAGGGGCTGTCACCTGCCCCTCCTACTCAGGTGGTCAATGCTACGTGACCGACCCTTACAGAGATTTCCAAATCCTCAGGCAGCCAGTGCTGTCTATACAATAAAATCTTGATTACTGTCAATAAATGAACTTGTAGACTACCTGTTTCAAACTCAGTATGAGTCAGTATTTGAGTTATCCTTACACTCAGACACTCTTGATTCTTAGTCTTCTGTCTCCTTTCTTCCCTGGCTGCATTTAGTGGGGTGTCTGTGTGTTTGGGGAGGTGGGCTGGCTTGTGTGACTGTGTGGCATTAGGTTTCGGAGGCCCCTCCATTCGCTGTTCACTCATCCTCTGTCTTTTGGGGGACCCTGGCCTGTTGACACTCAAGCCTGAAGTTTGTGACTAGGAAACCTGTGGTCTGCTGTTTTGGTTCAGGTGAAGCTCTGTTGGAGTCATCAACCAGGTCTTATGTCTGAAGGCTCTCCTCTCTCTTCAGGTGGCTGTGGCTCACCAAGTGCCTGCCACACTCCCATCTAGTCCCAAGTGCAGTAGTCCACCACAGTGGTTGGCCTCAGCCCTCTGTGCTATGCTGACCCACTGCAAGCTCCCTACAGGGGGCTACAGGAAGTGTGAGGCACCAACTAGAGCACCTTCCTCTCTTACCCTGCTGTTGTACTCTCTTATCTAGGCTGGGATGCACCATATTGACATGGGGCTCTGAGCACAGATCTTAAAACATCGTGCGTGAGGAATCTGGAGACACAGTTTCTCCCTCTGCCCTCTGACTTGCTCTAATTTGTCTGATTCATTTTAGCTTCTCTGGGTCGAACCTGGGAAAGAGGAAGATTGGGACATAGATTAAAGCTTTATCATTTGCCACCTCTGTCCTTCTTGTTTCCTAAATATTCTAAGATGGAAAAAAGGCAAGTTTTCCTTTCCAAAGCCAGAATCTCTGGGGTAGGGCCTTGGAATCTGTATGTTATCAAATCATCCAGCTGATTCCAATGCAGCTAATGTTAAAGGACAATTGACTGGATCGTCTCCTCTTTCTTCCTTATTCATTCATTGCTAGGCTTTAATAAAAAATTGGTAATTTTTTCCCTATAAAATGAAATGAATGGTTAACTCTTAATGTGTTAAGAGAATTTTATATGTTGAGGGCCAGAGATCAAATTTTGAGCTAATTCTGCAACATATCCTAAGCTCTTTACACCTTGTTTTATCCCCTGCAAGTAAGTGGCTACCCTGGGCTAGTAAGAAAATAGTAATCTTCAAAAGGAAAATAGAAAACCACAATCGTTATCTTCCTAACCACTTAGCTCATACAATATGCAACAAACCATATGCAGTACCCAAAGGACTGACTTCAAATCATTCCTGGAAGGTACTTAGTAACACCTTGGCCAGGTACCACTGTGGCGAATAGTTCTCTCCACAGCAGCATCCTTTGTTTATGGCCTCTGTTTTGTACCTTACCCTGTTCAGTCACGTTGTTAGAATTATCTCCTCTTTGTCTGCCTATGGGTTTTTATTACTAACTACAAAGAATTTTGAAGTGTTCTATCTGTAGGGCCTCATGGTTTACATCATCAACGGCATGATAAGATGTTTCTCCCTCTTGTACATCATCTCTGCAAGACATCATTGGCTACGACTAATCTCCCAATGCCATGCGCTCTGGGGCTCTCTTTCCACCTCATTGACACGAAGGGAAGGGGCTCACTGCACCTAAGTTTTCACAGAGTACAGGCTTCAGAAACTCTAAGCAGAAAAAGAACCCTTGTCACTTACTCCTGATGGACTCTTGTATTTTTTTCTAACGCAGTTTAACCATCACAGCAATCCTCTGATTCTTAACTCTCTCCAGTGACCAAGCATTGGCACCCATATTCTATGAATTAGTTTTTTCAAATAATATTGATGTAGACCAGTGCTGTCAAACTTGAGTGTACATCATTGTCAGCTGGAGGACTTGTTAAATCGGAGGTACCTGTACCCTCTCATTTGATACAGTATCTGTAGAAGGCAGCATAATGATCCCCAAAGATATCCACATCCTAATCTCTATGACCTGTGGATATGTTAATTGTTACCTTACATGGCAAGGGGGGTCGAATTAAGTTTCCAGATCAAATTAAGCTTGCTATTGAACTGACTTTAAAACACAGAGATTATCCTGGAGTATCCAGGTAGGCCTGATATAATCACAAGGATACTTAAATGTGGAAGACAGAGGCAGAAGAGGAGATTAGAGTAATGTAATGTGAGAAAAACTCAACCCACTATTGCTGGCTTTGAAGATGAAGTGACTTGGCCAAGAGCCAAAGATGGTGGGAGGCCTCTAGAAACTCAAAAGGGCCAGGAAAAGTAAATTCTCCCCTAGATCCTCCAAAAGGGATACAGCCCAGGTAACACCCTGATTTTAGTCCAGTGAGATCTATTCCAGACTTTGGACTGCCAATACTGCAGTATAGTAAAACTGTGGTTTTAAAAACCCATGAAGTTTTTAGTGTTTTGTTACAGCAGCAATAGAATACTAATACATGAAGGCTGGAGTGGGGCCTGAGACTGGGCATTTCTTATTAGTTGCCAGTGCTGCTGCTGGTTGGGGATCGTAATCTGAGAACCATGGATATAGATCTTACTTGTACTTCTTACCCTCTAATTGTGGCGGATAGGCTTATGGTCAGTCCTATTATCTCCTCCTCCTAGTGTCCTCTTGTATTATTATAATCTCAGTGTAAATGGGAGTTTTGTCCTGCTTCTAACCAATAGGACATGGCAAAGTGATGGGAACTCACTTCTAAGGTGATGTTATGCACGACTTTGTCTTGCTGGCAGATTCACTCCTTTTCTCTGTTTCTGTGTTTGATGGAGCAAGTTGCCAGGTGGCAAGGAGCTGTGGATGGTCTCAGGAGCTGAGAGTGGCTACCAGTTGCTGACAAACAATAAGAAGTTGGGGTCCCCGGTCTCACAGCTGCAAGGAATTTTCATTTGCCAGCATCTGAGTGAGCTTGGAAGTGAATTTTTTTCCAGTCCAGTCTCCAGATGATAATGTAGCTCAGCTAATACCTTGATCACTGCCTTGTGAGACCCTAAACAGGGGATCCAGTTAAGCTGTGCCAAGACTCCTAATCCATATAAACTGTGAGAGAGTAAATATTTGTCTTTGTAAGCAACTAAGCTTTTTGTCACTTGTTAGGCAGCACAGAGACTGTTATAATGGGATAGTCTAGACACTGGAATAGCAAGAGGAGAGTCTGTGGATCCCGTGTGGGTTAGATCCCTTTTTCAGGTTGGGTCTATGATAATAAAGCTAGCATATATGAAGCATGTTCTATGTGCCAGGCATCAAAACTGACCTGAGAGATTTATATCCATTGCCTTCTTGAATCCTTGAAATAGCTACAAATTCATTGCACATATGAAGAGGTCCCAGAAGTTAGACAGCATTCTGATATCCCGGAGTTAGTAAGTAGCAGGGCCAAGATTGAAATATGTATTTGTCTGCCTCCAAAAGTTACACCCTGATCACTGGTGCAGGGACACCACCCTGAAGTGAAGGTGCCATGTGCTTGGGTATTCCAGGGGTTCCCCAATGACAGCAGTCTCCCGATGATGATGGTGGCTTTCTTTGTGCAGGAGCTACCT
Organism: Saguinus oedipus; assembly: GCA_031835075.1. Classification (NCBI taxonomy): domain Eukaryota; kingdom Metazoa; phylum Chordata; class Mammalia; order Primates; family Cebidae; genus Saguinus; species Saguinus oedipus. Next base: position 10,226,104 of record CM063180.1, read on the forward strand.
ATGGCATGGGTTTGGGAAACAGGAATTAGCAGCCACACCCAAAATTCCATGTTCATTCAATCCACAATCTTTCCTTTGTCCCCAGGGCATCTGTAATTTACCTTGCTAGTTCCTAAAGCCTGTGTCTGGGAAACGAGCTGAAGTGGAAATACCACCTTTAGAAGTTTATAGCACAGAGAAAGAAATGGGACTTGTCAACTTTAACAATAAAACACCATGTGTGCAAAAACATTTGAAATCTGGAAAACAGTGTTTGACTAAACCATTCGTCTACTTAACATATTTCCCTTAATTTTGCTTGTAATGGATGATTTCTGTACATTCACTAGTCCAGGGATCAGCATACCCATTTTAAGCAGACCCACGCGGTTGTGACTGCATTCATAACTGTCTCATTTATGAATCTCAGCACACCCATTGAGTTTAATGAAGTAGAAAAATTAGAAGTTCGGAAGGTCATTGAGCCCTCTGACTGTGTGCAAATACAATTAATGCACATTTCAATAATGGGTGTCCAGGAAGTATTCTCACCTAATATCCGATTCAAGACAACCAACATGACTAACCAGAGCTTTGTCTGAAGAGACATCTGAAATATATCAAGGAAATAAATTAACTGTCAAAAACTTCATTTATTCTACTGAGATTATGAAATGCAGCTGGAGAATGAATCTGAAAGATGGCTGCAGGAACTCAGAAGGGAGTTGTGGTAAATACCCACCACAGAAGGTCTCTGGGCAGCTGAGGAAGGAAGCCAAGGATGAATGGATGAGGGATAGCCAGCGCCGCTGTAGAGCTCAAAGGGGCAAGTGACTTGGGAGCAACGAATTACAGCAAGTTATGGCCAGGGCTGATTCAGTAGTGCAACCTACGTGGTCATGGTAAGTTCTTCTGTGCAGTTTCCATTAAGGAAATAGGCCCTACTCTGCTTAGCTCTTTAAAAATTATCCACTGTCCCCCACCCCCTTTCCCCAAGTCTGTTAGTTTGTGGGTAGTGTGTCCAGGGAAGGCAGGGATGGACAAAGTTCTAGGTTAATGATTTTCTTTTTCAAACACTGGAACTTTGCAATTGCTCAGGGATAAAATCAAATCACAAGCCTATTAGGTAAGGCTGTGCATTCTATTGGAAAATGGAATAAGCCTCATATGACAAGTGAAACTCATGAAGATTGTGCTTTATCATGAAAAAAATGGGGAGTATGGCAGCAATGGCTTTATGTCACTTACACATTTGTAGTGTTAGATCAACAATCCTTCCCTCATCCTCCAAGATGAGAGCTGCCCTCTCAAGAATGTTCAAGAGTCAGTTCCTTGTTCCTTCTTCCAGTGCCTGGAATCATGGAGCACACTCCAGGTGAGCAGCTAAAACCTGCCTCTTGCCTGTGCGGAGCTGACTCTGTCTTTCTCAATCCCCTAAGCATCCCTGTGAAGACAGACTATTGTCACTTGCAGGTGAAGAAACAGAACCCCAGGGGGTCTAAGCGGCTTACCCAGGGTCCCCCAAATAGTAATGGTAGTGCTGTGGCCTAAACAGCATTGCTAGTGTGAAAGAATAATACAGATACTAGAAGGGCCTACCTGATTTAAATTTAAATGTCTTTACAAAAGGAGGATGGTCCTGATGTTTTATTAATTCTAAACATTAATATATGTGGGACGTCTAAGGAGAAAAATAATGAGAGTAATGGAAAGTAACTTCCAGAAAAGATAAGACAAGTAGCATGTATGTAAATATGCATATAGGGAGACAGATGGAAGGAGACAAAATATTTTGGAATGAGACAATATTGCTTCATCAGTGACTAAAAATAGGGCAAGGGGTAGGGAGATAGGGCGTGAAAGGGATGACCTGGAAAGGAGACATGGGTGGGGAATTGGAGGGACTGCATGGATCGTGGCTCAGCCTCCTCGGTTTTCTTCCTTTGCAACTTGCCCTTTGTGATTCAGCCGGGGCCCTCAACACAGACATTTCACACAACTGTTTCTGAGGTAGCTCTGGTTAAACTAGAAGCAGGAAGTGCCAGAAATCTTGCAAGGAAGCAGATCCTCTTGACATTTCCTGTCCTGAAGATCCAAGGGGCTCAGGTGAGTTTCTAAGCCCAAGGAAGCTCCCATGAACTCTGTGAGGTTCCCCTAGATCCAGCAAGAGCCCAACGGGCTGACAGCTGCTCTCACCAGCGGCAAGGATTTATGTGTCACATTTCAAAGGACATGCATTTTAAGGATTTCTTGCTGTGTGAGAAACCATTGGGGCAAAATGGAGTAGAAGAAAAGTACACCTGATTGTAATTAATGCTGACAGTAATCTCCAGCTTTCATTCTGAAAACAGCCAGATGGGAAAGTTGGAACTGTTAATAATAGAAAACGTTGCCACGCAGTTCCTGGAGTCATAACTCTTTAAAGACTGTTTGGATTCCAGATCTCTACAGGCCAGCCCAAGCCAGATGCTGCTCAGACTCTGCACTGCCATGGGCCATGGTGGGCCCTATTGAAGGGAAGGGATCAGAGAGGAAAGCTCTGCTCTCAGTTCCCCGACTCTGATGAGAAGTCTACGTGCGGGAGGCCTGGGGCTGGGAGGAGAAGAAGAAAGCAACGACATGTCAGGGAAACGTGGGGTCAGACTGTGCTTTGAAACATCTTAACCAATGGCCTTGTTGCACAGGTCTTTGCAAGGAAGAGCCCAAGAACGGAGTGAGATCTCAGCCCAAAGGAGGTTTAGGAAGGTACCTTGGAGAGGGACGTCATTCTCAATGAGTATGCCATTCTCCACAGGCCGGGTTAAATGTAACCCAGCAGAGGGAAGGGTACTGGGAAGTAGGAGCCTGGGGAACTTCACTCTTATTTGAGGATGGGAAGGAAGACAAAGAGAGAGCTTCTTAAAAGTCGCCTCTCCCAGAAGCAGCAGCCATGAAGTCATCCCTCTTTCCCTGTGAGGATTTGCAACTTTGCAGAGCTAGCTGAGGCATCTACCCTGCTGCTGGGCACCCAGGGAGCCTGCCAGCTGTGAGGGGAGCTAGGAGAGCCACAGGCGATAGATCGGACCCTCGAGGTCTCAGTGGAAGGGGTTAGAGTCTAAGGGTTTCATAGCCAGAGACTCCGTGGGTCAGAGACAAGAGAACAACAGCACGATCTATGAGAGCCAGGAAAAGTCCTTGGTAAACTCAGGCCTGAGGCACCCAGCTTCAGCCCCTTTTCTGTCCTTTTCAAGAGCACCATGCGGTCAGCATCTCCAAAGTTCTCTGCTGACTCTCATGGACACTTGGGGAGGGGCCAATCAGTACTTTGGAAAGTTCTGATGAATCCCAACAGGTCAGACTGGCTCCAGGGAGGGAAGAAAAGACTGGCAGCTCTGATTTTTTCAGGCTTAGATAGACACACTTAGGGAGCAGCTCACAGAGGCACTGGCACAGGCGGAAGTTAGGTACCAGGAAGCAGATGAATGGGAGCCATAGATGGGTCCCCTGTGTTTCCTTGAGCATCATCACTCAGGGCAAGTGTGCATGCGTGCGTGAGCCCCAAGCTGGTGCAAGGTCTGCCTGCTAGCAAGATTGCCAGAGTGGAAAAGGGCAAAAGGGAGGCCGCTTGCCACAGGTTATGTGTGCAGAGAACCCTGATAAAAGCGAAACCCGCTGCAGAGCAGGAACATGTGGATAGGCTGTAAGAATAGGGATGGAAGCTCTATGAGGCCCGTGATTTCTGACTTGATGCTGGGCAAGGCGTCCTTGCTGGTCTGGTGGGAGCACCTGCAAAAGTGGAAGGACTGCAGAAAGCACTGCGCCGACAACAGAGGCGGGGAAAGTCCCCATGAACATTGCTGACAACTCCCACGCTGAAAGATGGAATTCCGTTTCTGCCAGGTAATTCGACTTTCTCAAATGCAAAACATACCTTTAATTTATTCCCAGAAATACATCCTGATAATTTTTACCTGCAGTCGAGTGAATATGAGAGAAAACATGGGGAGTGAAAATCTGGGCTGTGAGGTGAGCATCTGAGTGGGAGATGCTGAAAACGGGGACAAAGGACATTACGAGTTAAAAAGATCTCGATGATTTTTTTTTTTAGATGCAGTCTGGCTCTGTCACCCAGGCTGGAGTGCAGTGGTGCAATCTCAGCTCACTGCATCCTCTCCCTCCTGGGTTTAAGCAATTCTTCTGCTTCAGCCTCCTAAGTAGCTAAGACTACAGGTGCCCACCACCACCCCTGGCTAATTTTTGTATTTTTAGTAGACACAATGTTTCACCATATTGGCCAGGCTGGTCTCAAGCTCCTGACCTTGTGATTTGCCTGCCTCAGCCTCCCAAAATGCTGGGATTACAGGCATGAGACATCACGCCCAGCTGAAGATGTTTTAACCTGGTCATTTTCACATGCAAGAACCCTTCTCCCTCTCCAGATAAAATCTCACAAGGAGCCATAAGTGAAGAATAGTAGAGCAGATCTGATAGAAATGGGATCCAGATGCCCAAGACCGCTCGCTCCAGAGGGCTTCTTTCGGAGCCACGGAGTGATCACAGGGCGTCCCCTGAAGCGCCGGAGCCAAGCAGAAGCATTCTGGAATTGGTGGACTTTATCAACCATCTCACTTTGAAAACGAGGAGAGTGAAACAGATTTGCCAAGGAGAAAGGAAGAAAGCCGAGTCAGAGGCCGCCTTCTGCCTTGGGTTGGTGAGAGCTCCTCAGGCCCTCCCAGATCACCCTTCCGGTGCCTCAGCCCCCACTAGAGAAAGACAGACATCTGTTCCCTCCGCATGGGTTCTTGGACCTAGGGAGGAACTGGCACGAACTTGCCTCATGGGTTTGTAGATTCGCCTATTAAAGTCAATTTCTACATATTAAAAATCTGGCTTAACTCTCTCATCTCCAAGTCGGCCTCACAGCAGATATGCCTGAGTGAGCACTCAGGGAGCATGTTGTGAAACCCCGTCGGGGCCATCTGGCTGCCTGTGTCTTCGGATGCAGCCTTCTAAGCAAGTGCCCTATAACTCAGGTAATTACAGAGCCTGAGCCCACTCAGGGGAATTAGATGAAGCAACAAGCTATTATTTCCCTTGTTTGCAGAAATAATAATATGTAGGACCTCCGTAGCACCTTTCATCAGGAGACTTCAAGGTACTTCCCAGACACTGTTTGACTGTAAGTTCTTTTACTACAGATTTGCAATAAAAAAAAAAGAAAGAAGAAAAGAGAAGTCACTCGTCAATGAAGGAGGGTTAGCCCTGCGGGAGGAGTGGGGATGCCTCTGAGACAAGGGTCTTAGCTCCGTCTCCCTCCGAGACAAAGTGAGAAACCACTTGGGCAACAAGGACAGAGACTGTGACTGTGTGGACACAGATGGAGGGCGAAGAATGCAAACAGCAGTTTTTCCTACAATCTGGGAATTGTTAGAAAGATTTAGGATTTCCACAATGCCACCTTAGGTCAGCGCCACCAGGCTCCGGGCACACAGAAAGGGGGCTGAGGGAAACAGGAGAAGCCCCAGGGATGTTTAAATAAGTTCACCGAGTTCAGCAAAGGCCTCTAAGGAGATGGGATGACTAAGACTAATAAAGCCACGGTTTCATAAAGGAGCCCATGGGGGCAAACTAGGAAGCTGCCAGGTCATTTGACATGAACTGTGGGCCGCTCTGCACTGCTTTTAAGAGTCAAAGAGGAGAACATTTGGAAAGATCCAGATTGGGGTGACTGGGTGGCTTCAGGAAGGAAGGGGCATTGTATTTCACTAACTAAGGAAATTCTTTATAGATCTGGCTGGTCTGGCTGACAGAAGGGAGCAAAGCCCACCTCCCTGAGGCAGGAGAGCAGGACCCGCGGTACAAATGTGCTGAGCAAGTTGTGATGAGAAATGAACACAAGTGTAACAAACAGGAAGGATTTTAAAGATTTCTCTACCATGCAGACTCTGTTAACCTTTGCCATCAATCAACCCAGAGAGCAGAGATACACGGCCTTTTGTCCACAGCTGCAATTCCCAGAATGTGTTCCTCAGAATCCTGATCATGTGTGATGGCCCTTGAAAATTGTTCCACACTGAAATAAATTTTAGAAATGCTGCAGAGTTTTTCATTCTTCTCCTGAAGATGAGCAGTGCATACTCGCTTATGAACCGCCCTGAGAAGTCCTGTAGAAAAGAAATATTTTCCCAAAACTGATTTGGTCACGGGACACTTTTCCCTTTTGCAAGTACTTGTTAATGTTTCACAGAACGACTGTTCCTCAGGACACTGTTGGGAGGCACTGGTATGGGAAGATGATGTCATAGCTCATCTAGCTATGATGGTTTAAGACAGTACCTTGGAAAGGGAAGTCATTCTCCACTTGGTATGTCATTCTCCACAGGCCTGGTCAAATGTGGCCCAGTAGAGGGCAAGGTGCTGGGAAGTAGGAGGCTGGGAGGATGCACTCATATTTTAGGATGGGAAGAAAGACCAGGAGAGAGCTTCTTAGAGTCTTCTCTCTCAGAAGCAGCGGCCATAAGGTCATCTTTCTCTGTGAGGATTTGCAACTTGTGCAGAGCTAGCTGAGGCATCTACTCTGCCTGCTGGGCACCCAGTGGGCCTACCAGCTGTGGGAAGAGCTAAGAGAGCAACAGGGGCTCTGCATTAGCTATGCTAGAACCAAGTGGTTCTAGCAGCACTGGGCAGGTAGAGTGCATGGGCGCTGAGAGGAGCCCTGCTCAGTAGTGTTGGGAAGTGAGCCACGGAGTGCAATCCACTTACAGAGGATGCATCCAAGACAGCTGAACAATCAATGAAACATGCTCAAAGAGAGGTAAGCTCAAGCATGGGTGGGGAAAAGACTAGGGGACCCCGCAGGCAGCGGGGGGGGGGGGGGGGCAGCAGCCAGTTGCTAGGAGTCCTGGGCAGAATTATCACTGTCTGAAGAAGTAAAAGAGTCATCAGCTATTGATTTTTTACTGTGTGCTTGGAAACCCTCTTACACACTTTGTATGCATGAATCTCACTTAACCCTTGTAGGAAGATCATGATACAGATCACAGTGATGTATGTTAGAGAAGTCAAGTATTTGACTAAGGCTGCACAGCTAGGTAACTGTTGGAGCCTGAAACTGAACCCAACCATCTACCCTTAGAACCTTCTTTTTTATCTTTATGCCGGGGGTTGGCAAACTATGGTCCACCGGTCAAATACTGGAGCACTGTGTGTTTTTGTACTTAGTATTTTATTGGAATGTAGCTGTGCTCACTAGTTTACCTACTGTCTATGGCTGCTTTGGCAATGCACTAGCAGAGTTGAGTCATTATGATAGGGACTGTGTGGTCCACAGAACCTAAGATGTCTGCTACCTGACCCTTTTACAGAAAAAGTGTGCCGATCCCTGCTTTGTGCAAATCTACCTCCAGTCTAGGGAGCACATGGAATAAGACCAGCTTCCAGGAGAAGAGAAACAGTTGATCAGGGCCTTAATGAAGAAACCTTTGGTTTAGGGAAAATTACCTATTCCTGAGAAAAGATAACTGGGCACATCACACCCAAGAGGGAGGCAGATGCCCATCCCATGCATTGGACCACCATGGCAGGGAGAAGGGAGGTAATCCGTGATTTGGAGCAGCACACCTTTATGCATTAAATAACTTTTTATTGAGTGTTTATAAAATGCCTGCCACCATATGCCCCATAGCCAGGAGATTCCAGGAAAATGCCAGGAGAATTTAATTCTGCACCACACCAGCAAGTAGGTGGAGGCTGCAGATAGTTTTTTGATCCTCTCAGAACTGCTGAAAACAGAAGCTGTTCTGGGCCTGTCCCTGTTTTCCTGACTGCACCAAATGTGGCCTGAGGTTGGCTTCATGCAGCAGCTCTGGCCCCAGGGAGCTGGAAAGACGAGGCTGGGGGAACGCAGTGGGGCTTTGGCTCTGGGCTTCAGCTGAAGCTCTGAGCCCTGAAGCTTGTGCTCATGGGTGAGTTGGGGCTCCTGGCCCTGTGGGAAAGGACTAATGATGCCAGGCTCATTAGCACAGCAGGTGAGGGTTGGGGATTAGCACCAAGGGGTAATGAGCCTTGTAGGGAACTAAGTCAAGTCTCAGTTTTGAGGTTACTTTGTCCTGTGTGCTCAAGCCCTGGAGGCCAGATTTAGTGATGGTGGCCTGGACAAAGGCTGGGAAAATAAAGGAAACCTCTGCTGAGCTCGGTTTGGATCAATCTCCCCTCTCTTTTCTGCCCTCTCCATTCAAATCTCACTACCTCCAAGTCAGGCTAACCTCCAAGATAAACCCTTGGGCCTCAGCTGCGTAGGCTTAGAGTAGGACACAGGAATCTGCATCTTTGACATGCAATGTAAACGATTCCTTTTTTTTTTTTTTTTTGAGATATGGTCTTACTCTGTCACCCAGGCTGGAGTGTGGTGGCACAACTATAGCTCTCTGTGGCCTCAAACTCCTGCAATTAAACAATCCTTCTGCCTCACCCTCTCAAAGTGTTGAGATTACAGGTGTGAGCCTGGTCAGTGTGGGTGATTCTTACGCGATTGGATCACAGTTTGACAGTTTTCCCAGGCTTGGACTCTTTAACATGGGCCAGCCTCCCGGTCCTGGTCCCTTCTCCATGGGCTCATCCTTGCCCTCGTCTCCCTGAGCCCTGCTCTAAGATCATCTTAATAATGAGGATGTTCTGGCCTCTGACATGTTGTGACATCTTCGAATCTGGTTGCCTGGATCATGGGACTCTGAATGTCTTCCTGTGCCATCTCGGTTACCCCAAGTGAAAATTCCTGGCTTCAGACATTGTCTTTGTGAAATTTTATTTCCAAGTTGCTCCAGTCCCATGTGTCCTGTGAAAGGTGGTGAATTTGGGCAAGTGGTTTAGGGTCTATAGTTCCCTGAACCTCCTCTTGTGTCTCCTGCCTAGCATCCAATGTTGATTCTAGCCGCTTCTAACTTCCCTAACTTCTAACCTGTGGAATACACCCCCCTATCAACTCACAGCAGAGGAGGAAGGCACTACCCCACCCAACTTTCTGGCTTAGACATTGCTGACTTTGTCCCTACATTCTCTTCCAGAGAGACACGGGGGTGAGTGCCAGTAAGCTGGCAGGGTCTCTCTCACAATGGCACCTGGACAGCCACGCAAGTTTGACACGAAGGTGGCCACTGTTATTCCTCTTCTGACAATGGGCAGGGACTCTAACCAGTGGGCAGCATGTGTTTTACAACTGGGAAGTCTCTCCTTCTGTGGGGCAACTGTGGGACCTCTGATGGCCTGGAGCACAGAAGACCCCACTGGCCGAGGTATAGCAAAAGCACCACTTCCAGGGGAAAACTGATTCCCCATGGGCTTCCACTCTGGGTTCATTGGGAAGGCGGTGGTGCTGCAGGCCCAGTGCGAGGAAGGCGGGGAGGGCCCTGCACGTCGGCACCTTTCTGTTCATCTCTACCCTCCTAGGACACTTTCAGGCTGTCCCAGTTGTTACAAGAAGACTTTCTTCAAAAACACAGAGACCTGTAGCAGCTGAGTGGTTGATATTTCTTTCTTGAGTCATCAGCTGAAAAGGTCAGACTCATAATCATTGCCGTTTGGGAGGTAGAACAGTGGGAGGTTAGTAATTTACGATGTTTAGTACTCATTCTATTGCAACATTCACAGTTTTTTTTTAATATACGACTTTTATTTGAAGTGAATTTGAATCGTATGATAATAGTCACAGATTGTCTATCGTCTCTCTCCTTACAGTGACCCAGCAATTTCCAAATGCAGTTTTCCCTTGTGACTGGCGTGAGAATTACTCCTTGGAAGCTGCAGCAGGCTAATAAAAAGACAAAATGGAATATTTGGAATATTTTATTCTTTCAATTATTTCAATTCCTACTAACAGCTAAGATTTGATCAAAACAGTGTGAGGCTTGGCGCAGCTGGAAGTCCCACGTGGATTCCCTGGCTCTCAAGCTGCCGTCTGTCCTTTCTATGCCTCTGGGATGAATCTTTGGGTGCAGGTGGCTCAATGCTCTTCCTCTCCCTCTATCTCAAGCCACATTCTGAGGTGGATATTTGTTTGGTAGAACCTACCAGTGTCCTCTGTGCTGGGTTTCCTTTCCCAGACACCTGAAGCTTCTCTCTTGCCTGAGGAACTTGAGAAGGGCTGTGGCTGGGGGAAGGAGTGTGAGCTTTGATTTCAGGCCAGCCTGGGTTCACACTGTGGCTTAGACACACCCCAGTGGAAAGAGATTGAACGAATTACTAAGCCCCCAAAGGCTCAGTTTCTTCATTTTGAAAATTGGAATTTGGGGGATGAATTGAAAAGCAAGTTATGTATGTACAGTGCCTTGCCAGACCATTGAAGGTACTGAATAAATCACATAAGCTATCATTCAATAAACTAACATTATGACTCTCCATTGAAGCTTTGCCTCAGCCTTCATGCTGCCTCTGGTCTTCTCATCCAGGTTTGTGCTGATCCTGTTGCATTAAACTAACAAATATTTATTAAATACCTGTTACATATGCATCTCTAGGCTAGATACAGAGAATATAGAGATTTCAAGGAAACTGCAGCAACATTGCTATCCTCAGGGAGCATGTAGATCATCCATCGACTTCCAGCCCAGGGCTTCCTGTCCTTGCAGCCTCAATTGTCCCCCCTCTCCAAGTCCAGGCTGTTCCCCCTCCATAGACATCAGGACCTTGGGGGAACAAACAACCCTCTCTATCACCTGCATGTTTTTTTCAAGGATGTATCTACTAGCTGTTCTCTGCCTTGTCTGTATCTGATCTCTCTGTGTTCAAGACATGTGGGCGAGGACAATAATAATAATAACTAACATTAATGAGCCCTCATCATGGGCCAGGTACTACTGCTTGTAATGCTCATAATGATATTACAAGCATTTTGCATATATAATGTCATTTTTTCTTATAGTTACCCTTTGAGATAGGTACTATCTATAAAATAAGGAATAATCTGCTAGGAGAGCCAGGATTTGGAAGCACACAGTCAGAGACCAGAGCCTGTGTTCTCAGCTCTGCTCCACTGCCTTGCATTCCCACTTGACACTCCTCAGACAAAGACCCTCTTCCAGCAGCCCCCTCTGCTTCGTCCTCAGCAGCCTTGGTTTGTTAGATCAGCTGTTGCTCTGGTTAACTCTTCTTTGTTGAGAAATGCCCCTGGTGTGAGAAGATTGTTTTCCCTGGGCACTGACCCTTCCCTATTTTGATGGTCAGCGGAGAGAGGCAGGGTCACAGAATCAGTGGCCTGTTTTTGCTTATGATTATTTCTGTACTCCACTTTTATATAGATTGTCAGCATTGTAAAGAAAAATCAAGGGGGCAAATATCCTTTCAACAAGGCTGACCTTCCTTTTGCTAGTTTCCCGTAAAGATAAACTTCCCATGGCAGCTAGGTAGGGGCATGTCATATACCTTCTCAGGCTCTCATTGTAGTAATTAAGGAAATGGAATGAGAGATAAGTCTGTATAGTACTGAAAGTTAGGAATACAGACTAATGATTTGCTGGATGCCAGGAGGAATTTCTACCAACTAAAGCTTGGATGGGGCCTGAGATAGGCAAGCTGGATCAAGCAGAAAGACGTTAGGAAATTTCCACCCCGTCTTAGTGAGTTACATATTCTAGAATCTGGAGCCCTCACCAATTAAATGGTGAAGAAATTGCTTTCTGTCTTGGCTAGCGTCATTTTACCCAACCAAACCCTTTCACGGGCACTTTTTTTTTTTTATGTCTGTTTGGGGAGTACTGTGTGGGTAATGCAATAGGCCAGAAATAGTCAGAATGCAGGTATGGGACACTGACAGTGATAAATGGAGGGGACAGGAAAATAGTGCAAAGAGTGTGCTGTGGAAATTGCAGCATAAGCCTGCATCTGAAAAAGAAAGAGACACGAAACAGATGATCAAATATTCTATGAGTTCATTGTGTTTCTCAGTATAAAATGATCAGGTGGGGGAATCGGACCTCTCATCAATTCGAAAGGACCATACTATACAATTGATTTTTAAAGACTACACATTTAGATGGAGCTCTTGCAAAGGAGGCAGACTTCCAGGATCTTAGAGGAATATTCTGAGAGTGTTCATATGGTTATTGCTGGGAATCATGGGACTCCTTGCCTTGTAAATATTGGCAAGCTTCAGGTATGAAGAATCTTGTGATCATTCAAGCATGAGTAAACAGGAAAGAAAATTGTCCATAGAGCCAGTGGAAAAGTGTCAGAAATGCATCACTAATGTTAGATATAGAAAGGTTCACTACTGAATAAAGATTTACTACTGTAGGAGAAGCTCATCAATAAACCACCTGAATACTCATTCTGAAAAATGCTCAGTCATGTGGCAACTGACCAATAAACAAGTTACCATTAAACATCCAAAAACTAGGGAAGTATTCATATTATGGAAGCCAGATAATATTAAGTCTAAATAATTGTGGCTGTAAATGTGATTAGAACATTGAGTGGAAATGCTTTAAAAATGGAGGAAACATATCAATAGTAAAGCTGACCATGTTGTAAAGATCATCAGAAATATTAGAAGCCCCTATTCCAGGGAAACTAGAAAGGAGGAAAAAAATACCTTTGCCCCTAATAAATAAGTGGGAAAAAAAAGCAAAATAATGCTCATTTTTTTCCACTTATTTATTAGGGGCAAAGGGTCAACTATCTTGCTTCCTTCCTGAGAGAAAATGTACACTGGAGCATTTTAAAATGTATGTTAACTATCAGTTTAACCAGAATATATATCTTCAAATTACCAAGTTTCAGAAAGGTTAGAAAACAGTTCCTACATAACAAAAGACTGAAAAACATAAAGGGAGCAGTTGTGAAGTATAAAACACATAAAGCATAAAGCAAGATAACAGAAGAAGTAGTACAATAACATTATTGTACTATATATTAGTACAAGATAATATTATTAGTACAATAAATGTAAATGGATTACATTCAAACATGGGCACACGTTGGTATGCATCATTATAGAATGCATAATTATGCATTATTAGGATCCTTATAGGATGTTTTATTATGCATCATTATAGGATGGATAATAAAAAATAAAATAGAAATTGATAAAATTTTAAATGAAAATAAAAATAAGTGGGTAACTTGTGAATCAAAAAACTTTTTGGGGGACATGCTTGAAAAATATTCAAGCTTTAAAGGTAACTGTTTGTTCCATCATTACAACAAAAGGAGTGTTTTCTTTTCTCACTCAATCGGTACTATCTTTAAAAAAGTCAAGATTTACCACAATTTTTTTGATATACAGTATATATATTCTGTATCCCACCAGATGAAGCATATGAAATTTCTTGAAAGTAGGATTTCCAGTCTTCTTCATGTCTCATCAACTGAAATCCAAATTTTATTACCCATGACCAAGAGTAAAGTGGGTTCTAATAGTCCAATTTATCATTTTATAAATTATCTTTTGGATAATGGTCTGATGAATTGTTCAGGATCAAACCTTGGTTTTGTGACTAAAACTAAATGCATATTAAAGCAATTATATGGTTATTTGCACCTAGGATGTAATCATGTTAGACACTAAGTTCTATGCAAGTCAAAATGCCAGTCATCATTAATATTATTGTGATGTGAAGCAAATTGGGCAGTTAGTATTTTATATATAATACATTCTACCCTTGTTTCTTTCTTAACATAATCCCTTTAGGGTGAACAGATCCTTGCATGATCTTTATCTCAGTGGTTATTCTATGTATGTGTGAGAGTGTATATTGCCATTGTTTATTTGAATACAATTATTTGAATTTAATCTTCTTATTTTAAAAATAAATATTAGTGGTCTAAAGTGTATATCTATGTGCAAACATTTTACCCAATATAGCCACATATCCAATGTTAAAATGACATAGTTCTGATGTGTTTGTGAAATTCTCTGAGTAATTCCTAGGCTTTTATTTTTGTGTATGTGATTTGAGTATTAAATTTAGGATCTGTACTGGTGTCCTCAGTAGCAGCTAGCACATACTGGCATTCACCACATGTTAGATCATTACAGGCTGGAATTTATACTGAATTTTGATTTCAACATATAAATCATTAGGACAACAGAAGGGATGTAGTTGCAGCAAAAGACGTTTATCCACCAATGATGTATTGCGTACCTACCAGGTGCTAGGTACAACCATTAATGATTTTACACTATAGCTACACAGAGCTTTAGAGTTATAAAGAAAAGAATATGTACAGGTAGAAAGCAGCAAGTGCCCTCAAAGAAGTTCAGATAAATGACTATGAGAATTGAGAATAAGTTCAAGCCTACAAGACTTTTAGGCCCCCGACCTAAATAGTTTTGGGTCCCTAATGCACATCCAAGCTATGGTTGGCTCAGGGATCAGATGGCTTAAGCTGACAATTTGGAAGTCTTCAGTGCATGCCACTGGGTAGGACTGGGGAGTCAAGGATTGTGTTGCAACTGGCTCTCTATTTTGTTATTTTCTTTGTTTGGTTCAAAAGTCTCACAAGCATTTGGTGAGCATCTACTGAATGCCAGGCAGAGAATGATGAAATAGGGCATATGGGGAATTGAATGAGACAGAGAGCTAACTTTAGGGAGCACAGTTTATGATACAGGACATGTACCCACTAACAAATAATTTGAATATATTTGGTATATATAAGATATTCAAAAGACAGGAGGGATAATTAGATAAAGCTGGTTGTTTATGGATGGCCCCTAAGGGCAACACACTTTAAATTACTTCCTAACTGGTCAAAACAGGATAGCTTGTAAAGAAATGTAGGATGGGTGTTCTAGGCAAAAGGAACATCAGAGGCAAAGCACCTGACTTCACAATGGGCATGAGTATTTGCTTGCCATCCTCCAGGGCACTGCCCAGTCTGGGTGGGCCTTTAAGGAAATATAGTGTGTTTGCAATCATGGTCAATGCAGTCATGAGGAAGGGAATCTATCTATGACGAGAAGGGCCAAGACAAGGGAAAGCCTTATTATCACCTCACATTTGCAGGAGGGATGGAGCCAGGGAAGATTCTCAGAGGCAGTCTCAGATGCATGCTGTGGGCATCTTTCGTAGAGGGCAAGTCCAATTTGGAGATGAGGGGGCCTGCAGGAAAAAAAAAAGTTGAAGGAAACAGAGCTGTGGAAACAGTTTAGAAGATTGAGAGTAGTTTGGATTCTTAGAGCACAAACTAGCAAGAGTGGAAGCAAATAAAGAATTTGGCCATTAGCTTGTCCTTTCTTTATTGTGTCGATTATGATACATCGTTAGTTATTAAAAGGATCTAATCAAATCTGGCTTTAGGAAGACCACTTCTAGTGCAATGTAGAGAATGAATTAGACAGGTGAAGGAATGGCTGGGAGACAAGTGGGGTGTGCTGAGCGAGGCAAGATCTGAGAGCAAGAGCAACAGGCTGGGCTCGGGGTGTGCACATGTGTTTGTGCTCTCGTAACACCAAGCAAATACATGGGGTAGACTACTTAGTTCTTTTACCACCTGGGCCAGAATGTGGGCTGCCATGAGGTAAGCCCCTGTTACATGGCAAAGTAAGCATCCCCAAACTGGGAAAGTCTGTAAAGTTTAGTTCTATCCTCCACATACACTTTCCCAATATAATAGTTCCAACAAGTGGTTGACCAGTTGCAACTTGAAAACATCTCTCTCCAGGCCAGGTGCAATGCCTTGTGCCTGTAATTCTAGCCCTTCAGAAGGCTAAGGTGGGAGGATCGCTTGAGCCCAGGAGTTTAAGACCATCCTGGGCAACATAGTAAGATCCCCATCTCAAAAAAAAGAAAAAAGAAAAAGAAAACTTATCTATTCAGCCTTAACTCCTGGGATTTTCCTTCTTAACCATCTTCCCCAGATGGATCAGGAGGGGACAAATCTCTTTTTTCTCCCCTGGGCCTTCACGCAGGCTCTCTCTTCTCCCTATAGCCTTCAGGTCTGGATAAGCGATCACCTCTTCAGAGAAGCTGCACCTGCCTCCCGTTACTAAGCATGTTCTCCATCCCCTTTTATTCTCTATTCCCATGCCATGTTCCTTCAATCATGTCACTTGCTGTAGTTAAAAAGCATGATTTTTATGCACTTATCCTCTTCCTACTCAAACTGGGAGCTATGCAATGACAGGTCATATATCTGTTTTATGTATCAGGGAGTGAATAGCCAACTTTTTTCAGATCATCCTTGTTTAGAAGTTTTTAAACATGGACTTAAATGCTATTTCCTTGAGGGTCTAGACTTTTTTTACATCTATTTGAAAACAGCTCTTGAGCTCTGCACATGAGTCCTTAGTTCCTAGCCACCGAGGAAAGGCTGTGGGACAGTGTAAACTCTCTGCAGTTCCAGTACCTGAGATGTGTAAGCAGTGACCGGAAGTGACGTTGGACTCCGGGAACAGGTCTTGCTAATTTAGATCAAATTTTTGCCCCTTGGCAATGGAAGTCTTTATTCTTTAAAAGATGTTAAACTTTGTAAGAAGATTCTAGTCTATTACTTTCAAATTTTCCTTATGAGAATGTATCCAAAGTAGAATTGCTAGAATAATGAGGATGAATACTCTAATGTTTAATTACAGCTCAATAAAACTATAAATAAAGTTGTCAGTCATTTATAATTACCTCTTGATCTGCTCCTTCTGGAGAGGAAAGAGTGAGCCAACTATTCTTGCTTCGGAGGTGAATTAACCCTTTCTGGCTCCTTATTGCAATAGAGCTGTAATTTTCCAAGTGCAATGCTTGCAGCAAAACAGTTCAATTATAATCCATCCATGGCAATTTACTCACTGGGATGATTCGTGTTCTTAGCTCGTATTTCGGAGGAGTCAGACATCCAATGGAAACTCTGTGCCAATCACCGGGTGGCCACCATTACTGGAGCAGAGTTGAAACTTATTTAGGGTTCGACATCTCTTATAAGTGAGCGCCCATCCTTTAGGACAAAACAGCACAGGCGGGAATGGCCTCACACTGCTTGCCTGCTAATGGCCTGGAACCTGCAGTTGAGAGGGCCCGTGGTGCGGACGTGGTCGTTGTGCTTCTTCAGTCTAAACCTATTGGGCCTTGGAGAGCACAGCGTAGCGCTCTGAGAATATGGCTCAGTGCATCTGCAGTCAGGACCAGGCCTGTGTCTCTCTGGAGGCCAGGACACATGTGTCCTGGGAGAGCAGTGCTGTGGATTCCGCAGGGCAGGAGGAAGGCTGGGGGCACAGGCCGTTTGGCAAAAGATGAGACACATCAGAAAAATGCCTTCAAATACAGCAAGATCTGGGGCTGGGGACTCATAGATAATCCATCTAGCATTTTCTGTCAACATACCGTGGCACAGCCTCTAACTGGGGAAAAAGTGTGCCTACCACATGACGCATGGCCACCTGGAAAAGAGCCAGTTGTCATGCAGAACACTCAGCTTCCCTGAAAAGTGACCTTTAACATTGCCGGAGAAAACACTGTATTGTTTTCTCCCATTTTCTTTTAATTCTTCTTATGTAGTCAAGAAAGCCAGATCACAGCTCAGCAATAGAAAGCAAGGCCATCACGGTGGCTAAGGTGTTGCAGGGAGGTAGAAGAGGGTGACTTTTGGCCAAGCGTGGAGCCCTGTGGCTCTGGGGGGTTAATCAGGTCCCTCCTTGCAGCAGGGGCTGCTATTCACTTCTGTCCAAAAGGCCCGACTTAAGTCTGAGGAATGTGAATTGAAGAAGCAGGTGCTGGGGGTAGAAGGTCACAGTTATGGTTAGTGACCCAGCGGCTACTATCCCATGATGTGGCCACGTCTGTCCTGACCATGCCATGCGTCCCTCTGTGTCCTCTCCAACATGCTGGCTTCCCTCAGCGTCTTGTTATCCTGGGCATCTTGTATGTTTTTTATTCCCCTTCCCTCTCTCCCTCCCTCTCTCCCTCCCTGCCTCCCTCCCTCCCTCCCTTCCTTCCTTCCTCTCTCTCTTCCTTCCTTTCTTTCTCTTCTTTCTTTCTGGGGGAGTTTGAAGGGGAAAAGGATCCAGAAATCATATTTGGTATACTATGCAGATATCTGAGGAAGTGCTAGTCTCTCCTTCCTTCACAGACAGCCATCCTCTTAGGGCGCCTCACCTCATAACACCCTTCCCCTGGCCTAGGATCTATTTTAGCTCCATATTTACACAGCAAGTGTAACTCGGCAGGAACCGTGCTCACCCGCCACTGCAATGCCATCCACTGGCACTTTGGAGGGCTGGGGAGGATGTGAAGACTGTGCCCCTCCTCCTGTAGCAGCAGCTCAGGCAGAGCCACATGCCCAGGCACTGACAAGAGACTCATTCTCCTCTCCCTTGAGGGAAGTGAGTCCAAATGAGACTGAAGCATGATGATGGGAGGAGTCCAAACCCACAGCATGTTTGTTCTTCTGGCTATTTCAGACCTTCCTTTCTCTGGAGCATGAAAACAAGGCAGGGAACAATCCCCTCTCTCAGCGATGGACACTGGCTTTGATTACCTTCCCTCAGGTGGTAGCCTCCTAGGAAAAAAATACAAGGAGAAACGAGGAGCATCAAATGCAAATGCTATTATTTTTAGCTATTTCATTCTCGTTGGACAAAGTACAAAAGTCAGAGCAAATGCTCCTTGAAAGTAAATGTAGGAAAGTGAGCCTCTTTATTGGAGTTTCCAAGTACCAATAGGAGGCAGACTGCAAATTGCCCTCCCCTGCTTCCTCAATGGCAGACTTCCACCTATATTCTAAAATCCACATACCTAGCGAAACAGCTCTGAGCTCCCCTTGCAGCTAGGTATGACCACATGGGTATGTCCTGGTCAGTGAGATGGAAGCTGTGAGATTAACTTTAGATGTCAATTTGACTGGATTAAGGGAAACCTAGATAGCTGATACAGCATTACAGAGTAAGTCCCCTTTATGCATGGGGGATACCTTCCAGGACCCCCAGTGGATGCTTGAAACGGTGAATAGTACTAAACTCTGTAAACACTATATTTTTTTCTATATATATATATGTTTATGATAAAATATAATTTATAAATTAGTTACAGTAAGATATTAACAATAATTAATAATAAAATAGAATAACTATAATAATGTACTGTAATAAAAGTTATGTGAATGTGATTCTCTTGCTCTCAAAATAACATAGTATTGTTCACATCCTTCTTCTTGTGATGATGTGAGATTATAAATTGCCTATGTGATGAGATTAAGGGAAATGAGTGATATAAACATTGTGATATAAATGGATAATTCCAGAAATAAAAAATTTATACTTCTTAAGTTGTGTGACATTCTGAGCAGTTTGAAGAAATCTCATGCAGTCTTGCTCTGTCCTGCCTGGACAGCCATTAGCCGTTTATCAGCCTTCTCGGTTATCAGATCAACTGTTGTAGTATTGTAGTGCTTGTGTTCATGTAACCCTTATTTTGCTTAGTAATGGCCCCAAAGCAGCAAGAGCAGTCATGTAATATTTTCAGACTACACTTGATTGTGGGTAACCGAAACAGAAAAAAGTGAAACTGTGGATATGGGCGACCTATCGTATTTCTGGATATCTATGAGGGTGCCTGGGGAAGAGATTGGCATTTGAATCAGTGGACTGAATGTGGAAGATCTACCCTCCCCAATGTGGGTACCACCCAATCGACTGAGGGCCCAGATGGCAGAAGGAAGGTGAATTCTCTCTCTTCTGGAACTGGGATAGCCATCTTCTCTCATTCATGGTCATCAGAACTTCAGGTTCTTTGGCTTTGAGACTTGCGCCAAAGACTCCTCAGTTTCTCAGGTATTCTGTCTCAAACTGACAGTTACCCCATCAGCTTCCCTAGTTGCCAGGCCTTTGGACTTGGACTGAGTTATGCTGCTGGCTTCCCTAGTTCTCCAGCTTGCAGATGGCCCATCGTGGATCTTCTCAATCACATGAGCCAATTCTCATAGTAAATCTCCTTATCTGTCTATCTATCCATCTATCTATCATCTCCCATTTGTTCTGTTTCTCTGGAGAACCACAGCTAATACAGAAGCTTAGGTGTTAGGTGATACTTCCCAGAAGGGTTCTTTAAGTGTGTTGACTCAGCTAGGAAATACCTTTTTTGTTGCTTCAGTTGTCTTCCTTCTTTTAGATTGCAAGTGGGAAACGACAGCTGGAGCTGCCGTATCTACCTTGAGCCATGAGGTGACGTTGTGGCTGGAAGCCCCATGTTGAGCTGACAAAACAACACAGGAGCCTGAGACCCTGAAGACTGTGATTTCACCAAACCAGCCTTCCTTTGGGTTTTTGCATGAGAATGAAGTAAACAAATGTCTATCTCATTTAAGCCATAGATTTTTTTTTTTTAATGTGTTGTCATCTATTTGGTATACCATTTGCCCCTTTAAAAGATCTGGTTGCTTATGTGTGATCTAGTAATCTGTTGGGATATGGAGTCTATCTGATCATAACCAACTTAATCATTGTACTCTGGCTAGGGTACAATGTGTATATTGGACTTTCACTATGAGGCTGCATTGGGCTAAGAGCTATGGAAAATAACAAAAAGAACACCAGATAGTTGTTCTAGTCTCAAGGAATTTGTCTGGCAGAGGAGTTAAGACTTACACACATTGCAAATAGAGAAGATAGAAAAGTATATGTAAAGGTGTGAAAGAAAAGGTAGTCAACGAGGAATAAAATGTGTATGTTTTGAGGACTAAATACACATTCTGTATTTTCAGGGACAGTCTTGTTTTTAAATATTCTGCCCCTTTGTTCCTACCAAGATCTCCCAGGCATAGCAGCATTTTTGACACTTTAGCTACCATTTCATTGCTTTCCATATCCAGAAGTAGTACAAAATATTTCTGTCAAATTGCATCTTGAGTTTTTGGTACTGAAATTGATTAAGAATTGAGGTGATCAGTATCAGCTGAAGTTATAAGAGTGTCTTTATGGAGGAAGCAGGGCTCAGATTTTAGAGAGTGTTAGATCTGGTGGAAACTTTAGAAATTGTGTAGCCCAACCCTTTGCCTACAGGCCAGGGAGATGAACTGACACACCCAGCCATAATTCTGAGGAGTAACAGAGTCAAGGATGAAAGACAAGTTTTGACTCTCAGAACAGTTTCCACTGTGTGTGGAGCTGTCACTCCCAGGATAGACTGGCTTCGCTCCTCAAGATGTGGTTATTCTGTGCCTACTGTCTTCCTAGTAGGGTGAGTGATGAGAACATAACGTTGTCCTTGATTATAAATAATGACAGTATGAAACACTGCATGCTAATAGGCAAAATAGGACGTATTTGGAGGATCAGGCCATGGGAATGAGTAGTGCCTGAGAGTGGAAGGAAGTAGTTGGGGAGTTTAATAAAGAAGAGGGGATGGTGATGGCAGACAGCTTCAGGTGGGAAGGAGGAGCCTTACCCTACAGAGCCTGGAATGCAAGACAAAGGGCTGAGGCTGACTTTCCTAGGCAGATTAACATTAAGTGGAGGCACATTATCTGGGTTCAAATCCTGGTTCTGACCTTGGTTTTAAGATCTCCTTGGCTCATGCATAAAATGGGTACATTTTATTAATGGTATCCCTCCAGAGGGGAATAATTACTAGTCCTTTTTTATCCTTGAACAGAGGATGAATGTGACAAAATCAGTATCATATCTTGGAAAGAGGTGTCTAAAATGAAACTGCCCAATGGTTTGATTACATTCCCTAAAAGAAAGTTGGCATCATCCTTAGGAAGAGATGGTATGTTGTGTAAAAATCTGAAGACGTGAAGACGCTATACGCATCAAAGCATGGACTGGCTTTCTTCCACATGCGTGTGACAGCAGAGTAACGTTAGGTGACATGGAAAGAATAAGACAGAATAGCATGAGGAGCATCAAAGGGTTGGTGAAAGGCTGGGCTCCCATGTGTGTCTGTGCAGCGCCAACCTGTACCACAGGGCTCAGAGGCCTGGGAGGGACACACATGCTGAACAAGCAAAACTGACATTCGCAAGAGTTTGGGGGCAAAGAATCCAACAGATTTCTTGGATTAGAGAATAAAATTAAGGAAATAAAGTTCTGTGGTCTGAGTGATTGGGCTTGTGTTCAGTTTCTACTACTTATTCACAAAGTCCCTGGTGGCTCTTACGAATCTAGGGGTTTCCCCCAATCAAGTGTGCTGAGAGCCACCTGCAGCCTTCACTTAATGCATAGATCCTGGATTCTGATTCTGCAGCTCTGTGGTGAGGCCCAGGAGTTTGCCATATAGCAATCCCACAGCTGGATCTGATGTAGATGCATGTTGGACCAAACTTGGAGAAACTGCTTAGAAGAGAGACCCACTTTAAGCCTCACAAAGTTCTCATCTATAGAATATTGATAATGATATGATAGCACTCTATACAAATGTGAATTGAATTGTGTCTCCCAAAAGGACATGTTCAAATGCTAATCCCTGTGAATGTAACCTTATTTGAAAATAGGGTCATTGCATATGTAATGAAATTAAGACGAGGTCATAGTAGAGTTGGATGGCCCCTAATCCAATGATTAGTGTCCTTATAAGAACGGGAGACAAGACACAGAGTGTAGGCAGCCAAGTGAAAATGGAGGAGGAGATTGGAGTGATGTGTCTACAAACCCAGGGCCACTAAGGATAGCTTACAAGGACCAGATGCTAGAAGAGGCAATGAAGATTTTTCCCCTAGAACTTCCAGAGAAAGCATGGCCCTGCAGATACCTAGATTTCAGATTCCATTCTCCAAAACTGTGAGAAAATAATTTCTATGTTATTTTACACCACCTAGTTTATGGTACTTGGTTACAGCAGCCTAGAAAAAACAATACCTTGCAGGGCTGTCAAACAGTCACCTGTATTGTCATAATAGTAAACTGGATCAGCATGGCTAGTGTAAGGGAGATGGCTATGCTTTAGTCAGGAATAGGCCAAGGAGGCTTTCTGGTGCAGCGTGACTCAGTGGGTTTGGAGCAAAGGTGTACAACTCCTCAATGATGTAACCACAGCTTGTGAGATGCATTGATTAACTACTCACGTGTGTCCATGCTTGGCTCGGCATGACTATTGTCTGTAAAGGGTATAATTACCCTTCTGATGCTGTACATATGTCTTGTGTCCATACCTTGCACTCAGGTCAGCTTGTACCCAGGCTCTCACCCTGGGTTTGTGCCCACAGCTTTCTTGTGTCCATGGCTCGCTCATACTGAGAGAGAGTAAAAGTCATGTCAAAACTGTCTACAATTCCTCGAGTGTTTTTCCAGCTACCTGCCACCCCACTGACTCCCCTCAGACCTCAGTTAGAATCTAACAACTGACATTTTAAGAAGGTGAAAAGTGTTTAGTTGCCTGTCACATGGTGTCCACTCTCACATGGTATTTCTCATGGATAAAGATTAACCTAGGGGTTTTGCACAGTATCCTAAGGGGGTCTTGGTGAGAATGATGGAAGTTTTGAAAGAACATTGAAATGAGCATTTGAAGATACGAGTTCTAATTCATGTTCTGTGGAGCATGGCCACATCAAGCAAACTTCTGCCTCTCAATTTACTTGTGGAAATGAAGAAATGCCCTCTTTCTAGGTCTCTTGAAAGATCAATGCAATGAATATATCAAAGATCTTAATAAACTCTGAAATGCTTCACAAAAGTAAGGAAGTATTTAATTATCTTTTAAAGTTTTCAATAGATTTATACTTGGAAGTTTGCTAAAGGAGTCACTCTTGAAATACTACTTGATCCAGATCTTGCAACTCAGGGCCCTTTCACACAAGGAGAAATTTCAAAGCAGGCTGATTACAAACTGTGGGGGCTTTGTGGGTGATGGGAAGAAGGGAGAAAAAGAGAAGGATTTTGTTGACAAGAGAGCATGTGTGCCCTTGAAGAGAGGGTGCATGGTGCTTGACTCCAAGGCTACTCCAAGGACTCTGAGGGGGTCTTGGAGCACTGCTAGAAGCATTAATGGCAGGGCAGATGTCACTCACTATCTCTGTGAGGTGTCAGGACCAGTATGCCAGGATGGGGGGCCACAGGGCAAGGACAGGGCTCTGCCTCCTCCAGCAGAGTGGCTTTGGCTTGATACTTGCTGGACACAGAGAGATCAGGGGTGGCCCAGAGGACGCAGCAGTGGGGACAATGGAAACATGCCCATGTGCCAGCCCATGAACCCAGGCCAGCCAAAGGGTTCTAAATCAGGACAGAAGACAAAGTAAGTGCCTGATACCTTGCTGTGGTAGAAAGACTTGTCCAGCAATGCTCATGATCTGAAGATACCTTTCTGGAAAAGGTTGAGTTTGGGGCAGACTCTAAGATTGGGTGTGAGAGAGCCAGACAATGCTGTGTTGAATTCAACAATTCTCTCTGTCTCTATCTGATATGGGCTGGGTTGTGTCTCCTCAGAATTCATATGCTGAAGCCCTAATTCCTAGTTCCTCAGATTGTGACTGTATTTGGAGATTATTCTTAAGCATACCCTTAGAATGACCCTGCATGGCAGATGCACCTGAATGTTATTTCAAGATAGGGAATCTGGAAGTGGCCAACCGGGAGATTCATTACTTGTCTATGAGAACAACTGAGCCTAGGTTGGTCCTATGGAACATGGGCCATGCAGGGGCTTGACACTCTGGGTTTGGGGTTAAATGGGGGTTGCCAGGAGCAGGCTGTTAGCGGGAGGGTGTTAAGTGAGAATGTTATAGAAACTGCATGCTGTTTGCAAGCAGTTGTGGTTTTCCTGTCCAGCCCACAACCACTGGGCTCTCCTCTGTATGTCAACCCCCAACAAAACCCTGCGTCTCGTTTGCTGACTCTGAGTCTCTCCTCTGACCTCTTGAACTTGGCGCCTTCCCTATTGAGGTTAACGGGAGTTTGGCATACCAGAGACGAGGGCTTTAAAGAGTGATTAAGGAATATGAGGTGATAGTGGTGGGTCCTAATCCAATTTAACTGATGTCTTTAAAAGATGAAGAAGTTTGGGTACATGGTAGAGAGACGCTAGACACCTGTTGCATTCAGAGTGAGACCATGAGAGGACAGTGGGAGGGTGGCCATCTGTAAGCTAGGAAGACAGGCCTCAGGAAAGCCCAAACCCACTGACACCTTCATCTCAGACTTCCAGCCTCTAGAACTGTGATGAAATAAATCTCTATTGCCTGAAGTGGCCAGTCTCAAATTTTGTTATAGCAGCCCTAGCAAACTGATACATGGCCTCATCCTCATTCTCTGTTAAAACCTAAAGAAAATTTCCTTCAGAGAAAAGACCTATTCCAAACAACCATGAGACCAGCCTCCTCCCTTTTTTTCCAGGGTCTCTGAGATGCTCAGGGGAATGGTCGGTCTGTTTCCAGCTTCTCATAGTCTACAGAGTGAATGCAGTACTCCAAGCTTCAGGCCCCAGTGGAGGCAGCAAGCCATACTCAACCAAGGGAAGCACCACCTGGTTCGGGAAGAACAATGTTCAATTCTGTAATTAACAACAGGGAGGAATTTCATGAATAATTTCAGAAAGCCATATTGCTTACCCTGTGGGACACATGCATTTAGTTTTGTCCCCATACTTGCTGTTAGTAAGAGATATCCCTGGGTGTCCATTCTCAGAATTAGCTACAGTTGGGAAAGGGAGCAGGTGACTTTTTCGTCTGAGTTCAAGAATTCAGAGCACGCTTTTCTAGTTCCTCTGCTAATCAAACTGAAAGGGGACATGGATATTTCCTTTTGGTTTCCACCTTAAAATATTGTAAAGGAATGCAGTATTGAGATCAGAAGGACAACCCCAGAATGCAGAAGTAAAGGAGAGGGGAAGAGTCAGCAGGGGAGAGAAGGTGCATCCACAAGCTTCTCACTGCTGTGCCCAGTAGGCTCAATTTATTTGTATCCATGTAGATGGGATCACCTCTGGATTGTCCCACCAAATGGCAGGAGGTTGGGCACTTATTGATAGAATCCCATCCTCCACTGGGTAGAAATGCTGCTGACCTTCCCCCAAGGATCTCATGAAAGCAATTTACTCTTAGTCTCCCGCATCATTAGCCATTAGCCTGGATCTACTTACTCAGAAGCGGGTAGAAGATAGGAAGAGTAAATGAGAAGAACAAAAAGTCCATGTGGTTTTTCCAACAGAGAGCCCATTTTTCTCATCACATTCCAAGATGCTGAACAAACTAGATGCAAGACTTCAGAAACTATTTAACAGCAAATTATTGAGTTGGGAAGCAATAATTAGAAAGGAAATGAAGAAAATGGACGTTGGGGGCCGTAATGTGAAATATGACATTGATAAATCAAAGGAAGCCTTAAATTAGAGATGTGGCTGTTTCAACTGATTACCCAAGATAACTCATATCCTCCATTAACCTCGTCTGTCTTGTTTTGCCTTTACGAGGACAAAGAGTATCTTTGCGAATTGCCAGGCCACAGGATTGTGTCTCCCAAATGTTTATTCAAAGGGTGGGGGAGGAAGGGGATGAAGCAGTTGAAAAATAATTTGCTTGTTAAGCAGCCCAGAGGAATGTTCTCCTTTCCACTGAGTCTGGTGTATTTATGGGAAAGATAATACGAGAAGCTTATGATGGATTTGACAGTAAGGCAAAAGTAAACAATAAGCCCAGGCTAGAAAAAGCCAGGTTCGCATACCTTTACTTTAGATGCTCATCCTAATAGTTGAACATAAGCAAAGTGCCACAGGACTGTGCAAATGCTTCTTCATGATTCTTCCTGATCATTCCCAGGCAAATGGGGTTTATTTAGCGTACTTTGTTTTTCTGTCTTTTTTTCCGTTTTCTAAGAAAGATGCCACTAGGGACAAAAGGCATGTTCAGACATTAGCATGGCCATGTGTGTCAAGATTGTTTTGATTCATGTAATGATGTGATGAGAGTCAAAAGGAGACCACAGGAGTGGGAATGGAAAAGACCCGACTGGATTATTCCCTTTCAGCCTCTCCACCCTTCCTGGCAGGAGAGAGTCCCTTGACAGAAGATGTAACACCTGCCTCAGCCAAATGTCCTAGGAGTGTGGAAAGCCTGACCATATGACAGGAATTTGACCTGGAGCCATGAGACACCTCACAAAAGCCTGCGGGCAGAGGAAAGGGGTGGAGTTTGTGTTCTGTGTGTTTCCTGAGCATTTTCCCCGTGTTTTGGTGCTTGTTTTATAGCAGGTAACCTTGTTCAAGTTCCCGGAGAATCCCTTCTGGCCTTTTTCCAGACATGGCTGCTCCCTTGTTAGGCTATTGATAAGTCGTTGCTTTTTTGAGTAGAGTTGATCGGCTCAGGGGAAGTTGGTCTGGTTTTCCTAGCGGCCAAGCAACAGTTCAAGAGTCTTTGTTTCTGCTGAGCTCAGGGTCTGACTTTGCAAAGAGTCCGAAGGCCTGAGGTCTTCTGGAGCTAACGTTGTCCACCAGAGTGCCTGTCTGCTTGAAGTTGAGACTCTTTCTCCCTCACCCTCGCTCTCATTCATCCTCAGACAGCCTCCATACTGTCCCTACATGTGCTCTTCTTATCTCCACCTTCAATCTTTAAAAAACTGTGCGTAGGATACCACTCTCCTCAGTTGCTCTTACACTCCTCCTTATTACTCAAAATCTCACACATATCAGTCTCTCCTGAAAAATTCTTCTACATATGTGTTCTATAAGTTGAGAACTATGTAACCCATTATTTTTCTCATTCTTACCTTCGTTGCTTAAAATCAGGGCTAAAACCAATGCATGTTCTTTGGCCTCTTAGTTTTGCGTTGACATATTTGCTTTCTTTTCTTTCTACATGTTTTCTCCTATTTTCATTTAAGTTTTAAATATGTGAATCATTTATTACATGCTTTCTTACATTTTTTAAATTGGAAGCAGAGGAGAAATAAAGCAAAAACAATAATATGGTTTACCTTTCTGGAGGGTCAGCTAGAGAAATTGTCTTGACCAAATGCATAGCAGGTGTGATATTTTGCTATGGGCCACCTTGGCCACATATAGGCACAGTGCGCACACAGCAGGAGGAGGGCTCCAGTAAGGAGACACATGGCTCCTGTCCACGGAAAATAGGCATTCTCCACCATGTTGCTTGATGCACCTGCTAATCCCATGGTTCTCAAAGTATGGTTTTCAGGTCAGGAGGATTAGCATCATCTGAGAACTTGTTAAAAATACATATTCTTAGGTCTCACCCTAGACCTACTGAATCAAAATGTCTGGGGAGAGGCCTAGCACTCTGTGTGTACTGAGCTCTCTGAGGATTCTGCTGCACACTCAAGTCTGAGAACCACTTGCTAACCCATAAGCTACATGCCAATGGGGACCTTTAGAGAAACTTCCTCTCTGATCTTTCTGCCCAGTTTGAACCTTGATATACCTGATGCTTTTTATACAAGTTTGTTTCTCCTTGTGTTTTCTTGCTCGGTTTGAATCTCATTAGCTTCTTTTCATCTACTTAGGGGTCATTTCTCTGTGTTCCTTCTGCTTGGACCAAGTGATTAGACGCTGATCCAAAGTATCTTGTTAGATCCAGTAATTTGCTTATTTCCTTCAACTTACACATTACTAAGACTTCAGCTGGATTTTTTTCATTTCTATGCACCACTCCTCAGTAATCCCTTCCCTGGTGGCCCTGCTGATTTATAGTATTGTCACTCATAGTTTCTGCGATTTTGAACTTTACCAGAAAGGTATGAAGAGGCTTCACTTCTGATGCAAAACATCTGAGTAAAAGGTCAGAAAAACACAATGCAATCACCTGGCTAAACTTCTGGAAGAGATCCATGGACCTTTGTGTGGGTGTGAAAATGCAGGAAATTTCCATGTAAGGAGCTATGAAACAATGAACATCAAAATTCCAACAAGGCAGGAAGTAAGAAAATGTTTATCTTGTCTTCTCCCGGCATGGGGCATTTGCCGCGAGTACAGGAAGTGACTGTTGAATAAAGGATTTCTGAAAAAGAGAGAAAGTCAAGTAGCATTCAACCTTGAAGTTAGCTTTTTCCTGCCTAAAACCAAGGATATTTAAAAGACCTTTCCTACCACGTAAGTGCAGAGAAGGCTTTATTTTTCTAAGCAAAATTTTTTTCTCCTTTGACAGAGGAGCAACCACAATGGAAGAAAACGACATTCCCCACTGCTCATGTATTTCTCAAATATATTAGGATGCTTGTTATTTTATTGGGAATTCTGAACAAACAGGTGTTGATGACTGAGTAAAACTGGCAACCAAGGATAGAAGTAGTTGAAAACTGACACAACCGCAGGCAGTGAGACAGGAAGCCTGTTCCTGCGCCAATACGTTGCCATCTTACCACCTGTGTGGTTGAATACCCATCTCTCCACTTCTCATCAGGCTTCAGCTTCCCTCCCTGTCACCAGTTATGTCCAATCCCTGCTAGCACAGGGCACATTCTGAATAGCTTGATGTCACCTCTATTGGAAGGACATGAGAATTGTAATATTCAGGATTAATCTACAATGATCAAGGTGGAGACAAAGGGGAGTAATCCTAGCTCATTTGATTAGGCTTTTTAAAGGCTAACCCTCCAATCCACAGTTTTCTGAGACATTGCAAGCATCATACCTAATGTCCAACAAATTTGTGGGCTAAAGTGAAGAGTATGTGTGAGGCACCTGGTACTCTGTCTGATATAGTACATACTCCATAAATATTGAAGTCCTTCCCTGAAATCCTCAAGCAGCAAACAATATGAGCATTTTCTTATCAATCAATGGAATTAATAAATTAATAGAGGCTGAGGGACATTGAGGACAGCCAGTTCTGCCATAGAAGAGCCATTAGGGCACATTTCTTTTGCAAAATTGGTATTGCCCCACCATCAAGTTCATTGTTTCAATTATTTTCATCCTGGACTCTTAGTTCAGCAAACATACATAGACACAAAAGGCAAGATTTTCACTCTTTTTTTTTCTTAGTTTTGCCTGTAAGTCATGAAAATGAGAAAAAGAATGTTCATTATTTTATGTTGGATTCTGAACAAATAGGCATAAATGTCTTAAGTAATTAATGTAACATGTGTTTGGGCAAAATTGTGTTTGAAAAGTATAGCAGTCTGGATGTTACCACCCCATTTTTAATATGACCAACATAGGAAATAATATATCTATGTGAAACATAATAAATTATCAGGAATGTATTCTGATTCCCAGATAAATATGTTAACCACGTATTTTTATTCCATACCTGAAAACATTCATTAAACATTTGTTAGCAAATGGGCACAAACTAGTTTATATAGCCATCCCATTCTGCGGGCTTGATGATGCCAATTTAACAAGAGGCAGATATGTCAATATTCTAGAACCAAGATTCTTTACCCTAAATGTTCATCAGGCAACCAAAGTTATTCCTCAATCAATAGCTGTTCACAGGATTTTAGTCATAAAGTGTCGTGCCATCCTACATTATTCACTTTTTTCTCTTCTTTCTTCTAAGTTAAATCACCTAGCCCAGAAACCCTTCTTCCCAGTGGGCAGTCACAGACAGAAGTTTTGCTTCATGGCCAAGAAGAGGACATGCAGACCCAGAGCACCTATTACATCGGTTTATCAGGGGCTTACAAAGTGTTTTACTGTAAATGGAAGCACGGAGATGCTTCAACTTCCTCTTCAGCTAGAAATACAGAGAGAATGAGGCAGTTGGCAATAAGAGTTGAGACTCACAAAATGTCACGTATGGAGGGAATTTAGAGTGGCCATAGTGAGCCATAGGCACTGAAGTGGGCCAGGGACAGAAAATAAGAGATGCAGTAAAAAGCAAGCAAAGCAAACAAGCAAACACAAAACAGAGTAGAAGACACAGAAATCACTTGGTAACAGAACCGGAAAAAACAGATGCCTAGAATATTTCAGTTGTATTAATACAAGAACAGTAGAACAGAGGTGTGAATTGTCACTATTGAAGCCTTTAGAATGTCCTTAGGTTCAATGTCACCCTTCAGGTCTAGTGTCCATGAGACTTCCTCCGATTAAAACTCCTGGCTTCACCCACTCCTCTTCTTTGCATCCCCACGAGATTTTATCTCCCTTCTGACTTCACGTGTATTTGTAATCAGTAGTCCTTCTAATTGAACTAATTTGAGTCTCTGAAACTTGCAAACACAAAAGTCAACTCTATTTTATTTCTCAGTCATGTGTTTTGCCACATTCAAATACTGAATTTTATCACAAATTTAGGCTCCGAACTCTTGCCTCTTTGTGTTAAACAAAGAAGTGGTGCTTCCTAGGATTCTAGAAAGCAGCATAATGAAGTAGTAACTGGAAATTCATTATGAATTGTTTGTGTTTTCACAAATTGTGACCCCATTTTGTCATTCACAGTTTCAAGTTTCCCTGCGAGTTTTCTCAGCTCTGGCCCTAGCTGGCCCACGTATTTTGTTAAGATAGCTCTGAATCACTCTGTTCTCAGTGTTACATTAACTCATGTGCAAAAGGACCACAGTGAAGTCAGGTGCTGCCTTGGGACTGTCACCTTCTAAATCATTTTTTTTGTATTCTTATTATAAAAGTTATATATGCTTACTGAGAAAATAGGAGACAGCAGAAGAATAAAAAAATCATCTATACTCAGTGGAAAATCATCATGATTAAAATGTATTGTTTTATCCTAATTTCTTTGTACGTGTTGAGAAATAGCTGAGATCACATGGGATAAATGTTGCTGAAGCCTCATAACTTACTTAGCATCACAATATAAACATTTTTCCAAGCTTTAAAAACTCTTTGTAAACATTAGTTTTAATCACTGCACAATAGTCCATGAAACGGAATTTCATCACTTACAATACACCCAATAATTCCATGGTGTTAAACATTTGTTTATAATATTAGGCTAATATAAATAATTACATAATAGACATTTAGTTAATGTTTTGAATGATTGTTTTCAAATGGATTTCTGAATGTGTAACCACTGGGAAAAAAGTGTATTTTGGCATTTATAAGGCCATTTAAAGGCTCTTTTTTAAGAAAAACTTCAAGGGTATTGAGATTAA
The DNA here is from genome assembly GCA_031835075.1 of Saguinus oedipus. Classification (NCBI taxonomy): domain Eukaryota; kingdom Metazoa; phylum Chordata; class Mammalia; order Primates; family Cebidae; genus Saguinus; species Saguinus oedipus. Next base: position 10,257,986 of record CM063180.1, read on the forward strand.
ACAGCTTGTCCTCTATGGCATCTAACCAACTATCATGAACACTGGATGGTGAGATAGTTACCGTGAGACCTAGCAGTCAGATGCTCCAGTGACTAAGGCCATTTGTACTCCTACCAAATTTTGTGATTTGGAAATGTCACATAGTCATAGCCTGATTTTCTACTCAGAGACTCTGACTAGATGAGCCATCTTGGCTCACCTCAAGTAGGAGTTAGATGAATTAGATTTCTATCTTGGGTCCTAAATAAATTGTTATTAAAAGTAAAAATATGTAAACAGTGCTGCAATGAACATTCGTGTGCATGTGTCCTTATAGTAGAACGATTTATAGTCCTTTGGATATATACCCAGTAATGGGATTGCTAGGTCAAATGGAATTTCTATTTCTAGGTCCTTGAGGAATCGCCACACTGTCTTCCACAATGGTTGAACTAATTTACACTCCCACCAACAGTGTAAGAGTGTTCCTATTTCTCCACATCCTCTCCAGCATCTGCTGTCTCCAGATTTTTTAATGATGGCCATTCTAACTGGCGTGAGATGGTATCTCAATGTGGTTTTGATTTGCATCTCTCTAATGACCAGTGATGATGAGCAATTTTTCATGTGTTTGTTGGCCTCATGTATGCAACCCAAATGCCCATCGATGATAGACTGGACTGGGAAAATGTGGCACATATACACCATGGAATATTATGCAGCAATCAAAAATGATGAGTTTGTGTCCTTTGTAAGGACATGGATGAATCTGGAGAACATCATTCTCAGCAAACTGACACAAGAACAAAAAAAGAAATACCGCATATTCTCACTCATAGGCGGGTGAGAAAAATGAGAACACATGGACACAGGGAGGGGGTCTACTACACATTGGGGTCTATTGGGGGGAATGGGGGAGGGACAGCGGGGGGGGGCTGGGGAGGGATAGCCTGGGGATAAATGCCAAATGTGGGTGAAGGGGAAGAAGGCAGCAACACACACTGCCATGTGTGTACCTATGCAACTATCTTGCACGTTCTGCACATGTACCCCAAAACCTATAATGCAATAAAAATTTTAAAAATTAAAAAAAAAAAGTAAAAATATGTACCAATGGTGTGCCATATACATCCATAGAAAATAGTCCCCTCCATCTTCAAGACCAGTTGTGTAGCAGGAGATGGGAGGAGAGCCCATCTCTTCTTCTAGGAGAGGGATCTGCATTTACCTTCTACATATTTGCCTTCTGGATGAACTACCTTTTAAAGAAATTGTACTTGGGAGGTGAGTTGGGTAGGAGGTGGGAAAAATTCAAAAGCACAAATCTCAGTATAGGTTTGTGAAATAGAAGCTGAATACGTTTAGCCACCTTCTTAGTTCTGTTGTCGGCACATGACTCTGAAGAACAATCCATTTTTGAACTCTAAAAATACAACTTTTAATGCATGTATCAAAATATATAAAGAGAAATATAAATAAGAGGATTTATGACTTGTTATTTAATTTTCTTTTAAACATCTTTTTCTTTCCTTTTTTTTATTTTGAATTGGGGTCTGGGTTCAAGGGATCCTCCCACCTCAGCCTCCAAAGTCTCTGGGGTTACAGGTGCATACTACCATGTCCAGCTAATTATTTTTGCACATATGGGTTCTCTCTCTATGGTCCAGGCTGGTCTCAAACTCCCGATCTCAAGCAATCCTCCTGTCTTGGCCTCCCAAAGTGCTGGGATTACAGGTTTGAGCGACTGCGTCTGGCCAATCAACACCCATGTTTGAATCATTTTAAAAATATTCTGTTGTAGATAAAGGCCTTTTATGTACAAACCTCTAGAAATTCCATTACTGAAGCATCGTGATACTTGTAGTTTTCTAGAACTGTTTCTTGAACAAAATAGCTGATTCTCAAATGACATGAAACATCCATGAGAAAAGAGCAGCATCCCACAGAAAACAAGTTATAGAAGAAACCACAATTGCTCATTCATTCACTCAACAGACACATCTTGAGGGCCTCCTGTACACCATGTGTTGTGCTAGATGCTGACTATACAAAATTAATCGGGGCTTTTGTCCTTAGGAACTTACACCCTCGTGAGGAAACATGCACACCAGAAATAAAAATAGCACAGGGTAAGTGTTAACATGGAGACGTTGTGGAGTATAGTGGGAATAGAGAAGAAATGTACATCTCTGAGGGAGAAAATGGGAAAAATTTCAGAGAAAGGGGAAATTGAGCTGAGGACAGGGCTGGCTTCATGGGCATGCATATGTCACCTAAAGCCAGCTCCTACAGCGCTTCAAGCTCGGCTCGGTGCTCTACTCTTGCTGTCTTGAAATTCTTTATACTTTTTAAACAAGGGGTCTGTATTTTCATTTTATGCTGGACCCCCGAAATGATGTACAGAAGTTGGTCCTAGCAGAGGGGTTTGTCAGGTGATGAAGTGGGTGAAAGTTTCTTAGGCAAATGGAGAGAGAGAAATGTGAAAGAATGGAAAGTGTAAAATCTGCCGAGTTGTATAATTTGACTAAGTTACACATTGGGGTGGAAGTGTAGGGGTGAAGAGGTAAGGCAAATCATAGGACCTAGATCTTGAAGGGCTTTGGGTTTGTTGCAAAAGAGCTTAGATTTTATCCCATGAGTGATACAGTCATTCAACATTTTGACTAAGTAAGTAGAGAGAGTACATAGAGTGAGAAAAGCAGCAGGCCTAGCAGTGAACTCTGAAGAAAATTAAAACACAAGACTCAGGTAGAGAAATTGGAATCAATAGAGAGAGAGAGAGAGAGAGAGAGAGAGAGAGAGAGAGAGAGAGAGAGAGAGAGAGAATGCATGAAAGGCTACATGACTGGGACAGTAGCATTATATGCTAACCAAAAGAGCAAGCGTTAATCAGTTATTTTTAAATTAACAAAAAATTGTATATGTTTGTCATATACAACATGATCTTTTGAAAAGTGTATGTTGTAGAATAGTCAAACTTAGCTAAATAGCATGCATTACCTCACATACCTACCATTTTTTGGTGGTAAGAACACTTCAAATCCACTATCAGTGATTTTGAAGAATATAATATATTGTTATTAACTATGGTCATGGAGCTGTACAATAGATCTCCTGAACTTATTTCTTCTAACTGAAATTTTGTGTCCTTTGACTTACAAGGCTTTAAAAGGAAGAGGCAGTCAAAAGTAGCAGGGAGGCGGCAGTTTCATTGCTCCTCCTCGTGGCCCAGCTACACCTCCGCTGTGTGCCTGTCCTGTTGTTTCAGGTGTTCTCCCTACTCCTCTCACCTTCCTTTGTGCACAGCTCCTGTGGGTTTCTCTTTACCATTCCAAAGTAGCCCCAGGCATCCTAAAGGCACTGCATCCTTCTATTTGGCAAGGATTGGGTAAGAATAGATGAAAACTCAGAGTGGAGGCTGACAGATCACCAGCTTGCCATTACACTGTGATTTAAACCAGCCCAAACCACCCAGGCAAGTACCATGCCTTGGGTGTCAATCAAAATAAGCACCTGACCTCACGCTCCTGCGCCTCCATGCTGTTGTGTTCAACTTCATCCTTTCACCTCACACCCTGCTTTTCTTCTGCAGCTCCTGCTTCCTGGGGTTCCTGGTCTTGTTGCTTCTGCATTCATACTTTGCCTTGGGACTTGAGAGAGCAGCCACTCTTGGTGTTCCTGAGGGCATGCCTTCCTGTATCTCCCAGTTCTTTGCATTCCTGGCTTGGCTGATCCAGGTTAGAGCCCTTGGATCCCACTGGAATGATTACTCACTTGGCTTGCCACCATGAACCCTATCCATCATGATGGTGACAGACACTGTCTTGTTCTTGCTGTTTTTCTCCCAGAGTCAAACCAACCATTTAAAATTGGTAATACAGGAGCCACAGGATATTTTTTCTCTTCTACACTTTGATGTTCTCCACAAGATAATCCTTTATTGAAATCCCTTCAGATGACAGCCTGAGACCGAATAGAGGACAGGAAGGTTGTCCTGAGGTACTTGGGGTGGGAATTCTACATCAATCTTGTCTTCATTTACTCCATCATCTCAGTTCCTGTGTGATTCTGCTGGGTGGGTTCTCTGTATAACACGAGTCATTTCTCAAGTGAAAATACATTTCCAATGGTTCATTTTCAAGCCTTAAGACAGCATTTTGAACTTTACTTACATATAGATATAAGCTTTTATAATACCCACATATACATATATGCCGTATATATGAAGTACATAATTTCAGAAATCCTTAATTTTTCACATACTTATTTGGTAGTAACATTAAGGGATTATGAAAACATTTTCATCAGACAAGATCCAAATGAAAAAAAATAAAAAGGAAAAACACTGTAGAAATCCCTGGCAAAGCACTGGGTAGTAGGTGCCTGGTATCCATCTAGCAAGACTAGTGTGTACATCTGGATCTGATACAAGTTTTGCCTTCCTAAAAAAGGTTTGGAACTTTTTTGTTAGGAAGGAATGCAGGACAAGATCTTGGTTTCTTAGTTTGGACAAGTTTCCTGTTCAGTGGTTGCAGCTGTGCTAAGAAGCTGCTTTGAGAGTGTGCATGTGTGCCGGAGGTAAGGACCCAGGCCTGGAAGAGGAACTGAAGGACGGGCAGAGGTTATGACAATGGGAGGATTCACTGGCCTTGCCATGCCAAACCTCAGCCAGTGCAGCCTCCAGAGGTCATGTGAGGGGCATCTGCTTCATTGGATTTAGAGCAATAAAAAGGCTATGGTTTCTTGATAATTATTTGCCTAACAAAAGAGCTAAATAATGGCTTTCAATAAATAGTATCATCTCTTAGTTTTTTCTATGATATAAAATATAGGGCAACATGCAAGAAAAATCTATTCAGGTTTCCATTAGTCTGAAATGCTTTGCCAATTGGAACTTTTCTCAGGGGCTTTTTCTAGAAGCCACTGGGTCAATTATTGTGCCCCGGAAATGTGTGAGGGAGGAGCTAACAAATGCCTTCTGAGATATGTATCGACTCATCCCTTAGAGATAGCAAACGGCATATCCCCAAGCCCTGAATATCTTCCTGCCAAACCCCTCTGGGGGCCTATGTGTTAGACATGTGCCTGATCCACAGGGTGGAGGCACCTAACTCTGCTCCTTGTTACCATTTTCCTTTTAGTCATGTGCTTTCAGCTGCACCTGCTGTCATGTTAGCCCTATAACTGTTTACCTTAATCTCACTGAACTTGCTTGTAATAACTTTAATGCATTAACTGGACAAGCTATTATCAGGCCCACAAAATATTCTTTTTTTTTTTTTTTTTTTTTTTGAGACGGAGTTTCACTCTTGTTACCCAGGCTGGAGTGCAATGGGGCGATCTCGGCTCACCGCAACCTCCGCCTCCTGGGTTCAGGCAATTCTCCTGCCTCAGCCTCCCGAGTAGCTGGGATTACAGGCACGCACCACCATGCCCAGCTACAGGCCCACACAATATTCTTAAGAAATACATAATTTAGTTTGACTAAATAGGCAGGCAAGATATATTTGTAGAGCTTAAAAATAATGAGTTGTTCTGTTAAAATATGACCCTTCGCAGATGAAGTAGATGGTCTTGATATATATATATATATATATATATATACACACACACACACACACACACACATGCACACACATATATATTCTGAAAGTTCATAGGGAATCACTGTTCACACAAATAAGTAGATTTTTCAAATTACTTTTCGTGAAAATGAATCTATTAGTCCCTTAAATATACATAATAAATATGTGCAAATGGGAGAATTCTCACCTTGAGTTTTTAAGGAATTTAATTCTGTATTATTTTAGGCTAATTCTCTTGGTAAGAATGTAAGGCATTAGCTTTGAGAAAAAGAAGAATTTACTATTTTCCTCTCACTGATCCATCAAGGAAGACTCTACTGCAATGCTCTGCACCTTGTTCACCTACAAAACAAATTACAAGAGAGACTATGGAATGGACAATGGAGGCACTCAGCTCAGTAACTAATAATTTCTAAGTCAGCATCCTGGAGCCAATCTGTTTCCCCTCTCCCTGCTCCCATAAATAGAGGCAATGCAATTTCCATCACTTTGAAAGTCCCTTTTAAATTCTCAGTTGAGAGTTACTGAGTTAGTACAAAATGCACACCCTAACAAAACAAAGCAAAAGGAGCGCCTTGAGTTCAGTGTACCTGCAACCAGACGTAAAGTTTAATTTTTGAGGCAATGGTGTCATAAAGCACCCAATCACTTTGCTGAAATAAAATTAACCCATTTGTATGTCCCACTCCATGAGACTCCATGTGAACGACCTGTCTCATGCACCTGTTGAGCCACAGCTTGGGGCGAACACCAGGCAATATCCCAAGATAGGCTACAACTGTAAGCAGAAAACTAGCAGGCATGCAGGTCCTGTCTGTGAGGGTTTGGGCCCAAGTGCCCAGGGCTATTAGTCAGAATAGGGACCCCACTTCCCCGGCTGCTTACTCCTTAAAATGGAACAAATGTTCTAGTGACCTTGTTATGCAGGAATTAACACTTGGAGCTTAGGCATAGGGCAGTCTGAGTTCAGATGCCAGCTGTCTAAAAGGATGCTGAGAAATGCCAGCAGCCCAGAGTCTGAAGGCGTGGAATATCCAGGTCCTGAGGAAAATCGAACTGGGTGTAACCCTGCCCCTGGGAGACTTGGGAGATGGGACCTGTAGTGCCAGCTTATTACCAGACAACTGGAGTGAGCCCCGTTTCATAGCAATACATCAAATTTTGAGAGGTTCTTGTTTTATCAGATGCTGATACTGCTGATTCCTTAAGTGACTTTTTAACAATTTTTAATTATCAAGAAATAAGGCAGCATCTTCCATTCTAAGAGTCAAACCCCTCATGAGTTTAAAGAGGACATTTTAAATTGTAAAAGTATTATATCATGAGAAAGCAAAAACTCAAGCAGTGTAGATAGGTAGCAGATGAAAAGTAAGTTCGTTTCTAATATATTTATTTTGTATAGACCCTAAAATATGGTTCTAATATTTTTTCAATCTTAATCTTGAGTAGTCTAAGGAAAAAACTGTGTCATGTCATCTGTAAAAGTGATCATTGGTATCCTTTCCAGTACCTCTTATATCATATTTACACAGTACACACACACACACACACACACACACACACACACACACACACCCATGATAGAGTTGGCTTTTCTTTTTTTTTTTTTTTATCTGATTTTAATGGAAATGCTCCTAGGATAGCATATCCCAAAAAGATGCATATTAAAAATTGTTCAAAAGAAGTTTATTATGAGTATTGTGAAAAAGTTTTGCATTCTCAAATAAAAGAGGTAGAAAACACTATATTAAGAGTTAAACTTGGTGTTTGAATTGCTCAGAGCCTTGAATAGTCTCTCCAAGGGGAACTGATCTGAGTGTTAAAGGTGACTCTCCAAGGGGAACTGATCTGAGTGTTCAGCAAACTTGTCCTTGACCTCAGGACATAGGTACATAAAACTGTTAACATTCTTTTACTATGTAATATGTCATGATCATCTTCCAGTGTTGTTAAATATTCTTCTACAAATGTTTTCTAATCAAATATATGGAAGCTGTTAATTTCCTTACACTTCTAACAGTTTTTGGTCTACGTGTTTTCAGGGGCAAGTTCAGATTTGTGACCTGAATTTCATACAATTTTGGGAGTCATGTTTTAGTAAAAGTGTACAAAGTTAGAAACACAAAGTTGTTAGGATACCTGTATGTTTTCTGCTGTTATACAATGTGAACATTGTCTGCAATGAACACAAAAATCTCTCTCCCTCTTAATGTCTTTGCTTTATTTGACGTTAAAATTTATCTCCCTAACCTTCCCTTTTCTATCTTTGTTTTATCGTTTTGTTTTTGTCAGCTTCTCTTGTATTTATTAGAAAAATATGAAAACCAAAAGAATTGGCCTTGTAATAAGATACATTAAATTCCCTCTGAAAAGGTTTCAGGTTATCTACCAATTAAGAGCTGATTCAGAAAAAAATTTAATACTAGCGATAGTATTTACAGAAACAATTATAATACTAACAGTGAGTACTCACTATGTGCCAAGCATTGAGTTATCTACTTAATATGGATTATGTTTTTTATAACACAAAGCCTTTAAGATAGGTACTATTGGCCCGACGTGGTGGCTCACACCTGTAATCCCAGCACTGTGGGAGCCGAGGAGGGCAGACTACCTGAGGTCAGGAGTTCGAGACCAGTCTGACCAACATGGAGAAACCCCATCTCTACTAAAAATTCAAAATTAGCCAGGCATGGTGGAGGGTGCCTGTAATCCTAGCTACGTGGGAGGCTGAGGCAGGAGAATCACTTGAACCAGGGAGGTGAAGGTTGCAGTGAGCCGAGATCGCAACACACACACACACACACACACACACACACACACACACACACACACAAAATAGATAGGTACTACTAATAGTCACATTTCGTAGATGAGAACACCGGGGCATGCAGTATTAGACAGCCGAGAGTGTAGAGTCAGATTTACACGGAGCCTACTGAGAGTCTGGCCTTTTATGAGGAAGCTTCCTCCCTCTCTTCAGCAGGAAGTCCGGGTCTGCATCACCCTGCTGAGGAATCTACAGATTACAAATGTGATGACATAACGGAATATTTCATATAAAATCCTGAAATGGACAAAATTCACATCAGGAACTGTTAGCGTGATGCCATGTAATTCTAATGCCTATTGAATTTTAAAGATCAGTCAATAATTAATTATAAATAAACAAATAGTGACCTACAAACGTCTAGGTGAAGGTGGGGGCTCTGGGGAGCGGGAGATCATTTGAAAAGTCTGCTCCACCCCTTGGCAGCGATTTTGCAGTCGGGAAGCTCCCTCTCAGGTGCCTGAGAGCAGGAGCAGCCTGATTTTGGAGAGGGAGGACGCCCCGGGAAGCGGGAAGCACGCAGCTTGATGGGGGCCGTGTCCGGGGTCCGCAGGGAGAGGCTGAGTGAGAGTCCCAGCAGGGACCTACTGCGGGCGCGCGGTCCCCGCCGCCGCTGGCTAAGTGCGGGCTCTCGGGTTCGTTTCCAACCAGCGCGGCGGTGTTCTTCAGAGGATAAGGAAAATAAATGTCTGCGGTTGCTCTGCCGCGCTGCCGGGGCGGTGCCCTAAAAGGAGGGGCTGTGCATCTGCACCATTTCTAGGAATGTCCGCCCTCTGGGAACCCAGCCCTAGAGTGCTCTGAAAATGAGCCACTTTTACCGAAAGGCTATGTCTCATGCTCCGCATTCTCCGTTCTGGTTCTGACCACAGCAAGAGTGGACGCCTGGAGATTCCCATCCAGCTTACCCTTTCCAGGCAACCATTCTTTTCTGGGCTGCAAGATCTTTCCCTTTCCGACCCCAAGGTCCCTTCATCCCTTCTCAAGGGCTTAAGCTGCTCTGATCTCAAAAAGACATGCATTAGGGTGCCCTCTCTGCAGCTAACCACTTCCCACGCTGCGGAGCAGAGCTGCTAGCCAGCCCTCTCATTCCTGCTTGCTTTGGCTAGCTTTCAACACCCCAAATCACACACACCAAATGCAGGTGGCTCTACCTGGGAAGGGAAAACGACTTATTGTGAGGGGCATTTTGCATGTTGCTCAGCGAGATGAAGCCAGGCTTTGAGAAACAGTTCAGCTTTTTGTTCGGCCTCTTATCTTTGAAAGTCTAATTAATGAATCCAGGTAAAAGTAGAGCATTTACCTAGACATTATAAAATATTTTGGATTTTCCTAGCCTCTGTGCCATCCCCACAATGAATCCTGAAGCTTGCTTTTTCATTATGTGTATCAGAGCAGGCAAACTCCAGGAAACCTGGGCTGGTGACGCTTCCCATCAAACTCTGTCTGGAGCCACCATTTGAAAATATCCCCAAGGCTATTGTATTCAACCTTTACTTAAAGATCATTTCTATGAGGCATCCAATTTCTGCAGCTCCCTTGGGCTGCGGTTCAAGACAGACTTCACAGTATTTACTGTTTATAGTTTTGAGCCGACAGCTATTTAAGGACAAGAGATTTCACCTGCCACCATGTCTCACAGCTTTTGCCACCAACACATTTACCAGAAGGAATAAGTTGGGACTTTATGAAACTGAGGAAACAAGTGTAATACGGTTTAGGGGGAAAAAAAATTTAAATTTGGAGTTATTTTCCTGTCATTGCTTCTGTGTATTCCATCACATTGAATTATGGGGAGCTGGTCTATCAATGGCATCTGTATGGCCTGCAATAATAGACACTTGTTCATCACACATGTAGGATGCATTGACTCTACTGATCTTGGCTGAGATCACCTACATTCATGGCTGGCTGTTGGCTGGGGTGACTGATCTTTCCTTCCCACGACTCATCCTCCAGCAGGCTAGCCAGGGCATGTCATCACAGTAAAGCAGAAGCACACCAGACATACTTATGGTTTCTTGAGACCTAGTCTCAGAATTAACATACCATCAAGTCCAGTGAATTCTATTGTCTAAAGAACATTCACAGTCAGCCCATTTTTAAGGCAATGGGGGGATAAACTCTGGAGAGAAGTGTAAAGTCACAAAACAAAATCACCGAACACAGGGAGGTTTGAATTATTGGTGCTATTAATGTGATCCACCTTGGTTGTATACACGCCTTTCTCCTCTTCCCTGGACGTCTTTCACTGTGTCTTATTTATCTTTCTGTCTGCCAGTTCCTAGGACAGCACAGGGAATCTAGTCAGTATTCACTAAAAATCTTGCATTGCTTTGAGCACAGGTGTACATTAGAATAGGTTCTGATACTACAACTACATTTAAAATTTTTTCTTGCAACAATTACATCAGTATTAAAGAGGCCTCATTGCCCTCCACCCACACCTACTTCCAGCATTTCCTCTTTACATTTCCCTGTCACGTGTCTAGGTCTGGATTATTTTTATTTATCTACTTAGCATCCAATAGAGCTCTTGATGTACTTCATCGTTTTTGAAAAAGATGTAACCATTTTCTGTTGGGCTAATTCTCCTCCCAAACTCTCTCTATTCTCTCCTTCCGGAATGCATGTTAGGTGTAGGCATCAGGCTTTTCTCATTACATCTGGCATGTCTCTTAACTCCTCCTGGTCATCCTGGCATGCTTTTGGTTATCCTCTTTTCTGTCTCAAGCTACATCCAGTTTTGTTGTTGTTGTTGTTAATATTTCTCTCTTCAGTTATATCTAATATGTTAACAGAGTACTTCACATAGAGGCTGCAGCTTAGAATTACCTGGCAGATTAACAAAATATCAAGGCCTGGTCCCACCCCTAGAGTTTCTGGTTTAATTGGTGTGGGTCAGGAGATGGACATCAGTAAGTAACTACAATGTGTAACCAAGATTAAAAACCATTGATTAAAACTTTTTTTTTTTTTTTAGAATTTTTTTCTCAGTGACTATACTTTTTATCCAGAATTTCTACTGGAAAAAAAAAATCCACTGGCTCTTCTTTCATGAACCCTGTTTTTATTTTTATCATTCTTTTTCTTCCATAGGACATTTTAAACAGGCATATTTACATCTCTTTTAGATTGTTCCAGTAATTCTAACTCCTAAAATGTAAATTACTTCATAGGTTGAGGCTGTAGATGGTTACAGTGTTGAACTTCCTCACAAGCTTTGTAATTTTTGGCTGTGAATTCATCTTGCATCTTGTGCCTTGGGTTATAAGAACCTCCAAATGGGTTGTTTCCACACTTGCCTGTGCCTGGTCCTGAGGATTTCACTGGCTCCCAGTAATGTTTTATGTAAGCGCATCTTCTTAAGGTTTATACTACACATAGAGCTCTCATTCAGGGTCTGTATCTTGTCACACATGGGCTTGGTGTTCTGAGCTCAAGCAAGTAACACGTTTCATAGTAATTACCTAGGGCAGAAGGCTAATTTCCAATCTGGAGTGAAAGGGTATCTGGATTTTTATTTGTGAACTCACAATATATTCCTCACTTCATGTGGGGAGCCCAGTTCTGGCTCCTTGGCTGGTATTTGTAATTGGGCACCATTATGTTCAATTCCTGAGCCTGTCACATATCCCCATCATTGTAGTATTGGTGCTATTAATGTGGCCAACCTTGGTTTTATACATGCCTTTCGTTTTTGGAAAGAAGACCAGCGAGATAGAGGCAGCATTCTCATTACATTGTATTAAGGGGACATGGAAAGTCAGAACTAGCTGCGTTCCATCTCCTTGAGGGAGGGGTGTGTGTGTGTGTGTGTGTGTGTGTGTGTGTGTGTGTGTGTTATTAATTTCTTTTCTAAGCACTTACTTATATTCTGCGCCACTCACCGTGGCCACACATCTTTTGCTCCTGTGCACTATATGGATTTCCCCTTCATTTCTCTTACTTGGAAATTTCCCTTTGATACTCTTAAGCTAGTATGTGTATTTTCTCAGTAAAATTTTATTTTAGATAGTTTCAGATTTACAAAAATTGCAAAGATAGTACAAAGTTCTATATACCCTATGCCTGGTTTTCCCTTTTGTAAATATTTTATATCAGTATGCTGTATTTGTTACATCTAATGAATTAATATTCATATGTCATTATTAGCTAAAATCCATATTTTATTTTGTTTTCCTTAGTTTTTACCCATGCTCTTTTTCTGTTCTGAGACATTTAGTCATCATGTCTCTTTAGGCTTCTCTTGGCTGTGGTGCTTTTCTGGGCTTTTCTTGTTTTTTATAACCTTTAACAGATTTTTAATGTAAAAACTTTTTAAAAATATTTATACACTTTTTTGAGACAAAGTCTTGCTCTGTTACCCAGGCTGGAGTGGAATGGCACAATCCTGACTCACTGCAAACTTGAACTCTTAGGCTCAACTGATCCTCCCACCTGAGCCTGCTGCATGGCCCAGACTACAGTTGCACCACCATGCCCAGCTACCTTAACAGTTTTAAGGAGCACTAGGTAGATATTTTTATAGAATGTCTTCCAGCTAGGAATTGGCCTAATATTTTTCTCATAATTAAACTGAGGTCATAAGTTTTTGGAAAGAAGACCAGAGAGATAGAGGCAGCATTCTCCTCACACTGTATCAAGGGGATATGGAAGGTGAGAACTGTCCTGGGGCTTAGTTGAGAAGAAAGTCACTATGTGCAGCTCACACTTGAGGAATGGAGAGCTGTGCTCCATCTCCTTGAGGGAGAGAATCTACATAAATTATTTGGAATTTTTCTGCATAGAAAATTTTGTCTGTTCTTCCTTATTTATTGATTTATTAACTCAATCATATCAGTATAGACTCATAGATATTTATTTTATTATACTTTAGGGTATCATTGAATACTCGATTGACCCATTTCTTGTTTTATTGTTAAAACACTACAATTTTGGCCACTGGCTCCTGTGTCTCTTTGACATACCCCCATAGTTGTGTGCATGTACTTTTTGTTGGTTTTTGAGCACTTGTTTACATTCTACAACACAAGATGCTTCAGACTCACGTTGCATATTCTCTTAGTCCTAGAATTAGCCATTTCTCCAAAGGTAGATTGTTCCTATTGTTGGAGAACAGTAGTAGAAAATAAAGATCTGGGGTGCTATTTGTATGTGTTGCTAATGAAGTTTGTTGCCTCTAAGCCATCTTAGCTTACAGAAAATATGTGTGTATATTAACCCATGTATATACACATGTACCTATAAATGTTTCTATATTTATGTATCTCTATGCTACACTCACACAAGTTCTGAATACTGAATGCCTCCAATGCCCATCCATTGCTACATGGATCATTCTAGTATCCCCTTGCATGTCTTTACCTGCTACCTGGCTCCTACCATCCACCACGTATTTGCTTAATGGTGTAGTTTCAGTAAACGTGTATAGTGTAGTTTTGGAATTGTTAACCCATATCCCATGGAAAATAACTTTATTAATTACAGTACAGAGCGTATGTGTAGTTCTTTTGCCTTCAGTCTTACAGTCTCTACTCATTTCCAAAGATACTGAGGTCAACGCATTTTCTCCCATCTTTTTCAATGATATTATTTTATATACTTATGTGTAACACAGTTAGATGCTTCTGTCACAGTTTGCATCCTGGATCTGGAATCCTGGACCTTTTAAATGACTTTTAAAAAATTGTGTATATTAAGGCTCACTCTGTTTTCTCTTGTCCTTTGCTTTTAAAACGGATTATTTTAAAATGCCAAATAAAATTTATATATACTTATGGTATATATACATGACGTTTGATACATGTATACATTATTAAATGGCTACAACAAACTAATTAGCATATACATTCTCTCACATGACTATCTTTTTTGTAGTAAGAACACTTAAAATCCACTCTTTTAACAATTTCAAGGTTTACTTCTTGCGCTGTAAAGTTCTATAGGATTTGAAAAATTCACAGATTCATTAATCCTAATCCACCATTATAGTGTAATACAAAATAGTTTTAGCATCCTCAAAAGTCCTCTGTGTCTCACCTATTCAACCTTTTCCATTCCCCAGGCTGCAGGTAATCACAACTCTGTTTGCTATTTCTGTAATTTCTCAGAATGTCACATAAAAGGAATCATGCAGTATGTAGCCTTCTAGGACTGGCTCATTGTACTTAGTAATATGTGTTCAAGATTCATTCATACTTTTGCGTAGTTTGATAGCTAATTCCTTTTTATCACAGAATGGTGATACATTGCACAGACATACCGTAGTCTGTTTTCCATTCACCTATTGAAGGGCATCTTTGTTCCTTTCAGTTTTTGGCAATTATAAACAGAGCTGCTGTAACAATTTGTATGTGGGCTTTTGTATATATACATACTTTTGAAATGTACATAGACATGCTTTTATAGCATTTGTATGAATTTGTAAAATTTTATCCTGTGTTCAATATAGCATTTTGATTCAGAAGCCACTGAGAATTAGTCCAACAAACAGATCTTGAAACCTTAAACGGGTTTCATGGGTCTTAACTAACTGAACCTACAGTGACAGAGAGTAAACTTTTTACATATGGAAAGCCACACTTAGGGGTTGACGTTGCCACATTGTCACCCTTGTTAGCACAGTCATGCTGAGCAACAGATCCGTATGCTGACGAGACAGCTCGACGCTGTGAGAATAATGGACATGGTGAGACAAAACACAGAAAGGGGTAGAAAAGGCACCTCTGTTTCTGTTTCTGATTTATTTTCAAATCCCCACTTTGTTTCTTGTGGTGTGCTGCTATACTTGTTGTTTGGATTCTACGAGATTCATTTTCATTGGTTTCATAATATTCCTTCTTACTTGAGTTAGCTTATGTATACTTCTGTTCCTTGTAAGCAAAATATTACAAAACAAAAAAACCCACACAACAAAAAAACAAATAAAAACCTTTAGAAGATTGTGTGTTTGCTTAAGAAAACAGATTATTAGAACCCCACATCCCTAAATCCTTACCAGTTGCTGCTTGTGGTTATATTTTCCCCACTAGATCCCTGAGACATTCTCAAGAGAGTTCTCCAGGAACTTTAGGAACACCCAATAAAAATCAAAGCATTGGTCATGCGTGCCTAAATGGTACTCTTCACTTATTACTTAGGTTGGGCTACTTTTGTACTTTGAGAAACTGATTGAAAAATCTGCTTTTGTCCTCCATTTCCCTGCCCCACAACAGTCTTGTTGGAACTTCTAAACACAGGGAATGCTTTTTCCAAGAAAGAGGGCCACTCCCTTAATACACAGCTGCATAGGAGATACAGAAGTGACCAAGAAAAGCCAATAAAAGGAACCAAGACGAAGGGAAGATTGTTACTTTATTGAGCTTCCTATAGTAATCTCCAAGCCCTGAAAAGATCCTAGTCTTTCTTTATGTTATTTTATTTTCTATTGAAGAATAACTTATATGAAGTACAATAATTTTATTTGTACAACTTGGTGAATTTTTACCTATGAATACAGCAATGTCATCGCCATCTAGATCAAGACTTAGAAAATTATCATCACCCCCGGAAGTTCCCTGAGCTTCATATAAATGGATTCCAGTAGTATTTAATCTTTTGATATTTCATCCATGTTGTTATATATGTAAATAGTTTGTTCTATTTAGTGGGGTATGCAATATTTTATTATATGAAACACTATAATTGATTTATCTGTTCTTATATAATTGTACATTTGGCTATTATGAATAACGTTGTTCTAAGTACTCATGTACAAGTCATGTTTTTAGGCATATACAATCATTTCTCCTGTATATAACTAGGAGTGGAATTTTTGGAATACAAAGTGAGTATGGATTTGTTTTGTTGCCAGTTTTCCAAAGTGGGAAAAGAATACTGTTTTACAAAGTGGGAAAAGAAGTAGCAGCAGTGAATAAATTCCAACTGCTTCTCTTATTTGACAACATTGGTATTCCCTTTAAAATGTTGAACATTCTAGTGGTTGCATTCTTTCTCTTTTGCCCTTGGTCCATATCATGACTCTTCCTCCTTGGACTTAGTTCTTTCCAAAAGAACAAAGTAGCTTCTTACCAGGTTTAGCAAGGAGGGTTCTTCTATCAGGATTTTTTTTTTAATTTTGGCAGTGGCTTCCTGAACTGAGCATTAGAGAGTTTAATTGATTAATGATGTATTTTATCAGCTCAAAAGGATAAATATTGGGAAACATGCAAAATATGCATCATCCTGAATTTAAAGTATGCCACTACCAAATTCTAAGGAGCTATGATATGATCCATTATTTTCTCTCTCAGTATGTGAGATCATATCAGTTTTGAATCCATGAGACCCTGTTAAATTAGTTAATGTATATCTGAGGGACCTAGTCTATGTTAAAAGAATAACCCTCTCCATTGTCAGCACACTTACTGGAGAACATAAAGCAAAAAAGTTGCTCATCATCCCTTGATGCTACAGATTAACTCTCCTCTTTTTTTAATCAGACCAATTTTCTTCATTGAACATAATACTTACTACACTTTTAGTCTGAAGCAGGATCATTGTATTCAAAGTTTTATTTTATTCACATAAAGCTAATGAAAATAATTCAGTCTTAATAATTAAGCTTTTAAAAGCTTAATTTTATATATTAAATAATCATGGCTTGTCCCTCAAATTTTGGTTATTTCCAACATGAGTCTATTGTAATTAGTAGTTTTAAGTGTAAAGTTATGTAGAAAAGAGGTATAGTCTACAGCCCTTCAACGTTCCCAAGGGATAGAATCCAAGACCTTTCACAAATACAGACATTTGTGATTTGGAAACATGTAATTATTTGGGTTTGTTGTTAAATATAAAATACTTGGCCTTGTTTCTAAAATACTTCTTGAGCCTTCTTGCTCATATTTTAAAACTGTGACTAAGCCACATTTTAACTTTGATGGTGAAATTTCTCTCAGGGCATGGGTTACATCATGGCCCAAAATTAGTATTATTCCACAAAATTCATGCTGTAAGTAACAAAGAATGAAGAAAGGCAAATTTTTGATGGTTCACTGGGTTCCTTTAATGCTCACTCTACGTACCCACTAAAAATATTCAAATGCATGCTTCAGGAAAATTTACTTTATTACATTTCCGAAAATATTTTTTGAATAAAATGATGAAAGGTATCCTGAAGACCTTCTCCCAGACTCAGACACACAGGCCCTGAGATGCCCAAACAGATGACCTTATGCTGACTTCTCCCTTCCTGTAGCTGATTCATGACCTTGGCAGTGATACACATATTCACAGACTAGCACAGTTCATTCCCTGATCACTGAACCCATCTCCATTCATATAAGGTACTGCTATGTTAATTGTATAATAAAATTCCTGCTGTATGGGGTTAGTGGTGTACTAATTTTTCTATGTTGATGTGATCTGAAATGATCCCTCAGAAGACTGAGGCAGTTCCTTACATTATCTATGTCTTTATTAGGAATTTGGGATATTATGGCATCTCCAACATTTGTCTTGGGATACTCACCTGAGGAGCTTAATAAAAACAGAGATTCCTGTTTTCCTTCATAGACCCATGTAACTGGGCTCTCCTAAGAGGGAAGCTGAGCATCTGTAGCTCTAACAAGCATTCTAGATAATGGTTATTATGATGTACTAAATTTTGGAAATATCTTTATTGTGGAAGGACTGTGTTTTCTTCCATGGGTTTTATGTACATACAGTACGTGTGAGTCATGACTGTACCATATAAAACAAAATTTATCCATATATTTCTATGTATTCCTTCATCTATCAGTGTGTCCGTCCATCCCTCCATTCATGCTTTTCTGTTTAGTGTTTTAATGATTTAGCCACTACTTTACAGAACATCTAAATCAGCCTTGACAATGGATTTGTGTGACTTTGAGGAAGTTAGCCTTTTGGTTACAGTTTCCTCATTTGTAAGCTGAATATAATGAGAATAGTTACCTTCCAGTTTATTATAATAGTGAAATAAGAGTAAGCATGAGTAAATTCTTAATACACTGTCTGGATCAAGATAAGGTATCAGTAAGTGGTAATTCCTTTCACCTTTTCCATTAAAGGACTATAGTGCTTTACAGAAGCACTTCATATAGTGATATATCTACTATTTAGGTTATGTAATATAAGCATTTAATAGTGTGGATTTTCTTCTAAGCATTGGTTAGCTGCATCCCACAGAATTTGACATGTAGTATTTTATTTTTGTCTACTTCAAAAAATATTTTCAAATTTCCTTTGCGATCTTCTCTTTGACCAATTGCTTGTTTAGAAGTTTTATTTCTATATATTTGAAAATTTTCCTTTTATTTTTCTGTTATTGATATCTGATTTAAATATTTTAAAGCCAGATAACATATTTTATATGATTAAAGTTTTTGAAAACTTGTTAAGCTTTGTTCTGTGATCCGTTATGTCACGTATCTTGATAAATGTTACAGGTGCACTGAAAAAGAATGTATCCCCTGCTGTTGTTGGCTGGAAAATTCTATAAACGTCAAATAAAACCAGTTTGTTAGTGGCATTTTTCTTATATTCTATATCCTTGTTGATTTTCTGCCTTCCAATTCCATCAATTAGTGAAAGAGGAGTTTTGAAGTTTCCAACAATAACTACAGTTTTTTTTCATTTATTTTAGCTTTTTCTTTCATTTTTAAAAGCTCTCTTTTTAGTACAAATACATTTGGGATTTTTATGACTTCTTGGTAAATTGAACCTTTTACAAATATGTAATGTCTTTCTTTCTTTCTGGTAATTTTCTTTGCTTTGAAGTTTAATTTGTCTCATATTAATATTGCCACTCCAGTTTTCTTTTGTTTAGTGTGTGCATAGCACACTTACACCCATCCTTTGTTTTTTAACCTACCAAGTTTGCTGAATTTCAAGTGAGTTTCCTATAGACAGAATATAGTCATTCTGACAATCTCTGTCTTTAAAATGGTGTGTTTTATCATTTATATTTAATGTAATTACTAATGATTCAATTAATGTCCACTGTCTTAATATTTATTTTTTGTTTGTTCCCTCTCTTTTTTGTTTTATTGTTTTCTTTTTCTATCTTCCTTTGAATAATTTTAAGTACACCACTAAAGTGTTTTTAGTATTCCATTTAAAAAATCTATATTTTACTCTATTTCTTTGTATAATTTTTAGTATTTATTATAGGGATTAAAATATACATATTTAACTTTTTCAAGTCTACTTAGCATCAATTTTTACCATGTCAAATAAAATGTAGAAATCTTGACAAACATAGATCCACATACCCTCCCCATTTTATGTTTTAGTTGTCATATATTATATTTACATATATCAAAAACTTTATCAGATAATGTCATAATTTTTACTCTCATAATTCAAACATATTTTAAGGAATCTTAGAAGAAAAGTATAGTCAGTCATATTTACCTAGGTACTTATTATTTCTGTTCCTCTTCCTTCATTACTGATGTTCTGGTGTAATTTCTTCTCTCTAAATAAATTCATTTAGTAATACTTTTAGAACAAATTTGCTGGAAATTAATTTTTATAGTTTTTCTTAGCTGAGACTGTCTTAGAATGTCTTCATTTCACTTTCGTTTCTGAAAAACATTTTTGGTGAATATAGAATTCTGGGTCAATAATTCTGTTCTTTAAACACTTCAAAAATATTTCAATTCCTCTGGAATAAATGGTTTCTTATGAGAAAGCACAGTTTTTCAAATGTTGTTATCTTATAAGCAATGTATCATTTTTCCTTGAGGTTCACTAATTCTTTATTCCATCATCTCCATTCTGCTATTGAACCTATTTAAGTCTACACAGAGTTTTAAATTTTGATTATTTTATTTTTAAGTTTTAATATTTCCTTTGGCTCTTCTTTATATCTAGTATTTCTTTGCTGAAGCTTTTAAAATATTTCCATTCATTTCATTACTTCTTGGCCATTTTTTATAATAGCTACTTAAAGTATTTGTCAAATAATACCAACACCTGTGTCCTCTCTACTTCCGGGTCTGTTGATTATCTTTTGCCATTTGGGTGAGATTTTCCTGATTGTTTTTATGATGGATAATTTTTAATTGTGTCTTGACTGCTTTGAATATTACATTATGATACCCTGAACTTTTTTCAAATCCTCTAGAGAATGTTACTTTTGTTTTTACAGGCAATCAACCTTATTTGGTTTAGACTCCAAGTTATTACCAGTCTCCTGTAGATCATGGTTTTAACATCTACTCAGTTTTTAAAGCCTTAAGTTTAAATTTGCCCCATGTGTGCCACTCATTGGCCCGTGTGGGACCTGGGTGTTGGTCTATTTTTTATGGCATACTGTTTCGTATCAGATCCACATACATACAGTGTCTTGCTGTCACCCAGGCTGGACTGCAGTGGCACAATCATGGCTCACTGTAGCCTTGACATCCCTGGACTCAAGCGATCCTCGTATCTCAGCCTCTCAAATAGCTAGGACCACTCAGCTACTAGTAGGCATGAGCCACCATGCCTGGCTAATTTAAATTTTTTTTTTTTTAGAGATAGGGTCTCTATCTATGCTTTCTCTTGCTATGTTGCCCAGGCTGCTCTTGAATTCCTGGCTCCAAGAGATCCCCCTGCCTTGGCATCTCAAAGTGTTAAAATTACAGGTGTGAGCCACCACTGCTGGTCTGTGTTCATCTTCTTAATTCTGTATTTCGCTGAGCAGAAATTTTTAATTTTCATGAAGTCCAATTTATCAAAATTTTAAGTGTTTACTACATTTCGTGTCCTTTAAAAGATATAATTGCTTTCCTCAAAACCACTGACTTATTTTCCTGTTTTCTTTCAGAAGCTTCAGAATGTTAGATTTTACATATAGGTTTATGACTCATCTTGAATGGATTTTTGTGTGGGCTATGTTTCAAGGTTCATTTTTGACCACTACATTTATCTAATTGCTCCCATACGGATTATGTAAACACATTCTTACCACATTGAAATGCCACAGTACTTTGTCAAAAATCATTAAAAATATCTATATTGTTCTGTGTCTAATTCTCTATTCTTGTATCATTGGCCTGTATTTGTATATTTAATCTATTAGCATGCTTTCTTGTTTCATAGCTTTACATTAGGTTTTCAAAGCAGAAATCAGGTAAAATGAATGCTCTAATTTTAAAATTATTTATTAAGCTTATTTTGGAAGTTCTAGTTACTTTGCATTTTCAACTTACAAAAAACTGTGCTGAGATTTTGAATGTTATTTCATTAGATCTACAGATTAGTTAGAGGATAAATGACTAGCTGTAACATTTCCACTATGATTCTTTCTGGAGATCAAGGGTAGTCCAGAAGAAATAAGAGAGGAGATAGTGGAAAGCCCAAGGTTGATATAGAATCACTGACAGAGGAGAAAGTGCACCCCAAGTTGTTCAGATTGGAAAAGAATCCTGATGGATGAGTACAAACTACAGGGAAAGAGGCTTGAAAGACTCAAGGACACAGTCTTGCCAAGGCAATGCTTCAGGAGAGAAAAGGCTAAAACGGAAGAAATAGCAACCCTTTGAAAACTGTGCAGTAAAGAGAAAAAGAGGCAAGAAACATATAGTTAGGATCTTTCAAAATGAAATAATGTCAAATATCCAAGGACATAGGACCACTCCCCATTTTCACTACATAAGCCATTAGAGAAATAAACTGTACATAGATCTTCTGACAAGGGTGATTGTGAATCAACAATCTTACAGACCACTCTACACTAACAGAGTGGTACGAGCACATACAGTTCTGGGGTGAGCCCAGGATTTCGGCACCGATTTTATGAGGTCATGTTTCTGAGGTGCTTTGTCTCCACTCTGTTCCTGGTAATTTCTACCTCCCTGGAGCTCTCTTTTTCAGGCTTTCAGTCAAAAGTCTTGAATTTTAGTTTCACTATTTTGATATGCATGTCCCATGACTGCACCCATATGCAAAACCATGCAGTAAATGGTTACAAAGAGAAAAAGCAATGAGTGTGCATGACTCTCTTGGAAGCACAACTCCTTGGATCACAGAACAAGACATCCAGTGCTACTTCTGTTGCTGCCACCATTGCCATAAAAGGAAATTTGAGAGAAAAACTGTATTCCCCCACACTCTCTATGAGTTATTAGTTATTTTTCTACTCCTCAAAGCAGAGGAGTTCCAGAGGGCTTCTCCTGAAGACGAACATTTGTGTCTAGGACACACTTTCAAGTTTGGGGTTGTATTAAGTTCAGGTTGTGGAATACTGGAGAAAAATACAAAACAAACTGTGACGCTCACTGCTGGTCTAGGTTTTAGAGCTGCATTTGTGAGAGACAGGGTGCAGTGCAGGTATTTCAACTTACCCTGAAGAAACGCCGGTTTTATTTTGTGTTACCTCTTGTTTTTCCCTCTGAGCTTTGGTGAGGTTGCCCATTGATTGGTCCTTGGACAGCTGTCCCATACCCCTAATTGTGAGGTGCTTTGTGGTGCAGGCTTACTAACAGGTGGCAGTGGTAGCAGCTTATTCCTTTAGTTTTAGTCATTTTAAAAGTCTATGTTTAAATGAGTAGCATGTATGTATACATTATATAATATTGCATTATATTCTATAAGCCATATTGCAAATCGTTTTAAATTAATTATTTAAATGCCATTGTAATTTGTTCATATGACACTGTTACAGCATATAACACATAACATAGAACATACAACGTTATAATGTTACTTTTATCCTCATTTTTATTTTAGTTTTAGATCTATTATGATATATGTTAAATGCTCGCCATTGGTGTTCTTGTTAAACTGTCCCCAGTGATCCCTTGGTTACGGAAAGCTTGTACTCTAGTAAATTGTTCATGAAGGGCTTGTGGTTGTAGAATTTCCTAATTCTTTGCATGTTTAAAACTATTTATCTATAGCCTTGATACTTAGAATACATCTTGATTGGATGTAAAATTAGTGCTTCATACTTTTTTCCTTGAATTTTTTAAAATGCCTCTTTACCGTTGTCTCTCATATGTGTTCTTTTTAAGAAGAGGAGGCTTTGAGGATTTATTCTATTTAAGATCTAATGGTCTATCTCCTAGAATATATCTATGGATTGACTTTTGTGGGCCAATTCTCCCTGGTACATGGCAAGTCCTTTCAATATTTTGGTACATTTTTTCTTTTATTTTCGTAACATGCTTTTGGATTACAGTTTTACATATGACTTCTTTTTTATAGTTTTGCTTTTTATCTTTAGAGGTTCAAATTATAATTAAGTCGGATCTTCTTTCTCTGTCTTCCACTTCAGACACTTTCTACATTAACCTCTTTACTTCTTTCTCTATTCTATGTTCATCTCTTGGTTATGTTTCTGTTTGGTTCCTATGCCCTTTATTAAATTTTCATTGAAATTCATTTTTTCTTGGGAAGATTGTAATTTCTTCTCTATTTAATATAATTTTGGATTTTTCTTTTGTACCTTTCAGAAGTTTAATCAAATATTATTTTCTTTTTTACTGCTTTTTGTCTACCTATTTTCTTGGTTTTCAGATTTCTGGTTCAAGGTGGGATTCTTTTATGCGCCCAAATGCTTATGGAATAGTACATAATTAAATCTGAAATGTTGTATCATAGTTTTCTTCTGCTTTGTTATTGCTTTTGTGTGTGTGAGGGGAAGTGTTTACCAACTGAAAAGTTTTGATTTTCCTTTTATTATACCTGATTTTTAGTTTTGATTTAATTTTTTATTTTTATGCTAGTTTTATAATAAATGAATATTGCTTGTACCTATGCCTGCATGTTGAGTTCAGATCTGTTAGCACAGAGTGGTCTGTAAAATTGCTGATTCACAATCACCCTTGTCAGAAGAGCAATGTACAGTTTATTCCTCTAATGGCTTATGTAGTGAAAATGGGGAGTGGTCCTATGTCCTTGGATATTTGACATTATTTCATTTTGAAAGATCCTAAATATACGTTTCTTGCCTCTTTCTCTTTACTGCAGAGTTTTCAAAGGGTTGCTATTGCTTCCATTTTAGCCTTTTCTCTTCTGAAGCATTGCCTTGGCAAGACTGTATCCTTGAGTCTTTTAAGCCTCTTTCCCTGTAGTTTGTACTCATCCATCAGGATTCTTTTCCAATCTGAACAACTTGGGGTGCACTTTCTCCTCTGTCAGTGATTCTATATCAACCTTGGGCTTTCCACTATCTCCTCTCTTATTTCTTCTGGACTACCCTTGATCTCCAGTAAGAATCATAGTGGAAATGTTACAGCTAGTCATTTATCCTCTAACTAATCTGTAGATCTAATGAAATAACATTCAAAATCTCAGCACAGTTTTTTGTAAGTTGAAAATGCAAGGCTGGGCGCGGTGGCTCAAGCCTGTAATCCCAGCACTTTGGGAGGCCGAGGCGGGTGGATCACGAGGTCAAGAGATCGAGACCATCCTGGTCAACATGGTGAAACCCCGTCTCTACTAAAAATACAAAAAATTAGCTGGGCATGGTGGCACATGCCTGTAATCCCAGCTACTTGGGAGGCTGAGGCAGGAGAATTGCCTGAACCCAGGAGGCGGAGGTTGCGGTGAGCCGAGATCACGCCATTGCACTCCAGCCTGGGTCACAAGAGCGAAACTCCACCAAAAAAAAAAAAAAAAAAAAAAAAAGAAAAGAAAAGAAAAAAACAAAACGCAAAGTAACTAGAACTTCCAAAATAAGCTTAATAAATAATTTCAAAATTAGAGGAGTAATTTTACCTGATTTCTGCTTTGAAAACCTAATGTAAAGCTATGAAACAAGATAGTATGCTAATAGATTAAATATACAAAGACAGGCCAATGGTATAAGAATAGAGAATTAGACATAGAACAATATAGATATTTTTAATGATTTTTGACAAAGTACTGAGGCAGTTCAACGTGGTAAGAAATGTGTTTACATAATCCATATTGGCGCAATTAGATGAATGTAGTGGTCAAAAATGAACCTTGAAACATAGCCCACACAAAAATCCATTCAATATGAATCATAAACCTATAAGTAAAATCTACAATTCTGAAGCTTCAGAAAGAAAACAGGTGTAATCCCAGCACTTTGGGAGGCCGAGGCGGGTGGATCACGAGGTCAACAGATCAAGACCATCCTGGTCAACATGGTGAAACCCCGTCTCTACTAAAAATACAAAAAAATTAGCTGGGCATGGTGGTGCGTGCCTGTAATCCCAGCTACTCAGGAGGCTGAGGCAGGAGAATTGCTTGAACCCAGGAGGCAGAGGTTGCGGTGAGCCGAGATCGTGCCATTGCACTCCAGCCTGGGTAACAAGAGCGAAACTCCACCTCAAAAAAAAAAAAAAAAAGAAAACAGGAAAATAAGTCGGTGGTTTTAAGGAAAGCAATTATATTTTTTAAAGGACACGAAATGTAGTAAACACTTAAAATTTTGATAAATTAGACTTCATGAAAATTAAACATTTCTGCTCAGCAAAATACAGAATTAAGAAGATGAACACAGGCCAGCAGTGGTGGCTCACATATGGAATTCCAACACTTTGAGATGCCAATGCAGAGGGATTTCTTGGAGCCAGGAATTCAAGATCAGACGAGGCAACAGAGCAAGACCCCATCTCTTAAAAAAAAATTTAAGTTAGCCAGGCATCGTGGCTCATGCCTACTAGTAGCTAAGTAGTTCTAACTATTTGAGAGGCTGAGATATGAAGATCGCTTGAGCCTAGGATGTCAAGGCTACAGTGAGCCATGATTGTGCCACTGTAGTCCAGCCTGGGTGACAGCAAGAACCTGTCTCAGAAAACAAAAAAGAAGGCGAATAGGCAAGTCACATCTGAGAGAAAATATTTACAGTACATTTATCTGAAAGCATTCTTAAATGTGTACTATTGAACTCTTAGAAATTAACAATAAAACACAAACATCTCAATTAAAAGGGCAACAGATTGGACACTCACCAAAGAAGATACAGCAATAGCAAATGAACAGAGAAAAGTTGGCTCAACATCATTTGTCATCAGAAATGCAAATGAAAACCATGATGAAATGCTCCTTTGCATCACAAAATGGCTAAAATAAAAAAGACTGACAATGGGACACCTGTGTACTCCCAAGCCTAAATCACGAGGAAGCCAAAACTATGAATAGACCAATAACAAGTTCTGAAGTCAAGGGAGCAATTAAGAGCCTACCACACAAAAAAAGCCCTGGTCCAGATGGGTTCACAGCCGAATTCTACCAGACACACAAAGAGGAGCTGGTACCATTCCTTCTGAAACTATTCCAAATAATCCAAAAAGAGGGAAACCTTCCCAAATCATTTTATGAGACCAACATCATCCTGATACCAAAACCAGGCAGAGACTCAACAAGAAAAGAAAACTTCAGGCCAATATCCATGATGAACATAGATGCAAAAATCTTCAATAAAATACTGGCAAACCGATTGCAACAGCACATTAAAAAACTTATCCATCATGATCAAGTACGGTTCATCCCGGGCATGCAAGTCTGGTTCAACATACACAAGTCTATAAACATCATTCACCACATTAACAGAACCAAAAACAAAAACCACATGATTATTTCAATTGATGCAGAAAAGGCATTTCACACAATTCAACAGCTCTTTATGCTAAAAACTCTCAATAAACTTGGTATGGATGGAACATATCTCAAAGTAATAAAAGCTATTTACGACAAACCAACAGCCAATATCATACTTAATGGACAAAAACTGGAAGCATTCCCTTTGAAATCTGGCACTAGACAAGGATGCCCTCTCTCACCACTCCTATTCAACATAGTACTGGAACTTCTAGCCAGAGCAATCAGGCAAGAAAGAGAAATAAAGGTTATTCGAATAGGAAAGGAGGAAGCCAAATTGTCTCTATTCGCAGACGACATGATAGTATACCTAGAAGACCCCATCACCTCAGCCCAAAACCTCCTGAAACTGATAAGCAACTTCAGCAAAGTCTCAGGATATAAAATCAATGTGCAAAAATCACAAGCATTCCTATACACCAATAACAGACTTAAAGAGAACCAAATCAAGAATGAACTGCCATTCACAATTGCTACAAAGAGAATAAAATATCTAGGAATACAACTTACAAGGAATGCAAGGGACCTCTTCAAGGAAAACTACAAACCACTGCTCAATGAAATAAGAGAGGACACAAACAGATGGAGAAACATTCCATGTTCATGGTTAGGAAGAATCAATATCATGAAAATGGCTATACTGCCCAAAGTAATTTACAGAATCAATGCTATCCCCATCAAGCTACCATTGAATTTCCTCACAGAACTGAAAAAAACCACCATGAACTTCATATGGAACCAAAAGAGAGCCTGCATAGCCAAGTCAATTCTAAGCAAAAAGAACACAGCGGGAGGCATCACACTACCAGACTTCAAAGTATACTACAAGGCTACAGTAATCAAAACAGCATGGTACTGGTACCAAAACAGAGATATAGACCAATGGAACAGAACAGAGGCATCAGAGGCAAATCAATATATCTACAACCATATAATCTTTGATAAACCAGACAAAAACAAGCAATGGGGAAAGGATTCCCTGTTTAACAAATGGTGTTGGGAAAACTGGTAGCCATGTGCAGAAAGCAGAAACTGGACCCCTTCCTTTCACCTTACACTAAAATTAACTCCAGATGGATTAAAGACTTAAACATAAGACCTGGCACCATAAAAACCCTAGAAGAAAATCTAGGCAAAACCATTCAGGACATAGGAGTAGGCAAGGACTTCATGACCAAAACACCAAAAGCATGGGCACCAAAAGCCAAAATAGACAAATGGGACCTAGACAAACTCCACAGCTTTTGCACAGCAAAAGAAACAGTCACTAGAGTGAATTGGCACCCACAGATTGGGAAAAAAGTCTTTGCAGCTTACCCATCTGACAAAGGGCTGATATCCAGAATTTACAAAGAACTCAAACAGATTTACAGGAAAAAAAACAAACAAGCCCATTCAAAAATGGGCAAAGGACATGAACAGACACTTTACAAAAGAAGACATACATGAGGCCAACAAACACATGGAAAAATGCTCATCATCACTGGTCATTAGAGAGATGCAAATCAAAACCACATTGAGATACCATCTCATGCCGGTTAGAATGGCGATCATTAAAAAATCTGGAGACAACAGATGCTGGTGAGGATGTGGAGAAATAGGAACACTCTTACACTGTTGGTGGGAGTGTAAATTAGTTCAACCATTGTGGAAGACAGTGTGGCGATTCCTCAAGGACCTAGAAATAGAAATTCTATTTGACCCAGCAATTCCATTACTGGGTATATATCCAAAGGACTATAAATCGTTCTACTATAAGGACACATGCACACGAATGTTCATTGCAGCACTGTTTACAATAGCAAAGAACTGGAACCAACCCAAATGCCCATCGATGATAGACTGGACTGGGAAAATGTGACACATATACACCATGGAATATTATGCAGCAATCAAAAATGATGAGTTTATGTCTTTGTAAGGACATGGATGAATCTGGAGAACATCATTCTCAGCAAATGGACACTAGAACAGAAAAGGAAATACCACATATTCTCACTCATAGGCGGGTGAGAAAAATGAGAACACATGGACACAGGGAGGGGGGTACTACACACTGGGGTCTATTGGGGGGAATAGGGGAGGGACAGCGGGAGGGAGCTGGGGAGGGATAGCCTGGGGAGAAATGCCAAATGTGGGTTAAGGGGAGGAAGGCAGCAAAACACACTGCCATGTGTGTACCTATGCAACTATCTTGCATGTTCTGCACATGTACCCCAAAACCTAAAATGCAATAAAAATTAAAAAAAAAAAAAAAGACTGACAATGTAAAACGCAGCAGGATTATGGAGCAACCAGCAGTTTCATACATTGCTGTGGGAGTGTGAAGTGGTACAGTCACTGTGGAACGTTGTTTGGCTGTTCTTATAACGTGAAACATATCCCTACATAAGAAGCAGCAATCCCACTCCTAAGCATTTACCAAGGATAAATGAAAACATATGTCCACAATAGACATTTACGTAAATGTTTATGTAAGATTTGTCCATAATAGCCCCTAACTGGAAACAATGCAAATGTGTCTCAATAGAAAAATGGATAAACAATTTGTGGTTTATTCTTACGGTGGAATACTATTGAGCAATTAAGAGGAATGAGCTACTGATAGATGCAAAGCATAGAAATCTCACATGCTCTAGACTGAAAGAAGCCAGACACACAAGACATATAATGTACAATTTCATTAAGGCCAATTAAGGTCAGAGGCAAAACTAATCTAGCAGGATAGACATCGAGAGATAGGGCTGCCTGTGGGAAGTAAGGAGCCTGGCCTGGGCATGAGGAAATCTTCTGAGCTGTTGGGAATGTCTGACATCTTGTTTGTGGTGCTGGATACAAAGGGTGATGCATTCACTGAAGCTCACCACATTGTTCACTTGATATCTGCATATTTCACTCAAAGTAAATTTCATTTATTTATTTGTTTTTTTATTTTTAAGAAACAGGGTCTCCCTCTGTCACCCAGGCTGAAGAGCAGTGACACGATCTCGGCCTACTGCAACTTCTACCTCCTGGGTTATAGCGATCTTCATGCCTCAGTGAGTATCTGAGACCACAGGCACCACCACCACACTCACTCATTTTTTGTATATTTTGTAGAGACAAGATTTTGTCATGTTGCCCAGGCTGATCTCGAACTCCTTAGCTCAGGCAGTCTGTTTCCTCCTTGGCCTCCCAAAGTGTGGGGATTACAGGTGTGCACTGTGCCTGGGCCGTAAATTTCATGTCATTAAAAAGGCAAAAGTAAAAAAGACATCCAAAATGAGTTCATATGCCAAATAAATTAAATGACACAAATAAAGACAGAGCAGCAATGCTTACAGCTATGTGACCTCATGCAAGTTGCATAACTGCTCTGAACCTCAGATTCTTATGTAAATTCAGGATCTGTATCTCACGGGGTTAAGAGAATCACCTATGACAAGGAATATGAGGTATTTTCTAGAGGACTGGAGGCTTAATGAGTAATCAGTATGTAGTCAATAAAATATTCTGTCTTATGGAGCCTTATACTTTGTCAAATTGTTAAGTGTAACACTGTTTAAAATACTTTATCTGCATCTTTATTTCTGCATCTGTATATGCTGCTTCTCATCAAATGAAGTATGAACTCAAGTCCTTCATCAGTTTCACAGAGTTCTCACACTAAAACATTTTGTGAGTCTGGTAATAATACTAACATCTTCTACTCCTCCTTCTTTTCCTTCTCCTCCATCTTCGAAGGAACTAGAAAATTTCTCCTCTCTGTGTTGTGCACAGCAATTCTATCCACACCAAGATGCTTGGAATATCACCTTCTATTATCAAGTGTGTGTATGTGTGTGTATGTTTCCTTTTCAATGGGAGGATGATACTCTCTCTTACTGTAACAGTGTTTTCTGAGCATGTCACACTGATCTGCTTATTTTCTACAGTGTCTACATTCCCATGCATCATGCTGTCTTCCTAATGCAGAGACCGTGCATTGAGTGTCTGACATGCCCAGGCCCCTGCTGATCCAGCAAGCAACTGCAAACAGCTCTAGAAATGCTGTAACGCTGTTGTCCTGACTGGCCCCCAGTGAATGAGCAGAATTAGTTGATGATGGCTCCAAACTTTGCCATTAAGTGTTCAGATCTGCACTTTAGGGGGTTTGAATAGATGCAATAGCATCTATTGACAGCATCTAGAAGCATCTAGAAGACAGCTGGGGAAGAACATCTAGAAGACAGTTGGGGAAGAGCATCTAGAAGGTAGTTGGGAAACAGTAAGTGAGAAGCAGAGAGAAGAAAATAGGTGGAAGCCACAGCTGGCAGAAGCCCTAAGGTGAATAGCAATCCATCCATGTGTGCTGGCCAGCATGTAGCTGAGAGCCTGAAAGGGAGAGCATGCAGCAGCAATAATTGACAACTGTTAAAGAAGTCAGTGGACACCCAGGCTGCTGAAACTGGGTAAATGTTTACTGATGTTCTACTTCTCTAGAAGTCCTGATTTCCAAATGCAGATGCCTCTATTTCTCCATGAACCACAGTTCTAAATGTGTTGCCTTTATTTATGTTCTAGCTTACCAATCTCATGCCCATTCAACTTAAGTGTCATTAAAGTCTCTCTTTGTTCTTTGCAATAAGAAAAGACCCAATTAAGGCAAGAATAGAAGAGCTATGGAGACGTAGAAATTCATAAAAGTGTGTCCTAGTAATTCCGGTTTATCTAAAAGGAGGATCCTGTCCCTTCCCTCTTTCTCACACTTTCTCTTACTCTCTCTGTTTCTCCTTTCACAAGCAGCCTCTTTCCTCTTCATTTCATAGGCATTCCTTCATGGCTAAATATGATCAGAGCAGGCATGTACCCTTAACCCTGGGCAAAATCTCTTCTGTCATTTGCCAGGTATTTTATTCCACAATAGTTCAGGCTCAAGATGGCCAAGGAGTGAGCGTAAACTCTGACAAAGCACAGAAGACATTCTTCCCTCACACCTTTCTCGGATACTTGATGCACAGGCTCTCAATTCTGCACCAGGATGGGGCCTCCTCCACATCCTTGTCTCTGTTAAAGTGGCAGGAGCAGGGGTGAGTAAATGTTCTCTACAATCCCCCAACCCCCCAGACAAACAATGTGCACCCAGGTGCATGCATGTAGGACCAGGGCCTTTTCAGGGCACACAAATGAAGTTGTCATCCCATTTCCACCAGTGGGCACATACTGATGTCCTCCTGGGTTCTTGCTCTTGTTGCATCTTCTGAAGCCACTGTAGTTCTGCACAGTTCTGCTCAGGCCCAGCTCCTGCTTCCTTTTGACCCTGCTGATACTCAGTGACATCCGGGCACATTTTTCCGGGACTTGATGCTGACCTACTACTACCTCCAGCTCTGCTGATGCCTTTCACCTCCCCCAGACAGGTTCAGGGCAGTCTTGTCCCTGTGGTGAGTGGACTTCACTGGGGAGCAGTGATTCCTTCAGTCAACTAACTTCAGGCCACTACTTGTACATGGTCACCCAGTTTTACGCAATGTTTCATGCCACTGAAATCTCTGAGGAGTGTCCCACCATACTGACTTTCAGCTCTCCAAGTGGGAACTGAGACAAAGTCCCCCTTGGCTGTATCCTCTGGGAAATGTCATTCCCCTGTGTGTGTAAAGTGGGATGCAGGCCTATGCCTAGTAGCTGAAGTCCTTGGGACCCTCTTTTAATAACAAACATTTGCATTAGCTCTTCCTGTTTAAATGAGCCTCAGGTATCTGATTATGACCTGTCTCTGCACTTTTCTCTGAATGACTGGTATACTCAGTTCCATCAGGACTGTTTATCCATGATCATGATCTTGTCCCAAGATTCCACACGTAGATGGATTTCACATAAATTTCTAATACTACTCTAGTTCAGAGAACATATAAATCCTGTGACTTTTCTCATAAAATGTTTCTTTTTGCATAACAAGAAACAATAGAAGACCTGTAAGGGAAAAATAAGATTAAAATTGATCAAATGTAGCTAGAAGACTTTCTGTAACATCACAGGAAAACAGCTATACTTTCCCCTCCCACTCAAATTATTACCTTTCATTTTACCACAGAAGCTAAACTTTTTGTCTGTCACACCACAGGACATTGAATTAGCATTGGAAGCCATCAACTTGGCAGAAGCTGGAGTCTGGTTGAAATGCCAAGTGACTTAGTATTCTAAGCTTCAGTAGAAGTAAAAGTGTACAATGGAGTGAATTTGAATTCAGCCATGTTTATTTTCATGTCTGGCTTATACAGGATAGAAAGAGATTCCATATATGAGTCCTTCTCATTATCTGAGCACTGCCAACCAAAAGGCTGACCATACTAACTTGTTGGTCCATAGATGATCTTTAAGCAGAAAGTGGGTAAGGGGTGCTTGGGTAATTCCCTATGCTGCTCACTTCTTCAACTATGAACTATGACTTCATATGGACTGTTCCTACTAATTAACAACAGTCATTTGGCTGACTCCTATTCACTTTTCAAGTTCCAGTTGAGATGCCCCTTCCTCCAGGAAGTATTCCCTGACAACCCAGCTTGAGTTAAGGCCCCTTCCTGTTTGCTATCTTAGCCTGGTGTATTTTTCTCTTCACATCAGTTATCATAGACCCCTTAAAATTATGCCATTCAGACTAGATTGCAAGCAATTTGAGGTTAGAGACAAACCTGTTTTCTTTATTATGACATTTTCCGTGGCCAGCTCTTGGCACACAGTGGGTATATTCTGTTTAGTTCTACAGAGAAAGGGGTGGAATATAATGGTGTGTCTGCTGTATTAACTTATCGTGAGGGTCAGAACACGTGACACTAGGAGGGAACTTTGGAGGGGAGGAAGGCGTTGGTGTGAGGAAGAAGGGAAGTTAAGCCTTTAGAGACTACTCTAACTTTTAAAGGATGAGAGACCGGAGACTAAGATCCCAGGGAGTGACATGAAATGCATGATTCCCACATGTGTGTGTTTGCATGTCTCATTGCACCACACACAGAGCTTTTCTGGCGTCCCCATCTGGTGCGTCTTCATATCCTAGTCACCTTGCAAAGCTCAGCTTATCCCTGAAACCCCAGTCCAAGCACTTCCTCCACCTTAAATCTTCCTAGGAGAGGCCTTTCTTCACCACCACCAATCCTATCAATTAGAAGTAAGGATCTCTTGTTTGGGCCTCTTTTGAATCTGTATTTCTATCAAACACACAAATATACTTGTGTCAGTTCAGGGGCTTTTCACACAAACTCACAGAGTTTAAATTGTCCTCTACCATGTATTAGCCCTATCACCTTGGAGAAGTTACGTAGCTTCCTTGTCTTTGTTTAAGTTAGGGTTCTACCAGAGAAGCAGAGCCAGTAGGAGATAAATATATTAAGAGATTTATTGAAAGGAATTGGTTTATACAGTTGTGAGGGCTGGCTACCCAAATCCAAAACCCACCGGGCAAGCTGTCAAGAAAGGCAAGCTGGAACTCTGGGGCACAGGTAAAAACTGTTGTACAAGACTGGAACGTCTTCTTCAGAGGAAGAAATTCTGATTATTCTGTGACATCCAGGCACAGAATATCAGATTTTCCCAGGATTTGCTGCTGACCCACTACCTCCAGCTCTGCTGAGGTCTTTCATTTCTCCCAGACTGGTACAGGGAAGTCTTGTCCCTGTGATGACTGGACTTCACTGGGGAGCAGTGATCCCTTCAGTGAAATAACTTCAGGTCACTGCTTGTACACGGTCACCCAGCTTGACGCAATGTTCCATGGCACTGAGACCTCTGAGGAGTGATAGCCCTCATCTCTGTTCTTAAGGCCTTTCAACTGATTGAACCAGACCCATCCAGATTATCTAAAATAATCCCCTTTATTTATAATCAACTGATTATGTACTTTAATTATATCTATAAAGTATCACAATAGCAACATCCAGATTATTATCTAGGTAACTGGAGACTACAGCCTAGAAAAATTGACATGTTAAAAGGCCATGACACTTATTATGGGTCGGGGGAAGGTGTAAGAATAAAACCTACCTCATAGGGCCATTACAGGGATTAAATGGGTTTATCCATATCATACATTTAGAATAGTATTTGTTAAGTGACAAGGTCCCAGTAAGTGTTAACTTCTAATACAGTGTTTATCATACTTTTCTATACTTATTTTTATATGTCTGCTTTCCCTACTAAGCTTTGAATTATTCTATTTAGTTATTATGTACTCAAAGTTTGTAGAGGCTGATCTTCAGTCTGGGTTAGTTAAATTATTTGAATAAATAATTTTATTTCCATTTTGAAATGGCTCACTGACAACCCAGAAGAATACCATATAAGGAATTTATTAGTGACTACTACTCCTCTTCATGGAATTTTTTCCTCACCTTGGAAGACTGCAGAGATAAAACATTTTGGGCCATTTTCCAACAAAGGAAAGGGCATGATGGTATCAGCCAAGTGCGTCCTACAGCTTCCATTTTAATATGAGTTCCAATGGTCTTGTAGATAAGTTACAGTTTGACAGAAGGCCAGGAAGCAGAAGGTCCACCAAGCCGCCTGCGGATTTTAAAATGTATTAAGCCTAAGAAAGTAAGTCATTTGATTTCTGTAGTTACTGTATAGAGATTATGAAAGAACATTAGCAAAGAGTGTTTTACTTTCTTTTATGTTCCAGGAAGAAGTTCATTTTTGCTGTATGTTACACCATGATGAAGGGATTTTCATTTTACAAAGGTTCAAACAATGACTAAAGTCTAAGTTCACATATCCCTGGGATGAAAAATTGAGTTATTCCATAGAGTTGCCCAAACCTTGTGGAATGTCATTTCCTGCACCCCTCTGTTCACATCCTGGTGGTAGACTTTTTTTACACAGTGTAACTTAATATAATAGGAGGCTGAAACTCATCGGTAATCTCCACTTTTGTGTGGCAAGAATGGTATAGGATCTAAGGTCCAAAAACTATGGAAGCAGTGCTGAGGATTCACCTTGGTCTTCATTTCTATCTTTCTTGAGATTTTTTCCATCCATAGACACTACTTCAACTTAGCACTTATCTGCAAATATTACCCTTAAGCACAGTTGCAAAGAAAGCTCAGTGGGGTGGCTTGAGAATGACCCTGTTTGGAAAGCTAAGTGTAGCAGTGTTGGACATTTAGGAAACGAGGATTAAATGCAGGTGCCAGTAAATAGTTTGTGCACCTTACTTGAGCTAAAAGATTACACAAGACTATGTTGTTAACTTTCCTGCTCTATTGTCCAATACTTCGTAGTGAGTTCAGAGAGTATGCATATGTTCTACATCAAACACATTCTATATCAAATATATAGATGTTCTGTATCAAAAGTAAGTATCAATTGTATTTTTCAATTTTATGTGGAAGCTCAATTCTTCCCAAAATATTTGCATATTATCTATAAATAACCAAATATATAAAGTAAGTGTGATATAATTTCTAATTTCTTTTGTCTTAAATTTCTTGTAACCAAGAAAACATTTTCAAGGTGGCCAAATTTTTATTAACAGTTGCTTGAGAAAGAGCACTCATGAGAATCTAAATTTGTTACTAACTAAATAAACGAACAGTGGATTGTTCACTTACTCATTCACTTACTGGACATTTATCCAGTGCCCACAATGTGCAGGAAATGTAATAAGTATCAGTAATATAAAGAGAAAATAGAAATTCCAATCTAGTTGGCAAGTCATCCAAACAGTGTTGTTGTACTATGTTAGGAAGAATGAGGTGCCATGTGACAGCAGAAGAGGGACACCCAGGCTCTAAGTCTTACAGCAAGCTTCCTTGAGGAAATGACATCCAACACTGAGACCTGAATGAGTTCATCAGAAAAAGTGTGTGTGTGTGTGTGTGTGTGTGTGTGTGTGTGTGTGTGAGAGAGAGAGAGAGAGAGAGAGAGAGAGAGAGAGAGAGCATGCACATATACACATTCATGGAGAAAGAGATGTCAGACACATGCAAACTGTTGCAGACAAAGAGAGTAGAATATGCAGGGTTCTGTGGCCAATAGCAGCATGTCACACACCAGCTTACAGTATTCAGTACAACTAAAATAGAGAAGGTTTGCAACATGTTTGTTACAGGACAGAGGATGGGAGAAGAATGTTAAGACTGAAGAAGCAGAAGTCCAGCAAAGAGGAGCGGTGGATGGATTTCAGAGATATTCAAGAGGTAGATCATCAGGATTTTATTGAAGATAATATTTCAAAGTGAGGGTAATAATGAATCAAGGATTGAGCTGTGAGCTCTGGCATGAGTAAGGGAATGAAGAGTGTGCTATTAATATTAACAATGAACACCGGAGGGGGCAAGGTTTTTAGAGGAAGGTGACATATTTTGAATTTGTCATGCCAGAGGAACATCAGGTGGAAAGATCCAATGGACAGTTAGAAATGTGGTTCTTACTCTCAGGAACCCCTGGAGAAAAACAATTTTGAGATTCACTGTCTTACAGAGGAGTGTTTCTCACTTGGGGCACTGGTAGCATTTTTAGCCAGATCCAGCTTTGCTGTGGGGCTGTCCAGGGCACTATGGGATGTGCAGCAGCATCCCTGGCCTCTGCCCATTAAGTCTGTTAGCATGTCCAAGTCATGACAATGAAACATGTCTCCAGACATTGCCAAATGTCCCCAAGAGACAAAATCATCCCCAGGTGAGAGTCACTGACATGGATAGTACCTAATCCGTGAGAATGGATGACTGTAGAAATGAGAGGAAGAAGGTCTAAGGTTAGAACACTGAAGCACATCATTTAGGGACCATGAGGAGAAAGAAAACCCCATACAAGAGTCTGAGGAATGGTCAAAGAAGCAGAGAAAAAACACAGAAGCAAAGGGAAAAAGTATTTCAGTAAGAAAGATGTGATCACTAAGGGCAGATGCAACTAAGAGAGCCATAGAAATGAATCCTAAAAGTGGCCCTCAGTTTAACAGCAAGGCTGTCATTGAGGGCCAGTGAAAATAATTTTCTTGGAGTAGTCAGGCAGAAGCCAGAGGGCAGTGAGGTGAGGAGTAAATGAATCTAGATTGCCTTTCTACATTATTTTATCTGGCCAGACAGGACAACGCAGCTAGAAGAGTGTGGACAGTTAAAACGGTCTTGGGTTGCAGATTTGAAGAGAGTTCAGGGAAGTTCAGTGGTGAGTAGAAGCTGAGGATATTGGCAAGAGAAAAATCAAAGTGGAGGACATGGAATGTAAACTGGATAGTGAAAGAAACGACTACAAGAGAGAACTGATGGGTACAGAGAAAGTAGAGAGCTTCGATATGAGGAGTAGGTAACGGGAGAATTACTGAGGAAAAATTTGGAAGTGCATCAAAACAGTCATTCATCCCAACTGGGTCTCAATTTCCTTATTTGTAAGTTCAGAATATTAACCTGGATGACCCTGATATCCCTTCAGACTTGATTGTTTTAGGCTACAAGGTATAATAGCATCTTTCTGATTCTTATATGATATAAATATTAAGGAAATTAGAGATGTATATATGAGTTTGTCTATGAAAACTCATTAATACCAAATTTTTCTTTGTTGGGCTTCTCTTTGATTTGGGGTCATCTTGATTTTGACACTGTGAGTTCCCTTTAGGTCTAACCAATTTTGATTGATTCTTTAGTTTAGAATAAAAAATTTTGGATATATGAGATAACTTTTGGTGGTTCAGTGGCTTTACTTTGTATAAAACTGTAAGTTCTTAAGAAATACAAAGATTAGAGATCCTTGGGTTTGTGGCTCTTTCTTGCCTGTTAGCATCCTTTTCTTTTTCATGGTTTCTTTCTCTCCCCTAATGTTCTTTCTGGTAGATAGGTAATAATAAAGGCTTAAATGATTGTGTCTTGTAGGAAAATGAGTAGACTATAAAGACAGGTCAGAAAATATGGGAGATCCATATCTTTACTTAGCTTTCTGACACCCCAGGCAGGCATCACTAATAGATTTCAGATTTCAGCACTCCTTCCTGGAATCTGGACATGTGCTTATAGCCATGATTCTTACCTCAGGCTGGACATCAGAATCACTTGTGGAGATTTTTAAGAAATGAAGTTTCTCAGGCTTCATTCTATATTTATTCAATCAGCATCTTCAGTGACTCCGATGTGCTCTGCCTAAGACTGACTTTCTATGCATGGTTCCAGGCAGATACATAGGACTTGTTATCTGCGATGAAAGATAAATGATCTCAGACGGAGAACTGTTACTGTCTCTCCCCCTCCACCTCTTCCCTGAGTTTCTCCTTTTCCAAATTTAAGATGCAGTTCACTTCAAAACATGACACATTGTGAATTAGAACAAGAGTTAATGGATAAAGAAGCCAGATCAAAATGGGGGTGACTCTGGCCAACCCTTCCTCATCTGCTATGAAAGTATTCTTAAAGATAACAGTACCAATGAGCTCATGAAAGGATTATTCAACTGAGAGTTGAATATTGATTCATTTATTCTGAAAACATTTATTAAGAACTGGCATAATCAAAAGATGGCATACCTTTCAGGTGGTAAGCGGAATAGGTGGTGCAAACATGTCTTGAAGCAATTAATTATCTTTTGCTTACGTACGCTTCCCGCCAAAGCCTGGTATCCAATAAAACTTTAACTCAAACTTTGGATTTCCCCAAGTGAGGGACGTATGAAGAGTGGTTAAGTCAGCTCATCTTGGGCTTTGGTTTGAGAAGAATTTACCATGATGTCACTCTATGATTCTAACAAGCCCTAGGAAAAGTCAGGATGAGCATTTAAGTCCTTCTGGCTCCTTCATTTGTCTTCCCCAGTATCTCATATTTTTGTCTGTATTAGAGTTTTCAGTGCTTTGCTGTTAAGAGAGGTCAGTGTTCATTTATTGATGAGTTTTTAGATTATACTTATATTGGGTGCTTCAAATCTTTGACTAATGTTTTGCTAAATTGACCAATCATAAGATCTCACTCTCAGCAAATGTCTCCTCTTAGATAAGGAGTTATTTCATTTTAATGTTTCAATCCTTTTCTAGAAAAAGAAAGATGAAGCATATTTGAAAAATGATTGGCCGACTACTCTACCAAGCTACTTGGGTCAGGGGTGGTGTGGGAACCTCAGCGGGGAGGAGACAAGAGGAAGTGTCATGGACTGGGACTGGAAACTCCCCACCTCCACTTCCCCTATGGAAGCTCTGGTTTGCATTGTATCTTCTAATATTTCAAATGAAATGTGAAAAAAAATTTACGTTCTCCTTAAAACATTTGGAAAATAAACAAAAATACCAAAGTCTCGGAACTCAACGGACAATATCCTAAAACAAAGGTTTTCAACTTCAGCTGTATCAGAATCACTGGAGGGCTTGTTAAAACACAGATGCCTGGGCTGCACCTGTAGATTTCCTAATTCTGTAGGTCTGGGGTGAGGCCCAGGGATGTGCATTTTAACCAGTTCCTAGGTGAGGTCACATGGTGCTGCTAGTTCTGCAACTACACCTTGAGAACCACTTCTCTAGAAATACTCAGGTACAGACGGTACCAATCTTTTTTTTTTGTTGAGACAGTCTTGGTCTGTCATCAGGCTGGAGCACAGTGGCGCAGACTCGGCGAACGGCAACCCCTGCCTCCCAGGTTCAAGCGATTCTTCTGCCTCAGCCTCCCAAGTAGCTGGGACTACAGGCATGTGCCAAACGCCCGACTAATTTTTGTATTTTTGGTAGAGACGGGGTTTTACCGTGTTGGCCAGGATGGTCTCAATCTCTTGACCTCGTGATCCACCCGCCTTGGCCTCCCAAAGTGCTGGGATTCCGGGCATGAGCCACCGCGATAGGCCGACTGTACCAATCTTATACTCCTGTTGTTTCAATCGGCAACCATCAGAATGGGAAAAAATCTTTGCAGTTTACGCATCTGACAAAGGGCTGATATCCAGAATTTACAAAGAACTCAAACAGATTTACAGGAAAAAAACAAACAAGCCCATTCAAAAATGGGCAAAGGATATGAACAGACACTTTACAAAAGAAGACATACATGAGGACAACAAACATATGAAAAAATGCTCATCATCACTGGTCATTAGAGAGATGCAAATCAAAACCACATTGAGATACCATCTCACGCCAGTTAGAATGATGATCATTAAAAAATCTGGAGACAGCAGATGCTGGAGAGGATGTGGAGAAATAGGAACACTCTTACACTGTTGGTAGGAGTGTAAATTAGTTCAACCATTGTGGAAGACAGTGTGGCGATTCCTCAAGGACCTAGAAATAGAAATTCCATTTGACCCAGCAATCCCATTACTGGGTATATATCCAAAGGAATATAAATCGTTCTACTATAAGGACACATGCACATGAATGTTCATTGCAGCACTGTTTACAATAGCAAAGAACTGGAACCAACCCAAATGCCCAGCGATGATAGACTGGACTGGGAAAATGTGGCACATATACACCATGGAATATTATGCAGCAATCAAAAATGATGAATTTGTGTCCTTTGTAAGGACATGGATGAATCTGGAGAACATCATTCTCAGCAAACTGACACAAGAACAGAAAAAGAAATACCACGTATACTCACTCATAGGTGGGTGAGAAAAATGAGAACACATGGACACAGAGAGGGGGTCTACTACACACTGGGGTCTATTGGGGGGAATGGGGGAGGGACAGCAGTGGGGGCTGGGGAGGGATAGCCTGGGGATGAATGATGAATGCCAAGTGTGGGTGAAGGGGAGGAAGGCAGCAAAACACTCTGCCATGTGTGTACCTATGCAACTATCTTGCACATTCTGCATATGTACCCCAAAACCTATAATGCAATAAAAATTTAAAAAAAAAAGAGAGAGAGATATCTTTTCATGCTATCTGAGATCTTTGTATGCTAAGACACAATTTTACCCTGCCAAACACAGGTTGTTTACATTTTTTAAATTATATGCCACCGTGTTCTTATATCAGAAGACTTCACACACAAATCTGGATTTCCAGCTTCTTTTGAAAAATCAGGATAACTGGCATTGCTGGGCATCTTTGCTACCTGGCGGCCTTTTACTGGAGACAAAAAGCTGCTGCCCCCTTTAGACAGGCACCTCTTCCCCTCCCTTCAGCTTCTCCCTGTAGATCCCTTCGTGCTCAAGAAATCAGACATGCTCAAACTCAAATCTCAAAGTCTATTGCAAGTATTTTTGGGTTACACAACTAATCATTTAGGATTATCCCTCTCTTGCTGGCTTGACTTTGCTATAACACTTGGAATGAAGACTATTTCCTACTGTTTGCTATCTATTGCTAATAGGGTATTTTATAGTGTTAAATATGGATATGTTGGAAGGAAATAAAGCTTCCTGTAAATTTGCATAAAATATATTATTCTAGACCTCTACCTTAGCTTAGAAGCCTTAACTAATACCCAATGCAATACTTCACTCAGCTTTAAAATAAATTTCACTGACTTCTACTCATCTGCCAATGCTGGCTATGGCCTGAGTTTATGTAAAAAATGAATCTGTAGCATGATGGCTGGAAACACAAACACATTTAAATTCGCAGACTGTTTGGAGAGTCTATTGCTGCCTTTAACTATGTGATGTTTCTCTAAATTCTCTGGAACAAAGTCTTAGCTCCGTCTCTTTGGAAGGAGGGATTTGCACTAAAACCAATATTCCTAGCCCATGCTCATCAGGGTCAGAGGCTGCCTTTTCCACTAAGATGCCTCAATATTCACAATCATTTCACAACGTAATTGGGCCGGCTTCCCTAAATTCAAACGCAGAAAGTCCCATAGAACTTGCTTTGTTTAACAAAGAAGGCTTTCTTTCCCAAACCCCTCTGGCTTTGGTGACTTGGAAAATCTTATTAGCCAGATGAAAAAAAAAAAAAAAAAAAAAATCCACCACCAACTCCGGGACTCGAATAGCTATTTGGAGGCTTGTGAGGAGCAAGAACCCAATTAAGCAGCTCAGCTGCACAGGCCTGAGTGTAGCCTGGCGGACCCGGGGCGCCCTCGCATGCTCCCTTCGACTCTGCCTGGCTGAGCTGCCTTTAAGCTCTCTGTCAGAATGGCATGGGTCTGAGTGATTCATTTCCCAACCACAAGGCACTAGCGGAGGGTGAAGCTAATGCGGGCTTCGGGTAGCCGGATCAGGGAGCTATGACTCTGATATCTAAACAGGGATTTGGATGGAGCAGAGGCAGGCTTAAAACAACTTTCTCATAACAAAATAGAATGGCTAAACGGAGCTGCAAAAGCATTTTCTCTGACCCTTTTGTCCTAAGTTTCAAAAGGAGCAAATATGTTCTACTTTCTTCGCTTGACCTCTTATCTAAAAAAATAACCCTTAACCTCCACGAATAGTGCTGACAAATCTTTTCTAGGTCTGGTGGTGTGTTTGAAAGAAATGAAGCCCAGGTGGTGGCCGAATCAGCAGAGGAATCTGGGGAATTTTAGGATGCCTCTGTCCAGAGGACCCACGAGAGCCAGGAGGCATTTCCTGGGTAGAGTGTAACATATACACACAGAAAGGACCCTGAATATTGAAACTCAAGGTCCAACAGACTGCAGATAGAGGATAGCCAATTAAAATTATCAGTGATTCCTATATGATAGCATAATCTTTGAAAACATAACAAGCTATTTTAAAAGCAGGACCACACAATAATTTGTTAAAACTGAAGTTTTGTGAAAGTAAGAGCTTCAATAACTTGATTAAAATCAAAGTCCATTTCTCATCCACATTGTTTCTCAGCTAAATAAAAAACTAAATAGTAGTTATTTGGTAACTTGTAGATTTGGAAAATCCCAATTTTTATGACTTTTGAGTCTAATTATGCATTTTATTTCAATTTATTATGTTTTTTAAAAATTTCTGTCCTGAACGAACTCATAAATAATTTCTGTGTATGTATTCTGTCTTCTGACCTGAACTTTTAGCATCTATTAGGTGTCAAATACACTATTAGGTGCCCTGAGACAAAACTGGTCTTTTGGTGGTGGGTATTTTGTTCTGTTTTGTTTATTGCTCAAAGGGATTACAATTTATTTAGGGAAAATGAGTCTAAACACGGAACTATTAAGAAAATGTATAGGCCGATAGAATTTCCTCTTACATGTTAATATAGTTCAAGGCTCTATCCTTGGCCTTTTGTTTACTCATTTATCCACTGTCTTTGAAGAATCTCACATGTACCCATGGATGTCTATTTCACTATCTCCCTCTCCAAGTTTCCTTTTTTTTTTTTGAGACAGAGTTTCACTGTTGTTACCCAGACTGGAATGCAATGGCACGATCTCGGCTCACCGCAACTTCCGCCTCCTGGGTTCAAGCAATTCTCCTGCCTCAGCCTCCCGAGTAGCTGGGACTACCGGTGCGCACCACCATGCCCAGCTAATTTTTATATTTTTAGTAGAGAAGGGGTTTCACCTTGTTGACCAGGATGGTCTCGATCTCTTGACCTTGTGATCCACCTGCCTCAGCCTCCCAAAATGCTGGGATTATAGGCGTGAGCCACCACGCCCGACCCAAATTTTCTTTTGACATACAGATGTTTATTTTGAATTCCCTCCAAGAAATCACACCTGAGTTTTCCACAAATGATTCAAACTCAACTTTTTCAAATCTTTCTGGTCCTTTTCCCCACAAGCCTATTCCTACTCAGTTCCCATTTATCATCACGATGGCACTGGATGCACCCAGCTGACCTAGAGCATATGAGAATTATTCTGGACTCCCATCTCTATTAAACTACTATCTCTATGAATGTCCTCTCTGCTCTTACCATGTTTATTTTAGTCCCTTAGCAGCTCTTATTGCATCCATGCCAGTGGGTTAAATTACCATCTAAATACTAAGACTTCCCAAATCTTTACTACCAGTCCGGATCTGGAGATATACAGATATTTCTATTTATATACCCAAAGTATTAGTCTTCTATTTTTGGACATTTCACAGACAATTTCTGGCAGAGGCTGCTAATTGTCTACCCAATATTCCTAACAATATTCCTAACTATTAAGACCTC
Source organism: Saguinus oedipus (assembly GCA_031835075.1). Taxonomy (NCBI): domain Eukaryota; kingdom Metazoa; phylum Chordata; class Mammalia; order Primates; family Cebidae; genus Saguinus; species Saguinus oedipus. The sequence continues at coordinate 10,302,897 of CM063180.1, forward strand.
AGTTTTGGTCAAGGTGACAATATTTTCAAAATACTTTATCAGATTTCTTTTCAGGAAAGGGGATGATAACCAGTTCTGGCCAATGAGATTTAAATGAAATTCATTTGTGGGAACTTCTGATAACAATTGTTTATTTATTTTGAGACAGGTTCTTTCTTTTTTCCCTAGGCTGGAGTGTAGTGGCTCAGTCATGGCTGACTACAGCCTCAGACTCCTGGGCTCAAGTGATCCTCCCACCTCAACCTCCCAAAGCTGTGGGATTACAAGTGTGAGCCACTGCACCTGGCTATTTTTTAAATATTTTGTATAGAGATGGAGTCTCGATATGTTGCCCAGGCTGGCCTCGAACTCCTGGCCTCAAGCAATCCTTCTGCCTTGGTCCCCCAAAGCTCTGGGATAAGGAGTGTGAGCCACCATGCTGGCCACTGAAAAGAATTTATGAAGAACAAGCTTGGTTGGATACATGTCAGTCTTTTGCTGTGTGCCATCTTTACTCTTCCCCCTTCTTTCTGCCTGTAACCAGTCTGTGGGATGTATACAATTTGTGACATCATTAAAGTAAAACGATAATTTCTGTCTCTCACTACCCTTATAAAATTTGTCAATGGGGCAAGCTTTTCCTACATCTTATTTCCCAGTGAATGTCATCATAATTTACCCAATTATTTAATATCTACAACTTGTTCATCACTGTTTGATTTCTCCTTTCCCAGCCCCTCTTTCCCTGTACAATCAGTTTGCAAGTTCAGTTACAGCTTCTTCCTAAATGGCTTTTGAATTATTCTTCCAGCCTCCCCTATTTCTACTGCCTCCTCCCCAGTGGTGTCAGTACTCACCTCTTACCTAGATGACAGCCACATGCCCCAAACAGCAATCCTTGCTTCCTGTTCTTCCAAATTAAATCCTATGGCTGTTGAACAGTCAGAAAAGAAATTTCCTAACCTGTCATTCAGATCAAGCCATGCATCTGCTTAAAATCCTGCAATGACTTCTCATAGCCTGCAGGCTAAACCTGAAAATCTGTACAAATTTTCGGAAAACCCGTCATGATTTGAGAGAGCAGAGAAAGGAGACAGGCTTTGGACTTTCATGATGGGCAGATTATGGGGCCAGGACAAGTGTTCCAGTGTGTGGACAGGGGCTTTCATGGTTCAACCTCCTTACAGCATAAAAGGAGGGAGCACTCAGGCTTTCTCATTAAATTGCTCAGATATGGGCATAAAGGGGAAGGGGCAGGAGATGGGGCTTACAAGCTATCAGTAGGTGAACAAAAAGTAATAGAGTCAGACTCTATCACGCAGAATTAATGGTGAACTCCAAACAGGTCAAGGCAACTACTGACTCAGTGCTACTGTCTGCAATATTTCTATGAAGTAATTTCCATTATAGCTGCAAATATAATATTGGGTCTTATCTTAGTGCTTCAGGAGAAGAGGTTCAGGAAAAAAATGTTTTGCATACAGAGTGGTTAATAGGACAGAAGATGAAAGACAGAAAGAGAGGAGGGTGCAGAAAGAGAATTTCCACAAAAGTTGAATTTGTAAACAAAAATTTTAAAGTCAGACAACTATGCTATATTTTTCTAGTGCTCACAAGGATTTTTGCTTCTCCTTTCCTTTTGGTCATTGTCTCCTTAGACTGAGACATGACCACATGAGCGGAAATGACTGTCACACTTAAAAGGCTATGAGAGATGCTCAATGTTTTGTTTCCCTTTCATGGCAAACACCAAAGATATGTATTGACATGGAGTATCATACGACAGTGGAGGGTTCCTAAAGCTGACCTTGAAGTGATTACAGGGGGCAGAGGTCCCCTGCTGAGTTACACAAAAGAGAAAAGAAAAAAAAATTTTCAACAAAAATAATTGGAGTTGTTTGATATTTCAATATTCAAAGTAAAGGATGATAAATCCATGGTAGTTACTGGCCCATAGCAATTCCAGAATTTCTGTCAGATAGAGTGAAGGCTGGCTAGAGTGTGGGGATTCCTTAATGAAACCCGAAACCTACTTCCTGGGAGGAACCACTTCATTGATTGTTCTCCATGAGCCCTTCCTCCACCTTTAGAGAGACTTCTGCCTTTTCAGGTTTTTTTTTTTTTTTTTCCATATGTAGTGGGGATTGTGAAGCATGCCCTCATTAGAAGATGTGTAAACACTGAAGCTGCCTCCTATTTATGGGGGATTAGGGGAGGGAGGAGACAGGGACAAGGGTTAATTCAAAACTCAAACAGTAAAAGGCATTTCTAATCTAGTCCTGTGATATATTTGACAATCCAGTTCCCTCCAAAATTTAGAAAGGTTCTGACCTGTTTGTTTGTGATCAGTTTCATATGCTAATAACCACACCTACCTTTTTTTTTCTTCTGTAGTGTAGTAGCATGATCTTGGCTCACTGCAACCTCTGCCTCCTGGGTTTAAATTATTCTCCTGCCTCAGCCTCCCAAGTTGCTGGGATTACAGGTACCCGCCACCATGCCTAGCTAATTTTTGTATTTTGTAGAGATGGGGTTTCATCTCTACAAAATACAGGTTAGCCGGGCTGGTCTTGAACTCCTGAACTCAGGTGATCCATCCATGGCAGCCTTCCAAAGTGCTGGGATTACAGGTGTGAGCCACCATGCCCAGTCCACACTTACCATTTTTTAGGACATGGTCCCCAAATCCACTTTATGTGTCTGCTCTATCAACTCCATACTTCTCTCATGCATTTTACAACCCGCGGATCAGGATATCCCCCCAAGAGCCCACGTCACCAGGGCCTTGGGTCCAAACCACAGAGCTGTGTGGAGTCTCAGCAGAGAAGTTGCTCAGGCACACACAGAGACCAAGGATTTTTTACATACTCCAGGCCCTGGATCCCCAGCAAGGATGGAGATCTGTCCATACATATCTCTAGGAAGGGGGCTGAATCCAGGGAGCCAAGCAGCATTGTTCTGCAGGCCTCACTTTTACAGCACGTTACAGGTTAAGACACACTGGCTTGGGATTCCTCAACCAATGGCAACAGACTGGAGTCTGCCTGATACAGGATGGAGTTCTTGTGGGGAGGGGTGGCTGCCATCTCTGTGATTTGGTCAACTCAGCCTTTCCAGCCTGCTGATTTTGGAGAGTTCAAATGGCCCAGACAAGTAAAGGTCTCCTCCAATGCAGCACAGCCGCTTTGCCAGATCATGGCCAGATCGCTTTTTTAAACAGGCCCCTGATACATTCCTCCTCACTGGGTGGGACTGCCCTGTAGGGGCTTCAGCCACTCCAGCCAAGGTTCTATAGGCAGAGCTCTCATCTCTCCCTAGGACAAAGCTCCTGGAGCAGCTGCCATTTATGTGGTTCAGTTGACTCAGCTGTTCCAGCCTGTTGGCATTGGAGAATACAAATGATCTGGACAAGGAAGGGTCCCCCACAATGCAGCTGCCTTACCAGATCGTGGCCAGACTGCTTCTTTAAGTGGAACCCCAATCCATTTCTACTCACGGCAAGGGGCTTCAGCCACTTCAGCCAGGGTTTTATAGACAAAGCTCTTGTCCCTTCCTGGGAAGGAGCTCCTGGGAGGAGGGGTGGCCACCATCTTTGTGGTTCTGTAGACTCAGCCATTCCAGTCTGCTGGCTTTGGAGAATACAAACGGGTCCAGAGGAGAAAGAGTTCCTACCACACAGCACAACTGCTCTGCCAAAAAAAAAATGCAGCCAAACTGCTGATTTAAGCAGGTCCCTGCTCCTGTTTCTCCTGACGAGGTCTCACCCAGTCAGGAGAAACAGGATCAGGGACCTGCTTAAATCAGCAGTTTGGAGCCTTATTTAAGACAGGGGTCTCCAGCCTCCTCTTACAGGCACATTCAGGCACATTCAGACCAGCAACAGGTCAGTAACTCATGGGACAGAGCTTCTAGAGGAAGGAGCAGGCTGTCATCTTTGCTGTTTTACAGACTTCGCTGATGATACTGCCAGGTATGGGAGAAACTGAGGCAACTAGGGTCTACAGCCGACCCCCGGCAAAGCACAGCAGCCCAAGAGAAGAGTGGCTTGACTGTTAAAAGAAAAATAAAACAAACAGAAAACAATAACATCAACAACAAAAAAAGACCTCACAAATACCCCATAAATGTTGGTATGGATGTGGTGAAAAGGGATCACTTTTACAGTGTTAATGGGAATGTAAACTAGTACAACCACTATGAACAACAGGGTGGAAACTCCTTAAACAACTAAAAGTATTAATAAACCTATCATGTGACCCAGCAATCCCACTCCTGGGTATCTACCCAGGGAAAAAGAAGTCATCATACAAAATAGATACCTGCACATTCATGTTTATAGCAGCAAAATCCACAATTGCAAAAATATGAAACCAGCCCAAATGCCCATCAATCAACAAGTGGATAAAGAAAATGTGGTATATATATATATATATATATATATATATATATATATATACACCGTGGAATACTACTCAGCCATAAAAAAAGCAAAATAATGGCATTTGCAGCAACCTGGATGGAATTGGAGACCATTATTCTAAGTGAACTCAGGAATAGAAAACCAAACATCTTATGTTCTCACTCATAAGTGGGAGCTAAGCTATGAGGATGGAAGGGCATAAGAATAATACAATGAACTTTTGGGACTCAGGTGAAAGGGTGGGAGGGAGATGAGGGAAAAAAGATGACACATTGGGTACAGTGTACACTGCTCAGGTGGTGGGTGCACCAAAATCTCAGAAATCACCACTAAAGAACTTATTCATGTAACCAAATACCACCTGTTCCCCAAAAACCTATTGAAATTTAAAAAAAAGAAAATGTGGAACATATATACTATGGAATGCTATTCAGCCAAAAAAAAGAACAAAATAATGACATTCAGAGCAATCCGGATGGAGTTGGAGACCATTCTTCTAAGTAAAGTAACTCAGGAATGGAAAATCAAACATTGTATGTTCTCACTCGTAAGTGGGAGCTAAGCTATGAAGAAACAAAGAATGATACAATGAACTTTGGGGACCTGAGGAAGAGGGTGGGAAGGTGGTGAGGGATTAAATCCCACACATTGGGTGCATTGTGCACTGCTCAGATGATGGGTACACCAAAATTTCAGAAATCACCATGAAAGAACTTTCACATTCAACCAAATACCACCTATTTCCCAAAAACCTATTTAAATAAAAGAAAAATAAATAAATAAATAATAGATTTGTATATGGTGTGAGTCAGGGGCTGAAGTTCATCTTCTCCATGTAGACATCTAATTGTTCTAAAACCTTTCAATGAAAATATTTTATTTCTCTTATTGAGTTTCTTTGGTACATTGTCAAATAAGTGTGACCACAAGTATGGATATATTTCTAAACTCTATTCTGTTTATGTATAAGTCCTCCAATATTTTTTGTTTCAAAATTATTTTGTTTATACTAGATCCTTTGCATTTCCATACATATTTTACATTAGCTTATGAATTTCCGTTTAAAAAGCCTACTGATATTTTGATTGGTATTTTTTTTTTTGAGATGGAGTTTCACTCTCATTACCCAGGCTGGAGTGCAATGGCGTGATCTCGGCTCACCGCAACCTCCGCCTCCTGGGTTCAGGCAATTCTCCTGCCTCAGCCTCCTGAGTAGCTGGGATTACAGGCACACGCCACCATGCCCAGCTAATGTTTTCTATTTTTAGTAGAGACGGGATTTCACCATGTTGACCAGGATGGTCTGGATCTCTTGACCTCGTGATCCACCCGCCTTGGCCTCCCAAAGTGCTGGGATTACAGGTGTGAGCTACCACGCCTGGCCTGATTGGTATGTTTTTTAATCTACTCAGCAATATTGGGCAATGAGTATATTCAGTTTACCATTTCACAAACATGGTACATGTACATAGTTATTTAAATGTTTATGTCTGATAATCCAATATCATAATTTCCTACTGATTTATTTCTACTTTATGTTTTTCTGCTGTGCTTTGGTTACTTATTATCTTCTTGTATGCCTGATTATTTTTGTTTGAGTATAGACATTGTGTTGGAAAAAAATAGAATGGAGTTTTAAGGTGTTCTATGATGTTCCATTAATAATAATAGGATTTACTTTTGCTTCAGGTGGACAGCTAAACTAGAGACAGATTATATTAATCTATTAGAAATTTAGAAGACTCAAATTTTTGTTTCAGTCCTTGTGAGAACTCTTCTTTCCATTTTACCATTACTTCTAAGATGCAGCCTTTAAGATAGTAAGTGAAAAGCAGGCATTTTTACCAGGGTCTTTCCTTCACGGATTCTAAACTCCAAATTTTGTCTTTCTGCCTCACTGTATCTGTGAAAGAGCTGCTCAGCCTCTTGGCCATTCACATGCAACTTTTTGCTTTGAAACTGGCAATTATTGGATTTCCCTCTTCTTTCAAATCTTGATCTCGAAATTATCATTACATTGACAGATTTCTGATCCTCTCAAGCAGATTTTTAAAAGTATTTTGTCCATGTTTTGACTTGTATTCTGCCTGATTGTTTATCTGAAACAGCCTACACTGCTATCACTCTCAGTGGAATTCCTCTTTGGAGATATTTAGTAGGGATTTTAGAGAAGTTTTGTCGTGTGCTATCATCAAGGTCAATTTTAAACTTGAAGTTTAGGACATGATTTTTGAAGGAGAAACCTTAGAACTTTTTATTCTAACCTGTTAATTTCATAAATGTTAATTAGAATAAAAATTGAAAATATTTCAAACTTTTATATGTATTAAGAAAATGCAGTTAGGTTCTTACTAGCACTTACTAGCAATCTTTTAACTAAGAAATATATTTATTTCTGTTTCCAGGCATGCTCTTGTATTTTCTTCTGCAATAGTAAGTTGCAGTAAGAAGTGTACTGTTGACAGGATGAGTAGAAGGTATCTCTCAGAGACTTTTAATCTTTCAGATCAATTTCATTAACTTTCCTCAGATAAAGCAGAACAAAAACCAGATTTCTTAGCAATGACTGGCTAAAAGGTTTATATGGTAAAAATTTTACTGAATATCTGGTGAAGGTTCTTGTTATTCCAAACCTGTTGTTGCTACTGCATAAACTTTATTTTTCCTTAAAGGTCTCTAACTTAAAATGCTTCTCCATTTTTGGATGTTCTGTATGGCTTTATTTGGGACCCTTCCCTTTCCTTACTTACAGCCTCATGAAACCTAATCTCTGACACTCAACACTTGGCATGTGGCCTAATCAAGGTTTCTTTACTTCAAACCAGTTATTTCAACCTTGTAATTAGTAGAAATTCACCCCAGATTCTGGCAAAGGGCTGTTTGTAAGTTATAGTGTTCTCTGTTGTTATGAGTGTTTATGCTTTTCTGCGTTTTTAATAGGTAATTTAGTAGAAAGAGGAAGGAGCTGTTTCTAAAGTATATATATTTTTAATCAATATTGTTGATATAAAAAGGAAAGAAGATGATTAGATTAAAAGAAATGACCCACTGTGGCCCAAATTATAGCATATTTTAATCTGAAAATGCCAGGCTCTTCCAATGAATATTTTCAGGCAATAAGTGACTTGCCCCAAGTCATAAATTAAATAGATAATTATCTCCATTTGTTTAGGAAAAAATGGTCACTTCTGGAGAGCAAATAGCTTGCTCTTTTCTAGGTTGCGGTGAAGTGGACTACACTGCCCTCTAAAATAACATGCTGCAGAGGTCCGCCTCTGGAGTTAACAACAGATCCATCTTTAAAGGTCAAATGCCACTCTCAGGATATACTCTATGATCTTTCTAAGGCAATGCTGCCTTAGAAACTAAGTAAAGTTCTGTTGCCTTTAAAGTATAAATAGAGGCTCAAGATTCTGTAAACAGATGAATAAACCAGCTAGAGAAAAAAGAAAGTTTGCCAAATAACAACTCTAGGCCAACTCGGAGAGATGGAAGCCCTTGCTAATATTTATCCACACCCATTTAATGTGTCACCTCCTTTGTCATCAACAACAGTATGACTTTTCTAAATCTCATTGTAATTAGTAGTTGAAAAACGGAGGCATTTCTTAGTAAACAAAAATTTCATATTTAAAGGGTTTCTCAGTGGGGCATTTCCAATCTATAACAAATGACTTACGACAAATTCTGATGATGTTTCTTGTCATAGCAACAACCATTTAGAGAGAGGGCCAATATATACGTCCAGGGTTACAATGCCCAGGGGTATAAAGTCTGGAAGCTGGACTGTATCCGCTGGACCTAAAGCAGGCCCCTCACCAACCACTCTTGGGACATTTTCCCCAACACGGGTTCAAAAACTTCCTAATGACCAGAACCACGAATTAGAACGGCACTAACTATAAGTGGCTTTCTCTTAGATTTAATATGTCTTAAATGTTCTAAATGTTCGGAATGATGCCTTAAATTAACACATTGATCAATATTTTGATTAAGACACTGAAGGTATCTCTCAAAATGCAAATATTTTCTGGGAGAAGATAATAGATAATACTGAGCATTAATAATCTATTAAAATAATTTTTTGGAGATCAGATAATGATTCATTTAGGAGAGCCCTGAGGAAATGAGAGTTAAACATGTAGTTTAGATAAGAGAGAAGTGTTGCACAAGTTCTGGAGTACTAAGGCTGAAAGCAAGGATTTCTACTTGATATAGAATTAATTTGCTTACTGATGTATCTTTGTTAAATTGTCCCGGTCTTTTCTGTTTCTTTTTTATATTTACACACTTTCATCTAACCAAAAAATCACGGGATAGGCCAATAGTTATAATACCATGGAGTTAAAAACCAGGAACAGAGAGGCCAGCAGGAATCACAAAGGTCTTGGGATTATTTCCTGGAGTCCCAGTCTTATAAATACAGAAAGTGATCGTCGAGAATTGTTCTCTTGGAATGCCGAATGTGGCAGCCCTGTTCAGAAATGCACGCTTGTACCCAAAGGTGACTGTACACATACGTGGTCTAAAACCTGTCTCCAAAGACTGGTCTACTGGAGAAACTGAGGTGGCTTGACATGTACCCACAGGTTTGTGGCACACTAACTGGAGGAGTGGTTACAGATGAGGCATCACAGAGGGAAGAATCTCGTAATCATGGAGAAAGCTTTAAAGCCCTGAGAGAAAAGGTAGGTGTAGGACTTGGGCCGAAAAAGGGGACCAAATGACAACCAAGATGAACTATGCAACCTTATGGTTTTGTGATGGCTGGGTAGCAACCTAAATGTACACACTGCCTATTGCCCACTGAATACTCAGTCAATAGCTGAGAGGCGAAACTGATGTTTGTGGAATTCTACTTTAAACTTTATTTAATATGTTAGAGGTTTGTCCTTCAAAGATAATCATTTAAAAATATCCTAACTGGAAAACAACTTAATCTCAGTTTTAAAAATGAACTTTCTCTTAAAATAGAAATTCTAGCTATTCGACCAAACAGGCATACTCAAAGGCTCATGCAATAACTTTCTTTGAGATTTCTACCCTGAGATTCTGTGTTAACTTCTAAGATATTTTCCAGGTCTAAAGTTGTATGTGCATTAGAGGTATATTTATAAATCATCAGAATCAGAATCACACTGCTGGTCAGAAAGAACCTCAGAATCAGGTGAGGAGTCCACCTCTACCTGATGATTTGATCTGATCCACACTTGGATTACTTAGTGATGGGAGACTCATCTCATTCTATGTCTTCAGAGGGTAAGCTTCACTCTCAGGAAGCTATGCTTTGTTTATACTATCCATTCATTGGTCTTAGGGGTTTTATAAAGGCAGGTTTTATAAAGACAATTTGATGTCTTCATAAAGACAAATGTTAAAAATGTCTGAGTCGTTCCTTAGATTAAAAAGACATTGGTATACTTTCTAGTCTTTTTTTATCCATCAGATTTTCTTTCTGATAAATTATACTTTTCATATATTGAACACAACTGGACAGTTTTTTTAAACATCCTAAAGCTTGGTATACAGGACTGCGACTACAAAACTGAAATGACTTTTAAAATATAGTCATTTTAAAGGTAATAACCACTTCAAGATTATGAATTCACCAGCAAAAATAGTCCTGGTTGTTATAGGTAAATATTTAATAAATTTAAAGCAAAAGGCTTATTTATTTATTCGGTAAATAGATATTCTTTCTGCCAAGCCCTGTGCCTTGTCTTGAAGATACAGTGGGGAAAAAAGGCATAGTTACATCCTCAAGAATCTATTTTTGAAAAAAAGATAGGATAACAGGACCAAGATAATAGAGTACATCATGTTAAAGTCTACAAAAGAAAAAGTGCAATTCTACAGGGAAAGAGAAAAGCTGTCTAAAAAAAGTCATAGAGGTAAGGAAGAGAAGTAAGGGAAGAGTGTAGGATTTAACCCGGTGAAGGCGGCCATTGTGGTGTTGTGTGGGGCAGAAGTGAAGAGTGTGGAAGAAATCTCCCAAAAAGAGAGGTTATTGAGATAAAGTTTGAAAATGAGAGAAATGTCATGTTAAGAAAACTACAGCTGTTTACACATAACCTGAATTGGGAGTTTGGGGAAGGAGGGGAGAAAGGGGAGATGAGGATGAGGAGAAGAAAAAAGGAAAGAAAAGAGAAGAGAGTTGAGAGTGGAAATGAAGAAAAGCTGAGGACTGGGATGAAGAGTTAAGTAGGGTCATGTTATGACAGTTCTGTAAACCATGTTAAGGACTTTAGACTTTGTCTTAAGGGCAGTGGGGGAACACTGGAGGTATTAAAAGGACTTCCCTTTGAGAAAGACTGCATTGGTTGAAAAGGATCCAGACTGGATACAGGCACATGGATCAGGAAACTGTAGGAGCAATCTAGGCACGGAATGATGATGTTCTGAACCCAAGGTTGCCAGCCACGAGATGGAGAGATTGGGAAAATTCTCAGTGTGATATGAAGAACATGAATGGTGTTTTTCTCCCCTAGGTGGTGGGAGAAAAACAAAAGAGTCTCAACGCTGACATCCAGGTTTCTGCTTAGGCAGCCGGTTACGCAATGGTGCCATTGATCTGGGCAGGGGGGCAGTGCTGCACAGGAAGGATCAGGAGATTGTTTTGCTTGTATTTTTTAAGTTTGATGTGTTTTGAGGAAATCTGTGTGAAAATATGTAGGAGTAGTTTAACTATTGGAGTCCAAAGCTCAGGAGAGAGTTTTGGGGTGGAGACATTACTGATTCATCAACTTTTGAGTAAAAAGCAAAGCCCCATGTGTGGATCTCATTGCCCAGGAAGAGTATGAAGAGTGAGGTGACCAGGAGCCCATGGAGGGATCCCTAGGAGGAGGTGGTCAGAGAAAGGGGAATCTTCAGAAGACTCTAAGAAAGCAAGTTAGTGAACTAAAGAATAATGTGCCCCCAAATGAAAGAGGCATTAGCTAAGACATGGGAGGGCACAAAACTCCAGCTGCATCTCCACCAGCAGCATCTGGATGGCTCCAGCTCCCATTGCAGGGCCTCCTGGGACTCTAGGTCCCAAAGCATGTTCCTGGCAGCTGGTCTTGACTGCCTGGGGTGTGAGAAGCTTCTTGCTGTTGATAATCTTTGATTGTGTCATCTTCCTCTGTTTGGTCTTTTGGCTTTTCTATCACTTGTATAACCAGTCCCAGGAATTAAATCCTCTCTATGTGAAAGATTAAAACAGTATCTTCTTTCCTGGATGGACCATGACTGGCAAAGAGGTTCACACTCACAGCACCTCTCCCACTCCCTCTCCTCCTCCTAACTCTGAAGATGTTTCTTTTGTTTTGTTTTGTGGCCTTGCACTTACACTAACTAGGAGCAAGAAGTGCTAGAAACCTAACTGTAAGGTCTGGTTCCCACAAAAAGTTATAATCCAGAATTTCAGAATCAGCCTGAAAGTTTTAATTATAACAAAACAGCCACGAAATTTTAGCCCTTGTGAGTTCAGCATTTCCTGGTTACATCGCTCAGTTCCCACAAAACAATCTCTATGTACTCCTCATATTAGAGGCAATGCATATCTCTTCCCTCTCTTGGCTCCTCAGTTCCGTAGAATCCTACATGCCTGTTGGAAATACACTGAGGAATAATGACTTTACGTTCATGACTTCATGTTTATGTTCATGAATAATGACTTTGTGTTCATGCGCATCTATGTGCATTTGAAAATTCCTGCCAAGTGTTCGGGGCTTTGTGGTGTGCTGATTTTCACTGGGGCACCAAAGAAGGGTAACTTTTTCTTCTATTCCAATCAAAGCCTAAAAGGAAGAAGAGACATTCTTCCAAATAAGGGGTTCAGTTCTTAAATACAGTATCAATCTGGGGCCTACAGTAAGTGCAGGGAGGGATCTTTCTTTCCTTTATATTTTTATTCATTGTTTTTCCAGTGGGACAGCTATACAAGGTAGAAAGCCGTAATTCCACCCCAGTGTAATTGGCAGCACCATTTTGTGAGGCCCCGAGGTTACGACACCCACACCCTGGCAGTGCAGCCTCCAGCCTTCCTGTTTGCCAGCATTGGTCGTATCATGGCTTGTGTGCCAGCAGCACCCTGTTCTAATTCTCTTTTAGGAGGAAATAATAAAAGGATTGGAGGATACTCATTCAGCGGCTTGCAGAAAAGACCTCAAAAACCTATTTATTATGCTGCGGTCTACAGGGAATTTGCTTCTAGGGTTTGATTTCAACTAGATAAACTAACTAATGAAGGAAAGTAAGTTTCAGACTCAAAGCTCCTCCTTCTCATTACTACCAGTCTGAGAAATGTTTATAAACTCTCTCTAGTGCATCTCACCTTTAAGTAGGGTTCCTGTGGTGTGCTCTCTCTCTCTCCCTCCCCCTCTGTCACTCACTCATTTCTTCTTTCCTTCTCACTTAACCCCTTTACTCTAAATATCTCCCTTCTTTCCTCTATTCCCATCATATTCAATGAGTTATTTTGATATTCTTTATTATTTTTCTCTTCTCTTTAGCTCTAATCTCTTCTTCTCCTTCTTCCCTTTCAATTCTAAGGTCAAAAAATTAATTTTGCACTTAGAGACCAGTAGTGCCTTAACGTGACTCTCTTCTATCAGAAGCTCTTTTTAGCAATTTTCCCCTCTTCTCTTTGTGGTGGTCTTTTAGTTTCTCTCCACAATTAGCTGTGACCTCTTCACTGTGTTTCTTCCTTCAGCATCTCCCTGGCACCATGACAGTGACTCATATTAGAAAAGAGGATGAAAATTTTCTCGAACTTGTCCCATTGTATTTCATACCAGAGCTTGTGTGTTTCCTTAGAGAAAGAATGTGCACGGCTGTCACAGGTTGAGTTGGCTGAGACAGGTTGTTGTGATCACGGCCCCAACGTATTCATACATCTCTGTATGCATGACATTTTTCGTGGTGACTTTTCTGCTTCTCTTGTAAGTGGTGAAGTCTATTTCTCTACTCCTTGACCAATGACTTGTTTTGGCCAATGCAACAAGTGCAAAAGTAATCCAGACAGAGGCTTGAAAGTGCCTGTACACTGATGCTTGCTCTCTTGCTGTCAGTAGCCTTCTGCCACTAGGTGACTAGCCCAGGATGGTGGGCTGCAGGGTGAGGACCTGGTGGTGAGGGCTGAGCAGCCATCCCATCTGAGGTTCCAGGTAAGAGGTACCTGGAGAATTGTGACGTGAATGCTCAAGGGCCTTTTGTGCCCTTTCAGCTTTCTCTTCCTTTAAGTGGATATTTGGGAAAAGTTAAAAGTAAGAAAACTTTAAAAATACTATTTAGAATCATTTCTCAGTGAAATTACATTCTTAATTTCTTGTTGATAGATTTCACTTTAAAATCTTCTTATGGTTCCAGGAGCAGAGTAACCAACAGGATATTTGCATATAAGCCCACTTTTCCTTTTCAATAGTGCCTAAAATCATGAAAATGCTATTTCTTGTTTGAATTTACTAGGTTTTGGAGAGGGTCACTAGGCAGCACAATGTAATAGTGTCTAAATGAGACAACTCATGTAAAATACAAGGCACAGTGTCAGGCAGATACTGGATGTTCCATGTTTGTTTGTTGAATAAAAGCAAGAATATTTAACTCATTCTTGAAATAAAGTGAAATATTTTTCAAAGTTTTGAGATCTTCTTACATGGAACTATAGTTCATCTACATTTATTTCTTCATATCTTTTTCTTAATCCTGATATTAATTTTACATATGCTTATTTTTAGACACTCGCTGAAGGCATAATTGCAAAAGGGTGGAACTAGGGATGGAAAAGAAAAATAAGAGGGTGGAAAACAAAGTAAAAGAAAGCTTTTACACTCTTGGCTCAGCTACAGAAAGTGGATGTAAAATAATCCTGGCCTTAAAACTACTCAGGAATGGGTTGGAGTGAAGAAACGGAGAGATGTTTTAGAAGAATCAGGTACCTCTGCTGTCTTTTCATGTAGACATGAGGTAGCATTAAGGCTGTGTTTAACTTCTGTATTTGTGAGAGCGGTTGAGAAATACCTACTTAGCTCTGGCAATATGACTGAGTTAAATAAACATTTCCCAGACTGTTCATATCTCAAGCTCCCAAGTTAACTGCAATTTGAGACCTTAAAGGCATGTTTCAACAGTTCATAATTATAAAGCACTGAACATTTAAGTGGAAGACCAAGAACAACAACTAAAGAAAATATCAGTCAAATGCTTTTTTTCAATATGTATATCAGCAAAATGAATTACAAGCATTTCATTTACACTTCAAAGATACAAGATCTTGAAATACCTCAATCACACGAAACAGAGGTTGGCAAACTACAACCTGCAGAACAAATCTGGCCTGCCACCTGTTTTGGTAAATAAAGCTTTATTGGAACACAAACATGCCCATTAATTTGCATGTTGTCTATGGCTGGTTTTGAGCTGCACTAGTAATTCAGACACAGACCAGATGGCCTGCGAAGCCTAAAATATTTACTGTCTGCTCCTTTAAAGAAAATGTTTGTCTAGCCTCTGACATAGAATAAGGTAAGTGGAAACTGTATGCATGTATCTCTGTGACTACCAGTCACTCAAGATGTGTAAAATGTCAATGGCATTCTCTTTATATTACCTTTGCTATCTTGGCTATTTCATTTGGTGACCTTGTACTGGGTTTTCTGGCTTGAGTATAAGACTCAGGTATATCTAGGCAGGGAAAGTAAGAGCTCTAGAAGCCTATTTTCATGGGGAGTAGGAGCATCTTTGGAGAACTTCATCTGGAGCAAGACCAAGTCAGAAACACAGGGCTCACCTCAGTAGCAAAGTGGTGACTGCACCAAGGGGCATTTCTGAGTACAGCTCAGTTTTAGTTATTGAAATTTGTTTTCTAATCACAACTTCATCAAAGTTACCTTTTCATCCTCATGAAATCAGGAACCAAAACTATTCTGAGTTATTTCACAGAAGTGTCTTTAAGGAATCAGTCATATGCAGTGCTGCTTTGGGATCCCTTTGAAGGAACATAAAGACACACAAATGAAAGGGAAAGAGGCGTCTTTCCCTTCAGTGCCACGCAATAAGCTTCATGCAGTTGAGGCAATGTGTTGACTCTGGAGAGGTTTTGGTATCAAGGAATGTGGTGACCAAGATGGTGAATAGAAGTAGAGGGCAGAGTGCCTACTTAGTGAAGCTTGGTTGAAAAGAAAGGTTGAATAGACGCATGGGCCCTTGGAGCTTGGGCTACAGTATAAGTGCAGAGAAAACTTTGGTTCCAGCAGAGTGGCCCCGAGGGCTAGAGACTTGGCAGAGCTGAATGACACTTAGAGACTATCACTCAGCACTCAAGCTTCAGCCAACTTTCTGAGTTACCCCTGACCACATCAGAATGAAAGAAATAAATATTTTGTTCTTATCTGGAAAAATAATCCACGATTATTTTTCCATTTGTTTAAAAGTAGCTGAGGGAATCAGAGTAGATAGGAATCAGAGAACTGCTCTTGTGCCAGCAGGAATATAAGGAGAAGAGAATGTGGATCCGATTAGCTCTTCCTCCTAACCTCAAGCCACGAGTTTGTTCTTCCCCAGGAAGTAATGACCTTTAGGCCCACGTCCTTTATCTTTACAGGTTTGTGAAGAGCCGGTGCAAAATGCCCTTCACCACAGCAGATTCTGAGGCCAATCTCCAAAACTGTGCGGGAAAGAGACACCAGCTGCTGAGAAAATACGGGTCTCTTTCGAAATCAAAGAAAGAAAGTTTTTCCCATACTTCGATCATGTCACTTAATTTTTCATAGTCTAAGCTAAAAAAGTAACACTTTTTATAGAGAGATTCTTTCAGGAAAGGGGCCTTATGCCTTTTGTTTTCAAAAAGTATTTCTTCTATAACAGGTGTAATGTGTTTTCTGGAGGAATGGCTTAGAGGTAAGAATGATACTTCACCTATAGACCATTATAAAATTTCCTCAAGTTCATCACAGAAATAAAAGCTAGGGATGATAGAGATCCAGCTTCACAACAAGAGTCTTCATGGTCAAATATGTTAGGGAAATGCTGAATTTGAAAAAAGTAAAATAAATGATTTATTGCATGAGAACTTCTGAGGTTCTTAAATATACCAATATGTGAAATGCAGTTTCATGTGAGTGACATAATTTGAAGCATTGCCCAAATGTATTTGACCACTAGAACCCTTTTGTGTACCATAATGTTACACAAAGTACATTCGTTCTTTGCATGATTTAGAAATCTCAATTTATTATGGGATAGGAATTTTCTTAGGATGGTAGTAACCTGGGAGTATGCGTTGTATTAGACAGAATTCTCAGGGCTGAGAGTAGTAAAAAACTCAAGGCAAAATAGCTTAGATAAAAACAAAATGCTCTTGTTATGTTGCTGAGAAGCTGGGGCTGAGACTCATGCCCCCTCGGTCACTTCTTCCTCTCCCATTCCATCTTGCAGATCTGCTTTTCTCTGGGTTTGATTTTGTTTTGTCTCCCCCAGAGAGGCTCTTTGTACAAGGTGGAAGGAAAGGCTGCTTCTTTTCTGAGAATCTCAGCAAAATGCAGAAACAGCACTCACTGTCTAACTTTGGTGATGGATCATCCCCTAATCCAAAATCTGTGACAAGGAAGTGCAGAATTATGATAGGTTAGGTAAAGGACATGTGTCCACCCCATGATGGAAGTGAAGAAGGAGTTATTTCATGCAGTGTATATGGAATATGTTATTAATAAGGGGAATATTTTTAATGGAAGATAAACGAAGAGATGTCAGGCAGGTAAGAAATCAACCAATGTCCACTTGGTCCATTCATCCATAATTATGTCTGGTGGGATGCCTCCCTGCTCAGGGTTTTAACTTATTAATCCCATGTCACAGTCATTATCTTTGGTCAAGTAAATTCGCTTGGAAGAAAACATGTTCTTGAAACATGTTGGAAATTCACTTGGAAGGAAACACCTATATTCTCCTTCATCTTATACAAATTGTTAACTTTGTAAACTGAAGAGTAAAAAGACTCTAAAAGAGTCATTTGCAAAGTGTGATCCTACAGCAGCAGAATTAACACCAGCTAGAAACTTGGTAGAAAGGCAAACAGTTGGATGTCACCCAGACCCAGTGAAGCAAATCTCCAGAGTGGGACACAGTAAAGTGTTTTCTCAAGCCCTTTAGGTGATGCTGAAGCACACTGAAGCTGAGAACCACAGTTATTTAGCAATAGTTCAGAATCACTTAACCGTTGGTCACTTCAGAACCACCGACGGAAGCTTTCTGTTGATAATCTGCATGAGGAACTCTTCTCAGCTCATTTTGATTCAACAGGTCCGGGATGGTGCTTGCTCATCAGTATTTTACCAGAGTTCCAGAAATTTCGCTGCATTTTTAAGTTTAAGGACCACTGTTTGAAAAGAGCAAAATGTTTAGGGTAAGGCTGGTAGCTAAATTTCAACAGTATAGGCAGCCCCCATAATCCAAGAACAGCCCATTAATTGGGGCAGAATGAAAACTGACCCCAAGATTTGAAAGCAGCTGTAGCAGAAAGAAGTCAGGCCAGGAAGGCTAATGAAATGTGATGACGACGAGGGAAGTCCTTTCAAAGAATGTAGTATAACTGAGCAACACTCAGGAACTGAAGAAGAGAGAGGCTCCCACAACTCAGCAGTCCTAGAGACATCTGGAAGGGGACAAGGCACAGAACAAAATAATGTTTGAGCAAAGCCATTAGGTAATCTTGCAAGGTCAAGAGGCAGGGGCCTACATGGCAACAGATTCCACCATCAGGCTACGGACAATATTCATACAGACGCCTTCCAAAATATAGACATTTTCTGTTATTTTAGCCCTCCTGACACACATGGAAAACAACTCACCAGCACTGTCATCTTGGAATACGGAAAGCAAAGACGCCTAACACCCTTCAACAAGATTCTTGGCAGCATCAATAATCTCAACATGTATTAAAAATACCAGCAACAAATGCTTAATTTCCTGAGGAATAATTACGCAGAAAAGGGTGGCCAGCTGTTCACCCTCTCCCAGAGGATGTGGGCTTAAGTGGCAATACAGGGGATGCAGTTCATCGTAAGGAGATCCTTTCTGCCAGGAAAGTCTTCAGATGCAGACGCTAGAATGGATTACTGAGAAAGGCTGAGGAAGGCCAGAGGGAGCTGTCTCCTGGGGTGTGGCCCATTGCACTCAGAGCTCTTCTTGCTTCCTTAAGATAGTCTCTGGTATCTCTGCAAACTTCATTCAATGAAGCAGATGTGGAACAGTTTCTAATACGTGGATTGCCAAAACATCGAGGACTTGAGGGAATGAGGCAAACAGAGCCCGTTAGGTTTAAATAATCCTCTGATGGCCCCCCCGGGAACGCCCTAGCAATCCAAACTAGAGCATGCATGCAAGCAGTCTACCCTTGAGTATTTAATAAGAGATGTTCGGTCGGTGGATTTCTGTGGCCCTTCACTTCTATTTTCCACCTACTTTTAATCATTTCACTGCCTTTTAGAACTTCCGCCAGGTGCTGATGGATGGAAACTGGAGAGAAAAACTCAAGTCGGTTTTGCTATAGGTTAGCAGCTCTGCTATTGGAAGTGGCCCCCTAAACACAGTAAAGGAAATGCCATCTATTTGGAGTCTCTCCAGAAACTGTGGTGTAAGAAAGATGGCACAGGATTGACAGTTGGTCAACTTCATTCTCTTACAAATTGAATCTCTGTTCATAACTGATAAGACTGAGATAAAACCATTTACCTAGTGGGTGCCTGGTGACAACGAAATGGGCGAATACATGCCCAGTGTGGAGCACTGTCTCCCTGTGCTGTCAGTGCTGCTGAACCACAGAACCCTAGGCTCATCCTTTAAACAGAATCCTGAAGGACCCCAAAACTAGACCTAGAGGAAAGAGAAATAGGAGATGAAAGAAGCAGTGAAAGGCAGAAACGTAGAAGCTGAACCAATAGCACACAGACGGTTGAGGCTGCTGCTGCATCTCTAAAGCTATGATCTACTACTGCTACTCCTACCATCATCCCTATTATTGGGAGTTTATGAAGGATTAGCCGTGTGCCAAAGACTCAAGTGTATGGCCTCTGATCATCTAACTAGTAAGTGCAGATCCTGGCTCAAAACAGAAATATGCCTGAATTCAAAGCCCATGCGTTTGTTACACTCTGGATGATGGTGAACAGAGACTGGATCCCAGTGAAGGAATGCAATGTGTTTCCAACTTTTTTTAAGAACAGTTTTTCTTTTAATTCTCCATGCAGATTCTCACTAAGTGAGGTTCCCCAAACTTGCTCTTATTCCCTGTAACCTGACAGAGCCTGAATATACAACTTGAGTTCCTCGATGTGTTTGCTCCCGACCTCCATTTGATAGAGCAACTCTCTTAGGTAGAACCTGGTTTCTGGGCATCTCTACCCTAGCATGGTTATTTAATACTATGAGTCTCCCTCTGCACTCTGCTTTAACTGTATCCCACAAATTTTGATATTTTTTGTTGCATTTTTCTACTTTCCTTTTGGATTTCCTATCTGACTTATTATTTAGATACATGTTGGTTACTTTTCAACAGTTTGGAGATTTTATTATTGTCTGCCTGTTACTGATTTCTAATTAATTTCATTATGGTTGGAAAATACACTTTGTTTGATTTTATTTCTTTTAAATTGTTATTTTATGACCAAGAATATAGTCTATGGTGATAAATTTCCATGTGTTCTTGAAACGTATGTGTATTCTATTATTGTTGAACAGTACATTTCATAAATATCAGTTGAATCCATTTGGCTGTGGTATTATTTTTGTTCCTCTTTTTTTCTTGCTGATTTTATCTCTACCTTTTTACTAATTACTTAAAGAGATGTCAAAGTCTTTAACTATAATTTCTCCTTTTATTTGTGTTCCCTTCATTTTGAAGTTTTGTTGTTAGGTATAGGAATGCAAAGGATATTATATTTACTTGTGATTTTATTATTATGTAGTGTCTCTCTTTATCCCTAGTAATTGTCCTTGCTCTAAAGTGTACTTTATGTGATATTTATATAGCCAAATAAGCTTTTTATCCATTACTGTTTGCAGTTATCTTCTCCATTATTTTATCTTTACCCTAGCCATATCTTTATTTATTTATTTATTTATTTATTTATTTATTTATTTATTTTAGAGAAGAAGTCTTACTTTGTTGCCCAGGCTGGCCTCAAACTCCTAGGCTCAAGTCGTCCTCACACCTCAGCCTTCTGAGTAGTGGGGATTCCATGTGCCACTATGCCTAGTTCATCCATATCGTTATTTCAAAACGGGCTTGTTTTACATGGTTTATGGTTTAATTTTTATTTTTATTTATTATGACAATCTAAATCTTTCAGTTGGTGTGGTTAGATCATCTGTATTCCCTGTAACTATTTTTATATTTGGATCTAGGTTTACCATTTTGGTTTTTGTATTGTTTGCTTCCTCTGTTTTACATTTCTCTTTTTCTCCTTAATGCTTTCTCCTTGTTTGAATTTTTGAACATTTCATTTGAATTTTTCTGTTCCATTTAGACTCTATTTATTTGTATAGGTTTTTAAAGTGGTTTCACTGCAAATTATAATATACAAACAACTTTTTGCAGTCTACTTAGGGTTGATATTTTACTACTTCACATAGAATGCTGAAACCTCCCTGCTATATAGATCTCTTTATTCTCCGCATCCTGTGTTATAGTCATCATATATTACATCTACATGCTTTAAAGCCTCTCCAGACTGTGCAATAACATTTTTTAACTGTGTGAATTTCAGCATGAGAGAAAAATAGTCTATTACATTTGTTTATATATATAGCATTTCTTTTACTCTTCCTTCACTGCTCTAAGTCTCTTTCTCCTATCACCTTCCTCCTGCCAGAGGAACTTACTTTAGTACTTGTTTCATAACAGGTCTACTAATGATGTATACTCTTAGTTTTTCTTTATCTGAGAATATCTTTACTACATCTTTCTTTCTTTCTTTTTTTTTTTTTTTTTTTTTTGAGACACAGTCTCACTGTTGTCACCCGGGCTGGAGAGCAATGGCATGATCCTAGCTCACTGCAACCTCCACCTCCCGGGTTCCAGCAATTCTCCTGCCCATTTGGTAGGTCATCTGTTTACTCTGAAGATAGTCTCTTTTTCTGTGCAGAAGTTTTTTAGTTTAATTAGATCCCATTTGTCAATTTTTTCTTTTGTTGCAATTGCTTTTGGCATTTTCATCATGAAATCTTTGCCCATGCCTATATCCTAAATGGCATTACCTAGGTGGTCTTCCAGGACATTTATAGTTTTGGGTTTTACATTTAAGTCTTTAATCCATCTTGAGTTGATTTTTGTGTATGGTGTAAGGAAGGGGTCCAATTTCAATTTTCTGTGTATGGCTAGTCAGTTCTCCCAGAATTGTTTATTAAATAGGAAATTCTTTCTCCATTGCTTGTTTTTGTCAGGTCTGTAAAAGATCAGATAGTTGTAGATGTGTTGTGTAGTCTCGTTTCTGGGTTCTCTAATCTGTTCCATTGGTCTATGTGTCTGTTCTTTCACCAATGCCATGCTGTTTTGGTAACAGTAGCCTTGTAGTATAGTTTGAAGTTGGGTAGTGTGATGCCCCCAGCTTTGTTCTTTTTGAATAGGATTACATTGTCTATACAAGCTCTGTTTTGGTTTCGTATGAATTTTAAAATAATTTTTTCCTAGTTTCATGAAGAATGCCAATGGTAGTTTAATGGGAATTGCACTAAATCTATAAATTGCTTTGAGCAGTGTGGTCATTTTTACAATATTGATTCTTCCTATTTATGAGCATGGAATGTTATTCCATTTGTTTGTGTCCTCTCTGATTTCTTTGAGCACTGGTTTGTAGTTTTCTTTGTAGAGGTCCTTCACTTTCCTTGTTAGCTGTATTCCTAGATATTGTATTCTCTTTGTGGCAACTGTGAAAGGGAATTCATTTGTGATTTGGCTCTTGGCTTGTCACTATACAACTCCTGACCCACTCTATTCCAGCTATAGTTCCAATATCTACTCATTTCTCTATTACTTTCAGAGCTATTTAGGTCTATTCCCTATGCACAGCCCCAGTGGCCAGTCCGAGGCCTGGCTGGTGGCCTACACTTTAATAAAGTTCTCAAAGATGATGATACACTGTCAAGACTAGATACACTCATGAACAGCTCTCAGATGGGCCTTGGAGTTCATAAACAACATTATACAATTAATCTCTCACTCTCCTTCCTTTTTTTTTCTCCATCAGACAGAAAACATCTGTCTGATGTTTTCTTCATGATTCCAGGCTCCACTCTCCCTTTTTAATACTATAGTCAGAAAATCAGCTTTGTTTTTTTCTGTTCTGCTTCACAATTCCCATGTCTACGTCTATATTAATACCAAAATGCATGATGTCAGAGAGAAAACACCACTCTTTCTTTCAGCACTTTAGTAATATAGTCACTCTTGTGACTACAGTTTCCCTGGCCAAAGTGAATTCTCCTTACATAAAGTGGTTCCCTATAGCCACTGCTCCCCTCATTTTCACCTCTACCATGCCATCATGTTATTGCCTTGGGGCTGGATGGAAAATAACAGAAAAAAAAAGAGAGAGAATATCCCAAATACACACACTCCTTAGGACACTTAAGAGTCTCATTTTCTGCTCTTAAACTTGTAGGAGAGAAATTCTTTTGGAGCTTTTTCCCATCTGTATCTGCTGTGTACTTCAGGGTTTTGGCTGCCTTTGAGTCCAGGCAGTATGACTCTGGAGTGAGGACAAATGAGAAACTCACTGTCAGTGTTGTATTATATCAAACTGGGTTTTCTTTTGTTAAGCTGCTGGCTATCATTGACTTTTGGGGCACTTAGCTGCTTCCGGAGTTCTGTATCGAGCTTATTGCTGCATTCAGTGAGAGAGTCATAGGATAGAGTGTGTTTATGCCATCTAGCCAGGAACAAGAACTTCAAAGACAGGATAATTTTTATAAACTTTTCTAATTAAGGAAACATCTCAAATATGCCTCAATGTTTTTGTGGCCCTAGTCCTATTTTCATTATGAAGTGATGTTTTGAATATTTTATCTTCATAGTATAGCCTGATATGCCTATATTGTGGTCTCTTCTGAGAACATTTTCACTATTTTATCACTAATATAAGGCTTTTGTGCTCTATGTTGAACCTGGTCAGGTTATGTTCAGTCTAAAGTCTTTGATGAATTTACATCATTGTTCATTGAGAAAGGAGGGAATCAGACATTTACATCATTCAGTTGTAATTGAAATTACAACTTTTTTCTTTGCCAACCACTAAGACCCACCATATCAACTGATTCAGCATCAAGATTTTCTGGATTTACAATCAGCCTCAGGACATAAATAACTTTTAGAGAATATCCTTCAACTAGATGATCTTATTGTCCCATCACATCCAAAGATAAATGGCATCTTTATTTAAAAGATCTCTTTGGATATGCTGGTAAGCTATTTACATAGGATCAGGTTGAATGAAAAGTACAGAAGGAGGAGGTGGCTGCATTTTCCAGGGAGGCCCACAACAAGGTGTGGTCAGTAGGAGGTCCTGTGTTCTTAGGAGGGGACTCACAGTCTGCATTACAAAGGCCTAGTAGAGACTGATCAGAGGAGCCACTAATAACCTGAAGTGTATCTTTGATACTGTAAAATGGAAGAGTAGAACCACTAGCTTATTACCATTTACAAGAAGTCCCTAAATTATTATGTGAAATAATAACTAATCCATATACTTCTGCTAAACATAATAAATGTCCCATTTTATAGCCAAGATTTTGAGCTATTTCCCATGCTCCTACCAATGAAATGCTATATGACCACCAGGTTGATTGCCCATTGCACCATAATGAGCCAGTACACTGAAACAGCAGGAGTTGCAGGAGAGAATGAGTTTAATAGTTGTTGGTGAACCAAATGAAAAGATGGGAGGAAACCTCAAATCTGCCCCTCCAGGAGGTTTTGGGATGGAGTTTTTAAGGGATCTGGACAGATGATGGGCTAAAGGGTAGTGGTCACTGATTAGTAAAGAAGTGAGGGGTGAAGTCATGGGACAGGGAGATGAAGAAACTGCATTTCTGTGCTGAGTGGGCTCCTTGGGGAGGGCCTGCAGATTAGCCGTCCTGCTGGAATTCAGGATCTGGAAAATACCTTACACAGTTCTTGGGGAGAAAGGTCCATCATCAGAGATTCTATCTATAGGGACAGTGGAGGAGCAGCTGGTCACTGTGCTATAAGACTCTCAGGTAAACAGCTGCAGAAAAGTCGGTCGAAGTGCACCAGTGCTATAATTCTGCCTATAGCCTAGTGTGAGAGTCTAGCTAGCCCCATGAGGATGGTTTCAGTCCCCCCTTGACTTGTTCACTTCCTCAATCTTCAGGCAGGAGGGAATTGGACAGTGACCACTCTGGCTGCTTCCTGCTGACAAAGGACGCAGATGGCAGGAGGGAGGGGTATCTCAATCAGGACTGAGGAAATTAAACTGTAGCAGCTTATAGATATTGCTGAGTGCCAGGTCTGGGGCTCTTACCCTGAACAATGAAAACATTAGTGCTCTTGTCTAGGATTTTGACACAAAATGTAACAGAACAGTGAGTAGTGAGGTCAAGTATGGGCCCTATTAATAAAAGGAAAAGTCCTAATTTTAGAAGCTGATGAAGTCAGCTCGTAGAGCTAATTAAAAGCCCTGAGGCATTCGTGAGAAACTCCAGAGAACAAGTCGGATAATTCTGTGTGTCTGGAGAAAGCTACTGGTTTCACAAGTGTCAGTTTAGCTTTTGCATTGACTTGGCTCAAGGTAAAATGTCTGTACTCAAAAGTGTGATGTCAGATGTTTTTTATGCTAAAGAAATTTGATTGCTTGGATTTTCTTGATACTGTTTACATTGTGGTAAGCAGAAGAATAAACTTCCATATTCAAAATTTGTCCCATAAATTGTTTCACATATGTACAAAAATCAATGCAGAACTTAGAAGTATTTTTCATCATGGTAACCCTGTTTGCAAAAACAGGGCAGTATAAGTTACACATGACAGAAGACAAATGTGGTAGGCCGGGTGATGTGCCAACCCCCGCCAACCCCCCCAAGATGTCTGCATCTTACCCCTGGCAACCTGTGACTATGATACCTTACGTGACAAAAGAGACTTTACAGGTGTGATTAAGTTAAGGTTCTTGAAGACGTTTTCCTGGAATATTCAGATGGGCCCAATGTAACCACACAGTGCCTTATAAGGGAAAGAGGGAGGCAGGAGACTTAGAAAGGAAGATGTGACGACAAAAGCAAAGTTGGAGTGGTATAGCCATGGCCAGAGCCAAGGAATGCAGGTCGCCTAAATGAGATGGAAAAGGCAAACAATGTTCTTCCCTGAAGCTTCCAGAAGAAATGTAACCCTTGATTTTAGCCTCATAACACCCGTTTTGGAATTCCAAACACCAGAACTACAAAATAATTAATTCATGTTGATTTCAGCCAGTAAATTTGTGTAACTTGCTACAGCAGCGTAGGAAATGAATACACCAAGATTTGCAGGTAGAGTCTGTGTGAGGGAGAACCACATGCATCACAGTCAATTTGCCTAGACTCAAGTCTCCTTAGTGGTGGAGCAGGGAAGAGGAAGGGCCGGGAGAGTGGGAGAGAAAAGGGAAGTCAGATCGTTTTGTGAAAGCTCTTAGGCTAGCTGGAACTTCAGACCTACTTTTTGTTTTTTCTCTTTCTCTAATTTGAGTGGAATATTCCCTCTTTCTGTATTTCTTCCTTATGTTGTTGACCTCTCCCTCGAAAGCTGGATATGAAGTGTTTTTATTCAAGTAGTATTAAAATTCATCTAGGATGTCTCAAGTTTACTGAAAGGATCAAAGGTGACAAAGGTGAAGACTCCCTGTGAAACTTTCTTCAGCTAATTAGGAAACAGGTCAAATTGGCCTCAAAGTGACTCCTAATTAAAATAACTTTTCTAGTTGAATATTTTTGCTTTCTCTTCTTTAATGATTATTTTAAAATACAGACTTCCAGAGAAGAATAGCAAAACCACAAATATGCCTTCAGCTCTCAAATTTTTATTTAAATGATGAACAGAAGTGAAAATGGAGATAAACCCCCCGGAGCATTGGGAATGCCATCACATATTGGAAACCTCAGGGAACAGAGTTAAGAGGAAGTAATGCAAATCAGATTCCTTTCCTGAGAAAGAGCAGCTGCCTGGGAAGGAATCAGAGAAGATGCCAATCAAATCCTGCTATGACATCCTGATTTAGAGAATGCGAGCTAGGGTGAGGAAAGACCCCTGGGCAGGCAGAGCCCTCTGCCACCTGGAAGTCCCTGGGTGCTCCCTGGGTCCACAGGTGATGGGGTGGTGAGAACAGGAAAGGAGCATGGTCTTCTGCCATGGTCTATTCCCAGAGATTGGACTATGCTAAAGAGAAAAGCTAATTACCAGGACAGCTTGTGTCCCCCTTTGTGTTTTTTCAAATACAGGGAAGAAATATCAAAGTACTCTGGAATTATAAATTAACCAGCCATCTACTTCCTTAGCTTTGCCGAGTCCGTATAAATTAGTACAGACAGTAAATGTCATCTTTTTTTTTTTTTAATTCTGGATTTAAAAATTTCAGGAAGGTGCTTGATATAGTTTGCCTGTGCTGCCATCCAAATCTTATCTTGAATTGTAGCTCTCATAATTTCTACATGTCACAGGAAGGACTCGGTGCAGAGGTAATTTAATCATCGGTGTGGGCCTTGTTCTTGTGATAGTGAATGAGTCTCCTGGAGATCGATGGTTTTATAAAGGGGAATTCCTCTGCACATGCTCTCTTGCCTGCCACCATATAAGATGTGACTTTGCTCCTCATTCTCCATCCACCATGGTTGTGAGGCCTCCCCGGCCGTGTGGAACTGTGAGTCCATCAAACCTCTTTTTCTTTATAAATTGCCCAGCCTTGGCCATGTCTTTATTAATAGTGTGGGAACAGACTAATATAGTGCTTATTCCTTGAAATAGGTATAACTAATGTTTAACTCTAAACTAACATATAATGATGAAGAAATAAAAAAATAACTGTGCAAAGATACTATCTGTCAGCCAGAAGAAAAATTCTCTAGGAAACCAGAGAAACTTGCTGCCAGGAATAAGAGAAAAGTTTAGAGAACCTCTCATTTTCAATTCTAAACGATTGAAGAGGGCATTTTATTTTTGAATCAAGTTCCAGCATTTATGAATATTGCTCAGGGGAGTCAGCATAAAGAATAAAAATATATATTGGCTGGTTGAGGGATTATAAACAATACAAGTGGAGTATAAAAGATGAGGTTTTGTAAAATTCATGTTGGAAAAATAGTAGACATATGAAAAATTTAAATGGTACATGGAAAAGATAAAAAGAAGAAAGTGAAAAATAAAAGTTAATTGTTCCTAGTTGCCTACAGTTGGTTGATATATTGGAAAACTGTCTTAAAAGTTACTGTCCTGGCTGGGGGTGGTGGCTCATGCCTGTAACCCCAGCACTTCGGGAAGCCAAGGCAGGCAGATCATCTGAGGTCAGGAGTTCAAGGCCAGCCTGACTAACACGGTGAAACCTTGTCTCTCCACTAATAACATAAGAAAATTAGCCGATCATGGTGGCACATGCCTGTAATCCCAGCTACTTGAGAGGCTGAGGCAGGAGAATCACTAGAACTTGGGAGGTGGAGGTTGTAGTGAGCAGAGATCGCACCACCACACTCCAGCCTGGGTGACAGAGCAATGCTCTGTCTCAAAAAAATAAAGTTACAGTTCAATTAAAGGATTCAACAATTGATTCTGCAATAGAAGGAACAGAGTGACTTACGTACTCCAACTACAGGCAGCATTCTCTCAACAACCTCCTGAGTAGCAGAATCTTAGTAGTGGTGAAGACCTGGATAACATAGATGAATGTCCTTGGTCTGCTCTTGATCAAGGGTAAGAAAGAGTTGAATCATAGATCACACACCCAATTTGATGACTATAAATTTACTGGAAAGACTGAACAGAGTTGTAACTCTACTTTTCAATCCATGGTTGAATTGCAACCATAGGTTGGCTACAAATATGAGAGTTTGGAAAATATCAGTGAAAATGTCCTGTGAGAATCAATTGTTTATATTGAACTGCCAATAAAAATTATTGCTATTTTACTACTTTTTTGTAAATGGTGTGCTACATTCCCTTATATAGGCAAAATTTGTAATAAATCTGTGTATCTCCTCATATACACACACACACGTTTTTCCAGAGCCAGTTATTAAACATTTACCAGCACATCATGTTTACAGACGATATTTCTTAAAAATCAATTAGAAATAACTGAAAAATTAACTGTATACAAAATAAATATTTAAAAAACTTTTGGGAACATTTTATTTAATAACATTGGTAGCAAGATTTGATTTGTTAATTGAAAAACTATTAAAGGAGAGAATCATTAAAACTCATACATACATACATACATAAAAATATGATTTCAACTTAGAGTAAATATTTATGACAATTTGCAAATTTAGGGGTACAAAGCTAAGGCCGTTTCTTTTAGCATGTGTGCACTCATTAAAATGCCCCTTGGTATTTCTTGCATAAATTACATCCATTAATGCAAGACTTTGAGGACATCTGCAAGCTGATCTGCATAACTTGCCCAAGTTTGCACAAGCAGGTAAGTTTTAGAGCTGAGATTTGACCCCAGTTAGTATGAACACAGAATCTGGGTTTTTTTTTTTTTAAATGTTAAGTATGCTGCTTTTTATTGATTAGGCATTCATCTATACAACAGCATTTACTCTATCAGGTTATATTCAGAGCTTTACTAGTTATTTTCCATTGGATTCTCTTGGCTCTACTAACATTTTAGGATACCTGATCCCAGAGAAGTTCAAAGAATACTCAAGTGAGAATTAATTAAATAAGGTAAAATTATAGCAACATATGTTAATATTATAAAATTTTAATCCCCTAAAATTGGAATTGGGTCTGGTCTCACTAACTGACACAGTTCAATTTTTGTGCTATTCACAAACATCTCAATGCTATTGTTTTTCCTATTTTTCTTAAAACCTGTATTTTTAAGTAGTGGACTGCCCTGACTCACAGCACCCTGTGTGGATGCTGGAGAGCAGCCCATCTGCCAGGAGTATTCACTGTGCAGGAGGCATCAGTCAATGTGTGTGACAGAGACATAGGAGGACATGGGGAAACAAGTTACAATAGTTAGAATAGCTTGTTTGATAACAACAACTCATTTAAACATACCATAAAACTTTCAATTCAAAAGCACAATGAGATACCACTTTTCACGTATTAGGATCGCTAGAATCAAAAGGCCAGATAATAACAAGTGTTGATGAGGATGTGGAGAAATTTGAACTCTCATATACTGCTGGTGGGAATGCAAAATGTGCAGCTGGAGACAGTCTGGAAGTGATTCAAGTGGTTGCATGTGGAGTTCCCATACGATCCAGCAATTCTACTTCTATGTATCTACCCAAGATAAATGAAAACATATGTCTTCAAAAAAACTTGTACATAAATGTTTATAGAAGCATCATTCACAATAACCAAAAAATAAAAACCCATATTTCCAACAACATTTTTTTAAAATCCCAAGAAAAATATTAAGATAGATGCTAATATATATTATGAAATACACTTGTTCTAGTTGAAGAAAATGTTACAGCTTTGATGAGGGACCGAGAAAAAGATGACAAAAGGGATGTGTATTTATGTAAAAAGATTTTTGTGCTGGGCATATGGATAATGTGTTGGGGAACTCAATATTATAAACATATTAATTCATCCCACATATTTTTAAATGTAGGCACATTATTTAATTTCAATAGAAATATTATGTTTTCCCTTTTTGTGTTTGTTAATAGGATTCTAAAGATTTCTTACAATTTTGAAGCTGATGAGAATGTCTTGACATTTTATAAAGAATACAGACTTACTTTACCACATTATTTAATTTCAACAATTGCACAAATGTGAAAAGGCAGGTATTTTAACTAAACAGAAGGAATCGGGAACATAATTCAATAACAATTGAATTTGTATACAAAGTAACTGAGGATAGGAACAATTCTTGAATAAATTATAAGAAGATATTATTAGGAAATAAAATTCGGCCAGGTAACAGTGGCTTATGCCTACAATCCCAGCACCGTGGGAGGCTGAGGCGGGTGAATCACAAGGTCAAGAGATCGAGATTGTCCTGGCCAACATGGTGAAACCTTGTCTCTACTAAAAATACAAAATTAGTCGGGTGTGGTAGCACAGGCCTGTAGTCCCAGCTACTCAGGAGGCTGAAGCAGGAGAATCACTTGAATCCTGGAGGTGGAGGTTGCAGTGAGCTGAGACTGTGCCACTGCACTCCAGCCTGGGTGACAGAGCAAGACTATATCTCAAAAAAAAAAAAAAAATCAATTTGTCTCATACTTTATATTGAAATAAACTACAGATGAATTTTAAAATGTAACCTACCTAAAATATAAAGCCATAAAATAATTGAAATGGACTACACGTAGTTAATGTCATTTAAGAAACAGCATCCTAGGAACAAAGTTTGTACAAGAAATCACAATTTAATATTTTGACCTGTACAGAAATATTCTGCATATCAAAAAGTAATGTAAAATTTAAAGTGAAATAGCAAAGAGGAAAATATGTTTGCAGTATATAAATGCT
This sequence comes from Saguinus oedipus, assembly GCA_031835075.1. Classification (NCBI taxonomy): domain Eukaryota; kingdom Metazoa; phylum Chordata; class Mammalia; order Primates; family Cebidae; genus Saguinus; species Saguinus oedipus. The sequence continues at coordinate 10,333,973 of CM063180.1, forward strand.
TCCTATCTGTAATATATACAGAGTTTTAACACACCACTAAGAAAAAGATAGCAAAAAATATAAACAAATCACATATACTAGTAATTATTTAATTAAACATCAACTTATGAAGACATATTGCTATGCACGACTAATAGAGTGTAAATTCACAGTTAATGAGATGTTATCTTTTACATAGTTAGAAAAAAATCTTAAAAGCGTGATTATCACTGTTGTCAAGAGTGAAATGCAAGAGACATTCCTGAAAATTTTTAGTTTGTATACAGATTTCTATAGCCATTTCAGAGAGAAATTGTCCTAAGGGAGTAATTAGTGATGTTAGAAATCTAACACATAAGGATATTCATGATTGTATTATTTATTTTTACCAAAAATAACTAAACAAAAGCAACCTGAATAACCCCAAATAGGGTACATGTCCAACAAATTTTGGCACATCCATTTGATTGAAAGTTATGTAGCCACTAACAATCATAGTTTCAAAGCATTTAATTATATGAGAAAATGCTCATGATATGTCCAGTCCAAAACTTAATGTACACAATTTCAATTATTTTCTTTGTGGATACCCATACCGCCCCCCCCAAACACATGCACCAAATCATGTTTATAAAAACACTCACGGATGAACTGTTTATGTTAAATATTTATGATGAGTTTCTCTAGTTAATGTTATTATAAAAATTTCTATTTTCTTCTGAAGGTTTTAAAATTTTTCCCCAATTTTCTATAGTAAACCTACTTACTTTTATAAGTAGGAACTAGGTTATTAAAAGAAAACCATAAGTTTTAAATTGAAGTTATTACATTGATTTTTCCAATTAAATAATAAATATGCAGTCAACAAACATTCACTGAACAGTTACTATATCCCTAGCACAATTCTAGACACAACATGTACAAAGAAATTTTCTGTCCTCTTCAACCTTACATCCTACTTCACAATCACACAAAAACACCTCCCTCAGACTGATGCCACAAAGAGTGTGTTTGGGGAGCTCAAAGCAGCTAAGTGGGGGATCATAACCCTTATGTTCTTGTAACTCAACTAACTCAAAATGCATTCTCTATCTATGTAAACATTCGTTACCTGTGGATGCCTCATAGGCAAGCCACAAATTTACGTCAGAGTGGTCAGGTACTTGATGGCATAACAGAAGATATGCATAGCTTAAGTCCAGACTATCTTTCCTAGAACTCAGATGTTGCAATTCTGGTTTTCCAAAACTTGGCATTTCAAGTCTCTGTATCTTTAGAGAAGACTCATCACTTTTCTGCCCCATGGTTTATGCAAATTCATTAGTAGTCTTGGATCCAAAGACATGCCTACTTACAGCCAGTGGGGAAGAGATTTATTCTATCAGTTCTGTCATTTAAACAAATTCAGTCCTATCCACACTCTTTCACTCGTCTTAGATTCTAAATTTCTGGAGGACAGAGACCCTACAGGCTATTCTGAAATCTGTATAGAAACTAACTTAATCACATAAATTCTTAATAAAGACACGAATGCTTCGGGATGATTAACACTGGGTTATTCAGTATGTAGTAGGAAACTGTGCCCATTATATGATTAACGACTTACCTGGGGTGGTGTATAAATATGCTCTTACAAACATGTCTATACGAGCTCTGCTTGCTGTGATGAAAATCATGTTTCCAGACTATCTACACAAAATTAAGCTGACATTGCCAAAAAAAATGAGTTACTCTTAGTTGTGAGAATGTATATCCTTTTATAGTAGCCTATGCTACTGGGGTGGGGAGGGACAAAGAATGAAGGAAGGAGAATATTGTCAGGGCTGGATTATTTCTACATAAAAACTTATATTGAATATGTGAAGAAATGGCTTAAAGTAAACCCCATATTTAATTCGTTCTATCTTTTTCTTTCCTGAGAAAAGAGATTTTGGCTATTCTAGCACTTTCACTATTTTGCTTAATTAAGACACATGTCTAGTTATTAGGAGAACTAAGAAATGTTCTAGAATTTGCATAGAGCTCAGAAGAAAATTATCATATTGCTTCCTAAAACCAGCATTTTAAAACTTCCACAAGCATCATAATATTCTGTGGAGCTTTTACAAACAATTTCCTGGGCCCCATTCTCAGCAACTATAGTTTTAGTAGATTTGGCTTGAACCAAGAATTACTACTTGGTAAAACCTTACAAGGGTAATTCTGATATACCCTTGGCAGAGAACCACCATCTTAAATCTTAGCATTAATGATTCCTGAATAATTTTTAAAATCATGTCAGGACATTAGTTGAGCATGGGTAACATGGCAAGACGCTGTCTGTACAAAAAAAATTAAAAATTAACCAAGTGTGTGATATCGTTATCATTACATAACAATAAAAGGATCAATGCAACAAGAAGAGCTAACGATCCTAAATATATACGCACCCAATACAGGAACGCCCAGATACATAAGGCTTATAAAGAGACTTAGACTTCCACACAATAATAGTGGGAGACTTCAACATCAATATTAGATAGATCAACGGGACAGAAAATTAGCATGGATATCCAGGACTTGAACTCAGATCCGGAACAAGTAAACTTAATAAACATTTATAGAACGCTCCAATTTAAATACACAGAATATACACTCTTATCAGTACCGCATCACACCTACTCACAGGTTTAGATGAAATATTGTTTGGCTACTTGTTTGTTATTTTCTTCCCTCATTTTTTCCTGTCTCCATTATTAAGCACAATTATTGGCATAAAATAGGTTTTCAATACCCATTTTTAGACTGCATTCTAGCCTGGGCAACAAAGCAACACTCCCGTTCTCTCTCCCTCTTTCTTCCTCTCCTTCATTCTTTTGTTTTCTTTCTTTCTCTCTCTCTTTCTTTTTTTTTCTTTCTAAAAAAAAAAAAAAAGGCATCTCCTGAAATTATGTGAGCTTCAGGCTCCACAAAACCTGGGTCTATCCATGCCTATTACTCTACGTTGAGTAGTCACATGACTATGTAAGCTATTTTTAGGAAAATGTTGCTGTTTTCTGTGTTTCCAAAAATATCCTGACATTGATATTTCTTGGAGGTACATTCAAGTAGAAAAAACAAAGATCTGTTTAAAAAAAAAATAGAATCTAACATTAAAAAAAAAAGAAAAAGAAATTAGCCAAGTGTGGTGGTGCACACCTATGGTCCCAGGTACTCAGGAGGCTGAGGTGAGGAGGATCACCTGAACCCAGGAGGCTGAGGATGCAGTGAACCATGATTGTACAACTGAAATCCAGCCTGAGTGACAGGGTGAGACCCTGTTCCAAAAACGAAACAAAACAACAGAACAACCGGAAAATTAATTGTTCATATAACAGAGTTTTAAATAACCTAGATATATCAGTTTAATTCAATTCAGCCAGTATTTATGAAGTATCCATTATGTACAAGTTACTTTGCTTTAATTGGGGGAATACAAAGACATACTAAAAAACTAAAATAAAACAAATCTATTCTACGATTACATAAATAAACTTCAAGAGAGAATCTATAGAACCTACAAGATTTGGAAAAGGTGCTATCCTCTTAGCATCTTTCGACGTTTGAAAGAGGGAGAGGCCTTATCAATCCCATAAAACTATGAAAATCGTATTAAATATAGTTTTTTGACATAGCCATTGAGGGAATGATGGGGATGTGACAAGCTGACTGTAGAGCAGGACAGGGAAGGCCACTACTGAAGTAGGGAATGGAAAATATGGGGCAAACTGGCTGCAGCATAAATAGAAAAGATAAAGTGAGAACGTTCTTTTGGAAAATTAATTCTATAGGCAACAACTCAGTCTAACAAAAATAAAATAATTCCCTTACAACCATAGAACTTAATAAAAACTCATTTTCAAAGAAAGCTTTAAAAAAAAAAAAAGACCAATGGAATAAATTAGGGTCAAAAAATAGGTTGTAATGTGATACGGTTTGATTCTGTGTTCCCACCCAAATCTCATGTTGAATTATAATTCCCAGTGGTGACTGAATCGTGGGGGCGGATTTACCCCTTGCTGTTCTTGTGATATTGAGTGAGTCCTCACGAGATCTGGAAGTTTGTGGCACGTCCCCCTTCACACTCTCTCTCTCCTGTTCCCGTGTGAAGATGTGCTTGCTTCCCTTTTGCCTTCTGCCATGATTGCAAGTTTCTTGAGGCCTCTCCAGCCATGCCTCCTATACAGCCTATGGAACTGTGAGTCAGTTAAACTCATTTTCTTTATAAATGACCCAATCTTAGATAGTTCTTTATAGCAATATGAGAATGGACAAACACATGGTGTTAAAGAAATAAAATAGGGCATGAAACAACAATATTAAAATCACATATGTCAGAAACTGTAATAAACAGAACACCATGCCTGAAATTTAATTATTAAAATGAGGCATAAGCATTAGTGCAGAGGATAAATATAAAAAATTAAAACATTTAAATAAATTATGCCATATTTCACTAAATCAAAGGTGCCATCAATGGTAGTAATGTTGTTATTCTATGTACCACTCAAAACCAAAAAGTGCTGCAATTGCACTATAATGTAATGCTGTCTTATTTCTTAGAATTTTTATATTTACCAAAGGAGTTTATTTAATCTTAAATATAGATTATTTTGTACACAGCATTTTGGCATACACAAGAATGGATACTATAAATACAATAAATTAGTTAAGACAGTCCTAGTTCTTCACATTGTATCCAATTGTTATAAATCACTTTTCAACTCAGTTATTGATATTTGTGTTTTTCTTTCATTAAATATCTCGGTAATAGCAACATAATAGCATATCATCATTTAATTGTGGCTATAAGAGCTTAGTCAGAAAATACAGCATTGAGTCATTCCCCCATTAATAAATATTTGTTTCAAAGATAATCCAACATACAAACGATGTTCCTGAATAACAATTAAAAGAATAGATTTTTGAAGGTGTATTCAAAATTGTAAGAGAAAGATATCCACGGAATAAGTTATACTCTGTTTCGAAAACATATATATATATATGCACACACACATATATTTATAGTTATATATATTTACACATACATATACAAAATTTAGATATGAGAAAAATGCTTATTAAGATATTACATTTTAAAAATAGGCTATGTAGTGTTTGATGTAAGCAAATGGGGCTGAGATTCAAACTGCTCAAGTTCGGATCACAGTCTTTCCAGTTGCCATCTGTGTCCTCCCAGGCAATCTCTGCTACCTCTCTGGGGTGGAAATAATATACCACTGATGGGGTTGTAATCCAGATTAAACAACTATCAGTAAATATGTTCAACAACTGTTAGGTACCTGTATCAGCATTCAGAGAGTTTCACTCTGGCCAACGCGGAGTAATAGGAACCGGATTTACTCTCCCACCTGAAACTAGAAAATTGGGCCACCTGTATGAAACTAAGGTTTTTAGGACATTAAACATGAGGCAACAAGCCATAAAGATCCATGAGAGACAAGTAGGAACTGAGGTGAATTCTGCTGTTGCCATGTTTTTTTAACCTGGGGAAAGTTTCCAGGCTGTAGTGTAGGGGGGAGATCCCAGACAGAGCCCAGTGGTTTCCCAGAGTTGACTTGGTGGAGATGGGAGTCTATGGAGGCTCAGGGAAAAGGACTGGAGAAGAGAGCTTCACAGACAGGAAGATCTGAAGATTTGCAGAGGGTTTCTTCAGTGTTCAGCTGAGTATAGATCAACATATGCTTGTAAAGAAGCCACCTGAGGCCAGGGAGAGAATCACCTGAAAGAATTAAAGAAAATAACTTCTGAGATTCACACAAAACCAGAAACTGTTCCTGTTCCCAAGAGCCAGACTGGGAAAACTCATAACTCATGGGACATAGGGTAGAGTAGTGAGATAGTTTGTCATATGAAAGAATTAGCTGTAGACTCAATGCTGCTTGGTCCAGCCTGACAAAGTTTAGAAGCAAGACCTGAACCCCTTGTAATGTGTCTGATCAAATATTTTGCCTATTTTTTTCAGTTGTGTGTTTTGTTATTTTATTATTGAGTGTTAAAGATCTTTATCAGATATGTGGTTTGCAAATACTTTCTTCCAATGCATAGTTTTGTATTTTCATTCTCTAAACAATATCTTTCAAAGGGCAAAAACTCTTATTGTGATAAATTTCAATTTACTAATATGTACACACAAATGTTCATAGCAGCTTTATTAATATTAGCAAAGAACTAGAAACAGTGCAAATGCTATCAACAGGTGAATGAATAAATAAATCTTGGTATATTCATAGGATGGAATACTACTCAGCAATATTAATATTTATGCAAAAAATAGGAATGCATCTCAAAATAATTGTGCTTAGTGAAAGAAATCAAATTCCCAGCCCTCCCTAAAAAGAGTATATACTGTATGGTTTCATTTACATATAGGTCTAGAAAATACAAGCCAACAGGCAGTGAGTAAAAGCATATCAGCTGTTGACTGAGGAGGGGGGAGTGAGAGAGTTGGGGTGGACAGCTCAAAACAATTACAAAGAGGCACAAGGGCCAGGTGCAGTGGCTCACATCTGTAATCCCAGCCCTTTGGAGGCAGAGGAGGGCAAATCTCCTGAGGTCAGGAGTTCAAGACCAGCCTGGCCAACATGGTAAAACCCCATCTCTTCTAAAATACAAAAAAAATTATCCAGGTATGGTGGCACATGCCTGTAATTTCAGCGCATGCCTATAATTCCAGCTACTCAGGAGGCTGAGGTAGAATTGCTTGAACCCAGGAGGCAGAGGTTGCAGTGAGCGAAGATTGCACCTTTGCACTCCAGCCTGGAAGACAGAATGAGACTCTATCTCAAAAAAAAAAAAGGGGGGGAGGCGGGCACAAGATCACATTTAGGAGTGGTAAATGTGCTCATTATCTTCATGGTGGTGACTATTTCATGGGAATATATACATATAAACACACATATATATTTTTAAACATCATATTGTATACTGTAATATGTGCAATTCATTGTGTGTGAATTATACTTCAACAAAGCTCTAAAAATTAGTTACTCAGCCATATAAGCATAAAAACCAAATACAAAGAAAAAAAATCAAGCTAACTTCAGGTTTCTCCATTGCCATATAATTTTGTTTTATTCACCTAGTGATTTTAAAAAGGCCCTTGACAGACTTTAGTATGTAAGAACCCTGAGCATACAGCATCTGTGATACCTTTTTTTAACTAAGAGGTAAGTAATTGGCAGGGCGCTGTGGCTCACGCCTGTAATCCCAACACTTTGGGAGGCTGAGGTGAGCAGATCACAAGGCCAGGAGATCAAGACCATCCTGGCTAACATGGTGAAACCCCATCTGTACTAAAAATACAAAAAATTAGCCGGGCATGATGGCACATGCCTGTAGTCCCAGCTACTCGGGAGGCTGAGGCTGGAGAATTGCTTGAACCCGGGAGAGGGAGGTTGCAGTGAGCTGAGATCATGCCACTACAGTCCAGGCTGGACAATAGCGTGATACTCTGTCACAAAAAAGAAAAGAAGTAAGTAATTACAAATCACTCCATATATGGCAACTCTGTAGACTAGTGCAGGGTGCTGTTGGAAGGTATCCTCCTGAGGGCCCTGATTCAGTCTGAGTTTCCAAAGGTGGTGTCCCAAGGGAAGTGACATCTGTGCTAAGGAAAAGAAAACTTCCTGGGTGAAAAGAAGTCAGAAGAGTACTTTTGGAAGAAGGAGGCTGTGTAAATGAAGTTTTCTCTTACAGGCAACTAAAATCTGCTTTAGAGAAGATCGTACCAGACTCAATTCCAATATTTAAGAGCTTGGTTAAAGTCACACTAGTAAATGGCAAAGACTACACAAAACCTAAACAGTTCTATTTGACCTATATGATTCCTAAAAGAAGTTTATAATTTAATCACATGAGCTAAAAAGGGGAAGAGTCAGACTGCCTCTGGGAACATACAGAAGACCTATGCAGAAGTTTTCAAATCTCTGCTTTTTAAAACACTTCCAGTGTTTCTTGCTGGAAAAATTCCAAATAGGTTTGCAGGATAATGAAAATCTGCACCATTTGCTCTGGGCTTACTCATCTATGTGTCTTCATCAGCCTCTCTTTTTCATGCTTCTGTCATATTGAAAAACCCCCAACTTTCAAAGGCACTGCTGTCTTCTTCCTTTGCCTATATTGCTCCCTCTGCCCCACCTTTGCCTGAGAGTGACAACGTTGTGTGTTAAGAATTCCAATGAAATGCTCACTGGGTGGAACTACCTGTGCCTGGGTTTGACCCTATCCTTTAGCCAACATAGAGGATGTGCCTCATCAAACCCGCCCTGCATCCCTGTTATGGCACTCTTTAAAAATACACATCAGTTTTCAAACCTTTTTAAAAAATAAGAGATGGGGGTCTCACTATGTTACCCAGGCTGGAGAACAGCAGCTCTTCACAGGCACAATCATAGGGTACTACAGCCCGAAACTCCAAGTCTCAAGAATCCTCCTGCCTCAGCCTCCCAAGTAGCTGAGACAGCCTCACAAGAAATAATGACAGAGAGATCTGAAAGTTAAGCACCTTCAAACTGCAGCATTTCATGGCTTGACAGGGAGCAGTGACTATCTCAGGAAGAGAACATTCTGGAAGAGTTGGAATCACATTCTTAAGCAGTGATTTTCAAGCATTTTTACCACTGGGGTGCTTTTTTGTCCACATGAAACCGCAACTGTGATTCCACCTTACAATACAGATTAAAATAGGCCTTTATGAATAAAAGTTTAATTTATAATTTCATACTTGTAAGGTAAGTAATAAGAACAAAGAGGCTATTTAGGAAACACTGAATTTTAGTACCTAACACACTAGAGTGTATGTGCTTTCTAATTACTATTTTTTTTTTTAAGTTTTAAATATGGTATTTAAGAAGTCACTGAAACATTTGCAAACCCTGAAGCGGTCTTCACTCTGGCTTGGAAATTACTATACTGCCTTACGCCAGAAGGAGAGCTTAGACTGAAATCAATGAGTATTCAGGAAATTCATTGGTGTTTCTTGCTTTAAGCCCAGGTCTTTCCAGTTCTGAAATCCATGGTCTTTCCATTGCATCACTGCTCCCCAGGCTTTGTGAATTTGCCCTGAAGAGTTACAGACAGGCATTTGCACACACCTGAGCCTCTAATTAACAGAGCAGAAAATACATTGCTTCAAGTGGGAGCAGAGGGCCCCGGACAATGCTGGACAACTGCAAACTACTCATCCCCCTGAGAGGAGTGCCAGGCCAGATCGTGCAACCTTCTAGGAAAAATTTGGTGAGGCCACAATTGAGTGGGCTTGGGCAGGTTAACAATGATAAAAAGGGAAGAGATTTGACTTTGTCCAAATACTTTCAGGAACAGGCAGTATCAAGTGCATTTGTGAGGTTCCTTTACCACAATAGAAGCAGATAGCTTCTAAATGAAGTGATTGTGCACAAGCTTAGAGGAAATCTGAGCCACTGTCAAACCACATGGGGATAATAGGCATCTCGACACAGCGACCGGAGCTATGTACGACTAATACACACAGACGCTGTGGGCTTCAGCCCGTCTAAAAAGGCAGGGAGGTTGCACGGTATATTAAATTCACCGATTTTTACAGCTAACATCTGGCCTCAAGGACAGCTGTGGTCAGGTTTACTGAAAGACTTCAATGAAAAATGGTTAAGTCAAAATATTTTGCCTCTCCATTTGCATTAAAGCAATTTGTTAATCAGTCAATCTGCCTTGGTACTTGATGTTTACTAGTTTCATTTTATTTGAGGCAAGAATAAACTTCTCAACAAAGTTAAACATCACCCCTTGGACTCAAAGGAATCTTATTCATACAGTGCTGCCTTTTCAATTTGAAAAACATCTATTTTTATTGTTATGAAATTAAGAATGTTTCTCTTAACATCCCTGGAGTCTTATTCATATTGAAGTCGCTTGGCCCTTGATGAAGGACAAACAGAGCATAGTGTGTAAAATGATTGGCATCTAAGCCTCCCTGCATGTCTGAGATTTTGAATAATAGGGCAGTTAGCATGAATGAACTCCTACATCATACACATGAAAACAAGACTTGGGGGTTGAGGGGTTTTATGTTCAGTGCAGAAAGTCGTCTCCCAAAATCTGTTGAGTCCACTTTGCAGTCTGTTTCTAATCTCTCAGAAAACACAACATGGGTTTAATGTGACCCTGAAGGATGTCAGGAAAACAGGGCTTGCCCTCTGATTCCCCCGTGTGAAGGTCCAAGCACATTTGAAACGAATCAAGATGGTGAACGTCTGCCTCCCTTTGTTAGAAGAATCCTTCTATTTATAAATAAACACTTCATCTGGAAAAGATGGTCAATTCCTTCAGTGCATGTTGCTTGTCTTGAGCTACTTGAGCATGGGGCGAGTGGCACATGGTGCCTTCTGAATCCCATCAGAGGACACAGAGAATGAAAAATAATTAGTGACTAATACCTAGGATTCTGCCTAGTCCTGTGTGGCAGCTGATTCAGCTACCTGGAAGACACTCGGGACGTTATCTGGACTTTCCTTACTTACACAACTAAATGACCCAGAGGTGCTCGAGGCCCCTGAGAGAGAAACACAGCCTCAGTCAGCATTTCCTAACTGTGGAAACACTGAAGAGGCCACAAAGACAGATGTCTGCCTCCAGCCACCCCAGTGTGGGTATTCACTACGATCAGGAGGGTAAAGTATACCCAGAGGAGATAGCTCTTTTAAGGGGCTGTGGGCGTTAGAAAATAGGACTTTTAAGGAGATGTTGGACCTTCTCTGCCTCTTGCATACCCCAACTTCCTTCTCCAGCTCTCATGAATGCACCACACATGACTTTACTACAGCTCTTCGGAGTGACCTCAACGATATTGCTTACAGCTTATTTAATGGGTAGGGGGCTTCTGAGAATTCAAGAGAATAATGTCTTGCTAAATGTTGCAGAAATTAAAAGGCTATGCTGAGAGTGAGACCATTGTTACTGAAAAGATGATACTTTCTCATACTTATCTTCCTACTGAAGGGAGACTGATTTGATTTGAATAATAAATTATTACAGTGTGATTTTGGTCATGAAACTCAACTCTTGTAGGACAATTTCTCTAGTTCAAAAGCAATGAGAATACTGACATTTGAAGAGTAATCTTCACAACGTGTCTTCACTTATATTTACAATTAGTGCCCCCAAAATAATCTTGTGTTGAGGAGATGATCAACCCATTTAACATAAGGTTAAATAACCCATTCTTTTAAAAAAATGAAAAGCATTTTAAAAAATACTCAAATAAAAAGCTGAAAAGAGCATGGTTGAACAATTCTATTTCCAGGCATTTACCCAAAGGAAATAAATTATTGATCATGTGCCCCAAGACAGGTATTCAAGAATGTATGTGAGTGTGTGTGTGTGTACATATATAATATGTAAACTATAATATAAAAGATATACTATCTATATTTAATATAAAAATAACATGTATATTGTAGTTATCTATCTCAAAACATTTCAATTTCATGCAAATAATTGAAAAAACCCAATGGTCAAATAAACTATGGCATATTTATGCAATAGAATAGCATAAAATAGTACAAATGAATAAACTACAGCTTTAGACATCAACACAAAAGAATCACAAAACCATAATAAGAAAAATCAAGTCAGAAAAAGTACATGCAGTATGATTCCAATGTATGAATTTCAAAGATAATCAAAACTAAATAATACATTATTTGGATGCATTCTAAAGTCATGTAACATCCTGAAGAAAACCACAACAATGAGTATCACAAAGGTCAAGATAGTGGTTACATCTGCGGGGGAGATGGGTTGAAGCACAGAACTTGGTATCTAAGAAAATGGCACAATTCATGTATTTACTTGGATGCTGGGTTTCCGGGTGTCTGTTTTATTTTTATTTTTTACAAACTCTTTATTCAAGTGTAGTATACATACACAGAAGTGTACAAATAAAAGCATGCAGCTGAATGAATGAAGCCAGCAATTTCCAGGACACCAGCACCAAAACGCCCTACATCTGAATCTCTGTCCTAATGAAGAGGAACATAGCAAACAAAAACATACAAAAGAAGCAACAGCAAGTCACTAACCCTCTCTCAAAGGTAGCTGCTATTCTGACTTTCAACACTACAGATGAGTTTTTCCTGCTTTTGAACTTTATATCGATGGAATTACATAGTATGCACTTTTTAAAAATCTGGCTGCTTTTCAATGTTTTGTTTATGAAATCGACCGATTTTGTTGCATGCAGAAATAGTTCGTTCATTCCCTGCTTTATTGTTTTTAAGTTTTACATGCATATTTTATATGCTTTTCTGTGTTTGTATTACATTTCTCAATAAAGCAAATAAAAATAAAACTGGAAGATCTGATTCAGTAGTAAGGAAGTCCCTGTTACTCTCTGCATGTCCATTAAAGTTGTAAATCCTAACAATCCAAATATTTTAGACATTAAATATTTCCAGAGAGTCTGGAAAGAAAGTTATTTCTCAACACATCAGTCTTTCTCCTTTTGCTGCCAAGTCCAAAGTAGACACAGGGACAACAAATATGGACTCTGTCAAGTAATTTCACCTAAAGTGTTTCTAAGACCAAAATTCAAAGAGCAAATACAAAAAAAAAAAAAAAATGCTGCTTACCCAGATTCTCCCAGTTGAACCATCCTGACAAAGTTGTGTAGTAGGTAACTTGTCTCAGGCACCTGGCTCTCACCAGGCTCACACCTGCCCCCACACACCTGTTTACCCTTTTGCCCTGTCTTTGCCCTTTTGATCTGTAAGTCCTACTTCTGTACTGTTCTAATTCCAGGTCTCTCCATGTGCTTGCCTCTTTAATATTGAAGGAAAGAAGGCTGATAAAATAATTCACAGTGAAATATGAAAAAGAAGGGACTATTCTATCTTTCCAGAGGCTGTTGATATTTTACAAGGGCAAAGTTATCATAAGGCATCGGCTGTGGTGTAAAACATTGGGAGGGATTTTTGTGTGGGTCTTTTGCATTCCATCAGGTGGGCATCACCCTAGTTTGCTTGCAATGACCCTGTGCACTGGGAGACTTTGTTTATTCTAAGCAAGGAGAGTTCTGACAACAGGAAGAAGGCTTTTTAGCCTTATTATCTCTGTGGCCTCCAAACCAGAAACCAGAATGCAAAGATGAAAGCTAATCTTCACAGCAGAAAAATGTTTCTGAGCTGCTGCCACTGCAAAATATAAAAAGTCAACCCCTAAAAAGGCTGCGATGGAAGAATGCCCAAGTGCTGCCCACTCTTCTGACCAGGCCAAGCAGTGCCTGGAAAATGCCTGCCTCTCTAGTTGTGTCTGAGGGTGGAGATTTATTGGTCCACTGGGAAATGGGCTTGGGGACAGCTGCCTGAATCCAGACCTGGGCCCGCTTCCAGCTGGATCTGAAACTGTTTCCCTTAAGATGTTGCTTTCCCTGCACCCTTCCCTCGGGGAGGGTGTTCATCCTCCCATCTCGGGAGACTGTACTTTCAGATTTGCCTCAGAGCCTGGTTTGTGCCTGCTGTCCTAGAATCCATTTTGGTTTGCATTAGTCCTGGATTTTTTATTTTCTAACAAGATATTAGTAGTAGTAGTTACATTAAAGAATGATGGGAAAGCTTAGATACACCTCTACTTTGTATCTCTAGCCCTTGCCAGGGTCTTGTCCAGGAGGGAGCAGGTAAGTGATTAGTGAGCTGAGTTCTTATTTTATTGCCTGGTTACAGCAGAAAGACGGTCCATGATAACCTACTCTCTTGTCTCAAGTCTTTTAGATTAAACACCACTTATGTGCATGCAGGATACTGGCTGACAAACTAGAGCTGGGTTGAACACCCACAGCTGGAGACAGCTCAATTCTTCCAATCTCCAATGATATGATACAAGAAGCATTCCAGCCAGCACTTTGGCCTGCAAGATACGAGAAGCCACGAGGTCACTAGTCAGATCTTATGCCAAGGAAGTGGGGAAGTGTTTGAACTGGGACCCAAACCGAATGTATTTAGCTTGAAAACTCTTACTCTTAAGCACATTGCCAACCACTCCTCACTTTCATTAAAGATTATGGCAAAAGCTGCAGCCTCCAATCTACTCTATGTTCTTTCTTCCTAGATGAATTCCATATCCATGCACTCAGTTGCATCATTGTGTCAAGGCCACAGCTCCATGCCAACTGCTATACTTCAGTATTTAAAAGTTGGTAGGAACTCTGGACATTAGTGCAATTATAATTCTCTAGTCTCCTCGTAACATTTCTTGACAATTGATTTTCTAACCTTTGATTAGCTCACTCACCACTAGAGGAATGATGTAAAACACAAATTTCCTCAAGCACACTCTTATACCTACCCTTCTTCTCTCAAAAGCTGACTTGCATCCTACATCACTTTTGGAGGACATTGAGGAAATTGGCTACACATTTCTCAAGCTTTAGATACCACATCCTCCCTCCTACTTTGTGCTTTCTTCTATTAACAGCCAAGCTCTTCAACTGTGCTCATGGCCCACTCTGCCTCTATCCATTCAGGACCTGGCTCTATCACTTACTAGTATATTCTTTTCACCTTCAACCCATCCTACTGTGCTGTCTCATTTCCTTTGACTTATAAGCGTGATCAAATCTCCTCCATCAAAACAAATAAACAAAAATCTTAACACTTAAACCACTTTCTTAACAGTATCCTTTTACCCTTGACCTGTCCCTCTTCTCTCTTGTAAGTCAAACTTCCTGAAAAAGTAGGCTATATTTCCTCTCTGAATTTCTTCACTGTCCAGTCTCATCTCAAACCCTCATAATGTAGCCTCTACCCTCACTACAACCCCTGAAACTGCTCTAGCAACAGTCACCAATGTTCTCCCTATTGACATTTAAGTTAAAAAAAAAATACTGTTATCATTCTTCATTCTTTACATAATTTGATAGATTTTACTATTCCGCATCTGGAAATCCCGCATATGCCTGACTTCTTGTAACCACTACCTTCGGATTTTACATCCTTGCAAGTCAACTCCCTTTCTCTCTTTGTGCTGCCATCTGACACACCTTCCTCAAAGCTGAGCATTTCTTCTCAATCTTCTTCACAGGAATACCAGAATTCCTAGGATTCCCTCCTTGGCCCAGTAAGGTCCTCAACTGACCTTAGAGCAATCCCATCCATACTCATGGTTTATCTAACACCTGTAGGACAATGACCCCCACACCCGCCAAGCCATCTTTCCCACCTTCACATTTCAGCAGCACATTAAATGCATATACCTCCTTGTCCCAGAATGTGTATACATAGTTGTCACATAGATACATCACAGCTCAAGGAGTCCAATATGCCTCATTATTTTTCCCCAAGACCTATTTCCTGTCATCCCTACCTTCACGTGTCATGGTTCCACCTTGCAATAGCCACTGAGGCCAGAAACCTGAAATTCAACTATGATTCTCCCCTCCTCATACTGTGCAGTGTCTAAAGAATCATCATACCCATCGATGTCTTCATTCTAAAAAATGTTCAAAACTCTTCCCACCTTTTACATCTGCTATTCTGAGGCCTCTCTGCCTAACGTTTCTCCCTGCTTCTCTTCTAATGTTCTCTTTACTCCATGCTGCCACCAGGCTCACACAAACCCACCACTCAGTTTTTAAAATCAAACCATCATGGGTTTCCTTTTATTGCCTGCTGGGCCAACTCCTGGCTCCCAAGATGGCAGGTATAGCTCTTTCCACAATGTGAAAACTAAGGCCAGGCCTCACCCTGTCTCTGCCTGTCTGCCGTCTCTCTGGTAAACTCCAGGAGAAGCACACAGAAGCACCTTCTCTTCTCTGCTGACACGGAATTTGAACATGCACAAACCAGCAGCAAGGTGATGTAATCCTATCCAATTTTCATAGATAATATCCAGGGTGGAAATGTTTCCAAACCACAGCTGAAAGACACATGTGGTTTTATTCGGCATGAAATTCAGCAAGTAATTAATACTCAACTCTGTCATGCTCCTGGAAGCAGGGCCACTCTTGGAGCTTGAGGGAGTGAAAGTGAGACCCTCAGGCTGGTCAATACTGACTGCCTCCATCACAGCAGGGAAGTTATGGACTCTCTAGGAACAAAAAGAGGTTTTGCTTATAATTCAGGGAGCTCATGGATCAGGCCCCTCCCAACAAAGCACACCCATAGCCTTATAGGCTGTAATCAACTTTCCGAAAAGCAGCCTTCATGTACTTGAAAAGCATGCCCAGGAATGACTTCCTCTTTCCTCTCCTCCTCCACCTTGGTTTATGTAAGTCGAGTTGTTTGTGTGTTGTATTTTTCCTCCAGAATGATTCTCTCCGTTTTCATCTTTGGGCAATGTCCTGAACTGCATCGGCTCTAGAGGTTGTTTTGTTTTGTTTTGGAGATGGAGTCTTGCTCTGTCACCCAAGCTGGAGTGCAGTGGCATGATCTTGGCTCACTGCAACCTCCACCTCCTGGGTTCAAGCAATTCTCCTGCTGAGTAGCTGGCATTAAAGGAGCATGCCACCATGCCTGGCTAATTTTTGTCTTTTTAGTAGAGACAGAGTTTCAACATGTTGGTTGGGCTGGTCTTGAACTCCTGACCTCATGATCTGGCTACCTCAGCCTCCCAAAGTGCTGGGATTACAGGCGTGATTCACCTAGAGGTTTTATGTGATGTGTGTGTGACAGGATGGGCCACCGCATCCTCTCT
Organism: Saguinus oedipus; assembly: GCA_031835075.1. Taxonomy (NCBI): domain Eukaryota; kingdom Metazoa; phylum Chordata; class Mammalia; order Primates; family Cebidae; genus Saguinus; species Saguinus oedipus. The sequence continues at coordinate 10,350,656 of CM063180.1, forward strand.
ATCAACGTAGCCTTCTGGCAAGCATTCCCACCAGCACAGCAGTGCCCTCGCAGCTCCCACAGAAGACTGCCAGCTACAATTCTGAGGATGGTCCTTGACATATTGATGCCAAGTTGCATCTCTCTAACTTCACTTGTTGGGTCCCTAGGCACCATGTGGGAAAGTGAACTGTGATCCAAGGGAGCAGACTGAGAGGGGTCAGCACCTGGATCAGTTTCCTATGGGAATGAGGGCAGCTGTTGTGCTGGACCCTGTGGGCAGTGCAGGAGGAGGTGCAGGAGAGCTGCCCATGCAAGGCACCCTTCATTAAGCATCCATGGTACAGAAAGCCAGTGGATGCAGAGGCGATGGTATAATCTCAGCCAGCCAGCGGAACAAAGCAGTGGGAAAGCACATTCATTCATTCATTCAATGAGGCAGTTTTCACTGTGCTCCTGCTAAATTCCAGGCTCTGTGCTAGGTGCATAGAAAACAACAGTGAGGAAAACAGATATGAACTTCTTGTGACTTCCTGTCTAGTGAGTGATGCAGGCATGATGGTGATGTGACCATTCAACCATGAACGTAAGGATCAAGTTTTAGTGAGGACTTAGAAGGGCACAGAACACACTTTGGGGGTAGGGAGGATACTGAGTCAGGGAAGGCCACCTGAGGGCACTAGCATCAATGCTAATGTGTGCAGGGTGAGTAGGTGCTAGCCAGGTGGGTGGGTGCCTTTGCTGTGGGGCCAGAGGTGAGGCAGGGTGGAGAGGGCCGGAGGGAGAGTGGGGACTTGGGGGCAAATTGGTCATGGGGGGCAGCAGGGAGGCCAGTAGAACAAAACATTAATAGATGTTACCAGAGAGGCAGGAAGGCCTGGAACACGAAGCTCCTCTGACATCATTTTAATAACTTTGCACTTTGCACTAAAGAGTTTTACGAAATGTGTGATTGAGGAGATCTGAGTCCCTGAGCAGGGATTGTGGAAGGCCAGTTTGTCAGCAACTCAGGAACTCAGGCAGGAGCGCTCAAGAGCACCTTGCTCCCTTCACACAATTCCCTCCTGTCTTCCGAAGAATGTCATCCATCGAGCTCCTCTACTTTTCCTGACTGTCCTTAGGGGAGGACCAGGGATGTGTGGGGAGGAGCAGTTTAGTGATGCCCAGAGCTGACTGAACACCCAGGAAATGATCAAGGAATTAATGTGTTCTTTCCTTTTTGAAAAATCTCATCCATGCACATGCAGAGAGCAGCTCTTCTGGGGGGTTTCTGAAATTCACCCAGAGAGACTGAAACTGGAAGTCTTTGCCAAGTATCCAGGCTCCACAGTACAGTGCAGAGACCAGCAGGCACATCACCCCTCTCTCCTGTTTGCACACAGCGCCACCCCCTCCCTGGACACCAGGCCTGCCCAGCCCCAGGCAAGAGGAGGTGGGTCTGGAAGGCTGAGAGCCTGATCACAGTCTCATAAAAAACGGCTGGATTGTTGAATAAACAGAGGGGTCTCTCAGGAGCCGAGGGAACAGGTGGGGCTTGTCTCAAGCAAACTTCCCACTAAAACAACAAGCTTCTCGGTGTCTGTTTAAAGACTCTTAGACTTGATGTGCAGAAATGAATAGCCCTTTACACTTCCTTTGTTTGAGATGCTAGATGAGAGACATGGCCTGCTTGTCTCACTTCTCTGCATCCCAGCCTCATGGGGACGAAGCTGGCAACTCCGTCCCTTCTGTACTGCTTTCACCTTGGTGCCCAGCCTTGGCTGCCCTCCTGATGGAAATTATTAGCACAGTGTCTGCTCCTACGAGTACGAGCTTGAGGGGTGCCGTGCCCCCACGCAGGGCCCCTGGGCTCAGCAATGTGCTGGCCTGACCTGCAGTTCACCCCTCCCCCTTGGGGCAAAAGCCGCAGCAGCTGCCTGGTAATTCTCGGTAGTAATAGGACCCCTTCTAAATGCCTATCAAAGTGCCAGGCGCTGGCCATAAGTAAGCCCTGGAAATTACTTTTGCTGAGCGATCCCGTGTGCCTGCCTCTGCATTTGGTTTGCAGGAGGTCTGAAGCCCTGGATGTTTTACTGAGCTCCCTCTCTCTTTTTGCAGCCAGCTTGTTAAGTCCTGGATGACACTTGTTAAATGGGCTTCTGAGGACTTGTGTGCTGCCTGTTTATGAGCCAAGCTGGAGAACTCAACCTTACATGGGGAGGCTTCCCGCCCTGTGATGTGTGGGTGAGTGTTGGAGGGTATCTGGGATTAGCTTGGCCTGAAAGCCGGAAGAGCATGCTTGTCCTGCTTTGTTTTTGAAAGCAATAATGCAATGCAGTCGGAGGATGGTGAATAAAACCCCTAGGGTTATTATCTTTTCCTCAAGATCAAGGTTAAAAAGGACAGGAGCCAAACTTTGTATTGAATCCAACGAAGTTAGATACCTGAACATTTTACTCCACAAAGCCTCTCACTGAGGCTCCCCACTTCCCTGTTCTTGGAGAATTTGTACGTGGCTCATATATGAAAGAATTTGCAAGTTCTGGTAGGCTGACTGGTTAGCAAATATTCATGAGACATTTATGGTGAGAGGTAGAGTCATGACACAGACACCTGCCATGTCTCGAAGAAGCTCGATGAGAGAAGAAAAACCCTCAAGATTGGAAAGAGGCTAAGGGTGCTGCAGGCCGACCATCACTGGGAGATCAGCTCCTGGATCATCTTCTTATCTGCTGCGCTTGAGTCTAGGAATACTTCTAGTGACTGTGCTCTGAAAACATCAGTTCATCTTTCAGGAAACAGCTCATCAAATATCCCAGACTCTGTGCCTCCTTGTATTGTTTCTAGAGTCCTAAACCACTCCTCTGAGATGTGGTTCAGGGGGGAACATTTTAAAGTCGCTTAAACTCATTCTACTCCTAAGTGCTGTCTCCCTCACCCTACCTTGTGAGGCTGATTCATGGTTTTAGTTATGAGGTTAGTAGGGGTTGATTATGACATATTCTCAATTTTGCCTCTTGTCCTTCAAAGCCTAAGGTATGTACTGTGTGGTGGTTTACAGGACAAGTTTGCCAAACCTTAGTCTTGATTTTAATTCTGTTGTTAAATATAGCATAATCCATTCCTTTTTTCGCAAGGGCTCCAACCTGGTAAGGATGATGTGTTATGTCTCTTATTAAATCTCTAAAAATGCATCCGAGCAGGTACAGTACAGGTTAAGGATAGCATGGAGTCCTTCCCACCAGAGTCATTCTCCAGATAGTATCAGTCTAATAATCAATGCAAGGCAACTCCTCTAGTTCAGCTGTTTACAAATGTGCCTTGTGTTCAGGGATATCAAGAGATCCATGTCAATTATCTTGTCTACGTCCAGATATACCAAATATTCAAATATATCCCACTGTTGTTCTGGCCTGGGAGTGGTTTTCGGATAACACTCTGACTGGTCTGATATAAATTATGTGGGTGTTGCTCTCCTCTAACGACACGCAAGATTTGTCAGAGAATTTTTCTAGGACTTGGTAGCTTGCTCTCCAAACAAGGATACTTACTTAGGATATCACTTGCTACTATGATAGGTAAACTCTGTGATCTCAGTGGATTCGTGCAATAAAAGTTTATTCTATTCTCAAAGCAATTCATAATTCTTATTATGAATTAATAGGAATGTCATGGCTTCCATGTCATGACTCAGGGACTTAATCACTTATGACTCTGTCTTCCCCTAAGGCTTCGAGGGGAATGTGGAGGTAGAGAAAATATACCTGCTCCATAATTGTTGATCACCTTTACTCATACGCCATTGGTGGAAACCAGTCACATGACTACCAGAAAGGCCTGTCATTCCGACCTCTTCCCAGCCACGCTCTAAGCCATGGAAGGAGAATATGAGTCTTTGGTGGGCATCTGGCCATGTCTGCCATGACGTTTGTTTGTTTGTTTTTCTTTCACAAATTGTAAATATATTTAAAATATCTAAGTTAGGGCACTTCTTTTTTTCTCATTATTTCTCACTGGGCATTGGCAAATGGCCCTTGTACTGAGACCAGGACACTTGTTTATTTTTATAAAACAAGATGTTCTGTTAGAATTATTTTACGTGTTAAATGATTGTATTTCCTATTTAAAAATTCATCCCACTCATGTAGGTCTTAAGATCATTCTCTGTAATTGAAGCCTACTTAGCAAAGACACTTAGTTGCAAATGATAGAAATCCAGTTTAAATTAGCACAAAAAAAAAAAAACGAAAAAGAAATCCTAACAGGAGGTGCACCCGCTCGCCCAGCCCCACCCCTCTGTCCCGTCTCTGCTGCAGGAGCCGTGGGCTCAGAGGCCACACTGAGGAATGTATTGTAGGCAGTGATCATCCTTGGGGCAGAAGTGGGGAGTGGGGAATGGTGCAGCTGCCAGGCGGACAGGAGCCCGAGGTATATTCTGCCTAGTGTATATCCCAGAAACAAAAGACCTAAGGAACCATGACCTGGGGGATGGAAACCGCGAATAGGCAGATCTCTTTCTCCTTCCATCTCTTTCATCTTCACTTGTCTATCTGGCTTCATTCTTTTTCACTGCAGGCAAACACCAGCAGCCACACATGCCAGCATCATAGCCAAATATGCTTCTCACCTAATTTTAGATCAAGAGATGACGGGCAAGAAGTCTTATTGGCTGGATTTGAGACACCTGCCTGCTCCTCAGCCAATCACTATATCCACAGAAATACGAGTAGGTTAACGGGCCATGCCCAAGCATGTCCCACATCACCACTCTCCTGTCATCCATGCCAGGGTCATGGGAATGGCTTCTGGTCAAACAAAAGCAATCCCCATCCTCTACTCAATGGAAGTAGCATAGGGGAAGTAGAATAATCCCCATAGAGATGGGGATTCCTTTGTTATCTGTTATCCGTATACATCATACCACTGGCCACACACAGCCCACCTACACCTTAATCTTTCTTGTTTTTCTCTCTTTCATTTTTTTCTTTTTTTGAGACTGAGTCTTGCTATGTTGCCCAGGCTGGAGTGCAGTGGTGAGATCTCAGCTCACTGCCAACTCTCATGCCTCAGACTCCCAAGTAGCTGGGACTACAGGCATGTGCCACCATTCCCTTCTAATTTTTGTATTTTTAGTAGAGATGGGGTTTCATCATGTTGGCCGGGCTGGTCTCAAACTCCTGACCTCAGGTGATCTGCCTGCCTCAGCCTCCCAAAGTGTTGCTTTTCATTTTTTATTTTAACTCTTTTTGTGTCACACACACACACACACGCATACATGCACACAACTGAAAGACCATTTTTACCAATAACGTAAAGTAAAATACATTCCATGCTATGATTGAGACATGCACAGAGTACTGTAAAAGTTTGGAGGTAGCAGCTATTCTGTGTGACACTGGATTAAGACTTGAAGTATATATAGATTTCAACTAGGAGAGGGGAAGAGAGGACTGGGCAGTCCTGGCGAGCTAAATGTGTGACACAATCCTCAGAGGTGATCTGTATTAGAAAGGGTGTCAGGGTGAAGGGCAGAGTGAAAGAGTTTCAACAAGTGTTTTGGGACCAAGGAGTAGCTGTGTTTGGTTGAGACCTATGAAGGCCAGAGTTTCAGGATACATAAATTCTGGTATGTCTGTGTGAGAAACAGTCTCATTTCCTTATCGTCTCTCATTGTAGATTCAGTTTCCCTCATTAAATTCCAAGCTCCTTCAATCCCCGAGGAAAGAAACTCCTTTATAGAAAGTCAGCTGTGCTGATGTTTCTTTAAGTCTTCATAAATCATGTGAGCCCTTTCATAAATCACACAGAGCTGCCTTCATTTTGCAGCTGCACTCCACAGATACTTCAGGGGGAATTCTTCTATTTGTCCCAAGTGAAACTATCAAGACATGGGCAGTCCCAGACCGCCTTCTGTTTCTAGATGGTACCTCTTCCATTCCATCCCCTTCGTTTGCCCAAAGGCCTCTTACTGTCTTCCCTTCACCTCTCTCTTCCCCACCCTCTCCACCTATGAAAACAGGAAAGACTCTGTTATCAGTCACTTACACCTGATGATGGATTGATTAATTGCACTTTAACTGAAATCTAGTCACACAAGTATAACCTGTGCTTTCAACCATTCATTTGCATGTTAATCCTTTTATCTTCAAATGTGGAATGAAAGACTATTTTCCATGCTCAAAGAAATTCCAGGCTTTAACTCGATTGCCGTGGGATTTTATATGGTGGTAGTAAAGGAGGAGAAAGAATAGGAAGAAGAGACCAGGAATAAAGAAAACGAAAAAGGGTGGACTGGCTGTAACAGGAGGAAATATGGAAGGGGTGAAGAGGCGTGTGGAAATTGCATAGAGCATGCCTAACAGACAAGATGTTTGTTAAAATATTTATTGAATAAGTGCTCATGGAATGCGCAGATGGATAGAAGTTAGATTTAGAAAGATAAATAATTTTTCTTTTCCAAACAGACATTAAGTTCTTTGGAGATGGGAAATGTGACTTACTTCTTTGTCCCATGACACCAAGGATATATCACCCTACTCAATGAATGAGAGACAATAAATATATGCTGACTGAGGTATAGCAAATGTTGCCAAAATATGTTTCATGCTTGGAGTCTATCAATAAAATAATTTTTTAAAAGCCCCAATCTGCAATCTTTTACTGCTAGAGACCTGGCATTTCAATCAACTAGCTGAACCACTTCAGCCCACTGGTTGACCTCTTTGTATCTTGTTTCTTCCTCTAACTAGCTGTAGATTAGCAGATTTGAACTTGTGCTCTATGAAAGCATGGGGTTTTCTGAAAGGGCCCCAGAAGCCGTCATGAAGTAGAGAGGGCAAGGGAAAAGCCAAATGGTAAGAGTGAAAAGCTTTCCAGCCCTGCCTCAACCTCTCCCCATTCTGCAGCTGTCAGGGAAGCAGCCTCACTTTTACTTTTACCTGTTTTACAGTTCTGAGTACATTTTTATTTCACACAGATAAACATTTGAAAACCATCACACTTGACCTCTAAATACAAAATTCTATTAACTTTTATTTATTATTTTTAAAGTATGTGTTCTAGCAGTAGTATGTCATCATAGCAGCTTTTCGTGATTAATAGCCTTAACACTAATTTGAAACAATACAATTTCAAAGCATTTGCCAGATACCTTCATGTTATACACCTTGGACTAAAAATAGACGCAGACATGATCTTAAAATTACTATTAGTATATTTTGAAGTGTTTTCAAAATAGTTGCAAAATCCCCAAACTGTATTCCAGATATTCATTGAATTGGCAGGTATTAAAATTAATTTTTGAAAACTTCTCTTTTTCTAATCAGAAAGCTGAGTCATAGTCTATGGGTTCATGGAGGGAAGGCATTTTCCAATTAGTGAACTCTTTCATTGCAATTGAAAAACGTAAGATCTCCTATGCATGAAGAAGAGAGCACAAATTCTCAATTGGATAACTAGTGAGTTATCTGGCCTATGAAAATACGAATTTTCATATTTTCATTGAAGATGAATGTATAGTCAACTTCTAGTTTGATGATGACTACACTCAAAATACTCCATATATTGAACCCAAAATAATGTCTGATGATAAAAAATTGAGGTACGAGGAGATGAAACAATTTATATCACATGAATTGTGAGAGACTTTAAATTCATTGACACCTCCATGCCAGAAAGAAATAATTGAAGGCCAACCTCTAAGTAATTAATGTAGATATGCAGTTATATGTGTGGTCATGTTTAATGCAGTTCATCAGATATTTCCAACACAAGGAGAGCTTTTACTTCCTGGCTTTTCTGTAGTTGGATGGTGTCATGTGACTAGTTCAGGCCAATATTTGATGTGGGTTGGTTCCAGTCTAGCAATTTAATTGCTAATGTGAGAACTTTCTAAGCTCTCTTTTATCCTGGCAGACTCTAAGAAACATCTAGATGGTGACTGCTTCCCTGACTCTGGTGACCAGAGACCCCAGATGACCGTAATGATTGTGTGGTTGTGTAGTATGAATGAGAAACCATTGTGGTTTTAGCAACAGAGGTTTGAGGGTTAACCACTACAGTATGATCTGATAGGATGTGTGAAAGAGAAATCTGTTTCAACCAGCTAGTAAGTAGCTGTCCTCTTCTAAGCAAATAGTGAAATTTGCAAGAGACTAAACCACAGGCAGGGATTTGGGAGATAACTATAGCACACCCCTTCTGAAAAAAATCAAAAACAAAAAAACAAAAACAAACAATCCAAACTGCATTTAGTTTTCAGGCTCTCATGGAATACTTAAATACTCTCTGGGAGACTATTTTAATTGGAAGCAATGTGACTTTTCCCAACTTAAGGTTTTTAAATGGCATGTGTCATATTTATTTGAAAAAACACTGATTGAGGTAAAACATAATAATAATTCCTGTAATGTTTTTCATTTGAAGAGAACTCTGAATTTTTTCCACAAAGCTTCATTGTTACAACTTTGTTTTTACTTTGAAATAAATGCTGAGGAAAGAAAATTATTCAGAGCTTCTCTCACAATCCCAGTCGCTATCTTCACATACATTGATGATACATCACACACTTCTTTCTCCAGGCAACTTCGATGATTCTCAATATGCTTAAAGGGAAGAGCTGGGCTTATGGCTGGTGGAAGTGGTCAGGTCCCTTTGGAGAGTGGCAGAGGAGAGTTCTTTCCCAGAATGAGTCACAAGATCCACATGGCTGCTCAGTTCACGGTTCCTGCTAGCTAGAGGAACAGAGTGTGTTCCCCTCATTTTTTGGTTTTACAGCAATGTTATTAATAATTCCATTCCTGTGAACTGAGGTTTGGATGTGTTCCTTCCTGATTTTTAAAAATATACTAATAGTGAATCAGGATGAACCCCCAAATAAGAAAAAAAAAACACGCAAAAAACCTCTGCGTGATTTCACTCATACCAGGCCAATCATTTTCTTATACTTTATACTTATTTTATGTCATTTAGTCTTACTGAAAGAAAAATGGCTGAAATATTCTTATTCCTGTCCTCCAGTTAACCAATTAGTCACTAAAACCGATGACTACTTAATTAGCATCACTAATTATTTAGTGTATTTATTTAAAATATCATACTTGAAACCAAGTACCCAAATATAGCTTTGTTTTTCAAGCTGGTGTATATTTTCTACATCCAATCTTGAAACTATAAATTTACTTATGGACAATCAAGTCTCATAAGGCTTTGAAAAATGTAGGTTGGTGATGAACACAATGACCTGATATAGACCATTAATAGTAATTGCTGACACACTTTTATCACTTGCTAAATTGGGAAAGCAGACATCTTTGCTTTGTGAGTGATAGCAGTACCCTGACATCACTTGGGCTTCCACTAAAGAACTTCCTTAAAAAAGTGACTCTTGTTCCCTGGGGCCATAGCTTCCCCCACGTCTTAGCTTTAGCTAAGTCAATAAGCAAGCCAAGGACATCTTTACCATTGTCGTCCTGACCATGTTTCTAACATTAGAACAGATGATCTGATCTAGTTAAAGAATACGAAGAGAAATCAATACCTTCACACTTTTGGTTATCTACTAGGACAACATATGCAAAAAACATTAGCAAAAATTTCCCTTTTATGAGGTCCCCCTTGAAACCACACAGTCTATTAAGGGTTTGCTAAATCAATGATTTCATAAATGGAGTCAGTCTTAAGAGAAGGAGCAATGTGAGACATGAACAACAAAAATTATGAAAATCCTTTTTCAATGTGATGAGCCCTTTTGCATGCTGCTTTGCACTCATCAGTGTTGTCAATGACATTTATGGGGATTGCTGGGCTGCAGGGAGTACATGAGGACATGATCATGACTTTGGGTCTGTTTATGAGGTAATAAAAAATTGTGCTGCAGACAGTTGTAGCAGTCAGAGAGCTGTAAAAACACTACACAAGATAATAATTTTAAAAGAATGCTCTTATTTTATGTATAAGCATAGATCTGTTTGATTTTATGCATAAAGGACATGGAATGATAAGGGATGAGTAGTCAGGGAAATGTTAAGTTAGTGGATTTTCTGTGTCTTTATTTACTTTTGAGGATATCCAAAGTTATGTAAGGCTGTATATATACACAAACACATATATTTGGGAAAGAATCTGGCTGGATTTGAACTGCTAATTATTTATTAATGAGCTATCATCAAGCATCTGTTGACATTGGACAATTTTGTTAACCTCCTCTTATTAAGCACTTTGCATGTATCAGACCCTGTGCTATGCACTTATATTTCAAGTTGGTTATTATTATCCTCATTTGGTAAGAGAAGAAACAGTGCAGAAAGGTTAATTAAATGTTGGAAGATTATGAAGCTGAGATTAGAAACTGCATCCTTCTGAATTCAAACAGTCGCTTTGAAAATAGTCGCTTTGATGAATTAACTATTTATCTGTTTATTTTCCTTAAATATGCTATTTCAATGTGGTTGGAGAGTTGAGTAGGTGAATAGTGGAAAATAAGAACCTAAGAAATCAGGGAGTGACATTCTGCAGACAGAAAAAATATTGTTGGAGAAACGAGAATGGAAACAACCTCAAGTGAAATAAATGAAGTTTTCTTTTCCTTTACCCCCATCGTCACATCCCAGAAGGAGCCTGAATTTATTGACCCGTAGCCACAAGTTAAAAAGTCAAACACAGAGTGGAGCCTGAGTTAACCCCATTTGTTCTCGAAGGTGGTCACTACAGCAAGCTACAGTGTCAGCACCTAGAGGACTGGCTGGAGGTGGCAGAAAGAAACATGGAGGTCCACCAACTAAAACTGTGGGGTCATGATGTTACGCAGAATCCATGATGACAGGCAAACCGTGAAGCCTAAACCAAAGCTACATCTACCTCCTTCAGCTTAAAACAAAGAGGACGCATTCTCCAGACCAAGGTTGCCCTAGACCTTTCTGTTTGTGGATTTTATATATCTCTTCCACATATATTTCATTTGATACATATTTGAATTTTCTAATTAAACTTTTCAATACAACCTTATGTTGAGTTCGGTGACATAATTTAAATATTCTGTGAATGCCTAGAGAGGAAAATAGGCCATGTGGCAACATTCCATGGAGGTACCTGGGGAAACTCATGACTTGGTGTCATGGATAATGTTGCTGCTCACATGTGTAAGCTCTGTTGGGTGTGTGCCTGTAAATGGGGAAGCGTGAAAGAGATTTCGTCTCGTTCCTAGCCATCTGTTTAAGTGAACTTTCCTTAACAGACTCAGCATCCACACAGAATCTGTTTTAAATGTATCAGCAGGATCACAGAGACAGTAGTTTTAGGCATTTTTTTTCTCAGCAACACACATGCCTTGAGGATTATCACCTAGGATCCTCTTCCCTGTCTGTGCATCCCTAGGGCATAATAATTCTTTGGAACTCGGTGCAAAATTTAATTTTCTGGACAAGCACAACTGAATTGCCCCTCAGGGAATGGGACACAAAGGAGTATGAGCTTTCGGTTAGAGTGCTGGATACTTTCACTAAGGTCTCTTTGTGAGCAGGATTCACAGCTTCCACTGAGAGCAGTGGCTCCATCACAGTGGATCAGACAGTCACCTCTGCCTTCTTGGAAGGAAAGTGGGGGCTCTGGTTAGGCCTCAGCATCTTAAAGAAGAGCAGAGTGGGCTGTGAATAAATGTCTTTCCCCAGGGAAAAACTTCCTCGTTTCGTTGCTGGAGTCCAATGGCAATTTTTTTCTTTCTTTATGATTTCCAACCTCCCTACATGGTCTCATTACTGCCAAGTTGCACACAAACATGCCTTTAAGCCAGAGGTATTCCAGGGGTCTCTGGCCGCATCTTGATTTCTTCTCCTGGTTAGGGTTCCATGCTGGGCCTGGTCCTCACACAGCATTGCACGTGGGCAAATTGCCTAATAAATCATAGTGATCACAGGCTCCTTCTATAAATGGGGCTTTTCTTCTTATATCGTCTACCTGGTGCAAAATGCATTGAGGACCAATTTTCTATGAGTAATTTTATGATTTTATACATTTGCAGGAACCCTGGTCTTTAATAAATCAGACCTTTGGAGTCCTTGGAGTATTTTTCTTTTTACCACAGATCCGAATATTTTGTATGGTTTGTGGTCATTTGTTTTTTTAATATTCTGGCCGGTTTTCAGTTCGCTTGGTGGTGTTGGCTGCAGACTTGTAATTTCTGCTAGAGTTGAATTTTCCACTCTGAGAAATTTTATAGCTCTCTGGTGTTCACAGACATCAGAACAGACATTTTTGCCAATTTGACCAACTTCATTGACAGACTCAGAATCCTAAGTGTGGGCCAGATAATGGACGTGATTCATATGTTACAAGCACCCCTGTTGATTAGCCCAGGATCTGATGCTGGCGTTGTGTGAATAACATTCTCCAGCCTCCCCTCAGGGTGTCTTGGAGTATGCAAGGCCCTATCCCACATAGCAATGCAAATGTTATCCCTCATCTCCAGGACTTATTCTCAGGGTCAATCAAATTCTTTGGTAGAGATGCAATGTCCACACCATCATAAATATGTTTCTTCTTGACTACATTTGAGGTGAAAGAATGTCTAGTGTTCAGAACTGATGCTGCATTATCACTCGTTAAACCAATAGGCTGGTTTTAGGGAAAAAAAAAACAGTATTAGAGCAGTCTGTCACAGGGGAAGGCTAAAATTATTTTAGAGAGGCTCCCACATTCTGTTTCAAAAGAGTGATCTCAGGAGAATGACAGATATCCCAGATGTCATTTAAGGACAGCTGACATAAGACAATACATGCCTTAAGTCACCTATCACGGTAATGAAAACTCAGCGCTCAAATCTTTGTATATGATCTAGCTTGAGCTAAAATTAATGCTAATTATTATGCATGAGCAGGTATTCTGAGTGAGGTTTAATTCCACATAGGAAATAAAACCTTCAGAGAAGTTGGGGGAGGGGAATTAGGAACAGTTGAGCATGTGTTATGTGGCCTATGCCTTGCCACTATTAAAACTAAGTAAATGCAGAAGGACTCGTAAGTCCCATTTTACAGATTAACCACTCAGTAAGGGCAAACAAAGTAGCATACCCAGGTTTCTCTATTACACAGCGTGTCCTTCCCACTCCACAGCTGCCTCCTTTAACTCATATAAAGCTATGAGTTGACATTTTGAAACTTCAACATTTGGCCAACTCCATCCAAATACCATTGCCATTTCCAACTTTCCTGCCCTTTCTTTAACTTTAGAGGGCTTTCCTTCTTAAATGTATTTTCCTACAAGTGTTCATGCAAGACCTACACTCCAACACTGGGTTAAGGACCAAGGAATATATTGATGAAATGTAAGGTAATTCCTGTCTTCTAGAAGCTTGTAATATAAGTGGAAAGACCATGAGGCAATGACATCCAGTAAACAGTATGACAACAAAGTAGTATTTGTCACTACCTTCATTCATTTATTTATTCCTTCAGTCATAGTCAATGAATTCTAATTTTTCTAAAGTGTAATTTATTTAACACACACGTCACAAACATTTGCGGTAGCTTATCATGTTAAAAATACTTGTGATACAAAACATTTAAAATGAGACTGAAAGATCAGAAGCAGTTAAGACAGAAAAGAGAATAGTCAACCAGGAGACAGAAAACAGTCAACCAGGAGCCTTCATGTGCAGCAGGAACCTCTTGACAATTGAAGTAAAATGTAAAAGTTGAATGGGCTTGGCTGTTCTCATTCAGTCTACCTAAGGAATTAACTCTTTCCTGCTACAAAACATAAATGATATTAATTCAAATAGATCCATATACAAGTTGACATGATCAAATGCATCAGAATGTGAGAAAATGGCCCAGGAATTGACTGTGATCAGCAGAGATTATTTGAGGAAATATTGCAGAGAACATTGTTAGGGCAAACTCATGGGTGGCAATGCAGGTGATTTTAAAAAATAAGAGGATCCAGCATTAAATACCGTAAATCACAGAGTGAGAAAGTCACCTTCTTCCAATGGTCTTTCAATTAGACAATCCCAGTCTGACCTGCTAACTCACTACCTCTAATACTTGGTGGTCTTCCCTCTTAACAAAGAAAATGACAGCCTCTGGCTAATTGCTTTCTGTAGGTAAGAGTATCCAGTGATAATTTTTAACATTATTTTGTTTTCATTTTATTTATTTTCATGACTTCCTTATACTTACAAATGACGCTAGTTTTCTATTTATGATCAAAACATACAATTTCCCTTTAAAATAAATTCATGTTTTTTTAGAAAGTGTGTCTTTTCACCTATCTCATTGGGAGAAACTTAGAAGTCTGTGTTGAGGAGGGTGTAAATTTATGAGATCCCTGTACATGACTGGTGGCAGAATAAATTTGTATGAGAACTTGGAAACAGTCTGGCATTATCCCCTTAGCTTGAACATTTGCATGCCCTAATAACCTGCCAGTTCCACCTGTTTGCCTGAATCCAAGATACATGATACATTTTTGTGCTTAAACGGTGGGAGACCTGTAGAGAAGCTTCCCAGAAACCCTCTCAACAAAACCAAAAACATGGAAACCACCTAATGGCCAATGGCATCAGAAGAGTGAATTAATAAACTATTAATTAATAAACTAAGGAAATTTCATGTCATAGAGCATAATACAGTGGTCAAAATGAGTGAACCATAGCCATGCAGAACACTATGGATAAATCTAAGTAATATAAAGTGAAAAAAGCAAAACTCAAATGATTATGTGTCATCGGATTCTTTTTCTAAGAATAAAACCAACTAAAATTAAAAGTTAAAATACATAAGATGAGACATATTGATAAAACAAGACTGTATAGAAATGAAAGCAACAGAATAATGAACACAAGACTCAAGATAATTTTGAGGCAGCAGAAGGTAGGGGCATAGGTTGTGGAAAGCTATCCATATGGTTGGATTTGCAATTGACTAAAAATTTTTACAGTATTGCAATAGGGAAAGGCCTTTCCCAGGAAGAGTGGTTTCGATAATCCCAATAGACTGGAGCTTGGGAGTCAGGTCAAGGGGAATTGGGAAAGCACCTGTATTAGTTGTTCCTCATGCTGCTAATAAAGACATACCAGGGACTGGGTAATTTATAAAGTAAAGAAGTTTAATTGACTCACAGTTCCACATGGCTGGGGAGGCCTCACAATCATGGTGGAAAGCAAAGGGGAAGCAAGACACATCTTATATGGCAACAGGCAAGAGGGAGAGAGCTGGGACAGGGAACTCTCATTTATAAAACCATCAGATCTCATAAGACTTATTCTTAATAAGCAAGTGGTTTAGTTGGTTTTTGGATACTACCATACAAAAGCATGGCCTGCATTCCAGTCCAGACTGGAGGCTGTCCATTCTCCACACTAAGAGAAATGTTGAATACACAGAATTTAAATGGGTGTTTGGAGATGGCCCCTCAGTGAATAAAATAGTCTCTGTAGGAAGTGGAGCTGGATGGATGATTTGGAGTCTTGAATGAGTCTGGGAGTGATGGGAGTCCAAGCTGGCAAATTTGTTTTTTAAAGTCCACAAGAGTGTTTATCTCCAGGAGAGGAATTGGTTATTTTCCTATGTGGAAAGGGAAAATAGAATAATTCTTCAAGCTGTAGAATAGCAAGAAAATGTTGGCACCTGGTGAAGATTAGCAGAGTGGGCGCTGGGTGCTGTATGGGCCTGGACATCGGAGGTGTGAAGCCAGCTGAGGAGCTCTGGCAGTAGCTTAGACCCCGAGGCTATGAGCTCGCCTCTTAGGTGATAGTCTTTTCACAGCAGTTTCCTCCCAGATGCCCCTAGCTCTCTGAGTCCTCTGTGTTTCGCTACCTACAGTTTCAGCTGAATTTATTCTCCAAAGTAACTAATCCTTTTCAGTTGTCTAGGGAAATAATTATTGTTTAAAATCAACCCTTTCAAAAAGAACCAGTCCAGAAACCAAAAAGTACACAAGATGTGGCAGAAATGAATAAGAAACCGGTATTAGGGGGATGAGTTTCAAAATTCTGTTCTTTTTCCATTTACAATACACTTGAGCAAAATAATATTTGAGATCCCTGAATGAAACACTGCAAGGATGTCACATAGTTCCTCTTGAAATGACAATAAGGTTGAGATACCAATAAATCAATCTGAGAAATTCCTTAATATCCTATAGCTGAGGAAGGACTGCAACAGGAGACCCTGCGAAACGCGGAGAATCCTTTCCAATGTCCAAAACCATGGGCTCCACTAGGCTTTGACACCTTATATCCTCTGTGGGTTCTGTCGGGCATTCATCACAGCACATGCTATGTGGTGAGCCCTCCTTTCCTCATTTTTCTTTAGATTATTGCAAAATCCCAAAACAAATCCTTCTGGAAAAAAAGGAAGGAAGCCAAACAAGCTACACTTTATCTGAGCTGGCTGCCTGAGAGGCTGCCGTGTGTGTCTACCGGGGCACATACGTCCTGTGGAGTCCTAAGGAGAGAGAGAAACAAGTGGTTAGTGAGACAGAACACTGAGCCCAGGGCTATTGAAATTTTTGGCCAGTTACTAACTTTTTGTACTGAAATGATTTGACTTCTGAAATAAAATAAAACAAAACAAAAAGTATGGTTGTTACCACAGGTTGAACTTTCATACGGAGTATGACTAAACAGACTCCCCCTGATGAGACTGAAATAACAGGACCAACCTCACTGGAGGGCCACTCTTAGAATTACTAAGAAGGAGGAGATTCCCATTACTGTACAACAGGAAGTCTATATAAAGTGAACCTAAAACTTTCAGGAAGAGGCTCCAAGGGAGCAGAGTGCTTGGAAGCTAGCTAATCACAGGGGGAAATAAGGTCCACATTAGATAGCGGCTTCAAAAGTAGTGGCACTGGCTGTCTTTTCTGGGAGTTTTCAGTATGTAGATTGTTTTCCATTTTCGAATGGGCTTAATACAATTTGAGCCCTAAGAAAGAAATAGGCAACTATGGTCTGGTTATTCATACTAGGGAGGGAAGCCAGAGGAAAAGGAAAGAAGAGCTGGATTCTCAAGGAGTCGTATCCAAAAGACACAATGTCTCCTCTGACTGGGCAGCAGTTAAAGAAAAGCTGTTGAGAAGACCTTTATCCAAAAGATAGTCGAACTGGCAGTGGGAGCTGGAAGGAGATGCCAAGGCTAGAATTAAAGTACATCAGCAGCCACATCTTCAGAGTAGAATTTGGAAAGTTTTATTTATTTATTGACTATTTTAGAGACAGGGTCTTGCTCTCTCACCCAGGCAGGAGTGCAGGGCTAGATCACTGTAACCACAGGGCTGTGGGAATGTAGGGTATTCCAAGGAGGGCAGTGATGAATTGCTGCCAGTCGGCATGAACATAAAACTCAACGTATTCAATACCTAACACCAGAGTAATAAATCTGGGAATCTCAAAGATGGCTTATATCTCTAAATGCCAGTCACAGAAGTTCCTTAAGACTTACTAATGTAGTCCAGAAACTGCAAGGGGCTCAGGTACTTCAACTACTCCACCATGAAATACACCTTTTATTAATCCTAAATGCCAACTATTCCTCACCTAGCTGGCATTTCTTGAACTCAATAGGGAAATATTACTTGATCCTTTAAAATTAAGGAACTGTGGTATGGAGGAATGCAAGACAACCCCAGGTTTTGAAGAGAATGATAAAAATACTTTATATTTGGATAGCATTTGATATACAAATGTGTACATAAATGCACATGTATTAGCTATGCCTATGAGCTTTACAACAGTCCCATGAAGTGGGTGTTACAGGCATTCCCATTTTACTGTCAGTGTGCTCCATTTTCTTTATCCTCATCTTCTGTGAGTTTGCACAAATGTATCTACCAGTATTAATTACTCCAGTCGTTCCCCAAGTGTGGTCTCTGGACCAGCAGGATCAACATCACTTGGGTACTTGCTAGAAATGCACATTCTTAGGCACCCTCTCAAGACCCATTGAATCAGAAACTCAGGGGTTGGGGGCAGAAATCTGTGTTTTAACAAGACCTCCAGGTGACTCCGATGCATGCCGGAGTTTGAGAGCCACTGCACTATTCTCAGTCTCGCTCCAATTCCTGAGCAAATCCTGGTTGCTGCGGGATACAGATCATACAGCTCAGGACTCCATTTGTTGGGACTACTTGCCTCTCCATTTCCAGAATCTGGGTGCCCCAGAGCCAAATTTTAAGCTGGCCCACTATTACTCATCTCCACTCTGAGTTTCTAGACTCAGCTGAAGCTTGATCTGGGTTCTGGGAAAGCCAAACGCACCTAAGTAAATGATTTTGCAGGAGAACGTTCATTCATGAGGGCAGTAAAGAAAAGAAAACATCTTTCTTTCCATCTTAGGTTCATGGTTAAGGCACCTAGAACAAAAGACAGACTAACAAAAGAAAAATGTACACATTTATTTAATATAAGTTTTGTGATGGGAGCCTTATGTGTACATAAATGCACATGTATTAGCTATGCCTATGAGCTTTACAACAGTCCCATGAAGTGGGTGTTACAGGCATTCCCATTTTACTGTCAATGTGCTCCATTTTCTTTATCCTCATCTTCTGTGAGTTTGCACAAATGTTAATTTGCACCAGTATTAATTACTCCAGTCATTCCCCAAGTGTGAAATTGTGTATTTCTATGCTTAGATGAAGAGTGGATAGTCATGGAGAGATACGGTTAGACAAAGAGTATGATATAATGTAACAAACTGGGGAAAACACAGCAAGATCTGTTTGTCCAGATTCTTCTTTGCATCTGTGTATCTCTGGCTGTTTTCCCCTGAGGTATAGGGAGGGCATCTTGCAAGTGAAGAGCCTATGACCTGCTCCAGGGGAGAAGGGGAAAGGCGAGGGTAACCTTCCTGCTTCTGCCATTTTCTCAAATGCCAAAGTGGCATAGTCTCTGGTAGTGTGTTCTGAACTCCATTAGGACCAAATATTCCTCCATGCCACGGTTCCTTAATAGAGGCAGGGCCCAAAGAAATCACAGTTATTAAGGAAGGGTGGACGTGGGTCCTACCTCAGAACATGGATAGCAGAGTGGTCCTTGTTTTGTTTTGTTTTGTTTTTTTGAACACAAAGGGTAGAGGATTTCTTTTTTTTTTTTTTAATTTTTATTGCATTTTAGGTTTTGGGGTACATGTGCAGAATGTGCAAGATAGTTGCATAGGTACACACATGGCAGTGTGTTTTGCTGCCTTCCTCCCCTTCACCCACATTTGGCATTTCTCCCCAGGCTATCCCTCCCCAGTTCCCCCCCCAGCTGTCCCTCCCCTACCCCAATAGACCCCAGTGTGTAGTACCCCCCTCCCTGTGTCCATGTGTTCTCATTTTTCTCACCCGCCTATGAGTGAGAATATGTGGTATTTCGTTTTCTGTTCTTGTGTCAGTTTGGGATTTCTTACGTGTCCCTGCTCTCCAGGAACATGTGGCTCAGATGAAGTTCAAGGTTGTCAGTACTCACGTAGGCTACAGCTTGGATCCACCTCTCCCATTCATATTGGCTTTTTCCCTGAGGCCACTTCTTCTGTCTTGACCCAGTTCTCCCAAATTCTGATGGTTATTTCACGTCTACCTGTCTTCTGATGGACTTTCAGCTCCTAACTTGTTTGGCCTTCCAAGTCTCCCTCCTAGGCACAAACACCTTGTCTCTGGACCCCAGCACAGAGGCCAAGGCAGGTAGCTCATGGCAGTTCTTCCCAGGTAACGTCTGCTCTGGCCTGAGGATCAGACTCCAGGATTTCTGTCTTCACAGGTCAGCCCACCTGTTAAAATTTTGACCTTGCACTTTCCTACCATCCACCACTTCTGAAACCAGCATAGACACTTGGAACATTATGCATTTGAGACATATGCATGTGGGACATTGTTCCTGACTCCAGGTCATACCCAGAGTCTGCCTCCACAGTCGGATCCCTTTCCTCAGCCTCATTCCATGGCCTGGAAATATCAGGCTCCTGGCTGCCTCTACCTCCCTGCCTGGGCCATGTTATCTCACTGGACCCATAAAGTCTTATTTGAATTATGAATTGTGACATATGATCCAATA
The DNA here is from genome assembly GCA_031835075.1 of Saguinus oedipus. Taxonomy (NCBI): domain Eukaryota; kingdom Metazoa; phylum Chordata; class Mammalia; order Primates; family Cebidae; genus Saguinus; species Saguinus oedipus. The sequence continues at coordinate 10,370,645 of CM063180.1, forward strand.
TCACAGAATCAACAAAACCCAGTTTCTTTCTTTTTTTATTTTAATTTTACTTTAAGTTCTGGGATACATATGCAAAATGTGCCGGTTTGTTACACAGGTACACATCTGCCATGGTGGTTTGCTGCACCTATCATCCCATCATCTAGGTTTTAAGCCCTGCATGCATTAGGTATTTGTCCTAATGTTCTCCCTCCCCTTGCTCCCCACCCTCCAACAGGCCCCAGTGTGTGATGTTCCCCTCCCTGTGTCCACATGTTCTCATTGTTCAACTCTCACTTACAAGTGAGAACATGTGGTGTTTGATTTTCTGGATAAAGAAAAGGTGGCACATATACACCATGGAATACTATGCAGCCATAAAAAAGAACGAATTCATGTCATTCACAGAGTCATGGATGAAGCTGGAAGCCATCGTTCTCAGCAAAGTTACACAGGAACAGGACCAGTTTTTTTCAACTGCATCCGTTTAATCAGCAGGCGACCAGGAAATACCTCATGTTTTACGCTTTGTTGTACATCAGGTATAACAAATGCTTGGCATCTGGTATACCTAATCAATAACTATTTCTTGAAGGGAAGAGAGATGGGGACAGAGGAAAGCAGGCAGGAAGGAGGAAAGTAGGCAGGAGGAAGAAGGAAGGGAAGAAGGGAAAGAGGAAGGGAAGGAAAGTAAGGAAGGGAGGGAGGAAGGGGAAAATCTAATGTGTCCCTTTTCTTACCAGGTTATTGGGGGATACATAATTGATGATATGCAAAGTATTTTCAGCTTTTCGGAAATTCACTGCTTAAATCTCAAGTTATTTTAGTGTTGGCATTAATAACCAGTTGTATCCACAGGATACTGATACATTTTTGGTGAGGTCAAGCTCACAGCTACTGGTTGTTGTTATCTATCAATAGAGCTAAAAATTCAAAGAAAAAGAAAATGCATCAAATTCAAGGAGAAGGCAGCTGAGCGCAGGTGGGAAATGACTGCACAGGACACGAAGAACCAGAGAGGCCTCCAATGAGACGTTGAGGGCGGCCCAGGAAGGGACTGGCAAGGGCGGGCTGGTTCCTCAGGCTGCCGGGGTTTGTGAGATGAAAGCGCGGTTCCCTCGCACAGAGACTGGGGTTGGGGCAAGGGTGGTCGGCCCGCTGTGTTGCCCCATCGCTGGCCTCTCCTCACCTGCTCTAGGAGGAGAAAAAGGGAGCAGAGCCGGGGTGGAATCCTGGCCTGTGGCTGGAGCAGAGCGGTGACTGCCCGCTGTCTGCAGTCTCGCAGCCACTGGACACACTGAGGGCTTCCACCCGCGGCAGCAGCCTGTTCTCCGGACCCCTTCTCTCTGCCTCTCGGGCTGCCTGGCGGGAGCCCTCCTCCTCCTGCCCGCTCGCCCAGAGTCCTTTTCTTTCTTTTCAAATGCCAGATCTCCCCGAAAGGAGGTGGGAGCCCCAGGGTTCGCCCTTCAGAAAGAAATCGAGCTGGCGCCACCTGTTTGCTCCACACAGGCTTCTTAGAGTGCTGGGGTTGGGGCGAGGGAGGAGTTGATTTGCTGAGTGAAGCTGTTGTTTTCCTTAAACAGTGTATCGCCTTTTCCTTTTCAAATGAGCAGACTTCCCATGTTCTCAGGAAAAAAAAAAAACAAAAAACAAAACTCTCTTTTGCTATTTTCCTTCTGCCATAGGGAGATGCCTGGCATCCTTAGAAAAGCTGTATGCTAGGAAAGCTGTACCCTGTGCAGTAGTTTCAGGCTTTGGGGAAGGCCACTTGAACGCCAAGACCCCCCTCCCCAGCCTCCACAGAGGCTGCATCCCACCTCTGCACTCACCGCTCTGCTCCAGCCACAGGCCAGGATTCCACCCCGGCTCTGCTCCCTTTTTCTCCTCCTAGAGCAGGTGAGGAGAGGCCAGCGATGGGGCAACACAGCAGGGGCAGGGTGTCTCCTTTCTGGGTCTTGCCTTCCTTCCCCACTGCCGGCATTACCTGGCTTCTTTCACCTGCAGACTCTGTCTACATTCATGTCCTGGACCAATTCTGATCTCAGTGCGCTGAGATCGACAGACGCGCATTCCATCTGGTGACTCAGCTTCAAGTCTCTGTGTCTCCTGGGCCACCTCTGCCTTTTGAGAAGGGCGGCGGCCCTGATGGTTTGGTTGGCCCCCAAACCCATGTGTAGGCCTGGGCTCTCAGAGATGGGATTCAAAACACATTTGTGGGGGTTGTGGTCTTGGTCTAGAGATCAAGCCACTATCACCTATCCTAGACCAAGGGCTTGAAAACTCGCCCGGGCTCCGAGATCCTTCATGCTGGGGACCCTGCCTTGCTCTTGATTTTCTCTTCTTTTGTCCCAAAGTCCTGGAGCCCTGTCTTTGAACCGCAGCCATGTGACTTGAATTCTTGCTATCTGCGGTTAGCTTCCCATTCCACTAACTGCAGCTGGTCTTCCCACGTAAGTCAGCATTGCCTGTTGTTGCCTTCTGGGCACTCTCCTACCCACCATCCTCTCTAAACATCGACCTGCCCAGCTGCAGAACACCTGGAGGTGATGGGAGGGGTGGTGTAGACCCACTGGACGTCCTGTTACTGGCAAGGATGACAGTAGGCAGAGCATGCTTGGCTGTTTAGGCCAGGGCACCACTTCCCTGCATGAGTGGGCCTCCTGCCCTTCCACACGGGATCATGTAAACATTTTAATGTAACAGATCACTTTCTTTTTATCACACTGAACATTTGAAATCTGGTGTGTCATGTAAACTTACAGCATATCTCCATGGACTGGCCACTTTCCCCAGTGTGCAATAGCCACACACAGTCAGTGCTCCTGTGTTGGCAGCACAGGTCTCCATGCTCTTGGGAAAACTAAAAGTGGGTTAACATACAAAAAGAAGAGGCTATTTTAGATTTGTTGGATTGAATGAAATCTATTGTTGGAATTAATCTACTCTTAAAATTTTCAATTAGTATATAGTATATTATGAACTGAATTGTGCCCCCTCAAAAAATTAATATGCTAAAGCCTTAACCCGAAATGTGACTGTGTTTGTTTAAGCTGTTCTGATAGGTATAGAGTGACGTCTGGTTATGGTTTTAATTTGCATTTCCCTAATGGCTAATGACACTAAACGTCTTTTCATGTACTTTTTTTCATTCTTACTTTCCCTTTGATGATATGTCTGTTTCTGTCTTCAGCCTATTTGTTACATTCAATTTTCTGTTTTCTTATTGTTGAGTTTTGAGAGTATTTTTATAGTCTGTATACAAATCCTTCATTAGGTACGTGATTTGCAAATATTTTTATCTTAGTCTGTAGCTTGTGTTTTTATTCTCTTAATCTACTTCACAGGACAAAGCATTTAATTTTAACAAGATCCAGTTTATCAATATTTTCTTTTATTAGTAGTGCTTTTGGTGTCATGTCTAAGAATGCTTTGTCTGACACAAGGTCACAAGAATTTCCTCCTGTGTTTTCTTCTAGAAGGTTTGTAGTTTTACCTTTATCACCCCTTTTGGGTTAATTTTTGGGGAAGCTGTTAAGTTTAGGTTAAGCTAATTTTTGGTATACAACATTCCAAATAACCCAACACCATGTGTGGCATTGCTTTTCCACCTCTGTCAAAAATCAAGGGGCCGTGATTGTGTTATTCTGTTCCACTTCTCCACTTACCTGTTTTTCACCAACATCATCACATTTTGATTGCTGCAGCTTTATGTAAATTATTAAATCTCATAGTATGAGTCCTTGCATTTTATATTCTTTTACAAAATGTTTAGCTGATCTAAGCTCCTTTGCTTTTACATATAAATGTTAGTATTAATTTGTCTACTTCTACAAAAAAAACTCCTGCTGGGGTTTTTACTGGGACTGTGTTGCATCTTTAGATCCATTTTAGAAAAATTGGCCTCTTTACTATATTGAATGTTTCAGTTCATGAGCATGTGCTCTCTAATTATTAATATTTCGTTCTGTCTTAATTTCTTTCACTGGTATTTTGTAATTTTTAGATTACAGACTCTATATGTTTTGTTAGATTTATCTCTAAGTATTTCACTTTTGCACCTATTGTAAATTAGATTTTAAAAAATATTTCTCTATTGCTTGTAATATATATTTGTATGTCTATTTCTATTGCTAGTGATATATATTTGTATAAATTTCAGTATATTTATTTTTATGTGGACTCATATCTTCCAATCTTGCTAAACTCATTTATTAGTGCTTGAAGTTTTTGTTGTTGCTGATTCCTTGGAATTTTCTACATAAATAATCATGTTATCTGTGAACAGGAATCGTTTTATTTTTCCTTTTTCCATGTATATACACTTTTTTTTTTTTTTTTTTTTTTTTTTTTTAGATGGAGTTTCACTCTTTTTACCCAGGCTAGAGTGCAATGGCAGGATCTCAGCTCACCGCAACCTCTGCCTCCTGGGTTCAAGCAGTTCTCCTGCCTCAGCCTCCTGAGTAGCTGGGATTACAGGCACATGCCACCATGCCCAGCTAATTTTTTGTATTTTTAGTAGAGACGGGGTTTCACCATGTTGACCAAGATGGTCTTGATCTCTTGACCTCGTAATCCCACCAAAGTGCTGGGATTACAGGCTTGAGCCACCGCGCCCGGCCCAAGTGCTGTTTTAAGAAGACACAGGAGAAAGCTAGCTTCCATCCTCGTTGTGTGTGGATACAACACAGAGACCTGTCTACGAACCAGTAAGTGGGCCCTCACCATTCACTGGAGCTGCCAGCAACTTGATCTTGGATTTCCCAGCCCCCCGCTCTGTGGGAAATAAACGTTGTTTAAGCCAGCGGTACCCAACCTTTTTGGCACCTGGGACCGGTTTTGTGGAAGACAATTTTTTCATGGAGTGTGCGGGGGAAGGGGAGATGATTTGGGGATGAAACTCTTCCACCTCAGATCAATAAGCATCGGTTAGATTCCCATAAGGAGCATGCAACCTGGATCTCTTTTTTGTTGTTGTTTTTGAGATGGAGTTTCGCTCTCCTTACCCAGGCTGGAGTGCAATGGCGCGATCTCGGCTCACCGCAACCTCCGCCTCCTGGGTCCAGGCAATTCTCCTGCCTCAGCCTCCTGAGTAGCTGGGATTACAGGCACACGCCACCATGCCCAGCTAATTTTTTGTATTTTTAGTAGAGACGGGGTTTCACCATGTTGACCAGGATGGTCTCGATCTCTTAACCTGGTGGTCCACCCGCCTCCGCCTCCCAAAATGCTGGGATTATAGGCGTGAGCCACCACGCCTGGCCGTATATACCTGTTTTATGTCTTTGTCTATTTTTACCTTATTACTCTGGCTAACACTTCTAATACAACATTGATTAGCAGATGTAAATATGGTCATACTTGCCTTATTCTCAGTCGTAAAGCATTCAGTTTTTCATTATTAAATATGATGCTAGTCACAGGCTTTTTATAAGTGGGCTTTATTAGATTCAGGAGGTCTCTTCTATTGCACATTTTCTCTGAGAGTTACTAACATGAATGAATGTTGTATTTTGTCAAATGCTTTTTCTGCATTTGCTGATATGATCATGTGGATTTTATTTATTTATTTATTTATTTATTTATTTTTAAAATTGTACTTTAGGTTCCAGGGCACATATGCAGATCATGCAGGATTGTTGCATAGGTACACACATGGCAATGTTGTTTGCTGCCTCCATCCCCCCGTCACCCACATTTTGCATTTCTCCCCATGTTATCCCTCCCTGACCTCCCCACCCCCGCTGTCCCTTCCTTGCCCGCCCCCAACAGACCCCAATGTGTGATACTCCTCTCCCTGTGTCCATGTGTTCCCCTTGTTCTGGTGGATTGCATAGGTTGACTTCCAAATACTGAGGTAGCCTTACATTCCCAGGATAAACTCTACCTGATTATAATGTATTATTTTAATATGTTGATGGATTCAATGTGCTAATTTTTTTTCTTGAGGATTTCTGTGTATATAATCATAAGGAATATTGTGAGTGTTGTGAAAACTGTGTTTCATTCTGGTAATGCTGGCTTCATGAAATAAGTTGGAAAACATTCCTTTCCCTTGTGTTTTCTGGAATAAATTGGGTAAAATTTGTGTTATTTTTACTTTAAATATTTAGAATTTGCCAGTGAAAGTACCTTGATGTAGAGGTTTAATTTTGGAGTGTTTGGCAATAAATTCTATTTCTTTATAGTTACAGAACTGTTTAGGTTACCCATTTCATCAACTTATGTGAGTTTTGGTTGCTTGTGGTTTTTGAGAAATAGGACCTTTCATTTAAGATCTTTCGTGGGGAATAAGGGAGGGAGAGCACAGGGTGGGGAGTTGGGGAGAGATAGCATGGGGAGAAATGCCAGATATAGGTGATGGGGAGGAAGGCAGCAAATCATACTGCCATGTGTGTACCTATGCAACTATCTTGCCTGTTCTTCACATGTACCCCAAAACCTAAAATGCAATAATAAATAAATAAGATATTGAGTTTATGTGTATACAGTTGTCATTATTCTTCTTGATGAGGAAATCCACAGAATAGTTGTTCCCCTGTAACTAAAATGTCATTTTTCTCTGGCCGCTTTCAAGATTTTTTTCTTTGTTTTTAGATTTCACGAGTTTATTAAACGTTTGGGTATAGATTTCTTCGGGTTTTCCTATTTGTGGTTTGCTTAGCTTCTAATATTTGTAGGTTTGGGTACCTCACCAAACTTAAGCTTTCAGCCATCATTTCTTCACGCATTTTGTCCAGATCACACTCTTTCTCCTCTTCCCCTGAAACTTTGAAAAGAATAATGCTAGACCTTTCATTATCATCTCCCTGAGGTTCTCTTCATTTGTCTTCATCCTTTTTGGTCTTTGTTGCTCAGATAGAATAGTATCTGTTAGCCACTCTTCAAATCATGAACTGTCTTCATGCCATATCTGTACTGCTATTGAGCCCATCCATTAGGATTTTTATTTATTATATTTTTCAGTGCTGGAATCTCAATTTGGTTCATATTTATATCTTGTATTTTTTTCGAGATTCAGTTTTAACATTTTTTCCAATAGTTTGCAATTGCCGATTTGAGCATTGCTATGACAGCTTTTAAAAGTCTGCCAGATAATTCCAACACCTTTGTCATCTCAGTGTTCGCTTTTGCGGTCCTTTAACATGTGAGTTATGATTGTCATCATTCTCTTTAGGCCAAGTAATTTTGAATTGTATCCTGCACATTTTGAATACTAAGTTCCGAGACTCTAGATCTTGCTAAAATGTTGTGGAAAACCGAATTTTTGCCACGGAAGGTAATTGAACTGTTTAGGTTCAAGCAGAAAGTTCCAACCTACATTCGGTGGGCTATGGTTTCAATACCAGTTGAGTTTTCAAAGCCCTTGTAGAGTTCTTAGATGTGTCACAGGTGTGTGCCACCCAGTGGCCTGTCTGGGGCATGGGCAGCAGACTATTTGTAAGAGTAGTTCCCAAAATATCTGATTGCTAATTAGGACCAGATTCACATGTGTGCAACTCAGGGATTCATGAACAAGTTTATGGAGCACCTTTCCTGAGCGCTTTCCTCACTGTGATCTTCCCAGTAGTTTTAGGTTTCCAGGGGCTCTGTTTTTCACTCCTGTAGTGAGAAACCTGGGGTTCTAGTTATCTTCTGTATACTTCCATGGTGGAGGCCAAGAAATAGGAGGACAGAAAAAGGGAGGGAAAAAAGCAATGGGGATTTGTCTCTCTCTTGTGGAATTGCATCTACACTGAATGGAGAGGTAGGTTCCCCTCCATTCAGTTCAATTACCTAGTCAGGGTTCTGCAGAAAAACAGAACAATATTTCTTTGTATTTTGTTATGAACAAGTGTGTGTGTGTGTGTGTGTGTGTGAGTGTGTGTTGAGAGAGAGAGAGAGAGAGAGAGAGAGAGAGAGACAGAGACTGATTTATTTTAAGGAATTGGATTATGTACTTGTTGGGGGCTGCACATGATCCAATTCCTTAATTGGATTATTAAGTCCAAAATCTGCAGGGCAATCTGGCAGGATAAAGACCCAGGAAGGAGTCGAAGTTACAGCTTGAAGACAGTATTCTCTCTAGAAGGAAAACTCCCTCTTCTTTGGGAGTCCTAAGTCTTTTTCTCTTATGGCCTTCAACTAATTGGATGAAGCCCACCCACACTATGGAGAATAATCTGTTGATCTCAAGTTCTGCTGATTTAAATGTTAATCTCATATGGAAAAATGCCTTCACAGCAACATCTAAATTGATGCTTGACTCAATATCTGGGTCTTGCGGCCTAGCCAAGTTGACACGTAAACTTAACCATTACCATGCCCTTGTCAACTTGACAACCAGGCACATCTCCCTAAACCACACTTAATCTCCAAATAAAGGCAATACCCCCACCTAGCAAGAGACAACTATCCTGCACAAAGCTGAACACACACGATTCCTTCCCCCAGAATAGGATAGAGAGTCCTTGGGTGACTTTTTGATATCCTGGGTAATACGATGTAAAGTTAACGACACACTTAAACACCATAAAGTAGAGCCAATGCATCTTATGTTATATGATAAGGAGATAAGAGAGGGAAGAAAACAGATATATGCTTGATATACACACACATCATACATCACACACACACACACACACTCATAACAAAATACAAAGCAATACCCATGGCAATTGCATCTCCCTCAGAGCTTTGGCGACATTTGCTTCCTATTAACAGGTACTGTCCCTGCTGCCTTCAAATCACTTGGGGTCTCAGTAAAGAGAGAATAGAGACAAGAAAATAATTGTTTTTAAAATGAGGGTTTCCCTTACTGGGTACAGTAGGAGTTCACTTTCCAGCTCCTTGAGCTGGCACTAGAGGAGCTCTTAGAGCTCTCTCTGTGCCCTGATATCCCCTTCTAGGTTTTGGGATATGAGAAGTACAGGCCAGGAGACGCTGTGGGGAAAATAAAAACTCACGGCCAGATCAATGGTACTTCGGACTTTTGTACTCTTTTTCAATTTTGTTGCTGTTGTTTTCTTTTCAGGGTCTTTGCATAGCTTCTCCATGCATTCCGCCCAAGTTTTGCCATTGTAATCAGAGGGAGAAAAAGTGTGAGCGTGTTCCTCTCACCTGCAATCAGGACTTCTCACCTATTTTGTTCACCTGCTAAAGGAACTATGAAGCGACTACTGGAAAATTTCAAGTTATATATGTGTCTCACATGAGTGGCTTTCCTTCCTTTATAGTTTCATTGAATACTGCTGGCCTAGAAGTTTGACAGACAATTTTTAAAATCCATATCATTAATATCAGTGAAGTGCCTACTTTGTGTTAGACTGTTTGCCAAGTGCTGGGATACCATATTGAACAAAATAAACATAGTTCCTTCCATCATGGAAGTGTTTATTAGAGTGGTAACAGCCTTCAGTAAATGAAAACACACCAAAACTATATCATTATTCTTACAATAAGCTCCATGAAGGGAATAAAGAGCATGCCACAAAGTTTCCAACCTAGGACTATAATCCAGTGGCTGGGCCATGGAAAGCGTCCCTAAAGGACTGGCATTTAAGTTAAGGTGTGAAGGTAAGTAAAAGTTTCCTGGCTGAAGAGTGGAGGGAAGGAGCATTCTTGGCAAATGTAACCCATGAGCTGGAGATTTTAAGGCAGGAAAGAGCTTTCCTCAAGAAAAAGAAGGTTGGTGATGGTAGGGGCAGAATGGAGGCCTGAGTGGGTGGGGTGAGGTACATAGCATGCCTTGATAACACCCCATCGGAATAATGCCTGATACACACTAGTTACGTATTTCTCCACAAGATTAACCCATTTGCTTTGGGGTTTGTTTCTTAGAGGAAGCAGGCCCAGGAAAACGTGCCCCACTACTTCCGAAGAGTAAGTACAAGAGTTTTGCATGCCTGAGAAAATACATTAAGTGTTTCCTAGACCACTTCTCCTGAAGAGTCTGTTGAAAAAGAAGAGAAAAAACACCCATCTGCCTCCATACTCTTTCCTTGTATCACTGGACATCACCCAGGGCCTGCGGAGAATCAACTCTAGAGTTTGAAAAGTTTCTTTGTAGTTTTTCTAACATCATACCCTCATTACAAAGGTGTGTGATGCAAATTATGAGGTCTAGAGGAATTAACGCATGAGTCCAATAAAATAATCCACATTAGTAGCAGCAGAGCTAGGACAGAGCCCGGAACTCTCTCATGTTTGCCATGAAAAAGGAAAAAGCAGAAGTGTTGACCCTGACTTCTTTTTAAACCAGCTGCTTTCCACTTTCCTAACTCAGCTCATACTGGCTGGAGACATACGGTATCTTTGTCATCTTCCTACATATAGCCAAGTTACTCTGGTAGTGATAGCAGCAGGAGGCAGTCAAATGCCTAGGCATGGGCGGGTCCCCAGTGAAATCCCACCTCAGACCAAAGACTGTTTAGCACCTGAAAACCAAACTGCAAGTCCTGGGTAAATCCACAGACTGGATTGAGAGCCTCTCTTCCTATTTAGCACTTTCCTCTGATTGGTCCCACCCTGTATCTATTTTACATATACCCACCATTCCATAATTATTTTTTTACACTATTGTGCCCACCTTTGAGTGGTACTTTTGTTTTAGCCTTTTTTGGATACTCACAAACCAATCAGCATGTACTCCCCCATTCTGAGCCCATAAAAGCCCTAGACCTAGTCACACTAGGAGGGAGACCACCCAACTTCTGGTGGGGGACCACCCTCACATACCCTCTTCACTAAGAGCTGTTCTGTCACTCAATAAAATTCTTCTCTGCTGTCCTCATCCTTTGTCAGCATAACCTCATTCTTCTTGGATGTGGGACAAGAACTTAGGAACTGCCAAACATAGGTACGAGCTGTAACATAGGTGGGCTGGGATGCACCTGGCCCAGCTGCAAGCTGAGCATGGATCCCACTGTGTGCATGGGATCTGGGCCAGTGCACAATCTCAAGTCCAGGACTGAGCAAGGCACAGGTAAGGACATCACCAGCTGCAGAGGTCCCTGGATTGCAAAATGACCAGGAAAAATCCTTCATCAGTAGCTCTTTAAAACCTCTGCCCTGGTATAGATTATCTCCAAATTTTATGACTTTCCCAAATCTAAAGGGTGGGACTAAATGCTTTCTAGAATGTTCCTTGGACTCCCTACCCATATGTGAATAAAGTCATATTTATCTAAGTAACTTTCAAAGAGTATTGCTCTTTCATTTTTATCCTAAATCTTCTCCTTTTTCCTGTAGCAATTCTATCCACCTTGAGCATACTGATAGAAACTTCGGGTTTCCTTTTCCATAAAACAAAACACTATTAAGAGCCTCACTTTTACAATTAGCTTGACATGTGTGAATGCACTCATTCAAATGCCATTTGGATAGTGAACACCATCAGTGAGAGGGGCTTTGTGGCTTGGACTGCTCCTAATCCCAACTTAGCTGGCTATGAGAGACCTTTGGATACTATTTACGACTTTCCCAGCCCTGGGAAAAAGAGACATTTTCCTATATTGCAGCATCTGTATCTGGTGAGTAATAGAACCATTCATAACCAGGCCCACAAAGATTCTCACCCAGTTAGGTATTTATTGGCTGATATTAGCCTAGTGGATGGAGGACTTTGCCATATGTTTATTTAATGGTCAGTGACATTGAGGGTTGAAAAGCAAAGTTAAGATTTTGGGGAGAAAACATCTCGTATATCTGGTCAGTGCGTGTTGCCTCAAATAAATCACAGGCAGACCAAAGATTTATTCTTAAATATCACATGAGCCAGTATTTGATGGTCCCTTTTCCATACCTGCGGGTCATTTTTTTATTTAACAAACAACTATGTAAAATAAATTAATATGCAGTGAAAAGTCACCTGTATAGAACTGTGCCAAGACCAAGTGGATATTTGGCTGTGGGTCTTGCTCTGAAAAACTAGACAAGAGTCACAGGTTCCTGATCTGGGAACTACTTTCACTGAGGCAAAAGGCAGAATAGGGTGATTGCAAATCTAGGCTGGCCAATTGCAGTTCATCCTGCTTTTGGCCAGAGAAAAAGCTATTATGCCCCTTACAAGAGGAACAAATGGCCCACGGGTCTCTTCCTCAGCCACTCTGTGGGATGCTCCCTCTCTCACTCCATCTCCCACTCCTCTACCCCAGACACTGTTGTTCACACACATCCCAAAGTGGTTGTGAGTTTTGGTTCTCCTGGCAGTGTGGGTTGGACAATGTCAAAAAGAGAAGCAATGTTAAGACTGAACTGGAGAGGGGATTCTAGCACACACTGAGTTGCTTTAGTATGCAAGTAAGTTTCACCTGCAGAAGAGTTTAATGACATGTCTGTCTACAGATGTCTTAAGGACCACCAGAAGGAAGAGAGTTAGGCTTATTTTGTGTAACTCCAGGATGCAGAATTTTGTTAGGCAGGATTTACAACCAGCTGTTTTCCCGTCTTGCCTCAGTGAAAACCATTACCAGGTCATGAAAGTCTGACTCTGACAAGCATTAAGATTGCAACCGAAGAGTAAGATATAAGATAAGGTAGCTGATCACTTTGCCAAGGTTATTCGTTTCTCCCTCTCCTGTATTTATTTAGCCATCAGTAAAAATAAGATAATACTATTGACAATCTGATTGTTGTAATCATTAACTAGAAAATTACTTTTCTTCTGGATTTATTATTTTAAAGCCCACTATAATAGTAATTATTTCATTACACCCAGTTTTTACAGAATTCTCAAGGAAAATATAACCCCAACTCTAAGAGAAAATGAATGCATACACAAGAAATTTCATTTCAAGGTAGTGTTGGAATGCTTGTGCTCAATCAAATAGAGAACATCTGCCCTTACACTTCGCACCTTTATAGTCACATTTTCAAAATGTTATTTCCTTTAATTTGCCGTATCGGAATCTCTCTTTCCTAGATGAAGACAGGCATGGATATAGTAGCTTCTGCTCTTCATTTTCAATAACCATCAAAATGTTTTTCAATTAAACATGAGATTTGAAAAGAATGAATAGTGTGCAGAAAAGGTGAGACTAGTTGTAAATCTACCTTTTCTAGCTATGTCTTGATTTTTAACTGTCAGCAGCTAAAGACCAAGAGATCAGAAAACCAACAAAGACCCTGTGTTATAACCCCCAGCTGTGAACTGCGTGTTTTCTCTCGGGGATTGAATGTTTGAAAGATAAGCAGATTTTTAGCTGTTCAAAAAAGTTTGCACACAGTAGGAAAGGAAGAACTTCAAAAGCTCCCCATCCTTCTCCTAGCTCCTGAGCCTCTGCCAAAATGCAGACATATTCTAGTTACTTCTGGGAAAACCACCTTCTCCCCTGCAACAGAAAAACAAATCAGCCTCGACATTTAACCAGCAGATGGCTTCCAGGGAAAATATAAATGATCCACCTGCTGAAGCAAGGAGCTGACATAAAGTTGGACATATTTACAAATGACTCATGGCGATGACTTCCTTGTGGCTGTCAATGTGCAGCCTTCTCATCCACCTCTAATTGCTGGGTGGACAGCCCAGCAGGTGACGTAGTTTCACTGTCTGTTCAGCAAGGAGACCATAGGGACCCATCTCTAAACTGACCCTTGAGCTCTGTGGCAAGGACCTGGCCACACTTTTCTTACAGCCACAATGCTTGTCACACTTCCTTCCTGCAGCAGGCACTTGTGAATATTTGTTGAAATGAATTTGAATCCAAGGCAATAAATGAGAATGCTAGTCTCTCCAGTTATCTTTCAGGACATAAGCAAGCAGGTTTATTTGTAGAGTATTGATGGCAAGTCCACACTTATGTCAATGTCTCTTCACTGAGTTGTTTTGCCTATAATCACAGAGCCTCCGACTTAAACAAACTCTTGGGGGTTTCCTGGTCATACAGGTCCTCTGTGTACATTTATCCTTCTCCTGGGCAGCAGTGGCTTCTAAACTCTTCTGAACAGCACATATTCTGCCATCATCTCATAAGGAGAAATCCAGTTTGTCAAATAAAATCTATACTCAGATTTACAAATCAGCTCTATTCATAGATGGGAATAATTCTCCCTTTTGTCAAGGAAAAAACATAGGAGGTGCTACGGTTAGAGCATGTGTTGGGAACTTAGTCCCTAAGGCAACAGTGCAGGGAAGTGGAGCCTAGTGAGAGATGATTAGGCCATGAAGGCTCCGCCCTCATGAATGGATTAATGCTGATATGGCGAGAGGGGGTTCGTTATAAAAAAGTGAGTTTAGTCCCCTCTCTCTTGCCCTTCTGCCATGGAAAGACATGGCAAGAAGGCCTTTGCTAGATGCCACCCCCTTTAACCTTGGACTTCCTGGACTCCAAGAACCATGAGCTGGTGAATTTCTACTCACTGTAAATTGCCCAGTCTGTGATATTCTGTTACAGCAGCACAATATTGACGAAGACAGGAGGATAATATAACTATTAAGTGTTGTAGTAAGCTTTAGTTGTGTTATTTTTGAAAGTAGAAGATACTTACCTCTTTTTAAATTAAATCATTCAAGGAATACTAAATCTATATAATACAGTATTCTGTGTGTGTACTGCATGTAAACATATAATGCAAGATCAATGAGCAACATTACTGAATATGTGGCATGGCCTCCTTATTTACAGAAAATAGACATTAGGGACATAGAGAAAAGGAGCCTGCCTGGGAACATGTAGTGGTAAAGCCAATTAAAGGAAAGAGAAACATCAGCAGAGCCTGGAGGATAAACAAAGATCAGGACAGGACAGAAAGGAGAAATGGAAAACAGAGAATAAAGGAGCGAGGTGGGAAGAGAGACAAACGAGAGTCTGGCAGAAGCAGGAAAAAAAGAAACAGAGAGGTTGGGGAACAAGTGAAGGTGAGGAGTGGAGGAGAGGAGGAATAGTGAAAGGAGAGCTTAATGTAAGAGAAACTACAGTATAATGGTTCGGAAAAGGGAGGTCGGGGACTAATGTCCTAGGATGGCATACCAACTCTACTCCTTACCTGCTGTGTGATCTTGGGTAAGTCACTTTACTCACTTTCCCTCATCTGTTAAATGGAAATAATAGCAGTGCTTACCTCATAGTCACTGTAAAATGCTGGTACATGGTAAGCACTATAAAAATGTGTTGGTTCTCATTATTGTCTTGCGATTCATCCCCTAATCTGGGGCCCTGAGAGCTCCCACATGTCTCATTCACTGTCCAAATCAAATAGTAAGCATTTGTGAACCATGTCTTACTGATTTTTCAAGTCCTGAATGTGAAAAAAATTTTCCTAATACTATATATTTTTTGCAGTTTGAAATAATTGATCTGATCTGTTCAAAGCATAATTACAGTGACTAGATTTCTGGAATAGTCTGGATCTTAGATATTCTTTGCCATTGTCCCCTAAGTATACCAAGTCAGACCATATGTTTCTATTTCCTCTGATACATAGACATGGTATATTGTTTTGGAATGTAGGGCAAAGAAATTGTTCAGACAATGAGCATAGGAAGGCTAACCCACACCCATGTGCTTGTCAGTGTGGTGACATGTACTTCTGAATGGCTTTTAAGCAAAACCGATCCTTGGGTGACTACATTTCCACTGTGAGCCCCAGCTCATCAGATGAAATCCATTTATGGAATTCTCACCTGTTCTTCATTTCCATGCTTCACACTTCTGCCTCTACTCCCTACCAGTTCACCCAACTGGCATTTCAGATCAACCTCTGAATTACCAAATTAGATGCCTAGTGCGCTAGAGTGCATTGCTCACTAACACACTGGCTATGTGAAAATCCCTAAAAGTCAGGACAGGTTTAAAGTCCAGACAGATTTGATGGTTGTCTTGGACAGACCAGTCTTTCTGAAGCCACATGGCTATAAACAGACAGAACAAATATTATGGTCTGGTCCTATCAGATTTCTCTGTTGTGACGAGCGCATAATCCACACTTACTGGAAAAGTTGATATTTTTATTATTTTTATTTTGAAAATTGTGTCTTTGGTATAACTGACTCAGGGCAAAAAAAAAACCCACAAATATTAACATGTTAATTAAAATGCATAAAACATGGACTGGAAGCAGTAATTAAAACAGCTGAATTCCCCCTCAGGGGAATCCAACCTACAATTTCATGGGAAGTAGTTCAGAAATCCTGAAGAGTTAAATAAAGTTCACTCTGGCCCTCATATAGTAAGTGTTAGTTCTCCATTGCATCTCAGCTTCTATACCATTCTCAGCAATTTGCAAAATGTACCAAATAAATGCTGGCTTTTTGAACTGGGTAATTTAGGGAACAATCAGACTCCACATTACCCCCCATTTAAGGTGGGTAAGTGACCAAAGACAGTATAAACTTACTCATTGCTGCTTTCCTTCTTCTCCTAAAGCTTCTTTCACTTTCTGGGGTGATTTCAAACTAAGGGTCGTTTGTACAGATGCAGACATGGGAAAGAAAGGGAGCAGCAGCCAATAATAAACACTGAATTTTTGAAAAAAAATAGATAGGAGTGCTTTAGAGGATTGTACTTGGGGATGAGGGTGAGGGGAGAACAAATACAGGCAAGTCCTTCCATTTCTCAGTGCCTGCACCTGGTTTTCTGTGGCGTGACTGTTTAAAGATAGTTTTTACACTACAGTATATTTTAAATATGCTGCATGTACTACACACACACACTCTACAAACCTTGTGCCCAGCAAAAAAATTAAAATTTGAAAATTCACTGAAGTCCCCCCATCCCTCCCTGATCTCTGATCTCATCCTCTCCCACCATGCATAGTGGAGAGCATTATCTGTGACTAGTGTTCAGATATATCCACTCATATATTATATAGAGAACACTGTTTTGTATGGTTGCATATTTATTTAAACTACTATGTAGAATTCCATCAACATTTTTTAAAATTCAGGGCTAGCTTCTGTTATTTACTTGTCATTTTGCAGGTTACTTCTGCCACCAAATGGCTAATCATTATGAAAATAAAATGATGTAATTTAGTGGTAAAAGAAAAAGAAAAATATATATCAACAATTAATTCAAAGCTCCATGAGGGCAGAAATGGACCTTTTAACCAGGGTTCTATTCTGTTTTCGGTACCTAGTACACTTGCCTGGTATAAACTTCGTGCTCAGTGAGTATCTGTCAGGTGAGCAGATCAGCAGATAAAGACAGGAGAAGACTCTTGTGCCATGATCGCTGCTTGGTTTCCCCTCACTGCGTTTTCCGCCGCTGGTGTAGTTTGAATGCTGAAATCAGTCTTTCATTCCCACAACATATTCACGTCAGGGAATGATTTCAGTTGAAGAAATCTGCAATGCATTTTGGGGTTGTAACCAGAGAAACAACGCAACTATTACAATTCTCTAAACTCTAGTAAAATGTATTCAGGCAGGACCTCAATCAATAACCCTGGTGTTGAAGAGAAAAGGACGAATTGTTGAGCAAGAGGCTGAATTATCTTATTTGAGTGATTTGATTTCCTCTAAATACAAGGTCACAAGTGGCCAATTTAATTCTCCCTACTCATAAAGAAGTCCAGATCAAAACAACTAAATTGAACCCAAATTTCACAGTTCTTTTCCCTCAAGGCCCAACTCAGAAGCTCGCAGACATCAATGTGGATGATTTTTATGACAGGCTCCAGTCTTGGCACAATGGGGCCCCTCAGTGAGTTTGAAGACCTTTTCATTTGTGATATAAGAGCACTGTTGTTGGCAGCGCTCAATGACATCATAGTCATAAAACTCAGCAACAGCAGAAAGATTGTCTCGGTGTCAAAGTGGGAATTCTGCCGTGGCCAACACCACACCGTCCTGTGTTCTTTGTTCAAACTCAATGTTCAGGCTGGGTTGGCCTTACCCAGTGATGGGCTATAACTAACGTGGGGCCTGCTCATTTTTTATTGCTGCACCCAGCTAAGAAACACAGTTTGTCCCTGACATTTGACCCCCGGCATTCTCCTGTACTCAAGCCTTTAGAATTAGTCACTCAGGTAGCCATATCTAGGAGGGCCTTTGATGGGTGTCTAAGAAAAGCAAACATGAAATTTCACCACCAGAAATCTGGCTCTTTAGATATCGAGGGAGTTTCTGGCTTCGTTGGACTTGTTAAAATCTAAATTCTCCAGGAAAAGTCCGTCAGCTCTCTGTGGGGAGAAGGAACTTGTGGTGGTACAACATGGCCCAGTTTCTTTTCTGGTAGCTGGCCCTATCCTTACCTCACTGACCCCAACCCCACCATGGGCCAGGTGTGCAAGGCCCACACCGCTCAGGTCCTGGGCACTCTTAGGCCGAGAGCCAGCAGAGGATGCACAGGCAGCTCCACTGAGAGTCTAGCAGAGGCCTGCACAGACCTCAGCGATATACCATCTGTGCTTGATGAGAACTAGAAAATGGTTCACTCACCCTCCATTTGCCTCAAGTGTTATTAAAAATAATCAAAAGTGGAAATAAATGTAACATAACTGGGCCATTGTAGAGACAGAATGTGGCTGTAAAAATCTGCAGAACAGAACTAAAATACCAGTCTCGCTAGGTAAAACACAGACATGAAAATGGCTTTACCAGGAGGTAAATATATGAAGTCACATCCTCAGAAAGTGACAGAATCTGCCTACCAGCTATTTTATAGGAAGGAGGAGCTTTGCAGACGGACACTTCGCTTTGTGCCTCTTGTTGCCATAAGACAAACCCAGGCATTTTCAGTGAGTTAACGCCACTGTCTCTTCAGCACCATCTCTTCAGCATCTTGGAAAGTAAAAACAGACCACATCCGAACAGGATCCAGAAACTATTCTCTCAGAGAAGCTAAAAGTGTTTCTTGAAGGCCACTGAATTGAGTGCCGATGCTATTCGCGAGCTGGCTTTTCCTAAGTCGAGCAGAACAACAGAGGAGTCTAATGTTCCTGTCCTCGGGGAAGTATTTCCTCCTTATTAAACAGTTAAGTGTTCCTGAGTGCTGTCTTCAAAATCTGCTGTTCATTCTCCACTGAATTCAAGCCAGTCATTCTTTGTTTCCTCAATTAAAGTGGGCTGAGAACTTCCCTTTCCTCACAGAGGGATTGTGACTTTTAATTGCTTTTCCAAGGGTCCCTGAAGTCCCCTTAGAGACACCTCCATAGCCTGTCTCTCCAGCTCCCACACGCCTGCTCTGCCATGTTCCATGGGCCAAGGCTGACTCTGGCAGACTGAGGGGCCCCTCAGCTTCCTCCCATAATATCCCAAGGTGAATCGATCTCCCCAGCCCTTCTTGAAAAGTCTTAATGACAGTTTCTCTGAACTAGTTCAGCAGGAATAAATCCTCCCACTCCTTCTGACTAGCATTTAATTACTATATGTGCCTCTGGTTGGAGTCCCTGAGAGAAAGGCATTGTCAGGTTTGTTCAGCAAGTGCTTCTCAGAGTAGATTTTTGCAGAGCATGCGTTCTACAGATTATTAATAGGTGTCCTGCCACACACACACACTGCAGGCACTTACACACACATATACATCATGCACCTATACACCCTGTATGCTATACATACATACACTCCTCCCTGCACACACCTATACACTGCTTGCCATACACGATGGTCAAATAAGGATAGAAATGCAAACTTAATGTAAAACCAATATTTCACCATCTACTTTCAAAGACTTAAATATATGAATGTGTATTATAAATCTTCAAAAGCAGGATTTGAAGCAGTGTTTCCCAACCTATTCAGATACAGGGCTATTTCTTGGTGTAAAGCATCTACAATGAAACACAGTCTGCAAAAAACTCTATTACAACATTTTTTTAAAAAAAGACCACTTATTCATCTAAACCTGAAGTGATAATGCCAATCATTTAAAATAATGTTAAAAACATAAACATTTTCAAAAGCATTGAGAGAGCAGGCCAGGGGATGGTAAACTATGATCCACAAGCCAAACCTGGCTTATTGCCTTTTTTTTGTACAACCCTCAAGCTAAGAATGTTTTTGTATTTTTAAAGAGTTGTGGAAACAAAACAAATAAAAAAATCAAATATGCCACAGAGACCATATGCGGCCCACAAAACCCTTGATAGATAAAGTTCACATAGCTATTAGCCACATGTGTTATTTAAATTTAAATTAATTGAAAATTAAGAAAAATTAAATATTCAGTTCCTTGGTCACAGTGGCCATATTTCAACTCTAATAGCTATCATATTGCAAAATGCAGACATTCTCAACACTGCAGAAAGCTCTGTTGCACTATGCCGGTCTAAATAGAACTTTCTGTTGAGGTTTAGGGTAACACTGTTTGTGGTTCTCTCCTGTTGTTGATGAGTTTAAGGCATTTTATTTAAGCAGCGTGGATGTTAGTCTTACAAAAGAGTCCTGACAGATTCTGATGAATTTCCAGCTGAGTATGTTTGCCATCTGAAGTCCTCACTTGTACCTTGGTCTTCTGCAGCTCCCAAAAACTAGATCTGTGACTGACCCCACCATACCACCAGACCCAGACAGCTCCTGAGACTAGCTAGTAGTTTACAGAAAGACTCTCAGTCTTGAGTCACTTTGGCTTCCCTTCTGTCTTCTTCAGGTTTTTACCAGCCTCTCTATATCTCTTAGTTTCTTGAGTTTCCCTTCCTTGTCCCTTCCCTTCTATATTGTACTTTCCTTCACTTTGTTTTTCAGAATTTTGTTATTCAACTTTTTCTTGGCTTTTGGCTTGTATTTACATGTTTAAAGACTCACAAATACATTCTTCTAAACAAAGTATAATTTACTAAACTATCCTTTAGCAATATGGAAGAATTGGCAAAAACCCTTGAAGCAGAAAATCTTCTTTTTGCCTTTTCCCACCAATGACTATCAATGGAAAATAACAGTATCAAAATTTAGCATTTGTAAACACACACACATACATAGTATCATATATATTATGTCTCCTCATTAGAAGGTCAAGTGCAGAGTTTTTGTGTAGATGGCATTCCCCTCCTTGCTACACTAGGAAAATGAGTGTTGTCAACAAGAGTGAGAAGAACATTAGAAGAATGAAGTGGTCAACACCGTCAAATGTTACAGAGACGGAAGAGAATAAACACTATGCCAGACCATTTTAATGGGTTTCTGAGAATTTCTTTAATAAGCTATTTTACTACAATGGTGGTTGTTCAGAAATGGGTAAGTGTGGGTATAAACTACAATCTTAAGAAATTTGAGGATGAAAGAAAATAAAAGGACAAAATATTCAGGTACATTTTATTGTTTTAAGACAGAATACATAGGAATATGTAGACTCCAGTGGATAAACCAGCTATGAGATGGAGAAAAAAAACTGTCCTATGAGAAATTAAACATGAGTTTGCACAATAAAGCAGGTGTAGGATCAGAATTTTAGCACGTATGTGGTGTGGAAAATGCCACATAAATTGTTTATGAATTTCTCCCTTTAATATTTTGGATTGTCATTGACCACAGGTAGCTGAAACTGGAAAGTAAAACCAGGAATGAGGTGGGATCTACTGTATAGCAAATAGGCACATAAAAAGATGCCGAATATAATTTGTTACTTTAGAAATTTAATTAAAACCACAATGAGATATTCTATAGATAGATTAGAATGGCAAAAACCAAAAAGACTGACCATATCAAGCGTTGGTATGAATGTGGAGGAATGGACTCTCATACATTGCTGGTGGGAATGTAAAGGATACAACCACATTGGCAAATGGTCAGCAAGTTTCTTAAACAGTTAAATATACATCTACCTTATGATCCAGCTACTCTACTCCTAGGCATTTACTTGAGATAAATAAAAGCATATGTCCATAGAAGGCATGAATATAATTTTATAGCAGTTTTTAAAAATAATAGTCAAAAAGCTGGAAACCGTATAAATATCCACCAAGAGCTGAAGGAATAAATACATGTCCATATAATAAAATACTAGTCAGCAATAAACAAGAATAAACTATTGATATGTGCTACAACAAGGGTGAATCTCAAAATAACTATGCCAAGTGAAAGAAACCGAACTCCACAGAGAGTCCACCCTATATGATTCTATTAATATAAAATCGCAGAAAATGCAAACTAATGTATAATTGATTAGTAGTTCCAAGAACAAGGAAGGATGGGCAGGATTGTGCAGAAACTTTGGGAGCACGTGAACTTATTCATTATCTTGATTGTAGTGATTATTTTACAGGCATATGCACATGTCCAAGTGTATACTTGGATATTTGATTATCCGAGTTGATTATTTTTGTTGTAGCCATAATGATACAATCATTGTGTATCAAATAAACCTCAGTAAAGCTTTCTAAAAAGTAACAAAAGACATAGAAACAAGTTCAACTTATATTTAACAAGAATTTTAGAAAGGGTAAACGTGGTGAGTAAAAGGTAATATTTGCATCGAAATGGCTAAATATTTTCGAGAATTGGGAAAATCCAAAACAAAAACGTGAGTCTTCAAATTTAGAAAAAATATTTAGTTCAAGCAGAATAATAACAAGAGAAAAATAATTAACACCTAGGCATAAGTGTAACAGCAGAAAACCAACAGCAGAGGTTAAATCTTTAAAATACAAAACAAAAGAGAGGAAGATTCACAAATATATACATTTCTAAATGCAAACGTTATTATCTGCAACAACAGAGCCCAGATGACAATGGGATAATAGCTTCACAGTTCCAGAAACTCACTAGTCTGAACTTAATCCTGAGGAGGTGGTGGGTCCTGAAGGCTTTTAAGTAGAGGAATGATAAGATCAGATTTGTATTTTAGGAAGCTCCATCTGGCAAAGTTTAGACCTAGAGGATTTATGCTTTTGTAATTCAAGAAGTAAGGGATGAGAGCTTGTACCGAGGGGCAAGGGGAATGGGAAGAGCTAATGAGGAGGTGGAATTAAAGAGATTTGGAGCTGAATGTTTTAGTGAAAAAAGACAGGAATCAATAATGACTCCTGTGTTTCTGGATAATACAGAAGAAGCTGATTGGAGTGGAGAGTAAATTATGAGTTCAGTGTCCTCGCAGAGAGAATTTGAATGCCTAAGATCATCTAGTTGGAACTGTCTAAACAGATCTGTTCTTTTTTGGATATGTGTCAGTCTGGAGAAAAAGACTGGGAAGTTTCCAGGATCTTCCAAGGTATGAAGTAGATTCATCTGCCCTGGGTGCATTGAATAAGAAGGGAATTGATCATACGACGGGATCATCTAAGGAAGTTTACTGTTTTTACTATTATTAAAAGTTTAAAGAATAGGTACAAAACTGGCTAAACCCCACTGCTCACATATAATGGCCTTGTTGACAGCAATTCACTATGTAATGCATATTTGCATATTTAAGGACAGGATATATAAATACACAAACTTATTTTAAATGGCATTATATTATATGTTACTTTTAAAGTACTTAATTACTTTTATTTTAACTGAATTTCACAGAAGAGAAAAACACCAAAAGAAACTTGAAGGAATCACTGAATTTAAAGAAATTATTTCTTCAACCTCAAGAAATATTGCCTTCTAAAAGATTTCAGAAAGATTATGACATGATATTATGATATACTACTATGAACAACAATTTTTAATATACATGTTTACAAATCAAAAAGTTCCAATGGCTCCTTGTTAACCTTTAAACTAATTTCCCAAATGTTAGATGGGTATACAAGTCTTTTTGTAGTCTTGTCCCAGTTTCCATTTTCTTTCCAGACTCATGTCCCACTATACCTACCCACACATCCTAACCTCTAAACCCAATTACAACTTTAAGTGGGATGGAACCTCCGAGGACATTCAGGTTTATCTACCTCATGTTTCAGCCTTTACCCAGAGCAAAGTGCCTCGCTGTAAGTGTTTGTATCCTTAAACTTGCATGAGTCTGCCTAGAATGCACCTCCCACTTTAATTCATTAATTGCCGGTTAAATGTGCTGTGATTGCTGGTAGTTACTGTGATCGCTGTCTACTAAGAGAAAAGCTCTGGAACTTGTAAAAATCAGTCTATTACCACTCCTTTCAGAAAGTCTGACTTAGAACTCTTTCCCTCCAACTTTAAACAGGGGTGAGGGACTGGAGTTGGGTGGACAACTAAGTGAATTCACTACTTGTGAAAGGGCTGGGCTGCCAGTCCTGAAAGTTCACTTGCTCTTCCCTGATGAAGATGGAAGACATTGTCCAAGTAGAGCCACCACCTACCCACAGCACATCCCAACCCTGGCTGAGACAACAAATGATGTAGCAGCTCCTTTCTTCAGAGTATGGATATCTTGTCATATAAGACTTACCCTATGGGTTGGTCTCTGAATGCAAATCCTCCATTGATTTTCATAAATGGTCTTAAGTTGAGGTATCAATGCAGAGTGAAAGAATGCAGGCTTTTGATTCAGAAAGACATAGGTTCAAACCTCAGCTCCACAACTTACTCCTTGAGTGACCTTGGGCAATTTGTTTAACCCCATTTTATTTCCACTTCTTCACCTCAGAAGTGGGGCTAATTATGAAACCTACCGCACAGTTCAGTCATGAATATTAAAATATCTAACATACAAAACAATTGGACAAATAGAAAATGACTAATCACATACTGGATGCTTAATAAATATTTTAAACAGTAATAATAATAACCTTGTATAAAATGATGGTGGCCAATGGCTAGTCTGAGTTATGAATAGAAAGAAGGGGGGCAAAAAGGAGGCAGGGAATAAAAACTTGGAAAAGAATTATCAAAACTAAGGACATGCCACAGCTTTATGTGCAGCATGCAGTTCATTAAATAAGAAGTCATGTCTGAGATCCTGAATGACCCAAATTAGTCATTGGTGCTGAATCAAGTCACGTCGCAGCCTTCTCTCTGAATCCGCACTGGAGAGACATGAACATAACCAAGAATCAAAAGCAGCAGTGTATGAAAGTTGTTTGTCTTCTATGATAGGGAAATATAAACCTTCTAGACCTACTCCTCCCCAAAGCGACAGGAGCTTGCAGCTGTAGCAAAAGCAGTGACTGTACTCCCATATGGAGGGATAGCCTGTGGAGAAATGCCAAATGTGGGTGAAGGGGAGGAAGGCAGCAAAACACACTGCCATGTGTGTACCTATGAAACTATCTTGCATGTTCTGCACATGTAGCCCAAAACCTAAAATGCAATTAAAAAAAAAATGTTTTCCTCACTGAGGTCCCTGATATCTTAAACAAAGAAAAACTCTACTTCATCTCCTAGAACTTTCCTTCTGCTTACTTCATTTTACAATCATCTTTTCATTCTCATTTACTTTTTTTTTTCTTCAGTAAATGTTCTTCTCTCAATTATCACTTGGAAAAAAAAATGACGTGTCACTTCCATGTAAAATTCTTGGTGCTTTATTCCCCCAAGCTCTCTTCTTCCTGCTGTGGTAAATTCTAATGCATCATATTAAGTTAAAAGCACCACGGAATTGAAGCAGTGTGTATTGAAAGCCATTGCAGGGAAGACAACTCTCCAAAAGAGATTTTTCAGATCCATATCAGGCTTTGCACAAGAGAAAACAAATGCTTCTCTGTAAGTCACTGAGATGTAGCTGTTGTTTCTTATTCAGCATTACTTAGCCTCTTCTGACTGATACACAGTTGCCTACTAGGAAACCTGTGCTTTTCCTTCTGCTACAAATGAGATAAAACAATAATGATTCTCACTAAGAATCTGCAATCTTAAATCTGCTCTCCAGCAGATCTAGGGTTCAATTCATACTACTTGCATACGGGAAAATCGAAGCCCAAGAAAGTTTAATTAAAATGTTAACATGTTATTCATATCAAACTCACATTTTTCTGAAGAAAATTATCACTAGTGCTATAATAGCTCATGTTCAACCAAGTAGGAGCTTAGAATAATAGTGTATTTCCATAGACTGGGGACCACACTGTTTGGTAGAAAAGTAAGCAAATAAAGAACAAAGATCTGAGCCCCTCCAGTACAATTGGTATTAAAATGAACAGATTTAGAACATAAAGTCAATATGTTTGAAGTATTTCAAGATAAATATGGACTGTAAAAAAATAGCAAGCAACATGACACTACCAAAATGATCAGGTTTAGGAATAGATATAATTATTTCAGTAAAAGCAAAAACCCTCAATGGATTAGGCAACTGAAATGAGAATGAGTAAGATAAAAGGCAGAAATAAAGAAAGTTACTTAATAGGCAGCATAGAAAGCTCAGGAAATGGAAAATATAAAAAAGAAGGTAAGGCATGGAGGATAGGCAATGCAAAGTTACTCATTGTATAATCTTACCTGACAAACAGAAAAGAACTTAAAGAGATTGAATTGCAGGGAAATGGGGAGACCAGTTCATGCTATAGGGAATCTACAGGCAGAAACCTTCAGCCATGTGATCAGAGCTGCCAATCAACAACACATGGCTCTGCTCTGGCAATCAGCAACTAGCCAAGAACCACAGGATAGCTGCAGAAGTTCTCAAGCATGGGAGACGAAGTCCATAGAAGAAATAAAATCAGCATGGGTCAAACAGACTGTAAAGGAAAATAACACTTTAAAAATCTATTATCAATTATTTCGGGAAACAAGAAATTACATTGTGTCTGCAAAACAAGAACTGGATGCTTTAAAAAATAATAATAATAAAATTGGAAAGGGCACTTGGAAATTAAAATCAGAAATGAAAGACTCAGCAGAAAAGTTCTAAGATAGAGGAAGTCTCCCAGAAAAATAGAGCAAAAGGACAACATGGAAAACAATGGACATAGCAAAGATACAAATGATACTTAGAAAATCAGTCCAGGGTGAACAGAGATACTTCATAAACATTCCAGAAGTGAAGAACCTAATATTTGAATTGAAAATTACCATCTGGTATTCAGTATAATTAATGAAGCTGGGCAGGCAACAGATCACATTATGAAATTCCAGTACACTGAGGATAAGGAAGAGATCCTAAGAACGTGCTCTGTAAAAGCCATGTTGAAACCTAGAAGACAGCGGAACAAGGTGTTAGAAATCCTAATGAAAATTACTTGTTACAGAATTACATATGTATCAAATTGTTATTCTGTTGTGAGGGTAGAATAAAAATATTAGATGTATAGGGTATAAAATATTTATTTCCCATGCGTACTTTCTCAGGCAACCAGTGACACCTATATCAATTAGGTTAGCAGCAGGAAATCGAGAGCAAACTGAAAGGGAAGAAAATCAAGTCTAATTGAGGTACATTTTACAAAAATGTGGGGGCAGGCAGCAAGGGGGACAGGAGATGAAGCACTCCTGTGCTATAAATCTAGAGAAAAACTTATAATTCCTGAGCCAGAAGGGCTGAGGAAGGCAGTGGTTTCCAGAAAAAGAGTAGCTTTACTTTCAGTCAGGGCTGCCCTAGAAGCTTATGGAATCCGATGAAGAAATATGGAAAGCTAGTGGGGACTAGGACAGAGGGAAGCCATGGTCAAACACTCTGCCCTTGCTCCCCTCTTCCTGTCTCCTGCTGGGGCTTCCTGCTGGCCTAGTCCTTGGGAAAGTCATAAAGCAAGAGATTGATGCAATGCATAAAAATCAGCCTCATAGGACACAAAGTAGGGTAGAAAAGTCCAGAGAGTAGATCTGTGGGGCAACTGAGACTGTCCATCCAGCACATTCTCCCAAACCCAACAATGAGGCTGGCCAAAACCAGGAAAAAATCAGATCCAAGGAACAGCTTCTAACTCAGGAAAGAGGCAAAAACTTTCCCAAAATTCCAACAAAAGTCGTAGAGCTAGAGAACAATTAGCACATTCTGGAGTAGGTCAGATGTCTCCAAGAAAATGAAAATGACATAACACTTAATCTGTTTAAAGTGTTTACAGGTGGCTTTGTTAAATAGGAGAGAGTTTGGATGTATCATATTGTGTAAAACTAAACAAATGAAAAAGAAGACAGTTGTTGACTACAGAGAAATCAGACATTTGTACAAGAATAAGAAGATATCATGGTATATGGCATGATTAAAGGTAAAAGGATAGTAACAATGTACTAAACAAATTACCAGAGAAAGTAGGTGTAGTTCTGTGAATTTAAGACACAATAGATTTCTCACGTCAGAGTATTTATTGGAGAGTTAAAAAGTTGCTGCACAATGAAAAAATTTCATATTATTAGGAACTGTGTAACCTAATATCTCCAGTATACAAATAAATTATTTTATTTATTTTTTATTTTTATTGCATTTTAGGTTTTGGGGTACATGTGCAGAATGTGCAAGATAGTTGCATAGGTACACACATGGCAGAGTGTTTTGCTGCCTTCCTCCCCTTCACCCACATTTGGCATTTCTCCCTAGGCTATCCCTCCCCAGCCCCCCCCCCGCTGTCCTTCCCCTATTCCCCCCAATAGACCCCAGTGTGTAGTACCCCCTTCCCTGTGTCCATGTGTTCTCATTTTTCCTCACCCACCTATGAGTGAGAATATGTGGTATTTCATTTTCTGTTCTTGTGTCAGTTTGCTGAGAACAATGTTCTCCAGATTCATCCATGTCCTTACAAAGGACACAAACTCATCATTTTTGATTGTTGCATAATATTCCATGGTGTATATGTGCCACATTTTCCCAGTCCAGTCTATCATTGATGGGCATTTGGGTTGGTTCCAGGTCTTTGCTATTGTAAACAGTGCTGCAATGAACATTCATGTGCATGTGTCCTTATAATAGAACGATTTATAGTCCTTTGGATAATACCCAGTAATGGGATTGCTGGGTCAAATGGAATTTCTATTTCTAGGTCCTTGAGGAATCACCACACTGTCTTCCACAATGGTTGAACTAATTTACACTCCCACCAACAGTGTAAGAGTGTTCCTATTTCTCCACATCCTCTCCAGCATCTGCTGTCTCCAGATTTTTTAATGATCGCCGTTCTAACTGGCGTGAGATGGTATCTCAATGTGGTTTTGATTTGCATCTCTCTAATGACCAGTGATGATGAGCATTTTTTCATATGTTTGTTGGCCTCATGTATGTCTTCTTTTGTAAAGTGTCTGTTCATATCTGTTGCTCATTTTTGAATGGGCTTGTTTGTTTTTTTCCTGTAAATCTGTTTGAGTTCTCTGTAAATTCTGGATATCAGCTCTTTGTCAGATGGGTAAACTGCAAAGATTTTTTTCCCATTCTGTTGGTTGCCGATTCACTCTAGTGACTGTTTCTTTTGCCGTGCAGAAGCTGTGGAGTTTGATTAGGTCCCATTTGTCTATTTTGGCTTTTGTTGCCGATGCTTTTGGTGTTTTGGTCATGAAGTCCTTGCCTACTCCTATGTCCTGAATGGTTTTGCCTAGATTTTCTTCCAGGGTTTTTATGGTGCCAGGTCTTATGTTTAAGTCTTTAATCCATCTGGAGTTAATTTTAGTGTAAGGTGTCAGGAAGGGGTCCAGTTTCTGCTTTCTGCACATGGCTAACCAGTTTCCCCAACACCATTTATTAAACAGGGAATCCTTTCCCCATTGCTTGTTTTTGTCTGGTTTATCAAAGATTATATGGTTGTAGATATGTTGTGTTGCCTCCGATGCATCTGTTCTGTTCCATTGGTCTATATCTCTGTTTTGGTACCAGTACCATGCTGTTTTGATTACTGTAGCCTTGTAGTATAGTTTGAAGTCTGGTAGTGTGATGCCTCCCGCTGTGTTCTTTTTGCTTAGAATTGACTTCGCTATGCAGGACAAATAAATTATTTTTAAAATTACAAAGAGAAACTGACAAATTCATTATCATAGCAAGAAACAGTTAACATTTGCTATTGATAAGTCAAACTAATATCCCCAATAGTAAAGATATGGAGAAATTAATTTAAACAATACAATTTACAGGCTTGAGAGATATAAATACATAGATAAGTAGATAGAAAACTAGGTACCCAATAATAAAGGACTATACATTTGCTATCTGCTTTATATACATTATAATGTATATTATTACAATTTACATACTAAGCTTTTAAAAAAAACTCAACAAATTTGGTATCATCCAGATTGTGTTTTCTGACAGCAAAGGAATTAATTTACAAACATAAAAACAAAAAGATGACTAAGAAAAAGGTGCATGCCTATAGTCCAGCTACTACTTAGGAAGCTGAGACAGATAATCACTTGAACCTAGGAGGCAGGGATTGCAGTGAGACAAGGTCATGCCACTGCACTCCAGCCTGAGTGATAGAGCTAGACTCTGTCTCAAAAAAAAAAAAAAAAAAAAAAAAAAAAAAAAACAAGAAAAGAAAAATACTGTATTTATATGAAATTTTTAAGACATGATTCCAAATAATGCACAAGTAAAAGTCAAAATCATGTTAGAATCACAAAATAAACTTTGAAAGAGTAGATAGAAGGAGTCCAGTTATGGTGTCTCACACCTGTAATCCTTGCACTTTGGGAGGTCAGGACAGGTGTAGGGTCCATGCCAACTACTTAGGAGGCTGAGGTAAAAGAATCACTTGAGCCAGGAAGCAGAGGTTGTAATGAGCTTAGATTATGCCACTGCACTCCAGCCTGGGCAAAAGAGGGAGACTCCATCTCAAAAAAAAAAAAAAAAAAAAAAAGTAGATACAGTAGATAGAAGATATAAATATGATATCAGATATTAATGAGATAGAAAATAAAGATAAATTTAAAATGATGAACAAAGCCTAAAGTTGGTTATCTGGAAAGAATTATGAGGCCAAGCTCTAATTACATTGATCAAGACAAAAGGCATACATGAACAATAGTAAGGAAAATGCTTTTAAAAATCAACCTTAATCAACATATTTAAATAGTTAGAAAATGGCATGATTTTACCAAATATAACTTAGCAAATAGAATGTGAGAATAATCTTGCAACATTAAGAAATTGAACCAATAGGTCAAAATCTTCCCAGATTTCTGCATATGGGTAACCAGTTTTCCCAACACCATTTATTAAATAGGGAATCCTTTACCCATTGCTTGTTTTGGTCAGGTTTGTCAAAGATCATCTGGTTGTAGATGTTTGGTGTTACTTCTGAGGCCTCTGTTCTGTTCCATTGGTCTATATCTCTGTTTTGGTACCAGTACCATGCTGTTTTGATTACTGTAGTCTTGTAGTATAGTTTGAAGTCAAATAGCGTGATGCCTCCAGCTTTTTTTTTTTTTTTTTTTTTTTTCGCTTAGCATTGTCTTGGCTATGCAATCTCTCTTTTGGTTCCATATGAAGTTTAAGGTGGTTTTTTCCAATTATGTGAAGAAATTCAATGGTAGCTTGATGGGGATAGTATTGAATCTATAAATTACTTTGGGCAGTATGTCCATTTTCATGGTATTGATTCTTCCTAACTATGAACATGGAATGTTTTGCCATCTGTTTGTGTCCTTTCTTATTTCCTTGAGCAGTGGTTTGTGGTTCTCCTTGAAGAAGTCCTTCACATCCCTTGTTAGCTGTGTTCCTTGGGATTTTATTCTCTTTGTAGCAATTGTTAACGGGAGTTCACTCATGATTTGGCTTCCTTACACCTTATACAAAAATTAACTCCAGATGGATTAAAAATTTAAACATAAGACCTAACACCATAACAACCCTAAAAGAAAACCTAGACAATACCATTCAGGACATAGGCATGGGCAAGGACTTCATGACTAAAACACCAAAAGCAAGGGCAACAAAAGCAAAAATAGACAAATGAGATCTAATTAAAGTAAAGAGCTTCTGCACCACAAAAGAAACTATCACTGGAGTGAACTGGTAACCAACAGAATGGGGGAAAATTTTTGCAATCTACGCATCTGACAAGAGCTATTATCTAGATTCTACAAAGAACTTAAACAAATTTACAAGAAAAAAACAAACAACCTCATCAAAAAGTGGGTGAAGGATATGAACAGACACTTCCCTCCTTTTTTTTTTTTTTTTTTGAAATGCATACTGGTATTTATTTAATTTCATTTCCAAAACTCCTTTGCTAATTCTTCTAATTTATCTAAAGAATCATTCTGATAGCAGCCAACAAATATATGAAAATAAACTCATCATCACTGGTCTTTAGAGAAATGTATATTAAAACCACACTGAGATATCATGTCATGCCAGTTAGAATGGCAATCATTTAAAAAAATCAGGAGACATCAGATGCTAGAGAGGATGAGGAGAAATAGGAATGCTTTTACACTGTGGTGGGAGTATAAATTAGTTCAACCATTGTGGAACATAGTGTGGCAATTCCTCAGAAATCTAGAAATAGAAATTCCATTTGACCCAGCAATCCCATTACTGGGTATATACCCAAAGGACTATAAATTATTCTATTATAAAGACAAATGCATATATATGTTTATTGTGGCACTATTCCCAATAGCAAAGACCTGGAACCAACCCAAATGCCCATAATGATAGACTGGATAAAGAAAATGTGGCACATATACACCATGGAATACTATGCAGCCATAAAAAAGGATGAGCAAGGGACATGAATAAGCTGGAAACCATCATTCTCAGCAAACTGACACAAGAACAGAAAACCAAACATCACATTTTCTCACTCATGAGTGGGTGTTGAACAAACGCAATACACGGAGGGGAACATCACACACTGGGGTCTGTTGGGGGCTGGAGGGCTACAGAAGGGATAGCAGGGGGGTAGGAAGATAGGAGAGGGATAGCATTAGGAGAAATATCTAATGTAGATAACGGGGTGATGAATGCAGCAAACCATCACACACGTGTATACCTATGTAACAAATCTGCATGTTCTGCACATGTACCCCAAAACCTAAAGTATAATTAGAAAAGAAATCTTCCTAGAGAGAAAACACCAAACCCAAAATATTTTATTAGAAAATTTTGCAAAACTTTTAAATCACAAATCATTCTAGTGTTAAAGTCTTCCAGAGAATATAAACGGAGATGAACTCCTCACTCAATGTATGATAAGCCTAAGATTACTAGGACAAAATAAACAGAGAAGAACATTATGTACAAGAAAATTAGACAAATACCACTCATAAATATGTATGCAAAAATCCTAAACAAAATTTGACAATACAAATTCACCAGTGTTAAAATAAATATGCAATGGCTAAATTGAGTTTATCCCAGAAATGTAGGAATAATTTAAAGTTAAATAATGTGCAGATGTTGAAAATGGCAGGCCAGCTCTTTAGACTAAACTTCCTGCTGAAAAGAATTTTAAATGCTGCATAAAAATCTTTTTTTTAAAAAAACACCAAACTTCTGAAACAGTGTAAGAAATTCTTAAACAAACATCTAAGAAAGCAGGACAGTAGGAAGAGATCCAGAGCAATTTCAGATTCAATAAATATTATATAAGGAAGAAGCATGGCAGAGCAACGGGAAAAGGACTTAATTCCTAGCGCTTGACCAATGGATTAATCTCACAGTAAAATAAATAAGATCCTTTTACCCCATGCCAACTGAAAAATTAATTCCAGATGAATTAAAGACTTAAAAAATAAAACTTGGTAACTTTGGAAGAGAACATAGATCTTTATTATCTCCAGGTAAAAAAGGAGTCAACAAACAAGGTACAAAAGCAAAACCCAAAGAAAATCAATTCTACTATGTACATATTGAAATGTCTGTTTAGGAAAGAACCTATTATTATTACAAAAGAATCTATTATCAGTAAACCTAAAAAGGCCACAAATTGGGCAAAGATATTTTCAGTGAATGATCTTCAAAAGCGATCATTACATAATATTTTAAAAGAACTTATATAAATTAATAAAAAAATAACATTATGAAAATAGGCAAAAATACAAATAGGCAACTCATTAGAAAACAAACGTGTAAACAAATTAACAAATGACATGATGCTCAATTTTGTTAATAATGAAATCCAATGCTTTATTACCCTGGATATTTATTTTCTGCTTGGCTCCAAAGCTCAGGGTGCAGTTTTGGCCCCAGAGTCAGACAAGTTGCTGACATTTGGCACTAACACTAGCTTGCTGCACAGCAGCCTTGGTCAGGACCGGGTAGGCTCTTCCAGAAGAAGCACTGTGGGCATTAGGATGGAAAAGTTAAGCAAGCAAGCAAACAAACAATTTTGGAGTCATTTTACCACTAGGTGTAATCAACTTTGTGACCATGAGCAAGTGAAAACAGGAAGGTTAGAAAGAAACTTGAGCATGTACTAAATGCCACCCCATCCTAAATGCTTTACATGTTGCTAATCACCACAATCAAAATTTAAAGTAGATCTTCACTGCATTGTTTTTCAGATGGATGACTTCACCATTGACATTACATCACTTCTCTGA
The DNA here is from genome assembly GCA_031835075.1 of Saguinus oedipus. Classification (NCBI taxonomy): domain Eukaryota; kingdom Metazoa; phylum Chordata; class Mammalia; order Primates; family Cebidae; genus Saguinus; species Saguinus oedipus. The sequence continues at coordinate 10,404,783 of CM063180.1, forward strand.
GGTTAGGAAGTAGCCGATCTAGGATCCGCCTGATTCTAAATCTGATGGTCTGTGTAGCCCATCCAGCTGTTTCCTATCAGCTCTCTGAGCTTCAGTCTCCTCATCCATCAAAGCAAACAAACAAAAATGGGATTTCAACAAATAGTACCTTCTGTCTCTTTCATATTTTCAGTCCTAGCAATGGCAGTGCTGGTATCAGTTCTGTATTCCTCAGCTCTTTCCCTACAGTAGGGAAGACTCTGAAGACATTCACCATGTCATGACTTTGCAGACTTGCTTTTGGACTTTCAAACTATTTTCCTCAAAGGAATGTGAGGAATAATGACTTCTTCAAACGCTGGAGTAAATTTATGATATATTGGGGCCTTCTCTTCAATCCGAAGGCCCATTCTTAGTTGCTGACAAATGCTGAATGAAGGCTGGCTGCCCCATGCTGGAACAATCACTGAAATGAACAATAGGAAGATGTTGAGGTCAAATGTATCAGTTTTCTGTTGCTATGTAATATATTACCACAAAACTTAGCAGCTTAAAGTAACACACATTTATTATCTCACAGTTTCTGTGGGTCAGGATTCTGAACACAGCTTAGGTGGATTTCCTGCTTAGAATCTCACACGGCTGTAATCAAAGGATTGCCTGGGCTGTGTTTTCACCTGGAGGCTCTACTGGGGAAGAATCTGCTTCCAAGTTCACTCAGGTTGTTGACAGATTCATTTCCTTGCAGTTGTAAGACTGAAGGTCCCAGCCTCTTTCTGGTATTAGTTGGAGACTTGCTCATCTCTTGTAGGTTGCCCACAGATCATTTCCCCACGGGCTTTCCCAAAACAACCTCTTACTTCACCAAACCCAGTGGCAGTCTCTAGACTTCCATTTACCTTTACATAAATGAACAACTGCTTTTGCCTGGCACTAGGTATATGATATGTAGTACTTACTCCCAATTTTTATAGGATATCTGATGCGTAAATACCTAAAAGATAAGTCCCCAGTCAATCATGAAAATGCTCTGGAATTAGATAGTGGTGATGGGTGGACAGCTTTGTGAATACACTAAAACCACTGAATGGCATAACTTAATGGACAAATATTATGGTGTATGAACTATATTCAACAACAACTATATTCAACAAAATCCCTCAAACTATTCATAAAGTGTACAGGCAAAATAAAGATTTTAGGCATGTAAGGACTTAAAGAATGTGCTTTTCGGCTGGGCGCAGTGGCTCAAGCCTGTAATCCTAGCACTTTGGGAGGCCGAGGCAGGTGGATCACGAGGTCAAGAGATCAAGACCATCCTGGTCAACATGGTGAAACCCCATCTCTACTAAAAATACAAAAAATGATCTGGGCATGGTGGTGCATGCCTGTAATCCCAGCTACTCAGGAGGCTGAGGCAGGAGAATTGCCTGAACTCAGGAGGCGGAGATTGCGGTGAGCCGAGATAGCACCATTGCACTCCAGCCTGGGCAACGAGTGAAACTCCGGCTCAAAAAAAAAAAAGAGTGTGCTTTTCATGTACCTATTCTTTAAAAGCTACTAAAAAATGTATCTTGGGAAAACAAAAAATTCAACCAAAAAGAGGAGAACATAATACTTGAGAAACCATGAAGACAGATGACAGGTCCTAGGACAGGAGCTGTGCAGTAGGCTGTGCTGCAGGAATCCAGTTGCAAATGCTGCCAAAATTCCCAGAAAGAATGGCCTGAATCCACTAGAGACACTCAGCCATAAATCCCCAGCAGCAGCACACACAGCATTTGTAGAGTCCAGACCTTTCCTAGGAAAGGTAACACCACTGAAAAGGACTGACATTATTTAGAGACCTCCAGAAATGTAAGCTGGGAAATAAAACACAGAAATTTGGCCTTCTGCCCGTGAACTTGGATCATTTGGAGATTCTACTAAAATGATTCAAAATCTTACTCAGTCATTAACATGGTAGTTTGGTAAATTGGTTTTATAATTCATCTTTCAACTTTTGCAAATGAGGCATTTATTTCTCACAGTTCTGGAGGGTTAGAAGTCCATAATCAAGGTGCTAGCAGATTTGGTGTCCAGTGAGGACCTGCTTCCTGGTTGAAAGGCGGCTATCTCCTCACTGTGTCCTCACATAACAGAAGGAGCAAGGGAGCTCTCTGGGCTTCTTTGATAAAGGCACCAATCCCATAACCTAATCATTTTCCCAAAGGCCCCCACCTTCTAATGCCATGGCCTTGGGCATTAACATTTCAACATATGTGTACAAGAAATACACATTTTCTTCTATGGAATAGCAAAAAAGTAGATTTTTGAAGAAGTAGTAATCAATTACACCCAATCCAGTTGTGGCCAAGTCATCAGAGTCAGAAATACCCATTGCATGCTCCTCGCTCTGCATTCCCATACACTATATTTCAACCTGCTTAGTGCAAGCTATAAAAAGTAAGTAAGCAATACATCTGTTAAATGATAACACAAATTGTACTCTATTTGTTTTTAAAATAATTTTTATTGTTTGTTAGTATTCTTTTTAGAGACAGAGTTTTGCTCTGTCCCTCAGGCTGGAGTGCAATGGCACAATCACAGCTCACTGTAGCCTCAAACTCCTGGGCTTCATCCTTCCTCTTGAGTAGCTAAAGATGTGGATCACCGCACAAATTTTATGTTTTGTAGGGTCTCACCATGTTGTCCAGGCTCATTTTGAGCTCTTGGCCTCAAGCAATTCTCCTGCCTTGGCCACTCAAAGCATTGGGATTACCAGCATGAGCCACCATGCCCAGCCAATTCATATGATTTTATGACTACAAAAACATACGTATTCTTCCTCATACAAATTCCTTAAGGAAAGAAGTGTTAATTATTTCTTTCATGCATCTTGCTAAGATATAATAGATCTGCAAAATGTTTGTTGAATTAATTTCTAAAAATAATAAAACTTTTAGCTATGTGACATGCATATACATATAATTAAAATGCTTATTGCACAGACTAAACTCATTGAAGTAAAAACAACAAACAGTTTTATTTTTTCCTCCAGCACCTTAAATGTGCTATCCAAGCCCTCCCTTCCCTTATCAACATCTGGGTCAGATTCTGTGGAACCTCTCAGGTCTTGAGAATGGAGTGGAGGAAATGCTTTAGTTTGTATTATTTAACTGTTCCTGCTGATGTACTTCTTTGGTCACCAGGAGTGGGGCGCCTAAAGTGATATTTCTCATGGGGTGCATGTGCTGCCTCTCTAGAAGCCCTATGCAGATTGATGTAGCTACTGTGCTCTCCAGCTCTCCTTTGTGACCATCTACAAGCCCCTGAGCCTAGGAATACACCTGACAAAAATGCTCATAGCTGGCATGGACCCCAAAGCCAGTCCTCTTCATAAGGGTACCTTTAAAACGCCTTGAGGCTGGTTCTCCTCTTCAGTGTCTGTGCACTTTGACAAACTCAAGCATCCTTGCCATGCTTCTGACCTTCGTCCTCACCCTGCAATTGCACCTGCTCAATCCAGCTTCCTGCCATCAGGACTCCCCAGGTCAGAAGTGAGCATTGCTGTCCACACTCACAAACACCACAAGTTTTCAGAGATACACAAAATTCTCCTGAGAATTCTCTCACCAGTCTTCCTTCTGCTGGACTGGAAGCCCTGGGGAAGACCTGCAGACACCATAGCTCAGCAAAGCACCTCACTGTGCAGGAAAATGCAGGCTTCCTTTCTCTCAGCAACCACAGTTCCCATGAACAGTTTTCTTAGAGCCCTTCTCATCTGGTTTGCGGGACGGGAATTGCTGGGCCGTCACCACTTAGGCAACAATGCAACATGAAAACTGCTAAAACTTCCTCCACTATATTTAACTCCCCTTACATTTACAGTCTTCTCTTTCTATGAATATTTGATGATTGGAACAGAGATTTGTAAGACCACTTTGGCCACCTCTTAATGATTCCTGGAGAAGATATGAGCAGTTGGAAAAATATGAGGCACTTTTCTATCCTCGTCCTCAGCTCGGGGCCTTTGACAGAAATGTTAGATGACAGAAAAAAGTCTAATGTACATCTTATTACATATGAGGCATGTATGTGTCCTTGCAAGTATACCCCAGCTCATTTTGAAAAGGTTGTGTGCAGCTGCAGAGATGCATAAAATAAACAGAACACAGAAAAGACTCAGAAAAAAATCTATCTCGTACTATAATGATACTGCAGATATATCTGAAGACTTTTAGCAAAAGAGTGACATGATGAAAACACATGCTTTAGAAAGATGGAGAAGATGAAGAAGGCTTTGTGAACACGTTTCAGGACTAAGTAGTGGAAATGCTTACAGGAGGTAGATGGGTTTTGCTCTTCTGCTAAAGGAAGGGACTGTGTGTTCAGGAAGATACACTTGAGGGCTTCTACTCTTTTCCAGTGTCAGGTCTCAAATCTTAATGCCGGGACTATTTCCTCCAAAATGTACTCCACAGAGTCAGCAGTGTTGTACAGGTAAGACTCACTGGGCAGACAGAAGATGATAGCAGCCAAAATCTGGTTGTTTGCTAATTGTACTTTAAGATATGAGAGAGAGAGAGAGCTCACACAAATGAATCTGCACTAATTGCACTCTCACCCCAGCTTTGCCCAAAGGCAGTCCTTTCCAGATAACCAGCACTATACTAGATTTTGGGAAACAGCACAGCAGTGTCAGCTTCCATGATAAATCATCCTTTCAGTCTCTCAGAGCAGGACAACCACCTTGACCTTCCTGCCATGGATGATGCTTGCTCTCTCTCAAGTCCTGAGTCACCCTGGAGCATCTCCAAATGTGGATTCAGAGGCAGTTAGAAGACGAGAAAGAGCGGCACCAGGATGACATATTTCTGAGGAGTTGAAGCTGGGCTGTCCAACGGCTCTTCACCACACTCCGTGGAGCTCTCTCTGGTTCCCAGCCTGACTGCCTTCAAACGGTACCAGGCAAGTCCCCCGGAACTTTTCGCAGCTATTCCTTACAGCTGTGAAGACGGCTCCTCGGGTGATATCCAGCCTGCTGAATCATTCATTTCCTGTTCTTGATCTCAGAAAGTTCTGTTTGATGTTGTTTTCTCAAGACCATCATTTTAAAGGAAGCAATATTTTATACAACACAGCTTTGTGGGCACTAAAACCAGATTATTTTGAATATGCCTTACCCTTATAATCATTTTCCTATGTAGAATTTTGGGTGCTGAGAATAACTTTGCCATGGTCCTCCCATGACATGAGGATGTTGGATGTCATAGGCAGGATTCCCAGTTCCGTTTACACCATAAAGTTGAAGACATTGCTCAACTTGTCAGTAACAAGTCAGGAGAAGTTGCCATTTGAAAAAGCGTCAGATGTATTTGCTAGTGTACCCGAGAATCTGCCGTGTGGGTGTTTCCAACTCTTCCATCTTATGAGAGCACTCTTCTCTTTAATGTTAAAATGAAAATGAGTTTATTCCCCATCCCTCACTTAGTCGACTCCCTGCATTTCTCAGGAATCTCAGGGACTTTCCATTTCTCATAGTTACTCCCTCTTCTAATATCCTCCTTCTGTTTAACTGTCTTTCACTTGGATTCTCAATGCTTGCATCTGCTGTTTCTCTCCTGTCTGCATCAAACCAAATGTGGAAACATGGATGCTTTTCCATGATTACAACTGTTAATTGACTGTTTTAAAGTTCTCAAACAACTTTAATTTTGATAAAACTACCATCTTTGAATAGTTTTAACATAATTTACTAAGGAGTCAGAGGTAAAGGAGCACATGACAGAACACTGCCTTCTAGTCCATATATGACCCTCCTGATCCTAGAAGCCTCCTGGCCATTTTCCCCTGGGAAGCATCTCACTGGCTGACCCCTGCCTCCTACAGCCTTCCATGCAGCTGGCCCTACTTCCCGTTCATCCAGAGCCCTCTCACTCCTTCCTTCTTAAGTTACCATGACAAATTTAAATGCTCCTTGTTTTATTCGGCAACCAATATAGTGCTCTTTGTCTTACTCTTCCTCCTTCTACATCAAGGCCTGGGGTCTATTTTCTCACCAAAATTCAACAATCATCAATCATGCTGCCAACCAAACTTTGTTTCCCCATTCCTATCTCCTATGTTTGTCTTAAAAATATTAAATTTTAAAACATTTTGATACTGTAATATATCTATTCTCATTAGAAATCAGATACAGAACACAGAAGGAAACCTAGAGGAAATGGCTAATTCCTGGACACATACAACCTACTAATATTGAATCAAAAAGAAATAGAAAACTTGAATAGACCAATAACAAGTAATGAGATGAATTGGTAATAAAAGCCTACCAACAAGGAGAAGTCCAGGACTGGATGACTTCATAGCTGAATTCTACTGAACTCTTAAAGGAGAATTAATACCAATTCTTCTACTCAAGGAGACCATTGTAGGAGGCCAGCATAACTCTGATACCAAAACTGGATAAGGACACGAAATCAAAAGAAAACTCTAGACCAATACCCCTAACAAACATAGAGGCAAAAGTCCTCAACAGAATGCTAGCAAATTGAATCCAACAGTATATCAAAAAGATCACACACAATGATCAAGTAGAATTTATCCTGTGGATATAAGGATGATTCAACATAGGCAAATCAATAAATATGATATATCATATCTGTAGAATAAAGGAAAAAATCACATAATCATCTCAACAGGTGCAGAAAAAGCGCTTGACAAAATTCAATATTCCTTCGTGATAAAAACCTTCAATAAATTCGGTATGGAAGGAAAGTAACTCGGCATAATAGAGGCCACATATAACACACTAAAATCATACTGAATGGGAACAAAGTAAGGATGCCACTCTCACCACTCTTATTCAGTATAGACTAGAAGTCCTAGACAGAGCAGTTAGGCAAGAGAAAGAAATAAAAGACATCCAAATTGGAGAAGAGGACGTAACAATGTTCCTGTTTGCACATAAATGATCTTATATATAGAAAAATCTAAAGACTCTACCAAAAAAACTCAGAACTGATAAACAAACTCAGGAAAGTTGCAGGATACAAAATAAATAACAAAAATCAGTGGTGTTTCTATATACAGACAACAAACTAGCTGGAAAAAAAATCAAGAAAGCAACTCCATTTGTAATAACTACAAAAATAATAAAATATCTAGAAAAAGAATTTAACCAAGGAGGTGTCAGATGTAACTAAAAAACACGGATGAAAGAAATGTAAGAAAACACACACAAAAATAGAAAGACATCCATACTTAGTAGCTGGAAGAATTAATATTATTAAAATGGCCATACTAACCAAAGATTCAGTGCAATCCCTATCAGAATACTGCAGAAATAAAGAAACACAATCCTAAAATTTGTATGAAATCAAAAAAAGACTCTGAATAGACAAAGCAATTATGAGCAAAAAGAACAAAGCTGAAGGTATCATGTTACTATTCTTCAAAATATACTACAACACTAGAGTAGTCAAAACAGCATGGCACTAGCATAAAAACACACACACAGGTCAGTGGAACAGAATAGAGAATTCAGAGATTAATTCACATATTTGCAGTCAACTGATTTTTGACAAAGGCACTGAGAACATTCACTAGGAAAAGGACAACCTCTTCAATAAATGGTCCTGGGAAAACGAGATATCCATGTGCGAAGAATAAAACTAGACCCTCACGTTTCACCCTATACAGAAGTCAACTCAGAATGAATCCAAGGACTAAATCTAAGACCTGAAATATATAGCTACTAGAAGAAAACATAGGGGAAATGCTTCAAGACATCGGGCTGGGAAAATATTTTATAAAAAAGACCTCAAAAGCACAGACAACTAAGGCAAAAATAAACAAATAAAATTATATCAAATGAAAAAGCTTCTACACATCAAAGAAAACAATCAACAGAGTGAATGGACAACCTACAAAATGGGAGGAAATAGTTTCAACTATTCATCTGACAAGGAATTAATATTCAAGAATATACAAGAAACTCAAACATCTCAATAGAAAAAAAATTTTAAGGCTGATTTAAAAATGGGCAAAAGATATGAACAGATATTTCTCAAGATACACAAATGGCCAACAAATATATGTAAAAATGTTCAACATTATTAATCATCAGGGAAGTGCAAATCAAAACAATGAGGTATCATCTCATCCCAGATAGAATTGCTATTGTCAAAAATACAAAAATGTTGGTGAGGATGCAGAGAAAGAGAAACTGTTATACACCATTGGTGCAAATGTAAACCAGTATAACCCTTATGGAGAATAGTCTAGAGGTTCCCCAAAAAACTACAAATAAAACTACCATATGATCCAGCAATCCTACCACTGGCTATTTATCCAAACAAAAGGAAATCAGTATATCAAAGGCACATCTGCCACCTCACGTTTATTGCAGCACTGTTCACAATAGCCAAGATATGGAATCAACCCAAGTGTCCAACAACGGAGGCAAAAAGAAATTATGATATATATACGCAATGGACTACTATTCAGCCATAACAAGGAATACAATGCTGTTACTTACTGCAAAGTGGATGAAACTGGAGAACATTGTGCTAAGTAAAATAAGCCAGTAACAGAAAGTTAAATACTGCATGTGCTCACTCATATGTAGAAGCTTTAAAAATTAATTTCATAGAAGTAAAAGGTAGAACAGGGGATACTAGAGACTGGGAAGAGTATGAAGGAAGAGAAGATAAGGAGAGATTTGTTAAAGGGCACAGAATTACAGCTAGAACAGAGGAATAAATTCTAGTGTTTTATAGAACAGCACTACGTGCCCCATAAATATGTGTAATTATTGTGCCAATCAAAAATAATTTTTTAAAAAAATTCTCGGTCTTGTATTTATTCTAAAAATTTTATCCATTTGACCTGTAAAAAAATTATTCTTGCATAAACCATTTTTTTCTGGCTCTCCCTTGGGGGTAATAAATTAGCAGCCATGATCAGTGGACATGTATGCAGACAGTGGTATCCTTTTTAGGCAAACAAGAGACCAGCTCCCAGTGAAACCAGCCAAATCCTCTTCTTTGTAGACCATAAAAGTGTCCCTGCTCTTCCAGTATGTTTGAGAAAAGAACACACAATGCAATATAGCACATGCTATGCTAAACATGTCCAACATACATCGACTGTGAGCGAAAGGACAGATCAGATCTTTCTGAGGGTTCACTAATAAAGGAGTATTACTAAAAATGTAGATGAAAGAGCCACTGGTTTTCAAGTAGAAGTCATCCCTAAGACAGCAATCCCAACATGGATGATTGATGCCATTTTGTGGTCAAACTTTAACTGGATGAAGACAAAATGAGAAAAGTAATTGTAATATTGTGTTTTCAAATGCACACATGTAAAGTTCCCAACTCTGGTAGTACAGATAGTACTGCAGCATAAGATGTGGCTGTCTCTCCATCTTACATTTTCATTGTTATAATGTATTAAATAAAATAGTGGTAATCCTAGATCGTGGCTTAATAGGATTTTTTTTAATTTTTTTGTAGTGAAGCAAACTTTGTCCTCAATTTTAAAACATGATTCACAAAGATCTGGGAACTAGTTCTCTAGAAACATATTTGAGGGATTAGGAAAAGAAACATCAACAAAAATGTTGAAAAGAAACATCAACAAAAGTCTCTCAATCCCCTAGAAATTGTAGAAAACTTACAGAGGGCTTTGCTGAAGTCAGGACCCGGAAGAACTGCACAGGCAGCTGAGAGATAGGACCTACCTCTCTCTCATGGTGAAGGGTCTGGAGAGAGGACTCTGTGGCCCCCAGAGACCCAGAATTAGCATCCTTTCCAGTCTGTGCCTCTCTCATTATTCCCTAACCCTCACACTGCCAACACTCTCGTCCTCCACTGCAGATTTGCATATTCTTCCTAGGAAGTCTAGGGAAATTTGAGATGCATAGAGAAAAGAAGATACTGTCATACAATCAGTAGGTTTCAACTACTTACTTGAAAAAAAAATGGCCATGCTAATTACAGAATGAGAGAGACTCCACTAGACTATGTCTGTTCTCACAGTGGCAAGAGTGGTCTCTGGAATTGAGAATGCTCCCCTGCAGTCCCAAGCCTGCTGCCAGGGCATGTGGATGTGATTTTGGATGGTGAATTGGCTCCTCAGGCAAACAAATTCTCTCTTTCTTTTAATTTGTCTGATCTTTGAGGAGACATCAAATTTTTATTACATGTAACTCTGAAATGCATGTGAAATGAAGAGTTAGGTAAGTGCTTTCTAAGTCTTGGGTCTATGAAGATGAAGAAAGGTAATACAGAATTTCAGTCTTGAAGAGATCCTCAGAGATTTTATTACAGCTGAGAAACTGTGGTACTTAGAAATTACATAATAAACCAGGATGTCCAGGATGAGAACTTTTTGCCTACAGGGCCCCTTCAAGCAAAGCACTCCACTTTCTTATTTGTCAAGCATGTATTTTCCCAGGACATAGATTTATCATATTCTGAAGAACATACGTCTTTTATTTCACCCTGTGTTTTGAGAGGGTATAATAGAAAATGTTTATATTATGAAATTTCCCAGTTTTTGATTCTCCCGTATGGACTTAGAAAATAAGAGTAGTGAATTATAGCCCCCATATTATGTCTCTGTGTCTAATTGTTGATTTTAAATTGTTTACTTCTTCCTTTATTCATACCTTTATTCCTCCCTGCATGTCCATCCTTGCTGATAAGCAAATTGCATATTACATTCACATTTGATAGGTTCAACCCATGATTAATCAAATATACATGTAGATCATGTATGTAGACTCTATTATGGAAGTTTGAATAGAAGAAAAGACAGCACTCAATGAGAAAACAGAATTTCTTATAATGCAAGTGTCTCATCTTCCATTCTTTTTCAGTTTGGGAGGAGGGAAGCTCAAAGGCCTGCACCTAGTTAGGTGAGTTTCAGGATTTCTGCATTTTGATAGATTCTAGTGCTTGAGGGTATTGCGCATGGAACTAAAGCATAGGTTCTAGAATAGAAAGGTGAGAGCAAGGGTCACATATCTGAAAGCATGCTGACTACCTAAGGGTGCTAAATGAAGAATGGGGTAGAGAAACTGTGGGGCCAAAGATAGAGGCAGAGAGAGGTGAGACTGGGGAATTCCAGAGCAGTGCAGGCATGAGTCTCTGGGCATTGGTGACAACTTGCCAGGTGCATTAAAGAGGCTGAGGCAGAGTAAACAGGGAACAGTTTAGGATGGCAAAATGCTAATAGGAGGAGATCTGCTCCAAAGCAGAGGTGAAGGAGGCTGTCCTTAATCAACAGAGAGGATATTTTACTACATAGGATTCAGGCAGCTAGAGGGATTGATGCAGTTGCACACAAATTTGAAGATGAAAGGGAGATGGATGATGAAGCCATTCACACCCTTTTCCGTTCATTTCCTGGATACAGTTGGAGGCTAGCCCATTTGTATAGAGTGCTGGTGAGGATCGAGTGGGAGAGAGAGGAGCATGGTGAAGCCTTGCTTCTGCCACAGGTTGCTGCCAAAGACGGGAGAAAGACATTCCAAACAGATCTGGGGGCTCAGCTGCTGCTGCAGACCACCAATGTGCCACAATATTCATCTGCACAGGTGTGGGGGCTTCTCCAAGAGAGCTCAGATACAGGGGATGATCTCCTCTGTGTCAGTTTGGGGATTGATCCAAAGTTGGGAAACTTTCAGGACAGGGTTTCTAGAGAGATGAGGTTCTAGAGAGAGTACAGGGTGCTGACTACTGGAAGTGAAGGAAAGAGGGGGCTGGAAGTGTGTGGTTAGAAGGTTGATGTAAGATGAGTGAGTGTGAGTTGGAGGGAGAGGAGTGTGAGAGTGCCGGACTATCTCTGGTTGTGGTGGAGGAGGGAAGTTGTAAGAGCAGTACTTGGTATGAATGAGCTTCATAAAGATCTCCCAGATAACAGAAATAATTGAATTAAAGAGGAAGACTATGAATCGGGCACCTCCATCTTCAAACAATGTATTGAAGCAGCGGGAAGGGGGAAGCTCATTGAAATTGAATACGAGCTTCAAATCAAAGGAGCTTTTCCGTAAAAAAAAAAAAATACAGGAGGGATGCAATTATGGTAAAGACGGGGAGGTGAAGTAGAGAATGACCAAAATGTTTTGGAGGAAGAAAGGGTTGTGTAAGCAATATGAGCCTTGAAGAAAATGCAGTTTATGGGATGCAGACTCTAACCCTACCTGCTCACTGCTGACTGCCTTCCAAAAAAAGTAAAAATTAAATATAGCTGCTGCTGCTTCTTCTTCTTCTTCTTCTTTTTTTTTGAGACAGAGTTTCACTCTTGTTTCCCAGGCTGGAGTGCAATGGCACGATCTCGGCTCACCACAACCTCCGCCTCCTGGGTTCAGACAATTCTCCTGCCTCAGCCTCCTGAGTAGCTGGGATTACAGGCATGCACCACCATGCCCAGCTTATTTTTTGTATTTTGAGTGGAGACGGGGTTTCACCATGTTGACCAGATGGTCTCGATCTCTTGACCTCGTGATCCACCCCCCTCAGCCTCCCAAAGTGCTGGGATTACAGATGTAGCTTTTTAAGAGCAAATTGACTTGATGCACTGGTTCTTCCTATGTGAACTATTGGTTCTCTGGATAATAAGACTCTTGTGTTGAGGCAAGTGAGGTTGGTTTTGGTTTTATGCAGCATCAATCTATCCATTCAATCAGTCAATCTGAATAGAGCACCTTTTCTGTGCCAGGCATTGTGATGGGGGCTGAAGAAATTGTGTGAAACAAAAATAGAGGTGACCCCTCCCCTTATAGCAATTCCGGTCTAGTGGAAAAGATGTGAAAGAAGCAAAGGGTCACCCTCCAAATGAACAATTACAACTATGATGAGGGCAACCAGAAGATACAGGTACAATGACAGTATGCGATGTGGGATGGATCTCATGAGAGGAGTTGGGATCATCCTCTTCAGGACACAGCATTTGAGTAGTATGTGGGAGCTAATCGGAGCAGAGCAGCCCAGGAACACTGGCCCTGTGTGCATGTGTGGGGCGGGGAGTATGAGCACATGACTAAAGGAAAGAAGGCCAGCGCTATGCACTCCAAAAACAGAGGGGAGCACAGTGCCAGGAGAGCAGACAGCACCCTGGAGGCCAAATAAAAAACCTTGCATATGTTCCTGAGAGTAATGGGAAGTGATTGAAAGGTTGAGAACAAGGGAATGACCAAATAAGATTTGCTTTGAAAAGATCCTTCCAAAAGCCCGGTGGAGAATGGACTGCAGGGAGAGGGGAGGAGAAGGTAAGATTCGATATGGAAGATTAGATATGTTCCGGTAAAGAATGAGTGAGAGGAGGTGCAGAGAGCACTGAGAACAGCCCATGGCACATGCCAAGCACTTGACAAATGTTAGCTATTAGACCTATTTAGATTTCCAAAGAAGGCCCCCAGAATGGCAAGAGAGCTCAGGACCATGTCAGCAGTGTGTTTATTCCTTATTCACATATTGTATCTATTTTTCCACTAGCTTCTAAAGTCAGTTTACAGAAACCTGTCTAGTAAAAGTGTACGTTTTTCTTTTTTAAGTAATAGAGCTGGAACAAAGGAAGGTAACATACAAAATGTGTTTAACTAACCCCTTGCTTATTCCCTCATCTTTTAAAGACTTAAAATAGTTTCAACAGGCCCTGGTCTTGCTCCTAAGTAGATTCGTGTCCCCATGGCTGTGTCCTCAGGTCCATAAACTCCTGCTGGTGCCTCAGGATTCCACAGCTTTCTTTACTGCTGCCCTCCCCACTCAGTTTCTCCCTTCTTTAATGCTGATGAGTTTCATTTCAATTACTGCCCCTTTCATCTCAAACACCAGTGAGGCAGAAGCAATGCATAAAGTCAACTTGCTGCTTTGAAAACTAGAATTTATTGTGTCCTAGTGTCACTTTTATTAATTGCTGAAAGTTAATGGTATCCAGACCTACAGAATTTTGTATAAACATTTAATTTTTTTTTCATCAAAGAGAAGCCTCTCTGACATTCTATATACAGTGATGTGCCTTCTGTTGTAGGCTAATTATACATAGTAGATTTATTTACACCGAGGAACCTATGAATTTGAGGTTTGAATAACACGAAAAACATGTTCAGATCAGGACAGAGCTGAACCGACCATACAGGTAACTGGGAGTCTTTTTAAATACTGCCCGTTTGACTTTCACTTTACCTCCTGGAGGATTTTCCACACTCCTGTCCCCATTGCACAGGCTCAAGTTGTGTTGGCCATAATGGACTTTCAGGAAAAGAGAGATCCTTTTTCTTGGATTCGGATCCAGGACCACTTGGAGAGAAGCATAGAAAATTATCCTCTAGATAGCATGAGGAGAAGAAAAGTAAGATGCCTTTTGCTTTATTTTTGGCCTTAACTATTTGGAGAAAAATTTCTGGGAAGATATCAAAAGAACCCTAACTTCAATGTTAGAAATATTTTAGCAAAACATGACACCCTGGGGAAACAAGAAGTGATTCTGGAGGCACAATTTCTCCCCAGGGTAGGCAGTCCTTATAATTATTGCCCCCAAGAGGGTCTTGTACCTTGTGATTTGAGAATAAATTGAGAACAAATCTTAGTAGTTAGAATGAATGCCAAAATTCACACCAGTTACCCCTGACTTTTAGGAGGAGCATGTGGATTTCTTGAACAGTTAATGCATTGATCAATTTCCTGCCTGCGTGCATCTCAACAGAGAGATGCTTAGTTTTCATTACAGATGTATCATTGCCCATTCGGCTCTGTTCTCAAAATTGCATTGTGAACATAATTCTTAGCAATGCTGCTTTAATTTATCTACACAAACTTCATAAAAGCCATTTTATTAGATGAGCCAGAGTCATACCCTATGTCTGATGTGCTGCACGTGGCAAGCAGCATGATTTATATCCTGGTGCACTGCCTGCCATAGGCAGGCATTTTAATGCTATGCCGATTATTTAGATGTATTCAGAATCTTGCCCTTTCTTGCCAATGGACACTGAGCTTTCTCCAAGAGCTTTATGTATGTGTCAAGATATTCTTTCCCTCTGAGAGATGCCAAAACCAGATTTATCCCCAAGGTTAAAGAAACGAGGGAGATGTCCTTTGCTTTTCTCCACTTCTTACTCCCAGAAAATAATTCATCTACATCCACACAGAGACAGCTCTTGGCATGAACAAAGGTGTCCCAAGAAAAACCAGGAGGCATCCATGCAACTGTTCATGATTGTATCATTATGTATTTAGCATATCTGCTGCGTTTAGGTTTAAACACTAGCCTGACCCAAAATAAGGCAAAACAAAATTTGTAAATATTCACTCATTTTTTTTATCATACTTTACAGTAGAACTTGCAAAATGTGGATATAGTCCAGCAGGTAAAGAAATCTAATGTTAGACTTTTTTTTTTAAAAAAAAAAAAAGGCATGTACCAGCTCTTTTCTAGTCAAGTTTCTCTGATTTTCTTCCTTGACTCTGAGATAATTTGTATATAAAATCTATCCTCAATCATATAAGCAGAGTCTTTTTTTTTTTTTTTTTTGCTTTTGGTTGTATTATAATTTTTTCTTTTCCCTTTGCCACATATATAGCAGATGCTTTATGCTAACATTTATTTCGACACATATCTAGGCATGACTAGGCTTCCAGTAAGTAAAAGCAGGAAGGATGGAGTTAACAATGTATGGAAGCTATTTCAGTGCAAAGAATATTTATGGAATGTTACTGTTTTCTCTCTCTTGCTTTATTTCTTTATTTAAAGTTTCCCTTAAGAAAACTGTTGTGAGATAAGTAATGATTTCACTATGTATGAGCATCTCATATGTGTAACTCTCAGGCGAATTGTCCTATTCAGTTTATGGTATTTTTAAGTGCAGCTGTCATTGTTAGCATTTTACAGAGAAAAGATATATAGTCATGAACATAGTAAGCAGATCTATTAGCCAGAAGCAATCTGGAACATAATCTGAACTTACTGCCTAGAATCATCTGCTCTCTCCCTTAGAGATGGGCCTGTGCTATAATTCACATTGGTGAGGCATGAGGAATAAGGAGGGTTGGACCAGGTGCCAAACCTGCCAGCACATTGATCTTGCACTTCCCAGACTCCAGAACTGTGAGAAATAAATTTCTGTAACTTATAAGCTACCTAGCCTATGGTATTTGTTACAGAATCCCAAGCAGACTAAGACATAGATTAATGGAACAAAATAGAGTCCAGAAGCAGATGCACACACACATGGTCAATGGATTTTCAACAAAGGCACCAAAACAATTCATGGGAGAAATAATAGTTTTCCTAAAAATAATGTGACAACAACTATTTAATATATATCCATATTTTTAAACAGGAATATTAATCCTTATTCTCATACCATACATAAAATTTAACTCAAAATGGATTATAAATCTGAACATAAGAACTAATACATGAAACTGCTAAAATAAAATACAGAAGAAAATCATCATCTAGAGAGTATCAAAGATTTCTTAGGACACAAACCATTAAACAATGATATATTGGATTTCATGAAAATTGAAAACCCTTCTTTTTGAAAATACTGTTAAGAAAATGAAAAGGCAGAAAATTAATAAGGATATCCAGAATCTGAACTCAGATCAGTAACAAGTAAACTTAATAAGCAAACTCTCCACTTTAGATAAATAAAATATACATTCTCCATTTTAAATACATAAAATAATGATCGGCCATTATTAATAGCCATTTATAGAATAAAGCAATATTTTTGTTCTCTCTCCCTCTTTTTCTTCCTCTCTTTTCCTTTCAAAAAAAAAAAGACCCTCTATATCCTCTTTCTCTCAAAAAAAAAAGAGCATCTTTGTTTCTTCAAACTTCTACTATTTCAAATAATGCAAAAAAAAAAAAAAGAAAGAAAATGAAAAGGCAAGCCACAATATATTTTTTAAAAATTCAACAACAAAATAAGACAATATAACAATAAAATAAGGAAAGTATTTGAATGGACACTACACAAAAGAAAATCAAGTGACTAATAAGCATATGATGAAATGCTCAGTGTCAGTAGTCACCATGAGATACCACTTCATACTCCCTAGAATGTCTAAATTTAAAAAAGCAACAGTCTCAAGCGTTGGAGAAGATATGGAGCAATGAGAACCTAATTGTTGATCAGAACATAAAATTATACAACCAATTAAAAAAGTTTGAAAGTTTCTTGCAAAGTTGAACATACACTTTCCATGCAACCAGCAATCCCATGCCTAGCTATTTACTCAAGAGAAATCAAAACACTGATCTATAGGAAGACTTGCACATGAATGCTCATAGTAGCTTTATTCATATTGGTCAAAAACTGGGAGCAGTCTAATGCCCATCAACATGTAAATAGATGAGTTATGACACATCCACACACAGGAATACTAGCTAGCAATGAAAAGGAATGAACTCCTGATACACACAGCAACGTGGATGAATCTCAAAAACATGCAGTGTGACAGAAGCTGGATACAAAAGGAGTACATACTATCTGATGCTATTTATATGAAACTCTAGGAAAGCCCAAAACAATCTATAGTGATAGAAAGCAGGCCAGAGGGTGTGTGGAGATGGGAGCTAGCGGGGACTGACTGGGAAGGGGTACAAGGAAGTTTTGCAGCTGATTGAAATGTTCAGTATCTTGATTGTGATGATGGTTATATGTGTATAAAACTTTGTCGAAATTTATTGAAAAGTGCACATGAGAAAGTTCTGGTTTGTTTCTGGGTTTTGAATGGACAGGCTGTGGAATACGTACACATTGTGCTGGCCTCCACATCCCGCTAGGGAATGCTGGGGACTTCCCGCAGCCTGCCTGGGCTAGAGGAAAGTTTGCGGGCTCACACTTCAGAAGAGGGAAGCTGGCTTCACCGGCCATCTGCGGCTTTGAAGGAGGCAGAGGTTGGAGGGGAAGCTGTGTCCTGTGACTGGATGGGTCACTCCATTTTCAACCCTGGGCTTCACAACACTTGGAAGCGGCACCAAAGCTCTGCTGAGCATCAGTTATATAAGGGTATTTTTGCCTTATTTTATTGCCTCTAATTTCTAGTTTTCAGTCTCTAAGTCACCCTGAGGTGGCCCACTTTCCCTCCTGCAGGCATGGTCTGCCCAGCTGCAGTCGCAATGTCTGTAGAAAAGTCGGTTTTCATCAGAGATTGCTGGTCTCACCTGCAGAAGCAGAGGAATCCCAGTCCTCACCCAGCCTCATTTCCCAAACCTCTTGTGAGTGACCAGAAGGGCTGGAGCCCACCAGCTCCTAGCTTTTTGCATCAGGAAGGCATCGAGCTCCAAGTCCAGAAAACACTCTGCCTTATGATTTGGGAGATATACCCAGAGAGAGGCTGCCGTAACCACATGGGTACTACACACATCGTAACACACCGGCTGGAATGGACACAGGGAACTTAGGACCGTTTTCTTCTCCGTTTTTGCCTTCCCAGTGTCCTCTCCTCTACTGTATGGTGTGATCACCCTCTAGGGGTCAGACGCCTCTTCGCATCCACACAAACGTTCAGACTCCTTCAGGCCAAGAAAAACTTCTCAAGCTGTAGATGTTTACCTCTTCAGCCCTCTCAGAGGGCAAAGAGGAAGCCTGTGGGAGGGCCACAGAGCCACACAGTGGCTGCTGGAAATATTTTCTTGCCTCAAAAGAAACCAACTTAATGAGTGCAGGAGTAACCCAAGCGCCCGGCTACCTTCCTCGACCCACTCCTGCTGTCCAGGGTCACTTTCAAACACACCTAGAGAAATGGGCTTTGTCATTGTCGCACCCAGCTCTCTGCTTCTAGGTCTGATAACCACCTTCCTGCGTCTCTTACTCCTTCCTCCTTCATTTCACTCAAAGTTCAATACAAGAGAATTGGATGTAAGGTTTTGGGGTAGCTGAGAGGAACTACAGCACCAGACAGGAAATAATTCCAAGTTCGCTTCTGGGCATTTCCAATGAAAGAACCCAGGGGCCCTTCGACACCATAGTGAGTTCCTTCCTGGCCTGTCCTTCCTGTCTCCGGGGCTTTTCTCCTCTTCAAGAGATCCTCCTTCATACTGCAAATTGCTAAATATTCTTGTTATTCTCTTTTCCTTTGTAAGCTACACCCAAGTGGCCTTAATTTTTTAATTATCTTAAGGTATTTTTCTCACTAAAAGATGATTTTGCCTCCTTCCTGAGAAGATAAGTTCAAAGTACCACAGGCTTTTGAAATTCTTTCTCCCCATTCTGCCTTTCATGTATGTCTGTGTGTGTATTTAATTGTATATATTGTGCATATGTGTACATATGTGTGTAAGTACATATATGTGTGTTGCATTTTTATGTGTGTGTTTGTATATGTGCATGTATGAGTATGTGATTGTATGTGTATTTGTGTATATATGTGTCTATGTGTGTCTATGTGTATGTGTGTGTTGTGTGTATATTTGCATGTGTGTACATGTGTATGTTATAACCGTTCAAACATTCTTTACTTCATCCTTGTTTTTGGAAAGGAAATAAAATAATTCTGGTTAAACTAGTCCAAATTACTATTTTTTAAATTCATTTAACCATTTTAGTAACAAGTAAATGTCTTCTTGCTGTGTACACAATTTTCACGTTGGCGTGAAACTTTGTCATTTGCTGATTATTGGACTTTTTCCCAATCACTTGTTTTGACTTACACAACTCCCTGAAGAAAACAGTTTCCAGTAACAGTTTGCCATGTTCAGTCAAGGACCTCAACATGGGCTCTGAATCTTTGAAGGCAACTCACAATATGGTCCCCAGAGATGCAGAAGATCAGATGAGTTCTTTAAGCTTTTCTCCCAAAACATGCTCTGAGAAATGGATCCAGCCCCCACTGACCGAGGCCACCGGCACGGAGCCCTCCCTGCTGCTGACTTAGAATGGTCTTCGCTCCACTCTTTTGCACCCAGGAAACAGCCACAGTAGCGCCATGTCTTTGTTCCCTCCAGAAGCCAGTTAACCCTTTGGGTAAAAAGTAAATTTTCTGACCTAGCTGCAGTTTCTTATTTCCTAGTCTCCCCTTTAGCAGCAGACATAGGAAGCATGAAAGCTTAGCATCAGCGTGGAAAATATGACTCAAACCCAACACTTGCTCATTCCAGATGGCAACATGTTCCCTAAATGTAAAGCAAACTATAACAGGAAACCTGATTTTTATTACAAGAGCGGAGTCTGTGTGTAGCTCAAAAGAATCTGACCAGAAGGAATCAGTCAGAAATTCTACAGCTCAAGAACCAAGTAGTTCCATAGTAGAGAAGAAATATGAATCAGAGAGGGAACTAAGCCCTGGCAGTCGTGTGTCAGAGCTCCCAGGGGTGCTGAAATCTCAGAACATCTGTTATCTTCCTTATGTCAGCGCTTTCTCTCAGGGCCGGCTCCTTGTCCCGTTTGCTCACTGCATATACCTGGAAGGCAGGTGAGCTTTGTCTGTGGTCCTCTCAGCTCACTGTTTAGTCTCTTCTTTTCCCCAGCCTTCTCTGCTCAAGAGACCATAACCATGGTGCCCCAGTGGCCTCCTGCAAGATGTGCATTTTCCCAGTGCCTGGCATCAAGTGCAGTAGGCATCAAGTAGTTGGGGGATGCCAGAATGAATGGTTCTCTTTGTCTGACTCCTGTGAAAGCTGCTCTCTTGCCTTCACCTATGAAGGCTAGTTCTCAACCCAATAAAAAGCTACAGAGAGATGCTCATCAATAAATATCAGCTTAATGTGTCACCAGCTCAACCGTAATCACAGAAGCGATGACTTCACTCAACAAAGGAAACTAACTGTAACAGCAAAAGTCACAAACTCCCCAGAAATAAAATGTAGCGGGACCATTCCTATTTACTTCTAATGGATAGCTCTGATCTATCCTATAGCATATTTCCCCTCCAAATTGTAAATGTTAGTGAATAATAAACTCTGACACAATTTTGAGATAAAAACCACATGATCACAATCCACTGGAAGATTTGGCTCCTTTCTCTAAATTCTGAGCTGGGTGGCTTTATTGTATTTTTTTTTTTTTTTTTTTTTTTTTTTTTTTTTTAATTTTTATTGCATTATAGGTTTGGGGGTACATGTGCAGAACAAGCAAGATAGTTGCATAGGTACACACATGGCAGTGTGCTTTGCTGCTTTCCTCCCCTTCACCCACACTTGGTATTCATCCCCAGGCTATCCCCCCCAGCCCCCCCCTGCTGTCCCTCCCCCATTCCCCCCAACAGTCCCCAGTGTATAGTAGACCGCCTCTCTGTGTCCACGTGTTCTCATTTTTCTCACCCACCTATGAGTGAGTATATGCGGTATTTCTTTTTCTGTTCTTGTGTCAGTTTGCTGAGAATGATGTTCTCCAGATTCATCCATGTCCCTACAAAGGACACAAACTCATCATTTTTGATTGCTGCATAATATTCCATGGTGTATATGTGCCACATTTTCCCAGTCCAGTCTATCATCGTTGGGCATTTGGGTTGGTTCCAGGTCTTTGCTATTGTAAACAGTGCTGCAATGAACATTCGTGTGCATGTGTCCTTATAGTAGAACGATTTATAATCCTTTGGATAGATACCCAGTAATGGGATTGCTGGGTCAAATGGAATTTCTATTTCTAGGTCCCTGAGAAATCGCCACACTGTCTTCCACAATGGTTGAACTAATTTACACTCCCACCAACAGTGTAAGAGTGTTCCTATTTCTCCACATCCTCTCCAGCATCTGCTGTCTCCAGATTTTTTAATGATCGCCATTCTAACTGGTGTGAGATGGTATCTCAATGTGGTTTTGATTTGCATCTCTCTAATGACCAATGATGATGAGCACTTTTTCATATGTTTGCTGGCCTCATGTATGTCTGCTTTCGTAAAGTTTCTGTTCATATCCTTTGCCCATTTTTGAATGGGCTTGTTTGTTTTTTTCCTGTAAATCTGTTTGAGTTCTTTGTAAATTCTGGATATCAGCCCTTTGTCAGATGCGTAAACTGCAAAGATTTTTTCCCATTCTGATGGTTGCCGATTCACTCTAGTGACTGTTTGTTTTGCTGTGCAGAAGCTGTGGAGTTTGATTAGGTCCCATTTGTCTATTTTGGCTTTTGTTGCCAATGCTTTGGGAGTTTTGTTCATGAAGTCCTTGCCTACTCCTATGTCCTGAATGGTTTTGCCTAGATTTTCCTCTAGGGTTTTTATGGTGTCGGGTCTTACGTTTAAGTCTTTAATCCATCTGGAGTTAATTTTAGTGTAAGGTGTCAGGAAGGGGTTCAATTTCTGCTTTCTGCACATGGCTAGCCAGTTTTCCCAACACCATTTATTAAATAGGGAATCCTTTCCCCATTGCCTGTTTTTGTCTGGTTTATCAAAGATAATATGGTTGTAGATGCGTTGTGTTGCCTCCGATGCCTCTGTTCTGTTCCATTGGTCTATATCTCTGTTTTGGTACCAGTACCATGCTGTTTTGATTACTGTAGCCTTGTAGTATAGTTTGAAGTCTGGTAGTGTGATGCCTCCCGCTGTGTTCTTTTTGCTTAGAATTGACTTGGCTATGCGGGCTCTTTTTTGGTTCCATATGAAATTCATGGTGGTTTTTTCCAGTTCTGTGAAGAAATTCAATGGTAGTTTGATGGGGATAGCATTGATTGTGTAAATTACTTTGGGCAGTATAGCCATTTTCACGATATTGATTCTTCCTAACCACGAACATGGAATGTTTCTCCATCTGTTTGTGTCCTCTCTTATTTCATTGAGCAGTTGTTTGTAGTTTTCCTTAAAGAGGTCCCTTACATTCCTAGTGAGTTGTATTCCTAGGTATTTTATTTTCTTTGTAGCAATTGTGAATGGCAGTTCGTTCTTGATTTGGTTCTCTTTAAGTCTGTTATTGGTGTATAGGAATGCTTGTGATTTTTGCACATTGATTTTATATCCTGAGACTTTGCTGAAGTTGCTTATCAGTTGCAGGAGCTTTTGGGCTGAGGTGATGGGGTCTTCTAGGTATACTATCATGTCGTCTGCAAATAGAGACAATTTGGCTTCCACCTTTCCTATTTGAATACCCTTTATTTCTTTTTCTTGCCTGATTGCTCTGGCTAGAACTTCCAGTACTATGTTGAATAGAAGTGGTGAGAGAGGGCATCCTTGTCTAGTGCCAGATTTCAAAGGGAATGCTTCCAGTTTTTGCCCATTAAGTATGATATTGGCTGTTGGTTTGTCATAAATAGCTTTTATTACTTTGAGATATGTTCCATCAATACCAAGTTTATTGAGGGTTTTTAGCATAAAGGGCTGTTGAATTTTGTCAAATGCCTTCTCTGCATCAATTGAGATAATCATGTGGTTTTTGTTTTTGCTTCTGTTTATGTGGTGAATTACATTTATAGACTTGCGTATGTTGAACCAGCCTTGCATCCCCGGGATAAATCCTACTTGATCATGATGGATAAGTTTTTTAATGTGCTGTTGCAATCGGTTTGCCAGTATTTTATTGAAGATTTTTGCATCTATGTTCATCATGGATATTGGCCTGAAGTTTTCTTTTCTTGTTGAGTCTCTGCCAGGTTTTGGTATCAGGATGATGTTGGTCTCATAAAATGATTTGGGAAGGGTTCCCTCTTTTTGGATTATTTGGAATAGTTTCAGAAGGAATGGTACCAGATCCTCTTTGTGTGTCTGGTAGAATTCGGCTGTGAACCCATCTGGACCTGGGCTTTTTTTGTGTGGTAGGCTCTTAATTGCTGCCTCAACTTCAGACCTTGTTATTGGTCTATTCATAGTTTCGGCTTCCTCCTGGTTTAGGCTTGGGAGGACACAGGCATCCAGGAATTTATCCATTTCTTCCTGATTTACTGGTTTATGTGCATAGAGTTGTTTGTAGTATTCTCTGATGATGGTTTGAATTTCTGTGGAATCTGTGGTGATTTCCCCTTTATCGTTTTTTATTGCATCTATTTGGTTGTTCTCTCTCTTCTTTTTTATCAGTCTGGCTAGTGGTCTGTCTATTTTGTTGATCTTTTCGAAAAACCAGCTCTTAGATTTATTGATTTTTTGAAGGGTTTTTCTTGTCTCTATCTCCTTCAGTTCTGCTCTGATCTTAGTTATTTCTTGTCTTCGGCTAGGTTTTGAGCTTTTTTGATCTTGCTCCTCTAGCTCTTTCAATTTTGACGATAGGGTGTCAATTTTGGATCTCTCCATTCTTCTCATGTGGGCACTTATTGCTATATATTTTCCTCTACAGACTGCTTTAAATGTGTCCCAGAGATTCTGGTATGTTGTGTCTTCATTCTCATTGGTTTCAAAGAACTTCTTTATTTCTGCCTTCATTTCATTGTTTATCCAATCAACATTCAAGAGCCAATTGTTCAGTTTCCATGAAGCTGTGCGGTTCTGAGTTATTTTCTGAATTCTGAGTTCCAACTTGATTGCACTATGGTCTGAGAGACTGTTTGTTATGATTTCAGTTGTTTTGCATTTGCTGAGGAGTGCTTTACTTCCAATTATGTGGTCAATTTTGGAGTAGGTGTGATGTGGTGCTGAGAAGAATGTATATTCTGTGGATTTGGGGTGGAGAGTTCTGTAAATGTCTATCAGGTTTGCTTGTTCCAGGTCTGAGTTCAAGTCCTGGATATCCTTGTTAATTTTCTGTCTGGTTGATCTGTCTGCTATTGACAGTGGAGTGTTAAAGTCTCCCACTATTATTGTGTGGGAGTCTAAGTCCCTTTGTAAGTCATTAAGAACTTGCCTTATATATTTGGGTGCTCCTACATTGGGTCCATATATATTTAGAATCGTTATCTCTTCTTGTTGTATCGATCCTTTTACCATTATGTAATGACCTTCTTTGTCCCTTTTGATCTTTGTTACTTTAAAGTCTATTTTATCAGAGATGAGAATTGCAACTCCTGCTTTTTTTTTGCTCTCCATTTGCTTGGTAAATCTTCCTCCATCCCTTTATTTTGAGCCTTTGTGTATCTTTGCATGTGAGGTGGGTTTCCTGGATACAGCACACCGATGGGTTTTGGTTTTTTATCCAATTTGCCAGCCTGTGTCTTTTGATTGGTGCATTTAGCCCATTTACATTCAGGGTTAATATTGTTATGTGTGAATTTGATACTGCCATTTTGATGCTAGCTGGCTTTTTTGCTCGTTGGTTCATGTACATTCTTCATTTTGTTGATGGTCTTTAGCATTTGGTATGCTTTTAGGATGGCTGGAACTGGTTGTTTCTTTCTATGTGTAGTGCCTCTTTCAGGAGCTCTTGTAAAGCAGGCCTAGTGGTGACAAAATCTCTGAGTACTTGCTTGTTCGTGAAGGATTTTATTTTTCCTTCACTTATGAAGCTCAGTTTGGCTGGATATGAAATTCTGGGTTGAAAGCTCTTTTCTTTAAGGATGTTGAATATTGGCCCCCACTCTCTTCTGGCTTGTAGAGTCTCTGCTGAGAGATCTGCTGTGAGTCTGATGGGCTTCCCTTTGTGGGTGACCCGACCTTTCTCTCTGGCTGCCCTTAGTATTTTCTCCTTTGTTTCAACCCTGGTGAATCTGACGATTATGTGCCTTGGGGTTGCTCTTCTTGCAGAGTATCTTTGTGGTGTTCTCTGTATTTCCTGGAGTTGAGTATTGACCTGTCTTGCTAGGTTGGGGAAATTTTCCTGGATAATATCCTGAAGAGTGTTTTCCAGCTTGGATTCATTCTCTTCGTCACATTCTGGTACACCTATCAAACGTAGGTTGGGTCTCTTCACATAGTCCCACATTTCTTGGAGATTTTGTTCATTCCTTTTTGTGCTTTTTTCTTTAATCTTGGTTTCTCGTTTTATTTCATTGAGTTGATCTTCAACTTCTGATATTCTTTCTTCTGCTTGGTCAATTCGGCTGTTGAAACTTGTGCATGCTTCGCGAAGTTCTCGTGTTGAGTTTTTCAGCTCCTTCAATTCATTCATATTCCTCTCTAAGTTGTCCATTCTCGTTATCAATTCCTCGAATCTTTTTTCAAATCTTTTTTCAAGGTTCTTAGTTTCTTTGCACTGGTTTAGAACATGTTCCTTTAGCTCACTGAAGTTTCTCATTATCCACTTTCTGAAGTCTGATTCCGTCATTTCGTCACATTCATTCTCCGTCCAGCTTTGTTCCCTTGCTGGTGAGGAGTTTTGGTCCTTTTTTGGAGGTGAGGTGTTTTGGTTTCGGGTGCTTTCCTCCTTTTTGCGCTGGTTTCTTCCCATCTTTATGGATTTATCCGCCTGTTGTCTTAGTAGTGGCTGATTTTTCAATTGGGTCTCTGTGTGGACACTGTGATTGTTGATGATGAAGTATTTCTGTTACTTAGTTTTCCCTCTAATGATCTATCCTCTTTGCTGTATGAGTGCTGAGGTCCACTCCAGCCCCTGCTTGTCTGGGGTATACCTGCAGCAGCCTCTGCGCCTTCACCGAGAGCTGCAATCCTGAGTCACCTCTACGACGCCATCTTCGGCTTTATTGTATTTTTGCATAAAATTTCATCCTGAGTTCTATTCAGCCAGGAATCCTGTGCTGATCCATGGCGGTTTGGAGTTAGTCTGCCCCTTCTCTCCCAGCAGAACTCCCTGGAGTGACTGAAACTGAGAATTAGGCTTCCTAACTTCCTCACAACTCCACAGATGTAGACTGAGTAGGAGGCTGTCCTGGGACCACACTCAAAGTTTCAGAGCAGATCTGGCCCCAGGCCCCAGCCTGGGTTCACACACTCCTCAGTTGTCCCTGTGGGCGTAGCCTAGGAGTCATAGCCAGGAGCTTCAGCCCCCAGGTGTGATTCCCGGGGAACCACAGAATCTTGGCTAACTGCCTCTAGTTGACCTCCAGTCTTCGAGCATGCCTCGCTTCAACCTAGAACATGCTTCCCTAGCCTCTTTGGAAGACTGACTGACTCCTATTTATTTATCCTCCCATTTCCAGTGTGTCCTCTGGACTCATCATGACCTGTGGTGCCTGATGAGTTCCTTTTTATGATGCTCATCACCTTTGTAACGATTTGCTTGAAGCCCATGTCCCCATAAAACTATATGACCATGAGGACATAGCTCAGCACCAGACTTTGGTAAGAAAGTTGCAAATACTTGTTGAATTAATGATAGAACTCACCCAACCACCGTACCTAGAGTGAATGGCTTTATCTAAATCATGGTGATTGCATCAAACTTAAATAGAAAAATTATAACTTGGGGAAGTGACCAAAGAAGAAGGGAAAACCCAAGTTATGATACACTCAAGAAATATTATAAAATCCTGGGACAGACATAGACTGTGAAGGCATGTCATTATGGGTCAAGGTCCAGCCCTGCCTCATATGAGCTATGTGACTCTAGAAAAACCATGTAACTTTGTAATGTTGCATTTTCATTTGTAAAATGAGGATAAGACTACTACAGAACTAATAGGACTGCCACGAAAATTATGTAAAGTGACACGGGCACATAGGACACAATTAAGAAATAGCATACATACTGTCCTCATCACTCAGTGCAGGGCCACTACTTTCATCAAAGACACTGCTCTGACAGTGTGTCCAGATATCCACCATCACCCTCGCAGGTCATCAACCTGACCTCCTCTCATATTTCACAGGCTGGGAGCAAGACCAGTTTTGGAAGGAATGCTGTATTATGAAGTAATATCAGGTGCTAAAATGTTAGAAAAGTTTTTGGTCACACATTATACATTTTTCTTCCCCAATTCAAGTCTGAAAAACTTTGCCATAACACTCTTGGCCATGCAGAAGAATTAAAAAAACAGTCAGTAATCATTAAACTCAAACTCAAACTGAACTCACTGATTTGCCTTTCCAGGCCCCTTCATTGAGGAAGACACCTGTGACAAGCTGTAGAACCAGGGTAGCAAAGTCCTAGGACTCAGCACTCAGACTTGGTACCAGGACCTAATCTGAATTCTTCAAAGGGCATTATGATATTCCCTGGGATGAATAAGGACCCCCGGGCTCTGCCTCTGTCAGCTGAATTGAAAAGAAAGATCTAGGGAAGAATGAGCTGTCATGAATCTAAGCAGCCATTGGCTCTTGGCACTGGAGCTGGAAACAGAAGTTGGCTCTAAGTCAAAGCTATAAAAGGGGTTGTGTGTGGAATATGTGTAGCTAAGCAGCTGCTGACATTGCAGAGTTCTACATAAAATCCCCAGGTCAGTTTCAGACATTACAACTAGGAGATCTCTTTATAGCATTCACTGGCAATTTCAGTCAGATTTCCTTAGGGGAATAGAAAATACCAGGTTGAAACAGCTACATGTTCCAAGCCTGCAAGTCCTCGTGTCCTTCATTCCATATTTCTCCCAATTAGAGGGATATGAGTGTGGTGGGGCATAGACGGAGAAGCAGGACAAACCCCAAGCCAGCTTAAATGAAGGAGAGAAGGTTGAGAGTTGGAGCAGAGACCCTGGAATTGAATACTATGGTGAATGTCATGGCCTAGAGTTAGCGAATTATTTGGACAAAGAGTTTGTTATTTTAACAGATCAGAGAAAGGCGGGGCGCAGTGGCTCTTGCCTTTAATCCCAGCACTTTTGGAGGCAGAGACGGAGAGCTCACTGAAGTCCAGGAGTTCTAGACTATCCTGGCCAATAAAGTGAAACCCCATCTCTACTAAAAGTATAAATTCAGCTGGATGTGGTGTTGTGCACCTGTAATCTCAACTACTCAGGAGGCTGAGGCAGGAGAATAGCTTGAACCTGGGAAGTGGAGCTTGCAGTACCCCAGCCTGGGCGACAGAGCAAGTCGCATCTTAAAAAAAAAAAAAAATCAAAGACAGCATAGTAATTTTCCAGCTAACCCACTCTTGATCAGTTTGAAGAGGTGGAGGTATCATGAATCTGAACAATCTTCTTCAGCCAACCTTCTCCACCTCTCCCATCATGCTTTTTATGAAGGTTGCTGTGCTAGCATTGCTCCTCCTTTCTGCTTCCCTGCCAAGGGAGTTAGTGAGTAGTAAAAATGACTTAAGGGGCATGTAGCAGAAGGGAGGCGAAGGGAGGAGGAGGAGGAACTTAGGCCCTAGATAATCTTTAAATTGTATGATCGAGTTCCAGAAATTTGACTTTATCTGTGTTAAGGAGTTTTTTAAAAAAATAAATCTTACAATCAAAGAATGTTAGAGCTGGAAGGGACCTTTATAGAGATCCTTAGAACCCTATCTATGTAAGGGTATAGATAAGGCCACATTTTATCCCAGAATAAAGGACTGATAAGAATGTTTCAGAAAATAAATTTTGGTGGTTGGATAGCAATTTATGCACCTGACAAGATGCTCAGTATGTTTACAAGGAATGAAGAGGCATTAGGTTCAAGAAAGAGAGAGTAATGTTTTGAAGAAATTCTGAAAGGCAACACAGGAACAAGACTAGATAATGTTCAGAGTTGGTCTCTGTCACTAGAAGAGAGTAACGTTTATTGGAAGCCTACTATGTGGCCTGAGTTTTCCCATGCCCTGTCTCCTTTAATCCTCATCATAGACCCTGTGAGCACATGCTAGTGGTACCTGTCAAGACTGCAGGGAGTGAAAGGACATCAGGGAAGACTTTCTGGAATAAGCAGGGCCTGTGTTGGCTCTTGAATGAGGAGTAGTGAGGTCAGCCACATGGCAGGGAAGAAGAGATGTATTCTTGAGACCAAACAACAGGGTGAGCGAAGTCTCTGAAACCAGAGGGAACATGGCATGGGGAAAGGCTGGCTCGAGCTTTGAGAGGGAGGAAATGAATGCATTGAGGAGCAGGCAGGAGCTAGACTGCAAAGGATCAAGTAAGTCATGCAAGGATGTGCCACCTTCAACTTAAAGGATGTGGGAACTGCTGAAATAATTCAAGGAGGGGGGGTGAGAAGAGAAATGATCATTTTTATCTCTAGAAAAATTATTCCTGCTCTAGTTGGAAAGATTACAAGATTGGCGTCAGAGAGATCAGAGAAGAGGTTTCCAGGAAGGAAATGATAAAAGAAGTGAAGAATTTGCTTTCCCCTGTTGATTCTAGAATGTTTCCAAAGTGCGGATGACAGGGCTTGTGATAGTAAGAAAGAGGTTAAATATTTTGAGCAGTTTGCAGAAGAAATAGGAGAAAGACTGCAGAATTTGTAGAAGAAAAAGAAGAATTTCTGAAAGAGATGGAGAGACTGTAGATTAAGGTAGGTCTGAAAGGAACCATCACTGCTTCAGCCCACAGCTGCTGCTCCCAGGAGGAGCTGCAGGATGTCATAAGCAAAGAGCCACTGGACAGAGCTTGGAAAGGTTCATTGTTTTTCTTCATTTTTACTCTGGCCGATCATTATCTAAAGGACCATTATACAGGCAATGATCTGAACAAACAGGAACTTGTATTAGCAGCTGGGAAACTTACTAGAGAAGTAGAGGCAGATTTAACTCCCCAGGACTCGGTTGGACTATCAGAAATTCAATTGTGATGAGATAAAGTATTTAATCAATTCTCTTCCTGGTTCAGAATAGGAAGCTGGGTCTTAGAGTGAGCAAGTGACTGGCTTGAGGGCACCTATATAGTGAGTGGTAGGGTTGGGATTCCAACCACACTCGTTTTATTTCAAAGCCATTACACTGTAGTGCCTCCATGATCTAAAAACTCTTGTGATAATTTACACACTTTGGCAGCATAATACGAAAGTATTTCTGAGAGGACTCCATACACAATTGTTTTAAATGTTGAAGGACTAGGTCTGTTTGTTGTTTTATTAGATAGGTGGTTCTGATGTATGTTTCCTGGATGGTTCCAAACTGGAAGAGGAATCCTAGATCTGGAATAACAGCGGAATTTTAGCTGCACCACACTCTGCTACTGGGGACTTCAGAAGCAGCACTTTCAGTTCTAACTGAAGCCTTCTCTTCCCAGTTGGCAAAACCTTGTGGAAGTGACAGATACCATACAAATTCAGAAGTGTATCTCCCCCTAACACTGGTACCTTGTCCTTGAACTGCCTTAGTACATAGAGCCTTTCCTAAGAGTCTTGTTTTCTTGGTCTGTTTCAATGCAAATAGAACCATGGCAGGCCTTCCTCACATCCAGAGGTGCCTGGACATTTCAAATTGTAGAACTCAAGTATCTGCCCTCATGGCTTAGGTTAACATGCATCTATAGGCAATGATCAAGGCAGTCAATTACTACATGTGTTTGGTTGTCTGTAACAGACCTATTTATAATCCATAAGGATATCCACTTTTGATAATAAACTCAATTAAAATAGACCTTGTCCTTGGAAGTAGATTTCATTATCAGAAAATAGCAAGCGTAGTGTTTCTATTACTCAAACAGACTCAAAAGAGGGATCCTAGAGAAGTTGGGGAATTGGTATGGCCACAGGAACACATGTACAGACATTCATGTCTATTTCTTTGCCAGATAGCATTTATCCAGAGGTTTAGTTTTGTTCTACAGTTAATCTCTCTACTGTTAGTCACACCTCCAGCATCATTCTACTTTGAATAAACCATAGGACAGGGGACAAAGTTTGCTGACTTTAATCAAGCCAGAACGACTATTCATATTCACACCAGCTGTTGGCATATGCTGAGTTTTACTTTATTTCCTTCTCCTGGGAGTCATTCATTAATAGGGATAAAGAATTGTCCTAAACATTTTTTTTGGCAACTTCACATTTCAACCGACAACTGGTAGACACTGAAGTATTATATTTTCATTTAGCCTATGCAGCTGCAGATTTTCCCCAGTAAAGTTCTACTTTAAGTCTGCCTCTGTTCTTATCCATAGAAGGGAAATAAGTAAGCCAAAAAGGAAAAAAAAAATTGGATGATTGCCATATATCTCTTCAACTGTGGGTCAGACATGAAATAATTTAAAATGCAGTAAAACTCAGTAATTTAGCACAGGGGTTAGTGAACATGCACATATTTTGCCAAGAGGCTACAGAGATGAAAAGCCCATTTTCTAGATACCAATTCATGGGGTTCTACAAGAACCCTGTTTACTTTATTCACTGCAGAGCTTATTTTTATTTGTAGTTTTTGTGGCAGAACTGTTAGTAGCAACTATAAAGCCCAGGCAAAAGTCTTAGGAATGATCCTTTGCTACCCACATTAATATCAGCAATCAGTGTGGGGAGAAAGCAGATAAAGCCATGAAATATAGACCTGCCAAGTGATTGCAAAAATTAGGAAACTCCTCTTGAAAGAAAGTAGTGGGTGATATATGGATGTTCTAACCTTTCATGTGTTAGATGTACCCCAGAAGTTATATATCTCTGTTGTCAGCAGCCACATGGACGTAGATAAGGGAAGAGAGATTCCAGTCTCTTTCAGTATTCCGTGTATTATTTCCATGTACAAATACCTGCTTCAGTGTCAGAAGTTCTGTACAGAGAAAAAGCATGTGGAAGGGACAAAAGAACAGGGCAGCCAGGTTCCGGGTACATGAGGTTGTCACCTTTTCAAGATTGACCTCAGCCATTCAGGAAGCTGAGGTAACAACATGAAACTAATGAATTCCAGTGGAGAAACACTGAGTTGAGTACTTTCAGCATCCTGGGTTTTTCAGGATTTTCACAAGTGAGAAACGCAGAAACGATAGTGATAGGGAAGCTCCAGCCTGGGCCGCAGAGCAGCGTCAGCGCAGGCAGGACCACGCCTGGCACTGGTGGTGGTGAAGGCAGCGAGGCTGGTCCAAAGAAACGGAAGGAGCAGCAGATACTTTTGAACCTCATGTTAATACTCTAACAAAATCTCTTTTACTTCTTTTATTATCAAGTGGCAAAGGAAAAATAAACCATATTAACCAAACAAACGAAGACAAGAAAAAGTTAAAAATAACAGAGCAGAAAGCGTGACTACAGAATGCCAGTGGTCATTGTTTTCTTTGGCTCTTGCTACTTAAGAAAGCTTTATCTGCCTTTTACTTTTTACTTTCCAGATTTTCTGTGATCTCTTTCTTTCTCTTCATTCTTATATATTTAATTTTTGTATTGGATTTATTAATCTGTGTTTTAAAAAATCATGTCATGTTTCAATGTGGTGAGGTTCTATTAAGCTTAGATTGTAAATATTATATTCTAGAGAATTTACTGAGTCAGAAGAGAGATGAATAAAACCAAGTTCATGGGTAGAAGCTTTAGGGACATTTAGATAAATAAACATAATGATTGCATTGAAGATAGTTAAACGCCATCTGGCCAGGATCAGTTCCTGAAACGGAAAAGCTGGAAGCCAAGTGAGTGAAGCAGGAGAGAGATTCCTTCTAGTCAGGGAAAACACAGGGCTTGGGTTCAGCATGGGAGTACTGCTTTTGCAAATTTCTGTCTTAGCATCTGTAGCTAGTGGAAACGTCCCCCTGCTCCCTAATAGAGGTGTCGCTTTGAAGGTAGGTGGTGGCAATATGAAGCTCTGACAGATAAGAGACCTCTAAAAATCAAATGCTTCATCATTGCTTCCAAGGAATCTGAAGTCATTGGAAGTGGCAGAAAAATTATGTAAGTCCTGTGACATCTTGCTCAGAGTCAACAGGGTTTCTCATATACATGCTATGTGCCAGGCATGATGCTGGAGGCCATAAAGTCATGTGACCTTGAAGGACTTTTGGCTCCTATCATCAAGTTTTGGAAGAAGTTAAAAGGAGTCTCTGATAAAATTTGGTGAAATTCCAAAGTTAAATTAAGCAACAGTTGATAAGAATTGGGGACCCATTTCTGCCTTGGCTCACACCATTACTTGCTCTTCCCTACTATTTCTCCTCCCTCTTTCTGGCCCTGATAACCCTGACTGTCCCCATTCCTGGCTTGGGCAGCGCTACCCTGCACAGAATAAGAATTGGGCAGTCCAAAACATGGACCCAAAGGGAGCCACAGCCAGACCTCAGAGGATTCTCAGTTTTCAAACCTATAGACCTGGATGCCAGGCCTCATTCTTTCACCTTCTTTCTCTGTGACTGCACTTATCAATACTTTCCCAAGAAATGGAACCAATAGGATTATCTATCTGCCTATCTATCTATCCATCCATCCATCCCCCCATCCGTCTTTCACCTGTCATCTATCTAAAGAGATTTATTATAAGAAGTTGACTTACGAGATGATGAAGGTTGAGAAGTCCATGACTTGTAGTTGACAAGCTAGAAACCCAGGAGGGCTGATAATGCAATTCCAGTCCAAGTCTGAAAGCCAGAGAAGAGCCCTGTTCCAGCTCAAAGACACTCACAGTAAGAGAAAGTTCTCCCTTCCTCAGTTCTTTTGTTCCAATCAGACCCTCAACAGATTCAGTGAGCCCCATGCACACTGGGGAGAGCACTCTGCTTTACTCAGTTCAGGGATTCACATGTCAATTGCATCCAGAAACACCGTTGCAGACGCACTGCCCAGAATAATGTTTAAACCAAATATCTGGTTAAACATTATTTTGGGTGTGTGTCTGCGAGGGTGTTTCTGGATGGTCCAGACAAGTTGACACATTTTAATGTGACCTTGGGCAAATTGCTTAATCTCAGAGCACCTCTAGCACACATTTGTAAAAATCGGACTAATTCCTCACTGGGTTAATAGGTTTAAATTATAGGCAGTATCTTTGGCATAGTGCCCATTCAGTGGGGAGGGCTTAATGATCAGCAGGTATCAATCATATCTATGACAGTTATCATATCCCAGGAACTTTGTAGGTGTCAAGCTCTACAACACCAGCGCTTTAGACATACTATCTCACTTAATGCTCACATAAACGCTATGAAGTGCTTTTATCCCCATTTCATGGTTGAGTAAACTGAGGCTCAGTGAGTAATAGTGAGTTATACGTTGTCCCATGATCACACCAATAAGTAGGCCATAAAGCTAGTATTTGAAGCAGATGTTTTAACCCCAGAGCAAGCTCTTAACTGTTACACTGGGTTTCCTCAAGCTGGAGGGCTCACGAATTGCATAAAAGTTAATTAGCCCACCATCATTACTTATTTTAGTTTCTAGCATTACAATAGTATTATTCTCTACTATCTTTATTATAAATACAAAGTATTCCAGCTACGTTATGTGGTAAGTAGGTTTTATAAGGTAGCCTGGAAACCTAACCGCCTTTTATG
Source organism: Saguinus oedipus (assembly GCA_031835075.1). Classification (NCBI taxonomy): domain Eukaryota; kingdom Metazoa; phylum Chordata; class Mammalia; order Primates; family Cebidae; genus Saguinus; species Saguinus oedipus. Next base: position 10,439,779 of record CM063180.1, read on the forward strand.
ATACCATCTCCGAAAATGTGATCTGAATATTAAATGACCAACCTAAACATGAGTTTTGAATGGTGACATGTTTCCAAGCTGGGGACCATTTGCTGAAATCAGCAAAACAGGGTAATGCTGGTTTGCAGTTGGTTCACTACAGGTTTCTTTAAACATTGTTGAAGATCGTTCTATGAAAAGCTATGCTAGTATCTCTCACAGTACTCTGTATTATTGGACTAGCTAGCCCCAGGACACAAAATCAAAAGTATTCCCTGAGTATTCATCCAAGTCAGCAGGCAATCAAATTGTAGGCCAACTCTGAAATAGGGGGAAATAAACATAGATTTGCAAGATCTGGCTTAGAAATGCAGGAAACTTGCAGGCACCCCACCACACAGGCATCCAGGGTGCTCTGTCCCTACAGAGGCAGGGGCTCCCACTTGCCCCGCCCACTTAGAGAAGCTTCACAAGCACTGGAACACTGGAAACGGCAGGACCTCAGTTTGGCTCACAATTAGCAACTTATTAGCAGTGCAGCCTTGACTTTCTAATTAAATTAACATTGTTAACCCTTATTTTTTCCCCATCTGTAAAATAAGTCTAATCATAATTATTTGTGGGATTGCTGTGGGATTAAATAAAAGGTTTTATATATAGTTCCTGGCAACCAAGTACACATTCAATGTAGAGCCATTCTTCACTGCTTCTCTTATCTTTTCTGCTGTAATTTCTGGACAGGTTGAAGGTAGAGGTAATAGTGATTGTTACCCATAGCCTGAGTATAGATGGTCAAAACAAGTGGTGGAGGAAGGAAAGAGTCTGGGAAGCGATGGCCATACGTTTGGCCGTGAAAAACCCAACAAAGCTCTGCCAAATGTGGGGTTTCCATTAGTGGGGCTTTCCAGGTTCAGGTTTCACTTTTTAATTTCTGCTCTGAGGATGTGCTGATGGGAAACAGAAATACCTTTATTCCACCTGGATTTCAGGCAGCTTGTTCATAGGCTGCTGCAGGCACCGGACCCCTCCTGGATGAGCCAAGGAGGCCAGGCCCAGGTGGGAAGGCCAGGCAGCTCAGGGTCACTGCCTCCTCTCTCCTTCCTTGTCTTTGTCAACTTTGAAGAAAGCCTATTTGAGCTAACATTTATCCTAAACGCACTTTCTGAAAAATTAATTCAAATCTAATAGGTAAGATCTTTACTCCAAGGAACAAATGCTTCCAAATTATATCCCTATTAAAAAACACAATTTAAAAACCACATGGCAATAACAAAAAACTGAAGGGTCCATAAATTAGGAAAGAGTCATACCCTTGTGCAAAATAAAACTCTGGTCTATAAGACACTTCAATCCAACCAGAAATCCTGTTCCCCCCTGGGTTTTACATATCCTCAGTTCACCCACCAGTACAATTTGAGAATTTAGAGATAAAAATAATAGAGATATATTAGTACTCAATTAGTCATTCTGCCCACTAAAAACAAGGATTAAAGCCTCTATTAATTAAGTCACAGTCGACAACAAAACCTTCTGTTGTGTTTTGTTCATTTGACACATATTTAGGTCATATTTCTATACTTTTTTTGTTCATCATGGAATATATTGTGTTCTCAGAAATAATTTTAAAATATTAATGACCGAGAGTAATAAGAAATTCCCAGCCTACAGTTTTATTTTCATTTCTTTTAACCTACTGTATCTTCTGCCTTTGGCTCAGAAGCCCCTTATTTTTTTCCTAACGTGTTACATCCTCTTTTTACAGCATGGTTGTGCTGATAAATAGTATTGAAAAATTCTAAAATGATGGTAATTGGTCTCAGAGAGGTTAAGTTACCCAAAACCACCCATCTGTTGAGTGACAGTGTCAGGATTCAACTTCTTGTCCTCTGACCCCAAATCCCATGTAATTTCCAATATAAATAAACTGTCAAGATATTTCCAACGTATCTGGATATTGAAAAACAGGTGTTAGATCTATTTTGTTAGGCTGTTGTTTATGAGAAAATAATCTTGGTAACTCTAAAATTTACTAAGGATTATTTTGGTCTAATTAATACATTAACTCATTATTATTCTCAAGTTGATTGAAGCATGAGTTATACGTACATAAAAAGAACAGGATGTCTGAGAAGCCAGAGCCTCTTGGTACAGTCATGAAACAATCTGGAGTTCCTTCCTCAGTACAGACTGTTTTGGCCCTAGAGTCTTTCTGCACAGATAGAAATTATGCCTCAATCATCTCGAGAATAATCACAAAGCTACTTTAGTATATGGGTATGATGACTCCAAATTGGTACCACTGACTTCATCTTGAAAAGTTGTTAAGACTCCAGTAGGCACATTTTTGAGATAATAATTTGGACAAGGGAAAGTACTCTTGTACCAAACAGGTCAGTTCCAGTGCCTGCCATAGTCTTCCGAGAAAGTGCCAAGGCCACAGTCAGTACTAAGGAAGGAGCCCTGCATCATCCTGTGAGCTGGGAGCCATCCACGTGCCACAGGCTGTGGCTTCACAGCCATCCTAACTGCACGGGCTATCTCAAATGGTCACCAGTAAATTAAGAGTTAGCCTGACCAAAAAAAAAAAAACTGCAATGAAATAGCCTCTTTGGGGAGTTTGAAAATGAGACTCCACTTAGTCTGAGTAGAGGATAAAATAAGAAGAAGGAGAGTAGTTGGGAGTACAAAATAAGTTCGAGTAATGAATAAACTTTGAGGCAACAACAATAATAATACACAATAATATATAGTGCTTACAAAATGCCATCCCCTATTTCAAGGGCTTTATCTCTATTGACTCATTTAATCTTAGCAACAAGCACATGTTGAAGGAAAATCACCAGGAGTTCCTCAACACTGACGGCAGTGACTTCTGGTGCCATCACAGCAGCAACCACAGAAAAGAGTAAGAGGGCAAAAGGATTACCCGGTCCCTCCAGACACCTGGCCTCCATCATGACCATCCGCCTCTCTTCTCTTCATGGCCTGGCTCCAAACACTTCTTCCACTGAGGAATCTCAGTGGAATCACAGAGGGATCACAGAGGGATCTCCTCTGTATCCCTAAACTAATCCCATCACTAAAGGTAGCATGAATGAGTTTCTGTTCTTTGCAGCCTAACAATGTGAATTGTTATAAAACTCATTCATAGTCATATTGAGTATAGTTAGAGAACAAAATACAGAAATATAGATCCATAGGCCCTTACTCTGAGGTCAGCAGAGTAAATAGAACTCCCCAGAAGGAATATGAAAGAGTTTCCAAACCGGAATCACCAGGGGAACTAAGCAAATACAGTAATGTGCAATGTATTCACATGAATACTTTCGCCTTTTGCACAAAATCAACTAACTTGATGTCTGCAACCATGTCTGGTACTTAGCACTTCCACAAATGTTTGCATAATGTTATTGAATGAGAAAGTGGATGTATGCGTATGGGGACACAAATGTGTAATGTCCTATGGCCACCTGTACATGATACCAAGAACAATGCCAACATGTATGCTATCTACAGATACTGAAGAAATAACAGAGAAAATTAAAAAGTTCATGAGGTTACTGTGTGATAGTTGACACCAGAAAACCAGGAACTATTACATAGGACACATTTGCCTTTGTACCCCCAGAACTTAGCACAGTGCCTCGCACATGAAGAACTCTCACTTCTTCTGTAATTGAATGGAACATTGATCCAGTTATTATGTATCCTCGCTTAATCTTCAGGTAGCCAAGTGATTGCAATGAATATCATTAATGCTGATGAATTGTATTATCTGATGAAAGCATTTAACTTCTGTTCCTGTTAAGATCAAACTTCTGGAATTGTTATTGTTACAGGACTTTTCCTCAGCTCAGCTAAAGACTAGGTCCTTGTCCATCCCACAGCCACAAAAATTTAGGCTCACAGACGGTCTGAAGAGTGAGTAAAGAAGGGTTTGAGTGAAAAGGAAGGAAAGGGGGACACAGGGACTCTCCGCAAGGCCAGAGTCCCCTGCTAGACTGCTTCCTGCCTCTGCACTTGAATCCCTGGCTGCACACCAGAAGAGGAAGGGCCAGGCTCCTCCTTGCTGCAAAAGGCAGGAACTTCTGTAGGTCCACCCTAGGGCGCATTCCTTCCAGTGCTCAGGTTGTTGGAGTTTTTCTGGGCCACCCCCTCCCACCTGATTGTCTCCTTATTTCTGTAACATGGCTTTGTTTATGTCACACACAAAAAAATAAATAAATAAAGGAACCATTGGAAAGGATTGTATGATGTGCTTGAACTTTTCTTTTTTTAAATCATAGAATATTTCATACTTAATGGACAACTATAAAGAAACTTCAGCACCCACCAGCCTGCTTTATCAAAATAACATTGATCTCTATTAACTATTTTTTAATTTATTTTTAATGAACCCCAGATGTACAAAGTCAGATTAATCCTAGTTCTTGGTTCTTGACACAATATGATTCTTGGCTCTTTCATGGCTTTCAATTAGTTATAGACTAATTTATTCATGTGGTCATTTTTTTTAATTTTAGATAATATGAGTACTCCTGAATCCACCATGCAATCCAAAAAAACACATTAACAACAACTAAGCTTCACCCTATCTGTGTCCCTGCCTACCCCCTTCAGGACAAACACTATCCTGATTTCTGTGTTTGTCATTTTCTTTTTATCATATATATACATATCACATGTAAAAAAAATCATGATAGCTAGTCAATATGTTGTTTTCAACCGATAGATGATTTTACTTGTTTTGACCCTCATTGAAAGGGTATCACATTACACAAAATCTACTAACACTTGTTCCAGGGAGTCAACATGACATGACCAAAATTTAGCTGTATGTTATGTGTCTCCGGTCCACTCAATGCTGGCTTGTTCTGTTGTGAAGACATGCCTCAATTTTGCACAATTTGGGATTGTTCGCCATTTTTACTATTAGAAAAACTGGTGGTGAACATGCTCATAGGTATAATTTGCTGTGCGGCATGAGAGATTGTCCTGGGTGAACTTCTCATAGTGGAGTTTCTGGGCTATAGGATATATGAATAACTACCTCCATGATAGACTGCCAAGACATGTTCCAAAGCTGCTGTCCCAATTTTCACTCCTACCAGTTGGTCCACACACTCTTTAACGCACAGTAAGTCAGATTCCTTAATTTTTCCCAATAAAATAGGTGAAAAATGACATTTCATTCTGGCCTTGATTCTAATTTCCATGACTCACTAATGAGGTGGAATATTTCATCATTTTTTTGGCCATCTATGTTTTCTCTTCTGTAAAGCACTCACTCATACACTTTTGCCTGTCTTTTTTTGTTGAACTGCTTGTTGCTTGAGATTTCTTTTTACATAAAGTAAAACTTGCAGATACAGTTAAGGTCCTCATGTAGCTATCCTTGTCACATTGTCCTTTTCTTTCCTCAGGTAAATCACTACCATTAATTGAATGTTTCTTTTTCTTAGCCACCTTTTGATCAATTTATCATATATTTGTGTATATGTAATATATGCATAGTGGTATTTTGGTTTTTTTTAACTAAAGATCAATAGCATCCTATCAGTAAATCTTTGTAAAACTTACTTTTCTCTCAACATTATGTTTATGAGAGTTATTCTGATTGTTGTGGCTCTTATTTTGTCTTTCAAACTGGTATATAGTATTTTACCATATAAATACACAAAATGTATGTATGTATATTCCTTTTAGGTTTCAATTTATTTTACTATCAAACATTCTTTAAGAAACCTGATTATATGTGTCTTCATATCCTCGCATGCAACACTATCTCCAGGAAACACACCTAAAAGTTAAATGGCTCAGTCATAGGCTATGCACATCCTCACATTTAATAACCATCGCCAAATTGTACTAAATTCCACCACAAAGATATGACAGCTCCTCTTTCTCCATATTTTTCTAATATTTAGAGTACTTAGTAGACTTGTTTTTCCCAATCTGATGTGACATAATATGTTACTATACTTCTAATGTGCATTTCTGTTACTACTAGTGAGTTTGAACATTTTTCAGATGTTTGGATTCCTCTTCCATAAATCTCTTGTTAATTATTTCCCTATTTCAATTTTTTGAGGTTTATTTTTCCTATTGACTTACATATTAAAAATAAATTATCTATCTACATACAATTTATGATTCATTGCATATTATTGTTATTTATCTGTTTGAGAGTAGATTTTGAAACATTTTCTCCTACTCAGTACCATGCCTTCCTCCTTTCTTTCCTCTTTCCTTCCTCCCTCATTTCCTCCCTCTTTCTTTATGTCCCTTTCTTTCTTTTCTTTCTTCCCTCCTTTTTTCTTTCTTTCTTTCTCTCTTTCCTTCCTTCCTTCCTTTCTCTCTTTCCTTCCTTCCTTCCATCCTTTCTTTCTTTCTCTTTATACAAAACTTGTGATCTTAATGTGGTTACATTTGTATTTTTTTCATATTTTTGTTTGCCTTTATCTGAGATGCCTTCTCCTAAGCTGATACCATAAAAATATTCTCCTATCATATTTTTCCAAGCATCCAGTTCTTCAGTCATATTTAAGTCAACATTCCAGCCAGAATTAATTTGAGGGCATTAAGAGAGAGAGCTGATCCTGTTGTATTTATTAAGCAGTGCATCTTTCCCCATCATTCTGTAAGGCTAGCTCCACCTTGGATCAGGTTTCCATGCATACATGTGTGCATTTGAGACCTGCTTCTCCAGCCATGCACTGATATGCTGTACAATGTTCTCCAGCTTCCTAAGACGTAATATCCAATAGGGAAAACACTTCAAAAAAAATGGTTTTGGTGATTTGTGGCCCTTTGCTGTCCAATGAGGTTTTTAGATGCAGGTTGTCAGTTTCCACGAACTCCTCTCCAGATTTTAACCATAACTGTAGTGAGTTGCATTGAAATTGCTTTTCCTAATATAATTTCTGGCCTGGTCTTATTTTTTTTCTACCTTATTTTCTCTTAATCTTAAATTTGTTTTAAATATTTTTCATATTTTACTATAAACTACCATTAATTCTTTTTGGCACTAGGCAGGGTATAATTGAGTAAAATGGGTAAATAAGTGCTTCTTTATGTTTCCTGTGGGTAAGCTATGTACTCTGGAGATATAATGTTTTGGGTAGATTTAGAATCTTGCACATTCCTGAATATCAATCTCATTGTGCAGTAATATAAACACTATATCAATTTTTAAAAGTGTGCAAGAAGGTAGACTAAATCCATTCTAATCCCAACAGAAGAAAGAACTTGTTTAGGTTGAGACAGGGAGATGATTAACTCTCCCATCTCAAAGGGAATAAATTATCCCTGTGCCTTTCTATAAAACATGAGTACAGGCACAGGGTCTTTCAGCCTACTGGTAGAATTATTTTATTTTCTCCATCTTCATCACTCTAACTTTGAGCTAAATTCATATATGAAGCATCCTTGTGTGAATGTTGTTCAAAATAGCATCACTGTTTTTTGCATTAAATGAGCTTTACCTTCTTTGCAGTACTAATAGCGGTCATTACCTCTAAGAGTTGTACTTAGCACTAAGGTAATGCCTTACCACTTGAAGATTTCATACTGCCTTTCACCTCATCTTCACTCTAACTCTGAAAAACATGAGTAGGTCCCATTTTATAGATGGTAAAGTTTGGGTACCAAAAATTGAAAGGCATTCTATTCCCCCTATTAAAGCCATATGGAGTTAAAAGGAAACACAGCTTGGCAGTCACCTGTGTTGAGAGTCCAACCGCGTAATGCACACTGTAAGGATGCAGTCTGATGCAGGAGGGCTGTGTCTGTGGCTCAAACACTGGTGTGGTTGCCAAGGTCTGCTTTTTTTATATGTCTTGGACCCAGCCAAGACCAGCATACAGTCACTTTGGGATCACTAGGCTTCTGGTCTCAGGTTCCATCCTATGAGTTGCTCATTTCCCAGCCTTTCCCAAAGAGTTTGCTGGAAAACACGAGGATTTTTTTTTTAAATCAAATACTGAAGTATTGATTTAATCAATATAAATTTGAAAGAGCTTTAGATCTGTAATAAAAAATCCAAATTTGAGGAAGAGCAAACTTTAAAACCGCAGCCAAGTAGAGAAGGATTGGGGAAAGAAGGGGCACGTGAACAGGCACATTGGAACTGTGGGGATATGTAATTGACCACTGTCAAACCAGTGTAAGTTTCTTGGTTTCTCATGGAAAACGTTTTATACACCTATTTTTCTTCCTTACATATTTAAGTCCATCAGTGTCCAGATAACATCTGTTCCATTTTTTTTTTGTCTTGTTTTTGTTGGGAAATTACAACACATTTACTCCAGTTCCTGCTCCATGTGAAAAATTTAGATGATTTCAAATACTTCCTTCAGCTCCACAATAAGCTGCCAGTCACTCTTCTGCATTTTATCTCTGAACTAGTCTTTGAGTGCATCAGTGGACTGCCAGCTGATCTTACTGACAAGAATGTCTGTAGCTTCAAAATGTCTTCCAAACATTTTGGATAGTACAGGATGGTGGTGATACTAGGAAGTGTAAATGGAAGAAAAAGCAATATAGGGCATGTTTTTGTGTTTGGTAGTCATTCATTGAAAATCATTATAAAAATATATGAGATTTGGGTCCTTTCTTCAAATAAACTATGATCTATTTAAAGAAAAACAAAACATTAAAGTGTAAAAAAGTTTCTCAAGTGTAGAATTTGTGAACTCCAACTATGTCATTGTTAATCTACTAGGGATACAGAAGATGCCACATCCTCAAATCTTTTGATAATAGTATTATTTTTACTACACAGCAGAAGTCACAGAATTAGTGCAATACACAACTAACTGGAGATCATCACTCAGTGGATTTCAAACAAATATATACTTTGATACATGTAAATCCTGAATGATATGAAAGAATTGCTACCAAATGCTTGTTGAATGGTATAATATTTATGGAAACATTTGTATATTGTTAAAAACATTAAAATACCCAGATTAGAAACAGCATGTCTGCCCCACCTGATTGGGCACATTTGAAAAGGTTGGACCTTCTGAAGCTTCTCAAATTGCACCTATCTCAATACAGAAAGGCAGGTGAGAGGCAGTCAGACTGTCATTCATTAAATGGCAAGAAACTTGAGTCAGTGTGTAAAAAGAATGCTAGAGAATTTTCTCCCCATCATGACACCTTAAGGCTATCTCCCACCTCCTTGCCTTCATCATCTTAAATGTACTGGCAAAGGACAGCCAAGACCTTACTTCATGAGCAGGTGCTCTGCCTAGGGGAAGACATGGGAGCAAGATGGCAGACATGCACTATGTGACCACAGCTGCCTTTTCTGTGGCTCTGGACCAATGTATATATGAAAAGTCCATCCTGCCACAGGACCATCAAATTCCCCAGCCTAAAATCTCTGGCAGAGGGGGGATAGAATGAACAATAATGTTATAACCCAAAACTCCACACTCTAGGGTACCATTAACTAGGTTTTCCCATGTCAGAATTACTCCTGAGAATCCTTGGCAAATTCCAAGCCAAAATGGCCATCATAGGAACTTCAGAATTGCACAAAGCACAGAAGTCATTCTACCTAGGAGACTATCTGAGTTTGAATAGATCCTCCTGGGCCTAATTGCCTATAGGTAATTAGGCAATTTCTTAGCCACATGGAAATGCGGAATGAACAGAGGCTTTGCAAACAACCAAAATGTACTCTCTGGATCCACCTCTCACTAGCTGTGTGCAGGCTTTGGCAAATCACTGCAAATCCCTGAGATTCAGTTTATTCCATCTTAACATACTCTGTATCAGTTGGAGTTCTCCAGAAAGACAGAATCAATAGGATGGACGGGTGGATGGATAGATAGATACAAAGATAAATAGAAGATTTATTAGGCAAATTGACTCGCTTGATTATGGAGGCTGAGAAGTCCCAGGACAGGCCACTCACCAGCTGAAGACCCTGGGATACTGGTAGCATGTCTCAGTCCAAGTTTGAAGGCTTCAGAACAAGGGGAGTCCCTGGCCACAGGCTTGAGAATCCTGGGTCCATTGCTATAAGTCTTGGAATCCAAAGGCCAAGGAGCCTGAAGTTGTTGTCCAAGGACAGGAGCAAAAGAATGTGTTCCAGACTGAGCAAAAGAGTGTGTTCCAGACTCAGCAGATGGCTTCACATATTTGTTTTTCTCTGTTTTCTTCCCAGACCTCCTGCAGATTGCACAGTGCTGGCCCACATGGGAGGTGGGTTTTCCCCAACTTGTTCACCCAGACTTACGTGCTAATCCCCTCTGAAAACACCCTCAAAGACACATCCAACAAGAATGCTTTACCAGGTTCCTAGGTATTCCTTAATCCAGTCAAGCTGACACCTAAAATTAACCACATACTTGTTCATAGGCTCATTGAGACTATTAAATGAAGTGGCATATTCAAATCATGCTGCACAGAGCCTAAGAGAGTTGGGGCCCAATTGGTTGCACCTACATAAAGAGTTCAGAACCTCTTTATTATAATTAAATATTAATCAGATGTATTCTCTTATTAACTACAAAGAAATTTTACCTTTTTCAGTAGGACATCGACTAAGTAAAAAAGAAATAAGGATTATATAAAGCATAAAAAATATCACAATTATCCGTGTGAATCAGAAGAACAGACTGAATCTTATTTTGTCTTTTCTTCACATGAGAGATGCTAGCAAACAGCAAAAGGCTTCAAAATCATAAGGAGGAGGGAAGGAGAAGGAAGCAGCCACAAGACACAGACCCTCCCATGGGGAGGATGATTGGTCCTGGGTAAAGGCAAAGCAGCTGTCCTCTGAACGCATGGATTGTTTTGGGCAGAGAATTCTTCATTGTCAAGCCACTGGCAGGTGTATACATCCCTGTGATAGATGTCATCAAGTTCCACACAGACTGGAGGCCAGCAGGTCTGTTGGAAACCTGATTGGTGACTAGAGTTTTACTGAATGGTAGAATTCGCTGGAGATGGACTTCAGGCTCGGCTCTTTTAGCTTCTACCTTGCTATAAATGATGTTTCTGCTGGACAGGCAAGAAGATGTTTGTAATTCTTTGAGCAAGTTGTAGTCCTTCTGGGAGCTGGATGGTTGACTGGATGACTGTGGAGCTCAGAGGTGTTGACAAACTTGTTGTCATCTGGAAAAGAGCTGTTTACTCAAGGCTGTATTCATTTCCCATTGCCATTGTAACAACTTGCCATAAACTCAGTGGTTTAAAACAACATAAACTTATTCTCTTACAGTTCTAGAGACGAGAAGTCCAAAATGAATCTTACGGGGCAAAAACCAAGGTGCAGCAAGGGCTGGTTCCTTCTGGAGGCTCTAAGGGAAAATCCGTTCCTTGCCTCTTCTGGCTTTGGTAGCTGCTAACATTCTTTGGCTTGTGTCTGCATCCCACCTATCTCTGCTTCTGTCTTCACGTTGCCTTCTCCTCTTCTTAGTCTAATCTCCCTCTGTTTTTGTCTTATAAAAACACTTGTGATTATATTGGGTTTACTGAAATTATCCAGAATAATCTCCTCATCTCCATAGATTTAACCTAAACATATCTGCCAAGCCCCTTTGGCCATGTAAGGAAACATTCATTGTCTCCAGAAATTATGGCTGAAATACCTTTGAGAAATTTTATTCAGCCTTACACAGAGATAAGGAATGAGTTTCTGTGGACCACGTCTTCAGGACCAGAGGACTCTTATCTGGTTCTGTGTCTCTGTTGGGGGTAATAAATAGACCTGTTGATGGACTCTATGTAGCACTGGGAAGTAGACCATTGGGGTCAGAAATGGACAGCTCTGGGTAACGTTTTCCAAAACCAGAAACAGAATTGTGGAAGTAGGTGGTCCTGGTTATAGGTAAAGAGGTTGCATTGTCTATGGACTCTGATCTCTGTAATGAATAGAGGAGTTACATTTGGCGCAGATGCATGACCAGTGTTGAGGACAGATTGAGACTGTCTTGGTTATGGGAGAGGTCAGCTCCCCAAGAGTCTGCATCATGTCCTAGGGATTTTAGGACATTTTCAGACATCAGAAATAGATGCATAAATTCTTTAGGAATTCAGGGCCCATCATTGACTTGTGACTGATTATTCATTCATTCATTCATTCAACAAATACTTATTGAGTATCTGCTGTGTACCAGGGCTTGGAAAAGGTCAGTGTTCAAACACATGAATATCTCTACCCTCCTGTGGATCATGGAGAAATCAGAACTAGAAGGTGCCATGTTGAATGTAGCGCTGGTGGCACTTCCATGACCCAGATTAAGGAACTTGGAATGTGGATAGTATTGAGGCACTGCCACAGTCCTTGGGTACCAGTGTCTCCTCTTGGGAGATTGAGCCTTCCATTCTGGACAGCTGGCTCTCTATGCTCTCTGTCACTGGATGGATCTTAGCCCAGAGTTGTTGTGAGTCACCATGTATCAGCTGCTCCCCCTGGATCATTACCATCAGCTGTTATACAGTACAAAAGGCTGAAAGCATCTCAGTCCAGAGGGTTTCTTAGGGTTCTGAGTCTCTCTTTGGTGTCCTGACTCATGTCATGAATCTTTAGCTCAGTGGCCTGGGATGTCAGGCAATTAATAGTGTCAGAGTTAAACTATTTGAAGGACGTGGCCCACCTCACCTGGCAGGAGCTAAATTCAAGGATTAGTAATAAAATCATGTTGTTACAACATACTGGATCATTTAAGGTAGTGCCTCTAAGCCATCAAGAAGGTTCAGCTCCTATGTATCCAATTATCTGTCTTTCTAATAAAACTGGGTTATTTTTCCAACAGCCTGGGAAACACTCCGTTCCAGGAGTAATAATGGGCAGTCTGCCATGTATGGCCATGCAAAGTTATCCCCCGCAGGGGTCCCAGGGACACTTTTTGCATCATAGATCTTGGAAAGCGTCCTGCACAGGTGTGCAATGCACAACCATACATGGCAGTTCTGAGAGAAAGAGATTCAAAGCACATCTCCCAGCTGAAACATGATTGCGAGCACTGAGATGCCAGAGGGCTTGGCTCCCGGATCTAGGTCATCATATAATTCTCAACTGAGACCCTTGTGAACCCAGCCAGGCACTGGGACTTGGCTCGCAGATGCTCTGGAATCTGTCATGGTGTGGTGCTAATGGTGAACATCTGCTAGGGACAAGGTGATGCCTGGGGTAGGGTCCAGTTCCTAACTGGGTACCCCTCCATGCACTAGGAGGTTGTTCATAAAATGAAGAAGGATCCAGTTTCTGGAGGCTGGTGGGAATCCTCATGTTGAGAGAATGAACACAGGCAAGAGCTGAGTGGTACGACAAGGTCCAAGAGATAAAGTGAAAATTCCAATGAGTCCCCAAAGACAGGCATCAAAGCTGGTGCCATAAGGTCAAGAATTTGAAAGCCAAGGATATGAGAACAAGAGCCATAAGATGTGCTGAGACACCCCTCAGCTTTCCAACTGGAGCACAATTTGAAAGCATCAATTTTGACTATCAGCACCATTTTTCATATGGGGAAGTTAGGGCCAGAATGTCAAGATAGTTGCTAAGTAATGACAAGACCAGACCACATCTCAGGTTCCTGAAGACCCCAGGGGACCACTTCCTTCTCCTGTATTCATGAAACAGTTGGAAAAATCGTACACTCCCTGGAGAAATTACCCTGCAGTCCTGAAACAAGCTCCTTCAGAGAAAGCAGATTGTGTCCCTCAAGTCCCTCAATTCTCCTCCAAAGTTACTTTGGGATCTTTCATATCCCCTAGTCATTGGCTGACAGGCTGTCCAAGCCTATGGTGCATATCTGATTAATCTGAAGACATTTTAGTCTATATCCCAAATAGTTTTTTTCCTTAAGATTTGTATCGCTCTCAGGTAAGCTTGAACATTTGCTAAGCTTGCAAAGTTCTTTACTTTCCCATGAGTGAGCAATAATTAAAGGACAGGCACCAACTTTACTGCAGACTTCTGTGCACCTGCCTGGGCCCTCAAACCTCAATCACATGAGGCTTGTGGTCTGGGGTTATGGATTGGAAATTGACAGACAGTTAGTGGGGCTAATGACAAAATATGGCTCAGAAATGTTCCTGGGGGAAATAAGGGACAAGGAGAAATTCAGACTCATAATGTTTTCTAAGTAACATGAGTGAATTTTATAATCCTCATCTTCATGATCTTATTAACACAAAATCCAAGATAAGTGATGACTCCCTAGAGCTATGATGAGAGCAAACTGATTTTTATTTTCACAAACATTCCCCAGATGGACAAATGATGTGGGCATTTTTATTACAAAGTTTTTAGCATATTGGTTTTTGGAAGCAACTTCAAGGAGGTAGTTCTGACTATTTTTTTCCATCTTTTCATTCCACATCTTAGTTCCTGGGCTCTAAGACTCTCTAGTGCCTAATCAAACTCAGAGGGTCTCTGGGCTTATAAGTCTCAATAGAGCTTCCTGTTGGTTGAGGCATGGGAGAGACAGAGGGATGGTTTTCAGCGGCTGAGAAGGCATGGCTGAAAGGAACACAGCATCTCCATCTGAGAACCACCGCTCAGGGAGGGTGCTTCGGAGGGCTCCTGCATGAGTCTTCATGACTTTCCAGACATTAGCTTCAAAGCCAGGATCTGCAGTCCCCTGGTTTGTCAAAGTGCCTGCCCTCTACCTGCTCTCCATCCTCAGGAATCTCTCTCCATGTCAAGGTTGATCCTCCCCTCTGGCTCCAGCCTGTCTTGTTTCTGTTGAATATCAACTGTCCCTTCCTCACTGCCATGGTGATCAGGACATGAAACCAAGTCTTCTTCTTCAGTGCATGGTCTAAGGCTTGCTGGGGCCAGGAGTGGCTGGGATGATAACCATTCTAAACCTCATCCTAACTTCCATGGGTTTAGCCATGTGTGGACCCAGCCTTCACCTGAAACAACCCCACCTCTGAAAAGGTAAACTCTGATTTCCAGCTCTCCAACCCACAGCCTTCTCTTCCATGATGCTTTGTGTGACCAGCAGCCTCCTGATGTCACTTTCTTACCTGCTCAGTCCTCATGTGAGAGATGTCCCCTAAATCCCTAAATCCTCTCAGCAGTTCCTGAGTCAGCATCTTCACTCCCTTAGCCTTCCTTTTTGATATGGTTTGGCTTTGTGTCCCCACTCAAATTGAAATGTAATCTCCACGTGTCAAGGGTGGTACCAGGTGGAGATAACTGAATCATGGGGGTGGTTCCCTCATGCTGTTCTCATGATAAGTGAGTGGCAGGAGATCTGGTGGTTTTATAAGCATCTGGCATTTCCTCACTTGCATTCACTTCATCCTGCCAGCCTGCGAAAAACCGCTCCCAACTGCTAGTGCCTTTTCTTCTTTGCCTTTCCCCATGATTGTAAGTTTCCTAAGGCCTCCCCAGTGATGTGGAACTGTGAGTCAATTAAAACTCTTTCTGGGCTGGGCACAGTGGCTCACACCTGTTTCTTCTTTGCCTTTCCCCATGATTGTAAGTTTCCTAAGGCCTCCCCAGTGATGTGGAACTGTGAGTCAATTAAAACTCTTTCTGGGCTGGGCACAGTGGCTCACACCTGTTTCTTCTTTGCCTTTCCCCATGATTGTAAGTTTCCTAAGGCCTCCCCAGTGATGTGGAACTGTGAGTCAATTAAAACTCTTTCTGGGCTGGGCACAGTGGATCACACCTGTAATCGCATCACTTTGGGAGGCCGAAGTGGGCAGATCACAAGATCGGAAGTTCAATACCAGCCTGGCTAACATGGTAAAAACACCATCTCTACTAAAAATACAAAAATTAGCCAGGCGTGGTGGTGGGCACCTGTATCTCAGCTACTCTGGAGACTGAGGCAGGATAATTGCTTGAAACTGGAAGGGGGAGGTTGCAGTGAACCGACATCACACCACTGCACGCTAGCCTTGGCAAAAGAGCAAAACTCCAAAAAAAAAAAAAAAAAAAATCCCTCTTTCCTTTATAAATTATCCAGTCTCTGGTATTTCTTCATTTCAGCGTGAAAACTAATACACCCTTCCCTTGACCCTCTGAAACCTTGCCCAGAATATTTCCATAACCCACTTTCCCATGTAACAAGGCTGCTGAGGGTCTACAGAACACCCACCCATGCTTTCCAGCTTCTACTGAATCCTTTCAGGCCTGTCCCTGGTCCTTTTATTTGTCCTTGTGTTTTCTTTCCTTTTCTGCCTTCCCTTCAGTGACTGCTGTCCCAAGCCCTCACTACTCACCTTGGCCTCCTCTCAGAACGTCAGCTTCCATCTCACTTTGCCAGGATGGTTACAGTTACCAGGAAATGATGACCCTAAATTTCTGTCTACAAACCCACAGCCTAATATTGTAACGTTCTACAAAAGATAGAATGGGTATCTCTTTTCTTCCTCCTCCTCCATAATTAGCCTTTTATATTTATTCTTAGACCCATTTAATCCCATTTTGTGAAGGATCTTGTTATAATTACACTCTTTTTCTTGTAACTTCGACCTCTTCCTACCTGCTGGTAATAGCCCCACACCCTACAGTTATTGCCTTTCTAACACAAAATCAAAGCTGAAATGCATTTCACCCAAGAAATATTTACTGGGAAGCTACTATGTGCCAGTTGCTAGAACAGGCATGAGAAAATGTATTGGCATGATTCATATCTTCATGGAACTTTTGGTCTAGTGAAGGAGAGAGACAATACATAATGAATACAAAAGAAGTGTATCACTGGAACTAATTAAAAACTGCAAAAGAGAAGCACGTGCTATGGTGCAGGTTTATGTCAGGGGTTATCTCCTTGGTCTGTGGTTAGGTAGGTTTTTCTGTGAGAGTATATACCTGGGTGGACAAGGATCAGTATGGGTACCAGCCCACCTACTCAACAGCTGGTCTCTCCTTAATCTTGAGCTCTGCTTGACATGGTGTGTCTATGTCCCCACCCAAATCTCATCTTGAATTCCCAGGTGTTGTGGGAGGGATCTAGTGGGAAGTAATTGAATCATGAGGGCAGATGTTTCCTATGCTGTTCTCATGAGAGTGAATAAGTCTCATGAGGTCTGATATTTGTGAAAAACGGGAGTCTCCCTGCACAAGCTCTCTCTTTGCCTGCTGCCATCCACGTAAGATTTGACTTGCTCCTCCTTGCCTTCCACAATGATTGCAACGCTTCCCCAGCCATATGAAACTGTAAGTCCAGTTAAACCTCTTTCTTTTGTAAATTGTCCAGTCTCAGGTATGTCTTTATCAGCAGCATGAAAACGGACTAATACACTGCCTCTTGCCTCCAGCTACCCATTAGTTGCTTCTCTTTGGGACCTCTTTTCAGAATAGTCTACATTTCCACATCCTTGGTTTTCTTGCTTTCTTCAACCCACTGTGGTGTGGCTTCTGTTCCTGCTCTGCCTTCAGATCTGCTCTCTCCAGTCTCAGCAATGACCTCCTTGTTACCGGTGGAGAAGATCCACACACCTACCGGTGAGCAGCAACCTCAATTCTTGCCTCCTCAGAAGAAAGAATTGGTCCGACAGGCATAAGGCAGAAGAGACCACAGCGCATTTTAGAACAGGAGTGAAAGTTTATTAAAAAGCTTTAGAGCAGGAATAAAAGAAAGAAAAGTATACTTGGAGGAGGGCCAAGCTGGTGACTTGAAAGACAAGCATGCATTTTGACTTCTTGACTTGGAGTTTTATATGTTGGCATCCTTCCGGAGTCTAGCGTCACTTCTCCCAATTCCTGAGATCTTATCAGGAAGTGGCTGACCACCAGTTTCAGGTGTTTTCTGTCTATTAGGAGACGGCCTTTCCCCGGCGCCGGCTGTGACCAATTATTACTTTAGAGAGACGGTTAACAACTGCCTGACCATCACCTGATGGTCACTCAACACTCCTGGTGGGGGTGGTGAGAGGGTGGGGAACCCATTGCTGCCTGTTCATACCTGACTAGCTATCTTCTGTAGTATTCTGGTTCCAAACACAAAGGACACTTCCCAGGCTGTGTTAAAATAGAAATTCATAATTGGTGCCCCCAAAAGAGACTTGTGTATATTATCTTCAGTAACGTATTGTTAGGGTGTACAGCTATAACATCTCTCAGTCTCATAAAATTAGGAATGGAAAATAGGACATAACCACAAGCGTAAGAGTTTTTCAGATTAAAAGAGAATAATCTGTCAAGCATAAAATACATAATTTGAAAATCTCGATGGAATAAACTAATATCTAGGAAAAAATTGACTCAAAAAAAAAGCTGTAATAAAAAAAATACATCATCAAAGCATTGCCTTTAGTGGTTTTACATTAGATTTTCTTTTTTGACAATTGTCAAGAGAGGTATATTTCCTGTGCTACTGGCTCCAAAGCCCAGGTCAGCACTGCCTAATAGCAGGACCACTAGCTCCCTGTGGCTACTAAGGAGTCGAAATGAGGCTCATCTGAATCAAGATGCTTTGTGTGTGTAAGTACCTGCAGATTCCAAAGGCCTAGAAAGGAAAAAAAAAGAAGAAAAGAAAGTATCTCATTAATAATTTTTATACTGATTACATACTGAAATGACATTATTTTTCTTTGGGAACTTTAAATATGTTATAAAAATTAATTTTACCTGTTTCTTACTTTTTAATATGGCTCCTAGAGAACTTACAATTACATATGTGGCTTGCATTACATATTTATTGGATAGTGTGGTTCTAGGAAAAGAAGGGACATGGGACAAATCATTGTCAACGGCTAGCAAAAAAGTAAGAGCAATCTTGGAAATAGTATCAGTGACACCTACCATGGACTGTGGTTTTACTATGTACCAGCACTGTGCTGAAAACATGTTAATAAGCTATCTCATCTCTGGCCTCAAATCACCCCTCAGAGCAGGTAATCCCTGCATTTTTCAACGACATGGCTGTGACCTTGCCCAGGTCACACAGCCAGGGCAGGACACAGCTGACTCTCCAGCCAGGCTTGCCAGACCCCGGAGCACTTGCTCCCAACCATCTTGACACCTTCCTTCCCTCCATCCTCCAGAAAGGGCTTAGGAATACAGCCTGGCTCCCTTTACAACACGAGACTTAATTTTTTACAGTGTCTCTGCTGCTGATCTTCAAGCTAGTTTTCTTGTGTTCTGGAGTTCATCCTGGCATGACAAGCAAGGTGTTGGGTTCGGTCTTGCTGAATGGACTCAGGAGCCCACAATGTATGTCCAGAAGGCAGAAGAGAGGTGCAGAAAAGCTCCAGGGCCAGGCTGGCCACAATCAGCTGCTGGTGGTTTGGCCATTTGGATTCTATTTGCATTCCCTCTGTACTCCTCGACAGGAACAGGCCTTTTCAAATGGGCTTAGCTCTCCAAATCCACTCAAAATGTCACAAAATTAAATGAATGGTTTCTTAGACACCATGGGGAGTAGAAACCCAATAGCAAAACACTAATGGTTTCCTTTGCAGGAAGCCCCTTTGAGGATAAAAGAATTCATCTGAGAGTCAGATCCCTTCCTGGCTGGTGCGTCCGTTCGCCACATGACAAGCAGTGGGGAAGTCAATAGCACCCTCACCCGGCTCCACCTGTGATCCTGGAGAACAAGAGAGGAGCCCGCCAGAGGGAAGAAAATCCTGATCTTGTGATTTCAATTACAGGGAGGTGAAAAATTATTTGATATCTGAGCTTGCTAAAGGCGCCCATTCCTTCTGCTGCAAAGATCTTTCCTGCTAAACTGAACAAAAGAGGAGAAAGAAGTGGAGATGCATATTGAGGGGAAGGGGGAGTGGAAAAGAAAGCCGGCACAGCAGGGGGAGAGTGGATGACAATGCAGACACAAGAAAGGACTTCTTTGGATTCTTCCTAAGTGAAATTGACGCAGCGCTGGCTCTTTCATTAGACACCTCTCATCCTTTCCCCTGCTCTCGATCTCTCATGCCAAGAATCACACTTGGATTTTTGAATCTACATTGATAGCACAGATTTGGCTGTTAGTCTCCAGTGATAATGTCACTTCGGCCCATATGTCTGGGTAGAGCCACTAAGTATGATGGCAGCCCCCGCCAGGGCCCCCACCCAGCCCCGGCCAGGCATCCTTCGTGATTCTCCTGGGAGCAAAATCCTGATGAGGCTTTTCAACTAAATAAGAGAGAGGCCTATATGAACAGTAACCCTAGCCGACTGGAAACAGCTCACTAGGTGAAGGCAGTGGATCATGTGACCGTGGAGTCCCAGCCACCAGCATTCAAACCTGCCTCGACTTCTGGGTGTGTAATATTGGGCAACTTCCTAAGCTCTTGGAACCACAGTCTCCTCAGCTGGAAAGGGGAGGAGAGTAAAGTTTACCCAATGGAGTCATGTGAGGCTGAAAGAAAATACATATAATTTACTTAGCTCACATGAGTACTTTGTGTCTCTAGAAGTAAGCTCCCTTTTGTGTACAGAAAGAATCATCATAAATTAGGCTTTTGTAAGAATAAAATCCTCTGTTCTATACAAGCTCAAAATATAGCATTCAATAACAGCAAAATAAATTTGCCTCCATGCCCTGTTCCTGGTTTAGCACCATCTGCATTTTGCCTGACCTTGTCTTTAGACTCCATGTCATGCAATTAAAAGGTTGCCTCACTATGTGGTGATCAAGGAGGATAACCTCTGGTTGTGTGGTGGCTGGGAAAAACCATCTGATTTTTACATTTTGGCTGTCCACTGTGCTCACCACAAACATGTCACAGTGCAAAGCTGCGTAATTATAATATAAACATTACATAACTGGAAATGATAATATTTAGTGTAGGAACATATGAGGGAGAATTAGCCATGTAAAATCTGCATGTTTGTTTTAAAAATTAAGTCACACTACCTTAGAGTCACACATTATAAATTTTGTCTCTTCATCTAGACTGCAGATTTGCCAAAGGCAAGAACCCTTTCCAACATCTGTGCATTTCCTTCAGCATCTGCCACTTTGCTTGGCAAAGGGGCTGCCTAATTAACATTTGTTACCAGGCTGATTGATTGATTAATTAAAAAACAATGACGCTCTGTCTGGAGGCTACAGAAGCTGAAATAAAGAGAGCATAGTTCTTCCTATTTCCTAGAGACCACACCCTCATCCTAAGACTTGGAGCGCCATCTTTGTGTCGCAGCTCTACAAACACAGGTGCATTGGGAGCCGGAAACTGGAAACCAGCCACCGCTCTGAACCTCTTGTAAGTGCAGCCTCAACTCGATGCACTACTTCTCCATCGGTGTGTGCGACCTCCTTGTGTCGGGAATCTGCTGAACAAAGCTCAAACCCACACGCAGCACACGCAGCACATGTGAGCTGACCAACAGATCACTCCCGCTACAACCTAATGGGCAGGCCCAGTGAAATCAGTGGGGCCTATTGTTGGAAACTTACAGAAACAGCAACGACGTTCCCAAATCTAGAAGGCTATGCTAAGGAAGAAGCCGAGGCCAACTTAAGCTTCAGGAACACGGGTTTGGTTGAAGAGCACCCCAACAGTATATTGAAAAAGCTATTGTCCTGACTGGCCTGGCCTGGGCCACGTGTGCTGGTTAACACAGCCTACACCACACAGGGCTGTAAGAGGCCAGCAGTAGTTCATCTGTGCCTAACCCTCCCAGGCCCCCAGCTCTGAATGGGTCCAAAATGAGCCCTGTCCTGTCCCGTTATGGAAGCAAGGCTCTCTGAAGACTACAGCGGATGGCGGTGGAGGGAAGGAGAGCTCAGAGGACTTACAGAGGTTGCTAGTGCCCCATGCCTGACCTCCAACTGCTAACATCTGCTTGTTGGTACCTACGTGCTTCCTCCAGCTGCCAGAGCTCACTTTGCCCACCCCAAAGTAGGCTGCGAGTGCTAGAGAGGCGCCCTCCCCCTACCCAGCAGCTCTCCAGCAATGACGGAGAGGAGGTAAGGTGGTGTAGCTCTCCCCACAGGTGGGCTAACTCTGAATCACATGATCTACTCTGGCTCCTAGACTTTTCCAGTGGCATTATGAAACAATGCTTCCTGAGGCGCCTCCCAAATGAACGACTTGCACTCAGATCCTTGCTGCAGACTTGCTTAATGCAGGTCTGTTTCTTGTAGCTCAGTTCAGAGTTTTAAAAATTCAACAGTTCATAAGTGCTGCTAGGAATAGCCACATGGAAATGGTGAAGGTCTTGATTGTTACACAGCCTCTAGGATGCCCGTGTAGGCTGTTAGAATGGTCCTGGCCAGGCAGGGCTGGGTCATGCAAGCAAGAAGCTCCCAGCCTTCCTTCCCTCTGCATGGCAGCAGGCACAAGGACACATCACATTACCTTGTGAAAGACACCAGGCATGGAGGTTCTCCAGAAGCCAGTACAACTCTTGCCTGCTCATTATTACACTGTTTCTGGTTTCTTACCAAGTCAAGGAGAACCTCATGAAACATGTCCCTGGCAGGGAGGTATGGACGAGAATCACAACCAGCAGAACAGCCATAAGAAAAATCCTGGCCATGTTTGCCTCCAAACTGGCACAGAGAGTTGGTCAGAGAGCTGTCAATAGATCAAGACAGCCATGCAGTCGGAAAAGCAGTGTGATCCCAGCCAGGCTGCAGGGAGGCAGGTTCTCAGAGCACAGGATCAGCACAGGGCAGTGGGTCAGTGAATCTTAGGCACATAAGCTTGGGTGACAGAGTGTCTGAGTGCCTTTGTTTTCAAGGAGCTGTCACCAGGCTGGCAGTGAGAGAGCTGCCTGGTGGTGGAGAGAGACCAGAGGCCTCAGTGCTGGAAGTAAGGCCAGGGACCATCAAACCCCATCAGAGGTAACTCCGCACTTCAGAGGTGACCCAAAATGGGATGAGCCTTTCAGGAAATGTTTTCATATTCAACTATTACTTTTTGTGCTCATTTTACATGACTTTTCAATAGCCCTACTTGTTCATTCCCTCCTTTTAAAAAATGAGTTTTTGGTTGTTGTTGTTTTTTTTTTTTTTTTTTTTTTTTGAGACAGTGTCTTTCTCTGTCGTCCAGGCTGGAGGGTATCACTCACTGAAGCCTTGACCTTCTGAGCTCAAGCAATTCTTCTACCTCACCCTCCCAAGCAGGTGGGACTCCAAGCATGCACCATCATGTCCAACTAAATTTTTAAATAATTTTTTTGTAGAGACAGTATCTCGCTATGTTGTCCAGGCTGATCTCGAACTCAGCCTCACACAATCTTCTTGCTGCAGCCTCCCGAAGTGCTGGAATTACAGCTATGAGCCACCGTACCCAGCCTAAAAAGCTGGCTACATTTTAAGTTTCCTTTTTTTTTCCACCTTACTGGCCAGACTTTATCAGTCAACGTTTCTTGTGTGTTTTGTGACAGGTGGGAAAGTCACATCTACCTGAACTTCTTAAATGTATCAGGATTTTTCTTCATGAGAATCCATGATTGTAATATGAGACAGCTGTTTATATATTTATGGACCTCTATCATAAAACATATCAGTTGAATTCCACAGTGTGTTCTAATTAACTAATTTATATATTTTCTTTTTTATAAAGTCATGATTTAAATAATCCCTCCAGATATTGTTATATCAGTCCCTCAACTGAGTGGTGTCTACCTGACTGTTGGCTTCAAGATTCTGTTGGATGGGAATCTTAATTCAATGAGGCTAGCCAGACCAGGTCCTCAACACCCTACAGAAGAGTCTCCATGGGGCATGTGGTATTTCTGCTGCAAAACATTTTTTTTTCCCGGTGAAGATTCTATTTTGTCATTTTGCTTACCCAGAATTAGAACTCCTTGTACCCATTGGGGGAAAAATACGAAACAATATAGAAGTTAGTACAGGCATTTAAAAAACAGCAACTGGGATGGAGACATTTCTAAAACAGTTGGCAAGGGCTGTCATGATGGAAGAGAGGAGAAAGGGCAGGAACTGCACCAGGAGACGCAGCTGTGGATGAGTCTCCAGGTCACACAGAGGGAAAGAGTTTGAAAGAGGAGGCCAATTGGTGGATGTCCCTTGGAGCTCCTTTATCATTTTTTCTCTCATTTGCTCTTACGACCAATGACTACTCCTTTCTCAACCTATGATACTGGATATTCATCTATCTTCCAGTGTGAAAGATTAAACTGAAATTGTGTCTGTTTAAAACTCACACTGACAAGCCTTAATTCATTTTCTTAAGTCCAGCTGAAAGAATAGTTCTCTATCACCTCAAAGATATTAAGTCCCTGGGTTTATTTCAGTGTAACTTCAACAGATGTATGAGAAGTCAGTGCCCATGACTAAGAGATGTGTCAGAGTCTCCTTAATCCTCATTCATTTCATCGTTTTAGAACCCTAATCAGGAGTGCATGAGGCTATGCCTGATTTCTCTTTCCATTACTCAAAAAGAACTCAGGACACATTTTTAGGAGGCTGTTGGGGGATGTGATTCAAGCTTGTCTCCTGAGACAGTGATTTTGTACTTTGACTCTACGTGAGAGGACACGTTGGGTTAGCCTGAGAACCCACGTGGGCTTGCAGTTGTGTTTTTCTTTTGCTTAAACTCTGAAAAATAAGCAAATTAGCACATTAATTTAAAAAATAATTTGATTTTTAAAATGGTAATAAACTACATAATCTTGAAATAGGCAGCATGATATTCCCACTGCTTAACTGGCTAAAGAAAAATGCAAGTTCCCCTCTCAAATTAGTCCAAAACGTTCCAGAGAGATCTACAACTTCTGACAAAGCTTAGAGTAACATTCTGAATTTTTCATCCATAAATGTTTTGAATGCACTCATCCATTTCCCAATAGCTTATGGCAGACCAATTAGAACTGCCAATTCTGTGCACACATGCAAGTTAAAATCTGACATTATAATTAATATTGACAGCTATCTGGGTGTCGGTGACATATAATTTTACTTTCTACACAAAGTGCATAAATTAAGTTAAACATATATTTTCCAGTATCCACATCTGTACACAGTCTTGCAATCACTTTGGTGAAGACGTAATCATTAACCATGTGCCTCAAAACCTCCATTGTAAAATATCTTGAGAATTTCTGGTGAACCGCCCTTCCATCTGTGAAAGATGTAAGGATAATTACTCAAACTGGGATTGGTACTAATTTATTACCATATACAATGAGTGATTCCATAGTTTCAATTTAGTTAACAACAACAAAGAAAACTCCAAAGAAACTGTGGCAACTTAAAAATATATTTTATTAAAAAATTAAAATGAAAAGCTATCTCCTATAAATGGAAATTACTCAAGGAACAAATGCTATAAACCCAATTTTAATCTGCATTTAGAAATGAGGTGGTAAAGAGGAGGGGAAAAAGTGGCCTTATCACCTGTCGAAAATCAAGAAAAGGTCATTGGTATCATGAGCTTTAGGAATATGAGGTCAAAAATACTCAGACATGATTCCAAGGTATGAGATTCTTCAAGTAGAAAAAGAATACTATGCAAATCTCTTGAAAAAGAGTTACTCCAAATAGCACTTGTAAATAATCTAGATAAGAAAAAAGAGATGGTGTAAAAACACTGTATTAACTACATCAAGAAATGGCTCATAAACTCAGGTTTTTAGACAATATAACATAAAGATGAGTTGAGTAAATAGTCAAATATCCATTGACTGTTCTTTGACTGAGATGCTATAATGTTGCAGTTATATTCTTTCCTAACAGTGTTTCAAAGATTCTCTTGTTTTTAATGATAATCCTGATCAAATGTCCATGCCTCAGAGCGTCCTCCCAAACCATTCATTGACTCCTCATTCAATCCACAATGGATAAAAACTCAGCTCACATAAGACAAACAATAAGGAAAACTGGCTGGCTTGTCAGAAAACCAACATGTTAAATGTTTGAGTTTTTAAAAAAATGCCAAGTGTGGGTGAAGAGGAGGAATGCAGCAAAACACACTGCCATGTGTGTACCTATGCAACTATCTTGCACATTCTGCACATGTACCCCCAAACCTAAAATGCAATAAAAATTTAAAATTAAAAAAAATATAGAAAAATGGAAAATACTTCTGTGATACTTCCACAGTATCACAGAAGGTAGAGTAGTCATCTGGCCCTAGCTCTGTGTCAGGGAACTACCCTCGTGGATAGATCCTTCAGTTTTATTTACCAAAATGAGCATCACCAGGATTTGCAGGCACATTCCATTATGCCAGATTTCCAAAGAGTACCTTTTACACATGCACATGCACAGTCTCTCCCTCTCTCTCTCTCTCTCTCTCTCTCTCTCTCTCTCTCTCTCTCTCTCTCTCTCTCTCTCTCTCTCTCCCCCCCCCTCCTCTCTCTCTCGTATCAAAGTGATCCTTAATCTGAAATCTCTGTCTATTCTCCTACCTTTGTGATCAGACTCAGACCCCAGGTAAGACTGAGCGATCCTTTTGCCTGAACTAAAAATAATTGGAGCATTCTGCTTAGGCTTTCTCCCTTGGCTTGTCATCTGATTATGACCTTCAAGGTTGATCAGTAAAAGGCATGAAGAGATAAACCCAAGGGAAAAGATTTCTTCCTATAGCCTAGAACAGAGCTTGCCTGTGTCTTCTGCTCCTGTTTTCCTTGAGCCCATTTCCAAATGACCTTCTGAAGTTGGAGGAGAAAGGGCCAGATACAGACATGCCTCTCTTAGAAGAGAGAAAAACCAGCCTTCTCATCATAACAGTCCCATGAGAAGGGAAATGCGGAATCAATCCAAAACGAAAATGTGATCCAAAGACTCAGCAGAACATGAATTTCAAGCTGGGCTTCTGGAAGTCTGTAGATTTATTATCAGATGTCTAGAAGTTTTCTTCAAGAATTATGCCCTTGATTTTATTTTTATGTCAACCGTAATCTGAAATAAACTAATATAAACATAATCTAGATGTCCTTGCTCACAATTTTATAACTAAGTATGCCACTCTATTTTATCCCGTATTTCTGCTTATATGCACAAAGCTATTAGCTCAAAGTTATTGCTTAAGTAATGTCATTTCAAAGACAATGCAATTGTTCTCAAACCATGTTTTACTAAACCTCACAAGACCAAGGTGTCCCAGCCTCTCCAGTGTAACAAACAGTGTATGTTCCCTAGTCTGGTTCTATTTACAGTCTCTACAATCTTGCTGTTCCTACTCTAGAAAGTCTATTCCCCTGATTGTGACCTTGGAACCCAGGTTTCCTTCATTAATATTACAGGCCCTCTTTTGTTGAACAGAAATGGGAGTGAAGTCAGGGAGGGAATAAAGAAAATGAGAGGTACCTACTAGAGTTTAGAATGTCTACCCATATTGTTTAATGGCTTAACTCAAGATCTTAAATAAACAAATGTTATTTCAGAGTACATTTGGACTGCCCTATTTTAATCTAATGGCACCTTGAAACTGATTCACAGCACTAGGTTTGCTACCTTACATAAATACAATATTTTTTCCTCCTGCCTATCTTATTAAAAGGAACAAAAATAATGCATCATCTTATTAACTGACCAGTAGTGATCAGCAAGGCAGAGGCAATATAAACTTTGCCTTTCACACCCCTTACTACTCAGCAAATTAAGTGTACAAGTGCAGACATCTCCATCATAAATGTAATGACATGTGAATTTACTTTCTTACTTCATCAAAATATCCACATCAAAATATGCACCTAATAATGAAGATAAAACAAAACTAATCTACCAATTTATCAACTATAGAAAAATGACTTCAATGTGCCACAGAAGTCTTCCATTAAAAAAATCCAATAGTATGCAAACATATACATAACTAAGCTTCTGCATTATGACACACAAGGTATGGTTCACGGACCAGCATCTGCAACATGTGAAACTTGTTAACAGTGCAAATTCTGAGACCTGACCCAAGAACTACTGAATCATTAGCAAGCTCTCCAAGCTAATGTTCGAGAAGCAGTCAGTGTTCTGCATGGATGACAACCAATGCATATTAGCATGTTGAAAGGATATGCACTTACATATATAGATATGCAACACAGGTAGAGAAATAATTCACATAATCATAACTCAGATTTTTAACTCAGTGTACCAAGCGACATGTGAAAGTTCTTAATCCCTCTTTGTTATGCCTTCTCTACTCCCTGTTAGGCCACAGTAGAGTATATCACAATGGCTTTATTTCCCCCATTTTGGTTATATTAGAAGTTAGATTGAATGCTGAGATGAAAGAGTTCCTACACTTCTGAAGAATGCCCCACAGGGTACATGACGCAGGGTTAGATTTTTAATGACCAAATTGTGTGAATTAAAACCTGTCTCTATAAATAGAAATGGCAGACCTACTAAGTAATAAGCCATTTGGAAAAGTTAAATCCAGGAAATGTTGGTTCTAAGTGAAATCTTATAAACTGTCACCTTCTCAAAAGCTACTAGTCTCTGAATTTAAAAGTATAAATAGGTAGAAATTTTCAAGGCTGAGCACAGTGTCTCACATCAGTAATCCCAGCACTTTGGGAGGCCGAGGCAGGTGGACATCTTGAGCCCAGGAGTTTGAGACCAGTATAGGCAACCTGTTGAAACCCCATTTCTACAAAGAGTACAAAAAATTAGCCAGGCACGGTGATGCATACCTGTAGTTCCAGTTGCCTGGGAGGCTGAGGTGGGAGGATCACCTGAGCCTGGAGAGGTCAAGGCTGCAGTGAGCTGTGATCGCACCACTGCAGCCTGGAGTGAGACCTGGTGTCAAAACAAAAACAAAAACAAACACAAGAAAAGAAAGAGAAAAAGAAAAAATGTCGCGGTGGCTCACGCCTGTAATCCCAGCACTTTGGGAGGCTGAGGCGGGTGGATCACGAGGTCAAGAGATTGAGACCATCCTGGTCAACATGGTGAAACCCCATCTCTACTAAAAAAAAAAAAAATACAAAAAATTAGCTGGGCATGGTTGCGCGTGCCTGTAATCCCAGCTACTCAGGAGGCTGAGGCAGGAGAATTGCCTGAACCCAGGAGGCGGAGGTTGCGGTGAGCCGAGATCACGCCATTGCACTCCAGCCTGGGTAACGAGAGTGAAACTCCATCTCAAAAAAAAAAAAAAAAAATTTTTTTCAAAATAAATGTTTCAGACTCTCCAAGCTTTTCCCCCTGCTGCCTGTGTATTGCCAAAAACATGTCTAGCTTTTTTTCCCAATAATATTGATTGGTCCAAATTAGCTTAAAATTCAAGTTTGAGTTTTGACAGTCTTGCCCAGGTGAATGCTTTGTTTGCCAAGTCTCATCAAATTCAATCCGCTGGAGAAAGAAAAAACAGAAAATAATTCGTATCGTACATTGTGCACCAACATCAGATATTCCTTTGCCATTAAGTCTTTTCACTCCGTAATTATCTTTCTAAATACACAAAATTGTTAATGTTCTATGATATTGCTGCTGGTATTTCACTGTAGCTATAAGTCTTCCATGAAATGGGCAATGCTCCCAGAATCCACTAACGTGTTTATTTTGGACAATCAACTAGAAATTTGAAATATCTTTCTGCACTACATCATGAAGGTTAAAAATTGTAACAGATATCTTTTACTACATGAATATAATTGGGAACTTTTAAAAAGTTTGTGATTAATGCTAATGAATAGGTGGAAAAGATAGATAACTAAGCAAACATTACACTAAATCTTCATGTTTCTTCATAGAGTGCTTTCTTCAAATTAATCAAAATCTTAAATATATATAAGACCTTAAGAAATCCAACTATAATTAGTTTTAACACTGGAGCAGCTAATAGCCAAGAAAAATTATGCTAATTTAAGCTAAATAAAGTGATATTTCCTCTTCAAAAAGTCAATAAAACATGTACGTAGTTGAGATGGTTTGACTTTGTCCCCACCCAAATCTCATCTTGATTGTAGTTCCCATAATCCCCACCTGTCATGGAAGGGAGCTGGTGAGAGGTAATTGAATCGTGAAGGCAGTTACCCCCATGCTGCTGTTCTCACGATAGTGAGTTCTCATGAGATGTGATGGCTTTACAAGGGGCTTTTACCCCTTTTGCTTATACTTCTCCTTGCTGCTGCCATGCGAAGAGGAATGTGTTTGTTTCCCCTTCTGCCATGACTGTAAGTTTCCTGAGGCCTCCCCATCCATGCTGAACTGGGAGTCAATTAAACTGCTTTCCTTTATAAATTACCCAGTCTTGGGTATGTAATTATTAGCAGCATTAAAATGGGCTAATACAGTAGTCTTGATATGTTATGAATAACCAAGCAATATTTTGAAATAGAAGAAATGGGCATTTCCTCTGTCATTGTTAGAATCAGAAATATTTTTCTTTTTTGTCAAAGACTGCAGTTTTGAGGCTCATGCAATTATTGCAGCACCCTATGGACAGTCTTTAAGCAATCAAGAAACATGTGCTGTAGAGAATGATCCAAGATCTTCATGCCTAGGGCAATCATTCATTCCTAACAGGACTGAAAAAGAGAAACCAGCATTTATGGAGTGCCTGCTAAGTAACAATTCATACCCTCTTTCATAAATAGAATCCTCATACAACTTTGGGAGATAGCTCCTACCAGTTCCATTTTTAATGATATCTGAGAAAAGATCCAAGATACCATTATCAACAATGTGCCACCAGTGGAATCCAAATCCTGATGTATTTTACACTAAAGGCCACTCTCTTAAATTCATGAAAATTCCACAAGCTAGGTACAATTTTATCTTTATTTTAGACATGAGGAAAATGAGGCACGTAGAGCCCAAGATTGTAGAGTCAGAAAGTGACAGAGCCAAAATTAGAACTCAGTCTGCTGGTGGATTTCATGGTAATAACCATGATGTCATGTTGCCCAGCCAGACTTTCAGTTCACAGCAGTGTCCTGAGCAGGATGTGAATAAGCTTTTTTTTTTTTTTTTTTTTTGAGACAGAATTTCACTCTTGTTACCCAGGCTGGAGTGCAATGGCACGATCTTGGCTCACCACAACCTCCGCCTCCTGGGTTCAGGCAATTCTGCTGCCTCAGCCTCCTGAGTAGCTGGGATTACAGGCACACGCCACCGTGCCCAGCTAATTTTATGTATTTTGAGTAGAGACGGGGTTTCATCATGTTGACCAGGATGGTCTCGATCTCTTGACCTCGTAATCCACCCGCCTCGGCCTCCCAAAGTGCTGGGATTACAGGCTTGAGCCACTGCACCCAGCCTGTGTATAAGTTTTTGACCCATCCTATGGGCTCGTTAAGATAATATTACTCATTACAAGTTGTTATTGCTGTTTTAGCTATGGTAGCTACTATTTGATATAAACTTAAAAATAAATAAAAATATAATGCTTAAAATTACAATAAAAAATACCAAAAGTACAAAAATCAGAAACTTAAAAGTTATGGTTTCTAAGGAGTGGGATTTCTACCCTGTGATGCAGAATGGTAAAATTTACTTTTTATTTTACATAATTTGAGCTCCTTGTTACTGTGTATATTTTTAATATATATATTGTTTCATTTAGAGGAAAAAAATTAAAGGAAGAAAACACAAAGCAAGAACATAGAAGAATGAAAAAAGAAATAAATATGCATGAAATTCCACACAATAGAATGCTGTGCTGCTGTCCAAAAGATGGGGGCAGATTCATTGTCATGCATGGGAAAGGTCTCTAAAATCTATTGCTAAATAAAAAAAAATAATCCTGGTACAAAACAATATATGTAATACAGAGATACTTGTGTAATACAAAACTGTATATATGCATATCCCTAGAAAAATATGGAGAAGGACACATTCCAAATCTAAGGCTCCTGTGAGGAGTAGAATTGGGACTGGAAGAATCAGAGAGAAGGATTTGACTACTTATTTGATGTGAATGGCTCTCTACTGTTAGACTCTATACTGCATATTTCTCTACTAATCTTTATAATAAACTTAATTTTTTGTATAGTTAAAGTGTTTAAAGTTAATAAGACACTGTGTCAGTTAGGAGAGAGTTAGGAGTGCAAATAGTTTAGTGGGGGATAAGCTGAGGAAAGATAAATGTGGAGGGAGCAGAAGTGGGCAGGGGAAGGCTTCCCACCTGCAGGCAGGTCTCCTACCAGTGACAGGGAAGGAGGAGGAAGTGGGATTGGGCAAGGCAGCCTCAGACCACGATGCAGATCTAACAGAGGCACAGCCAACCCAAAGGGAGCTTCAGAGCACACACTCTCTGGGGGCTGCCCGGCAAAAGTGCGGCCATGGTTGAGAAGCAAGGTCAATGGAAGGTGCCAGCAGCTGGAGGTTCGCATCTGCCTTGCAGCTGAACAGCCAATACTTTCTCCAAGGTGCACAGGAGTGCACCTTCCTAGCTGCCATAGCATCGTATGCCCCTTAGAAACTCACTGTCCAGAGCCTTGTCCCACTCAGGGCTCCACAAGCAGGCAGCCAGGACCAGCATCTAAGAGACACACCATCTCAGGTGTATGTTAGTGCAGGTCACACCACCCCCAGGGCTGCTTCCAAGGGGTCCTTCAGTTTAGGCTTCCTTTCTCTACAAGGAGGAAATTGAAATCATTTGTGAAACAACATTTCCTTTTCAGAGTCTTATCCTAGTACCTCTTAGAACTGTGCAAGTCTGTTCACAGATAGGGTGGGAATAGGGGAAAAGGCCAAGGGCTTTGTAATACTTGGGACAAAAGAATCTTTCCCTTAAAGAAAAGAAAACCTAAAAATTCTAAATTAAAATTCCTGTACCCATGCAGTGTAATGTACTCAGTTTTCAAAACTCTCTGATGGATAGAGATGATGTAAACTCATTAGGCAGATTCTCATGACCTATCTCTCTCTGAAAGATTATACCTGAATTTTTTGTTCTTCACATCTTAGTGAAGAATAACAAATTCAGGAAAGTTTTCTCATTCCTATTACTTGTTACATAGATCAGAGACTTTTATCTATCTACAAATTTTTATAAATCAATTTTTCCATTTATCTCTTCATGATATAATCAGAGTTTACTGAGTCCTTTTCACTGAGAGGGGGAAAAAAAGAAGGAAAAAAAAAAGGCCGTTCTCTTGCTTTTAGTAAATGAGATCTCAATTCTTGGTGTGAGAATTGAGATCTTGACCTTCTCTTGACTCTACTTAGCAATTCAACTTGAGAGGGACACTTCTTTAAGAGAAATCAAAAGCATGCTCATTCTGGTTCACAAATAAGAATGACTTTCTCTTTCACGAAAACAAATCTATGTATTAGTTTTAAATACTTAGTGTATTATGTCTCTTGTTTTTCTAATTTCTAGCCTTATGATTTCATTTTGAGAGCGAGAGAGAACTCACCTTAACCAAAGGTGCTCAGACAATACAGTGACGCAAACTTTATTTTCCTGAAGTAATGTGCATGCTCTAAACTGCTACCATTCTTATAACACACGTAGGTGGTGTACCACCTCTGCAGTATAATCCTTTATGTAAGATGATGGGCTTTGGACTGTGGTTGCTTCTCAAGAGTGCTGCAGCAAATGAACACTTCTCTTAGGAAAAAAAAAGAAAGAAAAAGAAAGAAAGCATATAATTCCCCAAGATAACAGTGCTCAGTCATTCAGCAAGTATTTACTGGGTCCTTACAATCTGCCAGGAAATGTTCTAAGAGCTAAGGATAAAGTAATGAATAAAACAGATGAAAAATTCCACTCTTACACCAAAAGCATCATCCATAAAAGAAAAAAATTGAATGAAGTTGGACTTTATTAAAATTAAAATCTTCTACTCTGTGAAAGATGTTGTTCAGGGAATAAAAAGACAAGCCACAGAAGGGCAGAAAATCTCTGCAAAACACATATCCATTAAAAGACTGTTATCCAAAATACACAAAGAAATCTTATAACTAAACAACAACAACAAAAAAAACAAATAATTTAAAAAATGGGTCAAAGACCTCAACAGACACCTCACTGAAGAAGGTCCACAGATGGCAAGTAAGCATGAAAAGATGCCCAACATTACATCCCATTAGGGAACTGTAAATTACAACAATGAGATACCATTACATATTGGAATGGGCAGAATCCAGAATGCTGACAGCACCAAATGCTGGTGAGGATGTGGAGCAACAGGAACTTTCATTCATTGTTGGCGGAAATGCAACCTGACAGCCACTTTGGAAGATAGTTCGTCAGTTTCTTACAAAAAATAAGCATACTCCTACCCCACAATCCAGCAATTGTGCTGCTTGGTATTTACCCAAATGAATTGAAAACATATGTCCATACAAAAACCTGTATAAATAATGATAGCAACATTATTCATAGTTTCCAAAACTTGGGAGCAAACATGATGTCCTTCAGTAGGCGAATGGATAAACAAATTGTGGTACATCCAGACAAAGAAATATTATTCAGCACTAAAAAAAAACCCAAATGAACTATCAAGCCACAAAAAGATACAGAGGAACCTTCACTGCATATTACTAAGTGAAAAAAATTAAGCCAATTTGAAAAAAACTACCTGCTGTATGATTCCAACTATATAACATTCTGAAAAAGACAAAACTACAGAGACAGTTAAAAATATCAGTGTTTGCCAGAGGTTCAGTTCAGTAGAGGAACAGAGAGAGGAATGAAGAGGGAGAAAACAAGGGATTTTAAGGGCAGTGAAACTATTTTGTATGATACTGTAATGGTGGATACATGTCACTCTATATTTGTCAAAACCAATAGACTTTGCAACACAAAGAATGAATCCTAATGTGAACTATGAACTTTAGTTAATAATAATTTATCCATATTGGATTATCAATGATGACAAATGGACCACACTCACCACAGGATGTGAATACTGGAGAAACTTTTGAGGTTACAGCAGTATATACTTGCCACTCAATTTTTTTGTAAGCCTAAAACTACTTTGAAAAATAAGTCTATTAGTTCAGAAAAATGCTACTCTTATAAAACTTGCAGTCCATTGAGGGGAGTGGAGGGAAGGGTTCAGGGAATCAGTAAATAAAGTAATGGGAATGAATGATATACTATGGTAAAAGGTGGTAAGTGCTATGGAGGAAAATAAAACGTGAAAGAGCTACAGGGAGTGTCCGGCTAGAAAGCAGCATTGTAACACCAAGAAGAGAGGTGAAGGAAGAGCTCACAGACAAGTCAACATTCAGACACATTATAGCGAGGGAATGAACCATAGGATCGCTGAAAAAACAGTATTCCTGGCATGTGCAGAGAGTTGGGAGAAAGGCAAGTCAGTCATGGTGGCTGGAGTGGAGAGACCTAGAAGGTGTCAAGGTCAGAGGAAGGACAAGGGAAGTGGAAGCCAGGATCAGCAAGGCTTTGTGGATCATTGCAACAGCTTTTACCCCAAGTGGGATGGGTCGTCATAAGAAAGTTCTAAGTGAAAGAATGATATGTTCTAACAGGATCACTGTGTTACCATTTTGAAAATAAACAGTATGGGACCAGAGATGGTGGGTCACACCTGTAATCCCAGCTCTCTGAGAGGCTGAGGCAGGTGGATCATGAGGTCAGGAGTTCAAGACCAGCCTGGGCAATATGGTAAAACCACATCTCTACTAAAAATACAAAAATTAGCCCAGCATGTTGGCATGTACCTGTAGTCTCAGCTACTAGGGAGGCTGAAGCAGAAGAATCGCTTGAACCCAGGAGGTGGAGGTTGTAGTGAGCTGAGATCATGCCACTGCACTCTGGTCTGGGTGACAGAGCAAGACTCTGTCTCAAAAAAAAAAAAAGAAGAGAGAAGGAAAAGAAAAGAAACAGTATGGGGGAAAGGGTAGAAGCAAGGATCCCAGCAGGAGGTGTCACAGTAGCCCAGGCTTGAGGCAATGAATGTTTGGACCAGTTTACAGCAATGCAAGTGCAGAGAAATGCTCATAGTCCAGATATACTTCGATGAGCTCACAGGATTGCAACACACATGGGCTCCAAAAGGGGAGTCCCAAGTAGGGCAAAGGAGACCCCAAGTAGACCCAACTCTCTCCCAGTAATCATTTATCCCATGCGACCAAGAGATCCTGGGAAGCATGAAAGGAGCTGGGGCTGTGGAGTCAGACAAATCTCTGTTCAATGCCAGTTCCTCCACTAACCAGCTCCATGGTCTTGATGAATTTCCCTCTCGGGTTTCTGGTTTCCTTATCTAACAATTGTAATGATACCTGCTTTATAAAAACGATGAGAGGGTGAATAAACAATATCTAGTACACAGGAGGTACTCAAACGATGGTACTTTCCCCCACAGGAAGATTCCTACTGCCAGCACCAACTCCTTCCCCAGGCATGAATGAGACACCGTTGAAGCTGCAGCCCAAACACAGAGGTTGTGAAGGAGCTGACAAGGCCTTTTCCAGTCACGGTTTACCCAGCCACCAATACCAAGGAGTGCTCCCATGACAACAGCAGGCGACCATCGAACCCTTTGAATTTCATCCGTGTGATTCCTGAGAGCCTCCTCTTCAGAGAGTGCTGTCTGTTGAACATTCACATGGAACACAAATATCTTCATACTTGGTGTCCATTCCAAGATGCCCATCCACATGCGTCTTCAAAAGTCTTCCTTGTCACCGGCCTCTAGGCTTGTTCTTTTCAAGTCCTTGAGTGCTCAGTCATACCAGCATGGATTACATAGTTAACCATAAACAGTGTAGATATGTACTCCTCTGACCATCTCATCACCCAGGCAAAGTGAACAGTAGGATGAAATGTTCAACAAGATGGATCATTTCCCTTCCCCGAGGGCTTAAGGACACTCCTACTTGGCACTATAATATCATAGCCATCTCACGCCTATAATCCCAGCACTTTGGGAGGCCGAGGCGGGTGGATCACGAGGTCAAGAGATTGAGACCATTCTGGTCAACAAGGTGAAACCCCGTCTCTACTAAAAATACAAAAATTAGCTGGGCATGGTGGTGTGTGCCTGTAATCCCAGCTACTCGGGAGGCTGAGGCAGGAGAATTGTTTGAACCCAGGAGGCGGAGATTGCGGTGAGCCGAGATCGCGCCATTGCACTCCAGCCTGGGTAACAAGAGCGAAACTCCGTCTCAAAAAAAAAAAAAAATCATAGCCATCCCACTGCCAGCCAATGCCAAAATATTGTGCAGAACCATCTCTAACCCAATGCCCGGATTTTTCTTCCTCAGTCAACTCTGTCCGTGGGGTTGAGGAGTAAGAGCAGGGAAGAGAGAGGCCCTTTCTCTTCTGTTCTCACGGCTCTTTTCTACTTCCATGTGTGAGCTCCACCCTCAGGTCTCATGCTAGCATACAGAGCTGCAGCAGTTTATACAATCTTGCAGTACATTTCCTTTAATAGTATAGACTCTCTCTTCTCCCAACTAACAGTCAATTTTTCTACCCTTCGTTCTAATTGGCTGTACTCTATTTACTTGTCTTTTCCTGAACTAATCACTTTGATCATGAGAAAGTCAATCACTAATTGGCTTATTCTGAGTTATGTAACAATTTCTGAACTAAAAACTGGAGTCATTGCGATGAAGTTACATTGTTTGACTAGGGCTAGTCCAGGTTCATCCTGAATTTTGGTGGAGTAAATCCTACTCAAAGTTCTGACTGTGAAACAACCAAAGAAAAACCTTGGTGTCATCAGGAAAGAGGAAGAAGAGAGTGAACAATAGACAAATAACCTACAAACATCCAACACTGCCATCACTGCCATTTCCATGTGTTCTAATGGGTGGGACAAGGAAGGAGATGGAATAAACCAGAAGGTCAAGAGAGAAGAAAAGAAAAAGGGAGTAAAGAATCATAAGGAACATCAGAGACTTATCTAATCTGCATCCAAGCACTCAGATGTAGGGGGAAATGAGATAGACAGACAAAAGGAAAATGAGAAACCACTGTCCTGAATTTCCAATTTGCCTCCAGAAATGAAGATGGTATGAAAGTGTGCTTATGGAAACTTACAAGTGGGCTCCAAAAACTATTTTAGCCACAGTAGCTGTACAAACCCTTATTAAAACACTGGAAGTGCTGTTTGTTCTTCATTCCTCTGTGTAGCATTCCAATTATGTTTCCTGTCTCTCTACCACAATGATTAGTAGCAGTAAAGGACTCTAAATATTACTGTGCAAATAGGGTTGCCCAAGAAATGGACCCTGACAAGGCTTTGAATGTAAATGGTTTATTTCACAGGTAATTCCAAAATGAAGAGAGGAGTGAATTAACTTTCTATAGTTGCCGTTACAAAACATCACACATTCGCTGACTTAAAACAAGATACATTTATTATTTTATAGTTCTTAGGTCAGAAGTCCAATGTTGACCTCACTGAGATAGAATGAAGGAGTTGGCAGCCCTTGCGTTTTCCAGCCTCTAAAGGCCACCTGCATCCCCTGGCTCATGGCTCCTTCCTCCATCTTCAAAGCCAACAATATTGCATCTCTCTCACCCTCTATCTGTCATCTTTCTCACCAGCCAGAAAAGGTTCTCAGCTTTAAAAGACTCATGCCAGTAGATTGGGCCCACCTAGATAATCCAATACCCCTATCTCAAGTTCCATGAATTTAATCACATCTGTGAAGTCCCTTTTGCCATGTAAGCTAACAGACTCACAAGTCCTGGGAACTAGGGTAGGGTCATCTTTGGGGATTATTCTGCCTCCCTCAGGGAGTATGGAAGTGAGATAGCAAAGAGGAGCAAGACCAAAGAGTAAGCATTGATGGGCAGGCCGCTGCTCTAACCACCTGGGGCTCATTCCCCCAGGGCATCCAGGAGATGGTGGAACTGCTCTCAGAGTTGTCCCACTCTGAAGCACAACATCTCTGTCCATCATTGGCTGAGAGCCACTCCCAGAGTCATCTCCTGAAAGCCCTCAAGCCAAGAGTTGTAGACACTTCCTGGAGGAAGCCGGCAGCACAGAACGTGGGAACTGTGAGTGCTGAAGAAATCTGGGTGAGGTGCCAACAGCATCTGCTACACAAAGAAACAATTTAGTGTCCGATTGGCAGAGCCGATATAAAGCAATGGATGAATCCTTCATAATTTTTCGAACGCTTCTTCAATTAGGAGTAGTTTAGGGGAATCACAAGACCGAGGACTGGAAACCCAGGTTCGTGTCCTTTATCTGCCACGCTGCATTGAATTATTGGCCCTAACACTTGTCTGAGCTTCCATTTCCAATTGGAGAAGTTGGATAAGCTCTAAAAGTCCTTCCAATTCAGACATGCTGCGTTCTGTGAGTTTACAGGACAATGGCCTAGTGATGGCTATAGATAACATAAAGAGGACATGGTAATTTTCTAAAAAGGCAAGGAAGTCTTTTTCACCTTTGGTTCACAACCAAAAGTATTATTTTGGTTGACGGAACATGCTTTAGGGTTTTAGCTCCATACTTTCTGAAAAAAAAAAAAAAAAAGTGCTGCTTCCATCTTTACCACTGAAGTTGAGAAATGTTTAAGAACATTTCATCAAAGAAATCCACACCACAAGAAGGGAGCAGCTGCAGATGTGAACTTTTTCCTAACTCTATTTCAAATGTAAATACACAGTTCACTGACAAAAAGTGGCAGGAAACAAAAAAAAAAAATTATGTAATGGGAGGGTATCATTCTACTGAATGCTGTCTGCAATTGACTTGGGATGCTAACTGGGGAAAACCAAGAACCAACTAAATTAGACCTTAACCAACCACAGGGAAGTTGGAAAATTGATCAAGTATGCCGAACTACAACATTCTTGACCTCGGGAATGAGTTCTTGACCTTGGAAAAATTTGTGAGCCCATGCAGAATTTCCTGGGAATCCTCTAAGTAGATTTGAAAACGCTCGACAGACTCTGAATGTGCAAATTATTGTGGTTCAACATAAAAATTCACCTGTGAAAAATCAGAACAGTTTTAAGACAACATGACAGGAGCTAGGGTAGAAGCATGGGCATGAGGTGGAATCAAGCCCTGCCTGTGCACAGTCACTTGGCTTCGCTTTCAGTGTGTATGTTGCTAAACTACCTGCTTCCATCTTTGTCATCCAGACACATTATCCTCCCTTGGGTCCCATCATCCTCTCTGTCAGTTGTCTTAATAAATAAATTAGAATAAAAATATGTATAAGTATTTATTTATTTATTTATTTATTTATTTATTTATTCATCTATTTTTGAGACAGAGTCTTGCTCTGTCACCCAGGCTAGAGTGCAGTGGCATGATCTCGGCTCACTACAACCTCCACCTCCGAGTTCAAGCAATTCTCCTGCCTCAACCTTCTGAGTAGCTGGGACCACAGTGTGCGCCACCATACCCAGCTAATATTTGTATTTTGTATTTTTAGTAGAGACTGGGTTTCTGACCTGGATCTAGGACACAATGCTATTTGCTAATCACACCTATACATTTTCTAGACAAATGCACTGCAGGGTTTGGGGATATTACTTGTTTATATGGGTGCCAGCTTAGAGTGTGTCCTCTAACAAGCTGAGCAGATGCTTTGCATTTAGGGTCTCATCCTCTTCTGTATTTTTTACCTTTATAGGAATGTTCAACCCAAGGTTGAACAAATACTATGAAATGCATATGATATATTCTTGAATGGTTTGTTTTTAAATTTTATACTACTCAAGTTAATGTGCACAAATATACACAACACTGTAACAACACTTCACTGTAATAATTTTAAGGTGATAACATTGTCTCTCACATATCACATTTTCATATTCCTAGATGATCCTTTGAATTTTCTCCACATACTGCTTTAGATATTAAAATTGAGTAGGCATAGATTTCAAATAATTTTGATTATTCATCATTTGCTTAAAATTAAAAAAGAAAAGCACTTATAATTAATAGCTGGAATACGATATATCCAAACTACTTATAGTTGTTTCTATTCAGTTTACCTTTCAAAATAATAAATTCTAATTATAAAGTAAAAATAAAATTACAGGTAACCTTATCCTTATGGATGAATAGCACTTGATAATTTATTGTGTGCTTCCATTTTTGTTGTCATGATCATGATTCCTAATAATGCTCTTAGCAGAAGACAGGTATAACCTCATTTTCCCTAGGAGAAAGTTGAAGCTTGGAGCAGCTAAGCCACCTGCTCTGGGTTATTCGGAGTTCAGAATTCCAATTCTAGCTCTATCTCTGCGTTGTCCTTACAACAGGAAAGATGGTGGTGGGCTGGCTGCTGACCTGATGAAATAGCAAAAGGTTTCCCTTTCTCCAGACTCTCTGTTCTGTAACTTTCCCCTTTGACTCTTGTAAGTGTCCAAAATCTCTCATGCTAATTTCTTACCAATACCTATGTTCAACAAGGACTTAAAATCGGTTAATATTAGTATGCAGCCTAGTGTTTTCCTTTCCAGAAGAATTTTACTTTTAACAGAGTTCTGGAGCTTAAACTCTAAAAATAAACTTTTCAGAGAGCTTTGAAGTAAAAAAGCTGCAGCAGAGGGTTTTGTGAAAAGGAGTGGTGAGGTAAGAAACAGGGAAGAAGACTACTGTACCACACCAACTGTTTGCTGGGCAATAAAGTCTTTCATGATTAAACTAGGTCTTTATGTCTTTTTAAAGTCTTCTTTATTCATGCTAGCCTCAGTATTCCTTATAATTTCAAAAAATTTTTTCTTT
This sequence comes from Saguinus oedipus, assembly GCA_031835075.1. NCBI lineage: Eukaryota > Metazoa > Chordata > Mammalia > Primates > Cebidae > Saguinus > Saguinus oedipus. Next base: position 10,481,162 of record CM063180.1, read on the forward strand.
GGGGAATTTTGTTGTGAAATGAAAAATGGAAACATGGTTTCTCCAAACGTGTTCTCTTAGAAACCAAGTGGTTTGTGTGGCTTAGATTTTCATCACTGTCTGAAACATATTTTCCAAAGGAGGGAGCCACACATGCCCGCTGGGGCCCGACTGGCTTTGGCAGCCTGTGAAAGCATTTTTTGGCGACTTTGGTCATCTAACACTTAGTTATCCTCATAGACACGGTATAATTACTCACAGGACTCTGAATGTGAGTTTTTTGATTTTTTAAGTAATGATGAAGGTTGAATAACTGCAGATTTTTACATTTGTAATGTGATTGAAATACTCTTGGTTTTTTGCCTTAAAGTTAGCATTCTGTTTATTCCTATACTTGCACAAAGAGAAAAATAATCTCAACAAATGTTCTGAAGATGAATTTGGAATATTAGCAAATATTTTTGCTATGCAGATGTAGCAAATTCTTTTTTATGCACACTCTTTCAATGCTAAATATATATATATATATTAAAAGGAAAGCCAGGTTTTTAATCTCTTTATTGGTGCAGTGGGTGCTGTTGAGCAAAATCAGAAGAAGGGAAAGAGAAAAGAAGCCGAAAGTGTGATTCCATCAGAACAAAGTAATTAATTTGTGAACAGAAACAAATTTGAGCCTAAACTCAGTCACCAGTAAGCTGTTAAGTTTTAGACAAGTCCCCTAACTCCATGGGGCCTCTATTTTCTCAGCTGTAAAATGAAGGGTTGGACAACGATGTTGTAAGAATCCATCCAACACACTCTGATTCCGTGAAACCCAGTCTACCAGCCACGAGAAGCAGGAATAATGGCAAGAAACTCCTGAAATTTCCACCCCAAAGTCTCAGCCAGAAGCCACCCTCAGCTGGGGTCTCCATGTGCAGATGAATTAAATGACTGGAACACTGACTTTTTTAAGGTCCACAGAGGGAGAAACAGAATTTTTCTGATACCATACACAGTTTTGAGAAAATTTTCAACCTAAACAAAATTGGGCTTCTTTCTCAAACTGATCAATAAATATTATTACTAAACCTTCATAGATTATTTTGCATGTCTGGGATAGAGACATTTAATAAGCTTTCAGAGTTTATTCCCAGAAATGACTCAGAATGGAGGAATATCCAGTTGCATTTTACTTTAGTCCACACTGGTTGAGTACACGTTAGTGCTTGGGCCAGAATTCACAAACCATGCCCAGCGGGGCTGAGAGTATGAGATCAACCTATACTAGGATTTGACTTCATTGAGTACAAATGTTCACTGGTGTCTGTAACAAGAAGACTAGTTGGCTCCAAGCACCAAGCGGGAAAAGACACCCAAGTATACCAGCAAAGAAGAAACACTAGCAAAATCATAAATTACAGTTCTACAGATGCCCTGATGCCTGTGCTGAGCCTGAGGCTTGCTTAGAGTTTTCAGGAGATAAAATGCTACTTGAACTTACTCCCATGTATGCTTCTAGGTTTAAAATGTAAACTTACAGAAATTTAGCCATATTTTCATTTACACATTGTCAGTAATGGCCTTAACCAAGGGCAACTCATTTATGTACAGTAAGTTAATATCTGTTACAGTGGAATCATTAAGATAATGTACCAACTTGATCATTTTTCATTCTTTCCACAGACATTTGATCTAGCAGTATGTAGTCTACTCAAAAAATGGAAAGGGGGACCTATTCCAGTGTTCAGCACTGTCCCTGGATGAGTAGTGATTGCAACAGGCAAATAGCTGAGAAGGCTAATTTAAACTCTAATTTCTGAAAAGGCCCCAATCCAGGGGTAATCAATCTGGGAACCAAGGAATGACATCAAGGGCTTTTGGAGTCAAATGCAATATTCTATGAATAAAAATATGTACATTTTTCTAAGGAGATGATTAATAATTCTCAAAGGATTCTATGGCTTGCAAATCCATGAAATATATATATATATATATATATACACATATACATACATATATTTTATTGTACTTTAGGTTCTAGGGTACATGTGCAGATCATACAGGGTTGTTGCATAGGTGCATACATAACCAGGTAGTTTGCTGCCTCCATTTCTCCTTCATCTACATCTGGCATTTCTCCCCAGGTTATCCCTCCCCACCCTCCTCACCCCTCAGTGTCCTTCCTATAGCCCCCCAACTGACCCCAGTGTGTGATACTCCTCTCCCTGAGTCCATGTGTTCTCTTTGTTCGATACCTGCCTATGAGTGAGAACACGCAGTGTTTGGCTTTCTGTTCTTGTGTGTTTGCTGAGAATAATAGTTTCCAGATTTACCGAAGCCCCAGTCTATCATTGGTGGTCATTTGGGTTGTTTCCAGGTCTTTGCTATTGTACACAGTACCACAATGAACATATGTGTGCATGTGTCTTTATACAGAACAATTTATAGTCCTTTGGGTATATACCCAGTAATGGGATTGCTGGGTCAAATGGAATACCTATTTCTAGATCCTTGAGGACTCACCACACTGTCTTCCACAATGGTTGAACTAATTTACACTCCCACCAACAGTGTAAAAGTGTTCCTATTTCTCCACATCCTCTCCAGCATCTGTTGTCTCCAGATTTTTTAATGATCGCCATTCTAACTGGCATGAAATGATACCTCATTTTGATTTTGATTTGCATTTCTCTAATGACCAGTGATGACGAACATTTTTTCAAACGCCTCTTGGCCTCATATATGTGTTCTTTTGAAAAGTGTTCATGTCTTTCGCCCACTTTAGAATAGATTTGTTTGTTTTTCTCTTGTAAATCTATTTTAGTTCTTCATAGATTCTGGATATTAGCCCTTTGTCAGATGGGTAGATTGCAAAAATGTTCCCATTCTGTTGGTTGTCGGTTCACTCTAATGATTGTTTCTTTTGCTGTACAGAAGCTCTGAAGTTTAATTAGATCCCATTTGTTTATTTTGACTTTTTAGCCATGAAATCCTCGCCTATGCCTATGTCCTGAATGGTTTTGCCTGGGTTTTCTTCTGGAGTTTTTATGGTGTTAGGTTTTATGTTTAAATCTTTAATCCATCTGGAGTTAATTTTAGTGTAAGGTGACAGGAAGGGGTCCAGTTTCTGCTTTCTGCACATTGCCAACCAGTTTTCCCAACACCATTTATTAAACATGGAGTCCTTTCCCCATTGCTTGTTTTTGTCAGATTTGTCAAAGATCAGATGGTTGTAGATTTGTGGTGTTGTTTCTAAGGCCTCTGTTCTGTTCCATTGGTCTATGTCTTTGTTTTGGTACCAGTACCATGCTGTTTTGATTACTGTAGCCTTGTAGTATAGTTTGAAGTCCAGCAGCATGATACCTCGGCTTTGTTCTTTTTGCTCAGGATTGTTTTGGCTATGCGGGCTCTCTTTTGGTTCCATATGAAGTTTAAACTGCTTTTTTCCAGTTCTGTGAAGAAGGTCATTGGTAGCTTGATGGGGATAGTGTTGAATCCATAAATTACTTTGGGCAGTATGGCCATTTTCACAATATTGATTTTTCCTAACCACAAGCATGCAATGTTTTTCCATCTGCTTATGTCCTCTCTTATTTCATTGAGCAGTGGTTTGTAGTTCTCCTTGAAGAGGCCCTTTACATCCTTTGTTAGTTGTATTCCTAGGTATTTTATTCTCTTTGTAGCAATTGTGAATGGCACTTCACTATTATTTGGCTCTCTGGCTGTTATTGGTATATAGGAATGCTTGTGATTTCTGCACATTGATTTTGTATCCTAAGACATTGCTGAAGTGCTTATCAGTTTCAGGAGATTTTGGGCTGAGATGATGGAGTCTTCTAAATATACAATCATGTCATCTGCAAATAGAGACAATTTGGCTTCTTCCTTTCCTATTTGAATACCCTTTATTTCTTTTTCTTGTCTGATTGCTCTGGCTAGAACTTCCAATACTATATTGAATAGGAGTGGTGAGAGAGGGCATCCTTGTCTACTGCCTGATTTCAAAGGGAATGCTTCCATCTTTTGCCCATTCAGTATGATATTGGCTATAGGTTTGTCATAAATAGCTTTTATTATTTTATGATACATTCTGTTGATACCTAGTTTATTGAGAGTTTTTAGCATGAAGGGCTGTTGAATTTTGTCAAAGGCCTTCTCTGCATCTATTGAGATAATCATGTGGATTTTGTCTTTGGTTCTGTTTATGTGATGGATTACCTTTAGGACTTGTATATGTTAAACCAGCCTTGCATCCCCGGGATGAAGCCTATTTGATCTTGATGAATAAACTTTTTGATGTGCTGTTGAATTCAGTTTGCCAGTATTTTATTGAAGAATTTTGTGTCAATGTTCATCATGGATATTGGCCTGAAGTTTTTTTTTTTTTTATTTGAGTCTCTGCCTGGTTTTGGTATCACGATGATGTTGGTCTCAAAAATGAGTTAGGGAGGACTCCCTCTTTTCATATTGTTTGAAATAGTTTCAGAAAAAATGGAACTACCTCCTCTTTGTACATCTGGTAGAATTCAGCTGTGAACCTGTCTGGACCTGGACTTTTTTTGGTTGGTAGACTATTGATTGCAACCTCAACTTTAGTTCTTTTTATTGGTCTATTCAAGGTTTCAACTTTTTCCTGGTTTAGTCTTGGTAGAGTGCTAGTGTCCAATAATTTATCCATTTCTTCCAGATTTACTGGTTTGTGTGCATAGAGTTGTTTGCAGCAATCTCTGATGGTAGTTTGTATTTTGTGGAATCAGTAGTGATATCCCCTTTATCTTTTTTTATTGCATCTATTTGATTCTGCTCTTTTTTCTTTTTTATTAGTCTGGCTAGCAGTCTATTTTGTTGACCTTTTCAAAAAACCAGCTCCTGGATTTGTTTTTTGTTTGTTTTTTTTTTTGAAGGGTTTTTTGTGTCTCAATCTCCTTCAAATTGGCTCTGATCTTAGTTATTTTTTGTCTTCTGTTAGCTTTCAAGGTTTTTTTTATCTTGCTTCTCCAGCTTTTTCAATTTTGATGATAGGATGTTGATTTTAGATTTTTCCTTCTTTCTCATGTGGGCATTTATTGCTATAAATTTCCCTCTTGAAACTGCTTTAAATGGGTCCCAGAGATTTTGGTAAGTTGTGTCTTCATCCCGATTGGTTTCAAAGAACATCTTTATTTCTGCCTTCATTTCATTGTTTATCCAGTTGACACTCAGAAGCAAGTTGTTCAGTTTCCGAGTAGTTGTGCAGATTTGAGTGAGTTTCTTGATCCTGAGTCTTAATTTCATTGCACTGTGGTCTGATAGACTGTTATGATTTCTATTCTTTTGTATTTGCTGAGGAGTGATTTGCTTCCAATTATGTGGTCAGTTTTAGAGAAAGTGCGATGTGGTGCTGAGAAGAATGTATATTCTGTGGATTTGGGGTGGAGTATTCTGTATTTGTCTATTAGGTCCATTTGGTCCAGCTCTGCATTCAAGTCCTAGATGTCCTTGTTAATTTTCTGTCTCATTGATCTGTCTAATATTGGCAGTGGAGTGTTGAAGTCTCCCACTATTATTGTGTGGGAGTCTAAATCTCCTTTTAGGACATTAAGAATTTGCTTTATGTTTCTGGGTGCTCCTGTGTTTGGTGCATATATATTTAGGATAGTTGGCTCTTCTTGTTGGATTGATCCTTTTACCATCATGCAGTGTCCTTCTTTGTCTCTTTTGATCTTTGTTGGTTTGAAGTCTGTTTTATCAGAGACTAGAATTGCAACCCCTGATGTTTTTGGTTCTCCATTTGCTTAGTAAATCTTCTTCCATCCCTTTATTTTGAGTCTATGTATGTCTTTGCACATGAGATGTGTTTCCTGAATACAGCACACTGATGGGTCTTTACTTTTTATCCAGTTTACGAGTCTGTGTGTTTTGATTGGGGGATTTAGGCCATTTACATTCAATGTTAATATTGTTATGTGTCAATTTGATTCTGCCATTTTGTTACTGGCTCTTTTTCTTGCCCATTAGTTGACTCAGTTTCTTCATTGCATTATTGGTTTTTACCATTTCATATGCTTTTGTGGTGACTGGTACTTATTCCATTCTGTGTTTAGTGTTTCTTTCAGGAGCTCTTGTAAGAGCTCCTGTCTGGTGGTGACAAAATCTCTCAGTAATTGCTTCTCCATAAAGGATTTTATTTCTCCTTCACTTATGAAGCTTAGTTTGGCTGGATATGAGATTCCAGGTTGAAAGTTCTTTTCTTTAAGGATGTTTTCTTTAAGAATATTGGCCCCCACTCCCTTCCAGCTTGTAGGGTTTCTGCTGAGAGATCCACTGTGAGTCTGATTGGCTTCCCTTTGTGGGTGATCTGACCTTTCTCTCTGGCTGCCCTTAGCATTTTTTCCTTCATTTCAACCCTGGTGAATCTGACAATTATGTGCCCTGGGGTTACTCTTCTTGAGGAATATCTTTGTGGAGTTCTCTGTATTTCTTGGATTTGAATATTGAGCTGTTTTGCTAGGCTGGGGAAGTTGTCCTAGATAGTATCATGGAGAGTGTTTTCCAGCTTGGATTCATTCTCCGCATCTTTTTCAGGTACACCGATCAAGTGTAGGTTAGGTCTTTTCATGTAATACCATATTTCTTGAAGGCTTTGTTCATTTCTTTTCACTCCTTTTTCTCTTTTCTTGCCTTCTCATTTTATTTCATTGAGTTGATCTTCAGTCTCTGATATCCTTTCTTCTGCTTGATTGATTCAGCTATTGAAACTTGTGTTTGCTTCACATAGTTCTCGTGCTGTGTTTTTCAACTCCATCAAGTCATTTATGTTCTTCTCTAAGCTGGTTATTCTAGTTAACATTTTATCTAAATTTTTTCAGGGTTTTTGGTTTCTTTTCACTGAGTTAGATCGTGTTTCTTTAGCTCAGAAAAGTTTGTTATTATCCTCCTTCTGAAGCCTGTTTCTGTCAATTTGTCAAACTCTTTCTTGGTCATGTTATGTTCCCGTGTTGGTGAGAAGTTGTGATTCCTTGAAGAAGAGGCGTTCTGGTCTTCGATGGTTTCCTCTTTTTTGTGCTGGTTTTTTTTTTTTTCCATCTTTGTGAATTTATCTAGCTCTGATCTCAGGGAGCTGCTTGATGAGGTTGCTTGTCTGCCTGTGGAGGTGCTACCTAGTTTCCAGGGACTCCTTCAGATTGCTAGGTAGGCTTCCTGTGTCTTTTTTGTTTACACTGAGAGGTTAGGCCTGCCTCTTTAATGGTGGGTGCCCCTCCTACCGCTGACCTGGAGGTGCTGCTGGGTTGTCAAGAACACTGTCCTGTTTTTTGTTAAAACATGAAGCCTACTCCTGCCTCTTTAATGGCAGGTTTACCACTTTCCTCCATGGAACTGGATCATTCAGGGTTCAGCTCAGGCTGAGGCACTAGCTGTGAAACCCACTAGAGGTAGTGCTTCAGCCCATTGGGATTATTGGGGAGGGGAGGGACACTCCCAGCCACACGTTGTGTCTTCCTGTTTTCAGCTCCCTCTCTCTCTGGGGAGGGAGAGGTGGTGATAGCTCTGTCTGCAGGCTCTCCCAGCTTATGGGCTTATGCATTTGCTTAGATCTGTGTGACAATCCGGGACACTGTCCTAGATTATTCTTCAACTCTGCACTTGTAATTCCTGGCACTTGACTGGCAAAGATCCCCTGTTCTGTGGATCGCTGAGGCTTTGGGGGAAATGCTGTATCTGGACTGGGGTGCTGGAGGGGAGCCCCCAACTCATTGGTCAGATGCACTTTCTGGGTAAAGCAGCACCCCTCCCTGCCTCAGTCTGCCCTAACTGGGCTTTGCTCACCTTCCAACCAGACCCATTGAAATGAACCTGGTACCTCAGTTGGAGCTAGGAGATCTCTCGATTTCTGCGTCTCTCTCACTGGGTGTTATGCACTGGAGTTGTCTCTATTTAGCCATCTTCTTCTGTCTCTGAAATCTATTTTTTAAAGTCTATAAAGTATCTTGGGATAAGGCAGAAACTTCCAAACAAACATGCATTTGAAGGTACCTGGAAGAAGGTAAAACATGAACTGGAACCAGGTTGGAATAATGCCATAGTCATGAGTTTGAGAGGAAATAATGTGTGATGGCCCTTTGAATGTGTGCCTTCCCCAGGAGAGAGCATGTTAGTTCCAGGTCAGAACTAAGATGTATTTCTAACATGAAGGTTGATGTACAGTGGTTTTTAAAAATGAAGAAGTCAGCGAAACCATCTTTGGAAAACTGGGAGCTCAGAGGAAGAATGAAGAAATCTTTGAGAGCATCAGATTCATAGTAGGCAGGAGGGTTAGTGTTCTGAACTAGAAGAAAGCTATTTAACAAAATATCTGTAGGCAGCATCCAGGGACTGCAGTGGGGTCCTGGTCTGGGTGGTTGCTTCAATGTAGGACTGAGAAATAAAAATATTGTGCTTTCCAGGAATGAATGACCGTAATTCTAAACTTAGACAGGGTGGAATTAAAAAGAACAGCAAATTTCATATAAGGACTTGGACCTAGGAAAACAATCAGTTGCTTTCACGATGAAGCATGAAATGCCAAAGTAGCCATGGAGTTCAGCAATGAACTAGCTGTGCTTAAGTAAAACTTGGTGTTCCTGGGTCCAGGGCCAACTCCCACCCCAGCACCCTTACTCCCCCAGGCCTGGGTCTCTAGGAAGAAGTTGATACATATGACAGGCTTTTTTCCTAGAGTATACTGAGGAAGTCTGTGCAAGGGTGTTAGGGAGACCAATGGTAAAGTGATGGTGGCAGAAGGTGGCACAATACCTACCCTTCTTTGGACTATTTGGAACCTTTTGGAGTTTCTAGAAAAACAAGACCACATTTATTCCTGAGCCCAGGTGGCACTCTCTCTGAGAGTCTGAGAACTAACTGGTGAAGATTTAGAAGAGAGGCCAGATGACCTTGCACTAGAAATAAGGGCATAATGATCCAGAAAATTCCAGTATCAGTGTTTGAAATGAACTCTTAGACACCAAAAAGAGATGAGGCCCAGCCGAGGTCTACATCCACTTCCACTCTACTCTCTTGCTGTGTAGGTCCTTGTCTTTTCTCCAACTCCTCTGCTGAAACATACTCTCCTTTCAGCCAGAGTCTACTGCCCTCTGTGGGACTAGGCCACTTCGGCCAACCCCCAACTTGCACAACTCTCTGATGGCTGCAAAGCACACCATCTGTTCTCCTCCCTAACTCACAGCAATCTTCCCAGCCTCTGCCCAATATTTTCAGTTCTTTCTCTAAACAAACCTTAAACTGAGGTATCACATAAGACCAGTTGAAGTTTTGACTTGAATTTCATGGCAAAAACTCTATTTATGTAAGACAGCATGTCTCTGTAGAGGAATTTCACATTTCATAAAGACTTGAGAAGGTCCCTTATTTTACCTGCAGCCATTCACTATCATTATATTTCTTTCTAAATAATTTAACTGCATTTAATATCATGAATGTTATTTCAGCTGTTGTAGTCAGACATAATTAGATATATATGAGACTTCTTTCTTCATTGTCCAGATGCTGCTACAATTATGTCAGTCATTTGTGTTTATGATGTCATAGTTTGTTACCATGGTAACAGATATGTAGTCACAAATGCCTCATTATCATTTCATTAGAGTGAGGACATATTTATAGTACTCAGGAACAGAATATCACTTCTTAAATAATAATGCTCCTATGTTACACACAAATAGACTTCTTCCTAACTGTACGTTTTTCCCTGTGATTTGCATCATTTCCTATATATACTGCACACTGTTTGCTTGTGTCAGATGGAGGAAAAAATGAAAGCTTGTTTAAAAGAGATAAGGTAATACAAAGATATTAAAACAAATAGACCTAAGAGAGAAGAAACATTTATAATAAGAAATTCAAACTAATGTTTAATTACTACAAAATTAAGCTGTGCAACACTTCATGAATAACAGGGTTTATCAACATGTTTACTGAAAATATTAACATTAAAAATGAGAATCAATAAAATCGTATTTTAAATAATCTAAAATTACCTTTCCTATTATCTTTTTTATTACTTTTCCATATTAGAGCATTATTAATTACATATATGTGCAAAGTACCTTGAAATTTTGGCTCCCCAATGACTTAAAACAAGCATACATTTCTATTCCATTTAAGACGTGAAGACTGATAAACAATTTCAGGTCACACATTTCAGATCAATCAATGGACATGGCTCTTTTTTCTTGCCACCACCATCCCCCTGCCTTTTTATGAATCCTATTCAGAAGTGAAACATTTATTCAGCTCAGGGAGATTCTCTCTGGAGGGGAAATAATTTTATCAGTAAGACTCCCTGGTGATCAGGCCGACTTGGACCTGCTGTTAATCAGGCTTTTTGACATGGTAGCTTGAATAGCACTTCCCATGATGCTTTGTGATTCCACCTCAACACTTTCCTTTTGAACTCACCATGACTCATAAGTGCCTTTTTCTCCCTTTGTGTGTCTGAAGTTATCCCACTATTAACTCTAATTGGAAAGGTGCCTTTTGTTCCCCTAGTGTAGTCATACACTAACCACTGAACTCCCTAGGCTGAAATTTCAGGGGTAGCAAAAACTTATTTTTTTAATAAGTGAGGGGGATAAATGATGATAACTCTGATAACTTGAGAGCTGTTAATAGGAAGTTACTGAAAGGAGAGATGAGACAATTATATAAATCTGACTATGTAAAAATATTTTGGTTAAAGGTCCAGCATGAGATTAATCTGCATTCACTTTAGGATTCGAAAATTCCCAAATAAAATAAAAGCCTCCTCTGAAGAAGGAGAAAAGTAAAAAACACAGCTGGGGAAGTGGGGCCTCCAATAGGGTATTTGTATGAGAATCTGAGGAGCTTCCTGGCAAAGAACTGACCATGGGGAGAAAAAAGGGCTTGGAGGAAAGCCCTCTCACCATCAGTGAGAGGGGTGATTTGAGCACCAGTTGATAGTTATTTATCTGGCCTGAAAATGCCTTCTATTGCAGTCCCCAGGGACTCATTCCTGGGCTGCACAGAATGTGCCTGTGAGCAAAAACAGAAAGAGCTGTTTGACCTGAATCTCTGGAAGATTTTGAGAGCAACAGGAAATTTTGCTTGGGAACCTTGTAGCACAAAGTTCAAGGAGATAGACTCAGCCACATTAGGCTTTTTGTGCTCTTTGGAGCTCCTGGCAGTACTTCTAGGAAGATGGACACCAGTGCCCTAGAGAGCAAACCCCAGTCACCAAAATCAGACTTGCAGAAGACGCATCACCAAGAGCTGGAACACCTTTGTCTTGCATTCAAAGTCTAGCGCCCCCAGTGGACGTTGCCTGCTTCGTAAGGATTAGAGATACAATGAGTAGATCACAGAAAAATTGAAAGAAAATGGTGACTTCCCAGGGGTAGCTAAGAGGATGCATTTGTGAGTCCATCAAGGATATTCTCCAAATTACAAGGAACAGGAAGCCATGTCTTATAGGGGCATATTAAAATCCTACAACACTAATTGTAGATGGAGGTGAGAGCTATAGAAATACACTACTCTATGCCACACGACACTTGTTTGAACTACAGATTCTTGGGTGGTTTAGGAAAGTGGCTGATCACTATACTGGAGGTGAACAGTCTGAACAGTACCCAGGTTACCATAAGTCATAAAACCATATGTTTAGATTTATTTCCATCATTATCCTTACAATCACAGTGTTCATTAAAAATGAACAAATCAAATCATATTGATAGTATCAGCTTCAGGAGTGAAAAAGTTAATCTATTTTTGTTCTTATTGAACATACTTTTAGTCTTATTTCAGGAACTGGATGATGTTACAAAGTACAAAGAGGGATCAAGATGGCTCATTGTTCATGTCATCCAATATTTAACTATATCTCCCTGTAGGAAAAGCCCTGCTTGAGAGGCAAGATCTAGAGCCTAGCCACAACTTTACCTTCTACCTTGTGACCTTCAGGAAAATCCTCATTACACTAAACTTGAGTTTTCCTACGTTTACAATTAGGTTAATAACATTCATTCCCACCTATTTCAGAGAGGTATTGACAGGAATGATTTATAGACAAATGCTTTGTAACTGTAAAGCACAGAGCAGAGACAAGACACTGCAGCTCTGATTTCTGGTTTCATCCTGTTTTCAGTTTGACACGCCTTCCAATAACTTTTTGATGACTGCAGTTCTCATTCCTCATTCTTTTGCTCTTTTTCTACCTTTGATATGGTTTTCAGAGAAATGATTGTTCATTCAAGGCATATGTGGTGAAGCAATCTAGGAGTTTACAGACTTTAAATGGGATTGGCTTAGTGTGTGACCACATCAACAAATAATGCAGAAGAAACCCCACCCTTTCTACAGAGTTCCTTTTTCTGGCATAAATAAAAAGTTGAGATGAAGTAAGGGGTAATGACTGCCTGATGAACTTTATCCGTGTTGCTCTCTTTTGAACTCTTGCTCCTTTTCATTCACTTCTTTTTTACCCCTTGGTCTGTACTCCCAGAAATGAAGACATGAAACCAAAATTATAAGGTACCCAAAGGAAAATAAAACTGGATGAAAATGTACCCAGGGACACTGAAGAGAGAAATATCTAAGAAAATATATATAAAGATAAAAAGATGACAGAGAAAATCCCATAGAAGATCCAACATATATTTAATTTGCACATACTAACATGCCTGTCAAATCAGCCAGTTCCAATGAAATAAGTACATAATGATATTCTAATTTTATATGTAAGAAAACAAATCCAGGGCAGAAAAGGGAATTCTCCACAGCCAAAGAGCTCTGGCAAGAACAGTTCAGTTCAGAGATTCCTTTGGAGTTTGGCAAATAATGGGGGGACAAGGATATTATGTGTAGAGTTATACGTGGAAATGAGGAAAGGAGAAACCTAGTATGACTAGGACTCAAAGAACTTTGCCACAAACATGCAGCTGGACCATATAAAGACTAAAACAATTGGGAGCTAAAAGACCACACAATATTCAATTATCCTCTATCCACCATCACGGGATGAGCATAAGAATTTATTGATCAATATTCTTGTGCAAGTTCTCCAGCACTATTACAACTGGCTCATCAAAGACTCCATGGTACAGATCTCTTGCATCAATACTTCCAACTTTTGACATGAAAAATGACAAGAGAAATGAAGACGATAATGCTGACGACCATGAAGTATTAATCATGTACCATGGACCAGGCAGTGTGTTAAGTATTAGTCCCTTTATACAGAAAATAAAACTCAGGCTGGGACTTAGCCCTAGTAAGATACTTACCCTGCCGATCTGATTCCAGAGCTCACTGTGCTGTAACATCTGCAGATTATATGACTCTTCCATAGAACAATTAGCTGTTTCTGCCTAAGCTGTGGGGTCACACAGAACCTACATGGCGACTTATACTTCAGGATATATCTATGGCCACTACCTTGTACAGGTGGCTATGAGAATGACAAAACCAGAAATCCAAGCCATGCAGGTGCCTTCATTTCTTGAAGTGGCTAAAGTGCTTGCTCAGCGGTCACCGTCACCTCCCTCTGCTTGCACTCAAGTCTGATGCTTAACTCCCTCTCATTACTGATCCTAAACCTGGACAGATGCTGCAACTTCCACATTTAGAAGAAGTTTTACCTCCAAAAATCGAAGAACAGAAAGTCAAATATTGTATGTTGTCACTTATGAATAGGAGCTAATCAGTGGGTACACATGGACATACAGAATGAAAAAACAGACAGTGGAGATGCCAGAATGTGGGAAAGAAGGAGGAAAGTGGGGCTGAAAAATTACCTGTTGGGGACAATGTTCACTATTCAAGTAATAAGAATTCTAAAAGCACAGATTTCACCACGACACAATAAATGCATGTAAGAAGCCTGCACTTGTACCCCCAAAATCTATAAAAATAAAAACAGAAAAAGACAAATTTTTTAAAATGTCTATGCTCTTTAAGTCAACCTTAAATTTTATACCTTTAGATAGTTACAAAATACATTTGTTCTTTTGGCTTCAATATTTAATTTTGTGCCCTCTAGGGCACAATCAGAAAGTATTTATAGGACACCAGATGGCTGGTATCAAAGTTATTTCTCTGTATTAGTGATGATCAACTAGATATATCTTATTATTATTAGATTGTGTTCTCATCTTTTCTGAGGCATTATATTTCAGATCTAGTCTAGATTAGTAAGGATAACATTATACTGTCCCGATTATACTCTGACTGTAATGTAAATCCCCAAATTTCAAGGGTTTAATAATAACAAAGATTTATTTCATGTTCACATTCTGGTCCGATGTGGTTCTGGTGGCTTTCTACCCTGCTTACCTCCAAGTGATAATTCAAAGCCCCCAGGCTGCTTCTACTTTGTAATTCTACCATCTTAGAGTCCTTTACTTCCAGCTGCACAGGCAAGAGAATATGATGAACACACACCTACTCTTGACCTCAGATTGGAAATGTCACTTCTGCTCCCATTCTTACTGGTCATAACTCAGTCACATGGCCCAATAACTGTAAGGAAGGTTGGGAAATGAAGTCTTTTCTGTACTCAATAAGGAGTAGTGGATGGGTGAGCATCTTCCAGGCTCTGCCTGTAAATTGTGTTATCTTCTAGCCATTTAAATTCTAGATCAAACCTTGCTAATACCATGTATCTGTTTACTCAGGCAATTCTGTTGCCTCTACCTTCAAATTATATTGAGAATTGAACTGCTTATCACCATTGCTTCTGGTTCCACAAGGGTGTCAGCTTCTATCATCTCTCACTTTGATGAGTGCAAGAGATTCCTTACTGGGTTCCTTTCTTCTACTTCTGCCCCATTTGTCTTTTCTCAAGATCAGCCAGAACGATCACGCTAAATGTGGGTCAAATTACGGTCTGCTCCTTTTCACACACAGTCAAATGTCGTTCAGAGCCAACTTCTTCCCATGGTCTGCAGGACCCTTTGCTATGTGCTCCCCATGATCTCTGAGCTCATCGCCTGTTCTTCTCCCCTTTTTGCTCCTCAAATACCCCAGCAGTCTTCCACCTTAGGTCCTCTGCACCAGCTGTTTCTTCCTCCTGAAATGTCTTTCTCCCAGATGTCACTATGGCTCATTTCTCCTCCTCCTTCAAGTCTGTATTCAACTGTCACTGTCTCAATGAGGGCTTCCTGGGCACGACCTGGTCCCCACACCCTGGCACTTCCCATTCCCATTTTCCTCCTCTTTTTGCAGGGAAGGAGGAGGTTCATTGTGTTCATCCCCTTTCAACATAGTGTATAACTTACATTTCTTTTTTTTTTCTTATCTGACCCACCATATTAATTAAAATAGAAGCTCCATGAGAGCAAGAAATTTTGTCTATCTGGTTCACAAGCCCCTACAACAGTTGCCTGGCATGTAACACTGTTATGTTGTCAAATAAATGAATGAATGGATTCCAGCATCCAACCGACCTGGTGCTAAATCCCAGAATCTACTAGAAGATGTAGGAGAGGTATGTACATCTCCTTCCTTGATATCCAGAATTCCCAACTTAGGTATGTCTATTGGGCCTTTACCGTGGCTTTCACTAAAATTCATCAGTTTCCCATGTTCAACACATGGCTACGTTCATTTTGTCATTTTCTGTATGTTTTCCTTTTGATTCCTTTTGTTTTTAACACTTCCAGTATAGCATATTTAAATGCTACAATGTTTAAGGCAAGGGTATTACTTTCAATTGTATTAGTACATCAACTAACTTAATAAAATTCATTGGATACTATTGTTGCTGATTCCTTACATAAACATTGTGGCAATTTATCTTAGCTTTTATATCCATGCAGATTCTCTTCCATGTATAGAACCAGACCAACCAAAGAAAAGGGGCAAGCTGAGGAAATGAACGTTCTCCCACCACACAAGGCTCCCCGCTCAATGAGTCCGGAGCTCTTGGGGGCAGCCTCACTATGCTGTCAGAACTTAGTAAATAAGCCTCCCCTTCATTAGAAAGAAAGTCTGAGAAGCAGACCAGAGAGTTTTGAGACCGTTTTTCTCTTCCCAAGAAGCTGGGCTGCTGGTATCTGGACACAAGCTGAGCATTACAGTCATTGTTTTAAATAAAGGGTCCCTTTGATCTGATTTAAAAACACAAACAGAAGGGCCTTTGCCCAATGTGAATTTGACATGTGTCCTTTGATCCTATAAATAATCAAATTTGAACACACTGTGTCTTATAACCACAATTGCAAAGTGTGGAATGAGGCAAGTTTTTGTTATAAAAAGACAATTTGCATGTATTAAGCAATATTTTCCAACAATGCATTCTTGTTTCCAAGATTCTTTGCATGTTTCTTCATCAGCAAAAATACTACTTATTTCTCTTTCCTACCCTTCCCCATAATTCTCAGTGATAAAGGGAGATCTATTTAAAATAGCTCATTTTCCCCAGATGGAGAAAAAATAGTGTTTTCAAAGAAACCCAAGTCAAAGTTGTTCAGATTCATTCAGTTGGGATTCTGGAGAGCTTGGCGTTTTAGGGTAGAACGATTCATTAAAAGGTTTCACCATGCAGTCCAGAGGTTAGCACTGTCTGGATATCATCAAGTGTGTGAAACACTCGGCCCAGAAAGGAAAAGACTCAGCAGGAAGTAGGAAAACGTTTACTTTCAATACAACTTTCTTGGGTCTTTTGGCCTCTGGATTTCTAAACCCCAAGGCCCAAGAGAGGTTACAACCTTGAGCCCAAGCTTCCTGGAGCATCAAAGTCACTTCTGAACTTACAGGGTGAAATGTATTTAAAGCCCTTCCCCAGAGGGAGTTGCAAAAGTTGGAGGTTGTTTCACTGTCAGGGTCAATTTATATTCGAACGAGTGCAGGAGATGGGGTCTTTACCCATGGGACTTCCTAGGAAAAACAGAATTGACCTATTTTTAAGGGGAATGAATTCCAGAACTCAGTCCTTGTGACCCACTCCCCACCCACATCCGTTCTCCATTCTTCCAGTGGAGGAGAAAGCTTTCTGCAAATCACTACTGCTAATAACAATTGTCACCCTCAGTACAAGGAACTGCCAGGATCCCTGGGTCCCTAACCCTCATCATTAACTCTGACCAGGCAAAGACCTTCACCGCATTCCAAAGCCAAGTTTAAATATCAAATGCAGGTGTGCACGGGACATTAATGGCTAACATAGAAATGTTAGCTCCTATTATTACTATTTTAATTGTATTAACTTTTAAAATGTTTATGCCTGTCTAAAATTATTATTAATATAGAATAATCCCTTGACATACTTGAATGGAAGACATTGCAACCTGGGTTTTGTTTGTTTTGTTTTACACCAGAAGTTCTGAAACTTAAAGAAATAGACTTCCCCACAGAGGATGCTTAGGAAGCCTTTTACAAAGGATGTACCTTGACAGTCCAGGAAATAAGAAACCAAGACTCACATGTATTGCCACTGAAAGTCAGATCACAGTTACAGAAAGTATTGTTCTAAATAACACAAGAAGTGGTTATATGAATCAGAGAAACAAGCCAGAACTATATCTGCCTGTTCAAGTATATGCACGCGGAAGACTTTAAGAAGTAGACGTCTCAATTCTAGACACTATATGGGAATAAAAAGATCATCTTAATACCTTCAGTCCGAGACACTTCCTTTCATATCCCAAATAACATAGCATGTGATAATATTTTCCAAAAGATAAAAACCTCCATATGAAAAAGTTTTGTGAAAGAAGTTTACCTGTCTTTTCAATAGCCACCAAAATTTGAAACCAATACAAGGAATATGTCTTGAAAAGAAGGGAAATTACTACGTTTTTCCAAAAATATTTCTCATATTCCTGTTAAATCATAGAAACTCAAGATTAGATTTGTGTTTCTGAGAATTAACTTGTTCTCCTGAAGAAATACAGTGGCCATCTCTGATCACTTGCCTTCTAGAACCAAAGAAACAGCACTTCTGCTTCTTTCAACACTGGCTAGAACCAGGGTAATTGAGTGCTTTAAATATATATTTCACTTCATGTTTTAGTATTGGATTCTTAGTAAGAGAGTCAGACTTCTAGAGAGGACACAAAGACCTTTTGAACTGTCGAAGGCATCAGTTTCCCCTCTGGAATCCAGCTCCTCCCCTGCGGCTTATTATTAAATGCCCCACCAGGCCAAGCCAACATGGGGGCTCCTTACCTGTGCCATAATGAGGAGACAGGTGTGGTCCATATTCTTACTTTGCTTGTTAAATGGCCAACCTGGGTTCTAATCTCTGTTGGGAAACCAAACAGCTGTGTTTATGGGGCTTGTCACCTTTGCTTTTCCATAAATCAGTTTTTTCCTCTCTAAGATCAGGGGATAGAGTTCGATGAACATTAATAATATCTCCAGAGCTGACAGCCAATGATTATTTAGATGACTGTGAGGTACATGTGCTTAATTAGTACTTGATGAGGACATAGACAAAATTAACTGAATATATGGTAAGTTAAGTCATCTTAGAGCTACTATAGAGACATATTCCCAAGAGTGTCTGTATATATAATAGTAAGTACAATGCCATTTTTTTTTTCTTGAGACAGGGTCTCATGTCATCACCCAGGCTGGAGTGCAGTGGCGTCATCTTGGCTCACTGCAACCTCTGCCTCCCAGGTTCAAGCAATTCTCCTGCCTCAGCCTCTCAAGTAGCAGGGATGACAGGCATGAACCACCATGCCATGCCTGGCCATGTATATATTATATATATATATATTTATATAAATGTATATAATTATATATATATATATATATATATATATATGCGCCTGGGATTACAGGCATGAACCACTGCACCCAGCCTAGGATGCCCTTATTATCCTTCATGTAGAAACCAATAATATAAAACATGTAAAATTCACAAGGGATTACCTATAATTTTATTTTATAAGTGTGGCTTGAACTTGAAATTATCCTTAGTAGTCTATCCATTTGGCTCAGTGATTCATTTCATCTGGAAATAAATACATCATTATGACAAATAGTCATTTATCCCTTAGAATGAATAACTTGATCAAGTCATTTTCTTTTTTTTGAGACAGAGTCTTGCTCTGTCTCCAGGTGCCAGGCTGGAGTGCAGTGGCACGATCTCAGCTCACTGCAACCTCCACCTCCTGGATTCAAGCAATTCTCCTGCCTCAGCCTCCCAAGCAGGTGGGACTGCAGGCATGTGCCACCATGCCCAGCTAATTTTTGTATTTTTAGTAGAGACTGGGTTTCTCCATGTTGGCCAGGATGGTCTCGATCTCTTGACCTCGTGATCTGCCCACCTCGACCTCCCAAAGTGCTAGGATTACAGGCATGAGACACCACGCCCTGCTATCAAGTCATTTTCTTAAGAGAAGCTCTGGAGGAGGAAAAAAGAAAAGAGAGAGAGAGAACTTTCTGAGTGAGAGAAAAATCCCACTGGATTTTTTTTTTTCTAGTTATACATTCTAGTGTAACTAGAATGACCTGGGACAAACTTGGCCTCTACATGATTCTGAGGTTGGTTTGAATCATAGGAAAAACCATAATCTTTATTTTCTTCTTTTTTGAAAGCAAATTATTATCCTATTATTTTATCAATAGAACAGGCACATGCATGCATATACAGCTTGTGGCTCAAACACAGTCTGGTTGACCCTAGGTTAAGGGCTGCTTGAGATTCTTAGCAAAATAATTTCTTCCCTAATTAGCTGGCACACATTAACTAATTAGGGTCTCACTCCTTGCCAGTAGGAAACTTGAGAAGTTTGGACTCAACATGGAAAATCTGACTTCACTTGCAAGAGTTGAGACACCTGCAATGAATGAGAAGAGGGGGATTTATTTGAGCCAAAAAAGAAGGCTGGTGTGCCCTGCTTCTGTTACATCACTCATTAGGATGCTGTGGGGGCAGACTTCACAGGTCACATGCACAGCATGATGGAATGGAAGAAGTGACCAGACAGTGAATTAATTGGTGCATGTGTGCTTGGCTATAGGTTTAAATGTTTATGGAGGGTTTAGACATCAAGGTAAGGCAAATGATTGCAGTCACATAGCTAAGCCATAGAATCACTGAAGTAATTAGCACAGCTGCTGCATTATATCAAGGACTTTTTGGAATGGAAGGGTTGTGAGATTTTTCAGGAGTAAAGACTTATGAACAGGATATAAAGCTACATATTGTAGAGTTAAAGTATTTGGTCAAAGTAAATCCATACATTTACCTTCTAATTCTGCCAGTTTCTGTATGATGTTGGGGAAGCTAACTGATCCAATGTCAATTTCATCTGGTTAACTTAAAGTTCCACTGAGGCAATGAATGAGAATGTATTTATTTTTTCTTTGTTTTTACTACTTGCATCGTTTTTATAAAACTTATGTATGTTTGTTATATACATTTTGAGCAATAAAAACAATTAAAAAGAAAAGTGACCAATCACCCAAAGTTCTACCATACAGAAATAATCTGTGTTAAAATTTGGTGAATATCCTTCTAGATATCTCTCAAGGATGGATGGATGCATAAGTGGATGGATCGAGAAATAGATGGATGGCCAGAACATATGCTATTTTTATGTGTATGTAAATTTTATCTAATTTCCTCAAATTTAACAGGAAAAGAAAACTAAAATGACACTAAAAACATTGCTGACACTCACACAAATTTTTGAAAATGAAATGTATCAAAATAAAATGTATATTTTAAAGAAATATGTAGATATCCATGTGATACCATAAAGGTTAAAAAATTTAAAACTCCCTGTGGGGCTTCCCAGATCACATTCCCCTCATCTCTATTACTTTTGCAGTAATTATTCCCTTGCTTTATTTAATAGTTTTACTATATATTAAGGTATTCACAAACAATATTTGTTTAGGTTTGCCTGATTTAAATATTATATACAAAGAATCATACTATGTGCATTAGTTTGATGTTTCCTTTTGCTCAGTATTATATATAAGATTTATCTATGTTATATGAATAGTTGTAGTGTGTTCATATTTGGTGTTATATACATTCTAATATATGAACATAGTACAATTTATTTATCCATTCCACTGACAATGGCCATTTAGGTTTCCAATTCAGGGCTAACACAAAACATCTTCCATGGGCGTTCTGAGTAGTCTCTAGTGTATGTTTTCAAGTGTCCAGAGTGTGCATTGTAGGACGGAATTGCTGGTTTGTTCACTATGCAAACATTCTACTCTTTTAGGTAATACTAACTTCTTTCCCAAAGTGGTTAGACAAATACTTACTTCCATTTGTAAAAGATAAGAGTTCCCATTGTTTCCCAGCTTCACCAGCACTTGGTATTGTTGACCTTTTAAGTTTATTACAACCAGTATGTAAAATACCATTTCTCTCTGTGCTTTTATTTTGTACTTGCCTGATTACTAATAATGTGGAGTTTTGTGTCATATACTTATTTGTCATATGTTTCCAGTTTTGTCAAATCTGTTGTCTATTTTTCTGTCAGGTTTTGGTATTTATTTCTTATGGATTTATAAGAGCTATAGATAGATGATTGATAGATAATGATATCTAAATATATATTTTAGATGTTAGTTTCACCAGTTGTTAAGCTAACTCTTATTTTCAAATCTTTATTTTGCTCTGCAATTCTAGAGCTATAGGTTAGCTGTTACTATGTAACAGATTAACCCCCCCCCCCGCAAAAATTTAGCAGTTTAAAATGAGAAACATCTATTTTTCCCAGTGTCTGTGAGCCAAGAATCCAGGCAGGGCTTAACTGCATCCCCTTCCTCACAGTCTCTCACAAGCTACAATCAGTGTGTCAGCTCTGGACCTATGGTCTCATCTGAAGATCCAACTGGGGAAGGATTGCTTTGAAGATCATCCAGTGATATATGACCGTAAACATTCAGTACCTCCCAGGCCTTTATTGCAGATCTCAGCTCCTTAGTGGCTACTAGCTAGAAACCACTCTCAGTTACTTGATATGTGGGTTTCTATCTCATGGAAGCTGCCTTCATCAAAGCATGAAAGCCAAGAAGACAATAGAGAGAGCACACCAGGAAAATGAGTCATTGTTCATTGTTTTTTATAAACTAAAAACAGAAATAATATCCTCTACTTTTCCCATTTTCCCTAAGAATACTCACTGGTGGTGCTTGCAGCTGCAGCATTTACCAGGAGATAACTTTGCCATGAAGTATCTCACTTTTATTATTATTTTGCAACACTCTAGTATATTGAAAACAAAAGACATCATTCTATTTATAGCATTCTGGTTTTAGTAGTAGTATTTCCGTTTAAAAATATAGTAATTATCAAGCACTGAAAATGTCAAATTTTTAAAAACATAGCATTCCTATGCATGATATTAACATCATTCTAAAACAAGTTGTTGGCTAAAGGTACATTTGATAAATCTGACTTTTCCAAAATAGATTATTCTGATGATTCAGATGATCCTGATGTTTGTTCTGTTCAGAAATAACTCCAATAACAGCTTTTATATTTTATTTTCACATTGAAAATCAGATTTGCTTCAGCCTCAAATAGCATGTTTACATAAAATTAAATGAGCACTGGCAGCAAGCTGAACATTTTCCTTCTAAATAGGAAAAGGGTTGACTTTTGCCATATTCTAGCAAATCTTTAGGTCCAGCCTGCACTCAGAGGAGGGAATTACACAAGGGCATGAGTGCCAGTATACAACGACCCTTGGGAGCCACATAGGAAGCTGCTTACCTCATGCTGGGAAGCCACATTCCTCCGTTTTCAGTGGGTTCCTGTTAAAGGTCATCAATATCTAGCCCTATAGGGTTTAGGAAGGCAGGAGAAGGGAGAAGGATTTTACTTCTTCCTATTGCCCTCTGTTCCTATTTGTATCAATGCAGCAATGGCTCTTCATCTTGGAAGCAGCAGCTGATTCAGCAGCAGTCGATTTGAGTCTCTGGATTTTTATACTCCCTGAACCAGTCTCCTCAAACCACCTGAGCTCAGTGAGCAGACCAGGAGGCAGCATCCTCAGTGCTCACTGAGGCCTGAGCACTAGCTCCATATGGCCCTTCCTTCAAGCATTAGCCTGAGGGCACCCCTCTTCAGAGAGCTGACTTACAGCTTCTCCCTGCCCTCCTGCCAGCTCCTAGCTCCTGATAATTCTATCACTTCCCTGGGTCCCCCTGTCCTAAGAGTAGTAACTGCTTCTTGCAGTTTTGGTGTTTTCCTTTTCCATGTCTCAGTCCCTGCATACTGGTTTAACCGGTTCTCTACATTAAATAATTTCTAGTAAAATAATGAGTTTCTGATTGATGCACTGTTACCTGGTGAAATCTGGTTTCTGATTGATGCACCGATATCTTGTCCCAGTTTGAGGAATTTGAAACAGAGCTACAAGTGTCCTTTTCCATCAGATTTGCAACTTAGTGGAGAAATAATAAAAAAGCACAAACATTTATAATAAAGACAAAAATTTATTGGCGCCATAAAGAAAGCTACAAAGAAAGAACTTATGAACTTTCCTGTTTAAGAACTTAAGACAAGGAAAAATGTACTTCTGGCTACGAGAATCAGTCTTCATAGAGAAGCAGACAATTTTAGCTAGATCTTAAAGGACGGTTCATCCTTAAAAGGAAGAACAAGCACTCTGAGAGGAGGAAGCAGCAAGAGAAAAGCAAAAA
Source organism: Saguinus oedipus (assembly GCA_031835075.1). Classification (NCBI taxonomy): domain Eukaryota; kingdom Metazoa; phylum Chordata; class Mammalia; order Primates; family Cebidae; genus Saguinus; species Saguinus oedipus. The sequence goes on from CM063180.1 coordinate 10,504,742, forward strand.
AGAGGACATAAAAATAAGGAAACAATGTTAGAAAACTAAGTATAGAAGGGGACACACACACACACACACACACACACACACACACACGTCTTTACACCAGCACTACTAATAAAAATATACTGTGAGCCACAAATAAAAGCCACGAAAGTAGTTTCAAGTTATCTAGTAGCAAAATGTAAAACAAAAAGTAAAAAGAAACTGATAAAATGTTATAATTTCTTATTCAATTCAATATATGTAAAATGCCACTTCCATACGTAATCATTATACTAGTATATTAGCATTTTACTAGTAAAATACTTGACATTCTTTCTCTTATACAAAGTCTGGCGTGTATTTTACATTTGCAGCATGTCTCAGTTTAGACGTGCTGCATTTTAAGTGTTAAATAACTGCATGTGGCTACCATGTTGGACACCTATGAAGGGAACTATGGGAGATTTCTGGGCAAGAAACTAATGTAATCAGAGGAGCTCTTTGGGAATTTTAATATGGAAAGACTGTTTATTAAATGGGCAGACATTTGTAGAGCACCTGATACAATAACAATAGTTAGAGAGCTATCATTTACTGAGTGAAAAACTACTTAATATTTAATGAAAAACTTTAAAATATTTTTTAAAGAGAGAAAGTAAATGTTCTGCTCTAGCAATGTCTTCAGTTATTTTTTAAACATTATTTGAATTGTATAAATACAATGAGAGGCTTATCAAATTTCTCAAGATATTAAACATAAAATTTTGGGTTTTCTAAAAAGTATTCTCTTTAGGAAATCCAAGGATATAAAGCTGCATTTTGGATTTCTGCTTCCTGAACATTTTAGGATCTGCCTATCTTCTTACTAATCCTCTCCCCTAGAGACCTTTAATATGGGTGATTACTGGCATTCCTACTAAAATGATAAAAATACAGGAAATGTCATTTTAATGACTGTGGGGTTCAGCCTTTCCAAGTTACAAGATTTAAATGAGAATTATTTACAAGTGGAGTGTGTTCTCCCCTAGGAATTATTCTGAATCACCTGGATTTATGAGGTTTGTCTGTTTTCCATTCCACTTTATAAATGTTAAGGTAACTATTAAGACAGGAAACACATATTGGTAATGCATGGAGTGGGAGCAGAACTGTGCTCTTTCCACAACGAGCAATGCTGAGGGTTTTTATTTTATTTAAATCTTGGGGAATCAGTCACAAACTCTGTGTTTTTTCTTTTGATATTTTAAAAAATATTTCTTGTTCCCCTACAAAAAGAATAATTTCACAATCTGTATCAAATCCTTTTTGGAATCAAGACAAGTGTAAACAATTGCCAAAATTTCATAAATACTAACAGAGTTGCCCCCATACTTTCAGCTTATTTCAGGGGATTCTGTAAATGCTTCTTCCTTGTTTGGGGTCAGGTCACACAGGATTGGAATAAAGCAATGGAATCTGGCTCTGAGCACAACTCCTCTACCATGGGCTTTGCTAAATAACTTTGGACTTGACCTTGATTGTTGGCAGCATGGAGGAGGAGCAGATGAAAGGGGAACTGAAAATAATTGTTTTAATTCCAAAGTGTTTTATTTCATAAAATACGTGAAGTGTTCATTAATATCAGGTCTCTTTTTATAAGCATATTACAAGCTAGCTGGGAGCTAAGTCATATATTTTGGAAAGGGACTTTATTGCTAGGAGCTTGATCTAATGCCTGTGGAAGAGGAGAAGAGTCAGACTAAGGACAGCTAGTTTTGATAAAATTCGGCAATTACTATAATGCTAGCAGAGAGTGTGGCTTCAGGGATGGCTTCTCTCTGGGTTTCCTGACTTCAACAACTGTGCACCTGGTTGCGCCATTCTCCTAGAGATATCCATGGAGTGGACTTTGGAGTCTAGGGGTGGAGACAGAATTGCCCATGGACATGATGGATTCAACTTCATGTAAGTGAAGATGCCCATGGGACACACAAGAGGAGATTTCCACAACCAACTGGATATATGTGCCTAAAACGCAGGAGATGCATCTGGGTAGAAAATACATATTTCAAAATTAAGAGGTAATTAAAGGCATAAAAGTGGGTGAGCACTCCTGAAAGGTGAATGGAGAGAGACAGGAAATGGAGCAAGGACAGAACACTGGGGAAACCAACATTTAAGGGAAGGGAAGATGTATTAGTCCATTCATACTGCTAATAAAGACATACCCAAGATTAGGTAATTTATAAAGGAAAGAGGTTTAATTGAGGCTTGGGGATGTCTCAGGAAACTTACAATCATGGTGGAAAGTGAAACAAACACATCCTTCTTCACATAGTGGCAGGAAGAAGAATGAGAACTGAGCGAAGGGGGAAGCCCCTTATAAAACCATCAGATCTCGTGATAACTCACTCACTATCATGAGAATAGTATGCGGGAAACTGCTCCCATGATTTAATACCTCCCACCAGGTCGCTCCCACCACACATGGGGATTATAGGAACTACAATTCCTATAATAAGATGAGATTTGGGTGGGGGCACAGGCAAACCATATCAGAAGAGACATACCGCTCACAAAGGATTCTGTGACTGTCAATGCCTGCCACTTCCCTGCCCCCACCCACATCCAAGTAGTCCATTTGTAGCTGGGTTGGTGAGTTCCTGTGGGCTGACAGGGTCAAACTACTCTGCTTCACTGCCTGGGGGCTTTCTCAGGTCCCAGGGAACTTCCTCTGCAAGTGCAGGGACAGTCAACAAATTCAGTTGAAAAATGACCCAGCTTCCCATCTTTGGTGGGTCAATTCTGAGATGTGTTCTGCAGGGCTCATCAGAGACCCCACAGAAAAAGATCCTCCCCTCACGAACCTGTTCACGATCACACCCTTCCTTATTTTTGTTTTTTCTCTTCCCCGTTTCACATTTTCCATTTCCTTGCTTGTGCTTTCTGGGATCATTTCCCAAATAAATTATTTACAGTCTCTATCCCGCCCCGCAAAAAGATTACCCACCTCGAAATACTGCCCTCCCATCTTGGAAAGAAAAACCAAACTAAGAGAAAAGGGAAGACCAGATAGGTAGGGAAAAGCAATACAGTCTGATGTCCTGGATGGTAATGGGAGAGGAAGAGAAAGTATAGAGTTTCATGAAGAAATTGATCAGCAGAGAAATTTAATGCAGGGATATGGAGCCAGATAAGGACCGAAAATATTTCTCTGAATTTAACAGCTGGAAGGTGACTCTGACAAGAGCATTTGCAGTAAAATGGCAGGAGTAGAGGGAAATTTTTGGGTGCTGTTATGTGATTGTGAGTTGAGAAAGAAGAGGCAGTAATGAAGGAAGAAGAAATGGTGGAGGGAGGTGAGTTAGGTGGCTTGAGATGGTGTGGACAAAGTGTGCCAAAAAGGAGAAGGGCATAGAGATGGGGGCAGCAAAGGCGCATGGGCAGTTACTAGAGTAGAAAGAGAAGAGAAAAAGAATAGAATCCAAAGTGGAGATCATTCGTCCTGGACCTACGTCATTCACAAAAGCCAGACCAGAGGATAAATGTACAATGAGAAACATCACGGTGGGTAAGAAATAGAGAAAGTTTCAAACATGACCTCTATTTTCTCCATAAAGTAGGAGACCAGTTATCATTCAATATCTACAGCAGAGATATTGCTGCCTCTAGATTATTCCCTGGGCTTCAGAATCACCCTGGGTGAGGGAGGGTTGGGGTTATATGGTGGACAATCGATGGATTAGAAGAGAGAAGAGGAGCCAAAAGGGGTTCAGTCTAAAGGCAAGAGCGGAAGATGAGGTACAACGTTGAGTACTATCTGTCTCCTGACCTTTTACTTTCCCACAGTAGATGTGAGCGGGTGAAACCTCTTGAAAAATAAGCAGGGACAGCAACATGCTTGGAGACCGCAATCAAGACAAGGGTTTGCACCATAAGAAGAGTCATCAAATAGTGAGGGAACGTGTTTTCTCTTGGAACCCCTGTGATGGGGGCACCATGGAAAACTTGGAGGGAAGAAGGTAATGAAAGGGGGTCTAGAACATGAGGGGTGCTCCATGACCAGCAGGCTTTTGGGGCAGAGGCCAAGGACAACAGGATTTAGCATCTGCAGGATTCCCTGGAGTCACAGTTCCAAATGGAACTTGGGATGAGGGAAAGTCGGTTTTGACTAGTTTGGGTGGTTTTGTGAAACAGTGGTTACAGCAGACTGGCTTTTTGCCCTAGGTTCAAATTAGAATAAGCTATTTTGGTCCTCAGGAAAATCCTATCCCAGATGTGCAAGTGAAGGCACTGGTTAGTACTCCAGGACTTTGTGGAGGGGGCATCACAAACTGACTCTGGAAGGAAAGATGAACAGCTGAGAATTTTGGATGAACGTCTTAAGCAAAAGCATGAAAGAGAGAAAAAACAAAGCACACTGGGACTGCTTGGACCAGACATGACATTGTGGGTGCTAGATCCTGTCATGCTTGGCCCTCAGAAGATTCTCGTTTTTCTCTAGGATCACGGGAGATACCTGGCATGGGTGAGATGGTTTCCTCAGAGCTGTCTGTGCACAAGGCTTCTCAGGGCTGTCCTGGGAGTCCTGAAAAAGGGAGGATAAAAGGGAGACAGTTCCTCTGCTGGCTTCACCTGTGAAGACTGATGGCCCCAGAGTGGCTGAGTGGGGGCCCCGCCCCCTGCCTGGGAAATGGTCACATCCCCAGCAGCTATTCCTAATGACTTTACCAATAGTCTTGGCTTTTTCTCAAGGCAGGAGAACACCAGTGTCAAGTAATTTGAATCTGCCAAAGGGAATGATGTGGAGGAGAACTTAGGAACGTTTGCTCTTTCTATCTGCCCCAGACACAGCATTGCTGGTGTCTTCAAATGTAAAATAAAAGGGAAATCCCTTTGGGAATTATTGTTATTTATACTTATGTCAACCAAAAATACAAAGGAATGTCCTGACATCATTTCAATATTTAGTACAAAAGCTTGAATAAAAATAGTTTTTACAAAATTTTCATAAATTCCTCTTCATTTCTGGAATAATTAATCGGTTTTCTTGTGAAAGAAAATATAAGGCACTGAGTTTTAGTTCATTACATATCGTTCTTCAACTAGGTTCACTTGGAATCCAGGAAAACGTTGTTAGGAGTTTTCCTATATTGTGAAACCTGTGTTACAGGCACCTATTCAATTTTCCTCAATAACTCAGGAGTGTGTGTGTGTGTGTGTGTGTGTGTGTGTTAACAATTAGAGAAAAATACATTTGAATAATGTTTATCATACAATCTAATGATAAATCTCTTCCTGGGGACCTAAATCAGATAACTAATAAGATAGGAATGTCACAATGCACTTGTGGCCCCTGGCTGGATGCCTGCTCTGAATCAGGACTGATTGTGCTGACGATAGTATTTATGTATCATTCGTGGTTTGTTAAATCAGATCATATGTAGGAAAGCAAGGTAATAAATAAAGAAGGTGTGAGTAAATTGAAGCAAAATCAAGTAAAGATTTTAAAAAACTATCTACGTAATTCTTTCCTTAGAACTCCTTTTTGATGAAAAGGGAATTTGTGAAATCAATCTACCTGATCAGATTACTTCCAATGAAATTGCTGGGGCACTGTTTTAAGTGCTTCTTATTAAAATCCTAACTCCATGAATATAAAAGTAGCACTGTATTTTAATTTAATTTTAATTTCTTGACTATGTGGACAAGAAACCTGAAATGTGGATTCTTGTTAGCTCTGCCAGGGTTCATTTTGCATGGCCTTGCATGCCCTAATCTGTATAAAAGAGACAATGATGCCCATCTTGGCTTCCCTACAGGGTTACGGTTCTAAGAAATAAATGAGATCTCTTTTAACTTCTGAAGCATTCTGCAAATGTAAGGGATTCTTGTTATTTGACTATTCTTTGGAGTTGCACTTCTTCTTAACATTTGCAGAAAAAGGCACTATACATGAACTGAACTGAAAGAAAGGTGCTAACTCGAACCAAAAGATAAAACTGCAGCCCCCCTAAGTATCTGGGTTGCTCTCTGCTTGGCTACCTTTCACCAGTTCTGCAGCTAAATATAGAAGAATAGACTCCAATGCAGAAGGTGGAGGCAAATTGTTAAGCCCCTCTTCCAACTTCATCAGGATTCTTGGCTTTCTTCTTCATACCAGTAGTTTGAATTATTAGGTAGCAGACATGCTGTCAAAAGACTGGATAATTATCTGTCATTTTCCATGTCTGAAGGCAGCCTTCCACCTCTGCAGCTAGATGGATAATCTGTGCTTGCATTCCAAAATTTATTATATTTGGATTTTATGTGGGTGTGCATGATCCCTCGAGGGAGAAACCTCAAGCAACCTCTCCTTTCCTTACCACCTCCATCCAACCCACACCTCACACACACAGCCCAACACATACCACTCACACACACACACACACAATCACACACATATCCCACCCATACCACACACACACTTCACACAATCACACATACACAACCCCACCCGTACCTCCCCCACACACACAACCCCACACAAACCACACACCACACACACACACACACACACCCCAAAACAGGACTTTATGGACCAAGAACTGAGCAAAAAACTTTGGATATTTGCTCATTAAGATTGAGCACTATACATATATGTTTATATTCTCATTTTCACATCTTTTCCCAGCCCAATCAATGTTCAATCAGGGGAAAAACAAAACCCTAAATACTGATGGACTTTTTTCCTAAACTACCATTGTTCTTTGCAAAAGCTTGTCTCATTCCACATAAAACATGATGATTACAGGTTTAGGGTTGAAGACGTTCATTAGAAAACTCTTCACTAAAGGGAAAAATAAAAATGCTGATTCAGTTAAGAATGTGACGCGTTTTTCCACCTGTAAAAGGGATCTACAACAATTCATCTCTGTCCCTAGCTCAGTTCTCTTTGGCATCATCAGCATGCATTTTTAAGTCCTCTTGTAAGGGCTGGCGGAAAACAAATTCCTTCACTCTTTCTTAGATTCTATCCAGACAATAGCAATCATGAAGAAAGATCACGTATTTACTTAGAACAAATAATTAAATTATTCTGTTCATGTACTTTTTATTGAATACTCACAGTGTGACAGGCCCTGAGAAGACAAAGATGAAAGACACAGTCACCTGCTCTCAGGGATGCACACAAGTAGACTGTGAGCACGATGAGTGCCAACACAGCAGAGCATAGAAGGCTCTCTGCTTCCAAGCAAAGGAAGAGGGCCTAGAGAAGGGAATATTTAAGGAAGAAATTTTCCTGCAGACACAAGAACTACAGCTCTTGCATGCAGTCATGCAAGAGTATGGGGAATTTGTGTATTGGTGAGGAGCTCCATTTGGTTAGAGTTTAAGACTCCACCACCTGGAGGCAGGCAGGAGTCACAGCATAAAGATGAAGCATGCTGTGCAAGGGCTGGGCACTTCACCATTGAGGTCAGTGATTCTCAGAATGTGGTTCCCAGGCTAGCAGCATCAGCATCCCCTGGGATCTTGATGGAAATGCAAATTCTATTGTCCCTTCCCAGGCCTACTGAGTCAGAAACTCTAAGATGGAGCTCAGCCATCTATGTTTTAAAAACCTCTGATTCCACTGCAATAAATTTGAGGACCATCCAGTTCTCAACTCTGACTACACATTAGAGCCACCTGGGAAGATTTTAAACACTGTGAATTCCCATATTTCACCTTGGAAAATCAATGATTAAATGACTAGAATAGGCTGCTTCGTGGGTGCCTAGCCTGTACAGTCGTACAGGGTCCCAGGCTCAGAAGGGCCCACACTTGGTTTTATTCTCTGCAAAATCACCATTTTGAAATTCTTAATAATTTTTGAACAAGTGGCCCTGCATTTTTATAATGTACTCATCCCCACACTTATGTAGCCCACCTTGGGCTGAGCCTTCAGTGTATCTTAAGCATATTCTCAAGGTTTCTTAGATGATTCCAACGGTAGTCAGTGCTGAGAACTGCCAGATTAGGAAATGTAGAAAAAATGTAATCCAACTTCAATACAGAGTTTAACAACATTTCGAGATGGCCTCAGGGTCAAGATGGACAAATATTGAGTGAATCAAGTTGTGATTATATTGATTAAAAACTGATTGATAAGAAATTTTAAAATTCACTGAGATAGACTAGTAACAACCTGAGGGAGTCCTCCTGGGCAAATTACCAGTCTCCTTCATGTTCAATAGAAACATTCATTGGGATTTGGATAAAGATATTAAAGTAATGTTCATATATTTACAGACGACACGATCCAATACTTTAGTTGACAGAATCAAAACACGACTGCCATCAGTGGGATATGGGAGCTGGCTGGCTCCAGCTCAGAAGAGCAGATTGTGCCCATGTCTGCCCAGCCTCATCCCCAGCAGCATCACAATGTACTTTGACATCAGCCATGACAGGAAGATCTACAACACAGAAATTGACAAACACTGAACAGAATCAGTTGTTAAACATTTACCAGCACAACCACTGATTACCACCACTACTCATTGAATACTATAATTCACATGATGTCATTATACATGTTGCATTTTGCAGAAAAGAAAAATGAGTGATCTTCCTAAGGCCCAGAAGAGGCCAAATATCAACATTAACAAGTCTATCTCCAAACTTCTGTGATTTTTTCCACAGTGTGTCCAGTGAATAAATCAGAATATGAAAGGCCTTTAACAGACCCAAATATAATCCAAATTCATCAAGATAAAAACATGATACACAAAAAGTTTCTCAATTTGGAATCCATCAAACAATTGCACAAGTATGGGATGAAAAAATTGGCTTAAATATAGACTTAAAAAGGAGAATAGAAGTGTTATTTGAGAATATACTCTGACTTGATCAGTGTGATGCCCATTCCTGACTTGGCTTTAAACCTGACTCACTCACTCATGAATCCCTCATGACCAAGGGGTCACCAAGAGTGGCTCCCTGTGTAATCACCTGTCCTCACCTCTTCACCTTCAGCCAGCTTGCCCTTGTTCTGTATCATCCTTGGTGTGTTCATTCTTTTGGCTTTAAAGCAGTCTCTTTTGAGTAAATATTCAATCAATTCCAAGCTCAAGCTCATATCAGGAATGATGTCCTCCAACGGGATTCACCTCTACTTTCCCCTTCCAAGTGTCTCAGAGCAGCAGGGGAGTGAAGTCTGAGCTTTCTGCTCTCCTTTGGATACCCACTGGTATCCACTGCAGCCTCCCAATTCCCCAAATCACTAGTCTTCTTTAAGAACTGCCCACCATCAGGTCTGGTCTTTGAAGGTGTCTGCACCTCCTTCCGTGACCTTCATGCCTAAAGTTCCCCTCACTCTGCTTCCTTGTCCTGATTCTTCTTGTCCATAGTTCTATCAGCTCTTCTGCCCTCCCCCTGCACAAAGAGGACACGCAAAACATCTGCATTCCTAACATTCTATTCTCCGGCTGTGAGTAACAAGAAAACTGTCATATCATTAGTCATTAGGGAAATGAACATTAAAATCACAGTATGATGCCACTGCACATCTATTAGAATAGCTAAAATTAAAAGGACACCATACCAAGCGTTGGTGGGTATGCATATTAACTGAAACTGTCCTACACTGCTGGTGGGAATATAAAACTGTCACTCCAAATATGACCCGCCTTTCCACTGCTGGGTATTTACTGAAGTGAAAGGAAAGCACATGTCCCTGCAAAGACTTACACAGAGAGTGATGCCTCCTCAAAACTGCCTGGGGCTGAAGATCAGTGGTAGCCTCCGGAGATGGCAAGTAGACCCGGGGTCATTTTAATGGGATCCTTTCCAAGAGGAAACATGTCACAGGGCAGGGAAACCAAAGAGAATCCTGGTGGGAAGATCACTGTGTTCAGTCAGAAAGTCACAGGGGGAATCATCAGGTTTTTTTACAGCATCCAGACCCAGTGTGCAGGAAGACAGTTCACCCTCATTCTCCAGACAGCGACTTCTTGTCTGCAAATAGCTGGCAGAAAGGAGAGGGTTTAACTCTAAATCAAGTTCAGGGGTTTTGAAACACACACAAGACTGTATATTCTGTAATCAAACGGAAAGTCTGAAGACCTTCTACTACCTAGAACATAACGGAGAAGTCATGGGTCCTACCGCGGGCTGGGAAAAACTTTGGGATACAAATAGCAAAATGCACTTCGGTCATATCCTCAGAATACTTCATGTTTAATGAAATTGTTATACTTAAAAATGCCTTAGAATATAGGGAAGACTTGAATAAATCACAGTGTGGAACTGGGAAAGCTAATTATGTAATTTTTAAAATTATTTTGAAAACTATAGCCTAAAAAATATGCTATGTGAAAAAAAAAATGGTTCTCAAAACTTTATTTCGCAGTGTGATATCATATACTGCAAATATGCATATTTATAGGATTTAAAATTATCAGATCAGATGAATTTGCCCAGTATGAGCAAAAGTTCAGTGTACTGAAATAAAATTGTGGAGAATATTAACACATAGAGCGGATGCCAGGCTGCTCAGTACAGTTGTGTAGGTTGTACTCTGCACATTTGCAGGAATCAGTCATATCAGTCTAGGTGAAGGGCGACCCCAGAAGTTGTGTAGTGCACAATCTGTGTGACTGCATATGGCAATTAGGCAAAGAGAAAGTACTCGTATAAGGCTAAGAATGACTAGTACTGGAGATGGGAACAGAACTGGGAAAGAGTGTGACACAGAAGCCATGGGAGCCGAATCTTTCTCTAGGAGGGAGCAATAAACTATGTCTGAAAGCTCTGAAAAGACCTAATAGTTTAATACCCTCTAAGACTATCTGGCTGAAATGCAGTCTCCATCTCTAGGTAAAATTGCCATATTAAACCTATAAAAATATAGGATTTCAAATATTGCATGTAGCACATGTGCCAAAAAAATTATTCATTGTTGCTCTCCAATTCATATTTCACTGGACGTCTTGTATTTTATCTGGCAAACTTATCTCTAGAGGTAGTGACTCAGGGAATGGTCATCTATTGGAGGTAAACACTTTTTTAGCCAAAGCTTTTAAATGATTTCTGTCATTGCTCTCACTCGTTCCCTCTTTTGGAGACAAGATTTTCCTCTGTGTTGTAACCTGCTACCACTCTTCCTCTTGAAGCCCGTTTCAGCAGCGTCCTGGTCCATTTTCCCCAGGAAGCATTTTTGGATGCTGTATCAGACGACCTTCAGTGCCTCATGACTGGGACAATCCATAGACGGTAACACTTTTAAAGAAAATGTAAAAACACACATTAACAAGTGCTTCATGGCCAAAGCCAGAGCAAGAGGGCTGAAGTGTGAGCCTCGGGAACAATCACTGCCTTCTGGTTGTTCTTGATGAGGCTTCAGCCTGGCCTTGCTGTCTCTACTCCCACCGCAGTGACTGCCTCCCACCACCAGAAAGAGCCTTGAAGGAAACACCCTCCAATGACTTCTCCTTGGTCTCAGTGAAATTCAAGTTGTCACCGCAGGGTGGGAGGTCATAAGTGATGTGGCCTTGATCAGCCGCTAGCCCACTGGCAGCTCCCCAAAGGTCCAGGCAGGTGCCTGCCCCGTGGCCTTTGCACTTCCTCTTGTCCTGGGCTCCCTCTCTCACTACTGAGGGTCTCTGATCAAATGTCACCAATCAGAGAAGCTTTCCCCACACTGAACTCACTCTATTCCTGCTATCACTGTGTGTTGCATTTTGTTCATAGCTCTTACCACCACCCTCCACAGTACATACTGATGTGGTCACCCACCAACCCTGTGCAGACTGTGAGAGGAAACACCATCTAGTTTAGTCCTGCTATACCTACTGTGCCTGGAGTCATGCCTGGCACTTGGTGGCCACTCCATTCATTTTTGATGAAGTGTTTGCTCCCAGTCAAAGATGTACAGAGCTTCCTGCACACAGCAAAGAGAGTACAATGGAAGGAGGAGAGCAGACAGTTGGGAGGGACAGGATATGGGGGAAGAAGGTCTAGAGGGGGGAACCTGCAGATCCTCAGACAGCCCCTCCCACAGGGGTGAGCCCCCCTCTGGCACGTGGTTGATGTGTTCTCCTGACTGGGACAATCCCCTATGGAGACCTCCGTACCACACCATGACTGATGCCACCTTCCCAGGGCTGGAGGGAAAGGACATTGTTTTGGATGATGGTGGTGACTGACTGGTTCAATTCCTTTTTTTTGTTCCTTTTCACCTGAATCTCCCTCCTTTCTCACCTTTCCTGCCAAATTATCTTTGTATCACTTCGTTCCTTTCTTACCACCAGCCCTCTGACTTTTACTCCTGCCTGACTCATAAACATGTGCAGAAAAACCCTTCCGAGACACTCTGCCCCGCTTAGCCACCTTCATCTTCTCTTCACAGATGCAACAGTAGAGAGTGGCCTCAACCCCATGTAGCCTCCACTGCCTCACCTTCAATCACACTTCAACCTTCCGAGTTAGGACTTCTGTCCCAACAAATGTATAGAAATCTGTCTCCCGAAGGTCACCAAAAAATACCTCTCAAGCAGACCCTTAGGATTAAACTATTAGATCACTTCAGAGCTTTCAGACATAGTTTATTCCTCCCTCCTAGAAAAATATTCTGCGGCTTCTGTGTCACATTTATTCCCACTTCTGTTCCTATCTTCAATACTAGTCTTTCTTAGACTTATACGGGTACTTTCTCTTTCCCCACTTGCCACATACAGCCACTCAGGTTATGCACTACACAACTTCTGGGGTTAACCTTCACCTAGACTGTGATATGACCAATGCCTGGAAATGTGCAGTGCATAGTCTGCACAGCCGTACAGAGCTACTGTGTATCCACCTGTATACTATATGTTGCACAATTTCATTTCAGTGCACTTAACTCCTTGCTCTTCATGCTCACACTGGGAGAATTCATGTGATCTGATACTTTTAAATGCTATGTATATGATGATGATTCCCAAATTGACATTCCCACTTCATGCTTCTGTTCTTGTGCAACGAACCTGTATTGTTGTTGCCATTCTGTATATTTCCGTTTGGATGTCCCACAGGCATCTCCAAATGCATTCAGCATTTCCAAAACTTAACTCAGTATATTAACCACCTATTGAACCAGTTCTCTTATATACCCTACTTTGGTTAATGAGTCTATTATCCACCTGGTGACCTTAGTCAGACATCGAAGAGTCATGCTTTTCAATACTCTCACCACCCAGTATGATTTATCACCAGGTTCTGCCAAATGAGTGTATCTCTGTCTCGCCTTCCCCCACCTCCACTCTTCCAGATATGCCCCTCTTCATCACTCTTAGGCTATTGCAGAAGGTTCCAATTTCATCTCTCCAGCTGCAATCCATCTTCCACACCATACCCCAAATTGTCTTAATAAAAACACAAATCTGATCTTGTCACTTCCCTGCTTAAAACCCTCATTATCTTAAAAATTACATCACATCTTTGACAAGCAGTGCCCTCTACAATGTGGCCTTCTGCTGATGATGCTCAGATTCATATCATGCCAATTTCCACCTATACCTCCTGCTCCAGCCATACCAGCTATCGCCGTTACAGAGAAAACTGGACCTCTGGTACAGTTTCGTGCTCTTGCGCATGCCAGTCTCATGTTGGGACTTGTTCTTCCAGGCTACCTGGAAAACCCTCAAAATCAAGTCCTCTGTAAACTCACCACTCGGCTCAGATCACGCTAACTACTCCACCCTCTGTCCCACCGTGGAAATATGCGTATAACTCTATGCTTTTCCTTCTCCCCCTACATTATAATTTTTTTTGTTTACATGATGTTCTGTGTGATTGCTTGAGGGCCAACCTCATATCTGGTTCGAACTTGCATCCTCTGTGCCTGGCCTGGTGCCTGACACAGATTATGTACTCCATAATTACATGCTGATGAGTGATGAAAAGTCATATGAGTCACCATCTAAATAATACAAGGAATGGAAACATTTTACATGTTTGGAATTAGTGGTTCTAAGTCTTCCCCGAGGGAATGCCTAATTTACATACATGGAAAGGAGAGAATCTTTCACCAAGCCTCTTTCAACATTGTCCCTTTTGCCCATATTTCAGCTTGTGTGAAAAAATTACAAGCCAACTGCAGCCAACAGATGTCTCCTGTAATATGTCTAAGTTGCAAGCATGTGATAAAGGGGAACCCAGGAATAGATGCAAGTTGCCAGGTCAGGGTTAATGACTGGATGGATAGAAGTAAATGCAGAGGATGGGTGAGTTAGAAGTCCAGGCAATTAAATGGCACTAAAGGGAGAGGGGTCAGTGTTCACAGGAGGACAAAAGCTGTAACTCAGAAACAGCCAAAGAGTTCTGCTAACGGGCCAAGCAGAGCCCCAAGAAGATATTGCTGAGGCTACCTTGAAAGAGAAACTGCCCTTCAGATTCAAAGTTAGAGGTCAGGCAAAAGTTTTAGCCTGATAAAATGAGGGGAAGAAGAAGGACAGAAACAAACACTTATATTGTAATACTCACTATGTGACAAATACTGTTCTAAGTTATCTTTACAGGTGTTTACAAATTATGACATCACAACATTCCTAGGATTTATTTTCCCAAATTTTACAGATTAGGGAAATTGAGTCCCAAAGTGCTGAAATATCCTTTCCAAAGCTTCATAGTAAGTTGTGGAGCCAGAATTTAAAGCAAAGAATTCTAGCTCCTGGGAGCAGGCACTCTCAACAATATGCTGCCTCTTAGAAGTGAAATTTCTGGGTTAAATTGTGTCTGATTTTTAATGATCTTTTTACATACTGCCAAATTGTCTAAGAAATGGGTTGTACCACCTAATCTTCAGAAGCAGAGTATAAGACTGAGACTTTTTTCTCACACTTTCGCCAATCAAGAGCACCATCATGTTTCACTCTTGCCTGTCAGATATACAGAAAGTGGTACCTATTCTCAGAATTCAATTATTAATAGAATCATCATTTTTATACTTATTTTTATGTTTGTGAATTAATTATTCATGTTGTTGGTTCTTTTTTTTCTGGCATCCATCTTTTATGATAATTTTGAAGCAACTTTATATTTGAAGTTTACTAACCTTTTGACCCTTATATGTGCTGCTAATTCTTATATAATTTTGTTTTTTAATTGTGCATATAGTGTTTACCATACTCAAATTTTGGGTTTTTCATAGTCAAAGCCATCTCCCTAGAATTTTAACTATGAAACTATATTATTTTACACATAATCTTCATTATTACTAATTACTTCATTGTTATTCTTCATTGTAATTTATTACTATACTTTAATGAATAAATATTTTATATACAAAGGAAAACACAAACTACCACAAACATTCATGTAAGCTCATTCAAATTTCACCATTGTAATATTTGGCTACAAATGTTTCAGATTATTTAAAAAATAACATATCTTGAATACAACTAACACCTCAACTCCGAACACTTTCCAACTCCCTAGTTATTTATAGTTCTGAAAGTTTAAACATTTTATCATTTCTGTTTAAGTCTATGATCCATTGTGAATTAATTTTTGTGCAGCATAAGGTAAGAGTCTAGGTTATTTTTTCCCAACCAGATATCCAATTTTTCCCAACAGCATTTATTAAAAACACAGTATTTTCCCCATAGGAATACCTGAGGACATTGGGGAAAATCAGTTAAGCATGTCAGTGTGGATTTCCTTTGTAACTCTATTCTGTTTCATGGATCGTTTTATCTGTTTACACCACACCACACTGCTTTAATTACTATAGCTTCGTAGTTGGTCTTGAAATTAGGTAGTTTATGCTCTCCAATCTTATTTCTCTTTTTAAAAATTGTTTTGGATATCCATGTATTTTGCCTATTGATATACATTTTAAAGTCATCTTGTCAATTTCTTTAGAAACAAAAAGTCTTGCTAATAGTTTGACATTTCATTGAACTTGTAGATTACTTTGGGTAGAATTGGTATTAACAATATTGGCTCTTTAAATTGATTAACATGGTATATATCTCCATGTATTAATTACCCTTGGCAACTTTCTACATCATTTATTACGTTTATTTCTAATTTTATGGCATTGTCAGTAGTATGTTTCATCACATTTTCTAAATGTTTATTGCTAGAACATAGAAATACTATTGGGTTTTGAACATAGGCCTTTATTCTACAATCTTATTAAATTATTAAATTCATTTATTAGTTCTACTAGCTTTTTTGTAGATTATGTAAGCTCATGTTATCTACAAAAAATAACACTTTGCTTTTTCTTTTCTGATGTTTATACCTTTTTTTCTTGTTTTACTACACTGGCTAGGATCTCTAGGAAAATTATAAATATAGAAGTGCTGAAGTAGAAATTATGAATTTATTTCTGATTTTAGGCAGGAAGCGTAAAACTTTTCATGACTGACGTGTGCAGTAGTTTTTTTGGTCTTAACCAGGTCAATAAATTTTCTTTCTAAAAATCACAGCTTCTCTTCTCAAAGGCCTGGAGGCCTAAGAGAAAAAAAATGTTTTCCTAGGTCAGGTCCAGGGCCCCAATCCTCTGTGCAGCCTCAAGACATGGTGCCATATATTTCAGCCACTCCAGCTACAGCCATGGCTAAAAGGGGCCAAGGTACAGCTCAGGCCATTGCTTCAGAAGGTTCAAGCCCCATGCCTTGGGAGCTTCCATGTGGTGTTAGGCCTGTGGGTGCACAGAAGGCAAGAGTTGAGGTTTGGGAGCCTGGATTTCAGAGGATACATGGAAACACCTGGTTGTCCAGGCAGAAGTCTGCTGCAGGGACAGATCCCTCACGAAGAAACTCTACTAGGGCAAAGTGGAGAGAAAATGTGGGGTTGGAGTCCCCACACAGAGTCCCCAGTGGGGCACGGTGTAGTGGAGCTGCGAGAAAAGGGTCATCATTCTCCAGACCCCAGAGAGTGGTAGATCCACTGACAGCTTGCACTGTGCACCTGGAAAAGCTGCAGGCACTCAGTGCCAGCCAGGAAAGCAGCCACAAGGTCTGTGCCTTGCAGACCCACAGGGACAGAGCTGCCCAAGGCCTTGGGAAGACCACCCCTTGCATCCGTGTGGCCTAGATATAAGATGTGGAATCAAAGGAGATTATTTTGAAGCTTTAAGACTTAATGAGTGGCCTGCTGGGTTTAGGACTTGCATGGGACCTATAGCCACTTGCTTTGGCTGATTCCTCCCTCACTGAATGGGCCTATTCACCCAATGCCAGTACCCACATTGTATCTTGAAATTAATTAACTTGTTTTTAATTTTACTGGCCGATAGGCAGGGTGGACTTGCTTTGTCTCACATGAGACTTTGGACTTGGCCTGTGAATGAATACCAGAATGAGTTATGACTGGGTACTCTTGGGAAGGCATGATTGTGTTTTGAAATGTCAGAAGGACATGGTATTTGGGAGGAGCCAGGGGTAGAATAACATGGTTTGGCTGTGTGTCACTACCAAACTCTCATGTCAAATTGTAATTCCCAGTGTCGGAGGAGGGACCTGGTGGAAGGAGAATAGATCATGGTGGTGGACTCCCCCTCACTATTCTCATGGTAGTGAGTGAGTTCTCCTGACATCTGGTTGTTTAACCATGTGCATCACCTCCTTCTTCACTCTCTGGTGGAAGGAGAATGGATCATGGTGGTGGACTCCCCCTCACTATTCTCATGGTAGTGAGTGAGTTCTCCCGACATCTGGTTGTTTAACAGTATGCATCACCTCCTTCTTCACTCTCTGGTGGAAGGAGAATGGATCATGGTGGTGGACTCCCCCTCACTATTCTCATGGTAGTGAGTGAGTTCTCCTGACATCTGGTTGTTTAAATGTGTGCATCACCTCCTTCTTCACTCTCTGGTGGAAGGAGAATGGATTGTGGTGGTGGACTCCCCCTCACTATTCTCATGGTAGTGAGTTCTCCTGACATCTGGTTGTTTAAATGTGTGCATCACCTCCTTCTTCACTCACTGGTGGAAGGAGAATGGATCATGGTGGTGGACTCCCCCTCACTATTCTCATGGTAGTGAATGAGTTCTCCCGACATCTGGTTGTTTAAATGTGTGCATCACCTCCTTCTTCACTCACTGGTGGAAGGAGAATGGATCATGGTGGTGGACTCCCCCTCACTATTCTCATGGTAGTGAGTGAGTTCTCCCGACATCTGGTTGTTTAACAGTGTGCATCACCTCCTTCTTCACTCTCTGGTGGAAGGAGAATGGATCATGGTGGTGGACTCCCCCTCACTATTCTCATGGTAGTGAGTGAGTTCTCCTGACATCTGGTTGTTTAAATGTGTGCATCACCTCCTTCTTCACTCTCTCTTTCTTCTGCCCCCACGTGAAGACATGCTTTCTCCCCCTTCAACATTCCGCCATAATTGTAAGTTTCCTAAGCCTCCCAGTCATGCTTCCTGTACAGCCTGCAGAACTGTCAGTTAAACCTCTTTTCTTCATATGTTACCCAGTCTCAGGTAGTTCTTTAGAGAAATGCGAGACCAGACTAGTATACCCTCCCTTAGCTAATACAGAGCTATCCAAGTTTTGTGTTCCTATTTTGGTAATTTGTGTTTCTCATTTCTATTTTGGCAATTTGTATTATTCAAGGAATGTATTCCTTTTACCCATTGATAGATTATCAAATCCACTGGAATAAAGTTAATATTCTGTTGTTGCCCTTTTAATATCTATAAGTCCTATAGTAATCTCCCCTCTCTCATTGCCATTGTTATTTTAGTCTTCTATGAACATCAATTAAATCCAGATGGTTGATAATGTTGTTCACATATTCCACCTTTGCTGGATTTTTGCTTAGTTGTTCTTTTGATTTTTGTTGTTGCTGCTGTTGTTGTTAAGACAGGCTCTCCCTCTGTCACCCAGTCTGGAGTGCAGTGGCACAATCATAGCTAACTGCAGCCCTGACCTCTCAGCCTCAAGCAGTATTCCCACCTCCGGCTCCTAAGTGGCTGGGACTACAGATGTGCACCACCATGCCTGGCTACTTTTAAAAAATTTTTTGTAGAGATGGGATCTCGCTATGTTGCCCATGTTGATCTTGAACTCCTGGGCTCAAGTTAGCTTCCTGCCCCAGCCTCCCAAACTGCTTAGATTACCATGAGCCACCATACCTGGCTTTTCAATTGCAGAGAAAGCAGTAATAGACTCTCCAGCCATCATTGTGGAATTGTCTATTTCTCCCACTAACTTTGTCAATGTTTGCTTCATGTACTCTGAAACTCTGTTATTAGGTGCACGAACAGCTATGATTGTTAGCAGCAGCAGTGACTTCCAGAAACTTCATGTGTTCTCTAGGAATCGACAACTTCAGAGTTACAGGCAGCTGAAAATATCGGTAGCATCTTTCCTTCTACACTTGCATTTTTTCTAATGATTTTTTACAGCTTTATGTTTTTATGTTAAACTTCTTTCTACTCAAAAAAAAAACCTTAAAATTGTTTCTGTTTTTTTGAACAACATTTTATAACTGTAAGTACAAGCAATACCTACATGATTATAATAAACACTGAATATTTATTTAATAAAAGTTATCACATATAAGAAGAATGCAGGCTGCATGAGAATAATGGGAAGAAGGAAGTGTAAAATTGTGGATGGGATACAGAAATAGTATGGCAGCTAAATCTTCACTTTCTTTAGTAGGAAGTGAATTGATAATCTAATATTAAAGATCTAGAAATAAAAACAAGTGTATTATATACAAATATGGAAATAACTACAAGAGGAAACATTTTAAAGAGTTGAAATTGTTTACTTCTGGAGAAAGGCACTTGGTTTCTTCTGGGGACAGGTCCTTGGGCATAGGGATGGTGGGAGAGATGGAGCAAGAGAGTGCTGGTTTTATTATTAGCCCTGTGTTATTATTTTATTCTTTATTTCTATATATACTTTGATAAAAACAAAATTTTACTTACATGTAATTTAAATGTAACTCAAAGTATGATTCCATTTCTGTGGCAAGTCACATAAGTACCACATCCAGGGAATATTCAATAGAAGAAAAGAATCAGTGGCAGTTTGATAGGTCCTGGTTTCATGGCAGAGACATTATTTAACCTGAATTCTAAAATATGGGAGCAAGTGACATTAGATTTCAGTTGGTGATATTACTAGGTTATAAGTGTTTTCTAGAGAAGATATATACACATGACAACTTACAGGCCTGAATTCTTAGTGACGTTTCCTGTCCCAAGGCTGAGTCAATTCTCAGACTAACAATTATTGTCTTTCTCCAATACCCTTTTTCATTTCTGTAACATTGAAGAACTTTCTGGCCTAGAATTATTTTACTTCCAACACAACCAATGTGATGTTGTGGCAAACAAAGAGACTCGGGCTTCTCCTGAGAAATCTAAACATCTTTTCCAATTAATTACATTAAATAGGTACATCATTTTTCCTTGAGGATTCAGAAAGCTCTTGAGTTGAGTTTGCCAAAGTACATTAGAAGCAACAACTTAGAAATAGCAGCACTCTGAAAGATCAAAACATTTGCCTAAGCAAGTATACTGTGGAATATAATGAAAAGGCAATTTTAGTATCTTCCACTACACTTTAATGTTTTTTTCTGGGTCTAATTCTTCCCTAGAATGAAATTTGAGACAAGTTCCATGAATATTCAGTTAATTCTCTATCATAAAGTCTCATTTCAGTAATTGAAATGGCCATTTTCCTGTAAACGAAGTGACTTTAATCTGGAGTTAAATTCACTCTCTCCACAAGTTCAAAATTATTAAGGTTCTGAAGTGAGGAGAGTCAGTGTTGCCAGAGCACTTATTCTTTCCTGTTGTGTATTTTTATGTATTCTCCCCCAACCTCAATTTATGACCTCTCCAGCTTTGGAAGAAGGGAGGAACAGAAATGTTTTACAGTGGTGAGTTTGTTTCATGCTCTCTGATCCTTGCAGGTATTCAAGCCAGGGTCTCCCATGGGGCCTTTGCACAGTTTGAAGGATCCCACCTCCCTTATCTCTGGAAATCTTTAATACCTATTTCCATGGAGTGGGTGGTCCATCCTCCCTAGTTGGCCATATATCTCCTTTCTTAATCCTTAGGCACCTAGCTCAAAGGGAAACTTCTTTCTGCTAAAATCTCTTCTGCTCTCTTGTTGTTCCTCATGAAACTCTCAAGAAAGCCCCACACTGATCTCTCTTGCAGGTGTCCCGCAACTGGGAAACACTTGCTCAGCCTGAGTCCCATCAAATACTTTGATTGCCAACTGCCCACAGAAGATGCTGCTCTTTCACTCTTGCATGTAGATTTTCTGGGAGGAGCAACAATCCATTATGTCACTTAAACTGCAGGGGACACTAAACTGCAGGGGACACATGAGGCATTCTGTACCTGGTCCTGTTGCAGCCTCATTGGCTTGATTTGAGAAGATGGAGGTCGGGGAAGACATCACAAGACACTAATATTTCTTTTGAAAAATAACTAATCATCTCTCATCGTCAATTGCTTTATACCCTTGATGTGGGTGAGAAATGTAAGAGAAGAAAACCAATATGATTGACCCCTCTGGTAAATCCCTCATCACTGTAAGTGGTAAACATGGAGATGTGGTGCTCACATCTCTTTCATGAAAGAACTTTCATTGCCCGATTGCTGGGAATGCTGTCTGTGAACAGTCTTTAGTTAACAGTCCTTTAGAAACTGATCCACCCAAGGTCACACCCTTTTCGGGGATAGCCAACACGATGGAGGTAGAGGTATCAAGGACCACCTATTTTGCCACAACATGGAACAACTTTGACAGATCATTTCATAGGGTTTGCTGAGGCTGCTGGGCCTACATCACAGATCAGTTTCTTCCCCTTCCCAGTCCTGCTCCATCTTTGTGCCTTTCACGGATATGGATGCCAACGGCACTACTTAATAAACATCTAGAAGACTAACCTCTATCTCAGAGTCAGTTTCCTGGAGAACAAAAACTGTGATGATAGTATCTCATATCAATGAGCAACGTGACACTTAACAAATCTAGGTATTCTCAGCAAAATTTCTATATTCATATCTCAGAACACCATTTAAAGCAAAAAATAATAAATACAGACCTTACTTAATATCCTTATGCTGAGATGGAATATTTATCAATAACAAAAACACGTTTACCTTGATATAATTTTTACATGAAATGTTAAACATTATATTCTGGTGACTTAAACACAGAGCTCAAAAACCTAAATGCATTCGAATTACTCATCCCTTTTCCTTTTGTGCTATTCATATATTCTGCTTTTATAATGCATGTATCACAGTTGAAGTACCAGACATTCGTTTATGAAAGACAAGAACTATCTCTTACTTGTAGATATGAAAAAACGTAGTCAGAATTACAAGTACCTGGAAATTAAGAAATATAACTTGGGAAAGAAAAAACTTTCATCTGAAATGACAACAAAACTAGGAAGACCAAGAACAAGGAAATACAATTATTCCTTAAGAAAAACAAACGATAAAGAGGATAAAAAATAATAATCTAAAATAAATGTAAAAAGAGAAAAAATTTAATGACAAATATTGAATATAAGCAAAGAAGATTTAACATACAGATAGTCTCTGAAGAAGAAAACAAGAGGAAAGAGCAAATAACAAAGAGTGTAAATCAAGAAAACTCTCCCTGGCCGGGCACAGTGGCTCAAGTCTGTAATCCCAGCACTTTCGGAGGCCAAGGCAGGTGGATCATGAGGTCAAGAGATCGAGACCATCCTGGTCAACATGGTGAAACACCGTCTCTACTAAAAATACAAAAAAATTAGCTGGGCTTGGTGGCATGCACCTGTAGTCCCAGCTACTCGGGAGGCTGAGGCAGGAGAATTGCTTAAACCTGGGAGGTGGAGGTTGCAGTGAGCCGAGATTGTGCCACTGCACTCCGGCCTGGCACTAGGTGACAGAGTGAGACTCTGTCTCAAAAAAAAAAAGAAAACTCTCCCTAACTTGAATATTTGAAACTACATACAAAAACAAGAAAAGCACATACCTGAGAATATTGACTCAGAGTGACCAATGCCAAGAAAACCTAGTAAAATGACTGCACTTTGAGGAAAGTTTTTAAAAATCCTTTGGACAGCTAGACAAAACAGTAAGAATAATCTATTATTTTTCCTTATTAATATTATTCGACTTTTCAATAGTAACATTTCATGCCAGAAGTAAATGAAGTAACATATTTAGAATACTCCAGAAAAAAAAAAAGTGAGTCAAGGATTTATATATTCCAGAAACTCTCTTTCAAGTATAGAGTGCACATACAAACTGTTGATGTGAGAACTTGAAATGTTCCCAGGAGGCTTTGTGAGAAATCTATTGAGTGTAAGTTTTAGAAAACAAAGTGACCAAAAGAATGTTGATATGAGAATTGGTGGTGAATACAGAATATATAGTTACTTACAGAAGTAATTTTAAATTAAATTCAATACATATTTACACACAGAAGAAAAATTTAGCTGTCTTCACCAAAGAGACTTAGGTATAATGGCTGCCAAAGAAGCAGTGATTTTCCTAACAGTCGGATTTTGCCTAAAATAATGTTTACCACTAAAAAAAAACAGAGTTTCTTGGCTGATTTCAGGTTTGGGGCAAGAAGCGAACCAGACAAACCTGAAACATTTTCTCATATGAAGAAGACCTTCCTTTTATGTCCTCAGACAGCGAAGAAGCCATTTAAAACTATAAGGGTCATGTCTAAAGAACTCAGAAACCAGCTTGAAGAAACTTTCCTCAGCAAAAGATAGAACAATTCGAGCCTCAAAATGAATACAGTTTCAACCAACTGAAACTCACAGAATATGTTTAAATCCATGAGTTTATAATAATATTTCAATCTAATTTGTTTCCTTAGAAGATGATAGGTGATACCTTCATTATTTTGAAAACAAGTAAATAAAAGGAAAAGATCAACCATCTATCCTTCTTCCTCTGTGAGAATTGTACCAAAGTAACAAAATAGTAAATGACATAAAGTACCACTTTATAACATTCTCTAACTAATAAATAAAAAGTAGAGACAGCATTAGAATATGAATTAATGAATTTAGGCATTGAGCACCAACAGCTACTAATATCACAAAAAGAGAGACAATACATTGTGTGCCTCCAGATGAAAGAACATCATGCCCCCTGCAGTGCTGACAACAGGATTAAGCAAGTCTCTGGGTCCAACTATCAACTTACAAGAAATACTGAGATTAGAGGAACCTTTTAACCTGCACCAACAGAAGGCAAAATTTAGACTGCGATAAACTTTTGGGAGGAAAATAAATTGTGTGAAAAATAAAAGAATAGAAGAATGACTTACAGATTAAAGAGACATAAAAATATATCCATTTGTTAATGGCAAGGCTATTTGCAATTTCTAGGGTACACATGGGGATAATAAATCTATAAAGAAAAGTAAGGAATTACATAATATAAAGTCAGGATAATCATTACTTATCGGAGGAGGGAAGCTATGATGTTCAATCACACATAAAGAAACTTCTGAAGTAACTATCAAATTTGTGTCTTTACTGAGGGATAGTTACAATACTGTTTGATTTTTTACTCATTAAGTTATATATTTTATGTGATTGTTTTTGGAAGAATTAAGAAAGTTACATTGGCATTGAAGCCTCAAACCTCTGAATACTGGCACTTACAAACCCATCAGATAGTTTCGACGTAATCCCTATCAGAATCCTAGATGAATTCTTAGTAGAAATGGACAAGTTGATTTTTAAATTCACATGGAATTGCAAGAGACCCAGATTAGCCAAAACACTCTTGAAAAGAAACAAAGTAGGAGGACTCATGCCTCCTGGTTTCAAAACATGCTACAAAGCAATGATAATTAAGACAGTATGCTACTGGCACAAGGATGGAAAAATAGATCAGTGGCATAGAATTCATGGAGTCCAGAAACCATGTGTCTGTGGTCCACTGATTTTCAATAGAGGTGCCAAACTATTCAGTGGGGAAAGAACAGTCTTTTCAGTAAATGATACTGAGACAACTGGGTAACCTCATGCAAAAGCAATAATTTAGACCCTCACCTCGTGCAAAATTTAACTCAGAATGGAGTTTAAAATTACAAAAGTTAACTCAAAATGGATCAAACATATAAATGTAACAGCCAAAATGATAAAACTTTTAAAGAAAAACAGAAGTAAATCTTCGTGACCTTGAATTTGGCAAAACATTCTTAGCTATAATACAAAAAGCATGAGCAACAAAAGAAAAGAAATACATAATTTGGACTTTATAAAAATGAAAAATCTTTGTGGTTTAAAGGATTCCATTAAGAAAATGCAAAGACAACACAAAGAATGAGAGAAAAATACTGGCAAATCATATATCTGATAAAGGAATTCCATCCAGAATATATATAGAACTCTTATAACTCACTTGTAAAAAGAAATAATGCAATTTTTATAATGAGCAAAGGATCTGAATAGACATTTCTCCAAGTAAAATACACAAATGGCCAATAAGCACACAAAAGGATATGCCGCATCATTAGTCATCAGAAAAATACAAAGCAAAACCACAACAAAATACTTCTTTATACCTGGAATCTGTGGAGAAATTGGAATGCTCACACTCTGCTGGTAGGAATGTAAAATGGTGAAACTGCTTTGGAAACCAGTGTGGAAATTCCTCAAACTATAAACACAGAGTTACCTTACTTAGAAAATCCACTGTTAGATATATACCCAAGTAAAATAAAAATATATACCAAACCAAAAACTTATACATGAATGTTTATAGCAGCATTATTGATAATATCCAAAGGTGAAAACAACCCAAATGTTCATTAACTGATGTATGAGTAAACAAAATGAAGTATATCCACACAATGGAATAGTATTGAACCATAAAATAATAAGTACTAATATATGACATGACATGGATAAACCTTAAGAACTTTATGCTAAGTAAAAGAAGTCATGTTATGGGACTATATTCACAGCAATACCCAGAAGAGGGCAATCGAAAGAAACAACAGGTAGATTAAAACGTAGATTAGTGGTTGCTTAGAACTGAGGGAGATGGAAGGTAGGAGCTAATAGCTAAAGGACATGGAGTTTCTTTTTGAGGTGATGAAAATGTTCTGAAACTGATGATGATGATGGTTGCACAGATCTGAAAATATACTAAAAACCATTCAATTGTATACTTTAAGTCGGTAAATTAATTGTATGTTATGTGAATTATATCTCAATAAGCTGGTTTTAAAAAATCTATTGGAATGGACATGAAGTGTTTCCAATCAGTGATTACTCATTCTTAAATATGAAAAAATGGCAAAAAAATCTAAACATAAATCAAAGGGAAAAAAGATACATATTTTAAATTGATCTAGTTAGTATTCTCAGAAAATTTTGAGAATATATTTATCCATGAAATAAGTACAGGATATTAAGAAGCAGAAACAATTCAAGAGATGACTTGGAAGGTGAAGTGAAGTAAGTCTACCAAAAACAATAACAGAAACAGGATCAAAAAGAAGGAGGGGTAGAAATGACATAGAGAAGCAATCCAGCAGGTCCAGCCTCCTGATAAATGTCCCAGAAAGAGAGAATTAGGAAAAGAAAAAAAGGGAGAGTGAGCAAAATAAGAAGAGAAAATAATATCCAAGAGCTAAAAGTCTTCAGATTAAAAAAAAAAAAAAAACCCAAAAAGTGCTCAGGGCAATGAACAAAGAAAGATCCTTACCTAGATGCTTGATTTGAAACTCTGGAACACTGAAGATAAAGAAAATGATTTACAAACTTTCATAAAGTTAAAAAAGAAATGTTAAGACCTCATACAGAAAGGAATAGACAGACTTCTCAGCAGCACATTGGATGGTAGAAGATGATGGAACAATATATTTTGTGTTAGATCATTCTTCCATTGTTATAGAGAAATACCTAGATAATTTGGCTCACGGTTCTACTGACATCTGCTTGGCTTCTGAGGAGGCCTCAGGAAGATTGCAATCATGGTGGAAGTTGAAGGGGTAGCAGTCACGTTACATGGCAAAAGTAGGAGCAAGAGAGCAAATGGGGAGATACCACACACATTTAAACAACCAGATTCCAAGTAAGGACAGCACCACGAGGATGATGCTAAGACATTCATGAGAAATCTGCTCCCATGATCTAGTCACCTCCCATCAGGGCCCACTTCCAACACTGGGGATTACATTTCAACATGAGATTTGGGTGGGGACACACATTCAAACTATATCACCTTCCACAATCATAGCAAATCATTCTCAGCCTTTAGGTGTATTAAGTAAATATGAGTAAAAAATAAACCATGTAATGGAACTTGATTGTCAAGCTTGGTGATCCAGCACCAAACTTCCTTCCTAATAGAATTATAATATTTTTATAGATCTTTACTTCTCCCTTCTTATGCATAGTTTTAGTGGAAGAAAATTCGTGGTTGCTACTTCCTGCTGCCCCTTCACCATTACTAAAGCTGGGAGGTAAATTCTTCCTCTTTCCGCCACATGGCATATGCTACAGTATGGGCCCATGATGTAGGTCCAACCAAAATAACTCCTCTCTGTTGAACCATGAATACAAAAACTAAACAAACTTCTGGAATGCCTTCTCTTCAAATTAATGCCAGCAACAGTAGAGCAGTGGTATCGTGGTCTCAGAAAGCTCCTTTTATTAGGAATTTAATGATATGTGCACATAAATAAAATAAGGAGAAAACAAAAACAAGTATTCGATTATATAATACAATATATTAGACTAGATTATATAATAATCTAGAATAATTTATATCCTAATATTTATAATGCATATCTTGTATTTATGTATCTAATAATTTATATGTATATAATTATTATATATATATAATAATTTATATGTATATAATTATTATATATATATAATAATTTATATGTATATAAATTATTTCAGAAAAATGTCCTAATAATAATTTATGTTTTGATATAAATCCACTCTTTTTGTTTCCTGAAGTAACAGTATATTTAATATAGAATATAAATTAGGAAGAAATCAGCTGATATTGAAGAATCAGAGAAATCATATAATTTGAGTTAGAAAGATTTAATGACATAATAAAGTAAATGGAGGGTGGAAAAAGAAAACATACTTGAAATTTAAACAAGAAATATTCTCCATTGAAGGACACAGAGGCTGTGACATTTAATCCACAGAGAAGGAAATGTAATCTTAGCCTATTACTAGGCTTAGAGTATACAACATTTACCTAATTATAATAATAAAAAATATTTTATTAATTTTAAAATCCTAATATTGACTTGTAGAGAAATCATGGCAGCTTCTACCATATTAACAAAATAATATTATTAATCTTGTCAATGTAAAAATAAATGCATTTCCAACAGAGATAAAGAAGTGGAAAGGAGTAAGAAGAGATAGGATCTGCTATCTAGAGGATATTTTATTTGGAAGCATCAGTGTGCTTTTTTACAAAATGAGGATTCATAAGCTATTTACTGACTGATGAAACAAGAAATGTAGGTTTAGGTTCTTTAAAATTATAGAGTTTTTAAGTGAAGCTCAGAACAGTGAGATAAAATACATTGAAAGAATTTCTGGAATTCAAGTAAGATGAAATAGATGTAATTTTTCCAATTCCTCTCACTACATACAACTAAAACTCTGAAAACTTTATATAAAACAAAACATAAGATGACTCTAATATGTAAAGAGAAGACAGATTGGCTAGGGAATGACATGATGGTGACCTCTCCAGGCTTTCTTTTTGCCTCATATACTTCAGACTTGGAGATAAAAAAGCCAGAAATCTCATAATGCCAATAGAAACTGACAAGGAAAGCCCCCGAAAAAGCCTACTCTCTCTCAGAAGACAGGATGGGGAAAACATATCAAGAGAGAAAACTTTTAGACAATGGCCATCCTACTCGAGCTACCACCACAGAAAACCTGTGACTCAAACCCATCATACCAGTAGAGGCACAGTGGGGAGCCTCATCCACCCTTATAAGTTTGTAACAAGTGTGTCAGCACCTCTGCCATTTCAGTGTAAGAGAAGGACAAGACATGAACCAAACCTTTTTCCCTCCGCATGGTTACAAGCACTCAGCCATACCCCAACCGAAGTGTCAGTGAATACCACATAGAAAGTCTGGATTTTCCCCACCTGGCAGTTAGCAGGTATTCCCTACCAATTGGTTGAAATTGGGTGGTTTAAAATAACAGAAATTTATTCTCTGACAGTTCCAGAGGCTAGAACTTTAAAACCAAGGTTTCATCAGAGGCACACTCTCTGAAGGCTTAGGGAGAAGATCCTTTCTTGCTTCCTCCTAGTTTCTGGTGGTTGCTGCCAATACTTAGCTTGTAGATGCCTCATTTTCATCTCCCCTCATCATCACACAACATTTTGTGTACCTTCACCTCATATTCCCTCTGTATGCATCTCTGTATCCAAATTTTTCTCTTCTTATGAGGACACCAGTCATTGGATTAGGGCCAATTCTATGATTCATTGTAACTTGATTACATCTATGAAGATCCTATTTCTAAGTATGGTCACATTCTAAGTTTCTGAGTGGGCATGAGTTTTGAGGGAACACTATTCAACCCAATACAGACAGTCAAAACAAAATGTTTAAATAAGACCCAGAGTCTTATATTATGAAAATTTTCCAGGTTTCAATGGAAAACTACTCTCATACCAAAGACCAAGAAGTCTTGAACTAAATGACAAAAGACAAGCAATAGACACCAACACAAAGATGACACAAATGTTAGAATTCTGAGACAAAGATTTATAAATAACCATGATAAAAATAACTTAATATGCTTGAAGCAATTTTTTTAAAAAATAGAAAACCTCACCAAACAAATAAAAAGTCTCAGTAGAGACTTAGAAGATACAAATAAGAACCAAATAAAAATGTTAGAGCTGAAAAATACAATAACTGAAATTAAAAGCTCTATATACGGGCACAATAACAAAATGTGGTGAGTAGAGGAAAGCACCTATTAACTAGAATACAGAACAATAGAAATTTCCTAATTTGAACAACAGAAATAAAATAAACTGAGAGAAGAAAAAAAAAGGAAACAGAGCCCTTGGGGATTTGTGGGACTGTAAGAGAAGATCTAACATTCATGTCATCAGAGCTGCAGAAGGAAAGAAGGAAAAAGGTGGGACCAAAAAAGCATTCACAAAAATAACTGTTGAAAACTTTCAAAATTGATCAAGAGACATAAACCAAAAAAATCTGAGAGAAACCCAAACATGATAAACAAGAATATTCACACCAAAGCACACCACAATTAAGCTGCTAAAAACGAAAAACAAAGAAAAAATGCTGAAAGCAGTCAGCAAAAAGCAATAGACATCTTACCTACAGGGGGGAAATAATCAGTGCTAATGACAGCAAATTTCACATCAGACACATCAGCGGTCATAAGGAAGCACAATATTTTCACTGGCTGAAAGAAATCAACTAACAATCCAAAATCCTGTATTTATATGCTTCGGAAATGAGCTGGAGATCAAAATGTTCTCAGAGGAAGAGAAAATTTGTCACCAGAAGATCGATCCAAAAAGAATGGAAATGAAACGATAAAAGAAGAAATCTTGGAACATGAGGAAGAAAACACAGTAAGCAAAAACATAGGGAAATGCAATATTATCTTTCTTCTCTTGTTACATTTTCTAATTTATGCTTGACAGTGGAAACAAAACTATAACACTATCTGATGTGGTTAAGGCAATTACATTACAAGCAGAGAGGTAAAGAGAAGTAAAGGAAAGTTAGATTTCACTACCTCAGCTGCACTAGTAAAATGATGATGCCAGCAGTTGTGACAAGTTATATTTATATAATGAAATACCTAAAACAACTACTTTTTTGAATGTATAAAAAGAAATGCATTCAAAAACACTATACATAAGTCAAAATGGAATACTAAAAAATAATTCACTGGAAGGCAGGGGAAAGAAAGAAAAAAGAGAGAAAGAGACTGAGAAAATAAAATGACATAATTAAAACTTAATACATCAGTAATTACATGAAAAATAAATGACATAAATATGCCTAATAAAACACTTTGCCACAGTGGATTAAAAAACATGATCCTACTATATACTGTCTAGAAGAAATTCAGTTCAAGTGTAATAATTTAGGCAAGTCGAAAGTAAAATAATGGAAAAAAGTATGCAAACCTTAATGAAAGAATAGCAAGACAAAGTAGACTACAAAACAAGGAAAATTAGCAGAGATGAAGAAGGATATTATGTAATAATAAAAGGGTCAATACATCAAGAACACATAGCAATTGTAAATGTGTATGCACCAAAAAGCCAAGTTACCAAATACGTGCAGAAAAACTGATAGAACTGAAAGCAGAAATAAGTAAATCCATAATACAGTTGGAAACCTCAACATCCTTCTCTCAAAAATTGTTAGAACAGCTAGAGAAAAAAATCCAAGTGAGACCCCATCTTTAATAAAAAAATAAATTATCAGTTATGGAACTCAACCAAACAATCCACCAATAGGATCTAATCAACATTTATAGAACACGCCACCCAAAAACAGCAGAATATACATTCTTTTCTAGTGCCCATAGATCACACACAGGATAGATCATAGCCTGGGCCATGAAACAAAACTCAACAAAATTTTAAAAGTTAAAATTCTGTAGAGTGTTTTTCTAAACACAAAGGAATGAAAGTAGAAATTAATGACAGAAAGATTTTTAGGAAAATCTCCAAACACTTGGAACTAAATAGTGTGCTCCATGGATCCAGAAAGAAATCTCAAGGGAAATCAAAAAGCACATTTAAATGAATAAAGTGAAAACACAACAGGAGATTTCTCATTTCTGGCCAGCATGCAAAAAGCATGGAACTTGCCACTCAAACCTAACAAGTAAAAAGCTGGAAAAATGGAAAAAATTGCAACTGTTAGATTTGTAAGAGAAGTGAGGTCACAGGGCAAACTACTGGCCCCAAAATTGAAGAGACAGACACGTATAGAGAATCACAAGTTACCAGAGCAGAAACTCATGAGCTTCAGAAACCTCCAGGGGAACCCAGTGCCAGGGTGGGAAAATCTGAACTGTAATTAACAAATTGCTCGAAGCTCAATGTGGACAAGTCTGAGAGTTTGAAACTTCAGAGGGATTCAGTTATTGAGGGGCCCCCTACTTTTGTGAGTTTTACCTGCTAGAGCTCCACCAGTTTATCAAAGCAAATACCAGATTTTTTTTAGAATTGCCCCCATGCTTACAGAAAGGGAGGGAAAATGACCGTTTTGAAATATGCCAGAGCATTGTACTCTTCTTCTTAGCAAGGTCTGCCCTCAGGAGAAACTATTTAACCAGAACCTAAACTGCTGGGGTTTCCTCAATGCCTAACTAACTTGGAGGAAGTAAAATTACCAACTCCAGCTGGCTCTAGTCTTCCTATGGCACAAAGGAAATACACAATTCCAGCCCCCTCCAGCCATATGGTCACACATAGGAGGGGAATGGAACTGAACAGCACTTGAAAAGTTCACAGTCAAGAGGCATAGGCTCACTAAAAACTGCAGCCCAATCATAGGTAATTACATTATTTAAGGCCTATTTATAGCAGTTCCCTTGACCCAATACATCATGCCCAGCTGTCAGTTAAAAAATTACAAAACATACTAAAAGGCAAAACTCAGTTTGAAGAGATAGAAAAAGCACCAGAACAACACTCAGCTATTGGAAGAAATGTTGGAATTATCAGATGAGGAATTTTAAAACAACTGTGATTAATATGCTAAGTGCTCTAATGGACAAAGTAGAAGGCATGCAAGAATAGATGGGAAATGTAAGCAGAGAGATGGAAATTCAAACAAAAAGCCAAAAGGAAATGCTTGACATCAAAACTACTGTAGCAGAAATGAAGAATGCCTTGGCTTTAATGGTCTTATTAGTAGACTGAACACAGCTGAAGAAAGAATCTGTGTGCTTAAAGATATCTCAGTAAAAACCTTCAAAACTGAAAAACAAAGAGGACAAGAGAACATTTTTAAAATCCAGAATATTTGAGAATTGTGAGAAAACTACAAAAGGCATAACATACACTTAATGGGAATACCAGAAGGAGAAGAAATATTGGAAAAAATCATGATTGAGAATTTTCCTCAAATTAATGTCAGGCATCAAACCCAGATGCTAAAAGCTCAGAGAACACCATGAAGGATAAATTCCAGACAAACCACACCTAGGCATATTAATTCCAAACTACAGAAAATCAAAGATTAAAAAAAAAATCCTGAAAGAACCACAGGGAGTAGGTGGTGGCTCTCGCATACACAGGAGCGAAGATAATAATTACGGCCTACTTCTTTTTCTAAGAAACTATGCAAGCAAGAATAGAGTGGAATGAAATATTTAAAGTGTTGAGAAAATAAAAATCAGCCTAGAACTCTGTATCCTGCAAAATTATCCTTAATGTGAGAGAGAGATAAAGACTTACTCATACAAACAGAAATTGAGCAATTTGTTGCCAGTAAACCTGACTTGCAAAAAACGTTTTAAAAAGTTATTTAAGGAGAATTAAAAAAAAATGGGTAAGAAACTCGGATCTATATGAATAAAAGAAGAGCATTAATGAAAAAAATAGTGAAAGTAAAATGAAAACTTTTATTTTCCTTATTCATAATTGATCTGCACACATATATATGCTTATGTTTGCTTAGGTACAAGTAAAATGAATGACAAGGATATAAGGGATAGGCAGGAAGAATTAGGATAATTTTGTTATTATAAGTTACTCACACTACCTGTGAAGTAGTATAGTGTTATATGAAAGTAGACTTGGGTTAGTTTTAAATGTATGTTTCAAATGTTTTTTAAATAGGATAATTGATATGCTAAGAAAGGAGATAAAATGGAATCATATAAAACACCCAATTAAAATTACAAAAGGCAGGAAAGAGTGGAAGAAAAAATATGAACAAAGAATGAATGCAATAAATAAGAGAAAACATGAATAAACACTGTAGATATTAATCAAACTATAGCAAAATCACTTTGAACAACAGTGATGTAAATGTACCAATTATATGCTGTCCAAATATATACGTGGTCTATCAGAAATCCACTTCAAATGTGAAGAGACTTATGTATTAAAAGTAAATATTAATAAATGGAGAACGTTATACTATGTTAACACTAAGCAAAAGAAAACAAAGTAGTTCTATTCATTTCAGACAAACCAAACTTCATGCAAGCAAATTTATTAGGAATAAAGAGAAACATGACATAATTATAAAGGAGTCAATTCTCCAAAATTATATAGCAATCTTTAATGTGTATGAGCCTAACAACAGAGTGTCAAAATATGTGAGGCAAAAACCTATGGAACTATGAGGAAAAATAGATGAATTCACTATTACAGTTGGAGACTTCAACACCCTTCTATCAGAAATGAACAGATTTAGCAAGCATAAAATCAGTAAGAATATAGTTGAACTAAAAATACCACCAATCAACTGTATAAATTAACACCTTTAGCTTACTTAATGCAACAACAACATAGTACACATCCTTCTCAAGTTCACATGGAACCTTCACCAAGATATGCCACATTCTAAGCCATAAAACACATCTTAACAAATTTAAGAGAATTATGATTCATATGATGTCAGCTCTCAGACCATAATGGAATTAAACTAAAAACAAATAACACAAAGATAGCTGAGAAATCTCAAAACTTGCAGAGCAAAAAACACTTTTCTAAGTAACACATGAGTTGGAGATAAAATCCCATTAGAAATTTTAAAATATTTTTTAAAAGATCAAAATTAAAACACAACTTATTAGAATTGTGAAATGCAGCAAACAATTTTACATTTCTTAGAGGAAAATCAATAGCATTGAATGCATATATTAGCAAAGAAGAAAGATCTGAAATCAATAATCTAAGGTTATACCTTATGAAACTAGAAAAAAGAGCAAATTAACTTCAAAGTAAGCAGGAAAACAAATTAAAATTAGAGCAGAAATCAATAAAATTGAAAACAGAAGATCAATAGAGAAAATAAATAAAACTAACATCTGGTCTTTGGAAAAAATCAATAAAATTAACATGCCTCTAGTCAGGCTATGTAAGGTGGAAAAAGGATGACACAAATTACTAATATCAGAAATGAAGAAAGACACTAAAAAAATAGTAAAGAAATACTAGAAACTAGCCCATGCCCACAAATCTGATCATCTAGGTAAAGCAGACTAGTTACTTGAAAGACACTATCTGCCAAAATGCACACAAGAAGAAATAGACAATCTAGTCTTATATCAAAGAAATTGAATCAATAATTAATAATCTTCCCAAAGAGAAAGCACTAGGCCAAGATACATTCACAGGTGAATTCTAAAAAACATTTAAAGAAATTGTACCAATTCTCTACACTCTCTTTCAGAAGACAGAAGCAAAGGGAAAGTTTTCTCACTCATTCTATGAGGCCAGAATTACCTTTTACCAAAACCAGACAAAGATATTACAAGAAAAGAGATCAATATTTCTCATGAATATAGGTGCAAAAGTTATCAACAACATGTTAGCAAATCAAATCTAAAAATATATAAAAAGAATTTTACACTGCAAACAAGTAGAATTTATTCCAGCTATGTCAGGCTGCTTCAACATTTAAAAAAATCAAATAATATAATCCATTACAACAACAAATTAAAAAAGACAAATGACATGATGATATCAATAGATGCAGAAAATTTATTTGACAAAATTCAATATTTATTTATAATTAAAACTTCTGCAACCACAGATTCCAAACACTAGAGTTACCTGGAACAGGAAATACATCCTGTGACCAGAATGACTAGAATCCATTGATTTATTTGGCCAGCAGCTCTGCCTGATAGCTGAGCTTAGCTAGTGGTCTTACTAGACACTGGATCCCAGAAAACAGACATCTGGCCAAAATCAGTGGCCCAGACAACTAGAAAACTCATAACATCAGTTGTCCTTTCCAAAATCACAGACTACACTAAAAGTGAAAGTCCATCCCTGGCAAAGAACACCTGTGAAGACCAGAGAGAGGTGGTCATCTCAAATGTTCAGACAACACAAGAATGCAAGAATTATGAAAAATCAGGGAACCATGGTACTTCCAAAATAAACTAATAAAACTTCCATGGTGGACCCACAAAAATGGAGATCTATCTATAAGATGACAAAGAATTCAGAATAATACTCGTAAAGAAGTTCAGTGAACTACAAGAATAGACAATATAAAGGTTAATGAAATTTGGAAAACAATACACAAAGTGAAATGTTTGACAAAGAATTGGAAACGATTCAAAGAAACAGGTAAAAATCCTAGAAATAAAGAATATAGTGACTAAAGTGAAAAATGTAATACAAATTTAACAGAAATCTGCAAGACCAGACTTGATCAAATAAAATAAAGAATTAGTGAGCTTGAAGACAGAACATTTTAAATCATTCAGTCAGAGGAGCAAAACAATAAAAAAATAAAGAAAGCTTGTGAAAATTATGGACCACCACCAAGACACCAAACCTTTGTGTAATAGGAGTTACAGAAAAGTGGACAAAAAAACATATTTAAATAAATAATACCTAGGATAGAGGAGGAAAAATAATGGATAGAGGCAGGACTAATTTGCAGCTCCCACTCAGATGGACAGAGCAGCATGTGGAGACCCACATTGTGAACTTGAGCTCCAAGAACTACCACAGAATTATACCAGGAAAGCTGAGAGAATCCACGGACCCTTTGAAGGAGGTGGATTACACTTGTAGGCTCCATGGGACGGGAGAAACTGTGAGTCGGCTTGCTTTCCTAGCTGGGAGGCTTGTAGCCTAGGGCAAGTTCTTAGTCCTGCTCTCCAGCTTCCTGGAAATAAACTCCCTGCTGTTGTAGGGGCACAGTGGGAGTGAAACTGACCTTTCAGGCTGTAGGCTGCATGGGAGCTGGTTGAGGCCTATGGCCACTGGCTTTCCTCCACTTCCTTGGTGACCTGTGTGATGCAGCAGAGGCAGCCAAAATTCCCCTGGGAATGTAATTCTTTTGGCCTGGGAACTACTTTCCCATACCCCATAGCAGTTGCAGCAAGCCCCTGCGCAAGGAGAGTCTGAGCTAACCCATATGGCTAACCCTACCCATACCTGATGGTCTTTCTCTACTTGCTCTGGTAGCCGAAGACAAACTACATAATCTCCTGGGAGCTTCGGGCCTTGCCCACCACCTGACCCTCCATATACTACCATAGCTGATGCAGCTCTTGAAAGCAACACCTCCTAGTGGAGGCCAAACAACACAAAACCAGAGTACTTAACAAAAACACAGTCAAGTACCCTCGGGAGTCCTCTTCACTTCCCTGCTACTTCCACCAAAGCAGGTGCTGGTATCCACAGCTGAGAGACCTGAAGTAGGATTATATCACAGGACTCTTTGCAGACACTCCCCAGTACCAGCCTGGAGTCTAGTAGCTATGCTGGGTAGATAAATACAAAAGAGAAATAATAAGCATTGCAGTTTGGCTCTCAGGAAACCCCATCTCTAGGGGAAAGGGGAGAACATCACATCAAGGGAGCACCCCATAGGACAAGAAACTGAACAGCAGCCCTTGAGTTCCAGATCTTCTGTCTGACATAGTCTACTCAATTAAGAACAAACCAGAAAAACAATTCTGGTAATATTACAAAACAAAGTGCTTTAACACTCCCAAAAGATCACACTAGTTCACCAGCAATGGATCCAAACCAAGATGAAATTTCTGAATTGCCAGAAAAAGAATTCAAAAGCAAATCAAGGAAGCACTACAGAAAGGTAAAAACTTACTTAAAGATATCAAAAAGTGATACAGGATATCAATGGAAAAATCCCCATTGAAATAGCATAAATTAAAGGTCACAGCTTCTAGAAATGAAGGACACACTTAGAGAGTTTGGGATTATGTTAAATGACCAAACCTAAGAATAATTGGTGTTTCTGAGGAAAAAAAGAGATCTAAAAGTTTAGAAAACATATTTGAGGAAATAATTGAGGAAAACTTCCTCAGCCTTGCTAGAGATCAAGATATCCAAATACAATAAGCTCAAAGAACACCTGGGAAATTCATTACAAAAAAGATTATCACCTAGGTACATAGTCATCAGTTTATCTAAAGTCAAGACAAAGCAAAGAATCTTAAGAGTTGTGAGGCAAAAATATCATGTGATCTATAATGAAAAACCTATCAAGTTAACAGCAGATTTCTCAGCAGAAACTCTACAAATTAGAAGAGATTGGGGTCCCAACTTTAGTATCCTTAAACAAAGCATTTAACAGCCAAGATTCTTGTATCTAGTGAAACTAAGCTTAATAAATGAAGGAAAGATACAGTCCTCTTCAGAAAAGCAAATGCTGAGAGAATTTGCTGCTACCAAGACAGCACTATAAGAACTACTTAAAAGAAGCTCTAAACCATGAAACAAATCCTTAAAATACACCAACATAAAATCTCATTAAAGCATAAATCTCACTGGACCTATAAAACAATAACACAATGAAAAAAGGAAAACAGGAATTCAGTCAACAAATAGCATGAAGAATACACTAGTACTTCACATCTCAATACTAGTGTAGATTGTAAATGGCCTAATAGCTCCACTTAAAAGATACAGAATGACAGAATGTATACAAATTCATGAACCAAGTATCTGCTGTCTTCAGGAGACTTACCTAACAAATAAGGACTCACATAAACTTAAGGTAAGGGGTGAAAAAAGATATTCCATGCAAATGTATACCAAAAACAAGCAAGAGTAGCTAATCTTATATCAGACAAAACAAACTCTAAAGCAATAGCGTTAAAAAAGCACTTTGAGAGGCCAAGGTGAGTGGATCTCCTGAG
Source organism: Saguinus oedipus (assembly GCA_031835075.1). Classification (NCBI taxonomy): domain Eukaryota; kingdom Metazoa; phylum Chordata; class Mammalia; order Primates; family Cebidae; genus Saguinus; species Saguinus oedipus. The sequence continues at coordinate 10,543,540 of CM063180.1, forward strand.
GTCAAGAGTTTGAGACTAGCCTGGCCAATGTGATGAAACCCTGTCTCTTCTAAAAACATTTATGAGACCAACATCATCCTGATACCAAAACCTGGCAAAGACACAACTAAAAAAGAAAATTTCAAGCCAATATCAGTGATGAACATTGATGCAAAAATCTTCAATAAAATACTGGCAAACCAAATTCAACAGAACATCAAAAGCTTATCCATCACGATCAAGTAGGCTTCGTCCCAGGGATGCAAGGCTGGTTCAACATACACAAATCTCTAAACATAAACCATCACATAAACAGAACCAAAGAAAAAACCCACATGATCATCTCAATTGATACAGAGGCAGCCTTCAACAAAATTCAACAGCCCTTCATGCTAAAAACTCTCAATAAACTAGGTATTAATGGAACGTATCTCAAAATAATCAAAGCTGTTTATAACAAATTCACAGCCAATATCATACTGAATGAGCAAAAACTGGAAGCATTCCCTTTGAAAACTGGTACTAGACAAGGATGCCCTCTCTCACCACTCCTATTCAATATAGTATTGAAAGTTCTAGCTGGAGCAATCAGACAAGAAAAAGAAATAAAGGGTATTCAATTAGGAAAATAGGAAGTCAAATTGTCTCTATTAGCAGACAATATGATTGTATATTTAGAAGACCCCTTCATCTCGGCCCAAAATCTCCTTAAGCTGATAAGCAAATTCAACAAAGTCTCAGGATAGAAAATCAATGTGCAGAAGTCACAAGCATTTCTACACACCAATAAGACTAACAGAAAGCCAAATCATGAGCAAACTCCCATTCACAATTGCTACAAAGAGAATAAAATACCTAGGAATACAACTAACAAAGGATGTAAAGGACCTCTTCAAGGAGAACTACAAACCACTGCTCAAGGAAATAACAGAGGACACAAACAGATGGAAAAACATTCCATGTTCATGGTTAGGAAGAATCAATATTATGAAAATGGCCATACTGCCCAAAGTAATTTATAGAGTCAATGCTATCCCCATTAAGCTACCCATGACCTTTTTCACAGAACTGGAAAAAAACACTTTAAACTTCATATGGAACCAAAAGAGAGCCCACATAGCCAAGACAATCCTAAGGAAAAAGAACAAAGCTGGAGGCATCATGCTACCTGACTTCAAACTATACTACAAGGCTACAGTAATAAAAACAGCATGGTACTGGTACCAAAACCGAGATATAGACCAAGGGAACCGAACAGAGGCCTCAGAGGTAACACCACACATCTACAACCATCTGTTAGAATGGTGATCATTTAAAAATCTGGAGACAACAGATACTGGAGAGCATGTGAATAATAGGAACACTTTTACACTATTGGTGGGAGTGCAAATTAGTGTAACCATTGTGGAAGACAGTGTGGCGATTTCTCAAGGACCTAGAAATAGAAATACCATTTGACCCAGCAATACCATTACTGAGTATATACCCAAAGAATTATAAATCATTATATTATAAAGACACATACACACATATGTTCATTGTAGCACTATTTACAATAGCAAAGACCTGGAACTAACCCAAATGTCCATCAACGATATGCTGGATAAAGAAAATGTGGCACATATACACCATGGAATACTATGCAACCATAAAAAACAATGAGTTTGTATCCTTTATAGGGACATGGATGAATCTGGAAACCATCATTTTCAGCAAACTGACACAAAAACAGAAAACCAAACACTGCATGTTCTCACTCATAGGTGGGTGTTGAACAACTAGAACACATGGACACAGGGAGGGGAGCATTACACACTGCAGTCAGTTGCGGGGGGCTAGGGGAGGGACAGTGGTGGGTGAGGAGGGATAATGTGGGGAGAGATACCAGATATAGGTGATGGGGAGGAAGGCAGCAAACCACTTTGCCATGTATGTACCTATGCAACAATCCTGCATGATCTGCACATGTACCCCAGAACCTAAAGTACAAAAAAATAAAAGACCCACTTTGTTTCACCCCACCCAGGTAGCTGAGGAGATTTTCATAGTGAGATACCTGGAAAGGGCTAGGAACAAAGATGACTGACAGATGCTATCAGTATCAACCACTCAAGATAGCTGAAAAAAATGCTGAAGGAAGTTCTTCAAATTGAAACAAAAATGTTAAACATCAATGCAAAAGCATATGAAAGCATAAATCTCACTGGTGAAGATAAATATGTAGACATACACAGATTAATGTTACAGTGTAATGGTAGTATGTAATTTGCTTTTGACCCTAATATAAAAGTTAAAGCCTAAAAAGATGTTAATGAATACAGAATATAAAAAGAAGCAAATTCTGACTACAAGAACACAAAATGTGTGGGGAAGTGAAAGTGTAGTTTCTTAATGAAATTGCAGTTAAGCAGTTATCAACTTAAAATAGAAGGGTATAACTATAAGATAGTTTATGCAAACCTCAAGCTAACAACAAATAAAAAACCTATAGTACAAAATATAAACAGAAAATAAAGCAAATCACTACAAAAAAAATATTAAACAACAAAGACATCAAGACAAGACAAAAGGAACAAAACACTTACAAAACAGAGAGAAAACAACACAAGGCAATATAGTTTTTCATTTATCAGTATTTATTTTAAATGCAAATAAAGAAGGATTAAATTCACCAATTAAAAGGCATTTAATGGTTGAATGGATTTTTTAAAAAGCATGATTCAGTGATATGTTTTTTGCAAGAGATTAACTTTACAGACACACATAGGCTGAAAGTAAAGAGATGGAAAAAAATATTTCTTGCAAATGGCAACCAAAAGAAAGAGTGGCTGCAGATAAAATGTAAGTGTAAAATAAGGCCAAAAGTGTTTCTAAAGACAAATTAGGTCATTATATAATAACAAAAGAGTTGATTCAACATAAAGATATAATAATTTAAATATATACACACCTAGTAGTAGCGCACCTAAATATAGAGAGAAATATATCAGATCTGAAGACAGAAATTGACAGCAATATAATAATAGGGAACTTCAATGCCCAATTACAACAATGGATTGAACATGCAAACAGGAAGTCATGAAACAGCTACCTGGACAACACTATAGACCAAATAGGCCTAATAGACATATACAAACTTTCAACTCCAGCGAACCAAAGTATACTCACATCTTTTCAAGTGCACACAGGATATTCCTCAGCATAGATCACATATCAGGTCACATACAAAACAAAACTTCACTTAAGAAAAATCAAGATTATTTGATGTACCTTTTCTGACCACAATGAAATAAAACCAGAAATCAATAACAGCAAGAAAATTAGAAAATTCACATATATGTGGAAACTAAACAATACTATTGAACATCCCTTTGGGTCAAAAGAGAAATCAAAAGAAAACTTTTAAAGAATCTTGAGAGAATTAATCCTATTCAAAGGAAATGAAATCAGTACCTCAAAGAGATATCTGAACTGCCATTGTTCATTTTTGCATTCTATACAATAGTCAAGATATGAAATCAAACTAAATTTCCATTGATAGATGAACAATAAAGGAAACATAATATATAAATCCAATAAAATATTATTCAAGGGTGGGCATGGTGGCTCATGCGTGTAATCCCAGCACTTTGGGAGACTGAGTTGGGTAGATCACTTGAATCCAGGAGTTCAAGACCAGCCTGAGCAACATGGCAAAACCCTCTCTACTAAAAATACAAAAATTAGCTGAGTATGGTGCCACATGCCTGTAGCCCCAGCAACTTGGGAGGCTGAAGTGAATCATTTGAGCCAGAAAGGTGAAGGCTACAGTGAACCATGATTGTGCCATGGTTCAACTGCACTCCAGCCTGAACAACAGAGTGAGACCCTATCTCTTTCTCTCTCTCTCTCTCTCTCTCTCTCTCTCCATATACATATACACATACATATATACATATGCATGCCTTTAAAAGAAGGCTGAAATGTATATGCCAACAACACAGATGAAATTGGAGGACACTATGCTGAGTGAAATAAGCAGGACACCACAACACAAATACAAAATTAATGCTAGTGAGGATGTGGAGAAACAAGATCACTCAACTACTGCTAGTGGTAATATAAAATGGTACAACTACTCTGGAAAACAGTTGGGAAGTTTCTTAAAAAACTAAACATGGAACTGCCATATAAGGCAGCAATTATACTCCTTTAATTTATCCCAGAGCAATGAGAACTTAGATTCACATAAAAACCTATGCATGAATGTTCATAACAGCATTACTCCTAATTGCCAAAAACTGAAAACTATGCAGATATCCTCCAATGGGTGACTCAATAAACACACTATGGTAAAGCCATACCTTGGAATATTACTCAGCAATAAAAGGAGCAAACTATTGATAATGTGCAAACGCCTGAATGAATCTCCACCAAATTGTGCTGAATGAAAACAAGCCAAGTCCAAAATGTTTCATACTGTATAATTTAATTTATATAATATTATTAGACCAGGCACTGTGGCTCGTGCTTGTAATCCCAACACTTTGGAGGCAGAGGCCAGAGGATCACTTGAGGCCAGTAGCTCAAGACCAGCCTAGGCAATAAAATGAGACCCTGTCTCCACAAAATAAAAAAAGAAAAAAAGAAAAATTACCCAGGTGTAGTGGCACACACCTGTAGTCCCAGGTACTCAGGAGGCTGAGGTGGGAGGATCTCTTGAGCCTAGGATTGTGCCACTGCAATCCAGCCTATGCAACTGGTCTCCAATGAGACCTTGTCTCAAATGCTAATGATAATATTATTATTGAAATGACAAAAGTATAAAAATGGAGAATGGAATAGTGATTGTCAGGGTTAAAAAGAGGCTGAGGGTGAGAAGAAACTAGAGTGGCTATGAAATGCCAGACAAGAGATCCCTGTGGCATTGTAGCGTTCTGTGCCTTGACTCTATCAATATTGGTATCCTGGTGATGATACTGTACTATTACCTGTGCAAGATGGGGAACATTGAGTAAAGGGTACATGTGCTCTTTCTGCATTATTTGTTACAATTGCATGTAAATCTGTAGTTTTTTTCAAAATAAAAACTTTAAAGAAAATAAAATGCATACTAATGGATAAACAAACAGCACGTTGGGAGAGAAGAGGTGTGAGAAAGCTAAAAGCTCATCTACATGCAAGTCAAAAATATCAAAAAGCTAATGAGAAAGATCAGTATAAGCCCACTTTATCAGTCCAATTATCAATATAAAATCACATATTTAGAAATATGAGCAGTTCCCAAATAATAAGGATCAAAAGCGGTGGTCTCTGAAGACTGGCCTTGGGAAGGAGAAAGGTGGGAAAGAAGGCAGGTCCTTTTCATCATAAACTTCTCTGTACACTTCCATTAAACAATGTGTTTAACACTAAGCCAGTTCAGGGCCTTCTCTGAAGCATACAATTATAATGCATGTGAATGTCTTTATGTTACTGATCATCTTTGTGAATACATGGCTGGATTTAAACAAGATCTTAAAGTACATTTCCCTTTCCCCTTCTTTGTGGTGGATCAGCTCCTCTGTCAGATCAGAAATAAACAAGGGGGAAAGCTGCCTTATTTTCTTTCCTCACATTCTGTTGACTTGTTCAACTCACTTGTGATTTTATTTCCCTGAGTGTTCACAGGAACGCTGTCCTCACTCCTTGCCCCCACCTTTTTGAGCTTCCTGATGAACAGGAATTCAATCCTACATTTACTAAGCCCCTTCAGCTTTAACCTGTTCATTCTTTTCCAGCAGAGACCTCTTCTTGAGGAATCCAAAAGCCTCCCCACTCTGAACATCTTAGATCACAATTTAAAGCCAACAAATCAGTTTCAAGATAGAGTTATACTGTGATTTATTCATAATCACCCTTCCTTCAGTTATCCAGACATATAGTCATATATTCACTTCCTTTGGACTGCAAATCCACAGAACGATTAATTTCCAGACTCGTGGTGAATGCCAGCTCAGGAATAAGGCTGTTCTGGAGGGAAGGAGCCATCCGTGAGCAGAAGCTACCTTGAATTCATACTCCACAGGTGGAATTAAATGCTTTTGGCACCGATCATCAATGGAATTTTCAACATATCATGAAAGGAAGTTGAACTAAAAAAGACGCAGAAGGAACAAAGAGAAGGATTATGGGGTTTTATTCACAGGCATTATGATAGAAAAGGTAAGTCGGTGCCAATGGTTTTACAGCTCAAGTCAAGTGAGATCATCCATGCCGGAGCCTGAGTGTTAGTTCTAGAGAGAGCTGTGCTCTACAGCAGAGCAGGGAGCAGTTCATAAGGCGCTGGCTGACAGATTTCTCAAAATGTTTGTTCCAATCCTAGGCTTAATAAGTGAATCCCCTTAAAGCAAAGTTGGTTCCCCAAAACATTCATACCAAGAAGGGGGTTTGGACTCCACTATGAAAACATTGTCTTTCTGGTTTAAAAGTTGGAGATCAGCATGAATCATTTCCCTCCAATTGCATACCTCTGAAGTGGAGAGTGCATGAGCTTTCAGCACGAGCACCCTCCAAAACCTGGGCGCCTCCAGATGCTGCATTTCTGAGGCTCCGACAGATGATCATCCTCTTTACATCCCATTAAAACACTCGTGCTGATATAATTTCCTCACCTCAGGCAACAGAGATATGAACCTCAAGATGATGCATTGTGTGGGCTGGGTAAGCTCTATTTAGCTCACCATCAAATTCTAACTTTTGGATCACTTTACCCCAGCAGCACAACTGCCTCTTTACAACGCATTCGGTTGAGCTTGGAGGCTCTACATCTGGTTTCGTCCAACTTCAGCTCATTTGATTTTTCCTTGTTCAAAGATCACATCTGTGCATTTGAAATCACCCATCAGATGCCACTACTGGCTCTGGTTCCCAATGGATATAGTGCTTTTCCTAATCAGAGCTGAGGCTTTAATAGTGAGAAAAACAGGCATCAAGTATTCAACAAATCTATTCTTTGGCACCTCTTTTAGCTTTTATTAAGGCGAATGTGAACGGGGTAATGTGAAGTCTAATAAATATAGAGGACAGGAAAGGCTCAGCTTGGAATATGTCCAGGCCTGCTTTACCCATAATAGGACATTTAATTTTTCCTTTATTGATTACACTGTATTTGCCACAGCAGCCCGGCTTGCCAAGAACATAGCATTATACGAATCCCAAGAGCAGGAAGGACTCAAGAAGTAAAACACAGGAAATTCAAGAAACTTTCTCAAAACATTGGCAATTGAATGCCATTTTTCTCAATTTTGAAAATAAATGTTTTTAGCAAGCATAAGGCCTCACATGACATGATGTGAAAAGGCTAAAAACAGCAATAGAAATTACATTCAGAAAAGTGCATTGCCAACATACAGCGAAGGCTTTGGCTTGCTCTGTGCCCATGGGAATGTAGGCATGGCTGGCAGGGCTGCCGGGTACTAATCCTCAGCTCCCTGGAGAGGCTCATCCCTGGGCACTGGCTTGAAAATAAAAATTTAAACCTCTCTGATGTTCGACATGATATGAACTTAAGCCTTAGAAGTTGAGAGTCTGTGCGAGTGATTATGCGTATGTGAGTGTGGGCTTTGAGGTGTGTGTGCCTGTGTAGGATCTGCTTCTTTTTCTTGATTATTGTCTGTCCTCATCATATTCTCATACATTTCTTACCCCTAAGACCCTCTTGGTCTGAGAGAAGCACCTATTGACTTAAAGGGGAAATTTTAATTTTAGAGCATTAAATTCCCTTGGCGTTAGTGATTAAAGACTCATGGGTCCTTGCTCATCAGACTTGAAGAAATCAGAGAGGTCCACATCTCAGGACTCTTAAAAATAAAATTAACCTCTCTAGTTTTTTAAAATACTCTCTTCCAATAAGTAGAGAATTTGGAGCTTAACAATCATGTATTTACTATTTTGGTAGTTTTTAATCTAATATTAAAATGGTTCTGTTCAAAACATTTGGGATTATCTAATATATCATTTGCTTAATATGATCACACAAACATGTTCTCAACAGGTGTGTATTTTATTCCATCCTAAAGGCACAAAGGGAAGAGGGAAACTTAGCTGCTCTTTGCTCTAGAGCTCAAAGGCGTGGACCATTGAGGTGCAACAGTTTGAAAATACACATGGGTTCTTTTTGGGTACACATTTGGTTTTCATTTGCTTGAAACAGTATTGTAACCTAATAAAAAAAGAACCTACAGTTTTTATATAGGGAAGTTAACTGCCTGTGGTTAGAAGATTTTTTTGTTTTTTATTCAGTTATTTTAAGGATATTATCACAATAATACCCAACACTCCATTAGAGTGATGGCATTGAGCATTGACTTGATTTAGCGTGATGTATTATTCATCATCGAAAATACCAAATGCCAACACCCACTTACGGGGTTATGGCATATGTACAACAAGAAAGCATTTTCTAGAAAGCAGTAGGTCTTCTAAGCATAACGTGCCAAGCTTGCCATCATTCTTTAACTAACCCCCTAAAAGAAAGAGCAAGTGGTCAGGGATTTTGCTATGCATAAAACTACCATAAACTCTAATCAAATGGATGCTTGCTTAGGGATCTGAATTCCAGAGTATCTTCCATGCAGAATAAGTTGAGAGCTAGTCTAGGTTGTAGAGTGAGGGAAGCCTACGGACCTCACAGAATTCAGCACAGGTGAGCATTCAAAAGTTCACAATTTCCAGGCTTACGTCAGTCCTTGGGAGTGAACCGATGGAATATTTCTAAATACTTCTACTCGATGTTCGGCTTCCTAAAATACCAACTAATAAGCACCACTGGACCGATTTCTTAATTCATGAATTCCAAGTACACACAGAATTTAGCATTTAGAATCCCCATGATCCAAGTATCTAAAAACTCACCCTGTTTATATTCAATCAGACCTCTGTTCTTACAGATGTTCATTTATTTCAAATATAAATTGATGTTCAGTAGAAAGTAGATTTCTCAAGAAGTAACCACAGTGGCCTAACAACGAAGAGGTAATATTCTGTAGACCAGTATGCATCTCTCTCACTGGGGGATTACAACAACATGAGCTCCTCTCTCCCTATCCTCCTCAGGAGTGATACAGGAAGGTAGACAACTCCCGTGCATGGTGGCTAACACCTGTAATCCCAATACTTCAGGAGGCCAAAGCTGGAGAAGACTTGAGCCCCAAGAGTTTGAGACCAGCCTGGGCAACATAGTGAGACCCCATCTCTATAAATCATTTAAAAAAGCAAATGGACAACAGATGCTAACACAGTTGGAAAAAAACCTTCGTCAAATAATGGCTGCCAGTGAGTCCCTCTTTTGTGGTCAGTACTCTTAAGCTTGCCTTCCCCTGCACAGTGATGCTGTAAGACAGGTGTTATTTCCATTTTAGAGGAATAAATCGAGGTACCTAGAGAGCAAGTGGCTTACCCAAGACCACATAAACTAGAAAGCAAAGGACTGGGATTCAGCTTGAACATGCTACTAAGTTGTTCTCACTATCCATGAGCATGAGTCTCCCCTTTGTGCCTGGAGGGATAAGGGGAAGGGGACCATTCCACCTTTCTGACAGACATTCTCTCCTACTCCCATCTTTCTATTTCCTGCTAACTCCTGACCCTACCCATGTGGCAAAAGAAGAGGCTTGACTGAGCTGCGTGAGAGCAGGTGTTGGAGGAGGCAAAGAACGGAGAGAATTTCCTCAGTCGTAGAATTCTGTGTGATTGATTTGGGGTGATTATGGTGTTTCCTTCACCTGACCAGCAATCTTGACGTATCATCAGTGATCCATAACAAGTTCATGTGGTCTGGGCCTTCTCTAGCTTTTCATGTTTCCTTCCAGCATTATCCAGGTGGATGCCACATTCAGGTTTCCGGTGTCGTCGTCTGTAAGGGTCCTGCACAGTACCTGGAAATGTCAGGATTTATCAGGAGCAGTCTCGGCAATGACAAAGCCCAGCTGGATGGGTGTTTTTTTATTATTATTATTTCGTGCTTGTTTTTCCTATTAAGCATGATCACCCCTCTTCTTCTCCATTGGAAGATAAGCTTGACGCAGGGAAAATGACTGACTCTGTGTTCAAAGTTGAATCCCCAGAACTGTTCCTGACACACAGGAGGCACTGGAAGCCTATTTGTTAAATGAATGAATCAATAAATGAATATATGCTGGTGAGAAACCCAAATAAAGCGGGAACCCAACTGCTATGTTCTCCATGAAGGTAATCAGTTGGGATAGGCTCCTTGTTAAAAAAAAAAAAAAAAAAAACAGACCAATTGTTTATTTCTCACACCTGGCCCCTGGCTTTGGGAGTCAGGAAAAGGCTCTGTTCCTACAGTCCCTTTGGGAGCCAGACTGGGGAGCAGCACCAGCCCTTCTCTGGAGCTCCTTGTCTGAGGGATATGGCGCCAGGTGGAGATGCTCTGACCTAGAAGTGAAATACATCATACTCACAGGTCCTGGCCAGAACTAGTCACGTGGTTCTACTCCACCCCAATGGCCAGGAAATGCAAACTTCCCATGGGCCTGCAAGGCAGGAAGCTGGGAATATTTGATAAAATGCATGTCTGGTACCACTGAAAACAAACGAAACAGTGATTCTGTAGGCATCAAAGTGCAGTGTGGAGATTTAGAACACTAGAGAAAGGAAATGGAAAGAGGCGAACATAGAAAATGGACAGACTAGCCACATTCAGTGCAGCACTCTTCACAAGCTTCGGAAGCAGTGCTTGCAGTGTGGCCACAGCTGCACTAGGTAACACAGTAATTGACACACAGGAGGAGCTCAAAAAAGATTTGCTGGATGAATGATCACACAAAACATGATTCTATAGATGAAATAGAAACATAATGAGGCTGACCATTGCTGCTTCTATTGGGAATGGTATTGTTTCATGGAAGGATGTGGGTTCATGCATAAGCCACATCAGATAGCTCACTTTTCATTTCCCTGGAGTTAAAAAGTGTGGTTCTTCAAAGTCACACACACAAGGCTGAAGAAACCCAATACATTGGACAAAAGGCTACAATCTTAAGTCCCGGGACTCCTGCCATGTGAAAAACACCCTCCCATCCTGGAAGCTTTCTAGCTCCCCAGATAGGGGCTTGGATCAAGTGCTCCCCTACCCCGGTCTCTCCAGCTTTGAGATGCTGTTATTCTCTGATCTTGGTTTTGGCTTTAGCACTGAGTTATATTATATTGCTGAGGTCATTGTTTATTCTACCACATGGTTGTAGCGGCCTCATTTTATAAATGAAGGAACAAAGAACAAGAAAGTTCATGTAGAGTCCAGTCTTACACTATGGTTTTATGCTGAGGCCAGAGCAATGAAACAGGACTCAGTGTGGGTGGTGAGTATGGGTGTGTGTGATGTGTGGTGTGTGTGATATATACATATGTGCCTGACTGTCGTGTGTATTGTATGGATGTAGCACGTATGACTGCATGTATGGTGTGCATATGTGGTATGTGTGAATGCATGTGTGTGTGTGGCATGTTTTGACCTCTGCTGAAACAGCAGTTCAGGTGATGGAAGCCTCCTGTTCAATCACAAAACAGACTGTTTTCCTCTAAATTCCTTGGACATTGTGGTGCCCTGAGCCAAGATCTCTATCTCTACGGCGGAGAGGGAGGATTAACCTGAAATCAATGTTCAGCAGGGTTTCAGGCACTCTCCCTCAGTGGCAAACTAACACATGGAAGGCACTCACGAGAAGCATTGAATAGATGCCTCAGATGTGGAATTATACATGCTACTTGATGCACAGAGCCAGGCTGCCTGAAAGTTCATTCCAAAGTTTTAAAGAGTGTGAATCTGTGCTTCAAATTTCAAGGCAGTTCCAAGTTGGACAGAAAGCTCCCTCTGCTGGCTGCAGAGCTCCCCATTTTCTTAACGTTAGACAGTGCAACACAGTCCCCCTGAAGAGGAGCAGCCCAAGGGCATGGGATCCTGACATGTATGTGCTGAATTAGCGATAAGTGGAATGACAGGCCATGGCTCAGAAAGGACACCAAAGGAAAAAGGAGCAGTGGCCTTTGGCCAGGGGAAGAAATGCTATTGACACAGTCAGAACCACTTCTTAAAAAATAGTCTTAAAAAAATATATGTATTTTTAGTAGAGATGGGATTTCACCATGTTGACCGGGATGGTCTCGATCTCTTGACCTTGTGATCCACCCACCTTAGCCTCCCAAAGTGCTGGGATTACAGGCGTGAGCCACTGCGCCCAGCCTGTAATCCCAGCTACTCAGGAGGCTGAGGCAGGAGAATTGCCTGAACCCAGGAGGTGGAGATTGCGGTGAGCCGAGATCGCACCATTGCACTCCAGCCTGGGTAACAAGAGCGAAACTCCGTCTCAAAAAAAAAAAAAAAAAATATGAAACAGCATTTGCAAGGATTAAAAACTCAAGTTATCCCTTCCATCCTACAACTCACTCTGACTGGAGCATTTGATCACAAATTATACTCTCAAGTAGTTTTCTTAGGAACTTATAGTAAATAGAAACTCAAACTAAAGTTCATCAGGAATCTGTCAACCTCACAGACAATGTTTATTTGAAACGAACTCCCTCTCCACTGTGGAGATAGTGATCCTGGCTCAGGGCTCCATGATGTCCACGGAATTTGGAGGAAAACAATCTGTTTTGTGGTTGAACAGGAGGCTTCCATCACCTGAACTGCTGTTTCAGTAGAGGTTAATACATGCCACACACACATGCAGTCACACATACCACATACACACACCATACATGCAGTGATACATACTACATCCACACAATACACACGCACAGTCACACACATATATATCACACATGCCACACATCACACACACTCATACTCACCACTCACGTGTTTGTACACACATGCACATGCAACCGCAGACCCCCACACACTCATACCACTCACACACACATTCACACATACTTATCCACACGTGTTCACACCACACACCCGCAAAGTCAGGCACGTTTTTACTTTCCAATGTTTGAAAGTTTGTGTGCTCAAATTTAAAACTAGGATTTTATTTGGTAAGTACTCCACACCCCACTCATGCCCAAAGATTTTTGAATTATGCCTTCTGACAGATTTGACATTCCTGAATAACTCGTTCCTTAAGAGGTCACTCTAACCTCTAAAACAGATTTCAGGGGAAAGAGGGTGCCAGAAATCGCTCAGCTTAGTGAGGCCAGTTTTACAAGTAGGTGGAGAACGCTAATAATGAAAGGCATAATTTTCAGAGTTCAGACAAGTGTTTTGCCCTAGGATGCCTCTGCTACTCTGTTCCCATAGCCTAAAATACAGAATTTAAGCTCTACTCTTTTGGCCTAGAGCCATGTGATCCTTTTAAAGGGACACATTACTCATGGAGTACAAGGTTTGGGTTATGTAAGATGAATAAATTGTAAGGTCTCTTGTGCAACATGGTGACTAGAGTTTCCAGACCTGTATGAATCCTTGAAATTTGCTAAGAAGGGAGTCTTCTGTGTTCATGCACACACACACACACACACACACACACACACACACATGCAACTATATGAGGCAACAGATATGTTAATTAACTTGATTGTAGTGATCATTTTACAATGTATAAGTATACCAAAGCATCAGGCTATGTACCATAAATATATACAATTTTTATTGGTCAATTTTACCTCAACAAGCCTGGAAAACTAAGGTCAAAAGGAATAATGAACGCTTCCCTTCCTTGATATATTGGGCATTACATCTAAAGAGAAGTCGAGGGAGGTGCAACAATACCAAGTGGGAGATGACTTCTAGAATAAAGAGCCTCGAAATTGCTTACAGGAGACTTGGATCAGCTCACAGTGTTGCTAAGCCAGGATGTGGTTTGGTGTTATTAATTATCACCGATGGCTCTTCATTGCCACATACCGAGTGCTGTGCCATGGGTCAGACACGGTGCCCAGTTCCCTATCACGGAATCCTCTCACAATCCCGTGAGGAAGAAACGCATCTCTCAACTTACACGTAGAAAACTAAGGTTTAGTACCTTACCCAGGATTAGGGAGCTTTACCCCATGAAGCAAAACCACCTAAGTGCCCCAATAATGACTGCTCAAATAGCCATGAATAGAGTTAGTATTATTTTTCTATGACTGCTCAAATAGCCATGAATAGAGTTAGTATTATTTTTCTATGACTGCTCAAATAGTCATGAATAGAGTTAGTATTATTTTTCTACTGTTTTCACCACAAACAAGAGTAATTCTGAATAAACTCCAGAACAATACCCTGTGAATACCAAGATATTCTTCCAAGGTCATTCTTCAGTCCTCCCTTTAGTGATGAAGATTTTGAAGGCCAGAGGGGGCCAGTGGTGTGAAGCAGCATTGCTCACGAGATGCACGAGCTGCCCCCACTTCTCATTAGGGCAGGACCAAGAACCAGCCACAATTCTAGAAAAAAAGCAGGCAGGGCGCAGCGGCTCATGCCTGTAATTCCAGAACTTTGGGAGACCAAGGTGAGCAAATCACTTAAGGCCAGGAGTTCGAGACCAGCCTAGCCAACATGGTGAAGCCCCATCTGTACTAAAAATACAAAAATTAACTGGGCGTATTGGTGGGCTCCTATAATCCCAGCTACTCAGGAGGCTAACACAAGAGAATAGTTTGAACCCAGGAGGCAGAGTTTGCAGTGAGCCGAGATCGCAGCACTGCACTCCAGCCTGGGTGACAGAACAAGACTCTGACTCAATAAAAAAAGCAATAAAAAAGAAACCAAAATGCATGTAAATAAAACAGGATTTTTCACAATTTCAACAACTAAATAGGCATGTGATAGTCTATATAATTCCGCAACTACATTGTTTATAACTGAAGAAACACTCATATATCAATAATTTCATTATATTGTACAGTTTTTCCATTGAATGCATTTGTTTATTTTGCTAATTAAAAAACAGTTGCGCAATTACAAGTTTCCAGAATCTACCTAGGTATGAATCAATTATAAAGAAATAGCAATTACATTCTAATGTGAATGAGCAAAGTTTTCTTCTGAATTTTTCATGAGCCCTTCCTTGATTTAGCCCTCAAGCCTGAAGTTTTCAAAGTTGATGGCCCTTCTTTGCATAAGTAAATGAAGAAATACGCTGAGAAGCATTTACAACCCACACTAAAGAGTCTATTGTGAAATACATTGACTTCATAATTGCTATGAAGAGTTGCTTTGCTGTTTTGATCTTTGCGTGGTAAAACTCTTCCAAATGTTTCTGAGGAAAGAGCAGAGTGCGATGCGCAGAAGTGTTGAAATCCATTACTGACCAAAATATGCCATTGTTTGTTTTTCTCTCAGACTGGAAAGCTTAGAGTCCTAATTTAGGGAACGGACATGTATCGCCTCTGTTCTTTCCTAAATTAATCTGCCTTCCTATTGGTGGCACTGAGAAGCTTTTTGCTATTTCTTTGATCACTTTGCATTGGAGGCTTTGTAGGTGTGAGTGGGCTGGGAGGTGTTTTTGTTTATAATGTCTTCAAGGAGAGTGCCTGGGCAGAGAAAAGATTATTCAGGGGTTTACTTTGGTATTTAAAAATTGATATTCAATTTATTAAAGTTATAAATTCGTCTTGTCTCAGCCTTTTGAAAGTTAAAAATTCAAAATATTTGTTTTTTTCATAAACTTTTAAATCCAATCTATATATAACTATAAATATCACTCTAAAAAGTATTAATAGTCACTTTTAAGAAGACTTTGATTCATACTTGATCCTATTTACAAAGTTAATTTTAAAATTTCAAACGTATAAAACAACATTTATAAATTTCAAATAATTGATTTCCTTCTAAATACTACGATTGTCTGATTGAACAAACTTTTCCTAAATATGTAAAAATTGCACTATATGTTTAATAAATTAAACTTACAAATAAAGACTTTAAGCTTTCTTAAATGATCTAACATTATTTACAAACAAAGCAATTTCAACTTAGAAATGACAAGTTTAAATTGTTACTCAATTACCCTTTTTAATTTATTGATAAGGTTGACTATTATTACTATTATTATTTTTTTTTTTTGAGACGGAGTTTCGCTCTTGTTACCCAGGCTGGAGTGCAATGGAGCGATCTCGGCTCACCGCCACCCCCGCCTCCTGGGTTCAGGCAATTCTCCTGCCTCAGCCTCCTGAGTAGCTGGGATTACAGGCACGCGCCACCGTGCCCAGCTAATTTTTTGTATCTTTAGTAGAGACGGGGTTTCACCATGTTCACCAGGATGGTCTCGATATCTTGACCTCGTGATCCACCCGCCTCGGCCTCCCAAAGTGCTGGGATTACAGGCTTGAGCCACCGCGCCCGGCCAGTTGACTATTATTCTAATAGGCAAAATCTTATAAACATATTCAGATGCCTTATTACAAAAATATTAACATTATGTTTTGATTCTCTTACTAAACCTTTTTCAGGGTAAAAGATGCTAATCAACTAAAATACAGTATGTCACTCTCCAAAATTTAAGGGATACCTTCTTAACAGCTAGATGTTCTTTTTTTTTTTTTTTTGAGATGGAGTTTCGGTCTTGTTACCCAGGCTGGAGTGCAGTGGCGCGATCTCGGCTCACCGCATCCTCCGCCTCCTGGGTTCAGGCAATTCTCCTGCCTCAGCCTCCTGAGTAGCTGGGATTACAGGCACGCGCCACCATGCCCAGCTAATTTTTTGTATCTTTAGTAGAGACGGGTTTCACCATTTTGACCAGAATGGTCTCGATCTCTTGACCTCGTGATCCACCCGTCTTGGCCTCCCAAAGTGCTGGGATTACAGGCTTGAGCCACCGCACCCGGCCTACAGCTAGACGTTCTTAACAGCTAAAAGTATCAGGCCGGACACAAATTGAATTCTTGTCAGTGACACCAATGGCCCACTTCACCCGAATGGACAGACTGTAACAGGGACTTCGTAACATAATGAAGGGGCTGATACCACAGAGAACCTATATCCCTTAAAATACAGTTGCCCCTAAATGAATAAAAATCTCAGTGAAAATCTGCTACCCTCACTTATGCTGCTACATCACTTAACTGGGTTCTTCATTCCCTTCCTTCATACAATATTTAAATGTCTTTTTAAAGGTGCAAAGACCTCAAACTTGACAGACTCTTGCACTTTTTTCATATTAACCCTGTCTCTTAGGGCCATAGAACTTTTATAGATTATAAGATGACATCTAATCAAATAGTTAACTATTTACAGTTAGGTATAGCAGTTATGAAAAATAAACTTTGCAATCAAATTTGCATGGATTGGAATCCCAGCCCTGCCATTTTCTAATTAGGTGACCTTGGGCAAGGCACTTAAAGTCTCTGGGTCTCAGTTTTGTCATCTGCAAAAAGTATTATTTTGAAATTTGTTGTGAGATTTAAATAATATAGAAAAAGGCATTAAGACAGTCCCTGGCATATACATTATATAAGCATTAGTAACTATACATTGTAGCTCTTTCGTGAGATAGAACATTCTATTGATAGAATCTCTGCCCATTTTGTAATATTCAGTAATTGTCTATAAGATGTGCTTGGTAAAAGTTTCTAGCTTAGAGTTTGTGTATTTCTCTATTCTTTCTAACCTTCCCGAAGTACAATTGTTTTTTAGAAAAGAAGAAAATGATCATTCTAAAGTTTTGTTGGAGCACTGGGCCTTTTGGCTTAGCCAAAGGCAACTTCTCTAGGCTTACCCATTACTGGGAAGTCTGAAGCTTGGGAGAGGGTGGACCCAAGGACTGGCTCACACCACGTCCATCCCAGACTCTTCTAATAGGTCTTCCCTCATGCAGAGGTGAAAAGCTAACCACCTGCTATGGTTTGGATATGGTTTGTTTTTCCCCTCAAATGCAAGCTGAAATTTGATTCTCAATGTGGCTGTGTTGTGGGGTGGGGCCTAGTGGGAGGTGTACAGGTCATGGACAGATCTCTTATGAATGGCTTGGTGCCATTCTCATAGTAGGGAGTTCTTTCTCTCACAGGACTGGATTGGTTCTTGAGGAAAGGATTACTTCCCACAAAAGTGGACTGTTATCAAGCCAGGACACCCCCTCAGGTACGTTCTCTCTTCTCACATATCTGCTTCCCCTTTGACCTTCTCCACCATGTTTTGATACAGCACAAAAGCCCTCACAAGAAGTAGAGCAGATGCCAGCACCATGCTTCTTGTGCAGCCTACAGAACCATGAGCTAAATTAACCTCTTTTCTCTATAAATTAACCAGCCTCAGTTATTCTTTTATAGCAACACAAAATAGACTAAGATACCACCATGTTCCTAAACCCCCTTGCAAGTAGGGTCTGCCAAGCGATTGGGGTTCCACACATGACGTGCACCCGTACATGGGTGGGAGGGTGGCAGCAAAAATGGAGGAGGTCCACGGTCCTTATGCTGCTTCTTGTCTTTCTTCTACAATCACAGAATTGGAAATGTTGGGCTGAAGCAGATTCCAGTGCTCAGTCCCTGACTTTGTTAGTGTTGACAACTAGCAAAAAAAAAATATATATATATATATATATATATATTGCTTTCTTCCTTTCTTAACTCAAAAATTTCTTCTGTTTTACCCCCAGGCCATGCACAGTCCAGAGCGGTGGTTCTCAACCAAGGGAAATTCCCCATCCTCCCAGGAGACATCTGGCAAAATCTGGAGACATTTTTGATTGTCATGAAGGTATCAGGTGGGGTTGGGATGGGGCTGCCATTGTTATTTACTGGGCAGAGGCCAGGGATGCTGCTGAAGATCCTACAATGGACAGGCCAGTCTTCACAACCAAAAAATTATCCAGTCAAAAATGTCAGTAGTGCTGAGGTTGGGAAATCCTAGAACCACACACTGTTCTGTGTCTGCTTATTCGGTGGCTCTTTAGCTCTGTAAGCGTGCTTGTATTGAACCCCACACGATGAAGTGATAACAAGTAAAAAAAGTGAAGTTGGGAGGAAAGCATGAGATTACTGTGAGGAGCAGGAAAACTTCCTGGGATTGTGTGTATTTTGCTAGTTTGATCATGAGTTAGTGTGCGTTTAATTTAAGTGAGTGAATTCAAGTGAGTGAGTGTTCTAAGAATAAAAGATGGAGGAGATTTTGAATCTGTTACAAAGCTATTGAAGCAATCCCTAGAACCTCCCCACCCAAAATGTGGTCCAGAAACCAACCCCACTGGTACCACCTGAGTCTTTGTTAGAAATGAAGATACCCCAGTCCTACCTCCGAGATTTTCAGTGAGAATCAACATTTTTAACAAGACCTCCAGTATGCCAATATGCACACTGAAAATGTATCGCATAGGCAACACCAGCAGGTGTGTATGAATTGGAGAGAAAACTTTTAATTGGCAAGTACTCGGACAGCGAATTGCATGGTATCAGGCTTTTGCTCCCTGGCTGGTAAAATGAAGAATTTCAACACCAGACACAAATGAGTGTAACTTCAGATCTGCTTTGTTTTATATCTGATTGCTACTTAATCACCAGTGGCCTGGAACACATCAATTATTTCTTTCTCCCTCTATTAAGTATTTAATGATCTGCAAACAAGCTCCTGAGAAGATGCCACTTAAAGAGACCCTATGGTCCTTTTGTAATATGAGTCATTTCGCCCCTTATTGTTCCTCTTTGTAAGAAAGATGTTTAGTATGCAGTGTTAGGTGTACTATTTAAAAATGTGAAAGGCTACTTATTAGAGAGAGATTACATCTCCCCAGCAGAAATATCCCCAGCACTGCCACCCACACAATATACACACCACTCCTTGTCTAAACCCCAAGGAGATTTTGTAGTCGGTACTTCTTGGCAGCCCTCACTTCGCTCCTCTAGAGAGCACACACAGACCGTGGCTCCACACATCACTAAATTATCTCTGCATGGATTCTGCAGGAACATCTGTCAAAAGTAAGACCATGGCAGAGGCAAATAGGTGGTTTTCAAACTATTTCCTGGAGCCCTAGGCAGGCTCAGAGGTTGAGAAAAAGTGGAGCAGTGGGGTTTATGGGACCTTCCACTTCCACTCCATCAAGAGTACTTGTATTTGTATCTGTTTTAAAGATTGGGCTGTATAAAATTGCATTTGAAAAATGCATACTACTGTTTCTAAGAAACATCTGAAGGACACTGAAGCAGATGATTGCTAAGATCTAGTCAAGATCCATTATTCTTTAACCTGAAGAAACACAACTAGTAACCAAAAATATGAAAAAATGCTTACCCTTAACAATAATCAAACACAATTTGATTTTTCCATTGTCATTATTATAAGCCTCAGGAAAACACCTACAGCTCTCAGGGTGTGATGTAACACCTTCAAATACATATGCGATGGATTATAAGATGATATAAAATTTTTGAGTAGACAATATTTATAAAAATCTGAAAGATTATGCATATCCTCTTATATAGCAATCCCACATAACTCTTTCATAGAGAAATAATTTAAAACTGATTAAAAATTATATTCACTAACATATTTATTACAGTGCTATTTATTACATGAGAAAAATGGAAAACAATCTAAATGTCCAAAATAGTGCAATTAGCCAGGTGTGGTGGCTCATGTCTGTAATCCCAGCACTTGGGGAGGCCGAGGTAGGCGGATCACCTGAAGTCAAAAGTTCGAGACCAGCCTGACCAATGTGGTGAAACCCCATCGCCACCAAAGACACAAAATTAACTGGGTGTGGCAGCACATACCTGTAATTCCAGCTACTTGGAAGGCTGAGACAGGAGAATCCCTTGACTCCTGGAGGCAGAGGTTGCAGTGAGCCGAGATCACACCATTGTACTCCAGCCTGGGCAACAAGAGCAAAACTCCATCTCAAGAAACAAAACAAAACGAAATAGTGCAATATTCAAATATGATTATAATAACTACATAAAGACATATAAATGCTTACGACATTATGTTACGCTAAAAAATACAATGTAGTAAGTGCGTAAACGAAGCTTTTGAAATTTCTTTATGTATTTTAAAAAGAGCAAAACATTCAGAGAAGTTGTAAGAATGATGGGATTATCACTGATCTTTTTTCTCGTCACTATTTTCTAAATTTTGTATAATATGAATGTTACTTACAGTGAAAAAAAGTATTTTTGAACGATCTTAACAGATTTCAGTCACCACCATTAAAGATGTATCTTTAAACTTTTATGTAACAGCCACCACCCTAGGCACTTGACATTTTAAAAAAGAGAAAAAAGGAGGTCTCACCCCTCAGTTAACAGTGTGACGAGGTAAGTGTGGCTAAATGTGTGCACACAGCACTGCAGAGACCCAGCAGCTGAAGGAACTAATTCTATCAGAGTGAGACTCAGAATGTATTACCTGTATATTAATGATGTGACCTGCAGGAATACGTCCACCTGGATTCATTTCTTCCTTCACAGTATTTGTACCCTCACCCCATCCAACAAGGCGTAAAAGTGCTGAAGGCAGATTTTACTCTATATGGAAAGAGTCACGTGGGCAACGATTGTAGTCTTACTTATGGAGACTTTTACACATACAAGAAACAAGGGTTGAAGGACAGGACTTTGGAAAGCAAGAGTCACTGTCACTGGGCCATGCTAGAGAAGTCAAGCCAGAGGCTTGAGCAAGGTGCTTCCCAGGTAACTAAACAGGAACAAAGGCAGTGTCACATCAGAGACCCTGGAAGACCTGGTGGTTTCTGGTGCCCTTCTATCTGGGCATGCCTTTTGAATTTAATGCTTATAAAGTAGACCCCTGACCTGAATTTAAGTTGAATGATTTTTTTTTATTAACTTTATTTATTTTTGAGACAGGGTCTTAATCTGTTGCCCAAGCTGGTCTCAAACTCCTGGGCTCAAGTGATCCTCCCACCTCGGCCTCCCAAAGTACTGGGATTATAAGCATGAGCCATGGAGCCCAGCCTGAAATCATTTACCTTAGGGTTGTACAGATCTCACTGAAAAACACAGTACACAATACTATGTATAATCAGGTGACTTAAGCTTTTTGGACAAAATTAAATAGACAGTCTTTTTGTGAGATTCACATGTACCCAATATCTTATCTCAAAGTACTGGTGTTTTTGGTTTTGGGGTTTTTTTTTATTATTATACTTTAAGTTCTGCGGTATATGTGCAGATCTTGCAGGATAGCTACATAGATACACACGTGCCGTGGTGGTTTGCTGCCTCCATCCCCCCATCATCCACATTAGGTATTTCTCCTAATGTTATCCCTCCCCAATCTGCCACCCCCTGCTAACCCTCTCCTAGCCCCCCACCCTCCAACAGACCCCAGTGTGTGATGTTCCCCTTCCTGTGTCCATGTGTTCCCATTGTTCGACACCCACTTATGAGTGGGAACATGCAGTGTTTGGTTTTCTGTTCTTGTGTGAGGATTATCATGTACGCCAGTATTTGCTGGGAGATGGAAAATGGGAAGGGACTTACCCTAGAAAATGCATCTAAAGACAGAAAAAGGTTTAGACCTTAATCTAATAGAGGACATCAGGCCAGCAAACAGCTCGTCTCTTCCTTTTCCGCACCTCTTCCTCATTATTCATTTTCATGTTGGCAGGATGCTTGATTCAGTTGGAAATCCATTAGTTAATTTCTAATTAGGGTGAAATGATCATCCCCAACCTGCTGTTTTGGGGTATACGGTGATAGTTTGTATTAACTGCCTAATATACTTACTGCATGCAAGTACTGTGCTGGGTTGTTTACAGGTTAAATTCATTAAGCTAGAAAAGATCATCTGTGTTAATTGCCATAAAAAATGCCTGAGGTGGATGTTATTAATTCCATTTTAAATATTAAAAGATGGAGGCTTGGAAAACTTGAATAACTTGGCCATGGCACAGGGCTAGTAAGTGGCCAGCTACAAAGTAGACTCAGGTGTGATCAGGCCCGTGCCAAGCAACCAGCGTCCTGGGGGAGCTGAAGGGTGGCAGTCCTCAGGCCCTTGTGAAGGCACTGTCTCAGTAGCACCGAGCAGGCTGAGTAAAGAAGGTGTAGAACGTTTCAGCACGCAGGGTACACCGCTGCTTAATCTTCCCAGCAGATCTGTAAGTTGGTTGATGATGCCTGGTCCCTTTCTCCTCCTCATCCTCAGGAGCTGAAAAGTAGCTTCTCTTCATAAAATGTCTAGGATACACCCAGTTTATGGCCTTGCAATACCATTTCTCAAGGGAACCAGAAGAAATGGCTGATTCAAGGGCTGTAAAAAAGTCCAAGATGAGCCCGGCACGCGTTGCCAAACCAAACCACAACAAGGCTCTTGGTGACTACGGGGATCGTGACCAAAGTATCCAAAAGTCAACCCAGATAAACCCCCACTGGGCAAAGATAGCACAGTAACTGAAACGGGTTATTGATAAACAAATATGCTTAAATTCATAAATTCATGATGATACCACAATGAAAACCTCATTGGTCACCTTTGGCAGATGCTAGGTGTATTCGTCTGTTCTCGCGCTGCTGATAAAGACATACCCGAGACTGGGTACTTTGTAAAGAAAAAGAAGTTTGATTAACTCACAGTTCCACATGGTTGGGGAGGCCTCACAATCACGGCAAAAGGCAAGGAGGAGCAAGTCACATCGTACATGACAGCAGGCAGGAAAAGAATGAGAACCAAGCGAAACGGGTTTCACCTTATAAAACCATCAGAACTCATGAGACTTACTCACCACCATGAGAACAGTATGAGGGAAAGCATCCCTGTGATTCAATTATCTCCCAGCAGGTTTCTCCCACAATGCATGGGAATTATGAGAGCTACATTTCAAAATGAGATTTGAGTGGGGACACAGCCGAACCATATGACTAGGTAATCAGCATATTCTTGAGAAAACTGGTAAACAAAGAGAAAGTCTCAAACATGTATCCTGTCTCTCCTGTAACATCTGAACCTGAGACACCCACGTACTTGATGAAACAAAGTCTCTTTATAGAAGTGTTCCAGTTAATGAAAAGAATTATTATCACTTTGAAACTGTTATCATCACTTTGCAGCTGTTCAGTATGAGTGATCATAATGACTGACAACATGATCAAAAGAGAAATAAGTATAGGTTGAATAGAGAGATTACAAATCATAGAAGATAGATAGATAGACAGACAGACAGATAGATCTATCCAAGCCTGTAATCATAAACTCCCAATTTATAAGAAACAACTACCACAAGTGAACAGGAAAATCAAAATTGTGAGAAATTCTCCAGGACAAAAGACTCAGTTTCTTTATCAACAATAACACATGAATCATGAGAGATGCAGGAGAAATGTCAATAGATCATAATAATTCGACTATATTTGGATTGTGATTAAAATAAACAAACTATTAAAACAAATTATCTTACCATCACAAAACCGATGAAAAAGAAAGAAAATGAAATATTTAAAAAAATGTACCTGACAATCAGAAATCTGCTGCTAAAGAATTAATTACGTGAGTGTGGCAATAAGATTGTGGTTATCTTATCTTTGAGAGGTACATATAAAGTATTCCAATGTGATATCTGGGATGTAGTCCAAAATAACATTGAAGAGGGTAGAGTTGAAACAATACTCCCCCGGCATTGATCACTATAATTGTGTATGGTATGTATGAATAAAATAATGATATATCAGGTCCACTACTACTTTCTCTACTTTTCTATTTGATTTTTCAATAATACAAAAGTTTTTTTAAAAACTCGAAGACTTATCTGAAATAGCATCCTGGCCGGGCGCGGTGGCTCACGCCTGTAATCCCAGCACTTTGGGATGTCAAGGCAGGCAGATCATGAGGTCAGGAGTTCCAGACTAGCCTGACCAACATGGTGAAACCCCATCTCTACTAAAAATACAAAAATTAGCCGGATGTGGTGGCATGCACCTGTAATCCCAGCTACCCAGGAGTCTGAGGCAGGACAATCACTTGAACTCAGGAGGTGGTGGTTGCAGTGAGCCAAGATCATGCCACTGCACTCCAGCCTGGGCAACAGAGTGAGACTCCGTCTCAAAAAAAAAAAAAAGAAAGAAAAGAAAAGAAATAGCATCCGTTCTCTTCCTAACTTGGGGACAAATTATATTTGGTGATATTATAAAATCTGACCAGAAGCAGTGGCTCACGCCTGTAATCCCAAACGCTTAGGAAGCTGAGGCAGGAAGATCTCTTGGGACCAGGAGCTCAAGACCAGCCTGGTCAACATAGTGAAATCCCGTCTCTTTTTTAAAAATAATATTTTTTGAATTTTTTCTTAACAAAACAAAATAGAGCCAATGCAGCCTGGGGCTTATTTGCAAATCTATTCCTTTCTTTGTTGCAAAAACGACCTTTTCCACACAAGCCGTACAAGAGAATTTTACAATGTTCTTCTGCTTAAATTTAAACTGACACTAATTTTTAGTGCCACCTCAGATGACCAGATTTGGTGGTCTTGTTGGAAAAGGGGCGTACATTTGGCCAAAACCTGACCGTGGTCCTTGCCACAGCGCCATTAATATAAGGAGAGGGGCGACTGGGCTGTACAGAAAAGGCTTAAAGCTCCCCCGTGTGGTTAGTTTGGGTTAAAACAAGCCGTGCCTCTCAACTCCATGCTTGTGAGTAGCTGGGTGCCTCCTTATCCTCAGTCCTAAGCATAGCCGTAGCCAGAGATTTTTGGAGAATTCACTTTGCTAGATCAGATACCCTCTTAAAGGTTAATCCAAACCTCCCATCCTAATAATTATGATAAATTAATTTTTCCAGAAATTCTTTTTCTTTGGAAGAGAACAACCACCCGAAATCTTCAATAACAGGCTTCCAAAATGTTTCGATACTTCATATACATTTACTGCCTTAGGTGTGAACTTTTGCAGAGACCCAGTAGAGTTCACAAAGATACATGACGCGCAGTTGATATGGAAGGAAGGAAAATGCAAGTGAAGTTGGGGGAAGAGAAGAGAAAAATAATTAAATAAAACAAAACAAGAAAGGGTCCCGGCATAGACCGCTGATGTGAATGACTGAGCAGCATAATTAGCACAAAAGTCTGGGTTTGCGGTTGGAAGGAAGGGAAGAGAGGAAGGAGGGAAGCAAGGGTAGAGGACTGGATCCAAATATACTAGCATCTCACCTCTGTACAAAGTGACTTCATCTCTCTGATCCTGTTTCTCTAGTAATGGAATAACCTCCCCCCCACACCCCACCCAGGTGTACCCCTGTTGTGGTTATGCAATGACTGGGCCTCTGAAAAGCATCCAGCACATAGCAAGAATCTACTGTTAACTCTCTTATCTGGGCTGTCACCTTATGCTCCTGGTTCCTGGGTCCCTGCCTAGCTAATCTTCCCAGCATGCCCCAGGACAAGCTCCTCCAGGCATCTTTTAAGGCAAGGGGGTAGATGGGGCTGAGTATATGCAAACGGTGTCTACTGCCCTGGAGATGGAGTCACTTCTGCAAGTTGAACTTTTGCTCCAGGACCTGCAGGTCTGTAGGGTGCACCTCAGAGCAACAAATGGCAGCGGTGCCCCTTTATGAGGTCCAATTCAACCTGCATCTGAGTCATCCACTATGTTCTTTAAAGGCAGATTCCTGGGTAGGAAGCCCAGGAATAAACACAGCCAACTCTCCAGACAATTTGATGCACAGTAGAGGTTGGGAAACAGTTATAAAGTTAGAATGAGATAAACAAACCAGAATCACAAAGTTTGGGGGCTTTTCTCATGCAAATGTTTGAAAATATTAATTATTGAACTAATTATTCATTGGAAACATGGCCAGATTAAAATGTCACATAAAAAATGACACTGGTCTACAGTCCTCTATCTGAAATTCTGAGACCCACAAAGCCCTCACAGCTACATTAAAACAAATTCATGTGGCTGCAAAACCTGAACTGGACCGATGACAGACTATTCATATTCTTTACATATCCCACCTGATGCAACTATGGATATGTTTCACTACTGAAATATTTATATTTTTAGAGGATGCTGCCCCAAATACCATTAGGAGTATGTAACACATGCTGCATGCCTTTTCCTGAAATTCAAAATATTCTGAAATCCAAACTACATCTGTTTGCAAAGATTTGAGATACGGAATTGTAGATTTGTTCTAAAAAAAGAATAGAGCATATTAAATATTCTCTTCTCAAGCAACTGTTCTTCATTAAACCCTGGTTAATGCTAGTTTCTTCCCACTCCTTTGGAAGCATCTGAGAACCCCTGGCATTAGAAACATCCTAGAGCTTTCCTGGAGGAACCACTGCAGCCCACTAACTAGTAGGGTATGAATCAGCCACGTTTGGCTTGCATGCCTGTCAATGAGGTGCTCAAATCACCTTCTTTCTCTGCTATCTCTAGAGAAAAGCTGGCTTACTGGAGCTTTCTTAGATTATCCCCAGAGCTTGCCAGTTCTCCCCAGCAGAAAGCTCTTCCTACAAAGCAAATAGAAGGCAACCCACTGCCCTCCACTCTGGCCTTCTCAGATCAACAGAGCAATCATGTCACTGGGGCCAAGAGCACTGGTGTGTGTCACCAGGCCTGATCCCTGCATTCAGTTCTCACTCTGTCCTTAGAACAGGTAAATTCTGCGAGCCTTAACATTCTCCTTCGTGGAACAAAGGAATATAATATTCTGTAACAATGCTCCTTTTCATCAGGTAGGCACCCTCAACCCCTGATCTGAGAGCCAAACTCATAAAATCAACGCAGATCTGTTGAAACATGTCATCTGCCCTTTAAAAGATGTGATACCTCCCAAGCAGAGTCAGGAGAAGCCAGGCTAAAAATGAAATAAATGACCAAACAGAACAGAACAGACACTATACTTAATCTTCAGAAAGGCTATGTGAACTGTGCGATATGAAATGTAGAAAAGGCAAATCAGGATTTGTCAGTGGTCTCCTGTGCTTCTTGGGGAACAGCATGAACCATTAGAAGCGTCTGATCATGTGCCCATGTGCCAGGCTCTAGGTGACTTCTAAGGATACCTGTGCTTCCTGAGTGTCTTCATCTCCTGACACTATATGATCAGCTGACAAGAGCATTCTGCTTGGCTTGGCAGTCTTTCATAAAGACTAATACATGATGATTCCCGTCCATCATAATTTTCTTGTGAGTTTTGCTTATGATGAGTCTGCCCATGCTCTGTCCCACAATGTGAAGGAGACTGAATTTCCAGATTTATAGAGTTGAGACCTATGCCCAGCCGTGACCTGTGGCAACTGCCCATTTGGCCCAACCTGCCTCCTCTATTGGCATCAGGAATGAACCATCTTTGTCTGATTTTTCAGTGCAGCTCCCCAGGCCTTTCTCAAGGTCTTACTGTTTTAGAACTTCATTCACCGACTTCAGGTTTCCAGCCAAGAACAAAATCTGCATGCCTCAGAATTGAAACTCAGTAAAGATGCCAGACTTTTCTTTCTAACACCATGAAACAAATTACCATTTAGATTTACTAAGAATTTATTCACACCTTATACCATATTATAGCGGAGTCTTTGGTATAACTTTTAATGTATTGTAGGCACTTGATAAGAATAATGGCTGACGATGACCTACATTAAGAAAAAGGGAAGATCTCAAATAAACAACTAACTTTATACTTCAAAGAACTTTTAGAAGAAGAACAAAGTCCACAGTCAGCAAAAGGAAGGAGTAATAAAGATTAGAGCAGAAATAAATGAAATAGAGACTAGAAAGACAATAGAAAAATATCAACATAACTACAAGTTGTTTAAAAACAAATCAACAGGACTAACAAACCTTTACCTAGACTAACCAGTAAAAGAAGAGAGTGGATTCAAATAAAATTATAAATGAAAGAGAAGACATTACAATTGAAACCACAGAAACACAAAGGGAGGATCATAAGAGGCTGCTATGAACAAATTGAATAATTTAAGACTAGATAAAGTCCTAGAAACATACAGCCTACCAAGACTGACTATGAAAAAATAGAAAACCGAAACAAACCAATATTGATTATGGAAATTGAATCAGTAATCAAAAAACTCTCGACAAAAACGAAAAACACCTCAGGACCAGACACCTGCACAGATGAATTCTAACCAAGCATTTAAGAAGAATTAACACCAATCTTTCTCAAACTCTGCCTAAAACTTTAAAAAGACAGAACACTGGCCAGGCGCGGTGGCTCACGCCTGTAATCCCAACACTTTGGGAGGCCGAGGTGGGCAGATCACCAGGTCGAGAGATCGAGACCATCCTTCTTAACATGGTGAAATCTCATCTCTACTAAAAATACAAAATTAGCTGAGCTTGGTGACGTGCGCCTGTAGTCCCAGCTACTTGGGAGGCTGAGGCAGAAGAATCACTTGAACCTGGGAGGCAGAGGTTGCAGCGAGCTAAGATCATACCACTGCACTCCAGCCTGGTGACAGAGCGAGACTCTGTCTCAAAAAAAAAAAAAAGAGAGAGAGAACACTTTCAAACTCGTTTTAGCCTCATACCAAAGCCAGATGAGGGTGCTACAAGAAAAGAAAGTTACATGCCCATATCCCTAATGAACACAGACACAAAAATCCTTAACAAAACACTGGCAAACCAAATTCAACAGCATAATAGAGGAGGTTAAGCCTGAATGAAAATAATACATATCAGACTCTCTTAGGAAAAAATTACATATGGGTTGGAGGTGTTCTCATTGAGGAAGAACCAATGTTAGAGTTTTCTAAGTCAACATATATGACTTGAGTCACTTTCTTCCAGATCTGTGAAAATCCCAGTTTGCTCTTAACCTCTTCAATATGTTAATTTCCTGAACTTCGTAGAGTTTAGGAGTTTTTATCACCTCCTAGAACTAGATGGACCTACTGATTTTGATCTCTGCTGGTAAGACCAGAATTTTTCATCAAAGTGGTTCATTTGGATTGTTCATGTGGTACAACGTTTCTTCCAAATTCCCATGCAATTTTGAGTTCCCTTCAGAAAACTTTAAGCTCTGCACTTTCCTTACACTGGTTCAAGGTATAACCAAAGGAGAATCTACAAAATATGAGATACTAGAGTAGCAGGGCACGAGTGGTAATTACCTTTCTTTTTGGTTGACCTGAAGGTTTGTCTCTCTTTAGCTGTCAAGGCTGCTGTTTCATGAGAACATTAAACACAGCCACTCAAGACGCAGCTCATTAAACTACTATGTGTCTTATCTCACTGATGAATATTGCGTCTGAAAATGTTATCAGCTGGGGACAGTGGCTCACTCCTGCAATCCCAGCACCTTGGGTGGCAGAGGCAAGAGGATCCCTTGAGCTCAGGACTTCTAGACCAGCCTGGACAACACAGTGAGTCCTTGTCTCTACAAAAAAAAACGAAAAACAAAATTAGCTGGATAGGGTGGTGCACATCTGTGGTCCCAGCTACTCAGGAGGCTGTGGTAGGAGGATTGCCTCAGGAGGTGGAGGCTGCAGTGAGCTGTGATTGTGCCACTGCATTCTAGCCCAGACAACAGAGACCCTATCTGGAAAAAACAATAATAAAGAAAAGAAAATTTATCCATAATTGTTAATTGATTAGCTAGCCCACAGGAAACAGCAAATTAATGAGACTGAACACCTGCAGCTAGTTTCGCTGTGTAACACCAGCGTGCCACCACCGTTCAGGTTAGCAGGTTTGGTCAACGGATTATCGCAATGGGAGCTAAATGTGGTGAACTATATACTTTCAGCCCGTTCAAATTTAATCCCATATAAACTATACCACGGACCTGGGACAGTATGAAGAATCACAATACAAGGATCCTGACAAAAAGAAAATAGACATTAGTAAGATCTCTGCTCATCTTTGCACCAATATTAGATTTACCATAATGCTGCCCACAGCTGAAAACCCTAGTGGTACTTTTTGTACTTTCCGTTTTTGTCTAAGAAGAGAGATCCAGCCAAGTGTGGTGGTGCATGCCTATAGTGCAAGGAAGTTTGGGAGCTGAGGTGGGAGGATTGCTTACATACAGGAGTTTCAGCCTGGGCAACATAGGGAGACTCCAAATCTTAAACGGGAGAGACCCAGGCGGTGGCTCACACCTGTAATCCCAGCATTTTAGGAGGCTGAGGTGGGCAGATCACCTGAGGTTGGGAGTTTGAGACCAGCCTGATCAACATGGAGAAACCCTGTCTCTACTAAAAATACAAAATTAGCTGGGCTTGGTGGCGCATGCCTGTAATCCCAGATGCTCCGGAGGCTGAGGCAGAATTGCTTGAACCTGGGAGGCAGAGGTTGTGGTGAGCCGAGATCGTGCCATTGCACTCCAGCCTGGGCAATGAGCAAAAATCTGTTTCAAAAAAAAAAGGCGGGATGTGGGGGAGAGAGAGTGTGCCACATCTCATTCAACTGCAATGACCAAGGCATAATTTTTCATCTAACTTTACCCATAATTTTTAAGAGATACCAGATATCAACTGTTGTATTGTCCCACTCCCTATTTCTATGTTTCATTTGTAAACCCTGCATTTTCTGGACTTCTATAAGCTCTCTCTGGCTGTGAGCCTAAGACACTCTGCTTATACTTAGTTGCATGGAGCTCCAGGCAGATGTATGTCAGTGACGGACTAACTTGTGTAAGACTGACTGACTCCATCTTAGCCTGTCCCTCCCTGTCATTTTTCTTTTGGGTACATAGCTGGGTCACAATGTTCTCGGTACCTGCAACTGATGTAACCGCATCTTGCCTAGCAAGCCCACCTGCTATTGAGAAAAAAACCCTCCTTGGTGATTGATTGTATAGAAAGTCCCCACTGCAACCCTCCTTGATGATTGTATGGAAATATCCTTGGTAACCAGCAACTGTAGAAACCTCCTGCCTCCTGGTTACCAGCTTCCTTACCTAAATTGCGTGTTCTGCTTCTGTAAAATTCCATTTTGCCACCCCGCTCTCTAAGCAAGGTACAAAAAGAAATCAAGCCCCTTCTTTGAGATGGAGAGAATTTTGAGCATTAGCCATCTCTCAATCCCTGGCAATAAAGGACTCTTGATTCAATCTCAGAGCATGGCGCTTTCCTTACAACTCGCTCGGTTATAACAGTCATAGTAGTAAAAACCTACAATTAAAAGACTTTAATAGAAGTATCTTCCCAGAAGTTATCTGTAGTGGGAGAGAAATCTAGCTAATGCCTAGAACAAAACCCTGTCTAGATACGCAGCTCAAGTAATGGGAAGTGTTGCCTGGTACAGTCTTCCAGTCTTGGTGAATTTCCTGATTTTAGGACACACATATAGTTTTGTTATTTCTGAGGTGTATATAAGTTTTTAACTAAAAATTCTTTGTAATGTCAATGTTTCCATTAGAGCTATACTTGCAGCAGATGGTGTGAACACAGGTGAACTAAGGAGAGTTAGTCTCAGAACTCATGATCATGGGCGCTGTCTCTGTGGGGCTCTCACTCACTCAGTGCCTTGGTTCCTTGCCCCGAAAAAGCACCACAGTACAGACTCCCTCACAGATGCTGCAAGGATCCCATGAGATCATGCCTGTTAAAGGGCACCATTTGATCTGGTCACCTCTGTGGTGGCTGTGGCTTCTCTGTCTCTCTTGCTGACAAATGAACCAGTTCTAGGGGAGTGCACAGAGGCACCTGGGTGGCAGACCGGACTCTGGTCAACAAGCTTATGGAAGACACTCCAAAGCAAGAGAAGGACATAGCGAGTAACAAAGTCCTCTGATCCTAGATATGCTGTTGGATGGAAAGGAGAGCCTGGAGAAAGGAAAGGTGCATTTGGAGAAGAATGTTTGCCTGTTTCCTTTCCCAAAGCCATGGAGACTTGAAGGATCAAGTGACAGCATGTCCAGCGTGCTAAGGCAGAGCTGTGGTGTTTGGGAAAACGAAGATAGAACAGTGGCTGGTGAACCTCTTAAAGATACTCACTCAGAACCCCTCACCCCGGCTCCTGTTTCTGCTCAGGGACTCTGGAGACTCCCTCACGTGGGACCTGAGGACGGTGGGGCACAGTAAGAGTCTCCAGATAATTTACTGGTGAAGATCTACGGCTG
This sequence comes from Saguinus oedipus, assembly GCA_031835075.1. Lineage (NCBI taxonomy): Eukaryota > Metazoa > Chordata > Mammalia > Primates > Cebidae > Saguinus > Saguinus oedipus. Next base: position 10,576,448 of record CM063180.1, read on the forward strand.
CCATGCCCCATTCCTCAGACTCCTAATTAAAATATTATGATAAGAAAGCTGCTGGCAGGGAGCACTGGCAGAGAGGGGATGTGTACTTTTCCAGGTGCAGGCTGGGATTAGAGTGAGGAGAAACATGAACACTTTCAATAGAGCACCCGAGGCCAGTCATCACAGCAACATCTCCAACCATGGGTTTAAAAGGCTGCTGTCGTGTCTGTGGGGTAAGACAAACCCCTGAATGATTCAGACCTTATAGAGGGATCACACAGGTTAGGGATTGGGGGTGTCAGCAATAATCTTTCAAAGAAAAAATAAAGTGCTCATAAACTAAACTCCCTCCCTCACATTTCCCGAATATCTAACCCAGATGGCTAATTGGTGAGCCACTTCACAATGCCTGTCTTCATTGCCCCTTTGACTGTCCTTTTGTTTATTTAAAGATGTCTTGAATACATCTCCACGAGGAGGTTTCCCTGACAGTATCAGTATGGTCAGCGACAATCTCACAGGCCAAGTGGCAGAAAGATTAGACTTGAATAGACAACAAAGAAAGGTTCAAAATGTATGTGACAAAACCATCTGGAGTTTGATCATTGCATTCCAAAGCTGAAAGAGAATTCTTCACTTAATTTGAAATTCTCATGGACTTCTTTTAATGTATGTGATAAAACAGTCTGGAGGTTTAGCTTCCTACCTAATAAAGTAAAAGATACTTAATGATCACAAAAATGTCCATTTGTTAATATTACCTAGTTACTTTGAGACTGGACCACAATATTTCTAAATCCTTAATAATATTTTTAAATTTCAAGGCCAAAATAATAATAATAATAAAAATGTGTGCCCAATGGCTTAAGGGTGGTGTGATTTATTTTTAGGAAAGAATCTTGCTCCATTTTTGCATCCTTTGTCTTAGAGATTAAAAGCAGATACTTTATGTCTTCAGTTAGCACCACATAATAGTGAATTCCTTCCAAAACTACTTTATTTACATAATGTAAAAATTTAATTTTAAAAAAAGGGTATATTCCTAAAAAAAGAAAAGAAAAAATATCCTGTGTAGAAACTGGTCCTGTGCCCTGAGATGCTTGAAGACTGGTTTTGGGAACTGACATTATTAACGTCCAAGATATAAATATTGTAACTGAGAAGAAAAGCAAATTTCCAAGTGGTATCTGTAGTATTTCCCTTTATTATAATATAGTGTGTATACTGAAAATATCTCCAGGAATGTATAACCAAAAGGTGGGCCAAAAAATCTCTTGAATGTGAGACCTTTTATAGTTCTATTTTATATGTTTCTGTGAAGCTTTCATTTTTAAGCTTTTCTGATCAGAAAAGAAAATTTGAATAAATATTTATACGTTGGCTATTATTTTGAGGCACCGACACTCTGGATATTGGAAATAGGCTGAGTTTGATAATTGCATTTCAAAGTACAGATTTGCCCCCACAAACTAAACTAGAGGAGAAAATGCCATGCGATGCCATCTATGCTAGGAAAGGCTTGGCCCTGCGCGGAGGCAGGGCGAGTGGGGCTGCACGGTGACACCTGCGTGGGGGAAGCACACTCACTCCACCTCCACGCAGCGCGCCGCCAGGAACAGCCCCGGAGCCGGGGAGCTGAGCTAGGGCAGGGGCCGAGGGCCTTTGCCAGCAGCAGTTATTAATAAAACTCATTACTCTGGGAATGTTCGAGACAGCCGGACTCTTGCCTGCCTAAGAAAATCAGCCTCTGCTCCTCATTCTAAGCCCTTATCCAACGTCCCCACCTGCAAGACCAGTTCCTGGGAATCAGCATGAAGAAGAGGAAAAGCACGTGGAAAATAGAGTAAAATACTTAGAGTAAGAGAGAAAGTGGGGTGCGGTGATGGAAGTGAGAGCTGGGAAAAACGTGGGAGAGGAGGAAGAGGTGGGGCACGGAGAAAGAACGACTCTGCGGTATGTGCGCGTGCGCACGAGAAAGAGTGGGGGAAAGGTCATGGATATTCCAAAGGCTAACTGGGTTGATGAACGGAATACCCCTCCACAATTTTTGGAGTCAAAATTTTTGCCCCTTGGCCTGTGCTTCTTGAAATGCAGCGTGCCTGGAGCCTGGGCCGTGGGGCCACTCAGCTACTGATGCTGCGGGATCTAAAACCAGGACCCAGGAAGGGCCCGCTGGCTGCAGTGAGCGTGGGCGGCACACAGTGCTCCCGGGAGGGCTGCACAGCTGCTGCAGCTGAGGAGCGCTGGGGATGGTCGAGACCACTGGACGCCCTCAGAAATGGTCCTGCGGCTGGAGAAATCATTATCGAGATGTGGAAAGAAATACCCAATTTCCTGGAGGCTGAGACAGGAGACTTACTTGAACTTGGGAGCAGAGGTTGCAGTAAGCAGAGATCGCGCCACTGCACTCCAGCCTGGGCGGCAAAGAGAGAGTTCGTCTCAAAAAAAAAAAAAAGGAAGGGGAAGGGGAAGGGACGGGGAAGGGGAAGGGACGGGGAAGGGACGGGGAAGGGAAGGGGAGGGGAAGGGGAGGGGAAGGGGAGGAGAAGGGGAGGAGAACGGGGAGCGGAGGGGAGGGGAGGGGACGGGAGGGGAAGGGGCAGGGGAGGGGAGGGGACGGGAGGGGAAGGGGGAGGGGAGGAAAGGGGGCGGGGAGGGAAAGGGGGAGGGGACGGGAGGGGAAGGGGGAGGGGAGGGAAAGAAAGAAAGAAAGAAGAAAAGAAAGAAAAGAGAAATACCCAATTTCAGAAAGAGATGAGAATGAAGAGAAAGCTCAGAAGACGCACTTTCTCTCCCTCACACTTCTCCCTTCTGGGCACATCCTCCCAGACAGGATAAATTTGAAGGTGGTTCCCCCATGCCCCAGGCTAAAGAGAGTGAAAAGTGGATGATTAATGATTGCCTGGGTCGACTTAAGTCACAGGCATTGTGAACGCAACGCAGGGTGAATTCCCAGCCCCTGGAGCAATCCCTATCGCCTACGTTTGGGAGCTTTAATGGCCAGCCCTGCACCTGAACTCAGTTGCTCCAAAACTCGAATTTGAATTGTTTTAATTACTTAGTCACAGTGAACTCTTTAGTAAAGATGAAAATTTCAGAGTAAATGGGTCCTTTGAAATGCAATGCTTTTACAAACTAGTCGACTTTCAGCTTCCACACATCATAGTTTTATAATAAACATATTTTAAAATAGTATAACAAACATGTCCAGTGTTGTCAGATAGACACCACTGTTAAAGCAGTTTCTCAAGTGTTTGAAAACAGGTTGTTACCATTCATTCTTAAAAAATACTAGTTTCGGGCTTTGGACTTAGAAGTCCTGGACTTCAGGTTCCACTCACTACTGACTTGGGCGGGTTATTTACCTTATGAGCATCAGTTTCCCAATCTGTAGGAAATAAAAAAGAAGAAGAAGAAGAGCACTTCCCGTAGCTTTTGTCAGAATTAGATGAGATAAATGACAAACGGATCTGGCACCATACCCAGCACATCCCAAATGTTAGTTTTCTTCCTCTTCAAATTATTAATTTGCTTTGCAAACCTATTTTCCTACATCAACAGTGCAGTGAACTCCAGATGAGCATTTTAGAATCACATGTAATTTTAAATTATTGGGGTATGTGTTATTAAGTCTGTTTGTTATAATTATTTATGGCAACCTATATTAAATTGCATAACAAATATTCCTTTGAAATACACACGTAAAAATCAGATGCATCTATTCAACAATCACCTCTCAGATCCTGGTCTGGCCATAAGTTTATCAATGGCTCCATCCTGGACGTATTTTCGCATCACATGTGATTCTCAATTCTGGGTCTGGCTTCAGGGTCATTTATATCTGCCTTTGGGCCATAGTTCTAGACTGTACCTTCCCGAGATGACCTGTAGAGACTGCTCGTATCCAATACCTCTTATTGATATTTAAAATATGCGGAAGGCAAAAGTAGGAAAGTTGGGAGGAAGTAGAGCTAAATGGACAGTCATGACAATTCTGACCCCTCTGCCTGCCGGGTCCTCCCAAGCACCCACCCAGGGAAGCACTGGAAAGCGTGCAGAATCACAGCAGTGGTTTTTATTTTGAGTGAGATGATTTTTGTCAGTGTCGTTTACAAATAATTTTTTAACTTCCAAAATTTTAGCTAAGTCGAAGCTGTGGTCTGATAGCTGTTACCAAAGATTAAAAAGCAAAGCGTCCATGTCCAGTTTTCAATGCTGGGTGGATTTTGTAAATGCTGGGAGTCAGTTTTTCTGTCTCTCTCTCTCTTTTTTTTTTTTTTTTTTTTACATTTTAAGTTCTAGGATACATGTGCAGAATGTATAGGCTTGTTACATAGGTATACATGTGCCATGGTGGTTTGCTGCACCCATCAACCTGTCATCTGCATTAGGCATTTCTCCTAATGCTTTCCCTTCACTTGTTCCCCTACCCCCCGCCCCCCGGCCGAAAGGCCCTGGTGTGTGATGTTCCCCTCCCTGTGCCCATGTATCTCATTATTCAACTCCCAATTATGAGTGAGAACATGTGATGTTTGATTTTCTGTTCCTGTGTTAGTTTGTTGCGAATGGTGGTTTCCATCCTTATCTATGTCCCTGCAAAGGACATGAACGCATCCTTTTTTATTGCTACATAGTATTCCATGGTGTACATGTGCCACATTTTCTTCATCCAGTCTATCCTTGATGAGCATTTGGGTTGGTTCCAAGTCTTTGCTACTGTGAATAGTGCCGCAATAAACATAAGTGTGCATGTGTCTTTATAGTAGAATGATTTGTAATCCTTTGGGTATATACCCAGTAATGGGATCGCTGGGTCAAATGGTATTTCTATTTCGAGATCCTTGCGGAATCACCACATTGTCTTCCACAATGGTTGAACCAATTTACATTCCCATCAACAGTGTAAAAGTGTTCCTGTTTCTCCACATCCTCTCCAGCATCTGTTGTTTCCTGACTTTTTTTTTTTTTTTTTTTTTTTTTTTGCATAGGTACACACATGGCAGTGTGCTTTGCTGCTTTCCTCCCCTTCACCCACACTTGGTATTCATCCCCAGGCTATCCCCCCCAGCCCCCCCCCCCGCTGTCCCTCCCCCATTCCCCCCAAGAGTCCCCAGTGTATAGTAGATCGCCTCTCTGTGTCCACGTGTTCTCATTTTTCTCACCCACCTATGAGTGAGTATATGCGGTATTTCTTTTTCTGTTCTTGTGTCAGTTTGCTGAGAATGATGTTCTCCAGATTCATCCATGTCCCTACAAAGGACACAAACTCATCATTTTTGATTGCTGCATAATATTCCATGGTGTATATGTGCCACATTTTGTTTCCTGACTTTTTAATGATCGCCATTCTAACTGGCATGAGATGGCATCTTGTTGCGATTTTGATTTGCATTTCTCTAATGACCAGTGATGATGAGCTTTTTTTCATGTTTGTTGGCCACATAAATGTCTTCTTTTGAAAAGTGTCTGTTTCTATCCTTTGCCCACTTTCTGATGGGGTTGTTTTTTTTTTTTTTTTTTCTCGTATATTTGTTTAAGTTCTTTGTAGATTCTGGATATTAGCCCTCTGTCAGACGGATGATTGCAAAAATTTTATCCCATTCTACAATTGCCTCTTCACTCTGATGATGTTTTCTTTTGCTGTGTAGAAGCTCTTTAGTTTAATTAGATCCCATTTGTCTATTTTGGTTTCTGTTGCAATTGCTTTTGGTGTTTCAGTCATGAAGTCTTTGCCCATGCCTATGACCTAAATGGTATCGCCTAGGTTTTCTTCTAGGGTTTTTATGGTTTTAGGTCTTACATTTAAATCTTTAATTCATCCTGATTTAATTTTTGTACAAGGTGTAAGGAAGGGGTCCAGTTTCAGTTTTCTGCATATGGCTACCCAGTTTTCCCAACACCATCTATTAAATAGGGAATTCTTTCCCCATTGTATATTTTTGTCAGGTTTGTCAAAGATCAGATAGTTGTAGATGTGTGGTGTTATTTCTGAGGTCTCTGTCCTGTTCTATTGGTCTATATATCTGTTTTGGTAACAGTACTTTGGGGCAGTGCGGCTATTTTCATAATACTGATTCTTCTTAACCATGAGCATGGGATGTTCTTCCATCTGTTTGTGTCCTCTCTTATTTTCTTGAGCAGTGGTTTGTAGTTCTCCTTGAAGAGGTCCTTCATATCCCGTGTTAGTTCTATTCCTAGGTATTTTATTCTCTTTGTAGCAATTGTGAATGAGAGTCTAATCTTGTCTTCATGCTTTATTTCATTAAGTTGATATTCAAGCTCTGATATCTTTTCTTCCACTTGATCAGTTCAGCTCTGGATACTTGCGTATGCTTCACGAACTTCTCCTGCTGTGTTTTTCAGCTTCATCAGGTCATTTATGTTCTTCTCTAAACTGGTTATTCTAGTTGGCAATTCCTCTAACCTTTTATCAAGGTTCTTAGCTTCCTTGCATTGGGTTAGAACATGCTCCTTTAGCTTGGAGGAGTTTGTTATTACCCATCTTCTGAAGCCTACTTCTTTCAATTCATCAAACTCACTCTCTGTTCAGTTTTGTTCCCTTGCTAGTGAGTTGTGATCCTCTGGACGAGAAGAGGCATTCTAGTTTTTGGAATTTTCAGCCTTTTCGTGCTGGTTTTTCCACATCTTCATGGATTTATCTACCTTTGGTCTTTGCTGTTGGTGATCTTCAGATGGGGTTTTAGTATGGACACCCTTTTTGTTGATGTTGACGTCAGGTGTGTCAAAGATCAGATGATTGTAGATGTGTGGTGTTATTTCTGAGGCCTCTGTTCTGTTCCATTGGTCTATTTATCTGTTTTAGTACCAGATTTTCTGTTTGTTAGGTGTTTTGTTTTTTTTTTAACAGTCAGGTCCCTTTTATGCAGGTCTGCTGGAGTTTGCTGGGGGTGCACTCCAGACCCTGTTTACCTGGGTTTCACCTGTGGAGGCTGCAGAACTGCAAGGGTTGCTGCCTGTTCCTTCCTCTGAAAGCTTCATCCCAAAGGAACAGCTGCCAGGCACCAGCTAAAGCTCTCCTGTATGATGTCTGTCACTGTCCCTGACCCCTAGTCAGGAGGCACGGGGGTCAGGGACTCACTTGAGGAGGCAGTCTGTCCCTTGGCAGAGCTTGAGCAGGAGATCAGACTCTGTGCCAGGAGATCTGCTGCTGTTTTCAGAGCTGGGAGGCAGGAATATTTAAGTCTGCTGAAGCTGCATCCATAGCAGCCCATACCAACAGGTGCTCTGACCCAGGGAGATGAGAGTTTTATCTATAAACCCCTGACTGGAGCTGCTGCCTTTCTTTCAGAGATGCTCTGCCCAAAGAGGAGGAATCTAGAAAGGCAGTCTGGCTACAGTAGCTTTGCCAAGCTGTAGTGGGCTCTTCCCAGTCCAGACTTCCTGGCAGCGTTGTTTACACTGTGAATGGAAAGCCACCTACTCAAGCCTCAGTAATGGTGGACACCCCTCCTCCCACTAAGCTCAAGCATCCCAGGTTGACTTTAGACTGCTGTGCTGGCAGCAAGAATTTCAAGTCAGTGGATCTTAGCTGGCTGGGCTCTGTGCAGGTGGGATCCACTGAGCAAGGCCACTTGGCTCCCTGGCTTCAGCCCCCTTTCCAGGGGAGTGAACAGTTCTGTCTTGCTGGCATTCCAGGTGCCACTGGGATACAAAAAAAAAAACCTCCTGAAGCGAGCTCTGTGTCTACCCAAATGGCAGCCCAGTTTTGTGATTAAAACCCAGGACCCTTATAGTACAGACACCCGAGAGAATCTCCTGGTCTGTGGGTTGTGAAGACCGTGGGAAAAGCATAGTGTCTGGGCCAGATAGCATCATCCCTCATGGCAAAGTCCCTCATGGTTTCCCTTGGCTAGGGGAGGGAGTTCTCCAACCCCTTGTACTTCCCAGATGAGGCAATTCCACACCCTGCTTTGGCATGCCCTTCGTGGGCTGTACCCACTGTCTAACCAGTCCCAGTTAGATGAACCAGTTACCTTAGTTGGAAATGCAGAAATCACCCACCTTCTGTGTGGGTCTCACTGAAAGCAGCAGACAGGAGCTGTTCCTATTTGGCTATCTTGCCTGGGCATCCCAGAATCAGTTTTTAAGGAAAAAAAAGTCTGAGTACCATGGCTCATGCCTGTAATACCAGCAGGAGATCCCAACAGGAGGCCAAGGCAGGAGGATCACTTCACCTAGGAGTTCAAGACCAGCCTGGGCAACACAATGAGACCCCTTCTCTACAAAAAATTAAAAATTTAGCCAGGTGTCATGGTGGCACATACCTGTAATCCTAGCTACTCAGGAGGCTAAGGCAGAAAGTCACTTGAGCCTGGGAGTTCAAGGCTGCAGTGAGCTATGATCATGCCACTGTACTCCAGCCTGGGCAACAGAGCAAGACCTCATCTTAAAAAAAAAAAAAGAGAGAGAGAGAAGGAGAGAGAGAGAAAGAGAGAAAGAAGAAAAGAAAAAGAAAAAATACATAGTTTAAAATTGGTTCCTGCTATCTTTAAATTATGCCCCACTTATCACTGGTCTGAATAAAGAAGGAAAAAGAGAACTTCCCTGTACCAGAATTCAGTCAGGTCTATTTCACAGTCAGCTCCTGCCAACTTTAAGAAAGCTCAGCTTACCCCATCAGAATAGAATTCCTTGGCCCAGGGCCTCCAACAGAAGCCCGAGTGGACACCCTGATCCTCCAGCTCATCCCACCTCCTGACTTTCTCTGTCATTGCCATATTCCCAGTCACCCCTCCAGCCCTGACTTCACCTAAGATCTTCCCCACAGGAATGAACTGAAACGTTGAGATGTTCCCGTGGTGATGGAACTGGAGGACTCTAACTTTGACTTACAAGGTCTATTCATGTTTGTAGCAACATTTCATGATGGGTGGAGAACACTAATACCAAAGGACCAAGTCTCTTTAAACATGACCAGCTGACTTAGCAGGTGCCTTGGTTCCTTTCTACCCCTCACACAAGATAACTTGCCAAGACACTGAAGCACATTTTGAACCTTTCAGGCCAAATAGCTCTGATTTGGATGGAATCAATAAAATGGCAAGGTAATTACAACCTTGTTTTCTGTTTATTGGCTTGTATTTGTCTATATCGATTCTGAAGTGGAGAACTTACTGTTCTATACTTTTTAACTTAAGAAAATGTGTTCAGCATGATTTTGTATGTTCCTTAATGAAAAGATTGTTTATTTTCCATTGCTGGCTTGCCACAGACCCATTTCTGGCTAAACATAGATCTCTTCAGTCATCTAAACCACTGTCTGGACATATTCCAGCAAGGAAAAGTAAATGTTTTGGAAGTTAATCTGTGTTGAGTTGACTGTTATGTATTTCTGTTGATTTCTAGACATAGAAAAGATCATTTTCCTTCCTAGGACACATTCAAATACAACTGCTGGTTTTATGGAAAGATTGTGTCTGGATTTAACATATCAGATGCCTTAATATATGCGAATCTGGTAAACTCATTAATTTCTAGGCCTGATTATCTGATCATTTGTGTATCAGCATTTGGAGGCCAACAGCAGTTCTCATGGAAGGGAGTGGGAGAGCTTACATAAACTGAATCATTGTGATCCAGGCATGATTTTTAAGTGGAAATAAATTTTTCCAACATAATTTGAGTCTTTACACCCTTTTTATTATTAATTGCCTTGATTTAAAAATGGGGCAAACTCAATGGCAAGATAAAAGCAATCTTACACGGAACTGCATTTCTTTTGTTGTAGTTCTTATTTTCCAGACGTATCTCCGACTTTGCCACCTGAGAACCCAAGTCCAATACTTACAGAAGAGATAACTATTACACCTAATCAAGGAACTAGCCAACACTCAACGGAGGATTGTACCCGGTTATAGAGCTAACTGAAAATGAAGTTTATTCGAGGAAGACCATTTACCTTCTCCACTGAAGAGACCATTCAAGAGCCCACTCAGGAGCCAGGGTCCAGCAGTGTTACTGGCAGTTGGAGTCCAGCACCCTGCTGAGGAACCAGCAACACATGTTGGGATTTCATGGCCAGTAAGCAAGCTCTGCTTCTTGACTTTATGTAGAAGCTGTTGGTTGACTTTCCAGTGCAAATTTTGCTCATTTGGATTTGCCTATTTTGTCTGTTTTTGCTTTTCATTCATGCACTTTTTTTTTTTTTTGAGACGGAGTTTCACTCTTGTTACCCAGGCTGGAGTGCAATGGCATGATCTTGGCTCACTGCAACCTCCACCTCCTGGGTTCAGGCAATTCTCCTGCCTCAGACTTCTGAGTAGCTGGGATTACAGGCACGCACCACCATGCCCAGCTAATGTTTTGTATTTTTAGTAGAGACGGGGTTTTACCATGTTGACCAGGATGGTCTCGATCTCTTGACCTCGTGGTCCACCCGCCTCGGCCTCCCAAAGTGCTGGAACTACAGGCGTGAGCCACCGCGCCCGGCCCTCATTCATGCACCTTTTCCAGTCTACCACTCTGCTTGGCTCCTGATACAGTTTGGCTATTCGTCCCTGCCCAGATCTCATTGTTGAGCTGTAATTCCCAGTGCTGTAATTCCTAGTGGGAGTTGTTTGGGTTGTGAGGGCAGATTCCTCATGGCTTGTTGCTGTCTTTGCAATAGTGAGTGAGTTCTTGCCAGATCTGGTTGTTTAAAAGTGTGTGGCACTGGCAGTGGCTCATGCCTGTAATCCCAGCACTTTGAGAGGCTGAGGCAGGTGGATCAGCTGAAGTCAGGAGTTTGAGATCAGTTTGGTCAACATGGTAAAGCCCCATCTCTACTAAAAAAAAGTAAAAATACAAAATAAATAGCCAGGCGTGATGGTATTACAGACAGGCGCCTGTAATCCCAGCTACTCCAGAGGCCGAGGCAGGAGAATCACTTGAACATGGGAGGCAGAGGTGGCAGTGAGCTAAGATCATGCCACTGCACTCTAGCCTGGGTGACAGAGCAAAACTCTGTTTCAAAAAAAACAGTGTGTGGCACCCCCTTCCCCCGTGTCTTGCTCCTGCTCTCACCTTGTCACGTGCCTGCTCCCCCTTCCCCTTCTGCCATGATTGTAAGCTTCTGGAGGCCACCCCAGAAGCCAAGCAGATACCAGCGCCGTGCTACCTGTAAAGCTTGCAGAACCATGAGCCAATTAAGCCTCTTTTTTATATAAATTACCCAGTTTCAGATATTTATAGCAGTGCAAGAATGGCCTGATACAGCTTCCATTCTATCACCTTTGATAAATGTGGAACAATAAACAACCCCTCTCCTGCAGCCAAAATATATTCTAACTCATTTCTCAGAAATGAATAGGCTCTATTAACATTTCCCATTTGATTTCCTTCCTGCAAAATTTTATTTAGAGTTGCAATCATTCCCTGCTGTCACATCTTTTCTTTTGAACCAATGTTCTGTATTCCAGAAATCATGTAGGAAGAGCATAACGCGTTCCCTTAGATCAGTACACATCGTGCAAAACAGAAGAGAAAGAGGTGCAGCAGAGAATGCACAGGGCACCCTTTTAAATAAGCAGAAATTAATTTACTTTCTGGTCCCAATTCAAACATCCCCCATTTGTTTTTATTTCATGGGCTAAGATCACAAGACTCTTCAACAGAAGAAATGCCAAGAGAGCTAGAATCTTACAGATGGTGATATTAATAATGGAGCAAACTAGAACCAATGGCAAAGGCATGAAGTCGGAAAACAACACAGAGAATATAAATGTTGTGAGATGAATCTTCCCTCCAATTCTCCTTATTTGCCAAATATTTTCATTTCCTTTTCTCATCATAGAAAATAGAACCATGCATCACAGTCAAAAATGTTCCACTGTCAACACTGTATGATTCACTCTTTTTGTCATACATGTCTTTAATAATGGATATTAAAATCACAGAGAATATTTAATAGGGGCTTATTTTATTTGCATCACCACTTTGATTCAAAAAAAGATTTAAGGTAGTTAATAAGCTTAGAAGGAAAGAGAGTTAACAAAAATAAGAACTTGAACTAGAGTAATAACAGAAGTTGGTTTTTAAGAAATAAACACTGCATAGTCTCCCACGCTTTCTCTGGGTGACATTTACAGTGGGTAACCAAGGAGAGGCTGCGTCATCTTTTCCACCACTGTCTACCCCGAGGGGTCATGCACACTTGGGTGGAGTTCAAACTCGGAATTTGTTGAGCATATGCACAGATGAGCAGTCCTGAACTGGGGACCAAGGTTGATTGGAACATCTGGTTTGGCTTTAAACTGTTTACCACCAGCACAGAAACTTTCCCCACATCCAATCCACCCGCCCACAAAAGTCCCACCTTCCCGCACTCTATCTGCCCTCCTCCATTTCCTAAAACACACAGACATACAGGTAAGGTGGCCTGGCCAATATACTCCTCACAGAAACTGAAAATAGCCCCCATGCCAAATGTCACTTAGATCGCAAGACTCTTCAATAGCAGAAATGCCAAGAGAGCTGGAATCTTACAGATGATGGTTTTAATAATGGAGCAAACTAGATCCAGTGTTAACAAAGACAAGAACTGCATCTAGAGTGAAAACTGAAGTTGGTTTTTCAATACATAAAACCTGCTCTGGGGTGGTGTTTGCTCAAGGAATGCCGTCCTCAAACCTCACCAGGTCCTCTAATTGTCATGCCTGAATTATTGCCAGAATTATTATCAGGAAAGAAGTGCAATTTTTCTTTGTAGTCAAGCAAAAGAGCAGAAAAATTTGGAATTCTCAAAATGAAAAGTAGTTTAGATGCAAAGTAATAGACCATCAAGAAAGAAGCATGTGTGTGAGAGACATATAGTACATATGATGCAAACGTACACATTATTCACAAAGTAAGTATTGGCATGAAAATTAAAACAATTACATTTAAAAGGTACTGGAAGTATGAAAACGAACAAGGCTATTAAGTCTTTATTTTGTGCCAAATTCTCCCCTCAGTGCAGTACAGTATCTTACTTCATTTTAGTCCTCACAACAGGTCTAAACAGATACTATTATTATTATACAGTTAAGAAAACTAAAGCTTGGTGAAGTTAAGTCACTTGCCCCAGATTACACAGATCATGTCAAAACTAGCAATCAAATTAGGGCCTGACTCCAAAGGCCAAGCTCTGACCGTTGCATGTGCTGCCTCCCAGTGGCAAGAGCTGGTAATTACCAAGCCTAAATTATGGCTCTATCACTCCTTCATTTCCCCAGAACTCTTTTTCTTTTTAAACAGGTTCATAGAGAATTTATACACAACAGCCAAGATCAAGAAACAGTCCCAGTGTTGATAGACGAGTCAAGGGATAAACAAATCTTGGCAAATCCATACATAACTAATTATCCATAAAAGGGAATACGCTGCTAATACACCCAACAGCAATGAAGCTCAGAGACCCCATGCTTAGTGAAAATATCCAAACTGAAAAAGAAAACTCTGTCCTCACCTGTAACATGAGATAGGCTGAACAAAAATGATCCCCAAGGTCCGTTTGGCTTCCAGCATTCTTCACATATCACATATCAAATTGATTTTTAAATATCTTGACCTCATGACCAAACGATAGCAATTCATTCCGCCTAGAATTTATAAATTACATGTAAGAATAATTAGTTGCACAGCTCAGTCCTGAGGGATGTTATTAGTCCTGAAGAATGTTATGCAAATCCCCATGAGAACCAGAAACAAGTTAACTTCATTCACCTCTGTGTTCCTGGCATCAGGAACATCTTTCACACCAGACAGGCTCACAAATGACTAGTGAATACTAAGGAATTAATGTAAGATCACTAAACCACCTCTATGCTCCCCTTTTTGAGAAAAAGGAAGGAAAAATAGCAAACAGTGGATCTTCAGAGCTAAGCTGAAGTTAAGGATTACTTGGTTTATTCTCTTTGTTTTATAAGTAACTAAAATAGGCCCAGAGAGGACATTTTATCATTGATACTGCTATGATTAGTACTGTTGCTGCTGTTCTCATTGTCTTCATGTTCTGGGGTAATTCCATTGGCTGAGAAATCTTCCTTTTTCATCTGCTTTTTCTTCAACTAGAGATTTAGGAACCACAGCCCTCTGCCCACCAGTCACCCTCCTGCACTCCCCACTCCTTAAGGGTAGAATTATTAATTGACTTATATATATGTGTGTCTGTATATATATATATATATATATATATATATATATATACACACACAAAACAATATATATTCATCGAGTAGAATTATTTTTTGAGTTATATATATATGTATATATAGATACCTAACTTTAAAGGTAGAATTATTCACTGAGTTATATATATGTGTGTGTGTGTGTATGTGTATATATATATATATATGTATGTGTGTGTGTATGTGTATATATATATGTGTGTGTGTGTGTGTGTGTGTGTGTATTCATTGAGTTATATATACATATATTCATTGAGTTATATACATATATATGTGTATGTGTGTGTGTGTGTATATATGGGTAGCCATGGGCAGGCCTGGAAAAGGCACCACAAATTCTCACTCTGGTCTGTGGGACTGGCAGACTGGCCTGAAGGTGGGGCCTCACTAGGGACTTTCCCCTTTAGTGTTCAATAAAGCTTCTCACCTTTAAGGGTAGAATTATTCATTGATATATATATGTATGTATATATAAATAATTGAGTTATTTATGTTCATTGAATGAATGAGTTTTATATATATATACACACATATAACTCAATGAATATATATATAACTCAATTATTTATATATATATATATATATATATATATATATATATCAATGAATAATTCTACCCTTAAAGGTGAGGATCTTTATTGAATTCTTTATTGAATAATAAAGGGAGTAGGTCCCTGGTGAGGCCCCACCTTTAGGCCAAGGAGGGCCTGAAGGCTGAGGACCAGTCTGCCAGTCCCACAGACCAGAGTGAGAATTTGTGGTGCCTTTTCCAGGCCTGCCCATGGCCACCCATGGATCAATCAGCACATACTTCCCCCTCTCCAGGGCCCATAAAAGCCCCAGGATCAGCCAGAACAGAGCAGACATCAGGACAACCAGCTGTAGAGAAGAGCAGCCCACTTCAGGGTTGCCTCTCTGCTGAGATCTAGGCAGACAATGGGACCACCTACCTGCACAGAGGAGCTTCCCACCTCAGGGTCTCCTCTCTGCCAGGAGCTGCACACTTGTCGGGACACCCTGGCCGTGGAAAGGAGCTACTCTATTGCTCAATAAAGCTTCTCTTTATCCTGATCACCCTCCACTTGTCTGTGTACCTCATTCTTCCTTGTCACAGGACAAGAACTTGGGACACATCAAGTGGTGGGGACTTGTCGAGTGTTGGAGCTGAAAGAGCTATAACACAAACAGGGCTGAAACATACCCCTTGATCACCAAATTGCAGGGAAAAAGAAGAAGAGCTATAGCCCTTTGGGGACCTCAGACCTGGGTCAGGTCTGAGCCAGGTCTGTGACTTCCTCTTTGAAGCTCTGTGGTTCCTGGTGTCTCCAAGCTTCCAAGCACCACCATGTTCCCTGGTGCCAGCTGTGGAAGCTGCCTGCGGTCCACCTGGTCCAGCCGCAGCCTCACAGAAGGCTAGCACCTGGAGCTGCCTGCCCACTCCGGCAGCCAGCATGTCTGACTCAACAGTGGCTGGACAGCAGGCTCACTCACACACCTCTTGCTTCTCCACACAGTCTCCCTTGGCAGGCATGGGATCTAGGCTGGTAGTGTGAGCTGAGCACAGCCTGCCAGGCTGAGTGGGCAGAACAAGCCCCACAGGATTGAGTAAACTTGGGCAAAGGTGACTGGCCACAGGTTTCCAGCCAATAAAGCAACACCCCAAAGATCCTCTAACATAAAGACCACACCTTAGCATAAGGGCTGTGCTGTAGCACTAACAGCAAAACTGAAAGTAATGCTGCCCAGTAGACCAGAACCAAACTTTGACAGGATCAAGTAGTCTGTAAGTACATGAGCTGTCCACCAGAAAAAAAATTAGCAAATCTTTAGAGGAAGAATCTCCAAAATTATAATCCACAATGTCTGCAGGAAAAAAAAAAAGATTATGATGAGGCACATAAAAAAGGAAAAACATAAAGATAATTAAGAGAAAACATAACCAATAGAAATACTGATCTAGAAGATACAAATCTGGGAGTTAGCACACAAGGACTTACTTGAATAAAATTTTTTAAAATATGAAAGATATATTAGGGATTAACAGAACAAATTGTGTGTGTGTGTGTGTGTGTGTGTGTGTGTGTGTGTAAGAGAAAGATTTATTATAAAGAATTAACTCATGCAACTATGGAGGCTGAGCAGTTCAGACCCAGAAGAGCTGATGGTATTAGTTCCCGTCTGAGTCTTAGTGAAAGGCATGAGAAGACCAGTGTCCCAGACCGAAGACAGGCAGGGAAAGAGCTCTTTCTTACTTAGCCTTTTATTCTATTCAGGCCTTTAACAAACTGGGTGAGTCCCACTCAAAATAGAGACAGCAATCTGCCTTCCTCGGTCTACCCTTCAAATATTAATCTTACCCAGAAATACCCTCACAGATATACCCAGAAACAGTGTTTAACCAACTATCTGGGCATCATGTGGCCCAGTCAAATTAACACCCCAGAAATAAGTGTTTAACCAACTATCTGGGCATCATGTGGCCCAGTCAAATTAACACCCCAGAAATAAGTGTTTAACCAGCTATCTGGGCATCATGTGGCCCAGTCAAAGTAACACGTGCAGTTAATCATCACACACAGAAACTGGGAAAATTTCAACACACCTGTGAGTCTATATTTTCATATATAAATTTCACATAAGACATTTACCATAGACCACAAGATGGAACCATATCCTTGGTTCATATAACAAGTGGACAAATTTCAAATGATTTAGATCTTGTATCGTATGTTCTTTCACCACTATGGAATTGAGTGCTCAGTAGGAGAAAGATAGATAGAAGATAAAAAGCAACACCTTTCAAATTACTCATGAGTTAAAAAAGAAATCACAATGAAAAAATAGCCCTATTTTGAGCGGAAAGATAAAGAAAATATAATAAACCAAACTTGTGGTGTTTACCGAAAAGTGCTGTGGGGAATATTAACAGCTTTAAATACACATCTTAGGGCAAAGGAAAAGACTGAACATCACTGAGGTAAGCCTCCATCTCAATAAATGAGGAAAAGAACAATTAATTAAGCCCAAGGATAAGAGGAGGAAATAATAAATATAATAGCAGAAATCAATAAAATATAAAAAGTCAAAGGAGTCCAAGTTGCTTCTTAGGAAACGTGAGTAAAATGAATGAGTCCCTAGGTAGACTAATCAAGGGAAAAGGAGAAAATTCAATTTATCAGTATCAGGCATAGAAAAGGAAAACTCACACAGACCTTAGAAATATTAAAAAGGCATTATGAAAAACTTCATGCCCATACATTGTCAATTTTGTATCAAAAACTGGATTACATGGAGATAAAAAAAATCCTCAAAATCCCAATATAGCATCACTGGCACAGGATGAAATAGAAAATGTGAATGATATTGAATCTGTACTCATTGTTGTTTTTAATTTTTAAAAAAACTTTTTTACAAAGGAAACTTTAAGCCAGATGGCTTTATTAGTGAATTCTCCTTCACATTTAAGAAAAACTAAAACCAATCTTATCCAAACTCTTAAAGAGAGAAAGAGAATAAAAAGGAAAAATAACATTCCAACACATTTTATGAGACCATCAGAATTTTCATTTCTAACCCTACAAGTGCATTATTTTAAAAAGGAAACCACAAACTAATACATTTCATGAACATAGGAGAAAATTTGAGTAAATCGAATGCAAGTACATATGAAAAAGGATAATACGTCCTGAGCAAGAGTAGTTTATTTCAGGAATAAAAGGTTAGTTTAACATTTAAAAGTCAGTGTCGTTGATCATATGAACAAAACAAATGAGAAAAGTCAACTGGTAAAATTCAAATAAACCTAGAAACAGACTATTCATAAAATAATTTATCAAGGTCACTATATAAATCTAATGAGAAGTGTGTAAGACTTTTATGCCAAAAACTGCAAAACATTAATAAGAAAATGTTTGAGGCCGGGCACGGTGGCTCAAGCCTGTAATCCCAGCACTTTGGGAGGCCGAGGCGGGTGGATCACGAGGTCAAGAGATCGAGACCATCCTGGTCAAAATGGTGAAACCCCGTCTCTACTAAAGATACAAAAAATTAGCTGGGCATGGTGGCACGTGCCTGTAATCCCAGCTACTCGGGAGGCTGAGGCAGGAGAATTGCCTGAACCCAGGAGGCGGAGGATACGGTGAGCCGAGATCGCACCATTGCACTCCAACCTGGGTAACAAGAGCGAAACTCCGTCTCAAAAAAAAAAAAAGAAAAGAAAAAAGAAAATATTTGAAATACTTAAGAAAATAAGATGTATCCTGTTCATTGACTGGAAAACTCAATGTTGTTAAGACGTCAATTCTCCGAAAATTGATTTATAGATTCAATGTAATTAAAAGTAATCCCAGTAAAACTCCCTTGGTTTTCTGTTGTTGTGTCGGGGGTGGGGGTGTGTGGAAATTGACAAGCTAATTCTTCTCTTTTTTTCCCCACTGGCTAGGCTCACTCCAAGCAGACAAGCTGATTCTAAAATTTGTATGGAAATACAAAGAGCCTAGATGCCCAAGGACATAGGAAAGTAGACCAAAGCTCACATATTTAAACCATGAATATAAAGCCTATTAGAAAACTACAGAAATTAAGACAGTGCAGTACTGATTCTAGAATATGGAGACAGACCAGTGCAATAGGAAGAGGAGCTCAGAAACAGACCCACAAGTCTGCCACTCCTTAATGGGGAGAGAGGGAACTCCATTGCAATTCAGTGGGACAAGGTACATGGTGCTGGGTCACCGCGCCAGGCATATATGGAAAACAAAAACAAGAAACCTTGGCCCCCTACTTTATGAAAGCTGAGAAAATCAAGTTTCTATAAGAAATATAGGATAATGTCTTCATGAGCTTAGAAGAGGTGAAATATTTCTCAAATGTGGCACCAAAACTGAAACTGCCTTTGCAAAACTATGAC
This sequence comes from Saguinus oedipus, assembly GCA_031835075.1. NCBI lineage: Eukaryota > Metazoa > Chordata > Mammalia > Primates > Cebidae > Saguinus > Saguinus oedipus. The sequence goes on from CM063180.1 coordinate 10,595,501, forward strand.
AATAAGAAATATCTGATATGGCTGAGTTCATCTTGCTTCTGGCCTCACAGGCTGGCTGTCTTCATTCCTTCCTGGGTATAGACCAAGCTTACTTTGGGAGAAATTTAGTTTACAGTTTAAATGACAATGGCCCTTCCCAAAAACTAAACTTCCTTTGTAAAACTCATGAAAGGCCACAAAGTTAGGAGGATGAAAGGTACCTGAATTCTCCTAGATGTGGGCCTAGTTAGATAATTACTAGTCATTATTCTGGAGATCCCAAGATTTACAACGTCCCCAATTACTCCTGCAGATAACATCACTCTCGTAGAACCTAAGATTGACCTTTTGAGACGTCTTTTAAGGCTTTGCATTTCTGACAATCAAGATGGTTCCACGTGGATCTAGACATTGGACCTGGACTCCTGTAGTAACCCACACTCGAAAACAGCCTCAGCACACGAGGATCATTTTCCACACCCCATGATTGCATCCTCAACCAATCAGCATGCCCCCTTCTGGACCCCTTTGCCCAACAGACTCTTCTTGGAAAACCCTGGTCTACAAATTTCTGGGGAGATTGATTTGAGTAACAACTGTCTTCCATGTGGCATGGCCAGCCAAGTGTTAATTAAACCCTTTCTTCACTGCAGTGTCATGGTCTCGGCAGATTAACGTTGTTTGTGCAGCAGGCAGGAAGAACCTATCAGGCAATTAGAAAATTACTATTAAGAAAGTAAAACAGGACAAGTATGGTGGCTCATATCTATAATCCCAACACTTTGGGAGGCTGAGGCAGGAGGATCATTTGAGCCTAGGAGTTTGAGACCAGCCTGGGCAACATAGGGAGACCCCACCTCTACAAAATAAAAAAAAAACAACTAAAATTTAGCTGAGTGTGGTGGCCTGCATGTAGTCCCAGTGTCACGGGATTTGGGGGGTATTGCTTTGCCATCCAGAAACCTCTGTGGCCACTGGCACCTTTGCCCGAGTATCACTTGGACTTAGTGGGGTCATTCCACCCACTCGGCCTGGCAGGCTGCATTCAGCTAGAACTACCGGCCTGGATCGCATGCCTGCAAGTGCAAGCCAGGCACAGAGCAGCATGGGGTGTGTGAGTGAGCATTCAGTCCAGCCACTATGCACAGCCAGGCATGCCAGCTGCAGTGGGGTGGGCAGCTCCAGGCACTGGCACAGGTGCCAGCTCCCTGAGAGTCTGTAGCTAGACCAGGTGTACCACATTCAGTTTTCATGGCTGGCACTAGGGAACATAGTGGCACCTGAAAAACTAATTAAATAAGCAATGTAAGATATTAAATAATACCACAAATACAAAAATCACAACTCAGAAAACAGATGAACAAACAGTGAAATAAGAATTAACCAGCCAATCACCATGGCTCATGCCTGTAACCTCAGCACTTTGGGAGGCCGAGGTGGGCAAATCACTTGAGGTTGGGAGTTTGAGACCAGCCTGTCCAACATGGATAAACCCTGTCTCTATCAAAAATACAAAAATTAATCAGGCGTGGTGGTGCATGCCTCTAATCTCAGTTACTCAGGAGGCTGAGGCAGGAGAATCACTTAAACACAGGAGGCAGAGGTTGCAGTGAGCCAAGACTGCACCACTGCACTCCAGCCTGGGTGACAGCAATACTCCATTTAGAAGAAAAAAAGAAGAAGAACTGACACAATTAACAACTTCAGAAAAAGACAAATCTTAGAAACAAAAATTGCATTAGTAGGTAGCCAAGGGAGAACAGGAAGACAAAAAAGTACAGTAATAGACGAAACAGAAATTCTAAAAGCCAAGAAAATGAAAGCAGAGAGAACAGGATGCCAGCACAATCTAACACAAATGTCATTAGAGAACCTGGAGAAGAAACAAACAATAATAGACCAGGACTAATATGTAAAACTATAATCAAGAAAACTTTTCGGGAAAAAAAATCAGTTCTGAATCTACATATGGCAAAGATAAAGCACACATATGAAAAATAGACTGCAAGGTATATCTTCACAAATTATTACCAAAGACAAACCTCGAACTCCTGAACATGGCACTGAGCTTCCCTCCTCCCTACCTCATCTGCCCTCACTCCCACCTCCTACTTTGCTGCAGATTGTCTGCAGTCCCCACTCCCTCCATGGAAAAAAAAAAAAAAAAAGAAAGAAAGAAACTCTGTCTCTACTAGAAATGCAAAAAACTAGCTGGGCGTGGGGGCATGCACTTTTAGTCCCAGCTACTCAGAAGGCTGAGGTGGGAGAGTCGCCTGAGCTTGGGAGGTCAAGGCTGCAGTGAGCTGAGATTGCACCACTGCACTCCGGCCTGGGCAGCTGAAGTGAGAACTTGTCTCAAAACAAAAAAAAGATACAGAAAAACTGGACCCTCACATATTGCTTGTGGGAATGTAAAAGGGTGCAACCACTTTGGTTTTTGTTTTTGAAGCGGAGTCCCACTCTGTTGCCCGGGCTGGAGTGCAATGGCACAATCTCAGCTGCTCACTGCAGCCTCCGCCTCCCAGGTTTGGGTGATTTTCCTGCCTCTCAGCCTCCTGAGTAGCTGGGATTACAATCACCTGCCACCATGCCCAGCTAATTTTTGTATTTTGAGTACAGATGGGGTTTCACCATGTTGGTCAGGCTAGTCTTGAACTCCTGGCTTCAGGTGATCCACCTGCCTCAGCCTCCCGAAGTGCTTGGATTACAGGTGTGAGCCACCGTGCCTCGCTGTGCAACCACTTTGGAAGACAGTTTGGCAGTTCCTCAGAGTTCCCAAATGATTAGCAAGTCCCCTCCTAGATATACGCCCAAGAGAAATGAACACATAGGTCCACACAAAAACCTGCACACAAATGTTCCTAGAAAAAAAAAAAAATTATTGTGATTTATAGAGCAGTAATAGCCTAGACTTCATCACTACACAATATATCCATGTAACACAACTGCACATATACTCCCTAAATCTATAAAAAATAAAATAAAATAAATAGTTATTAATGATTACCCAGTGGATACCTTCCAGAAGACATGGAATCAGTCGGAGCCAAGGTGGTCGCTTTCAGCACAGCCGCCCCACAGCCGCCGATCCCCTCATAGCCTCCTGTGGAAGCCCAGGCCCACTTCACAGCTTTCTCCCTCTCTCATAACCACGTCCACCAACGAGAATGCTAATACACCAGCTGCTCGTCCTAACAGATTTAAGAACAAGGGAAAAGACAGTACAGAGATGAGGCGTCGCAGAACAGAAGTCAATGTGGAGCTGAGGAAAGCTAAGAAGGATGACCAGATGCTGAGGAGGAGAAACATAAGCTCATTTCCTGATGGTGCTACTTCTCCGCTGCAGGAAAACCGCAACAACCAGGGCACTGTAAATTGGTCTGTTGATGGCATTGTCAAAGGCATAAATAGCAGCAACGTGGAAAATCAGCTCCAAGCTACTCAAGCTGCCGGGAAACTACTTTCTAGAGAAAAACAGCCCCCCATAGACAACATAATCCGGGCTAGTTTGATTCCAGAATTTGTGCCCTTCTTGGGCAGAATTGATTGTAGTCCCATTCTGTTTGAATGTACTTGGGCACTCACTAACATTGCTTCTGGGACATCAGAACAAACCAAGGCTGTGGTAGAAGGAGGTGCCATCCCAGCATTCATTTCTCTGTTGGCATCTCCCCATGCTCACATCAGAGAACAAGCTGTTTGGGCTCTAGGAAACATTGCAGGTGATGGCTCAGCGTTCTGAGACTTGGTTATTAAGTACGGTGCAGTTGACCCACTCTTGGCTCTTCTTGCAGTTCCTGATATGTCATCTTTAGCATGTGGTTACTTACATAATCTTACCTGGACACTTTCAAATCTTTGCAGCCACAAGAATCCTGCATCCCTGTTAGATGCTGTTGAGCAGATTCTTCCTACTTTAGGGGGGCTCCTGCATCATGATGATCCAGGAGTTGTGCCCCAACTTGTGAAGCTTCTAGGAGATTTGGAATTGCCAATTGTGACTCCTGCACTAAGAGCCATAGGGAATGTTGTCACAGATGAACAGACTCAGGTTGTGATCGATGCAGGAGCACTCACTGTCTTTCCCAGCCTGCTCACCAACCCCAAAACTAACATTCAGAAGGAAGCTACATGACAATGTCAAACATCACAGCTGGCCGTCAGGACCGGATACAGCAAGTTGTGAATCATGGATTGGTCCCATTCCTTGTCAGTGCTTAAATCTAAGGCAGATTTTAAGACACAAAAGGAAGCTGTATGGGCTGTGACCAACTAGACCAGTGGTGGAACAGTTGAACAGATTGTGTACCTTGTTCATTGTGACTTAACAGAACCGTTGATGAACCTCTTAACTGCAAAAGACACCAAGATTATTCTGGTTATCCTGGATGCCATTTCAAATATCTTTCAGGCTGCTGAGAAACCAAGTGAAACTGAGTAACTTAATATAATGATTGAAGAATGTGGAGGCTTAGACAAAATTGAAGCTCTGTAAAACCATGAAAATGAGTCTGTGTATAAGGCTTCGTTAAACTTAATTGAGAAGTATTTCTCTGTTGAGGAATAGGAAGATCAAAATGTTGTCCCAGAAACTAGCTCTGAAGGCTGTACCGTCCGAGTTCAGGGTGGGACTCCTGGGACCTTTAACTTTTAGATCACGTAGCTGAGGCATAAATTTGTTGTGTACTATGTTTGGTATTTTGTCTTCTTGTTTCTCTACAAAGAACTCTTTTAAATGTTGTTATTGTATCACTTTTTACACTGAAACTAAACTTGAACAATTCCAACTGTGCATACGGTATAAAACTTGTCCTCTAGCTAGATTTCTTATTTCTGTGTGGAATTTTATATCTTACAGCATCCTGTAAATAAACATTAAAATCCATCCTTTGCTTCAGCATGGAAAAAAGAAATAGAATCAGTCTTCCCCCCTGTGGATAACTAGAAAAGTACCTTATTTTCCCCACTAAAATTAACATGTTAAAGTTTTGTGGGAACCACAAACTATGTGGTTTTTCCTTCTTATCGAAAAGTAATAGGAAGTCATTTCATGTAAAATTTGTGAGCTGGGCACGGTGGCTCATGCCTGTAATCCCAGCACTTTGGGAGGCAGAGGGGGGCAGATCACTTGAGCCCAGGAGTTAGAGACCAGCCTGGGCGACACGGTGAAAGCCCTTCTCTACTATAAATACAAAAAATTAGCTGGGCGTGGTGGCACATGCCTGTAGTCCGAGCTACGCCAGAGGCTGAGGTGGTGGTTTCACTTGCGTCTGGGAGGTCTAGCCTGCAGAGAGCCCTGATCGCACCGCTGAACTACAGCCTGGGCCACAGAGTAAGACCCTGTCTCACAAAATATACAATAATAGTAATAGCAATAACAATACATCTAGTAAAATAAAATTTGTGTTAAAGTAACTACACATATCTTTGTAATCGCTAGCTGGCTTTATGACTAGTATTATTTATTTATTTGTTTGTTTGTTTGTTTATTTATTTATTTTTATTTTTTTTTTGCCAATCAATGAGAGCTTGTAAGGTTGCTGAGGTTGGTTGGCCTTGAACTCTTGGCCTCGCCTTCGCAAGCGCCACAACATCCGGCCGGAGCCACTTTGGGCCCCTGTTTATTTATTTTTGAGACAATGTCTCCCTCTTGTCTCCCAGGCTGGAGTGCAATAGTAAGATCTCAGCTCACTGCAGCCTCCACCTCCTGGGTTCAAGTGATTCTCCTGCCTCAGCCTCCTTAGTAGCTGGGATTACAGGTGCCATCCACCATACCTGGCTAATTTTTGTATTTTTAGTAGAGACAGGGTTTCATCATGTTGGCCAGGCTGGTCTCAAACTCCTGACCTCAGGTGATCCGCAGGCCTCAGCCTCCCAAAGTGCTGAGATTGCAGGCGTCAGCCAATACACCAGGCCATTTCTGGTATTTTAAAACAGCACAGGTTTTTAAAAAGTAAAAGGGAGTCAAAGAGAACAAAATGGAAGAACGTTTACAAGAAAACATGGAGGAATGTTTACAAGAAAACAAGCAAAGTGTGAAGTGAGGCTTCTGTAACCAAGCAAGATTCTTTCACATATTCAGGCTGTGGAGAAGCAATTTTGAACGTGCTGAAACTCAGGGGATGCTGACCCACGAGCTCTCTTTGAGAAACCTGACACCCAGGAAAACTGGAGAAACAAGATTAGTAGTGACTGTTTCATATATTCAGCTGAAGATCTAACACTAAAACAAAGGTGAGATAAGAGTCAAAGGATGATATGGAAACATGTTCTCTGACAAAGTTAGAAAAAGCACAACCTAAAAAGAGAAAGAGGGAAAAGCATAATTAACTCACTCATTTACTTAACAAGAGTTGGGAAACAAATTACATCATTTCAAGCTAAAAAAAAAAAATAGCAAAAGCTTAAATATATTTAGGTGCAGAGAGTGAAAGCAAAGAAAGAGAATATGCATTATTACAATAATTAAAATTGAATGACAGAGAGAGAGGGAGGAGAGGAAAGAATAATTTGCAAAACAAATTATATTCCTGCTTACAGTAGAGATCCAGTCAATATCACCTAAAGGAAAGAAGGAAGGATGGGTATTATAAAAAGATAAGTACTAATACAAAAGTTCAAACATTTCCAATTATCAAGAGCCAAAAAAAAAAAACAGAGCAGAAAAGCTAAGAAAACAGAACAGAAGGTGAACGTTTTTTATAACTCTTTTTGAAAAAAAAGGAAGCATTTTTTTAATGCCAGACTGAGTATCAACATGTTGTGAGTGCTTATAATTTTATGCTGCCTTAACATTGTTAAAAACGTGCACTTTGAATGAAGAGACCCCCCCAAACAGGCTTTGTGTGAGCAACATGGCTCTTTATTCACCTGGGTGCAGGTAAGGGTGAGCTAAGGCCAAAAAGGGCATTAGCAAAGGGCAGTGGGATGAGTTGGTTTTATAGGTTTGGGGTGGGCAGTGGAAAGTTACAGAGTAAAATCAGTTACAGTGGTGGGGGAAGGGACAAGGAGTACACATTATGGTGAGTTCAGTTACAATGGCGGGTGGGGGTGAGGCAGAAGAGCAGTTAAGATGGCAGGATGGGTGGATGGCAGGGTTGGGTGAGGGGCTTGTCCGGGGAAGCTATCAGGGACAATGGCGAACGCGGGGGTGGGGGGTGGGGGTGAGGGCTAGGGGGTGGGGGGAGACGATCAGCCAAGGCAAGCAGGACTTCAGACTTGACTTTCAGGCTCCAGGCTTGCCTATGGAGACCTGACAGGCATCCATTTAAAACATGTTTTAACTTTCTCATACCAGAAGCAAGGCTCAGTCGGCCTTGGCACCGTTTCTAATACTATTCCCTACTAGAATGGCTCCAGTCGGTCGCCAGAGATAAAACACAGAGGCATCTTTCTGCCTACTCGGATGGGCTTCTACCTTCCTGCTGCTTCCTTTCAAGGGACCATTTAGACATTTGCCTGCAAACTAAGTGACAGCCTCTCAGTCAGGGGGACCCCCTGGAACCAGTGCCTGCTTGCTTTAAATTCACCAATTCAACCCGTTTGGAGAACAGTCCGAACCCAATAAAGGTATTAGCCCAAGAGTCCCTTCTCTCTCTCTCTCTCTCTCTCTCTCTCTCTCTCTCTCTCTCTCTCTCTCTCTCTCTCTCTGCCTGTGCTCCGTGTGTGTGTGTGTGTGTGAGCGCACCCTCCAGGATCTGTAAGTACCAAAAACGCTTAAACTTTCACACTGCGGTTGTGTCACTGAAGCAGTGCCTGAAATCTAATCCCTGAGGGTGAAGCCGCCCCAGAGGGCCCCAAGCAGGTGGATCTCATGCTGATGCTCTCTTATCTGGCCTCTCAGCTGCTGAGGACCGTGGTTGCCGGGCTAAATTGATAAAGTTTCATTCCAAAGAATTGGCCTAGTCAGCCGGACTACGGTCGCGGCTTGGGCACAATCCCGGTGTCTGTCCCCAGCAGAGGGCTTGCCACCTTGCCGTATCAGCTGGCACAGTAGGTCTGGTCTGCGCGCTGCTTGCTGGCGCTGGATCTCGCTGCTCGCCGCTGCGCGCTACGGGGTCCTGCTGTCGTCGGTGTCTGTGTCGCCTCCGAGACTCTCCGGAATTGCGGCGGCTGTAGCCGGCTCTTTGCCTGCAGCGCGGAGGGCAGGTCCCGGTGGTAGGAGGATGTGTTTCCCTTTGCAGAATCAGACCTCCTCCTGGGACCGTGGGGACTCTCCGTCGCCGGCCTCCGTTGGAGGATGCGTTGTCTCTTGAGCCGGGTGCGCCCTTGCGTGGCCTGGGGCCTCGGTGCGGGGCGGGCCTGTCCGTGGCGAAGGGCACCGCGGCGCGCTGCTTTTGGACAACCCATCAGCAGGCTTCCGGGAGGCAGCGATTTCTCCTTAGCCACAGTCTGAAAGGGTGATGCGACACTGGGCTTCTCTGTGTTGGTAAAATGGAGCCAGGGCGAAAGGATTAGATGGCCTAACCCTAACCCCAATTGGGGTAACTCCACCTGCGTCCCACCGGCCCCCGGAGAGTATGTGCTGCCAGGCAGGCGCCTCCCTTGTGGGTTCCTGCTGCTGTCGCTCCTCGCTCCCCGCTCCCCACCACCTCCAGAGCTCCAGTGGGTCACCCTGGAAAAGGAAGCCGCTGCCTGCAAGGCCAGCAGACACAGAGGTCACCCCCGCACCGCCCCAATTTTTTCGTGTGACAATCTGTAAGGACAGAACACCAGAAGGCTACTCATACCACCAGGAGCTTGTCAGGTAAACATCCAGAGAGAGGAAGGAAGAAAAATGTTTATTTTAGCCACCTAGAAATACAAGCTGTTCTAAAGATCATACTTAAAAGGAAAAAAAAGAAGAAGAAGAAGGAAATAGGGGACCAAAGGCTGCCTAGAGACACTGGGCCCTTCCCTCCACCCTCTTTTTTTTCTTATTAACCATAGACAAAGAACATCTTCAAGCAACTAAAGACTAAAATAAAAAAGAAAGAAAAGAGAGAGAGAGACTGTTGCTTAGGCTACTATAAGTCCAAGAAAAAAAAAGGGATGAACTTTAAAGTTCTGAGTGGCTGACAGGTCTAGCAAACATGTTAGCCCAGATCGCTCACTGATTTATGAACCAACCCCTAGACACAGAGGAGGGGAAAAAGGTAATTAAATAAAGTTATGGCCGGGTATGGTGGCTCACGCCTGTAATCCCAACACTTTGGGAGGCCCAGATGGGTGGATCACAAGGTCAGGAGTTCAAGACCAGCCTGGCCAAGATGGTGAAACCCCATCTCTACCAAAAATACAAAAATTAGTGGAGCAAGGTGGTGGTCCTGTAATCCCAGCCACTCCGGAGGTTGAGGCAGGAGAATCGCTTGAGCCCAGGAGGCAGAGGTTGCAGTGAGCCAAGACACCACCACGCCCGGCTAATTTTGTAGAGACAGGGTTTCTCCATGGCGGTCAGGTTGGTATTGAACTCCCGACCTCAGGTGATCCGCCCGCCTCTGCCTTCCAAAGTGCTGGGATTACAGGCTTGAGCCACCATGCCCGGCCCACACACAATCTTTATAGACGAGAACTTAATGACATCCACCTTCTCTAAGAGCATTGGTATGAGAGTACATCCAGGACATTCTCAGCTAAGGAGACTCATTTAATACACACATTAATGACATTTAAGACCAATATTTATTAATGCTTTGGGGTTATGGTGGCAACATATTCCTCCTTTATAAATTTTCCTTCTAAATTAAAGTCTATAGACACTCCTGTAAGTACCTTCCAAAAAAAAAAAAAAAAAAAGCCTTTACTGTAGAGCCTTTGCAACTTTTCCAAATGCCGCCTGCAGTCTCTTGATCATTTAGGATGGCCATGAGTTGCCCCAGGATTTCTAGCTTCATGTTATACAGCATTAATACAACAGATGACTGGCCCCCACTTACTGGGCTCTCCTGAAATAGAGGCTCTCCCAGACCCTGAGCTCATGACCCTCTATACCCATCTGCCCATTATGCTTTGGGCCACAGAAACACCCCACAAGTTCAACACAGCTATTGAGGCTCCCCTAAGACAGATGGGAACAAATCTGAGTCCTCTGGTGTATTCTACCCACAGAAAGGCATGGCTTCCCCTGTTGTAAGCTCCTTGCCAGATGCCAGCGTGCTGGAGGATAACATCCCTTTCCCAAACCCCTGGACTACTTAGGAGACCCTGTGGGTTAACTGAGTGATCAGTAAAGGGAGTTCAGAGACTATGTGAACTGCACTGCCAGCCCTTGTGCGTGGTGAAGCCAGGATGTGCTGCTTTCCACTCCTTAGCCAGGATGCCCCTAATAAAGGATGAGCCCAAACACAACACACTAGGCCGAAACTCCAGGAGGTCATCTTAGCACTGGATACCCTGATCAACGACCAGTCCTGTCTTCATGTTTATTATAAACCATTAAGCCATTACCAAAAAACTGTCCCCTTCAAGGCTAAAAAAAAAAAAAGAAAAAAGTCTCTGGGAATCTCTTCTAATATCTTAAGATAGTTAAAATATTAACTATATTAACTGGGGGTACAAGGTGTTCCATTTTATTAAGCCAATTTGTAAGTGCCAAAGACTTACTTAAATTTTAATTTATTATTTATTGCGTCACAGCGTCCATGCCTAATACGGAATACCATACTTCGCATACACACAAAGTATAAATTAGAATCACACTTCTCCACTTAAGAGTAAGGCCACAATGTAAGGCCTTGCTAGACCACGCCTTCTTCCCTTCAGAGTCACGGTTGTTAACTAACAGTAACCAAGGCACTTGGTTCACTTCTTAGAACGTATCATGCTGGGCTCTCAAGAAACATTCAATAGAACTTTCATGTCCATGACGGGACCCAAATGACTGGTCTCAATAAGAGTCATCAGGATGGCCTTAAACAACTCCTTTTCAAACTTCAATACCACAAATAAACTAACGTCCTCTAGTTTGCCCCAGGCCTTAATCTATTTTTTTTTAACAATTTTTTTATCTTGTCCCCATCCCTTAAGGGCTGTAGGTCAAAACAAGGACATAGACTCTATTGGGACTCATTAACCATACATTGTCCCAAGGCCTGGCAGCTGCTCATCTTGTATGAAACCCATGTGAACCTAAACTTCCACCCAAACGAAAGCCTGTCAGGAACAGTGGTTCATCATTCTATCAGTTTGGGTGCTTTCACTGGTTTATTACCAGACACCCAAACTCTCCCCTATACCATTGTTTCAACCAGTTATGACAAATTCTGAGGCCCACACCAACTCAGGTGACTACCCATTAGAAAGAACACCCCAGTCCCACCTCCTGGAGGACACTTCCCCAATTCAAGACCTCAGCATTGGAGACGACTTTGCTCCCTGTGCCAGAGATGGCTTCACTCCAGACACTAAAATCTCCACCCAGTGACACTCACAGACTGCCTCTCCAAAAGCAGAAAACACACACAGGACACTTACTATTTTTCTTCCTGAACTCACTTTCCACCAGATCCGGATATTCTTCTTACTCTCTGCTGCCTCCACATTCCCATACAGGTTACTAAGATGAACGAAGATTATTGTCTTTCCCAAGAGGAACCAGCCCCATGTCAGTCAATCCTGTGGCTCCCTGAGAAGACGACCACCCGTTCCCTGAAATCTTTCCTACTAAGCCCCTCCAGTTTTCACCACAATCTCTTGCCCTGCATCTCCAAACATAACCGCTATGATCCCTCTCTCCCCTTACTCTTGAGTAATCTCCAGCACTCAACCACAACTACCTTACTTTTGAATAAGATGCCGAGGCATCAAGAGGTGAATTGCAGTGGATTTCATTCAAAATGAAACATAAAATCATAGAGGAACTTAACTGACCAATTAAATACCATGATTTTCAAATTAAATATCATGATCACATAGCAAAACTCAAACCTGTGCTATAAAACAAGAGACATATTTCAAATATAACAACTCAGAGGACTAGATTGCGGCTCTGGACAGAGCAGCGTGTGGAGGCTTGCACTATGAATTTTAGCTCCAGATCAACTGCAAGAAAAAAGCAGCAATCCCGAGAGGGCCCACAGACCCTCTGAAGGAAGTGGATTGCTCCTGCCCCAGAGACACCCCAAATACTGTGAGTGCCCCAACTGTGTAAGTGGGTAAGGGAGACCCTCCTCTCCAAAACACACACCCTCACTGGAGAAGCTGAAGGTCTGTTTAGGGGAGAAGTTTCTGACTTTACCTGGACCTGAGTCAGGTTAGACAGCCGAGCAAAGTTCAGGGGTAGAGGAAGCAGCAGAAAGGCACTGGGAGCTCACTGCGTCCCCAACTAGCCCATTCCTGCCTGGAACCACAGGAATTCATCAGGAAGGTAGCCAGAGGGGCAGGGGTAAAACTCCACAGGGAGAAGAAATTCTCTAGCCAAACTTTCTAACAATTTGAATGGGGTGAGAAGCCTCCTGGCCAGAACTCGAGCGGATGGGTGGGGGGGGCACAAACTGGGTATGCAGACTTCACAGGCCAGGGAAGAAATAAAGCCCCTTTCTCTCAAAGCTGGGAGGCAGATAGCCTTAGACAAATTTTCAAGCCAGTCTCACCCTCCATCTGGAAATGGACTCCGGATGTTGCAGGGCGGAAAGAGTGCCTGGTGGGGGTGAGACCAGCCCTTCAGTTTTCGTGGGAGCTGGGTGAGGCCTGTGATTGCCAGCTTTCCCCCACTTCCCTGACAACCTGCATGACTCAGCAGAGGCAGCCATAAGTCTCCTAGGTACACAACTCCAGTGACCTGGGAATCTCACCCCATTCCCCACAGAATCCGCAGCAAGATTGGCCCAAGGAGAGTCTGAGCTCAGACACACCTAGACCTGCCCACACCTGATGGTCCTTCCCTACCCACCCAGCAGCAGAAGACAAAGGGCATATAATCTTGGGTGTCTAGGGCCCCACCCACAGCTGGTCCCTCTCCACACTACTACAGCTGACGCTTTCTGGAAAGTGCCACCTCCTGGCAGGGGGCCAACCAGCACAAAAATAGAGCTACTCAGGAGGCTGAGGCAGGAGAATCAATTGAACCTGGGAGGCAGATGTTGCACTGAGATGAGATCATGCCACTGCATTCCAGCATGGGCAACAAAAAAAGAAAAAAAGAAAAAAGAAAAAAAAAAGAAATGAATAACATAATTAAAAAGGTAGACCCTAAGAACAAATGAAAAGTTCACAGAAAAGAAAATAAAAATGCAAATTTCCCCTAATCGCAGAAAAAGTTTCTCAAGTTCATTCTTAAAACGGGAAATCCAAATAATTAATCAATGCCATAGCAAGACAATACACTCTACGGATGAAGCAATGGAAAACAGTCACAATCACACATCGCCGGTGAGAATGCAAACTGTTAAAATCCCCAGTGAGAAACATTGGATAATACCTGGCAAACAAGACACCCTTTGATAATGAATTCTCACTCGTATAGATGCACTTACACAAAAACAAACGACAACAAAACAAAACAACCCACATGCACAAGCTATCCTACTGGCTTCATTTATAAAAGCAAAAGATTGAAAATAACACAAACATCCATCAGGACGGGGGTAGTGGCCTACACTGTGGCCGACCCACACTTTCAGGTACGATGCCCCTTGTACAGGCTTGATGAGGACCACTGTCTCAAGGAGTGACCCCAGGCTTATATTTTTAAATAAATTATTTTAAAGGCAAATTTCTACCTCTTACGAAGAAAAGGAATGGAAAAAAGGAGTATTTGCGTGCATGTGCTTTATGTGAGACAGGAAAGAGGGAGAAGGGAAGATAGAGAGGAAGGAAAGAAGGGAGGGAATGGCAAGGGAGGGGAGAGCAATGAGGTGGAGAGAGGAAGATATAGAAACAATACATTTGTGATGGCAATTTTTATATAGTTTTTACTTTTGAGCCACAAATTTTATATCCTTATATTTTAAAGAATAAAATTAAGTCAAAAAATAAAACTCTAAAATTGAAAATAAACAAGAACAAATGAAGCTCATTAGATGTCGAATTAAGAACGGCCCCACAAGAAAAAAAATACATAATCGTATGACTTTAAAACAGTACTTTAACCTTGTATCTGGGCTAAAAGGACACAAGAACTGCAAATAAATATTCGTATTCATTCAGTGACATTATTGTCAGCAGTAATCATATTTTGAAACTTTTGCATATATAGCACAGCATAAAGCAAATAAGTATGTTAGGAAAAAAGATACGTAGAGAAAGAGAAAAAGGTTTGAAATTAATGTTAAGTAAAAATCTAGGAATGTTATATAATGTTAATTTTGGTCTTCCCCATCAGTCGAAGATATTTTAATTAATTTGAAACATATAAACATTTCCATTTTTGTGCATTGCAAGAGCCCACGATCAATGACAGTTGAGTGGCACTGAGTACCCCAATAGCCCTTGGACTTTTCTTCAGAAATGCCACGAACTAGGAAAGGCTCCTTGAAGAAATAGTGGATTCCAGGTCTCTGGCAGAGAGCACAGGCGACTCTGAGACATCTTGTTCTGCCGGAAAGCGTGAAATCAAAGAGAATGGGATTATGTGAAAAAGTCACAGGGATCTTGAAGGCGTTTCTACCGGCCAAAGTTTGGACAGTTAAAGCATCAAAAACAATAATAAATAAAAGGACAACATGAGAGATCACAGCGATGGAAATACTCGGCATCTTGACATAATCAATGTCAATATCCTTGTGATATTGTACTAGTTTTTCAAGATGTTTCCAATGGGGAAAACTGGGTACAAGTTACATAGGTTCTCTCTGTATTATTTCTTACAACTTCACATGAATCTATAATTATCTCAAAACAATAAGTTTACTTTTAAAAAGTAAAGTAATTGATTTGGGCATATTTGAATATATAATAATTCATGAGTCCAATATAGTACTCACAAGATAGAATCTTCCTCCTAAAAGGTTCACAGGATGATATTGGAGGTGAGCATAACAGGAATCCCTCACTCTGAAATCATTAACTGGAGAGAAAGAATCAAGGAGGCTGGGCACGGTGGCTCAAGCCTGTAATCCCAGCACTTTGGGAGGCCAAGGCGGGCAGATCACAAGGTCAAGAGATGGAGACCGTCCTGGACAACATGGTGAAACCCCGTCTCTACTAAAAATACAAAAAAATTAGCTGGGCATGGTGGCGCGTGCCTGTAATCCCAGCTACTCAGGAGGCTGAGGCAGGAGAATTGCATGAACCCTGGAGGCGGAGGATGCGGTGAGCCGAGATCGCACCATTGCACTCTAGCCTGGGTAACGAGCAAAACTCCGTCACAAAAAAAAAAAAAAAGAAAAAAAAGAATCAAGGATACATACTGCCATTTCAGAAGGGGAGCCAAATGACCCCAGTTCCTAAGGGAAAGCGCTTCTTTATGAAAGATGATAACTAACAAGTGTAAAGGAAAGGATAGAACTGGGAAAATCACCATTTTGTCACTTGAATGGAAATATTTGATTAGGGTAATAATCATCAACAGATGCTAGCATCTTAGGCAAGAGGGCAGTCGGTAACTGAACATTCACACTGGTGCCAAAGCATGACTTCACAGTTGACTTGTCACAAGGACAAAAACGTAACTTCACAATGGAGAGTTCTGGCTGTTACCACCTTATTCAAGGGGCAATACTTGACACGACATCACGAACGGTGGAAAAAAACAGATATTATGTGCCCCCAGGTGTAACGAAAACAAGGAACAGTATCAACTACGAAGTGTTCTTGCCTAAAACGTTTAACCAGAATTGAATTACATTTCCTTTTCAGTTTACAGGAAATAAAATTGACCACTGGAAAACAACCAGAGAAATCAAGAATATAGGATATTCTGTAAGACAACTGTCCTGGCATCTTAAAAAAAACTCAAAGTCATAAAAGGGTTGGATAGTACTAGAGATTGTAACTGAATTGGCCGAGGCGGGTGGATCACGAGGTCAAGAGATCGAGACCATCCTGGTCAACATGGTGAAACCCCGTCTCTACTAAAAATACAAAACATTAGCTGGGCATGGTGGCGCGTGCCTGTAATCCCAGCTACTCAGGAGGCTCAGGCAGGAGAATTGCCTGAACCCGGGAGGCGGAGGTTGCGGTGAGCCGAGATCACGCCATTGCACTCCAGCCTGGGTAGCAAGAGCGAAACTCCATCTCAAAAAGAAAAAAAAAAACAAGAAACGTTAAACCCAAATGCAGTATCTGGTGTTTCACTGGATTCTGGCAGACAACTCCCCTGACATCTGAATATAGACTGGGCACCAGATGATGCTCAGAATTATTAATTTCGTTAGATGTACTCAAGGAATCATGGTTGTATAGAAAAAGGTTCTTTTTAGAGCCAAGTACTGAGGGATATACAGGTTAAATATCATAATATCTGTAATTTATTTTAAAATAATTTCAGCAAAAGAAAAATCGAGATAAAGCAAATACGGCAAAATAATCACTCTGTTTAAACCTTAGCGAATGGTACACTGGTGTTTGTATTCTAATTTTTTTCTGTATGTTTGAAAAATGAATTTGTTCTGTCTCCCCCATTCTGTCTATTGCGTCTTTTGGGAACAAATAAACTTTAATAACAGTTAGAAATATTTTCAACTACAAGTAATGGAAAAGCCAATTACAGTGGCTTAAATAAATTGGGATTGATCTTCTCACATAGCAAGAATTCCTGCAGGAAGCATACATCAGCCCCAAAGCCTACACACTACACTTGGTCTTTCTCTCATGACCATAACATGGAGGCAAGCACAGCCAGCGACCACATCCAACCCTGCAGAGGAAGGAGAAGGCGGCACTACTGCACTTCCACTCATGTCTCAGAAGCAAGGAATCTGGCCGCCCTAGCTAAATGCAGCATTGGGAGCATGAAGGTGTTAGTCTCCAGCCTCTATGGCACTGGCAGGCAAAGGCAGTGAGAACCGGGAGCCAGGCTTTATGCTGATGTTCTCTGCCAGAACCTTTGATGGAATGGACTCATCTTTTCTCCATGTTTCAGCATCTTGTTTATATTTTTCTATTGTTTAATTTCTTTTTGAATCCTGGGAAATTTACTAAGATCTATTCATTTCAGAATTTTTTTTTAGCTTATCTGCCTATTATTTTAAGGTTTATTTCTGAGATTTTTAATTTTAGTGAGTTTTTCTATTTCCTGAAGTTTTATTTGCTTGTACTCTTTTTTTATACTTTCTTGTTTTTTTTCTGTTTTTTGTTTTTGTTTTTGTTTTTCTTTTTCCTCTGTCGCCCAAGCTGGAGTGCCGTAACGCAATCTCAGCTCACTACAACCTCCAACTCCTGG
The DNA here is from genome assembly GCA_031835075.1 of Saguinus oedipus. Taxonomy (NCBI): domain Eukaryota; kingdom Metazoa; phylum Chordata; class Mammalia; order Primates; family Cebidae; genus Saguinus; species Saguinus oedipus. Next base: position 10,612,779 of record CM063180.1, read on the forward strand.
GTTCAAGTGATTCTCCTGCCTCAGCCTTCCTACTAGCTGGGATTACAGGCACACACCAGCATGCCCAGCTAATTTTTGTAGTTTTAGTAGAGATGGGGTTTCATCATTTTGGCCAGGCTGGTCTCAAACTCTCGACCTTGGCAGGGCGTAGTGGCTCATGCCTGTAATCCAAGCACTTTGGAGGCAGAGGCGGGCAGATCACCTGTCAGGAGTTCAAGATCAAACTCCCGACCTCAGGTAATCTGCCCGCCTCGGCCTCCCAAAGTGCTGAGATTACAGGTGTGAGCCAACATGCCCGGCCCCTTATAGTTTCTATACCTTCTTTTACCCCCTTTAATCATTTGCTATTTAGGTGAAGAGGGAATTGCCTTTTCTCTACTTTCGGATTTGCATGATGGCGGGGAAATACGGTTATATCCCCCAGCATACTCCTAGCACTTCTCTCCTGGGAATATAGAGAAATGTATTTGATTGCAAGTTTGAGAGGAACGACCAGAGGCTTGTCTTGGCTCATCACTGCCCTTTTTCCTCTTGTGAACAAGCCACAGGGTGAGGTGTTCTCTGCAGCCCTTTTGGGACAAGCTCTCCCTGCCACATGCCCCAGAACTACCTGCAAGCAGGTAGTTAATGCCTGCCTAATTCTGGGCTTCATTGTTAGGAAGCATTCGTGCTGCGCATACAAACCACATCCTCCACCTCCACCGTGTGTGCAATGTTTGGTTGCAGGTGGTATTTTCAGCCTTCCTCTGCCACTTTGAATTTCTACTTCTTTTTTTTTATACAAAGGATAAATAAGGAACACTTCGAAGATCCTCAAACTTACTTTATATTTTGCTATTACATATTTTTACATATTATATATTCTATAATATGTATCCTGTTTTACATATTTTGTTATAATCTTAAATTCTTGAACTAATGCTCCTCTTTATGTGTTGCTGATTCACTGGTGGTAAAAGGTTTCCTTCTACGTTTTGACAATTTCTCACTCTCAGTGCATCCAATCAAAGCTCAGCTTTTCTACAGAAATCTGTGTAGCTGGGAAACTGAAAAATCCCTAAGTCCAGAATGAGGTTGCATATGTTGCTCTCAGGTGTCAGGGAGAGTACTTGCCGGCGCCCAATGTTTATACTAAGTTCACATCTCTACATTTCCCCCATGATACTATTAAAAGATTTGAACTCTGTGGGGCACAAGCTGGGCTTTGATTTCTTTCAGACTTTCCCCCCTTCCCCACTGAGAACCACTAGAGTCAAAGCCTTGCTGTGTCCCTAGGCCATGTTTACAAGATCCTCTTTCATGGGCACTACAACCATAAGGTTCTGAATCATGCAAGGGAGGTCTTGGAGTTACCTCTTTACCTCAAGCAGGCCTTATGCCTCTGATTCTATCCCAGCATAAAGGTTAATCCCCACGTCCTTGCCTTTTTTCCTCTTGGGAACAAATTCCCAGGCTAGGTGCGATGGCTCATGCCTGTAATCACAGCACTTTGGGAGGTCAAGGCAGGGAGATCACCTGAAGTCAGGAGTTCAAGACTGGACTGGCCAACGTGGCAAAGTCCTGTCTCTACTAAAAATACAAAATTAGCTGGCCATGGTGGTGTGTGCCTGTAATCCCGGCTACTCAGGAGACCGAGGCAGGAGAATCCCTTGAACCCATGAGGTGGAGGTTGCAGTGAGCCAGGATTGCGCCACTGCACTCCAGCTTGCCCAACAAGAAACTCCATCTCAAAAAACAAAAAACCAAGATTCCCACAGGGTGAAGTGTTCTTTGCCTGAATCCATTTTATCTGCAAGGCCATTTTTTCTAGGATGTTTATGTATCTTTTTAAACTGAAATTGTGCTCCAGTTTCTTTTTTATGCAATCTTGCCAGATTTTAGTATCAGAGTTGTACTCACCTTCTGTAAAATGAGTTTGAAAACATTTCCAATACAGTGATGACCTGAGACAGTCAGCCTATTATTACATAAGTCAAGAAACACCCCACGGGGGTCAGTCCTGCACCCAGGCCCTATTCTCAAACAGAAGAGCAGGCCGAAGTTCTCCTCCTGGAGCAAAGGATGGGGAGTAAGTGGAACACCGCATCTTACCACGTCACATATTTTAACCCCACTTACGGGGCTGTGCTCCATATTACCTTTTGGAGCACAAGGATTATTAGGTATTTAAAAGTAAGAAAAAACTTGCCTAATAAAGTCAACTGGACCTGCACATATTTTGGAGAACTTATTTAACTACTTTAACAATTTTTTAAATGGTTATTGCTTATTTAGGCTTTGTATTCTTCAATTCTAATTTACATTTTCTAAGACAGTCATCTGTTCCAATGAGATTTCCCAGTATATCACAATTATCTATATATTTCCCTCTAAAGCTATTTTATATTGTTCTTGGGCTTGCAGCTAGCACTCTTATTTTATGCTGTCTGGTTTTTATGTCTATTCATAATTCTTTTGACTTTTTTTTTTTTTTTGAGACAGGGTTTCACTCTGATGCCCAGGCTGGAGTGCAGTGGTACAATTACAGTTCACTGCAGCCTCCACCTCCCGGGCTCAGGTGAACCTCCCACCTCAGCCTCCCTGGTACCTGGGACTGAAAGAGCACACCACCACGCCTGGCTAATTTTTGCATTTTTTTTTTTGTAGAACTGGGGTTACGCCATGTTGCCCAGGCTGGTCTCAAAGTCCTGTGCTCAAGGGATCCACTCTGTCTCAGGCTCCCAAAATGCTGAGATTACAGGTGTGAGCCACAGTGCCCAGCCTGACTTGTCTTTTTCTACATGGACTACATTTATTCTCCATCCTCACCCTTCATTTGGAATTTATTCAGCTATTCAGATTGGTTTAATTAATATTATCACTTATGTTCCCTGTGTCTGTTGACTGTAAGTAAGATGAGGATTTTTAGCTTGCTTTTACTTTCCTCGACCACTTCCAATTCCGTGGCATAATGATAGTTTATTACATATCTGCACTCTTCAGAACTATTTGGACATTTGTTTGTTTTATAGCCATGATTCCTTTGACTCGCCAGTTAACTGATGTTTAATTGAAGCTTCCTTTTATAACTTCCCTCGTTGTTTTTATTGTCTTTTTTTTTTTTTTTCTTGAGATGATTGCTTGCTCTCGGCTTATTGCAACCTCTACTTCCTAGGTTCAAGCGATTCTTTCTCCTGCCTCAGTCTCCTGAGTAGCTGGGATTATAGGCACCCGCCACCATGCCTGGCTAATTTTTGTATTTTTAGTAGGTACGGGGTTTCACCACATTGACCAAGCTGGTATCGAACTCCTGACCTCAGGTGATCCGCCTGCCTCGGCCTCCCAAAGTGCTGGGATGACAGGCATGAGCCACTGCATCCAGCCTTTATTGTTTCATTTTTTACCTTTATGAAAGGAATGTTCTGGCCAGTAGGAACAGACCTTGGGTGTAGGTCATGTGCATGGTTTCTAGGGAAGATGCCATTTCTTACATTCCAGGATCCAGTGCCCTCCTATTGGTGCATATCTATTCCTTGCATTATTTATTACATTGTTAGGAACTGTAATCACTAGAATGCTAGAAGAACATCATGGTCTTTGGCAGAGCCACATCTGTAGCCACTTCACATAGCAGTTTCCTCAGAGTGCTGTGGCCTGTTCACTTTCTAGTTGGCAAACATCCCAAGTTCTTAGTACTGACTGATTCATAGAGAGCAGGGATGGAAATCCCTCTTCCTTCTACTCCTTAAAAACAAGTCTTTTATATGTCATTCCTGTTGTCTGGCACATGGCTGTCACTCAATGCTTATTAATGAATGAGTACATTCATGACAATTTTGCCTCAAACAAATCCAACATGTATCTGTGACTCCACAGACCATCATTCCTGCTCTAGCTAAGGTCATTATAGTCTGAGCTTTTCTTCCTTCTCCACACTACAGACTTTTGAGTTTTCCTTAAGAGACCAGATCATAAACCACCCTTTCTTAAAAGTTACCAATTGCTCTCTAATGTCAAACTTTTTAGAGAACGACTATTTTTCTAGCTCCATCTTGTTTTATAAACTGTCCACTTGAGCCTGGTTCCTGAACAGGTCCTCATATTCACAGCTGTGTACTTTTCCAATCCCACTCTCCCGTCTACTTTTGAGTACCCTTTCTCACACATCTTGTGAAATTTCACACCCCAAGCCCTCAAAGGTCACTTCCTGACTCCTGACCCCTTAGCAAGTACTCCTTTACTATGTCCCCATAGCATTTGCAACATAACTAGAGAATTCAGTAAATTTAATTGCACTTCAGTTGTTTACTTCCATTTTAGACTTGAGAATTCCTTAGAGCAAATATTCATCTTTTCAAACCAAACTATTATAATGCTTGGTACTTAACAGTTGTATGAAGCACTACATGACCTTAGTAAGTGTTCAAAAAGCTTAAATTCAATTTCTAACACTAGACAATATACCACTCTACGCTAAATTGGAAGCAAATTACAGCCTTTCTGGTAGGAAATGTATTCTGACTTAGTAACCTAACCATCTCTCCTGAGAACCACCCCCATACACTTCATCTTGCATTCATTTCAGGGTGCTCATGAATGCCAATAACCAAATTCCACCCCCTCAACAAACACTGCGGCTGTAAACTGAGATTCTCTTCACACAAATAGGGCATTTGGCATGGTAGATCAGGCTGTGGCTAAAACATCGAGTATTAAAACCAGCTCCTACACTAAGCATAAATATTTAAGCTCCAAGACTCAAATTCCAAATTTTTAAGTGTGGTGAATACCTATCAACTTCGCTAGTTTTGCTTTATTGAAAACTGATAAAGTATCTAGTGCAGTGTAGCCATTAAAGTGTATTTTTAACCACAACTTGTGTCACGCAATTGGCATGGAATATCCTGCCACTACCTCATGAAAGTGAAGTAATGCAGTTGTCACTTGCCCCTTGCAAATGAAACATGAAAGACAGTATTAACTGTTCAAATACTTGCAATATGGGGGCTCTTTGTATTTAAAAATAAAATTTGAATATTTTAAATCTTTTACAGTCCCTTTCAATTCATTCAAATTAGTATTTTACCTTAAGTGTTCTATTTTATAGTAGTAAGACTGTTGACTTTCTTTTCACAAAAGTATACCAATGGGTTCACAGCACTCGGATAACAGTAATTCACTTTTTGTAAATACACCTATCAGACTGCACCTGACATACGGCAATCAATTAAGTTTTTCATTAATGGTTAACTTTAGAATCTAAAATTAATTATAAACGACTACCTCCCAGCCTAAACCATATAAAGCAATACAATGAAAAGCAGACTTTAGTTTTCTCCAGATATTTAATGCAAGATGCAGTGTAGCCATATTCCATGAAACATGGTTACCAGTAGGGGAGTCATAGCCCTACCGAATCAAAGTATTACAATACAGCTGAAAGCTTTATATAGACGTATTTCTATTCTTACTTGCACTAATGTAGACAGTTTGATAGATAAGCTTGTCTCTTGTGCTTTTTCTACTTTGGGGAGTTACATACTTTAGATGAGACACAAAGAAACTCTACTGGTTTAAGAGTTCTAAGTTTTACTTTTACTATAGACCTTTTTTCCCCCAGTTTAGATGGGAAGAGCCAGCCTTTGGTGTAAATAACTTACTTCCACAATAATATTTAAAGGGCATCTTTAGTGTTCACTGTCAGTTGTGTAGCCTTTTGGTAAGGGCGTGGCTAGGGACTCTTTACTCTCAGTAAGTGCCCTGGGCTGATGGATAAACACACTAAATTTAACACCCTGGTTGTTTGCAGCTCTAACAAAACCACTATTAGCAGTCATTGTGATGGCTTTTAGGGTGTCTCCTGTCCCAAAAATTGTTAATGAGCGGGTATTAATTTTTGAACTGGCCACTAGTCTCAAGGCACGCTCAGAAGGCTGGTCTGGCACTACATTAATTCGCTTAATTAACACAGTGGCCCTCTCTCTCTCCCCAGGTCCTCCTAAGGTATCTAAAATAGACTGAAAGTCCTTGACAGCAGATTCACAAGCAAACAACTCCTTGTCCTTCATAAAGGCCTCCAGCTGAGGTAGAACCTGCTCTTTCCTCTCTTGCTCTGCTTGTTCTGTGAGCACTTTTTCTTTGAAAATAAAGTGGCAGCCTCCATAGCTGAGGGCAGATACATATGTGATTAAAGTAGTAATGTCCAGATTTACTCTTCTGCACACATCGACCTTAATTTCTGTTGGAAACGCAACACTTGCCAGTATATTTTTTCGGTCTACTCTGGTCACCTGCAAAAGTTCAGGGCCCTCATCATCTGATTCACTCTCACTAGGCTGGAGCTCTTCAGGGTGATCTAACAGAGAGTTGACTGCTACTATGTCTCCTCTCACAGATATGCCCATTTCTTTCAGCTTCTCTGCCATGGGACTGGAGACACTGTTGTAAAATGCAAAGATGATGTGAGGGTTGCTATATTGCACGGGCTGCTGGTGACTGGCCTGGAGGAAGTCTTCCGCCTGCTCAATGATGCTTTTGTCACCATACTGGCCCCTGCCCAGCCAGATGTTATGAAGAGCTTCAGCCTTCCGGCCAATGGCTTTCACCCAAGTATGACCACCATTTGCAACTACATCTACCACAAGGGTCTGCTTTTCTCCCAAGGTATCCGTGTAACCAAATACGTGAAGAACACTAACAACTTCTTCCAGGTTTTCTGCTGATTCCACAATGGCTCTCAGGTGTGTTAGGTTAGTGCTCTGTAAATGAGATTCTTTAATAGCTACTTTCCCAGCTTCCACTTTCTGTAAGAATTTTAATTCTGCCTTCAATTTGCTGCACAGCTTTGCACCACCTTCTATGCCACCTTTTCTTGATCTAGAAAGTGATTCTGCTCTCTTGATCAGTTCCTTGGCTATGGCGATTCGTTCACAGAGCATGGAATGTGCAGACATGCTGTCAGCATTATTCCTTTCCTAGGGAAAGAAACAAGGCAAATTTGAGTAGTCTCCTAAAATTATGACAATGAATTCTTCACTGATGATTAAAAACTTCAATCTAGCAAGACAGCTTATGGAGGCTGAGTCTAGAACCTGGGCTTAAGTATGTCTCATTTTGGTGTGACTCTCACCTCTGAGAGCTAAGGAAAGGAGGGCAGCTATACTTTTGAACTCTTCTTCAGGTATGTCTGACACACTTTAGACCTTCATTTCTTCAGCTCGAAAGCCATGGGGACCCGGCATGTCCTAGGTTAGGATAAAATGCAAGATTTGGGCAATCTGCTAAATAAATAATTTCCTTTTGTCTATCAGCGGCCTAACTGCTGAGAAATTTTAATACAAGACTTGGAAAGTCAAGGTAAAAATGCTGATAACAAAAATACACACAAACTGGCCAAACCAAGTGTCTGTCCTAAACCGAGCACTTCAGCCTCCCTAATCTTTTACTCCTTCCCGAGTTGGGCTCCTTTAACCGGCTGCCTCATGGTTTCCCCCAGGATTGGGGTACTTACGGCCAAAAAAAAAAAAAAACACTGCCTCACTTCTGCATTTGACGTCAACCCAGACTATTTTCAAAGACCGAAGAAGACCACCAACTTGCGTCCCACTCCCACTCCGACTCTGAAGGAAAAGCCTGAAGACGAAACTAAACTCCAAGCAGCAACCCGCGGCGGCCGTGCAGGCGCCCACAGCGCAGGTCGCCGGGTGGGCGGGCCAGAGGCCGGCGGGGCCTTCTCGGTGGGCTGCGGGCCCTAGGCCCTGGCAGGCTATCTGCACAGCCGGGCCCTGCCAGGAGGGGCCGGGCGAAAAGCCCCCACGGCCAGCGCTGCGACTCAAGGGCGAGGCGCGGAAAGCGAGCGGCCGACCCCCTTCCCGCCGGCCCGGCCCGGCCCAACCCGCTCTAGCCTCACAAGGGGCGCCCCGCTCCCAGCCTCCCCGCCTAGCTCCCCGGCTCCTCACCGGCAGCGCCCAGAACCGCGAGCGCGAGCGCGAGCACGCAAGCGCGTGCACGCAAAGGCCAGGACCCGCCGGGAAACCTCAACCGGGCAGCCCCCACCCGGCTCGAACGCCGAGGAGGCTCCACCCGCGCGAGCCCCGCCGTCTCGGGCGCCTCTTGCATCACGTGGTTCCGGGCCGAGTGACGCCAAACCTGAGATTCCCAAGCGGCAGCGCGGCCTCCAGAGCGGGTTGACGCTGGAGCGACGTCCATGTTTGTTGAGGGCACCTGGCTTCTCCCGCTTGCGCCGTGGGGTGAGCCTGGAAGTGCGCACCCACCTGGCTCCAGGAAGAAGCTGGGACCTAGCTCGCAGGCTGGGTTCTCACTCCCACTGGGGGCGTCGGCCACTGGATCGCAACCGGGTCCTAGGCATTTTGGGGGCTCATTTTAGCAGAAGAAACACGCTGGAGAAGCTTGTCATTGTTGACAGCTGAGAAGTACTACCGCTGGGACTTCTGCCTCCAAACCAAAGCACTTCCACTGCATTGTCCTGGACCCTCCACACAACGTGTGCTGTCTTTCTGAAGAGGAGAAATGACTGCATAGCTTCCTAGGGGCTGGGATATTCATGTTAGCCTAGTAGAGTGTCCAAAGTTACCCAGAAAGATTAGGGCTATGATAAAGTAAAGCTAATGTAAAATCTTAAAGAGGACTTCCAGTTGTAATTAATCCTGTGTATTCTGCTGCTTCTCCAAATCTTAAATAACAGTAAAGCAGTGACAAAGGAAATAAACCCACAAAGACAGAAAGAACAAGAGATGACTACAGACAGGTTCTACCAACATCTTTGGAGGACAAGAGCAATAACTTATTCAGTCCTTACAACGTGGCAGACGTTGTTCTAAGTGTTTTACACATTATTCAATCCTCTAAACTACCTACAATGTGGATATTAAGTATATTTTACAGATAAGTGAGGCATAGAGAGGTTACCTCCTGACACCCTCTCTGCAGATGGAGGTGTCAGGAGAGCTGAGGAAACTGCTTGTAGAAGGGGATATTTAGCCAGTGATTCACAAAGCAGGGCCCCAGAAGGCTTCAGATGCCTTGTAGGTAGAAAGACGGGGAGGCAGGATTGAAAACGTAAGTTGTTCAGGCCGAAGACTAGTTTAAGAAGCTGAAGACAGGGCATCAGAGGGATTCCAGACACAAAGCCTGACAAGTATGAGAGGTGCCATCATGAAGTTTTCCTACTGAATAGTGCAATGCCAGTATCCACTTCTCTGCCCCTCCCATAATGAAAGCACCCCTCTACCCCTCCCTACCACTCTCTCCCCAAAACCCTATTTTTCTCTGAAGAAATGAGTAGATGAGACCCTAGAGAAATGTCTTGGAGATACCAACATTCTGCATCCCACTGGTGTGAGCCTCACAAACAGCTTTTTCCAACATTTTTGTTTGGAATTTGAAGGAAATGGAAAACGGAACAAAATGGTCTCAAAAAGTATTCTATAACTAACATCTTCTAATAAAAGATATTTCAGCTACGAAACAAAAGGGTTTCTTTTTTTTTAAGGGAAGACAGCAGAGCACAGGAAATGGTTTTTCTATAGTAAAAATTATATCCCAGGCTGGGCGCAGTGGCTCAAGCCTGTAATCCCAGCACTTTGGGAGGCCGAGGCGGGTGGATCACGAGGTCAAGAGATCGAGACCATCCTGGTCAACATGGTGAAACCCCGTCTCTACTAAAAATACAAAAAATTAGCTGGGCATGGTGGCGCGTGCCTGTAATCCCAGCTACTCAGGAGGCTGAGGCAGGAGAATTGCCTGAATCCAGGAGGCGGAGGTTGCGGTGAGCCGAGATTGCGCCATTGCACTCCAGCCTGGGTTACAAGAGCGAAACTCCGTCTCAAAAAAAAAAAAAAATTATATCCCAAATTTAAAACATCAATGTAAGAGTTGGAAAAGTTTAGAAAGTAGAAATAGATGAAAAAAACTGAGCAAAAACAAAAGGATTCAATATCCAATTAGCAGGAGTTTAGAAACAAAAACAAAGAAAAGGAAGAGAAAAATTTTTAAAAACTTAATACTAGAAAATTTACCAAACGGAAAGGTTGTTTTTCGCAGCGCAAGGGCCTACTGAGTGCTCACCACAATGACTAGTAAGAAACTCACACAAAGGAACATGGTTGCAAAGTTTCACAACACAGCAGGTAAGAGAAAAACTAAGAGCTGCAGAAGGGAAAATTTACGAAGGATTTGGCATCACATACACAATAGTATTAGGCTTCCCATCAGCAACACTGGAATTTAGAAGTAATGCTTTCAAAACGTGGAGATAAATTTATTTCTAACTTAGAATTTTTAACCCAGCCAATTCAGAGAGAAAGCAAGGAGAATAATAGTTTCAAACAAGCACCTAGCCTGGATTGAACAGGAAGTTAGAGGGTTCTAAGAGAAACTTCCCTGAGGTGTGGGGGAGAGAACTGTTACAGACTGCCTAATATCTTATTTATGAGGTAAACAGTATGTGCCGGGCGCAGTGGCTCACGCCTGTAATCCCAGCACTTTGGGAGGCCGAGGCGGGTGGATCACGAGGTCAAGAGATCGAGACCATCCTGGTCAACATGGTGAAACCCCATCTCTACTAAAAATACAAAAAATTAGCTGGGCATGGTGGCATGTGCCTGTAATCCCAGCTACTCAGGAGGCTGAGGCAGGAGAATTGCCTGAACCCAGGAGGCAGAGGTTGCCGTGAGCCGAGATCGTGCCATTGTACTCCAGCCTGAATAACAAGAGGGAAACTCCATCTCAAACAACAACAACAACAACAACAAAAAAGTATGCAGAGGGTGTTTTCTCCGAAAACAAAATAACCAAAAAAGTGGGCTGGGTGCTGCCATGGCTCATTTGATTACAAGTGTTGGGATTACCCAAGACTTTGTGAGGCCAGCTTGGAAGGATTGCTTGAGCACAAGTTCAAAACCAGCCTGGGCAATGTAGTAAGCTCCATCTCCACAAAAAATGTAATTAGCTGGGCATGGTAGCTGACATCCGTATCCCCACCTACTGCAATGACTGGGCTGGGAGGATCATTTGAGCCCAGGAGCTCAAGGCTACAGTCAACTGATTTGTGCCACCTCACACCTCACTCTAGCCTGGGCGACAGAGCAAGACAGTCTCAAAAATTAAAAAAAAAAGTGGTATCATCCCCCAGGAATGTTGTTTAGGAATGTAACAGTAGTATACCGTCATAAGAAAAACCCTCAACATGATTTAATCGAGGTAAGGAGAGGGAAGTCAGTGTGATATGATTCTAAATTCTCATCTTGCACAATTTAAAGTTTGGCAGCTCAACTCCAGAAATCCAAGAAAAAGGTATCTAATTCTACTTTGAAATATGGAGGCAAGTACCTGATGAAATACCTAAAAAAGTCAAAAGTGATGGCTTTCAGGGAGAACTCGTATGTTACTTAACTTTTTAAATATGCTCATGCTTAAGTTATCAATAAATTGGCAGCAGATATTGCCAGGTCCATAAGTTCTTTAACAGGGTGGAGGGAAGAGCTCTAAACTGAAGGAACTAAGGCAACGTGACTTTCATACAGAACCACCAAGACTAGTTTTCAGGAAATTAGGATTCTAATCCAAGGGAACTCAACTCCTATGCTCTTGGGCAATTCACTGAACATCAACTTGCTCTTCTTTGCAATGTGGGGGCTCAGAGAGCTTGCCTACATGGGTGATGAGACTCCTGAACAGGTGAGGTAAGGCCGGGTGTGGTGGCTCACGCCTGTAATCCCAGCACTTTGGGAGGCTGAGGTGGGTGGATGACGAGGTTAAGAGATCAAGACCGAGGGGAACGATCCAAGATGGCTGACTGCTAACATCTCAAGATTGTAGCTCCCAGTGAAAACGCAGAGAACGAGAGGACGCCACACTTTCAGACAAATTTTGGTCGCTCACGGAGCAGAAGATTCCCAGTGGAGGCGCTGCACGGGTCGCCAATGCGACTCTTGTGGCTGGCGCAGCAGTTTTGCCGGCACTTCGGCGTGGCTGCTCTTGGAGCAGAGTAAACAGGACTGGTTCCCCTTCTGACCGAGGTTTGCAGGAGCAGCATGGGTTGCCAGCGTGACTCTTGTGGCCGGAGCAGCAGTTTTGCCGGCACCTCGGCATGGCAGCTCTTGGTGCAGAGTAAACAGGACTGGTTCCCCTTCTGACCAAGGTTTGGAGCTCCGGGAAGGCAGTGTCGCCTATACGGACTCAAGAAGGAAGTCAGACTGGAGATTCCCAGGCAGGAAAGCACCATCAGTCTTAACGCGCCGACGCAGTGGGTTGCGCATATTTAGGCCCTGGGAATTAACAATTTGGACGTCTACTCAGAGACCTAATTCGAAAGGTGGTAATTACAAAGATGACAGGTGGATAAACTTACAATGATGGGAAGAAACCAGCGTAAAAAGGCTGAGAATACGCAAAATCAGAATGCCTCTCCCTCTAAAGAGGATCACAGTCTCTCATCAACAAGGGAACAAGGCTTGATGGAGAACGAGCGCATCCCAATAACAGAATCAGGCTTCAGAACATGGATAATAAGAAACTTCTGTGAGTTAAAAGAACATGTTGTAGCCCAATGTAAAGAAACTAAGAACTTTGAAAAAAGGTTTGACGAAATCCTAAGGAGAATAGACAATTTAGAGAGGAATATAAGTGAATTAATGGAACTGAAGAATACAATATGGGAACTCCAAGAAGTATGCACAGGTTTAAACACTCGAATTGTTCAAGCAAAAGAAAGAATATCAGAGGTCAAAGTCCAACTTAATGAAATAAAACAAGAAGACAAGAATAGAGAAAAAAGGATAAAAAGGAATGAGCAAGTCCAAGAAATATGGGACTATGTGAAAAGACCAAATTTACGTTTGATAGGTGTACCTGAATGCAACGAAGAGAATGAGTCCAAGCTGGAAAATACTCTTCAGGATATTATTCAGGAACTTTCCCAGCCTAGCAAAGCAGGACAATATTCAACTCCAGGTAATACAGAGAACACCACAAAGATATTCCTCAAGAAGAGCAACCCCAAGGCACATAATTGTCAGATTCACCAGGGTTGCAATGAAGGAAAAAATACTAAGGGCAGTCAGAGAGAAAGGTCAGGTTACCCACAAAGGGAAGCCTATCAGACTTACAGCAGATCTCTCAGCAGAAACCCTACAAGCCAGAAGAGAGTGGGGGCCAATATTCAACATCCTTAAAGAAAAGAAATTTCAGCCCAGAATTTCATATCCTGCCAAACTAAGCTTCACAACTGAAGGAAAAATAAAATCTTTTATGAACAAGCAAGTACTCAGAGATTTTATTACCACCAGGCCTGCTTTACAAGAGCTTCTGAAAGAAGCATTACACATAAAGAAACAACCAATATTAGCCTTTATAAAAATATACCAAAAAGTAAAGAGCATCAACATAAAGAATTTACATCAACGAATGGATAAAACAGCCAGTTAACATCAAATGGCAGTAATCCTAAATTTAAATCGACTAAATCCCCCAATCAAAAGATACAGCCAAAACCCAACGGTATGCTACATCCAGACCCATTTCACATGCAAGGATACACAAAGACTCAAAACAAAGGGATGGAGAAACATTTACCAACCAAATGGAAAGCAAAAATAAATAAATAAATAACAGGAGTTGCAATTCTCGTATCTGATAAAATAGATTTTAAAGCAACAAAGATATAGTGGTAAAAGCATCAATGCAACAAGAAGAGCTAACGATCCTAACACCCAGATACATAGAGACTTAGACTCAATGAGACAGAAAATTAATAAGGATATCAAGGACTCGAACTCAGATCCGGAACAAGTAAACTTAATATTTATAGAGCTCTGCACTTTAAACACACAAAATATACATTCTCGTCAATACCACATCACACCTACTCATAGGTTTAAATGAAATATTGATTGGCCATTACTAATACCCATTTCTTTTAGAATAAAGCAACATTTCCGTTCTCTTTCCCTTTTTATTCCTCTCCTTCACTTTTTTTCTCTCAAAAAAAAAAAAAAGAGATCGACACCATCCAGGTCAACATGGTGAAACCCCGTCTCTACTCAAAATACAAAAAAAAAAAATTAGCTGGGCACGGTGGCACGTGCCTGTACTCCCAGCTACTCAGGAGGCTGAGGCAGGAGAATTGCCTGAACCCAGGAGGCAGAGGTTGCGGTGAGCTGAGATCGCGCCATTGCACTCCAGCCTGGGTAACGAGCGAAACTCAGTCTCCAAACAAACAACAAAAAAAAGGTAAGGTAAGTACCAAGAGTTGGCAGTTTCATTCTATGAAAAAAAAACCTGAGCAATAAAAACCTTTCAATGTTCCCTTATCACCTACTTGATGCCTGAGAGGCTGTGCAAGGTAATTATCTCAAGGTTGGGTTGTTTTTTTTCCTCCCCCACAGGGATGTTTGAGTGTATCAGCACTCAATAATTATAAAGCTCTGTATTAGTCTTCCTTATTCCCCCTTTCAACTGCCTCCTAACCCCGTGTATGTGAATTTTAAACATCTCCATGTTTCACTGCTAATAATTGCTTTGCAAATTTAAATTCATGGTTCAGTAAGGAACTGGGAAGAAGTGGAACAAACGGAGTTTAAATGTTCTAAGGGTGAAAACCACAAAAATGAAAAGATACAAAATGAACCAAAAGAAGGGAGAGGCTATGAACATTAGGAACATTATGACACTGAAGCCAAAATCTACAGGCTGGAAATCCTTCAAGAGTTTTGGAATGTTTAGGGATGCAGTGGGTTGCTACATCAAAGAACTCTTTCCCAAGAACTAGAACAAAAAGGAACAACTTAATTTTAAGGCCCATGGAAAAAATAAACAGAACAAAGGGAGAAGTGTTGTAGGCAGCTTCAACTGGAACTGGGCTTTGCATTTAATGAGGGCAAGAGGCAGAAAACAGAACCTGGATCAAATCTGATTCAGCTGATTTTTCCTCTCTTTATTCTTTAGGACTAATTCTGCCGGCACACAATAAAAACCTACACGAGTTTTCCTTACATCTTAAATATTATATGCCTTTAATTTTCCCTTCTTTGTAGAATTTGACATTCCTTTGGTTTTTTGATACTGGACATTACAGAAAGACTATACAAATTTAATGGCAGCTAAACAAGTACTTAACTATTAACCATGCCAGGCTTTAACTTGTGTTATCGAATTCAGTCCTTAGAAAACCCTGAGATAAGGATGGACACAGAAGTTCATGCCTGTAATCCCAGTACTTTTAGAGGCCGAGGCAGGTAAAGCGCTTGAGCCTAGGAGGTGGAGACCAGTCTGGGCAACATGGTGAAACCCCACGTCTACTAAAAATACAAATATTAGCCAGACGCAGTGGTACAAACCTGTAGTCCCAGCTACTCAGGGGGGCTGAGGTAAAAGAATGGATCACCTAAGCCGGGGTGGATGAGGCTGCAGTGAGCCAAGATCACACCACTGCACTTCCGTCTGGGTGACACAGCAAGACTGTCTCAAAAAAACCAAACCAACCCTGAGATTGCCTCCACCGTCACTCAGCCAGTAAGTGGGAGAGTTGAGACTTGACTTCAAAGGTGATTCCTTTTTGCTACTAGGTCCTTTCTACTGTGCTAAAGTCAAAATATATCAAGAGCCTACAAGAGAGATTATTAGATGAGGCCAAGATAGATATCTTGAAACAGGAAGCCAGAGTTACCACCTTTCATTTCCTATAATGATTTTGTCACCTAAAACAAGATACAGGTATTAGAGTGACGGTAGGTAACAGAACTGGTGATCCTGACAAAAATCTCCAAAATAAGGTTCTTTTCCCCTAAACTAAATCTTAGAATCTTTTGAGCTACATTTAAATCATGGAATTGCCCACTATACTTTCACATTGCTAAGAATGATTGTGCTTATAAACTCTCCTTATTTTCTATAATCCAGATTAATGATTTTTTTATCCTAAGATACCTTAAAAAACAAAAAACTCTGTAATCCCAGCATTTTGGGAGGCCGAGGCGGGTGGATCACAAGGTCAAGGGATAGAGACCATCCTGGTCAAAATGGTGAAACCCCGCCTCTACTAAAGATACAAAAAATTAGCTGGGCATGGTGGCGTGTGCCTGTAATCCGAGCTACTCAGGAGGCTGAGGCTGGAGAATTGCCTGAACCCAGGAGGCGGAGGTTGCGGTGAGCCGAGAACGCGCCATTGCACTCCAGCCTGGGTAACAAGAGCGAAACTCCGTCTCAAGACAAAACAAACAAACAAAAAAAACTAAGCACTGCCTTCACATGAGAGTTCAGATAATTATAACTTTCATTATAGAGAAGGTACTGATTATACTGAGAATACATTAATGAATTACCAAGAGCCTTAAGCCACAGTTTTGACACTTAAGTATTAACATTTTATTTCAAACACTTATGCTCATCCTTGTTTAAAAGTCTAACAAAATCTAAGGGGTTCCTTTAAAACATGTACCTACTTGTGATGGAGACACCAACAGGAACCAGCAAACCAGTTTATTTACTTACATAATTTATCTCCCATGGAGACCTATTCGGCTTACCACTCCTCATAGCCCCAATGCAATCTCATAGAGCTCTAGGATTTCACTGATCACTACCTAACGGCACCTAAAAGCACCTATGCTTTTCTTGTCCCATGAATCCGTGAAAGTCTGCAGATCCTTCTAGCTCTAGGAGGAGTGCTGTTTTTACCAAAATCAGCATTTTGCTTTATGGAAACAGAGGCAACATCTGTAGTGAAGAGGGCAGTAAGATTTGACTTCACCAAAACTGGCTGACAACTAAAAACAGTGATTTCATCATTCTGCTTTGCAATGTGGTCTTCAGAAATCAACTACGATAAAAAAGCAGGAAATAACTGTTAAAATTTTAGCAACTCCTAAAAGGCTGGGAGGTGAGTTTAGCAGTTTATTAGGATTTATAAGTCATTTTAAAAACAGTAGATTTAAACCAAGTAGAAATAAGTATGCAAAAAGTCTGCAAAACAAAACATACTTTAAACATGTTTAAGTAGACAGATTATCTGAAATTCTCGGTTTTTCAGTCACTTCACTGTTATGCTATGGCAGCCAAGTAATCCTTAACTTCAGTTGGAGTCAGCCTCCTAAATCCAGCTTCATTGCAGATTCCGACTTCTATGTTATCCTCTGTCATTTGCCCTTCAAAGCTTTCCTATTGAGGAGGGAGGAAAAAAGGTCAATTTTCTAAGCGGTTAATTATAAAAGCATTATAAATCCAGTTGTTAACTACTGAGCTAACCTTTAGGGTTAAGATGGCTGTATGAATGGCATCTTCAAGTTCCAGATCTTCATTATATCTGAAGAATTAGAAAAAGTTATAGAATTGTTTATATTCTGTATGACTCTGAATACAATGACAGCAACAACATTAAGTTTTTAAAACTCTAAAAATCTTAAAAATACTAAATTACACATTTCCTTTTAGTCACCTCCTTGAGATGGCAGTCCCAGACAAAAAACTGACAATATTTGGTGCCCAATTCCCAACATCATGAAGAGTATGGCCCTAAAATGAGTTTATTTTAGGAAACTTCTTAAGTATAAATATTGTAACATAATCAGGATGTGGTAGCGGTATAATTTTTAAAACAAAGAAAAATAAAACCTTTGCTAAAATCTCATCTTTTACTTATAAGCTAAAACATAACGTGTCACTTCCTGGCGACACCAATGTGGACAGTGCGTACAGTGGCTGGGCCAGTTCTTCAGTCATCCCTCGTCAACTTTTGCTTGCCCTTTGCAGACTCCCTGGCCCCTCCCTAGCCACCTTTTCTCGTTTCCTGGCCAAGTCCCAGAGTCAGGATAAGGCCTGGAGGAGCCCACGGCGATGCAGCAGAGGAGAGAAGGATGAGCCTCAGCCCAACAGCCCAATCACTGGGTTCACTGTGGCCATGGCAATGAGACTGATGCCGCTCACCTGTTCTGGCCATCCATGGCCTGTGGCTGACTTGGCCTTCAGTGGCATCATGCCTTACAGGCTTTTTTTTTTTTTTTTTTCCTGAGACAGAGTCTTGCTCTGTCTCTCAGGCTGGGGTGTAGTGGCGCAATCTTGGCTCTGCAACCTCTGCCTCCTGAGTTCAAGCAATTCTCCTCCTTCAGCCTCCCAAATATCTGGGATTACATGCACGTACCACCACACCCAGCTAATTTCTGCATTTTTAGGAGAGACAGTTTCACCTGGTTGGCTAGGCTGATCTTTAACTTCTAACCTCGTGATCTACCCGCCTTGGCCTCCCAAAGTTCTGATATTACAGGCATGAGCCACTGTGCCCAGCCAGCCTTACCAGTACTTCTTAATCAGTGCTTGCAAAGATGGTAAACCTATGTTATGCCAGGGAGATACAGGCGACTGGACTGGAACATTTTTGGATCATAAAGATGTCTGGGGTGAAACACTGAATAAGGATGCCACAAAAGCAGCCACTGCAGCTGCAGATTTCATAGCCAAAGTGTGGGATGCTGTCCCAGGAGATGAACTGATGACCCTGGCTCATAAACACACTGTCAAGACTATGGATTTCATGGATAATAATTATTTGTTAACCGGGGTACAGGGTAAACTGTTACACATACATGATTTGAACAAACCCGAAGGAGAACCTGAGGAAATTAGTGACCACAGCTCTGGTGTACAAAAGGCCCTATGGTACAGTGAGGATAAATGGAGTCCTTCTTCTGATGACAACAGTTTGACTTTGGGAGCATGCTATTATGACAGAAGTAAAATATTTAAATATTAATATGCCTCCCAGTAGTATAGAATCTATTCCTGAGAAAGATTTTCAATAACTTATGGCTGACCCATTGCTTTTGATAATGCAATAAATTTGGAACCAATTAAATCGTTTCAAGCTCCTGAAACCATTAACTCTCCGCCTCTTCATCCTGAGAAAAAAATTTCTTGTTGCAGGTGGTGAAGACTTTAAACCTGTAAGTATGATGGTAACAGTGGAGAAGAATTAGAATCCTACAAAGGACATTCCTGTCCTATTCACTGTGTGAGATTTAGTCCTGATGGAGAACTCTATGCCAGTGTTTCCAAAGATGGAACGATGAGACTGACAAACTGTGGTAGGAGAAACACATGGCCTTTGGAAATGTGTGCTTCCCGAAGAAGAGAGTGGTAAGCTGGCGGAGCCTAGGATTGGTTTTTCAGCAACAAGAAGAGGAGCTGGAAGAAACGGCTTCAGAGAATTCAGATTCTACCTACTCTTCAACTCCTGAAGTTAAGGCCTGAGCATCAAGCATGTGCCACAGATAGTATACAACCTATGAACTAGAACGAACAAGCAGAGGAAAGCATCAGCCTTCCAGAGTTACTCTCTGCTTAAGGCAAAAGTGGCAGTAAATAATGGGGAATATGAATCACCTCCAGTGCTGGAATAACTAAGTTGGCATTACCTGTAAGTGAAATCTCAAGAGCATCAGATGAAGGGAGGCTGAGTTATCCTCTTGTAGTACAATGGCCTGTTATCTTTTTAATGAATATGTACAAGACAACGTCTGACTTCTCTTACTGCAATGAGAGTTCTTGCAGCTATTTACGTCATTGAAGAGAAGAAAAATATATTGGCATATTTGTCTGATTTTTCCCTTAAAGCAGAATGTCTTTGTTGTTATTGTTTTTTGCTTTTGTTGTAAAAAAGGAATATATGATAAAGTAACTGGTTTAATTTTTATTGGACACTGCTTTTGAACATCTAATTGTTTTTAATTGTCTAAATAAAATGCCTCTAAAACAAAAATAAAACAAAACATAAAATGTAATAACAATGTGTAATCTTTGGAAGACTCATTAATATGTAAAAGAAAAAGTGCTTTAAGAGCCGAAGATTTACCATTTAAAACCAGGCCTAAGATTTTTAATAACCTTGGCATTATATGAAAAATGTACTGTGAAGGTTTATCTGTTAAATTGAGTTATAAAACTTATTATTATTCAGCCATAAAAAAATCCTGTCATCTGCAGCAACAGGATGGAACTGGAGGTCATTATGTTAAGTAAAATAAGCCAGACACAGAAAGACGAATATTGCATGTTCTCACTCATATGTGGGGTCTAGGATGGATCTCATGGAGGTAGAGAGTAGCAAAGCCATTACCAGAGGCTGGGAAGGGAGGAGGAAGAAAAAATGACGGAAGTCAGTTAAGGTTTATAAAAATACGATCAGATAAAAGGAATAAGTTCTGGTGTCCAATTGTGCAGTCAGGAAATGATCATTAACAATTTACTGTGTATTTCAGAGTAGCTAAAAGATTTGCAATGTTCCCAACACAAAGAAAAGGCACTGCATACAGGTATCAAAATATCACATGTACTGCAAAGATATGTACAACTATTACATATCAAGAAATAAAACAGTTTCCTCTTCAAAAGCCTGGAGAGGTCTGAAGGACCATTACAACACTAAGACTAGAATACAGCTGGAAATAAGTGAGGGCAGTCTGTGCCTGGGCACTGACAGCAGATTATTACAGTGTTTCACTTTTTATCAAGCACATACATCAAATATTTAATATACCTTCAACTCCAGGCATTTGCTTTCACAATTCTTTTTTACTGTCGTAATGTAAACTGTTATCATTAAATCATTAAAAAATTTTTCTCCCCAGATTTTTTATTCCAGATTCAATGTTCTTTTTTTTTCCCCCTCCTGAAATGGCAGGAAAAATGAAATAAAAAGTAAAAAAAAAAAAAAAAAAAAAAAATTAGGAAACCATAGAATGTAGAAAGAGAACTCCTTAGGAAATGAATATTAATTACCACTTAACATACTGAAGGCTAGGAAACTAGGAGGGATAGAAGTTTTTTCTTTATCTGCAACTAGATTCATATGCAGAGTAATAAAGCAAATGTCTTTTATCCCATGAAATTAATTAAAGAGCACCAAAAACCATAAAGTGAGTTTTCTAATCAATGTAGTTAGAGTGAGTAAGCCTACCTTTTCTCAAGGAAAGTTTTCCCATTTACATAGTTCTTTCCCATTGCTGTAGCTTTCCAGGCAAAGTATGCTCCCTAATCAGGAAGGAAAGAGTAAAGAGCCATATTTTAAAACACTAATGTAATTATATTGCCCTGCCATTTAACTTTTAGCTTTATTAATTGTTCTAACTTTGAAAATCACAGCATATTATTAGAATGGAAAACATCACAGAATAGGTTATTTTTTAAGAAGGCTAGAAGGATGGAAACCAAAGAGGCATGAAGAAACTTTTGGAAGTTCTAAAAATTTTTTTTTTTTGAGATGGAGCTTTGCTCTTTATTCCCCAGGCTGGAGGGCAATGGTGCAATCTCGGCTCACCGCAACCTCCGCCTCCCAGGTTCAAGCTATTCTCCTGCCTCAGCCTTCCTAGTAGCTGGGATTACAGGCACCTGCCACCGCACCCAGCTAATTTTTTGTATTTTCAGTAGAGATGGGGTTTCACTATGTTGGCTTGGCTGGCCTCAAACTCTTGATCTCAGGCAATCCACCCACCTCAGCCTCCCAAAGTGCTGGGATTACAGGCATGAGCCAATGTAATTCTAAAAATTTCTGATATCCTGATTGAAGTGATGGTTTCTTCAGGCATTTACATATATCAGAACTCATCAAACTGATGAGTTGGTGATGATGCAACTCAGTGTACATAAACTGTGTAAAAAAGCCAGTTCAAAGAAACTGAAGTTAAAGAAAATGAGAGTAATATTTTAGCTTAATAGACTGCAGGGTTTTAAAAATCTATCATATAAATCTGAAAAATGGCAATCAACTCTTGATCATTAGCGAATAAATTAAAGAGTGTCTCATTAAAAATATTCAAAGCTCCTGATATTTTGTAACACGAGGGTGAAATACAAGTGGCAGCAATATGTCACATGTCATGGCCTCATCTGTTGAAAAATATACATAATGCACTTAGAAAAAATACCAAAAGAAACATAATCCAATATGTTTTCAATGATAACAATTGCTTTTTTAGATACAACAGGGGAAAACAGGACAATGATGAAATCGGGATTCCAGAAATGGTGGCTTCTGCTACCTTCGGGAAAGGAAGGTAAGAGGGCTTGTCATTTAGCTTCAGAAGCTCAGAGATGGAGTAACCACACTATCAAAGTTCCCAAAATACCTATTTTTCTGATTTAAGTAACCAAAACATTTCTCTTTTGCCATCTCAGGTTCTAAGAGTAGATCATAAGGTTTGCATTGAGTGAACTATTAAGTCATAAAACATGATGAAAGATCATTTCTTAATCTTGAATTTTGTCTTAAGGTTCTCATAGCAAATGCGACAGATGTGGAGTAGTATTACCCTTAACAAACACCTTCTACTCAGATACCAATCTTCTGCATTAGAGCAGACAACTCACCCAAGGTACCAATTATACAATCATTTTTGCAAAACACTGGATTCAAGATAGATCAATGTTTTTGCTGGAGGAGTCACTCAAGTCAGCCCCAAGATTCAACTAATGGTAAACAGTACAACACTGTTCTCCAGATCCATATCTTCAATTGCAGTGTTTCCCTAACAGGTTTAAATACATTTGATAACAACTATTTCAACAAATCACGCAAATGTATGAAGCTAATGAACATGGCAGAAGAAAAGAGGGTAGAACTCACACAGCTTCCTTTTCAGAAGACCAAATGACCAAAATTTTAAATATATACATAAAAATGCATGACTTCATACTTTCTAAAGCCCAAGTGAAAAAGAATACTGCTAAATTGTAAAGTTGTTATGGTTTCTATTTCTGTTAGATATTCAAAGAGCACTTTTAACAAATTCCTCAAATATATCCAACGATACTTACAGATGGATCTGACTGAAATAAATATGGTCGCCCTTCATTCCAACCACAAATAAGTAAAGAAACTCCAAATGGACGAACACCACTGCAGATGGGAAAATGAACATTACTTGGCATTTTCATGGCGTTAAAGTCATCCTCAAGAACTTATCGGTACTCTCGAATAAAGCAAATTATCAGGCAAACTGAATTAGACTTGTAAGTATCTGAAAAAGTATTTAACACCTTTCTGAATGAATCAATTCAAAACTAATTCTCTTTACAGTAGTGAGGAACAGTAGCGAAATAAAAAAAATTTTGGATTGAACAGAGTGTCACCTAAGACACTGGGGTTAGTGTCCTAACAAAATGACAACTTTTAATTAATGCAGCTTTTCTACTAGGTTTACATATCAACAACTACCTGTATCCTCTCTCATCCACACCCAAACTTAAGAAACTGGAATTAAAAGGAATATGAATGTGTCAAAAAGCTGCTTTCATCATATGCTTACAATCATTTCTGGTTAGAAAGATAAATTTGAAAGTAGCAGCCAGGTGCAGTCTCAACACTTTGGGAGGCCAAGACAGGCAGATCACTTAAGGTCAGGATTTTGAAACCAGCCTGGCCAACATGGTGAAACCACCTCTCTACCAAAAAAATACAAAACAAAATTAGCTGGGCATGGTGATGCATGCTTGTGGTGCCAGCTACTTGGGAGGCTGAGGCATGAGAATCACCTGAGCCCAGGAGGCAGAGGTTGCAGTGGGCCGGGATCACGCCATTGCACTCCAGCATGAGTGACAGAGTGAGACTCTGACTCAAAGAAAAAAAAAATTAAAAGTAGGAAGATTGTCTGCCCATAAAGTGTTTTAATCCCCGGCAAAACGACTTTTAATATCTAGAAGCTGCTTTCTGCTATTATATGAGCAACAAGAAAACACTTTTTCCTTAAGTAAATATTCTATTCCTTCAGCGCTGCCTGGTAAAGAAAAATAAAAACATAAAAGAAAAAAAAAATAATAAAATAAAATGCTTCCCCTGACAATTCATGGCACATTTCAAGTAAAAAAAAAAAAGCAACTTACCCTGACTGAGTATACTCTTGCATCACAGAAGCTACTCTCTGTACCAGCTGAGCTGTGGGAATGGGTTCTTGGTACACAAGATAGTACTGTTGAGCTAGTTTTCGAGCTCTGTGCACAAGCACTCTAACAAGGAAAAAATAAGATTTAATTAGGGAAGATGCTCTACTACCTAAAGACTCATTCTCCTTTAACAGGCATGTACTTGCAGCACAAGTTTAACATGTATCTCTTTAATGGTGGCTATGGGCTCAAAGCTATTCTTACTCTAACACTGGATTCCAGTTGACACAGAAAATACAGAGCATCAGAGTACCAGTCAGCTTAAAAGTAACAGATTTAATGTACAAAATGAGAACTTTATCTCGCTCCACAGCTTCTTCAAGACTGTCAACCTTATCCAAGGGCAGTCACTTGTCCTTTGATACCTCACCCCACCCCACCCCCACACACATACACACACAAGAACATACAGGCACACAATTCGGGGCATATTTTTCTTGTTTCAGGCCAGTACTTTCTGCAGACTGTTTTAATCTCTCTGTCTGCACTTCAAAGAGTATCCTCCAGAGACTGAGAAACAGGAAACTATTTGGAACTAGTTCAGCTGGGTGAAATAATGACATTCAGCTGGGTGCAGTGGCTCATGCCTGTATTCCCAACACTTCACAAGGCTGAGGCACGAAGATCACTTGAGGCCAGAAGTTTGAGACCAGCCTGGGCAACACAGCAAGGCCCTGTCTCTTAAAATTTTTTTCAAAAGTAAAATTTGTCAAAAGAGATTAAGAAGATATTACACAACAATCAAATATATTAGCAAGACAAATAGGATTTATCTTTACCTGCTTGTATGCTACTGATCTGAAATATGCACGTTATCCCTCTGTGAGACAGTCATGTCCCATTCCTCAGTTTATCCTATCAGTGGCAGCACACTGTAGTATCCATCCTATATAGTGGTGACAAGATTCACTGTCTGATCACATTCCAGTGATCTTGTTGCATTTTATGATTCATTAAAGTGAAATTTTGGCTCTACCTATCTTGCTCCACAAAATCATTAGCAATAAAGTAATACTCCTTTTATTGTTTAAATGACAGACACAGAAAGCTATCAATCTCTTTCAACTTGCTGGTATCCTGGGTAACAAGATTATTCTCTCTTCCTGTGAAATATAAAGGGGGTGATTATATGAGCATCTGGATCCTGGTTGGCTGCCATACTCGACCACTTGCAGTGGTGTTTGAGAATGCTGTCTCTGTGAAGAACAGGGAAAAAAGGTAAGGTTCTACTGATGGTGATGCTTTCTCTTGTTGCCTCATATTTTTAAAAATATAGTTTACTATAAAATGTATTGCTTTTCTGCATTCCCCATGTAGCATTTTAATTTTAAGTCTGGAAATGTGGCTAAAAGTTGTCATTTTATTTTCTGAGACAGGATCTTTCCTCACCCAGGCTGTAGTGCGGTGGCCCTTTGAGGCTCACCACAGCCTCAAACTCCTGGGTTCAAATGATCCTCTGCCTCCCAGTGGACTTTGTAGACAGCCTGATAATGGAGTCTCAAGAAGATTAAAAAATGTCTCTAATTTCAATAAATGGCTGCAATCCAAAAAATAAAAAGAAGTATTGCTTTTTATCATTTTTAAACTGCACTGAAGAAAACTAAAACCCTTATGCCCAGTTCCTGGGTAGTAAGAGATGAATACGTCAGAAGGGAAAGTCCATTAAACAGAGAAAAGAGGAGTTATGTACTACTCTATCTACCTCCGCTTTCACATGAGTTATTCTCTTTAAGGTAACCCGTACAGGCAAACTAAATTCAGCTCTCAACGAGGCTGCTACTGCTAAACAAAGCACACAAAAAAACAAGAATTGGAAGGGAAAACAACCTTGATTTTTTCTCCTGAAAATGCAGATTACAATCAATTCATGAGATGGCGAGAAACACTATGAGCAGTATAAAGTACCTGTAGTCTGGGCCCATGCCGCTGTACACCAAACCTATGTGCTTGGTAATTGGTTCTACTTTGTGTACACTTCGCTCATCATACAGAATGGATTTCTGCTTTTTCTCAGTTGCTAATACCACACCATTTGCCGCTTAAAAAAAAAGAGAGAGAGACCTAAATGTTTAATCATTTATACGACTGTTTTAATAGCTTTCTAATTATGGATGCACTAAACTCAAACTTCTTTATTTTCTCTCATTTATAAAACCTTTTCTTCCAGATTCCTATTACCAAATTAGCTAAGGAATGGTAAGTCAATTTTTCCCTCACTGGTCATTTACTACTATACACAAAAAAAACCCTACAGCTAAAGGTATTACATACCTTTCGTAAAGCACCCTAAGGATACCTGAGAGTTTATACATTTTAAAACAATGGATTTCTGCCTACGTTTCCCACTATTCTTGTAACATGAAATTTACCTTTAAATGATACAGACTTTTAAGGCGAAACTCTTAAAACATCTTTCCTAAATTATAAGGCTAAAAACTGCCAGCCACTAGTGATATAATCAGTGGGAAAACAAAAAAAAGACTCAGTTTTCTGAATGGGAAAGACTACTGTGGATATCACAACAGATAAAGATGTTATTGTTTACTTTGAAAAAAAAAATTGAATGACCTTAGGCTTATTATTATTTAAATTACAAAACACTGTAAATTAACAAAAAATTGTTAAAAATTATAGTGCCACAGCTCTGTATAATTAATTGCTAATTAATTCCAAAATAATTAGGATCTACTAACAGGAATCTGAAATGAATGAAGCATTTCATTACCTTTAATTCCCACTGACGGGGCTCCTCCAGCTACAGCAGCCAAAGCATATTCAATCTGGACAAGTTTACCAGATGGGCTTAAAAGAAACACAGGTATTTGTTAAATTCACGTATCATGAAATATTTATTGTAGCAACATTTCTGAGACAGGACAGATATACAGGTCAAATCCTATTAATCCAACCCCAGGGAATAGCTGCCCTTTGATGTCTATCATGAAGTGGCATAGAAACCAAGTTTACAGTTGGGCGCAGTGACTCACACCTGTAATCCCAGCACTTTGGAAGGCCAAGGCAGGTGAATCACCGGAGGTCAGGAGTTCGAGACCAACCTAACATGGTGAAGCCCCATCTCTACTAAAAATACAAAAATTAGCCAGGTGTGGTGGTGCATGCCTGTAATCCCAGCTACTTGGGAGGCTGAGGAAGGAGAATTGCTTGAACCTGGGAGGTGGAGGTTGCAGTGAGCCAAGATCCATGCCATTGCACTCCTGCCTCGGTAACAAGAGCAAAACTTCATCTCAAAAAAAAAAAAAGAAACCAAGTTTACAAGGCAACTGGAACATACTACTACTGAAGCACTACTTTCTCTTTGGTTGTTTTCTGTCTGCCACATGGAGCGGTGGCATTACTGATGCCTCTTTTCACCACTTAAGTTCTCTGTATTGGTTTTCTCACCTGTAAACTGGGGACACGGTAACTACAACTGGCTTTCCATATCAGTGGATTCCACAGTGCTGACTACAGGACTTGAGTACACCTTGACTTGGTATTCGTGGGGGTCCTGAAATCACCACCCTCTACAGGACTCCTGGAATCAATTCCCCGAGGATAAGCAGGGACGAATGTACCTATGTCAAAGCATTGTTGTGATGAATTGAAATCATTCCCATAAAACTGTCTGGCACAAAATCAGTAACAAGCACATACTGAATAGTAATGTTATTAAGAACATGTATATGTCTGTTAAAAACCAAACAGCAGCAAATATTTTATGGGGGGGGGGGGCGGTTTTAAAAAGCAGACATGGCCTAAGATATAAGACCTAGATATCACTCACAATGAAGTATTTTCTAAATATATAATATACAACTATTTCTAGAAGCCACAAGATCGTCATACTTAACAGATCCGGCTCTATGGGTTTGGTAGCTAAACACTAGCCTCAAACTGGTCTTTTAGAGTTATATTTTATTTCAACCTGGTCACCTAGTTGTTTAATTAGAATCATCATAAACCAACCTAATTTCATAAACAAAAAGTCTGAGTGAAACTAATTTGTTCAAAGTGACACAGCTGGATCCTTATCTTCTGTCTACTATTGAAAAGATAAATTTCACAAGTCCATGTTTTCTCTTTATATAATTACAGATATTCCCTTTGTCATTCAAAACTCAATTCCATCTCTCCTTGCTCCAAACACAAAGACTACTCAGACTTCAAAAACCTCATTGACAAGCTAATCCCTCTGAAATGCATTTCTCTATTGTACTGGGAACTCCTCTGACAATCCTTCAATCATGTCCTCAGGGAAATTGCCCTGACCCCTCACAGTAAGTTGAATACCTATTCACTGAAGCCGGCGATGTCCTGTACTTCCTCTTTGCCTAAGATTCATCATATCTGAATTATTATTTTTAGAAACAGGGCCTTGCTATGTTGCCCAGGCTGGCTTCAAACTCCTGGCCTCTAACAGTCCTCCTGCCTCAGCCTCTTTATTATTTTTATAATATTTGTCTTCCTCAATACAGTTAGCTCTGTTCAGTCAGGATTCCAGCACATAACCTAGTATCAAGAATCCACAATCATGCTCATGATGAGCAAACTGAAAAAAAAAAATCCACAATCATTTGGCTGACAGAGACACATCTAGACCAGTTAGAGAAACAAACTTATGGGTGACAGCTCTAAGACTTTTGATATCATTAATTTGAGCAGAATAACACCAACTGACATTTAGGCTGAACTTTTTTTTCCTTCAATAGTCACTATTTCAATAATCATATCATGACTTTTTGGGTCCATCCAGCTTTCAATTACTGTTCAATACCAGTTCATATACCCTGGGGTAACATTTAAAGGCTCATGTAAACTTAATAGTTACCTTTTCTCTGTTTCCATTACCTGTACATATCTATCTTTACCACTGCATCTTTCTGCCTGAAAAGTCAAAAACCTGTGAGCTGGGTGAGCAATCAACCATTTTATGTTCCATAATGCCACTATCCCATTCCATAGCATCAGCATCCCTACATGGGGTAACTGAAACAGCCTTCTAAGCGGTTTTCCTCCTTCTCAACCTTACTTCCACCCCCAGCCAAAGTCAGCTTTGTACCATGTAACCTCCACTTAAAGAGTCTGTAATAACTTCTTTGTTCACTTAAAATAAAATCTCCTTCTCTGGCCTACAAAGCCCCACACATTTACCCTCTCCCACATTACCTCCTTGCTCACTACAGCACATCTGCCTCATTTCAGCTCCCTTAAGAGGTTAAGCTCCTTTCCCGTTTCAGGGCTTTTATACACGCTGTTCCCTCTGTCTACAACTCTCCTTATTCCTAAATCTTCAAATAGCTGGCTATTTTTAATCTTCCAGTCTCAAAAATCACCCCAAGAACAAGCCTTTCCTGACTACTCAATCCAAAGCCATATTCTTTCCTTCACCCTTTTAAAAATAAAATTCCTTAGTAAGAGAATTTATTAGCAGGCACCAATTTGTTTACTCATTGACTGTCAATGCCCCAACCATATGCAGTCCACAAGAACTGTTTCATCCTGTATGGTCTCTAGTACCTTCCACCTTTAGTTTAATTCTGATTACAACAGGCTAGAAACAAATATCTTCTTTTTATCTAAAACAGTTGAATCCACTATGTTAAAAACATAAGTTTCGTTTTCAAAAAAAATTTTTTCCATATGGGGTATCGCTTTGTGACCCAGGCTGGAGTGCAGTGGCAGAATCACAGCTCATTGCATCCTAAACTCTTGGTCTCAAGTGCTCCTCTCGCCCTCAGTCTCCCAAATAGCTTGGATTACAGGCATATGCCTGGCTAATTTTTAAAATTTTTTCTGAGATAGGGTCTTGCTGTGTTACCCAGGCTAGTCTTGAACTCCTGGGCTAAAGTAATCCTCCTGCCTCAGCCTCCCAAGTAGCTGGGATTACAGATGTGAGTCACCCGGTCTGGCCAAAAGTTTATTTTAATAAAGAAATCTGTTATCAAAAAAAAAAAAAAAAAAGATTCAGTCCCTGAAAGTATATGGTTGTTTTATGTTTCCGCTCCACTAGAAGTACACTTTCTTCAAGATAAAAGACCACATTTGCAGGCTATGCAACATAGCAAGACCCCGTGTCTAAAAAAAAAAAAGAAGAGAAAAAAAATACTGAGGCAGGAGATCCCTTGAGCCCCAGAGCCGGAGGCTGCCAAGTCTGTCTCTAAAAAAGGGAGCACATT
This sequence comes from Saguinus oedipus, assembly GCA_031835075.1. Classification (NCBI taxonomy): domain Eukaryota; kingdom Metazoa; phylum Chordata; class Mammalia; order Primates; family Cebidae; genus Saguinus; species Saguinus oedipus. The sequence goes on from CM063180.1 coordinate 10,642,880, forward strand.
TGTTTTCTTCACAAATACGAACAGTGACTACACCCTGCACACACTATTGTCATATATGAGACTTTTTATTGCATAATTAATCTCGTTCAAAGGTTACAAAAAAACTTACTACATGCACTCACTGCTTATCGAAAACTGCCAACAAAAAAGCACTTTTGGAATTTAAGACATTATGTAATGGAAAGTGAATTAGTTTTCGTTATCAGAAAAAAAACCCAGTTTGAATGTCCACTCAGCTACTCATCGATGACCTTAGACAAGTTATTTAATTTGTGCAAGCTTGTTGGTTCATCTGTAAGAAGCTGAGAGAACCCCGATTACAGCAGTGGAAAGAGATGGAATCGATTAAGGTTAAGTTGCACCTACACAGAAAGTACTCAACAAGTTACATCCTGCCTGCCTTCAGTTGTCAGGAGTGCATTTGAAGTAAACTGGGCATTACTGATCCTCAAGAAAACGGTTAAATCAGAAAACTTCCGCAGTCAACTTTTCAAAGTCTTCAGTGATGGTTTTCTCACACTGGGAGCCATGGTTCGCTTCAAGTGTATTTTGGAAAGTAAACTTATTCTAATCCCCTGTTCTACAACAGAAAAGTCTACGATCTTGTTCAACGTAAACATCCCCCTCCCACATTCCCCCCACTCAACAAAAGGCCCAAACGTAAACTGTTGCCTCATCGTTAGGCGTTCACAAAAAAGTGATAGACAAGCGCTTTCGGTTTTTAGTCCTTATGTTTCTAATTGGTACATTGCAGGAACCTAAAGCGGGAGGTTTTAAAAGACACTAGTGCCAAATGGAAGCCAAGACTCCGACTTAACTGTAAAGCTGACAGTTTTCCAAGAAAAGGGGACCCCACATATTTGACCAAGATTCCGAGTTTCAGAAACCACCGCATCGGGTCTACTTGGGACAGGAAAAAAATCCTGGGTACCGAACGGGCCACCGAGAGATGATTAATCTAAAACTTCTTTCTTTTCTATTCTCCAAAGCGAAAGCAAATCCTTGGATATGTGCCTCACGGTCCCGCAGCCCCAAATTAACCCCGCAGAACCGCATCTCCCAGACCCGCCAGCAGGCTCCGACCATGGAAGCTGCCGGAATCCCGGGCCAGCCTGGCAAGTGACTTAGCAAAGCCGCATTTCCACCTCCATTCCCTAGTGGACCCTCCAGAAGCACTAATCCCGACGTCAGGATGGGAAAAACTAAGTCGACGGAGCTCCTGCAACCTCGGCTACGCTAAGGACCTCGAGGGCCCCTTCCATACCTGAATGTAGTCAGCGAAAAGCTGTACCCGCGTTCCGCCATCTTTACCCGAAGAGCCAAAGCACATTCGCACACATGCGCACTGTGGCCGATTTTCTTTCATTTCCCCGCCCCTCGCCTTTTCTTTTCTCTCTGTGATTGGAGGAGAGTCAGAGCTGCTCCAAGAGCATGCTGAGTGTTGTAGTTCTAAGAGGGGAGGCTTGCCCGATTCTGTGCCTGTGCGCATGCTGAAAGCAGGGGCGGAACGGGCATCCAGGGGCCCGGGAGAGAGAGGGGCGGTCTTTCGGCGGGAAGATGGCGCTGGCCATGCTCTTGGTGGTGGTTCCGCCGTGGCCTGCAGCCCGGGGACTGCTTCGAAACCACTGGGAGCGACTACTGCGGAAGCTTCCGCAGGGCTGGCCGGGCTTTCCTAGTCCTCCTTGGGGTAGGTAAAGAAGGGCCTCGTGGGAGAAGGGGCTAATGACGCGACACCAGGCAGCGCGTAGCAGACGCAGCTCACACTCTTCGCCCCCCAGCCCAGGTTCTGATCCGCGGCCGTACGTCGGGGACGTTGTTCCTGACATTCACATATTAGCGAGAACACAACGGCTGTTTTTGCCCTCCTTCCACCGCCACAAAAAGAAAAAATCCTCTGCTTGATCCATTCGCACACAGAGTGTAATCCAAGTTTGTGTCAAAGATAAATCATAGCCAGCCAGTAATTAAGGCGCTGCAAACAGATTTTATTCAGTAACTACTGCTCAGCTCTAAGTAAAGAGCTGAGCTGCATCCTGGTTTATGCAGAGGTGACTTGGGCAGGGAGAAGGAACGAGGCGGGAGTGTGGGGGCTCGGTAGAGTCAAAGAAGTGTAGCACAGTGAAGTCCATGCAAATGTGATTAGCCGGCTGTGTCTGCTAGCTCGCAGTTATTCAAGGTAGGATTCTGTCCTGCAGAGACTGGGAGACAGAGGTCTTCTCCTTCCTAATAATTAGATTTCAAAGGAATTGCTCTCAGGGCCTTGAGAGAAACGCTTCCGAGTTAGCTGCAAAGGATACGTATTTACAATTATAAGCCCTTTCTAGGAAATTCTGTAAGGGAGTTCAGGGACCTATTTTCAGGGATATGTTGGCTAAAATAAATTGGAAAATTTCCAGGCAGCGTCGAGTTTTCTCAGGCAGGCACTTTAAAGGGGGGCCGAGGTCATCCTAGGATACAACCTTATGCTGCTAGAAACTATGCTAGAGTTTAGTCAAGTTTCTTGAGTTCAGGGATTTGTATAGAGTTGTCCAGAGAGGACAGTTCTGCAGGTCCCACTTGTCTTCAAAGCTCACCACTCTTGACTCTGTCTTTTCTTTACAGCCCTGCCCTGCCCTATCCTACCCTCCCCTCCCCCTCCTCCCTCCTTCCTCCCCCTTTTCTCCCCTCCCCTCTCCCTTCCCTTCCCTTCCCTTCTTCCCTCCCTCCCTCCCTCTCTCTCTCTTCCCTCGCAGTACATGTTTTCTGTGGTGTTTGAGCTCTGAGGAGATGAATTCAGTTTCCCTCAGAATTAATCTTAATTATAAGTATCTTGGATGTTCAAACTGTTACTGTTTTGGCATTTACATTCCTCTCAATTTCTAAGCAGCCCAAAAGTGATAGTACCCAAATATGCAAAGAAAATATATATGACTATAGGCCAAGCAATGTGCCAAGCTTTCTACATGTACTTCCGGGGATCATCTTGACAGCAGTCCCATTAGGTGTCTACACGTTCCAGCTGAAGCAGTAGGCTCACAATGGCCCAAGTTCACAGACAGTCCTGAGCCTGTGTTGTTAACCACCAAGCTATGCTTGGCAATACTTTTGGACATTGAAAAGCAATGCCAGTTGTTAAGTGTTAGAGAGCTTTGTGTATTTTTAAGAGTTCTTAAGATCAAAAGAAGTATGGCACGTTTAAGGAATAGCAAAGAAAGGGTAAAGGAATCTCTTGATTTTATAAGCCATTCAGAAAAAGAGAAACTTTGATAGTCACATATATAAGGCCATACAGAGAAATGATGAGCTGGCTCTTTTTTTAGAGAGCAGACAGGAATCAAGATTAAATATTATGAGGAACTAAGTGACTTAAGGGGTAGTATGATAAAGAGCCTGACTCAGTTTGAATATAGGAAAGGGCCAATCAACAGTTACCTCAGTGCTGGTCAGAAGTATATTCAGGAAATCTGTCTAGATTTACTTGTAAATTAATCAGGAACTTACTGCCTACCAAGTATTAACAGATTGTGGAGAGTTGAGTGATTCTTTGCTTGTTTTGTTCAAGTTAGGGGCCTATCAGAACCCTGTATTTTAGAGGTAAGAAACTTGATGGAATTTCACTGATCTCATTTCAGCAGGATCCACTAAGAAAAAATTCTGTGTTCCTTAAAATTGTATTGTATAAGCTTTAGTGTATTTTTAATAGCTAAGGTTTCCCGTTATTGAGTTTCACATTCTAAATTTCATATGTCATCTTTGTGTGTGTGTGTGTGTGTGTGTGTGTGTGTGTGTGTGTGTGTATGTTTGACCATTGATTAAGGAAAATGATATCCATAAATAGAAATTTAGAAGCTAGAAACCGATTCTGTATCTCTTACATTTTATTTCCTAGGACCAGCATTAGCAGTACAGACCCCAGATATATTTACAGAGCCAGCAAATGATACCAGTGGAAGTAAAGAGAATTCTGGCCTTTTAGATAGTATCTTTTGGATGGCAGCTCCCAAAAACAGACGCACCATTGAAGTTAACCGGTGTAGGAGAAGAAACCCTAAGAAGCTTATTAAAGTTAAGGTAATGCATTAATTTTTCTGGGTATGCTTTTCCTCTAGTCCTCCATTGAGTAAGCTCATGGTAGATTCCTATAGCCTAGGAATAAATTATTGTCAGATCATATGTGTCTGCTTTCCTCTGGCCTAAATGAAATGCAATATTCTCAGTACGTATGCCTGCTGTTTTCTAACCTAAATGTTAGAAACACAGTCAAGGAAGGTGTGAGTTTGGAGACTGGACAAGGAATGAGGCTGTGAAGTGCCTCTGTGACTTGAACTGTGAACTGTGTCAGTCTTGAGCTGTGAGTTTTGAACTACAGATGAGTAAACATCCTAATGATGCAGAGCCTAGAATTAAAGCTACAAGCAATAGGTATATTGACTCTTGGGTTTTACAAACACTTATAATTATTTTTTAATCGTTTCCAAAAGAAACACTGTGAAGGAAAACCCGAAGGGAAGTAAAAAATAGCTATAGTCTATTAAGTGTCTGTGATGTATCTCCGTGCCTTATGTTTACTAGATCTCTGTGTCTTCACAGTAGCCCTGCAAAGCAAGTATGAATGCTTCAGTTTTAGGATGAAGGAACTGAGGCAAAAAGAATTGGCCTGTGGTCACACAGCTATTAAGCAGTAGGTTTTTGAGCTCATGTCCTTTTGAAATTTTTCTTTGTGTTCTCCTGTCCTCAGACAATTCCAGATTCTCCTCTGACAACACGGATGTACTGGCTTCATTGATCTAGTAAAAAGAAAAATGACAGTGTGAATTATCTCTGATCTGTTAATGGATGGCTTCAACAGTGCTATCCGTTGTCACTGTTGAATCTCAGGATGAAACTCAAGAACAGAAAACTGACTTTCATAAGCTTCCACGTTGTTAGGCACCACATTAGAACTTAAGCCAAAAAGTATTACAGAGTACCATGTTTGGGTTGAACTTAAATGTAGAACTGAAAACCACTTTATCACTTAAGACTTACAACAACTCGTAACTTTGCTCAAGAGGACTTAGGATTTTAGGAATGAGATCTTGCACTGATCTATTATATGACTTCCCTGATTGCATTTATTCTGAGGGAATAGTTCTTATCCTGTGCATTTGTTTTCTTCCTTGAGTGATTTCCTGTAACACAGCATATACTTTTTTTTTTTTTTTTTTTTTTTATTTTCTTTTATTTATTTTTTTTTTTTTTATTGCATTATAGGTTTGGGGGTACATGTGCAGAACGAGCAAGATAGTTGCATAGGTACACACATGGCAGTGTGCTTTGCTGCTTTCCTCCCCTTCACCCACACTTGGTATTCATCCCCAGGCTATCCCCCCCAGCCCCCCCCGCTGTCCCTCCCCCATTCCCCCCAACAGTCCCCAGTGTATAGTAGACCGCCTCTCTGTGTCCACATGTTCTCATTTTTCTCACCCACCTATGAGCGAGTATATGCGGTATTTCTTTTTCTGTTCTTGGTAACACAGCATATACTATGTAACATAGTGTATGCTATATAATAACATATAGTGTATTATGTTGGGTACTCTGATCATGAAAGACCACCTGACTGTCGGTGCCTTCATACCTTCTGTTGTACTTGCAATCCAGTTTCCAATAGAGTGGAGTAAAATGAAAATATGGTTAAGTGAGTAAAAGTGGCAAGCCTCTTTATTCCTTTCAGAAAATGAATTCTTTCGTTATCTGCCTCACAAATGTTGGTATATTAATCTTGTCAAGTGTTTAAAGATTCTTTAATGTTCCTGTTTACTATTTGTCTTTGTATTTCCTTTCAAACCTGCAGTCGATAAGTCTTTTAGAGGTTATAATTACTCTATTTTATAGTTAAAGTTAGATAGATAGATATATAAAAACTCATCAAAATACCCTTAAAATGTAACATATAAAAGAATTTTACATTAAGGAATAGTCTGCTCATTTTTAAAAAGAAAAACTGTACCATATGCCAAACCTGTATTCTATACAGGAATTTGAATTATACTCTGATAAAAAGAGGAAGCTGAGAAAGTCAACTTGTAACGTTCTTATGATCTTCTTTCCCCTGAGATAGATTGAAAGATAAAGGGAAGTCAATTTTCTTTCGTGTCTTATTTAAGATGCTGATTGTATGGGTCATTTCATTATGTTGGTGAATTCCTTATTTGATTTTTAGTATTTGGAGTTAGAGGAAATGAGGTTTTTTTTCGTGTTCATTTGTTTTTACATAACACCTGCTATGTTTAAGTAAAAATGTACCAGATTCAAGTTGACTGAATTCTAGTTCGAGTTTTTCACGAATTCAAACTCAGGGTTGCTTGTCTTCAGTGTTCCGTTAAAGTGAGGTGGAACTAGATGGTGTATGATGACCACGTGGCCTGAACATTCTAAGAAAGTTAAAATATAAGCACTGCTCCTGTCAGGGATTATTTGTTCATTATCTTGCCTCTTGTTAAACCATGTTTTTGTTTGTTGTTTTAAAGAACAATATAGACGTTTGTCCTGAATGTGGTCACCTGAAACTGAAACATGTCCTTTGTGGCTACTGCTATGAGAAGGTGTGCAAGGAGACTGCAGAAATCAGACGACAGATAGGGAAACAAGAAGGGGGCCCTTTTAAGGCTCCCACCATAGAGACTGTGGTGCTGTACTCGGGAGAGACGCCATCTGAACAAGATCAGGGCAAGAGGATCATTGAACGAGACAGAAAGCGACCGTCCTGGTTCACCCAGAATTGACACCAAAGATGTTAAAATGATAACTTCACAGTAATCATTTCTCCTGAAATAGAGAAAGATTCTTTATGTTGTTGTGCCTGTTTTTAAATCATCAATATAGTTTAACACATTCTTTCTGAGCAGTTTTGTGTGGGATAATTTGAAGAATATATTATGAGTAAACTCTGAAAATGTTGTTTATCCAAAGGCTCAATGGAGTATGTTTCTATTACGTACAAGGTTTTAAGTAAACATAAAATTTCCAGGACAAAAATAAATTTAAAATTCATAGCAAGAATTCTGTGTTTCGGCTTTGATTTTGTTTGCCAGTGCTTTTTCTTAGACAAGAATACTTAACACAGATAACTATTTAACACCTGGAAATAGGCTATTATTTACATTTTTAGTATTTTTTTTAAGATGCTGCTTGTGGCAGTAAGAAAAGCTTTTGTACTTTTTTTTTGTCTTAGCAAATTAAAATTGCTTTTGGAGGAAATTACTTTTATGGAACATATGCTAATTTACTTAGGTGCTAGAAGTACTTCCTTACATTTTACATTTAATCAAAATCATATTCAGAATATATTAGATAAAGGCTCTTTAACTTAACTTTCTACAGTTCATTTCTTATTTCTTCTACCTCTCTGTGTCCACTTTGAGCCCAAAGTTTGCTATTTTGTTTCCTGCCTCATTCAAAATGGAAAAAAAAAAAGTGAGGGTGGCTATTTAAAACACATAGTAATAAGCATAGGTTAATTACAGTTAAAGGGAACATTGGTAGACAAGATAAAGCCCAGGAAAGTACAGCAAATCCATGTTGCAATAACCGAACACATATTATATTAGGTAGCATGTTTAACTCTGAATTTTCTTTTTTGAGATGGAGTCTCACTCTGTCACCCAGGCTGGAGTGCAATGGAGCATTCTTGGCTCACTGCAGCCTCCACCTCCCAGGTTCAAGAGAGTCTCCTGCCCTCAGCTTCCAAACTAGCTGGGATTACAGGCACCCACTACCTTGCCCAGCTAATTTTTATATTTTTAGTAGAGACAGGGTTTCACCATGTTAGCTGGGCTGGTCTCCCAACTCCTGATCTTAAGTGATCTGCCCACCTTGGCCTTCCAAAGTGCCAGATTATAGGCTGAACTTTTTTTCTTTGGAAAGGAGGAAGCTTCACTTGCATAGATCAGTCTTCACAAAGTGAGACATAATCTAGAAGATGCATTACTATCTTGGTACTAAGGCCTGAAGCGTATTTCATGGGAGTTCATAAAAATTGTGTAACGGTGCAGTCTATGTTATCATTCCTAGAGGTAAAAATCACCAGTTTCATTGGGTACAGTATAAGTCAATGATATGTTGAAGTGCAATTCAGTAAAAGCAAATCTTTAAAACTTCCAAAGTGTTGGAATCCCAGCAAATAGCTCTTTCAAGACCGGGCTTAATCCAAGCATTAACAAGTTGAAATTCCAGAGGAAGTGGTTATCTGCATATTATTAAGACAATCCTCTAAAGATCATTATTTTTAACTGAGAAGTCATACACATGCTGTGTCAAAGATACACTTGAGGTGGAATCAATGGTTCATGAACACTGGGGTTGAATATATTCAACTGCCTATTGACTAATAGGTTGCAAAGTGCATCTCCAGGTAACAAATTGTCCTTTGATAGTATGGACTGAATGTATTCCCCCAAAGTTCATATATTGGTTGGGCTGCTATGGATATGAGAGAAAAAAGAAAGTCTTATGTTGAAAGCCTAACCTCCAATGTGATGGTGTTAGGAAGTGAGGCCTTTGAGGGGTAATTAGGGAATAAGGGAAGACCCCTTATGAATAAGACTGATGCTCTTAGAAGAAGAAACACAAGAGTTTGTTCCCTCTGCTCTCTGCCATGCGAGTTTCGAAGGAGACCATCTGCAAATCAGGAAGCAGGTCTTTACTAGAAGCAAATCTGCCGGCACCTTGATCTTGGACTTTCCAGCTTCTAGAACTCTGAGATAAATCATTTAAGACACCCTGTTTGTTAATTTCTTAACAGGCGCTTGAGCTAAGACAGAAGGCTCTCTATGCAGGTGACCTAGTGAGAGTATGTGGGCAGAGTTACTGTTTTCTGTTTTCAATTCATGAACAGAGAAACTTATTATAAAATGCATCCTCAAATTAGGCAATTAATAGATAACAAAACCAGATGTCTAGTTCATGTCAGAAAACCATGTCATAAAGGAGACTTTTAGGAAGGTGTTGTCCCCTCAAAGTCTTCTTTATAATATATTTTATCACTTCATGCCTCTGGTTTTCACTATGGCAGAAAATCTTATGAGTTTGAATTAAACCATTTATGTCACTGATTCATGTTTTGAATAATAAATTAAGTCTCTTGTTCCTACTTACTCCCTACAACATGAAGATATTGAGACGTTTTACTAGGTTATTTTGAAAGGAGTCATCCTTGACTCTGACATCTCACCTTTTCTCCCTTTCACATCCAACCTGTGAGCAAATCCACAAATCCCACTGGTTCTACCTTCAATATATACTTAGAATCTGACCATTTAATGTGAAGTTTTATGCATACATATTTTTTCTTAGAAAACCAAAAATAGTGATCCAAGATGGCTGATCGCTAACAGCTTGGGATTGTAGCTCCAGTGAAAGCACAGAGAATGAGAGGATGCCACACTTTCAGATGAATTTTTGTCGCTCACGGATCAGAAGATTCCCAGTGGAGGAGCCCCACGGGTCGCCAGCATGACTCTTGTGGCCGGCGCGGCAGCTCTTGGTGCAGAGTAAACAGGACTGGTTCCCCTTCTGACCGACGCTTGGAGCTCCGGGAAGGCAGAGTCACCCATTACAGACTCAAGAAGGAAGCCAGACCTGAGATTCCCAGGCAGAAGAGCACCATCAGTCTTAAGGCTGCTGTTTTGGCCGGCGCAGTGGGTTGCTCAGATCCCAGCGCTGGGAATCAATAAATTGGATGTCCACTCAGAAATCTAATTAGAAAGGCAGTAATTGCAAAGATGACAGAGGGATAAATTTATAACGAAGGGAAGAAACCAGCCTATAAAGGCTGAGAATACCCAAAATCTGAATACCTCTCCCTCTACAGGGGATTACAGTTCCTCATCAGCAATGGAACAAGGCCTGATGGAGAAGGACTGTGTTCCATTAACAGAAATAGGCTTCAGAAGGTGGATGATAAGAAACCTCTGGGAGTTAAAAGAACTTGTTCTAACCCAATGTAAAGAAACTAAGAACTTTGAAAAAAGGTTTGATGAAATGCTAACAAGAATAGACAATATAGAGAGGAATATAAGTGAATTAACGGAGTTGAGAAACACAACACGAGAACTTAGCGAAATATGCACAAGTTTTAATAGCCAAATTGATCAAGCAGAAGAAAGGATATCAGAGGTCGAAGACCAACTTAATGAAATAAAACGAGAAGACAAGATGAGAGAAAAAAAGGATAAAAAGGAATGAGCAAAGTCTCCAAGAAATATGGGACTATGTGAAAAGACCTAATTTACGTTTGATAGGTGTACCTGAATACAATGAAGAGAATGAGTCCAAGCTGGAAAATACTCTTCAGGATATTATTCAGGAACTTTCCCAGCCTAGCAAAGCAGGACAATATTCAACTCCAGGTAATACAGAGAACACCACAAAGATATTCCTCAAGAAGAGCAACCCCAAGGCACATAATTGTCAGATTCACCAGGGTTGCAATGAAGGAGAAAATACTAAGGGCAGCCAGAGAGAAAGGTCAGGTTACCCACAAAGGGAAGCCTATCAGACTTACAGCAGATCTCTCAGCAGAAACCCTACAAGCCAGAAGAGAGTGGGGGCCAATATTCAACATCCTTAAAGAAAAGAAATTTCAGCCCAGAATTTCATATCCTGCCAAACTAAGCTTCACAACTGAAGGAAAAATAAAATCTTTTATGAACAAGCAAGTACTCAGAGATTTTATTACCACCAGGCTTGCTTTACAAGAGCTTCTGAAAGAAGCATTACACATAGAAAGGAACAACCAGTATTAGCCTTTCTAAAAATATACCAAAAAGTAAAGAGCATCAACATAATGAAGAATTTACATCAACGAATGGACAAAACAGCCAGTTAACATCAAATGGCAATAATCCTAAATTTAAATCGACTAAATCCCCCAATCAAAAGATACAGCCAAAACCCAACGGTATGCTACATCCAGATCCATTTCACATGCAAGGATACACAAAGACTCAAAACAAAGGGATGGAGAAAGATTTACCAACCAAAAGGAGAGCAAAAATAAATAAATAAATAAAAAGCAGGAGTTGCAATTCTCACCTCTGATAAAACAGATTTTAAAGCAACAAAGATAAAGTGGTAAAAGGATCAATGCAACAAGAAGAGCTAACGATCCTAACACCCAGATACATAAGACCCATAAAGAGACTTAGACTCCCTAGACTCCCACACAATAGTGGGAGACTTCAACATCAATATTAGATAGATCAACGAGATAGAAAATTAATAAGGATATCCAAGACTTGAACTCAGATCCAGAACAAGTAAACTTAATAAACATTTATAGAGCTCTCCACTTTAAATACACAAAATATACATTCTTGTCAGTACCACATCACACCTACTCATGGGTTTAAATGAAATACTGATCGGCCATTATTAAGCACAATTATTGGCATAAAAGAGGTTTTCATACCCATTTCTAGAATAAAGCAACATTCCCGTTCTCTCTCCCTCTTTTTCTTCCTCTTTCTTCCTCTCCTCCACTCCTGTTTTTTTCTTTCTTTCCTTCTCTCCTTTCTAACAAATAAATAAATAAATAAATAAATAAAAAGAAAAAGAAAACCAAAAATAGTTTTTGGATGATGACCAAAAACTATGGATGATGACCCCATATCTTTTTAAAATATGATTTTTTTTCATAAGTTGTGTGGTATGACTTTTAAGTTAAAAATCTATTATTTAAAGAAGTACAGGCCAGGCACAGTGGCTCATGCCTGTAATCTCAGCAATTTGGCAGGCCGAGGTAGGTGGATCACAAGATCAAAAGATCAAGCCCATCCTGGCTAACATGGTGAAACCCCATCTTTACTAAAAATACAAAAAGTAGCAGCATGGTGGTGCGTACCTGTAGTCCCAGCTAGTAGGGAGGCTGTAGCAGGAGAGTCACTTGAACCTAGGAGGCAGAGGTTGCAGTGAGCCAGGATCGTGCCATTGCACTTCAGCGTGGCAACAGAGTGAGACTCCATCTCAAAAAAAAAAAAAAAAAAGTACATGAGTAGGGAGGGGCCTTTGCAACATTGGTGATATGGGGATTGCCCTCCTACTCTCCTCAGAGAATTGTTTTGTACACCTACCTCCACCCTCCCTATGCAATTATGTTTCAGGGGCAGGATTTGCCCCTCAATTTTTCCAAACCTGTACTAAGGAATTCTGCTGTCTATGATTAGCGTTTTTCTGGCAAATATACGAACATAGATGCTCTGTCTTCAGCTGCAACTCTTAGGGAGCAATTTCATTCCATGGTCTAAATTAGTGAATAACATTTCCATCTTGCCTTTGTAAACAGGATGGTATCCCTTCCAACTGCTGTCCTCCCGATTTTTCAGCAAAGGGCATCCAGAAGAGCAGCACCTAAGGCGAATAGAGAGCTTGTTCCCTGGTGCTCAGTGGAATGTCCTGGGCTACTGACAACACTCCTTCCAGGATCATGCCTTTGTATGACCCTGCCCTTGTGTTCCTCTGCTGGCCCTGGTGACCGACTGTGTGCTCACGTCCTCCACATTTGTGAAGTCGCTAGTGAGCATTAGGGATGCAATTTTGAGGAAGGACAGGAGGAAAGTTAGAGGGTTAACAAGTTCTAGTCTCTAGGCCTTAGTGTTTAAGCTCAGAGCCAGCTTGACAGTTTCAGCCTTTAAACTCACAACAGGAACTACTACAATTTACTAGGCATCACCAAGCGGCTCCACTAGGGGGCAGAAGGTGAATTGCACTGAAATTCTCAAATGAAAAACCATCGGGTCCAGCAATGCTGGGGACATTGTCTATTTCTGCCAAAGCCATCAGCCTGTGGCTAGAGGACAGGATTACTGCAGGGAGAGAAAAGGCCGTCTCCAACGCTGAGTGAAGGTTACGGGCTGCCGACAAAACTGAGCCTTGCTCTCCCTGTGTCCAGGGCTTCTCTTCCTCCTCCCTGGGTCCGTCTTGCTCTCCGCCAGTATGCCCTCCTTGACCCTCTTCTTTTCCAACCCTGCATCCTTGGGTACATGCAGAGAGCTTAATTCTAAATGCTTTCCAAGACCATTTTTTTCAGGATAAAAGCACTGAATGCTACCGCTATGTAGCTCTTTCTCCAATATTCCCCAATATTAAATTTTGCTGACTAAAAAGAAGTACTGATTTTCCCACCTACATTTTTCTAATCAGTAGTTCTCAACCAGTGGTGATCCTCTTCCCACCCCAGGGGACATTTGGCAATGCCTACAGACATTTTTCGTTGTCGGACTGGGATAGGGGAGTGGGGGAAGTGTCACTAAGCCATCTTATTTTCTTCCATAATTTAAGCACTCATGATGACCCTCAGGTCTATGTATCTAGGTCTCATTTTTCTACTAATCTCGAGACCCATGCTTCCAAATAATACAAGATTCCCATTAGAATGTCACATAAATCTCAAACACATCATAGCGTAACAACTTTTCCAAATCTCTCCCTATAAATTTGCTTCGCTGGTAGCCTGGCTTGGTTTGCTTATTCATTCAACAAAATATGTCTAACATTTCTTTCCAACCATAGCACACTTCTGATCGACTAATGGACATTTCCAGGTAAGCACATTGAAAACAGAACTGCTGAGCACCCCATCCCTTACCCCACTAGCCAAGCTTGTACCTCTTCCAAACTTACCCACCTTGACAAAAATCAAGTTGCTCCAGCAAAATCCTACTCATTCTCGATTTCTCTCTTCTCATCCTACATAAGCAACTCCTTTGACTCTGCCCCCATAACATATCCTGAGCCCCAAGTGGCATTGAGTTTGGAGTGACAGGAAGGGGTGCCAGTGTAAGGAGAATGTGCTGGGAAGGGGCAATAATGGATCTAGGGAGACAGGCTAAGGGTCTCTGGAAGAAATCTAGGCTGGAGATGATGTAGCCCAGACCAGAGGTGGCCAAGGACAGAAAGAACTAGAGGAAATAGAGATATATATTTCAGAAGTGGAATTGATGATGACTTGGTTGTGGAAATGCAAGCGAGAGGGAAACACGATAATTCCCTGGTTTCTAGCTTGAGTAACAGAGGATGTGATTAGGGAGCCTGTGAGAGGTGAGGGCAGATTATGCAGGAAACTCAAGAGACCCATTTTCAATAAGCTATATTTGAAATACTTATTGGACATCCAAACTGAGATGGCAAGCAGGCTAATGGATATGTGAGTATGTAAATTTGGAAACAGTCAGCAGATGGAGTGTATTTAAAGCCATTAAAATGAATGAGATTATCCACAGCAAGTACTCATGAAAGAATAGAACCCTAAACTGAGCCCTGATGGGGGGAAGCCTGTCGAGGAGGACGTTAGACTGTCACGCCACCGATCCAAGAAGGAGAGCATTTCAAGAAGAGGAAAGCAGCCACCCCGTCAAATGCCGCTGGGAGGTGAAGATGAGGATAGGAAAGTGCCCAATGACTGTGGCAAATGGAATTAATCTGCAAGATGACAAAGTGATTTTATTTCAGTGTTGATGGCAGAAGACAGATTGGAGTGGGCTAAAGAGATATTTGCTGAGGTGGTAGAGGCAGTGTTCCTAGACAGTTCTTCCCCAAAATTTTCTTCTGCAAAGGAGTAGAAAAATGAGGCAATAGCTAGTGGAAGATAGGGAATTAAGAGGCCACTGTGTGTATTGTCTGTGAGTGTGTGTGCTGCAAACTGAGAGATCGACATGTATTTATGCTGCTGGGAATTATCGAGCAGGAGAAGAGACTGTGGATCCAATGATGCCAGGTTCAGGGGAGGTCTTTTTTTTTTTTTTTTTTTTTTTTTTTTTCTGAGACGGAGTCTTGCTCTGTCGCCAGGCTGGAGCACAGTGGCACAGTCTCGGCTCATTGCAACCTCCGCTCCTGGGTTCAAGTGATCCTTCCGTCTCAGCCTCCTGAGTAGAGGGACTACAGGCGCGCACCACCACGCTCAGCTAATTTTTGTATTTTTAGTAGAGACGGGTTTTCACCATGTTGGCCAGGATGGTCTCGATTTGTCGACCTCCTGATCCGCCCGCCTCAGCTTCCCAAACTGCTGGGATTACAGGCGTGAGCCACCGCGCCCGGCTCAGGGGCATCTTTAATGCAGCGCTATCATGACAGGATGGGCCTCAAGGCTTGACTTGTTAAGAGGAATGCATTCTCTATCGTTACACCTGAAGGTTAAACCAGGAGGAAGACCTAGGACAATACCTTAGAAGCCTGATTCATTTTCCTACTTTTCTGGAATATGTCGATATGGTTTGGATCTGTGTCCCTACCAAATCTCATATTGAAACGTAATCTTGCGCGGTGGCTCACGCCTGTAATCCCAGCACTTTGGGAGGCCGAGGCGGGTGGATCACGGGGTCAAGAAATCGAGACCAGGTCAAGGGATCCTGGTCAACATGGTGAAACCCCGTCTCTACTAAAAATACAAAAAATTAGCTGGGCATGGTGGTGCATGCCTGTAATCCCAGCTACTCAGGAGGCTGAGGCAGGAGAATTGCCTGAGCCCTGGAGGCGGAGGTTGCGGTGAGCTGAGATCGCGCCATTGCACTCCAGCCTGGGCAACGAGAGCGAAACTCCGTCTCAAAAAAAAAGAAAAAAGAAAAAAAAGAAACGTAATCCCCAATGGTAGTGGGGCCTGGTGGAAGGTGATTGGATCAGCGCGAGCAGATTTCTTATGAATGGTTTAGCACCATCTCCTTGGTACTATCTTCACGATAGTGAGCAAGTTCTCGTGAGATCTGGTCATTTAAACGTGTGTAGCACCTCCCTCCTCGCTCTTCCGCTCCTGCTTTGGCCATGGGATGTGCCTGCTCCTCCTTTGGCTTCCACTATGATTGGAAGCTTCCTGAGGCCTCACCAGGAGAGATGCTGCTATGCTATGCTTCCTGTACAGCCTGCAGAACCATGAGCCGAGTAAACTGCTGTTCTTGTAAATTACTCAGTCTCCGGTGTTTCTTGCTTTTCACGTTTTTCTACCACTAGATTTAGACAAAACAAAGAATTCTATTCAGTCAAATATATTGATGATTTAGTGGCCAGTGTCATATGGCATGTGTTTTTCTAAAGGTTTAATGCTTATTTGTGTTGATTTTATTTTGCAGAGTATGAAGGCCAGGGAAGCCAAAGTGTGTACTGCTAGTTGGCTAGGATGTAGTTTATAGGGGTTAAAAATAGCAAAGGTAAGAAACACTCTCAAAGCTTTTAAAACAGTTATTGCCAGTAAATTTCCTCATTTAAAAACTATACATTTATCAATGTTTATTAATATATGTA
Organism: Saguinus oedipus; assembly: GCA_031835075.1. Taxonomy (NCBI): domain Eukaryota; kingdom Metazoa; phylum Chordata; class Mammalia; order Primates; family Cebidae; genus Saguinus; species Saguinus oedipus. The sequence goes on from CM063180.1 coordinate 10,659,131, forward strand.
CAGATATTTACTATTTTTAAATAATAACATATTCTCTACATTGAGCTCAAAATCATTTCTCTTCAACATGATGGGTGGCAGTCACTCAACACCTATTATATGTCAGGCATTTTCCCTATGTTAATCCTTAAAATAATATGGAGCAGAGAGTAATGACTACCATCTCTATTTATTAGTGTTTATGATGCATCAGGCACTGTGCCAAGAGTTTTACATCAATTACTGTTGACATAAAGGAAAAAAATCTGAGGCTAAATGAATATAAGTAGAGAGCTTGTTTGGGCCAAGTTTGAGAACTGCAGCCCAGAAACATAAATTCAAGTTGCCCTGAATATACACTCAGATAAGCAGCAGTTACAAGCAGGTTTTCAAAGAAAAAAAAAAAAGAAGCAATTTCTAAGTTGTACAAAAATTTGCATTAAATAGCACAAGCTGTTGATTAGCTATACATTGTTCTTTGTAACACTTATTCCAGAAACAGGAGGACAACAGTGAGCCCTCCAGTCAGGAACAAAATAATCTCAAACAATTGCCCCAGGTGGGGGTCGTGACGGAAGACTGCTCTTCTGTCTCTCTGAGCCTTTTACAAAGGTCTGCAAAGGCTCTCTGAGGCTCTTGCAGACCCCGTATAGTGCAGGCTGCTCTGAGCTATTTTTCTTTTCTTACTGCTTATTAAATTTTTATATGGCATATTATAAAATTTTAACTGGTATTCTTTTCTGTGACATGTTCTTGTGTCTTTTGATCTACATCTGATTCAGAGAGCCAGAGCATTTTATTCCTTTTTCCCCAGGAAAGAAAAGCAGAAAGTTGGAGAGGGAAGCATTTCAAAATCCTAGCCTTTTGGGGGGAAAAAGCAAAGAACTAAAGTTTTGGAAAAATGATTGGGGGAAACACATGTTTATTTAGTAGCTGGGCTTTTCTGCCCCAAGAACTAGACAAAAATGCCCTGGGCCCAAGGATCGGGAGGGGAGTTGTATGAGGGAAGCCGGCAAGCTTGTCCAACCCGCCTTATGTTGTGGTTGTTACTGTTCTGTTTGTTTCGTTTTAGGCTTTTAGCAGCCCGAAGCCATGGTTTTTACTTTCTGTCTTTTGTGATAAGCAGAAAAGAGGGCTAAGGAAGGGGCTTTACCGGCCCAACCAGAAACAGAAACTAAGAACCCATGACTGTATTCTCTGCCCTGGACAACCCTGTCAGAGAGCAGGAGTCTGAAAAAGATCCCTGTCCTGTCCACCTCACCCAGTCCCCAGCCATGGTCCACCCCCACAGGGAGGGCTGCTGTAAGCTTTTTGGGTGGAGCCCCAGGGAGGCACAAAGACTCCAGGAGGAAGTGGATGTGTGGTGTTTTTAGGTGAGTGGAACCCTTTGTAGTATTTCAGAGAAGTGAAGGAACACAGAAGTCTCTGGTCCTGATAAGGTCATGCAGACGGGAACCAAGGATGACCGTTCAGATTGTAAGTACCCGAAGACTAAGGGCCAGAAGTCTGATGACGTCTCATTGGATGCTGAGAGTCCCCATTCTCTCTGTTCACTAGGCAAGCCCACCAACAATTAAAGAAAAAAAGGAAAAGCGTCTGTGGGAAAGACAGTGTGCTGTGTGTGCGTGTGTGTGGTGTGTGTGTGTGTGTGTGTGTGTGTGTGTGTGTGTGTTGGGTACAAAGGGAACTCATTGTCCCGAGCTGGCAATTGTGTCATGATCTGGTGCAACAGAGCCTCACAGTAGGAATTAGGTAACCCTGTGATGTACATTTGGGTGTAGAAGCAAAGTTTTGCCAGTGTCAAACCAGCAAAGGGGCTAAGTTTTGAGCTTAAACTGACTCGAAATTCTAAATCCTGGGGACTCTAACGCTATGCTAGATTGCCTTGGGATTTATAGACGGTGAACAGGACTCACGGGAAGACAAAAGCACTTGCCCACAATCCAGAGCTCTGGAGCGAAGTTAGCGTGTGAACGAAGTCTTGGCTCTTTCTTCACGTACCTCACTGCCTCCTTAGAGTTAGTGCGTACTAATTTTAAAGATGCACTTTTTCTTTTTTTTTTTTTTTTTTTTTGAGACGGAGTTTCGCTCTTGTTACCCAGGCTGGAGTGCAATGGCACAATCTCGGCTCACCGCAACCTCCGTCTCCTGGGTTCAAGCAATTCTCCTGCCTCAGCCTCCTGAGTAGCTGGGATTACAGGCATGCGCTACCATGCCCAGCTATTTTTTTGTATTTTTAGTAGAGACGGGGTTTCACCATGTTGACCAGGATGGTCTTGATCTTTTGACCTCGTGATCCACCCGCCTCAGCCTCCCAAAGTGCTGGGATTACAGGCTTGAGCCACCGCGCCCGGCCCACTTTTTCTTTTTGAGACAGTGTTTTACTCTGTCACCCACACTGGAGTGCAGTGGTGCCATCTCGGCTCACTACAGCCTCTGCCTCCTGGTTCAAGCAATCCTCATGCCTCAGCCTCCCAAGTAGCTGGGACTACAGTCACGTACCACCACGCCCGGCTAATTTTTGTATTGTTAGTAGAGACAGGGTTTCACCTTGCTGGCCAGGCTCGTCTCGAATTCCTGACCTCAAGTGATACACTTGCCTTGTTCTCCCAAAGTGCTGGGATTACAGGTGTGAGTCACTACACCTGGCCAGCTATACTTTTTAAATTCCGAAACACTGTATTCATTTGTCAGTCTGTCAAATGGAATATGAATATTTTCAGCAGAATAGGTTCTAATAGTTTGAAAGGAAATGTCTAGTCCAGTGATTTCATTTTGGAACAAGAGGTGTTCCTGGAAAGGGCATAGAAGATGCAGTCCCCATGAGCCCCCAGTATTTATTCCCACGAATAGACTGAGATAGCAAAAGATTCTTGTAGCTAAAGACAGTTAGGGATAGTGTTTGTGCTCTGGGTATCTCGCAAATTTGTGGGGGGCCAACCAGTCATCACAAACCCATCAATTCATTTCTTTGAATATCTCACAAATTTCTGGGGTGGGGGGCTGCCAATCACCGGATGGGCCCTCCTGGGATGGAACCTCCCAAGGATTAACCAGGCCACCAGGGTTGAGACCACTTACAGATGGGACTACTTACGACAGCCTCTCCTGAAGCTTGACTGGTTTGGAACAAAGAATGTGCTGCTTAAAATATTACTTTTCTTGGGGTTTCTAATTTGTTTAGTCTGGCCACTGACTGTGAGCAGAACATCACGCCTCTCAGATGGCGGAGACCGAAACAGAGCACTTTCTCACGACTCAAACTCTCAAGGATATAAAATAAGACGAGGGGAACCTCATCCAGTTTTATTTTGGAGACTAACAGCAAAATTTATCTAAATAGACAAAAGTCTGGTCAAAATGGCAACACTGCAGTTTGCAAGGCTAGCTTGAACAATAGGCTTATGGGGTTTAGGTCCATGTTCTACCCTCATGGTACTTTGAAAATAAGTAATTCAAAATCTAAGCTGTTGAAACCCTAAATTATGTTTGAGCCTTAAAGGGAAGTGATTATGGTATCTGAGTCACAGGACAGGTAGCTGTACCCTTCGTTTCTCTGATAATAGATTAAGCCTTCTTCCTTACCTGCATTGTTTTGTAAAATGTTGTAAATGACTGAAGGGCACCAAAGAAGACCCCTTCCCTCCACACTGTTGATCTTCATTATAGATTAACCTCCCTCTTACCTTGCTCACACAAAGACTTCTCGGCTATCACATTGTCTTAAGGTGGAAGGTTAGATTCACTCCTTCACTTGGAAAGGAAATGAAAACAGCTATAAAGAAAATAAGTCATACAGAAAAGAAACAAATGTTACCTAATTAATTTGTTATAACTTGTATATAAAATGTTGAGATCCTATTAAATTTCTTTGTCTTCTTCCTATATAAGCAAGAACTTAACTTTTAACTTCAGAGCACTGATCCCGTTTCTCTAGAGTTTGAGTCCCAGAATGACCGTTCCCAGCTTTTCACTTGAATAAACTCTTTAAAACTGGATTCTGACCCTTTTTATTATATTATTTCAGGTTGACATATGTGACTACCCAAGAAGGGACCCAAAGTAAATCTTGCCTTGACCCCTGCTGCTTTGTCAATCAATGCCTGGTACCAGCAGGACTGTTTTTATCCAATTGACTTTGGCCAAAGTTTGCAGGCGCCCTTGGCAATGCCCCTCCTCGGTTCCAAACATTATATCTAATGTCTCCCACCTTATTACAAGGTCCCATTCCTCAGAGTAAACACTTGGTCCAAATGGTGGGTGTTATAAATACTCCTGTATCAGCACATAAGCCTCAACCTGTAACTTTGCATTACTTAGTTCCCAAAGACTGAAATACAGTAACTAGATTTTTTTCTAAAAACATGTCCTGGTAATTATTTGCATGTTTTCCTATTGGATAGAAGCATTTCCGTGAAGAAGAGCAATAGCCTTAACCGTAAGAATTATTGTAGAAAAAGTTATTCCAACCTGGGCATTTCATTGGAACTTCATAGCAACAGAGATACACACTTCACTGGAGAGATAATTCAATCAGCATGTAGCATCTGGCCTATTTTTCAGCATTTCCATTGTGCTTATTACTCCCCATCATCTGGGTTAGTAGAATGCACAAACGGAATAATAAAAACTCAACTGGCAAAATTAACTGAGGCTTTTAAAATTCTTTGGCCAAAATCCCTCCCATTGGTTTTGCAAAACAAAATATTTACTCCTTTTGGTAAATTCCAGTTATCTCCATTTAAAATAACAGGCAAATCTATGAAAATGTCTCCTAGAAATTGTGTCTCCTTATTACTTAGTAAAATAATCTTTTCATAAGGAGCTTTCTGGAAACATAAATCTAAAGAACCACAGACTCAAACCTGGAGATTTTGTCTATTGGAAACATTTCTCAAAGGACTCTCTTCAACCAGGATACAACGGACTTCACCAGGTACTTCTTACTAGTGTTTGTGCTGGTAAACTAAAAGAGATCGACTCCTGGATTCACATCTCACATCTAAGGAAAATGGAGCCTCCTGAGTAGACTTTCACCAGAGGGTAATCTTCTGCTTAAGATAAGGTGACACCCAATTGAGAAGAAGATGGCAGCAGACATGGCTGGCTCTCCCAAGACCTGAACCAGGTCTTTATCTAAATTAATGCTTCATGTTAATAATTGTTAATAGATAGGCAACGTTTTATTTTACAAGCTTCCACTAAACTTCTTTCTTTTTCTTCTTAGTTCTCATGCCTTGGTTCTACTATATCACTTGTTGCCCATAAAGCACCCTCTTTTTGCAATGGGCTCAAGACAATACTAACAGGTTACAAAAGGATGCTCACTGGGTATGTGGTCGCATGTCCCTTTCCAGTAGTTCTGGCTTTCCCATGGTGGAAATCTCTTCTCCAAGGACACGATATATATCCATGTTTCTCCAGAACAGTTACTGGTACATAGCGCTAGTATGACTAAACATGATGACCGTCACTGGTCTGTTACTAATAGCTTACAAAATAAAGGGTAAGGGAAGAACTTCTCAGTAAGAGGAACTAGTTCACTAGCTTTAATGCTGTGCTGCCGCAATTGAGAGATGAAACAGACACTGCCCCAATTGAGAAATAAGACTATAATCAAATGTAGGTTCAGCCACTAACCACGTGCAAACCTGAATAACAAGGACCAGGTGCAGTAGAAGGAGAGTGACTTCATTTTCCAAAGCTGACAGCGGAGAAGTAGTTCAGGCTCCTCCCTCAATGAGACGATTCAAAATTCTTGGGCAAAATGCTAGAGTTTAAGAAGGGGAAGTTTGATATGGAGGATATGCAGTTGGTGGGGGGTAGGGGCATGCAAGGCAGGGCTGGTCTATGTGGCCTGTTTTGAGGACTTATCTTGAGTTATTGTCCCATCTTGAGAATGGGTTGGCACCATCTCAGGCTTGGCCAGGTTGTAAATTAGCTGCAGCCTTGAAGTAATCTCCTGGTGAGGGATAATTCCATAGGTACCTGGATTATCTCAATATTCAATCTCTGGGACTTCTAAGGAAACATAGTTAGATAATCTAGCAAAGCAAGGAAGTACCTGGTAGAAAGAAGGAGAGTAAGCGTTATTATTTCACAACTAATAACTTGTACAAAGGGCTGCAGAAGGAAAAAGAAAAAATAACAAAAATAGGGTCCTTAGTCACAATGCCTCATTGTCAAACGCCATTCTTTCTATGGAACACAGATGACATATTAATTCTAGCTACTTCCTTCAACCCCTGTTGAAAAGGGGTGTAGTTAAAAGGTATTGGAATGGAAATGACCTACTTGGAAGTGAAAGTGTTCACAATACCTGGGCTCACAGATGAAACCTGTTGCAGCATTATAGTGTAGAGCCTTGAAAGTCTCTGGGAAAGTCTATCTTGTATCCCATGCAAAAGATGCAGCAGCAGTAAAACCCACATCAAAGAAGTGTCCCTATTTCCCTCAATTATAGTGAGAGTCATCAGTAACTATTCCCATTAGGATAGTCCTGACTCAAACTAGGATGTAGACCATTTAATGGCAATGTAGGGTCTGGGTCTGTTATGGCTTCAATTTTGCTTATGCATATCTTATGTATATATGTATATATACATATGTGTGTTTGTGTGTGTATATATATATTGAACAGATTATAGGAGGAGCTATGAATATTCATGAAGATGGTGATAAACCCTGTCTAGTTCTTGAGAATAGATCAGTTTAGTTAAACAGCGGTTTCCCATTCCAGGAGGTGCCATTACAGATGGGCTAGGTCTCAATATGTGACGAAGGTAAATATGAGGCATTTTTATGGTAACAGAAGAAAAACAAAGGTTGATGTTGGGCACAATCTATCTTTAGTTTCAGAGGAAGAAGGCAGTGGCAGTCTGACACAGTTTTCTCACTTGTGTCTCAAGGAATAAGCTTTAGCTTTCAGGGCCTCAGTAAAAAGGTAGTAGCAATTTCATTGAGTCCAAGTCAAAAAAAAATGGAAAAAGAAATTTAAAAGCATTAGTTTGGGGACTTGTTGCCTGGAAAAAATTAAAGATTCAATCCAAGTTGCAGAAAATAATAAAAATTCAAAAACAATGGACAAGACTAGACTCTAACAATAGGTGTATTATAGTTTTTTTTTTTTTTGAAACACAAATTTTCTCTTTTCAGTCCCCATTTTTACTAAAGACAAATCATAGTAGAACAAATTCATTTGTAAAACAACTTTTAGTATTATTATATTGTATTATATAATAGCCTTATTATTATATGTATAAAGTGCAACAAGAATATTTTTCATATAGGTCATTTTAAAAAAATTGACTTTGCTGGAATGCTAATTTTTCTTTTAGAATGCTATTTTTTTTATAAACAATCTCTGACTAGACCTTTTAAAGCCTCGAGTTCAGCCACCGATTTATCTGCCTGCAAATATCTGCATGAATTCGGTAAATTCTTTTTCTTTCAAGATCCCATATTAACTTGGAGTTCCTAGGCCTGTCAGAAAGTGACATTCTTTACTTACCACAGGTCAGGAAACCTATATAGGGACTACATAGACAAGATACAAGGCCAGTTTTTCTTAGGGGCTTTTTATCAGCTCTATAAGTCAACTTTGATTCCTTAAAGCAGTCTGTTTATAACTGAAAGCATGCTATTCCAGTCAAAGCCTTAGTAAAATAACAAGTGCCTCCAACGGTGTCCTATTAAAACAAAGCAACAACAGATTTTTATTGAACTTATGCAAATAACTATACTGCCATAAATTAAGTATACTTACAAATATTTTTCAAATTCTGGAGAAATCAGATAAAGAGACAGAAATGTTTCAAAATTTTTTCACAAGAATATATTCTGTAAATAACTCAAAAGAAAAGAAAGGTTTTCTGGACTCCGAAAAATAATAGAATTACCAATACTTGAAATAAAAAGTCATAAAAAAATTGTTTTGTTCTTCCATTAATTCAGTCTGTGTAATCAACTCTTGTTCTGCTTGATATTCATGAACATATTAGCTCTTCCTGGGGGTCTTGGAAGTTTTTTACTTTATTCTAATGTAACAATCTCAAAAGTTATCAGAAACTTGCTTTCAAGAATACCTACCTATAGGATCAGAGTCCTATAGCTGATAATAAAATCACATTTTGAAAAGAATCAAAATAAAACAACAATTATGGATGACAGCAGTTTTAGAACATCCATAATTGTTGACACAATTGACAAGGAAATTCCATCATCTCTGTGGCACACAATAATTTAACATAGCAATCATTAATTATTATTGATAGCATATACTGAGACATATCAGAATTATAAAAATCTTATACAGTTTTGAAACAGGTATTAGTGTTACATTTATATGAATGTATAATGAATCCAAGGAAGTTAAACATTATTTTACATTTTACATGAATTTAATATCCAAATAAGCCAGATATGTCTCCTTTAGACTTCAGGAGACATAATATCTAAAAAGGCTATAAGGTCTAAAAAGCCTTCATATAGAACTTGGAATTACAATTTTGGAAGGTTTATCAAATATCAAAGGCTTAAAACATTTGATAACATAAAATGGAATCACAGGTTATTCATTTGGCTGAAATGACAACTCAAATATCAAAAGACAAATTCCTTTACTCATTAATAGAGAGGAGACTCCGTTTTTTAAACAATAAACTGATACAGTTTGTATATTAGTCCCCACCCAAATCTCCTATTGAATTGTACTTCCCAGATTTGGAGCTGCAGACTGGTGAGAGGTGATTAGATTATGGGGGTGGATTTCTCATGAATGGTTTAGCATCATCCCCTTGGTGCTATTCTCACAATAATGAGTGAGTTCTTATGAGATCTGGCTGTTGAAAAGTATGTGGCACCCATACTATAACTCTCTTCCTCTTGCTCTGTGAGATGTCTGCTCCCACTTTGCCTTCTGTCATAATTGTCAGCTTCCTGAGGCCTCTCCAGAAGTACAGCAGATGCCAGCACCACACTTTTTATAATGGTTGCAGAACTGTGAGCCAATTAAACCTCTTTACTTTATAAATTATCCAGTCTCAGGTATTTCTTCAAAGCAAGAAAAGCCTAATACAAAGACCCAATAAAGTAATCACTAGGCCAACTAAATCTGTCTCTTCTCTCTTTCTCTCTTCTTTTTTCTTTGTTTTCTTTATTTTTCCTGTAGCTTACTCAAAAGGCAAAGAAAACCCTTTCATTATCTTTCAATATTACATGAAAATTTTGTTTAAAAAGAAAAACAAATTTCATCTTTGTATTGGTGCATCATTAAAATTGAAACTTTTTCTTTTTCTTTTTTTCTTTTTTGAGACATAATCTCACTTTGTCACCCAGGCTGGAGTGCAGTGGCACTATCTCAGCTCACTGGAGCCTCCACCTCCCAGGCTTAAGTGATTCTCGTGTTTCAGCCTCCCCAATAGCTGGGATCACAGGCATGTGCTACCATGGCCGGCTAATTTTTGTATTCTTAGTAGAAACGAGTTTCACCATGTTGGCCAGGCTGGTCTCGAACTCCTGGCCTCACGTGATCCACCCACCTTGGCCTTCCAAAGTGCTGGGATTACAGGCTTGAGCCACCATACCTGGCCTAAAGTTAATTTGTTATGAAATCTTATAAGCCAATCTGTTAGTTTGACCATAAGGTAAGATTTTTATAAACTCTTTGTAACCCTGTATAATTCTTTTGTAAAAGAGCGATCAATGCTCTAAGAGAGCTCTGTTATTTTGACACATGGGCCCAGATTCTGGCCTACATCAGTGTCCTTTTATTTTAATGCTCAATTTATAGATATAAAAAAATAATATTCTTTAATTTTAGCCAACTTGTTCTCCACAGAATTTCTTTTATAAGATTAATCAGGCCAGGCACAGTGGCTCACACCTGTAATCCTAACACTTTGGGAGTCTGAGGTGGGTGGATCATTTGAGGTCAGGAGTACAAGACCAGCCTGGCCAACATGGTGAAACCCCATCTCTACTAAAAATACAAAAACTAACCGGGCATGATGGCATGTGCCTGTGATCCCAGCTACCAGGGAGGCTAAGGCAGGAGAATCACTTGAACCTGGGAGGCAGAGGTTGCAGTGACCCAAGATAGAACCACTGTACTACAGCCTGGGTGACAGAGTGAGACTCCATCTCAAAAAAAAAAAAAATCTTCTATAAACCTTTTATAACTTGCTTAAACTTTATTTTATCTTTTTTTAACTTAAAACAATCTTTAAACCATCTAAACTAGGCAAAATTAATTTGTCTTTAATAAAAACCATGTTTTCATACCTTTTTATAACTTTTTACCAACATATGCTACCTTGTTCAGACAACTTGCATGTAAAACTGTTTTTCTAGTAGTCCCAATTACATATGTCATAATGTAAACTCCTAGCAACTTTTATTCTTAGTGAAAGACATAGGGAGTAAGCAATTTTAATTATGTACCAGGTGTAGTACCTAGGAGACAGGATAGAACTTCAGATACTGTTTGTCTTTTACCAGCATAGCCAGGGAGCATAGCTAAGTCCATGTGTCCTCTGGCTTTACTTAGAATTTAATGACTCCAAAGCTGGCAAGTCCAACAATTATTTAAAATGTCATAGAAGAAGTTTGTAATCTTAAAACATCTAGTAAAGACAGTATCTACCTTGCCTAATTCAGAGTAACTGTCTAAATTCTGAAGACAACTTTATTTTATTTTACCAATAATCTTTACCACTGTCTTTATTTCCCAAATATTACCAAAGTCACATGACATTTTAAAGTTTTTCTATTTTCTAACAAAATATTTTGTTTAGGTGCTTATTTTTCCTTGAGCCAATTAATTAGAGCTATTTTCTATATTCTAGTAGTGAAATGTCACTCACACAACACATATAAATACACAGACAGACAGAGGAAGATCTCTTAAGATGATACAATTTTTCATTTGTGAGTTTTAAGTTTATTTTTCTTATTTTAGCTGATTGGTCTCTTGATTACCTATTCCCTGTCCTAAACAATTGTCAGCCCAACAGCTTCAAATTTACATTTTTACAGGAATATTTCTTTGGTGAAATATGATTTCTTAGAGAATCCATATTCTATTAGAGTGAGGAAAAATGGTGTTGGTAAAAGTTTGGTCTAGACAGCCAATGAAAGCAGACACTTTTACAAATGGAAATTTTCTAAAAGATCTAAGTTTCTTAATTGGATTATTGGCTTTAAGGTGGAGACTTTTAAGGAATAGGGCCAGGAAAGCATGCAGTTTGTAGGGCTGACAATCAGGCACAGCTGGAAGGCAAACAGACCACACCCTCCAACCACCAATCGAGGATATCATTTTTCCACCAAATCCTGGCTCCCCAAAGAGGGAAATGCTATAGGATGAGATAGTGCAATGCTTTCACAGTGTATCCCATCAAAAGGACATTTCTGTGAGCTGGTGGGCAACCCAAAGCCAATCAGCCCATTCTGTAATCAGCCCATACCCCATTCCGTACCTTCCAATTGTCCAAGAGCACACTTTTTTTTTTATTTAAATGCCCAGTGAAAGAAGTGTGGCCCTATAAGAAGAATTATTTGTCACAACTGCCATCACCCATTTTACAATTTTACATTTAATGTAGCTATTACAATCAAGTTCAAAATTTTCTCATAATGCTGAGTAATTTCTGGTTTCCTCTACAAAAGAAAAAAGACTGGATAAGAGGGGAAGGAACCACAGGCAGGAGTATATATAGAGAGTCAGACAGAATTCTTCTAAGAAGCATTTACAGAGAGAAAGCAGGGGCTTTAAAACAATATATATCCTAAATATCAGTTTTAAGTAAGTTGACTAGGATCACCCAGAATAAACAGCTTCCCTGTACAGGGCACCAAAAATTGTAACTGAATGCAGGTTTCGCCGCTTGTGGCTTGCAAAATCAAGTAACAAGGACAAGGTGAGATAGAAAGAAAGTGAAGTGACTTTATGTTCCAATGCTGACAGTGGGGAAGTAGTTCAGGCTCCTACCTTAATGAAACCACTTTAAAATTCTCAGGCAAAATACTAGGGCTTAAGAAGCAGAAGTTTGGTACAGAGGAAATGCTGGGGGTGAGGCAAGGTGGTGTGGGTCTATATGACTTGTTTTGATGACCTATCTTGAGTTATTGCCCCCACTTGGGAATGAGCTGGTGCCATCTTGGGCTCAAGCAGGTTGCAAATTAGCTGCAGCCTTGAAGTAATATCCTGGTGGGGCATAATTCCATAGGTGCCTGGATTGTCTCAAGATTCAATCTCTGGAACTTCTAAGCAAACATAAATCGATAAGCTAGCAATGCAAAGGAGTGCCTGGTGAAAAGAAGGAGAGTAAATGATATTATTTCATTACTAAAAAATTAATATAAAGGACTGCCGAAGGCAAAGGAAAAAATCCTTAAAAATCAGGTACTCAGTTATGAGAAAACTCAACTTCAGGATCATATAACACAAATTTAAGATGGGTTTATCTGGCTTATTCTCTCTCGTCAGCTCAGCTACTTTGTCTCTTTATGTTGGGAACAGAGAAATTACATTTAAGTTACCTGGCCGAATTGCATCAGAAATGTGGAATGGATACCCAAAGAACAGTGTTTCCACACCATTATATTGCAAAATACTGATTGGCCTGCCATTGAATAGAAACGACAACTATTTTGTGGTTAGCTTCAAATGGAACGTTTTGGCCATGTGGCACCAATCTATGGCCGTGGTCACCCCCAGGATGCCTAGGACAATGTTCTTTGGGTTATGCTTGTGCACAAGGTTAAATAGTTCATACCCTGTAAAAACCTGTAAATTGTCCATATTCAACACATTTACAATCTTGCTGGGCTTGTTCTGTGTTCCATTGGTATGATCATTTAGCTCCTGTCTTCATCCCACAACTGGGTATTGAGGATGTCATTTGGCATGTAAAGGCCCCCATCAGTAACACAAAAAAGGCCCTAAATGATAGCCACATCAGTATTTTGTTATTAAACAATGAAGTTGCCATTACAGGAAAGGCTGTATTACCCAACGAGCTTTAGACACACCCACTGCAGCCGAAAGTATCATCATACAAACTGAATGTTGTGTCTATATCCTAGCTGAGTCTAATAACATTAGTAAATTACTGGCTGATATGAAAACCTCAATAACCAACTTTTCAGATCCAAAATCGTCTGTAAGTGACTAGCTAAGTAGATGGTTTGGATCCTGGGTAACTTAACAGCAAAAGCTGCTACTTATTCTAGGAATTGTAATTGCATGTTGTGTTTTGTTCTGGTTTTGTCTACACTGTTGTTAGATCATTTGTTTAAAATGGAGTCAACATGTGACTGAGAAGACTAAAATAATGGTCACCCAAATAATTGCATAAATTGAACATACAACTATTTAGCCTGACTTGCAAAATCACTTTCTTTATGTTCATTTAAATTCAGCCTATATTACATCAGCTTACAGCTGGTTTAATCATCCTTTGCCGTGGGACATGACATTCCAGGAATGAGCCTTTCTAGTGACACGGGATCAAAACTTCTGAACATAAAAGGAATCCAACCGTTAAATTCATCTACGATGCTTTCTTCAAAAAGTTCTTGAAGAACTTTCCTCCAAAAAGAGGAAAAATATAAAAAAGTCATCCAAATTGAAGCTGTTGGAACTCTAAAATTATTTTGAATCTTAAAGGAATATGATTGGGCCTGCATCAGGTAACAGACAGCTGTAATCTTTGTTTCTCCGATTATAGATTAAGCCTCCTTCCTTACCTGCATTATTTTGTATTTATAAAATGACGTGAATGACAGAAGGTCACCAAGGAATACCCCTTTCTTTTCCTCTGTTGATCCTTATTGTAGATAAACCTCCCTCTTAGCTTTCTCACAGAAAGACTTCATGACTATCACATTGTCTTAAGATGGACTGTTAAATACACTCCTGTAAATTGGAAAGGAAATGAAAATCAGCTATGAAGAAAACAAGCCATACAGAGAAGAAAAACTGTAAATAATTAGTTATAACTCTTAAACCAGCATACAGGAAATATAATCCTGTTAAATTTTTTTGTCTTCTTCCTAGATAATCAAAAACTTAACTTTTAACTTCAGAGCACTGACCCTATTTCTCTGGAATCTGTGTGTCCCAGAATGGCCATTCCCAGGTTTTCACTTGAATAAGTGAAATATTTAAAACTAGATTCTGATCTTTCTTAGTATTTCATATTGACACAACCCCTCTTTATGACAGAACAACACAGAAAGACAAAGGAAAAGACTAGTTCTGGGAGAAAAAGATATGAATTTTTATATAAAAAAATATACCTGTGTTGCTATACCTAAGACTAGGCTCACAAATCCTTTTCCCCCATTAATCAAGACTTTCAGCTGGGAGCGGTGGCTCATACCTATAATCCCAGCACTTTAGGAGGGCCAGGTGGGTGGATCACCTGAGGTCAGGAGTTTAGTACCAGCCCTGCCAGCACAGTGAAAACCTATCTCTACTAAAACCTCAAAAATTAGCACCACCAGTAGGTAGCGGTGTGCACAGCTGTAATCCCAGCTACTCAGGAGGCTGAGGCATGAGAATTGCTTAAACCTGGGAGGAGCGGGTTGCAATGAGCCAAGATCGTGCCACTGTACTGGAGTAGCGGAGTGTAGCCTTGGCTACAGAGTGAGACTCTGTCTCAAAAAAAAAAAAAAAAGACTTTGGAGAGGAAAAAGGACAGTGACTTTTACTGTCCACTGGATCAGATTGCATAAGGAGAGGCTTGGAGCCTGGCTGGTAAGAATTTTTTATCCTGTTTGTTTGTTGAGTCCTGGGCTTCCTTGACTGTGGCTTCCAGAAAAGTAGAGCAGCTTTGTTATCCTGCTCACAGTGCAAAACTGTAGGGGCCAAGGGAGACTTCCCCTGCTCCCTCTAAAAGTTCACTGAAAATCAACTAACAAAAGCCAGATTAATAGAAAAAGTATACAAATTTATTAACATTTGTGTGAGGGAATCAAACAGTGTTTACCCCAATCTCCTAATGGGGAACAGAAGCTTCTATACCCCTTTTCAGAGGGGAGAAAGGATATAGGGAATGTAGAGAGTTCTTTTAAGGGTTAGTAAATGATTATTAGGGAAAATGAATGGAACAGGGATACAGAAATGAACTTGTAAATGATGATTATCTTTAGAATTTGAGGTGGAGAGGCAGGCATTGTTTTGTGGAAAAGTTTATCCAGGTGTGGTTACATTCTTCAATCTTCTTTTCTGTTGTAATGAGGTAATGGGGAGGGAATAGGCAATTATATTTCTTTTGGCAAGAAGCTTTCTTGGTAAGATAAGAAAATTTCAGAAACAGTCTCTGTGCTGGGGAGAGGAAGGAGGGAGAAGGGAAAAGACAAAGTTAGAGGGACCTTCATTCTAAGGCTTATTTCCGAGTCCTTTCCATTTTCTTATTTTTTTCCCTTTTTTATTGAGATGGGAGTCTCACTATGTTGCCCAGGCTGGTCTCAAACTCCTGGGCTCTAGCAATCCTCCTGCCTCAGCCTCCCGAAGTGCCAGGACTATAGGCGTGAGCCACTGCACCGGGCTTCAATTTTCAAGAGCGTGAGGTATGCCCAAGTGTCATATTTCGGGGAATCGTTTTCTACATCCCAAACACTCTATTTCTGGGTGTCTGTTTATGTATCTGTCAGGATACCGTGTTAAGCTATGGCAACAAACTAACACAAGGTCTCCGTGACTTTATACAACAAAGGTCTGTCTGTTCATGTTACATGCCCTTTGCCAGTCAGCCAGGAGCTCTGTTTTGTGTCCCTGTCATCCTGACTTGGATCCACACTAAAGGAGCAGCCACCATCTAGAACATTGTGTAGCCTTGGCAAACGGAAAAGAAAGGTGAATCATGCTTCCTCTTAGCAACTTCACAGAAAAGTGGTGCACATCACTTTCACTTATATTTTATTGGCAAGACAAAATTCAAGTGGGTGGATGTGATATTGTGAAATATATATTTGGTTTTTCTCCCCGTTTCCTGGCATACAGCTCCTAAGTGTGATAAGAGCTAGCTCCTGGAGTGATAAGAATGTCTTTTGTATGCTAATGAATGACTAGTGGCTAGCAGTCCCTAAATAGCTTAAGGACAGGGACTGGTCATGGAGAGACATAGGCATGATCAGGGTTGGGACTTTCAGCCCCATCCTGCAGCCACCTGGGAGGGGAGATGGGCTGAAGGTCAAGTTGACACCTATGGGTATTAATGTATCAATCATGCCTACATAATGAAGCCTTCATAGAAACCCGAAACTGTTGGGTTTGGGGAGCTTCCACATAGCTGAATGCATGGAGGTGCCTGGGGAGACAGAGAGGACATGAAATTGCTTCATGTGGGGAAAGAATTGTTTCGTGTGGAGAAAACCCCTGTACAACTGGTTGTACAGAAGAGTTGCATTGAGTGACTGAGAGTAGAGAGTAGGAAAAACACTGTTATTTTTCTATCCTATAGCAGAGAAATGAACTCTTGCCATTGTCTAGAGGGGGAGAATAATCTAAATGGCTACTGCAGGGATCAGACAGAGAGGGACTGTTTCGCTGCATCTGGAACTTCTCCACAGCAGGGCGTAGAGATTAGCCTTATTTCAGTTAAAGGTCAGAAGAGAGGGTGGCGCTCCACTGTGTGGATGTTTATCCAACCAGTTTCCAAAGCATGGGCACTGGGCATAAATGATTTTGCATTTTCGTGAGTGTATCTTTGTTTGTTTTTTAACTTTTCTGGTATTTTTCGCCTAACCTAATACTTTTGTATTTCATAGTTTTGATTAAATGGCTTACACTCATAGTGAAATTGGTGTCTTTTCTATATCTCTGATGCCTTTAAGGTGTCCTGCTTTTTATTCTTCTTTATTGTATACCTTTTTTGTTGAATATTAAGTTTTCATCTTACATAGGCTGTGTTTCATTTATTTTCTCTTTTGGAGTAACACAAATGTTAGAAATCGTGCTTTCAATCATAGTTTGAAACCATTTGCTTTCAAAGTTACCAAGTAAATAACAAACACGTATCAGGATAAAACAATATGATGAAATGATATTGTGATTCCTTTGAAACAATAACTTTTATTGTTTTATCACAGAGTATTCTTTAAATATGTCTTTAATTCTATGATTCAACCTTTGTTCATTTTATTTGGAATGTATAGTTCAAGATTATTAGATTATTATTGTAATATTCCCTTCATTATATCAACAACCACCCCCTGACACACACACCCTAAATAATTTTTGTCTTTGCCTTCAATTTGTTAACCGTACCTACAGTGGTCTTTTTCTGAACAATAAAGGACTTCTGAATAGGTTGCACCTTCTCTTTTCCTGAATTTTTGGTTTAGAGTTATCTATAGAGCATCTTCCAGGGTTTTGTTGTTTTTTTCGTTTACTTTGTTTCTTCAAGAAGGGGGCAGGAGGGTAATGCCAAGCTTTGGTTGGCATTTCTGGATCTACTCTGATGTCTTTAAGCTCTCTGTTTCCCTGTACTTCCCCCTGAAAGGTTGGTGTCCTCTGGCACTCTTGCCTTAGCCCTCTTCCTTCATCTTTCTTTGGGCAGTCTTCTACATTCAGGGCTGCAGCTACTTCCCATCTCTGATGAGGACCCAGGGACTTGTATGTCTAAACAGACACGCCCTCCCAAGTACCCTGTATATGTTTCCCAAGGCCTTCCAGATGCCCTGTCTGGAGAGTTGAGAACGGTGCAAATCCAACATCTAATTCTTTCCTAAGTCTGCTCTTGCTCTTGTTTTACCCTCATTGAAGTAAAATAAAACAGAAAAGAATCTCTGCAGTTCAAACACTTTATCTGAGAAGCAAGAATTGAGATTCAGGGCAAACAGAGTGCAGTATTAAGTATATTCAAAGAACAAAGAGAAGGCTGGGAGTTTCATTAGAGAAATGTCAGGCATTGATTTTGAAAGAAAGCTTGTAGGCACTAGAGAAGCTTTGGGAGCTGGCGAGTTCTGATAGGTGAGAGATGTGGTAGTAAACCAGTCTTAGAGTCACGGCACGTGGTTTCAGCAGCTAGGCTTGTGGAAAATTTAATTACTGGAGCAGGTACAGTGTGCCATGAGTGCTTTTCTTCCTGTCCCTCCACTCTGATTTGCTTGGGTGTAGCAAGGATGACTTAATTTGTATAATTAACATTCATATCTTCCTTTAGATCATCCTTCAAGTCACACAAGTTAAAGTCCCTTAAAATCCTTTAAAATCCTCTGAATTCTTCTATACCACGTCCTATCCAGTCAGTTCCTAAATCCTGTCAGGTCACTCCTTGGTGTCTGATAGGGTTTGGCTTTGTCTCCACCCAAATCTCATCTTGAATTGTAGCTCCCATAATCCCCCTGTGTTGTGGGAGGGACCGGTAGGAGGTAATTAAATCATGGGGGCAGATCTTTCCCATGCTGTTCTCCTGATAGCGAATAAGTCTCACGAGATCCAGTGGTTTTATAAAAGGCGGTTCCCTTGCACACGTTCTCATGCCAGGTAAGGCATGCCTTTGCCTTCCGCCATCACTGTGAGGCCTCCCCTGTCATGTGGAACTGTGAGTCCTTAAACCCCTTTTTTCTTCATAAATCACCCAGTCATGGATATTTCTTCATAGCAGTATGAAAATATAGTATTCAATGCCACTGCCTCCTTTCCATTCCCACAGTTGGCTCCACACTGGATCTGCCTTTTAAAAAAAAAATTTTTTTTTAATTTTTATCTTTTTTAAAATTTATTTTTATTTTTAAAAATACTTCTTATTGATTTGCATGGATCTGCCTTTACTCAGAAATCATTTTTCAATTTAGGTTCCCTTTTCCCACTCTTTTGCTGATCTAATGTTTAATATCTAGAGTTCTGACTAAGAGCATCAGGCATAAATACTTGACAATCTGCCATTCGAAGGCTTTATTTATTTTGAGACAGAGTCTCGCTCTGTTACCCAGGCTAGAGTGCAGTGGTGTGACCTCGGCTCACTGCAACCTCCGCTTCCTGAGTTCAAGTGATTCTCCTGCCTCACCCTCCTGAGTAGTTGGGATTACAGACACGCACTACCACACCCAGCTAATTTTTGTATTTTTAGTAGATATAGGGTTTTGCCATGTTGGCCAGGTTGGTCTTGAGCTCCTGACCTCAGTAATTAACCCACCTGGGCCTCCCAAAGTGCTGGGATTACAGGCATGAAGCACCACACCCTGCCAAAGGCTTTTATAATATGGTACCCACCTGCATTTAAAATCTGCCTTGCAAAAGCCACCTCCTCTGTAAAGCCATTCTTGATGCCACTCATCAACTGATGTGGCGTTTCCTGTATATAAAACTATATCACTTTTTAAAACAAGTACACTTTTAAAATTTTATAATGGTTTCAGATTTGCAGAGAAGTTGAAAAGATAATACAGAGTTCCCACAGACCCCTTATCCACTTACGTTAGTACAGTGCATTTGTTACCATTGAACCAATATTGGTACATTATTGTTGATTAAAATTTATACTTTATTTGGATTTCTTTAGTTTTGTGTAATATTCTGTTGCTGTCTGTAGGGCTCTTTGGGCCCCAGAGGGTCATGGGGTGTGCCTTATGCTGTGCTGAGGCACAGGATCCGAGAAATAAAGAGACAGGACACAGAAGTACAAGGAAAATGCAGCTGGGCTCAGGGGGCCACGCCACCTATAAGCAGAGTCAGGCAAGGCCCCGAATGTCCAGAAACATAAGTATTTATTGTGTATAGGTTAGGGGGCAGGGAGGTGAGTGAAATCATCTTTAAGGATAGTGATAGGGTCGAGAGCAATAAAACAAGGGGTCCACTCCCATTAGGTCACGTAGGCTAGGAGGTGGACAGTGCACAGCAAGGGGCCCATTCCCATGAAGGCAAGGGCCGTGTGCAGTAAGGGGTCCACCCCCATTAGGTCATCAAGATTTGAAGGTGGGCCGTGCGCAGTGAAGAGGGTGCAGTGTGTAATACTTCTATCTATGGGCAAACTACTTCTAAGAAGATTTATAGGAGGACGCTTTAAGTCACATAGCAGTGACAGAGCTGTCAGGGTTACCGCCACTTTCTGGCAGCTTCCAGTGGGTTCTATGGGAAGATGCTTTTCAAGCAGCACAATAGCAAGAGCTGATAAAGTTCACAGTCACCGGGGTGGATTGCCGGTCTGAGGGCAGCCTTCCACAAGAACTGGAGCAAGGGCCTACAACTCCTTTATCAGGAGGAGTGGCTCTTGCCCCAAGCCTGCCACACAGCAGGTATCTTTATGATACTGAATGCTGCCGCCTGGGCCATGGATTCTTGTCCTGGTATAACTGTTTTTCCCTTAAATCATGCTCTGCACTGTGTCTGCTCTAGACATTCCTCCAATTATAACCTGCTTGTTCCTTAATTCATGCTCTGTACTGTGTCCACTCTAGGCTTTCCTCCGATTATGAACTAAGATATAATTGTGGGTGTATATGTAGGGAAATATTCTTTAGGCACTCATACGATCAACTATTATATGATTATATATAGAGGATTATATAAAGGGATTCGTCGAGCCCTAATTCTATAAACTAATATATGATTATGTAAAGGGTTATATAAAAGGAAATAGCTGAGTAGTAACACTATAAAGTGAGATATTCCTCAAGCCCTAACTGTGCCAAGGTTCTGCTTAGCTCTCATTCCTCGGTGCCTATGGGGGGGTTACCCACAGCTGTCATTTCTGAGAGATGGGGTCTCTCTATGTTGCCCAGGCTAGAGTACAGTGGCTATTCACAGGCACGATCATAGCATTCCTGGCCTTGGGTAGTTATCTCATCTCAGCCTCCTGACTAGCTGGGACTACAGTCATGTGCTACCATACCTGGCTTCAATGTCCTTTTTCTGTTCCAAGATCTGATTTAGGATACCACATTACATTTAATTATTATGTCTCCTTTGGCTCTGGAATAGTTAACTTTGTGTCAGCTTGATTGGGCCATGGGTACCCAGATACTTGGTTAAACATTATTCTGAGTGTTTCTATGAGGGTGTTTTTGGATGAGATAAACATTTAAATTGGAAAACTGAGTAAAGCAGATTGTCTACATAATATAGATAGGCATCGTCCAATCAGCTGAAGGCCTGCATGAACTGAAAGACTAACCCTCCCCCAAGTAAGAGGATTTCTCCTGCCTGACACCCTTCAAACTGGACGTTGTTTCTTCCTGATTTCCCAGGCAGCCTCCCGGCCTTCAGATTCAAACTGGGACATGGGCTCTGCAGACTTCGGCCTTGCCAGGCTTCATAATCACATGTTTCTCTGGAGAATTCTAACAGAAGCTTCTCTTAGCTAAAACGGTTTCTCAGACTTTCCTGGTTTCTGACGACCTTTGAGGAAGAGATGCTCCTCAATCTGGGTTTGTCTAATTTCTTTTCTTATTACTACACCAAGGTTACATGTCTTTGGGAGGGAAACCTCAAAAGTGAAATGCCTTTCCCATCACATTACTACAAAAGTACACATTTTCAATATGAGTTATTATTAATAACATTAGCCTCAATCACTTGGCCAAGGTAGTTTTTTCTAGACTTCTCTACAGTAAACTTACTCCTCCCAAATCTTTTCACACTGCTCTTTGAAAACAAGTCACTAAGTATACACTCACTCAAGGGGTAAGGAATTCAACTCCATCTCCTTGAAAGGAAATTACTTACATCAACTATTTGGATCCTTCTACATGTGAGAGTTATCGCTCATTTTCATTTACTTATTTATTCAAACATTATTTACTTATTTATTTGAGATGGAGTCTCACTCTGTCACCCAGACTGGAGTGCAGTGGCATGATCTCAGCTCACTGTAACCTCCGCCTCCCGGGTTCAAGCAGTTCTCCTGTCTCAGCCTCCCTAGTAGCTGGGACTACAGGCATGCACCACCACACTTTTTGTGTTTTTAGTGGAGATAGGGTTTTACCATATTTGTCAGTCTGGTCTCAAACTCCTAACCTCAGGTAATCCACCTGCCTCAGCCTCCCAAAGTGCAGAGATTATAGGCTGGAGCCACCACACCTAGCCCAGACATGTATTTATATCATCATGATTTATTGGATAATGATTTCATGCTTTGGATATGTGAAAGGAAAACAAAATCTTGGGACCTCAAACTCAATATGCCATAAGGGAAAATTAAACTTGGAAACTGAGTCACATAAAAACCTGCCTTTCCTTTTGTTCCTAAACAGATAATTGTAAGACAGAAGTCTAAATATTTTCCCAGGAGGACTTCTGCACCCTGACAATGTAGATTATTAACAGCTTATCTTCATGGCGATGGGACAAGAAGAGAGCAGAGATTGTCCCTCTGCCCACCCTGAGACAAATGTTTATTTCACTACTTCTACTCCACATTTACTTTATTGTATGTAAAGCGCAGATTTACCGAGCAGGAGAAAAATACATAATTGACTGTCCCTATAGTCTCTTCTTTTCACATGTAACATGTGGATTCAGGGAACACCAATCAATATGCTGCCTCTTTTTTTCTTTTTTCCTTTTCCCTGTTGCCCATTTATTCCCCTTTAAATATTGAAGCCCTCAAAATCCTCTTGGGAAGAATTGTAGGCCCCAGATCCTACAGTGGCTTGTGTTTCTTTGTCTTGGGTATATCTTCAAGCTTGGCAAAATGAATCTCTAAATTGGTTGAGACCTTTTTCAGACCTTTTTTGTTGTTGTTTACAGATCATAATCCAATAAAATGCTATTTATTTTATTGCTCCTATGTCCCATTGGGAGCTTCTTCAGGTTGGCTTCTTACTCTCTTACTTTAAAAACATACGATTGTTTTGTAAAAGCATATTTTTCCTCTGCTCTCACACTGCAATAATCATCAATACAGAAGACTTCTGTGATCAAATGTTGGGGAAGTTTTCTGCCTATCACCAAACAAGTAATCAGTTCTGCAGAAGGCACCAGCTGGGTGTCCTCTACTTCAGTTCTGATACATCTACCTGGAGATAGCATCAGATGCCACAGGTTGAGGGCTCAGTCCCCAAAACTGCTCCCTACTTTGGAGACCAGTAGCAAGTCTGGGCCACTGAAACTTCCGACCAACTGGCTTCAAGTTAGGGTTTCCATGACCCCATCTTGGGTTCAATTAATTTGCTAGAGCAGATCATAAAACTCAGAGAAACAGTTACTTCCATTTACTGGTTTATTATAAAGGATGTTACAAAGAATGCACATGAATAGATGTGTACAGTAAGGTATGAAGAAAGGGGTATGAAGCTTTCATGACCTCACTGGGCATGCCATCCTTTGGGAGCCTCCAAGTGTTCAGCTATCTAAAAGCTTGCCAAACTCTGTCCTCTTGAGTTTTTATGGAGGCTTCATTGTGATCAAACCACAGGGCACTGGTGATCAGTTTGTCTTTCAGCCCCGCTCTCCTCCCCGGAAGTTGGAGAGGTAGGCCTGGGAGTTCCAACCTTCTAATCTTGCCTTTGCCCTTTCGGTGACCACCTCCATCCTGAAGTTATCAGTCAACATTAACGTACAAAGACACAGCACTTTGGGGATTCCAAGGATTTTAGAAATTGTGTGTATGACAGTAAACAGGGATGAAGACCACGTATATACTTCACAATATCACAACAATGTTGTGTTTCATCTTGTTTCTTTTGTGTACTTGACTAAGCCTCATTATGAATCATTAATTCATTGTATTTATCTTTGTTACCCTGGATGCTACTTATCAAACCTTGTGTGTGGTCATTTATTCACTCATTCATGAAGCTAATATTTCCCACCATGGATCCTGTACTCTGAGGAGTGTGAGCTCTACAGTGAAGAACAACACACGTACAACCTCCAGTCCCACAGAGCTTACTACTTAGTAGAGAATTAAAACTACATATACAGAAATATGTATTATTAGAATTGTAATTAGTGCTAAAAAAACTTCATAAACACTTTTCAAACTGAATTGCTCTAATTGTAAGTTTTTAATTTTTTTTAATTGAATTTTAGGTTTTGGGGTACACGTGAAGAACATGCAAGATTGTTGCATAGGTACACACATGGCAGTGTGATTTGCTGCCTTCCTCCCCATTACCTATATCTGGCATTTCTCCCCATCCTATCTCTCCCCAACTCCCCACCCCTGGTTGTCCTTCCCCTATTTCTCCCCAACAGACCCCAGTGTGTGGTGCTCCCCTCCTTGTGTCCATGTGTTCTCATTGTTCAACACCTGCCTATGAGTGAAAACATGTGGTGTTTGATTTTCTGCTCCTGTGTCAGTTTGCTGAGAATGATGGTTTCCAGGTTCATCCATGTTAGGGACATAGGACACAAACTCATCGTTTTTGATTGCTGCATAATATTCCATGGTGTATATGTGCCACATTTTCCCTGTCCAGTCTATCATTGATGGGCATTTGGGTTGGTTCCAGGTCTTTGCTATTGCAAACTGTGCTGCAATGAACATTTGTGTGCATGTGTCCTGATAGTAGAATGATTTATAATCCTTTGGATATATACCCAGTAATGGGATTGCTAGGTCAAATGGAATTTCTATTTCTAGGTCCTTGAGGAATCGCTACACTGTCTTCCACAAAGGTTGAACTAATTTACATTCCCACCAACAGTGTAAAAGTGTTCCTATTTCTCCACATCCTCTCCAGCATCTGTTGTCTCCAGATTTTTTAATGATCACCATTCTAACTGGCATGAGATGGTATCTCAATGTAGTTTTGATTTGCATTTCTCCAATGACCAGTGATGATGAGCATTTTTTCAAATGTTTGTTGGCCTCATGTATATCTTCTTTTGTAAAGTGTCTGTTCATATCCTTTGCCCACTTTTGAATGGGCTTGTTTCTTTCTTGTAAATCTGTTTTAGCTCTTTGTAAATTCTGGATATCAGCCCTTTGTCAGATGGGTAAATTGAAAAATTTTTTTCCCATTCTGTTGGTTGCCAATTCACTCTAATGACTGTTTCTTTTGCCTTGCAGAAGCTGTGGAGTTTGATTAGGACCCATTTGTCTATTTTGGCTTTTGTTGCCAATGCTTTTGGTGTTTTGGTCATGAAGTCCTTGCCTACTCCTTATGTCCTGAATGGTTTTGCCTAGATTTTCTTCTAGGGTTTTTATGGTGTTAGGTCTTATGTTTAAGTCTTTAATCCACCTGGAGTTAATTTTAGTGTAAGCTGTCAGGAAGGGGTCCAGTTTCTACTTTCTGCACGTGGCTAGCCAGTTTTCCCAACACCATTTATTAAACAGGGAATCCTTTCCCCATTGCTTGTTTTTGTCAGGTTTGTCAAAGATTGGATGGTTGTAGATATGTTGCAATGCATCCGAGGCCTATGTTCTGTTCCATTGGTCTATATCTCTGTTTTGGTACCAATACCATGCTGTTTTGATTACTGTAGCCTTGTATTATAGTTTGAAGTCTGGTAGTGTGATGCCTCCTGCTTTGTTCTTTTTGCTTAGAATTGACTTGGCTATGCGGGCTCTCTTTTGGTTCCATATGAAGTTTAAGGTGGTTTTTTTCCAGTTCTGTGAAGAAGGTCATTGGTAGCTTGATGGGGATAGCGTTGAATCTGTAAATTACTTTGGGCAGTATGGCCATTTTCCCGATATTGATTCTTCCTAACCATGAACATGGAATGTTTCTCCATCTGTTTGTGTCCTCTCTTATTTCGTTGAGTAGTGGTTTGTAGTTCTCCTTGAAGAGGTCCTTTATGTTCCTTGTTAGTTGTATTCCTAGGTATTTTATTCTCTTCATAGCAATTGTGAATGGCAGTTCATTCTTTTTTTGTCTCTCTTCAAGTCTGTTATTGGTGTATAGGAATGCTTGTGATTTTTGGGCTGGTTCAACATACACAAGTCTATAAACGTAATTCACCACATAAACAGAACCAAAGACAAAAACCACATGATTATCTCAATTGATGTAGAGAAGGGCTTTGACAAAATTCAACAGCCCTTTATGCTAAAAACCCTCAATAAACTAGGTATTGATGGAACGTATTTCAAAATAATAAAAGCTATTTATGACAAACCAACAGCCAATATCATACTGAATGGGCAAAAACTGGAAGCATTCCCTTTGAAATCTGGTGCTAAACAAGGATGCCCTCTCTCACCACTCCTATTCAACATAGTACTGGAAGTTCTAGCCTGAGCGATCAGGCAAGAAAATGAAATAAAGGGTATTCAAATAGGAAAGGAGGAAGTCAAATTGTCTCTATTTGCAGACAACATGATAGTATATCTAGAAGACCCCATCGTCTCAGCCCAAAATCTCCTGAAACTGATAAGCAACTTCAGCAAAGTCTCAGGATACAAGTGTTATTTTAAATGGTATCAGCCATTGCTTTTTTTTTTTTTTAAAGCAGTAAAGAATCTTGTCATGGTGTCTGTTAATCAGGATAGCTAATACTAGTTATTGTGATACTAGTTATTGTAATATTAGCTAATAATAGTATATTATAGTATAATCTGGCTCTTTGATCATGTGGTTTCAAATATCAGAGTAATCACTCCCAGCCATGCAGAGAGAGGAGAGCAAGATTGGAGGATCTTGCAGGAGACTTTAAGGGCCAACTGAAAGTGGTAGCATTACTTCCACTTTCATTCTATTGGTTAGAACAAGTCATGTGACCCTTAGAGGAGGAGCTTGGGAAATGCAATTTTGCTGTACTAGGATGAAAAAGGAATAGGTCAACACAGAGTATTGTCTCTGCCAACTGTTTCATAGTACATTTGTGGAAAGTCTTGAGGAACAGTACTATAAAAGACTTTTGAAATGACTGAAGAGTTGCGTTCATTTCAAGCTGTTGTTACTCTCCATTTGAGGAATGGAGAGAACTGTTTTCCTTTTACCCTGAACATTTCCCTTGCAACGTTTCTGGCGTTTGGAAGGCCTCCAAGCCCCTCATCAGTTTTCAACAGCCAGGCTTCCCGCAGTGCCTGCTCACAGTTTCCTCAAGGTCGAGTCTCTTACAGGAACACAAGTTCAGCTGCTCCTTTTAGAGGGCGCAGTGAATCATCCCTTTTAGCAAATATAGAATTCCCTGTGACCTCTGTAAAGGGTCCCACTATGTCTGCTGCTGAGCCAAAAGCAGGAAAGCCAGAGACTGACTAATTTATTGCAAACAACCATCACTATTTATCCAAGACCCAATGGGAGTCAGACACAGAAAATAGCTCTGCTAATTACATCTAGGAAAGATTAGTGGCTGTAACATCAGAAGACATGAATTTGGCATCTGGTTCCTATAAGCATTGAGTGATCTTGGGCAGGTCTTTGGTGCTAAAAATTTGTTAAGCACCTACTATAAGCTAAGTACATAAGGACAGAGGTTGTAAACATAAATTGTAGACAGTCAAAGAACTTACTTTAATACAATATGGGACATGTTCTCTCACTTCTTCCATGCATCTGCCTTGGCCTTTGGTGGAAAGGACTTCTGTCCTCTCAACATTGTAGCCACTGCCTTCTCCAACAGCTGGAGGCTCCTGCTACTGCCCTCACCAATCAAACTAATGCCTCACAAACTGATGCCTGTTTCTTTACATTGCTGACTTCCAAGTAAAGATCTCGAAAGGGTGAGTTACCTGGGAATACATAGATCACAGGCCTGTTCTTTAGTTGTACAGGTGGCCAGAAAAGGGGGAAGTGCACATTTTCAAATTTTCCAAAAGTGTATTTAAAAATGTGTGGAGCAGGCAGAAAATATGGCACATAAAAAGATTTCCAAATGGTACTGAAAGACCATTTGACGTTGGCCATCATGCTTTTGTTTTAGTATGATTGTATAAATCTCTCCCAGCTGTGCCAGGTGAAACCAGAAAGGAAGAGAAACCAGAGAAAAGGAATGGTTGGTTTGATCCCGGGTTTAGGATGTTGGGATAGCTGCAGAAGAAAGGCAAGGCTACTAGGATGCCAAGTAGCCCTGAAAGAGGTAAATGGAGTGATAGAGTTTTCCATGAATTTGAAGAGCAGGTGGTAATGATGGAGAATAGTTTCTGGGAATTTAAGATTGTAGGCATTGTGAAGTTCTCGGTAATGACCTAATGTAGACACATGGATAATATTCACGTAGTTTGCATTGTGTGGGGACAGTTCTAATGCCTTATTTAGGTCAGGGAAAAAAATGACATGAACTTTGGGCATGGTAGCATGCACCTATGGTCCAAGCTATGCAGGATGCTGAGGTGGGAGGACTGCTTGAAGGCAGGAATTTGTGGCTGCAGCATGCTATGATCATACCTGTGAATAGCCACTGCACTCCAACCTGGGCAACATAGCAAGACCCCATCTATGAATAATAAATAAAATGACACAACCAATTTGCAAGGATCTCAAGATGCAGGCATTTTGGCAGTAGTGCCACGTGTTTGCCATTGCTGGCATCTGTGGTCACAGAAGAGTGGGTAATGAGAAGTGATGGTTGATAGAGTAGGAGCACTGTCATCTTGGTCAAACACCACTACTTTAAATTTCAGCTCACTTTCCAGCCTCATGCATTTCGAGGAAATCTCTTCTAACTACAAGCAGCCAGAAAGAGCAGAGAGTAAAACACAGATAAGACAGCTCAGGCACAGAGGGAGATTGGGGGAAAGTCTCTTGGGTAACTGCCAAGCATCACCCTCATACAATGGGCCTCAGTAAGCCAGTGGGCCTTTATAAGCACATTCCTTTCCCTTCAGGTGCACTAAGATGGGAAAGCTAAAAGATTTGAGGGACATGCCTGCAGCTGCAGAAAAATGTATGGGAACAGATATACAACTCTCCCTCCCAGAGAAGCACAACAAAGAGACACAGAAGTAGTCCAAGCCTCTGATAAACTCTCCCACCCTGAGTCCTTAAAAACTCTTGGTCTGTAAAAGAGTGTGCCTCTGACCTAACTCTGCCAGAAGCTTCCTCTCGGGTTTATTTTCTCTAAAATAAATGTCTTGTCTGGCAAGCCACCTTTTGTATTTCTTTTCTCTTTCTTTAATTTTTACAGTGGTGAAGTAAACAAAGAGGTCAGAGGACAAAGGTTATGAGCCTAGGCTGTTTGTGAGCCTCAAGACATGAGCACTGGGGTTAAGATATAATAGGCCTTGACTGGAAGACTATTGCTCAGGTGCCAACATCCTCAGTAAATGAGGAAAAGTGGCCAGGGGATCTGCAGCACAGACATAGGGTTAGATGACCAAAGGTAGAGGAGGTGGAGCATGTAGGACAAGAGAAAGCAAAATGCGGGACTGGGAGAAGGTGATGATGCCCAGACATGGACATGGATGGAGGGTTCTTTGAAGAGGATAGGATGGAGGAGGACTAGAATGAGATGAGGGATTCTGGAAGATGATGGAGAAAGAATGGTGCAGAATTAAAAAAAATATATGTGAGAAGACACAGAATAGTAAACTCAAAATTAGCTGATAAGAGAGCTTTGCACTGTGGGCCACTGGTAGCCAAAGGTGGGAGGGATTCTGAACAGGTGCAGGTGGAACTCTATGTCTTCTTTCAGGGAATGTGGCAAGGATTTGTTCCTAAGGAGCTAGCATCTTAGGCTGCCTGTGGTGGTCAGGAGCCTCTCCTCCCCTTCTTACATAGTGTATTAGTCCATTCTCACACTGCTTCAGAGATACTCCCTGAGCCTGGGTAATTTATAAAGGAATTGACTCGCAGTTCTGCATAACTGGGGAGGCCTCGAAAAACTTAAATCATGGCGGAAAGCAAAGGGGAAGCAAGGCACATCTTCAAAAGGCTGCAGGAGAGAGAGAGCACCTACCACAGGGTCAGGCTGCAAATTTTCCAAACTTTAATGCTCTGCTTACTGTTTAAACACAAGTTCCAATTTCAAACCATCTCTTTGTGAGCCCATATAACTGAATACTTTCAGAATAAGCCAGGTCACTTCTTGAATGCTTTGCTGCTTAGAAATTACTTCTGCCAGATACACTAAGTCATTTTTCTCAAGTTCAAATTTTCACAGGTCTCTAGGGCAGGAACAAAAATGCCATCAGTCACTTTGCTAAAGCATACCAAGAGTGACCTTTACTCTAGTTCCCAATAAGTTCCTCACCTCCGTCTGAGACCACATCAGCCTGGACTTCATTGTCCACATCATGATCAGCATTTTGGTCAAAACCATTTAGCAAGTCTCTAGGAAGTCTCAAATTTTCCCACATTTTCCTGTTTTCCTCTGAGCCCTCCAAACTGTTCCAACCTCTACCTGTTACCCAGTCCCAAAGTCAATTCCACATTTCAGGTTATCTTTATAGCAGTACCCCACTCTCAGTACCAATTCTGTATTAGTCCTTCATTACACTACTATAAAAATATTACCTGAGACTGGGTAATTTATAAAGGAAAGAAAGAAGCATCACTGACTCAGTTCTGCATGGCTGGGAGGCCTCAGAAAACTTACAATTATGACAGAAGACAAAAGGTAATCAAAGCATATTTTCATATGATGGCAGGAGAGAGCATCTGTGCAGGGGAAACTTCCACTTTTAAAACCGTTAGCTCTCATGAGAACTCCCTCACTATCATGAGAACAGTAGGGGAGAACCACCTTCATGATCCAATCACCTCCTACCAAGCTTTTCCTTTGACACAGGGGGAGGGATTACCATTTGAGATGAGATTTGGGTGGGGACACATATCCAAATCGTATCACATAGCAAGGATAACAGTGTCTCAATCTTAGAGGATTATTGTGACCCTCAGTGTCATAATGGTGTCCAAGAAAGCATCCATCAGCCACATTTCCCAGGTCTCTAATGAAGGATACAATTAAGAGGCAGTTTTCACAGTCACAGAATCCTTTCACTGAGGGTCTCCTAGCTCTCTCTCTCTCTCTCTTTTTTTTTTTTTTTTTTTGGTCACAAAATGTTCGAGCAGATTGCATGTCTTCCATGAAGTCAATATGGCCACTCTTTTGTGCTCTTGTGACTCACTCTGTGCTCTGTAGACCCAGCTGTGCTACTATGGGTCACAGCTCCTGGGACCATAAATTCGCCTGGTGGCCTCACTTTGGTCACCATGTACATGCTCCTGATTGTTCATTTGTCAGACCCTTTTCCAATGTGGAACTAGTCTCTCTTACACTCAACCTTTGCCTCCCTGTGTTGCCATAATGTTTGTTGCTGTTATAGGCTGTGAGACAGAACAGATTTTGCTTTAGTTTTCTCATGTCATCCCCTGAGATGACGTCTTCTCTTGACTCATTCAGCTTATTTCAATCACTTTCTCCTTAAGACTTAGGCTCAAGTCCCTCAGGGACTGGCCAGGAGCTAGCTGAGTGACAACCAGAGGTTCTGCACACCCCACTCTCTACTCTTTGGACAAAGGTTTATGAGGCTAAACAAAAGAGAAGTAAGGCATTCTGATGAGAGGGAGTTATAAGAGGAGGCTGGCATGGACAGTTTTTAGGTATGGGGAGTCCAGATGAAAGCGAATATAGTAAAAAGCTGGAACTTCTCAGGGCAGCACCTCATTAGAAAGTGAGGGTTACAGTGTCAGCCTCTCAGAAGTTGGATATTCTTTCTAATGCAGAGTTGCTTGGATCACTGGTGACTAACTGATAATAACTAAAAGCACCCAAGACTGAGAATAAAATCATGCTATCACCAGACTCAGCATACTAAGAAGTTTCCATACCCCCTCAAAATTTTCTTTTTATAGTAAGCCCATCCTATGTCCCTTAACCCCTGACAACCACTGATTTCTTCTCTATCCCTATAGTTTTGCCTTTTCCAGAATGTCATGCAATACTGATATGGTTTGGATTGGTGTTCCCACCTGAATCTCATGTCAAATTGTAATTCCCAATGTTAGAAGGGGAGCCTAGTGGGAGGTGATTGGAATCATGGGGGCCAATTTCCCACTTGCTTTTCTCATGACAGTCAGTGAGTTATCCTGAGATCTGGTTGTTTAGAAGTGTGTAACTCCTCCCCTTCTCTCTCTTTTCTCTTCTCCAGCCGTGTAAGAGTGCCTGCTTTGCCTTGAAAGTTTCCTGAGACCTCCCCAGCCATGCTACCTGAACAACTGCAGAAATGTGAGCCAATTAAACCTCTTTTCTCATAAATTACCCAGTCTCAGGTAGATCTTCACAGCAGTGCAAGAATGGACTAAAACAAATATGCAGCCTTTTGAGTCTAGGCTTTTTTCACTTAGCAATATACATTTAAGATTTATCCATTTGTTTTTATTGTACTTTAGATTCTGGGGTATATGTGCAGATCATGCAGCATTGTTGCATAGGTACACACATGACAATATGGTTTGCTGCCTCCATCCCCCCATCACATACATCTGGTATTTCTCCCCATGTTATCCCTCCACAACCTTCCCACTCCTCCACTGACCCTCCCTTGACCACCCACAACAGACCCCAACACAGTGATGCTCCCCTCCCTATGTCCATGTGTTCTCATTGTTCAATACCCGCCTATGAGTAAGAACATGCAGTATTTGATTTTCTGTTCTTGTGTCAGTTTGCTGAGAATTATAGTTTCCAGATTCATCCATTTCCCTACAAAAGACACAAACTCATTTTTTATGGCTGCATAATATTCCATGGTGTATGTGTGCCACATTTTCCTTGTCCAGTCTATCATTGATGGGCATTTGGGTTGGTTCCAGGTCTTTGCTATTGTAAACACTGCCACTATGAACATATGTGTGCATGTGTCTTTATAATAGAATGATTTATAATCCTTTGGATATATACCCAGTAATGAGATTGCTGGGTCAAATGGAATTGCTATTTCTGGGTCCTTGAGGAAGTGCTACACTGTCTTCCACAATGGTTGAACTAGTTTACACTCCTACCAACAGTGTAAAAGTGTTCCTATTTCTCCACATCCTCTCCAGCATCTGTTGTCTCCAGATTTTTAGATGATTGCTATTCTAACTGGCGCGAGGTTGTATCTCAGTGTGGTTTTGATTTGCATTTCTCTAATAATCAGTGATGAGAATTTTTTTCATTTTTGTTGGCCTCATATAGGTCTTCTTTTGAAAAGTGTCTGTTCATATGCTTTGCCCATTTTTGGATGGGTTTGTTTGGTTTTTTCTTATAACTCTGTTGTAGTTCTTTGTAGGTTCTCGATATTAGCCCTTTGTCAGATGGGTAGATTGCAAAAACTTTTTCTCATTCTGTTGGTTGCCAGTTCACTCTGATGATTGTTTCTTTTGTTGTACAGAAGCTCTGGAGTTTAATTAGATCCATTTGTCTATTTTGGCTTTTGTTGCCAATGCTTTTGGTGTTTTAGTCATGAAGGACTTGCCTATGTCCTGAATGGTTTTGCCTAGGTTTTCTTCTAAGGTTTTTATGGTGTTAGGTCCTATGTTTAAGTCTTTAATCTGTCTGGAGTTAATTTTAGTGTAAGGTGTCAAGAAGGGGTCCAGTTTCTGCTTTCTGCACATGGCTAGCCAGTTTTCCCAACACCATTTATTAAATAGGAAATCCTTTCCCCATTGCTTGTTTTTCTTTTTGTCAAAGATCAGATGGTTGTAGACGTGTGGCATTGCCTCCAGGGCCTCTGTTCTGTTCCATTGGTCTATATCTCTGTTTTGGTACCATGCTGTTTTGATTAGTGTAGCCTTGTATAGTTTGACATCAGGTAGCCTGATTTCTCCAGTTTTGTTTTTTTTGCTTAGGATTGTTTTGGCTGTACAGTCTCTCTTTTGGTTCCATGTGAAGTTTAAGGTTTTTTTTTCAGATCTGTGAAGAAGGTCATTGGTAGCTTGATGGGGATAGCATTGAATCTACAAATTACTTTGGGCAGTATGGCCATTTTCACAAAATTGATTCTTCCTAACCATGAGCATGGAATGTTTCTCCATCTGTTTCTGTCCTCTCTTATTTCCTTTAGTGGTGGTTTGCAGTTCTCCTTGAAGAAGTCCTTTACATCCCTTCGTTAGTTTTATTGCTAGGTATTTTAGTCTCTTTGTGACAATTGTGAATGGGCATTTGCTTGTGATTTGGCTCTTTGTCTGTTATTTGGTGTGTAGAAATGCTTGTGATTTCTGCACATTGATTTTGTATCCTGGGACTTTGCTGAAGTTGCTTATTCGTTTAAGGAGATTTTTGGGCTGAGATGATAAGGTCTTTTTAATATACAATCATGTTGTCTGCAGAGAGAGACAATCTGACCTCCTCCTTTCCTAATTGAATACCATTTTTTTTTCTTGCCTAATTACTCTGGTTAGAACTTCAAATACTATATTGAATAGGAGTAGTGACAGAGGGTATCCTTGTATAGTGCCAGATTTCAAAGAGAATGCTTCCAGGTTTTGTCCATTCAGTATGATATTGGCTGTAGGTTTGTCATAAGTAGCTTTTATTGCTTTGAGATATGTTTCTTCAATGCCTAGTTTATTGAGAGTTTTTAGCATAAAGTGCTGTTGAATTTTGTCAAAGGCCTTCTCTGCATCTATTGAGATAATGATGTGGATTTTGTCTTTGGTTCTGTTTATGTGGTGGATTACGTTTATAGTCTTGTGTATGTTGAACCAGCCTTGTATCCCTGGAATGAAGCCTACTTGATTGTGATGAATAAACTTTTTGATGTGCTGTTGCATTCAGTTTGCCAGTATTTTATTGAAGATTTTTACATCTATGTTCATCATGGATATTGGCCTGAAGTTTTGTTTTTTTTTGTTGAGTCTCTGCCAGGTTTTGATACCAGGACGATGTTGGTCTCATAAAATGATTTGGATGGGATTCCTTCTTTTTGTATTGTTTGGAATAGTTTCAGAAGGAGTGGTACCAGCTCCTCTTTGTATGTCTGGTAGAATTCATCTGTGAACCCATCTGGACCTGGACTTTTTTTGGTTGATAGGCTGTTAATTGCTGCCTCAACTTCAGCCCTTATTATTGGTCTATTCAAGGTTTCAACTTCTTCCTGGTTTAGGCTTGGGGGGGTGCAAGTGTCCAGGAATTTATCCATTTCTTCCAGGTTTACTGGTTTATGTGCATAGAGTTGTTTGTAGTAATCTCTGATTGTAATTTGTATTTCTGTGGAATCAGTGATGATATCCCTTTTATTTTTTATTGCATCTATTTTATTCTTCTCCCTTTTCTTTTTTATTAATCTGGCTAGTGGTCTGTTTTGTTGATCTTTAAAAAAAAAAAAAAACTCCCAGATTTATTGGTTTTTTGAAGGGTTTTTTTGTGTCTCTATCTCCTTCAGTTCTGCTCCGATCTTAGTTATTTCTTGTCTTCTGCTAGCTTTTGAGTTTTTTTGATCTTGCTCCTCTAGTTCTTTCAGTTTTGATGATAGCGTGTTGATTTTAGATCTTTCCTTGCTTCTCTGGTGTGTATTTATTGCTATAAATTTCCCTCTCGACACTGCTTTAAATGTGTCCCAGAGATTCTGGTATGTTGTGTCTTTGTTCTTGTTGGTTTCAAAGAACATCTTTATGTCTGCCTTCTTTTATTGTTTATCCAGTTGACATTTAGGAGCCAGTTGTTCAGTTTCCATGAAGCTGTGCTGTTCTGAGTTAGTTCTTAATCCTGAGTTCTATTTTGATTGCCCTGTGATCTGAGAGACTGTTTGTTATGATTTATGTTCTTTTGCATTTGCTGAGGAGTGATTTACTTCCAATTATGTGGTCAATTTCAGAGTAGGTATGATGTGGTGCTGAGAAGAATGTATATTCTGTGGATTTGGGGTGTGGGTTTCTGTAGATGTCTATTATGACTGCTTAGTCCAGATCTGAGTTCAAGTCCTGGATATCATTGTTAATTTTCTGTCTCATTGATCTGTCTAATATTGTCAGTGGAGTGTTAAAGTCTCCCACTATTATTGCATGGGAGTCTAAGTCTCTTTGTAGGTCATTAAGAACTTGATGTACCTGGGTGCTCCTGTATTGGGTGTGTATATATTTAGGATCATAAGCTCTTCTTGATGCATTGATCCTTTTACCATTATGTAATGCCCTTCTTTGTCTCTTTTGATCTTTGTTGGTTTAAAGTCCATTTTATCAGAGACTAGGATTGCAACTTCTGCATTTTTTTGCTCTCCATTTGCTTGATAAATCTTCCTCCATCCCTTTATTTTGAGCCTATTTGTGTCCTTGCATGTGAGATGCATTTCCTGAATACAGCACACTGATGGGTCTTGACTTATTAACCAATTTGCCAGTCTGTGTCTTTTGATTGGGGCATTTAGTCCATTTACATTTAAGGTTAATATTGTTATGTTTGAATTTGATCCTGCCATTTTGATGCTAGCTAGATGTTTTGCTCATTAGTTGATGCATTTTTTTTTCATGGTGTCGATGGTCTTTACCATTCGGTATATTTTTGGAGTGACTGGTACTGGTTGTTCCTTTTCTTGTTTTGTGCTTCTTTCAGGAGCTCTTGTAAGGCAGGCCTGGTGGTGATGAAATCTCTCAGCAATTGCTTGTCCTTAAAGGATTTTCTTTCTCCTTTACTTATGAAGCTCAGGTTGGCAGGATATGAAATTCTAGGTTGAAAGTTTTGTTTAAGGATGTTGAATATTGGCCCCCACTCTCTTCTGACTTGTAGGGTTTCTGCTGAGAGATCTGCTGTGAGTCTGATGGGCTTCCCTTGTGGGTAACCTGACCTTTCTCTCTGGCTGCACTGAGTATTGTTTTCTTCATTTCAACCCTAGTGAATCTGACGATTATGTGCCTTGGGGTTGCTCTTCTTGAGGAATATCTTTGTGGTGTTCTTGGTATTTCCTGGACTTGAGTGGTGGCCTGGCTTGCTAGGTTGGGGAAGTACTCCTGGATAATATCCTGAAGAATGTTTTCCAGCTTGGATTCATTCTCTCCATCACATTCAGGTACACCTATCAAACATAGATTAGGTCTTTTTACATAATCCCATATTTCTTGGATGCTTTGTTCATTTCTTTTCATGCTTTTTTCTCTAATCTTGGCTTCTCATTTTATTTCATTGAGTTGATCTTCAATCGCTGATATCCTCTTTTCTGCTTGGTCAATTTGGCTATTGAAACTTGTGTATGCTTTGTGAAGTTCTCATGCTGTATTTTTCAGCTCCATCAAGTAGTTTATATTCTTCTCTAAGCTGTTTATTCTAGTTAGCATCTCATCTAACCCTTTTTCTATGTTCTTAGTTTCTTTGCATTGGGTTAGTACCTGTTCTTTTAGCTCTGAGAAGTTTGTTATTATCCAGCTGCTGAAGCCTGTTTCTGTCAATTCATCAGATTCATTCTCCAGCCATCTTTGATCCCTAGCTGGTGAGGAGTTGCAATACCTTGGAGGTGGAGAGTTGTTCTGGTTTTTGGTGTTTTCATCCTTTTTGCGCTGGCTTCTTCCCATCTTAGTGGCTTTATCTACCTGCGGTTTTTGTAGTTGGTGACTTTTGGATGGGGTCTCTGAGTGGACGTCCTTTTTGTTGATGATGAAGTTATTTCTTTCTGTTTCTTAGTATTCCTTCTAACAGTCAGGTACCTCTGCTGCAAGAATGTTGGAGGTCCACTCTAGACCCTGCTTGCATGGGGATCACCCATGAGGGCTGCAGAACAGTAAGTGTTGCTGCTGGCTTCTTTTGTTATCTTTCTCCCAAAAGGGTACCTGCCAGATGTCAACCTGAGCTCTCCTTTATGAGGTGTCTCTGAGTATATGGGGGTCAGGGAGCTGCTTGAGGAGACTGTTCCTTATAGGAGCTCAAGTGCTGTGCTGGGAGCTCCATTGTTTCATGCAGAGCTGCTGGGCAGGTACTTTTAAATCTGCTGCAGCAGAACTCATAACCACCTCTTTTCCCAAGTGTTCTGTCCAAGGAAGGTTGGCTCTATTTATAAGTGCCTGTTGCGCTGCTGCCTTTTTTTTTATAGATGCCCTTTCCCACACAGAGTAGTCTAGTCACAGTCTGCCAGCAGAGGTGTTGCTGAGCTGCTGCAGGCTCTGCCCAGCTGCTGTGTGAACTGCCTCGGGAGTGGTGGTTGCCCTTCCCTGCACTGAGCTGGACCATCCTGGGTCCAGCTGTTTTTGCTGTGAAATTCTCAATCCAGAGCATTTCAGATTGCTTGTTTTGTGGGGGTGGTACCTGCTGAGCTAGATCACCTGGTTCCCTGTCTCTGCCCCCTCTGTTCAGTTGAATGAGTGGCTCTGTCTCCCAGGTGTTCCAGGCACCAGTTGAAACAGCCACCCAGATTTGTGTGAGTTTCTGTGCACCAACCCTGCACCGGCTGAAATTGTCGTGCTGAAAACTTGTAACATTTTTGGCCTGGGAATCTCCTGGTCTGTGGGCAGTGAAAATTTGTTTGGAAATGTGGTGGGCACTCACCCTCTGCATTGTTCTTGCTGGGAACTGCACTCTGGAGCTGTTCCTATTTGGCCATCTTGGATTCTCCCCCAATCCAGGTTGTTGAGTGGATCAATAGATCTTCCTTTTTATTGCTGAGTAATATTTCACTATACGGCTACACTGCAGGATTCCCCAGTTGAAGGATATGGAGAAGAGTAATTGCAGCCACTTTGGTAAATAATCTATCATGTATACTAATTAACTGACTTAAAAGTTTTGTATTTTTTCCTTGAACAAAAAGTCACACAAATGTAGAGAAGAAAACAAAATGCATCCTAAGATGGTCTTGATTTAGCTTCAACAATTATCAAGATTCTTTCCATCTATCCCTTTTTACTTTAGTCTTTCTTGTTGAAGTATAGCAAAGTAAATCTTAGATATGAGAGTGAAATATGCAGAGATTATTCCATTTGACTCTCCAAAGGTTTTGAATGTTTTCCATATAACTTTAATGTATCAGCAAACTTTTCTATAAAGGGCCAAATAATAACTGCTTTGGCTTCATGAGCTCTGGGGTCTTTGTCAAAATTACTCAATTTCTGCTGTTACAAAGAGAAAGCAGCCTTAGACTACTCATAAACAAGCATGGCTGTACTCTACCAAAACTTTATTTATCAAAACAGGCAGCAGCCCCTAATTTGACAAATGAATCTAATCTCCAGTCCATGGTGAAATTTTCCAGATTGCTTCAAAAATGTATTTTACTGTTTTTTTTTTTCTCTCCAATCAAACCTTGTTTGGATTCTGTCTTTAAATGATTTTCAAGTTTCTAACATAAATAATTTACCTACCCATATTTTTCAGTATATATATTGAGATGGAGTTTCACTCTTGTTACCCAGGCTGCAGTGCAATGGTGGTGCGATCTTGGCTCACCACAACCTCCCCCTCCTGGGTTCAGGCAATTCTCCTGCCTCAGCCTCCTGAGTAGCTGGGATTACAGGCACACGCCACCATGCCCAGCTAATTTTTTGTATTTTTTTTTTTTAGTAGAGATGGGGTTTCACCATGTTGACCAGGATGGTCTCGATCTCTTGACCTCGTGATCCACCTGCCTCGGTCTCCCAAAGTGCTGGGATTACAGGCTTGAGCCATCGTGCCCAGCCTTTTCAGTGCATATTAATTCTTCTGTCACCAGAATTTCTTCCTTGAAAAAGAACTACTTTGTAACATAAACAATATATATTTATCACTGAGAAATTAGAGAAAACAATAAATAAAAGGTAAAACGTAAGTTCTTCATAATCCTATCACCTAGAAATAACCATTGTGAATATTTTGGTGCATGTACATTTTTTTCTTTTTCCTTTGAGATGGAGTCTCGCTCTGTTTCTCAGGTTGTAGTGCAGTGGCGTGATCTCGGCTCACTGTAACCTCCGCCTCCCGGGCTCAAGTGATTCTCTTGCTTCAGCCTCCTGAGTAACTGGGACTGCAGATGAGCACCACCATGCCCGGCTAATTTTTTGTATTTTTAGTAGAGATGGGTTTTCACCATGTTGGCCAGGCTGGTCTCAAACTCCTGACCTCAGGTGATCTACCCACCTCAGCCTCCCAAAGTACTGGAATTAAAGGTGTGAGCCATCGCACCAGCCTGGCGTATGTACTTGTAAATGTATATCTCTTGGTAGAGACTGTTATATGGTATTCATCCACAATAAATTTTTTAATTAGCAGGGGATCCAGATATATATATATATATATATATATATATATATATATATATATATATATATATAGTCACTTGCTTGTTTTATTTCTATGTTATAACATAAACGTATTTTTCAGCCTGGAAAGATCATTTTACATTTGTGCAGATTATTCTGTGATATTTGGGCTTCCTCATTTACTTGCAACTTATCTCATCCTCTAATATTAGCTGGAGATGTGGGAATTAAAATCCTGATTGCAACGCTTTCTGCCATCTTTCAGCACTGCCACAATGGTGTGCATGAATGTCCGGGCTTATGCTCTCAAGAGCATGAGTGCTGCTGAAAAGAGAAGCAAACACCAGGTTCTTACTAGGCCATGCTCTCAAGTAGTTGTCCAGTTTCTAACCATGATGACAAAGCATGGCTGCCTTGTGAATTTGAAATCCTGATGATCACAGAGCGGGGAAAGTGGTTGTCAACCTCACCGGCAGGTTAAACAAGTGTGAAGCAATTAGTCCCCAATTCGATGTGCAACTCAAAGATCTAGAACAATGACTAGTAATCTGCTCCCATCTTGCCAGTTTGGTTTCATTGTACTGATAACCTTAGCTGGCATCATGGACCATGAAGAAGCAAAATGATAACACAGGAAGGAAACTCCTGGGATTCTTTTTCTAGGGATGTAATATAACTTTTTGTTGTTGTTGTTGTTGTTTTGAGATAGAGTCTCACTCTGTCATCCAGGCTGGAGTGCAGTAGCACAATCTTAGCTCATCGCAGCCTCGACTTCTTGGGCTCAAGCAATCCCCTGGCTCAGTTTCCTGAGTAACTGGGACTATAGGGAGGCATTACCACTCCCAACTAATTTTTGTATTTTTAGTAGAGATGAGGTCTCCCATGTTGCCTAGGCTGGTCTTGAACTCCTGAAGTCAAGCAGTCTGCCTGCCTCAGCCTCCCAGTGTGTTGGAATTATAGGTGTGAGCCACTATGTCCAGCCAGGATATAATATACATTTATAAATAAAATGCCTCAGTGGAAAAAAAAGATTCAGAGTGGAGCTTTCTACAAGTGCCAAAACTTATCTTACAGATTTTAGTCTCATGACTGAAAAGAAAAACCTTTTAATATTGATCGGTGCAAGAGCTGGGTGCTCACACACATTGCTGGTAGCACAGTAGTCATCGGGTCAGCAGGGGTTCACAGAGTGCCCTCTGCTCTCCACACCATCTCTGTGCTGTTGCTGTGTGTGCCTCAGTTTCAGGGACCTGTCTGTTGCTAGCGTTCTTCAAACAGGCCTGATCTTGGCCAACCACAAAACACTGCCCTGGAGTTCTCAGAGTTTTTAGTGCCTATCCTGTTGATGCCCAAGGTTCTACAAATCATGAAAGGTGTAAGAACTGGCCTGTGACTGCCAGCTTCCCCTACTTACCTGACAACCTACATGACTCAGCAGAGCAGCCATAATCCTCCCAGATACTGAACTCCAGT